>OX438943.1:13577549-15977549 GCA_949316185.1 Pyrausta nigrata
AAAGAATCATAAATACAGTAAAATATTACAGCGGCACTAAACGGCAGTAAGGAGCGCAGCCATTAAGGGAGAAGGGGCAGAATCAGTCATTAGGGGGAAAACGTTACAAAATCAAACGCCAACTCGCCACTGACAGTGCTTGAAAGTTCCTAATTGCCAACTCCTTTGAGCTACTTAAACATTACCGCAAAATAAAATGCGTTAAGCAATTTGCTGGGGAAATTAAATGATGTCTATTTGGTTTTGTCAGAAAACTTGTTTGGTACGACTTCGAGAGTATCTATCAATGTTATTTGAATTAATGATCTTGTAATGTTTTCTGCCAGCTAAGTAGTGGTTAGGTGCAAAACACTCGACAGTTACGTATAATATTTCTGGATTGACAAATGTGTAAATTCAAAGGTATTTTAAAGTCACAATACCTATCGATAATAAGTAACTACGGATTTGATACACGATATGCTCCTGTTATTAACTTGCGCGTCATACCAAGCGCTTTTATTCAGTGTTCCTTCATAAATCACATCAACATCAATATAACAATCATAATATAACACGCATCAATTGGCACAAAAATGAAATCGCAAAAGATACAGCAATTCAACATTTGAACTAGATTCGATGCGCACGCACACGATTTGCGACGTGCAGCGGTCGCAGTCGGCGCATGCGACAATTTACTGGTGAAATGTTAGTCCATTTGTGAAATTCAAGTCCTAACATTTAAACATACAAGAATTGAGAAAGTCATTTCCCGAATAACATAAAATACGAAAAACGAATTGAATACGAATGAAATTCAGCTATACAAAGAGACTTAAATCATTCAACAAGTCAATTTCATTAGGTAATTATTAATCCTGAATTATGAAAAATTTTAATTACAAGGCGAAATATGATGCCAGGCTGAATAAAAACTATTATATAAGTATCTTATTAAAGAATGATTATAAAATTTCATCAAACTTATGATTATTTTGGTAATGAGGACAATGACCTCCATATCATTATCACTGTAAGAAAGTAAAGGAAGCGAGTCGGTAACTCAAGCTTATTTGGTAGTGACAATGACCCAGTGAACAGTGAACAAGGCCAGTGTTATTAAAATACAAAAACAAGTAGACCGTTATGTAATTATATTATTTTTTTGTAAGTTTAATTTAATATTCATAAATTACGTGAGCGTTTAGAAAAACAGACAAGTGCTTTGTACATACATACATATCCTTAATTGTACCAACTTCATTTATGGTCTGTTGTATAGATAGCTGATGGACTGTGAAAACATTGTAGAGTCACGCTCTTGTGATGAAGTATTTTAATAAAATGTCAAAATAAGAAGAATTATGAAAAACTATACATTCGGTACACTAAGACCCGAAATCGCCAGCCGGTAAAACTCGATTGACGGTTCATCCATACTCCATACTAATATTATAAATGCGAAAGTGTGTCTGTCTGTCTGTCTGTTACCTCTTGACGCTTAAACCACTGAACCGATTGAGATGAAATTTGGTATGAAGACAGACCCTGGAAAGAACATAGGCTACATTTTATCGCGCTATAAAAACATTAAGGGAGTGAAATGGGGGATGAAAGTTTATATGGAAAATCTAACTCTTGCGGGCGAAGTCGCGGGGAACCACTAGTTTAAAATAATTCCCATACATATGTCTAATAATGCTAAACCGGCTGATTAAAAATTAAAAATGTGTTGGTGAACTCTAGGCTAAAAGATAATATCAACGTTTAAATATTCCTTTACATAATGTTATAAAAAAATATGTACTATAAGCAATCTGGTTAAAATAACTAGCGCAAATTAAAACTTATTTTTACAGCTAGCTACTGTTGATCTCTTATCTTTAGTCCCATCAGTTTACTATAGTGATGCAGTGGCTATTTTGTCTATGTTAAAACTGGATTACTCATTTCAGAATGCTGTATGTTTCTTATAAATCAATTCAAGAAATCTTAGGATTATTTCAACTTCTTAACATTCAGGTCTTAGGGCAGGTGTTATAATTAGGTATTATCTAGTTGTTATACATAGATTATCAAATGCCGATCTCCGTAGCTTGAATAATGGGTAACTGTAATACTCGTAAGTAATTGCAGTTATTAAACTTATTATATTTTAATTGGCATTTTTGGTAGTTGTCTAAAAGGAAGAACGTTCGTTTGTGAATAAAGATGTATAATATTTATGATGATGATGAATATGATTATTGCTCACCAATTTCAAGAGAACATTATCAAGTGTCATCCAATAATTTTCAATTACCTTTGGATTCTTCTGTAAGTCCTACTTTTATGCAAGTTCGTTGTCTTTACTTACGTCAAGAAGGAACATGACCATCTTTAAACAAATTACCTAGGTTCTTATTAAGGCGGTCCTGCACGAAATTGAGAAAATTAACGTATTTCTAAATCACTTGTACAATGAGCTGAATTAGTTAAATACATTAAACAACTTATTTACATTAGCCTAATGATTGCACAAGGTCCTGGTCTTGTTGAAACATAACTTGAAACAAATTCTTTATGATAAAATAAACATGACTTGGCTAGTGATATTAATATCTAAGAGCATTTTTTTTTCGAAAGCTTGGTGGTTTTTACGCATGAAACAATACGAGTAATTTGTACATGAAAATGATTGTATTGATATTCCGCAGATTCCCATCTTTTTAATATACACTTTTCAAGAAAATATGAACACTTTTCAGTTTTTAACAATGTCTGATGGTTTTGCGCATTGTGCAGAATAAAACTATTGTTCTAATTAAATCATCAATTCTAAAACTTTAGAGCAAATGGATCTAATTACTAATATAAGTTCGATTCTGTGTGAAGATCGTTTAGACTTACTCGACTTGCTTCGCGCTGCACCTCCTTAACCATTGGCAAAACGAAAAAACTGTAAGTTCGTTTGATACACTACATTTCTGGACTAAAACGTAACTTATGGCAAAGAAATGCGTATACCCATTAAAATATAACCTTGAACTGAGTGATAATTATAGACTCATTGTCAATTGTGAGCAAAACTATTGCTTTCAAGGTGTATTTATAATAACACGTAATTACATGTGAAACGTTGCGCATTGTCTGGCGGGTGGACTAGCCTCAGTTTAAAGCCAACTAGCCAAGGCAAATGCAGAAGGCTTGGTCACATCTATGGTATTGTCCTAAGCTACATCGTTGCTATTAATTCTTACATCAGTTGCCGCAGTCGGATATATATTATCTAGCTCTCCAAAGACTCCTTTTAAATAGTTAAATTTCGCCAGCTTTTCTTAGGCCTTTGGTTTGATCAGTGTTGACAAAACAAGCACTTATTTCTTTTGCGATGACCTATCAGAACAAGTTAGACAGTGTCCCTTTGTGATGCAGGCTTTCTGTATCTTCGTCTATTTCGTCATGCGACAGTTGACTGTCTAACAGAAAACCGGTCTTACGTCACGCTAAATATGCATGAATTTTAATTATTTGGTTTAGCTACTCGTATTTATTTTGCCTAATAATTTATAGCTTACCTACTCTAAGGATTGAGTACGAGGTGAGCATGACGAAAATTTTTATGTGTAAGTAATATAGATTTTATGTAACCAATGTATTCCATTTTCTCTCAACATTTACGCGCATTTTCTTTGCATTCACAAACAACGTAACCCACATTAAATTTTCGGGAAATTGGCACATACTTCGAGATGCCGAGATTGAGACAGAGGTCACTAACCCCACTGCAGTATTGTGTCACTGGCACCGCCATGAAAGAGCAAAGCCATTTCGGATAATTATGTAATTATTCTTTTAAAGTAGAACAGTTATGGAATATTTTGAAATATTTATGCTAAACGGCTAAAAGAAACCTAAGGTGTTTTTGTCAAAATTTGAATTTTTGAAAATTTATAATGTTTTTTATTTTATTTCGTAGAGTAGGTAAGTACCTCTGATTTAAGTATGCCTCAAGCTTATGTATTTTATTAGTTTACTACCTTCTAGTACCTTCTAAAATCCATCTTGGGTAGTATTTTTTTGGAAAAGTTACTCTTGAGTAGAGTAAATCCGCTCAAAAGTAACTTTGACTTAGACTATTACATTTTCTAATAAATCAATGCCAGTAATTTTAAACTCCCTTTCTGTATGGAAGTTTGCCTATTGAACCAAATTACCTCTCTTATTGAAATAATTACTTAATGACTGGTCAATTTTCTTTAGAGCTGTCATTGACACCCGTGCCGAGAGCATAGTTTGCGTCTATAAATAATGAGTGGTATGGTACCGGTTTCCCAAGGCCGGAGACAGGTTATACCTAGTTCTTTGTCACTTGATCTCCGCGTGCAAACAAAAATGCAGTTTCATAACTCGCTGCACTAATCTGGGGTCCTACTTTGTAAGAAATCAAGACCTAGGTATATGTTTACTCCGTTTAAAGTATAAGTTAAAAAACGGCATTGAAGAAATCCCGGATCTCGCCCCTAGCTGTTTAACCCCCTAGTTTACCCCCCTATAAGGAGGTTATAAAGATTTTTCACGATTTTTTAATAGTGGTAATGTAATCATGAAAATTCTGGTTAGAAGCAGCAGATGGTATTATTATAAACATTAATCATATAATCTCGAGTTAGAAATATCGGAGGGTAGGGAGTCGCGATTTTTTTACGTACTAAAAGGGTCGCTTCATGAAATAGGTTGAAAACCGCTGCCTTACAGTGTTGAAACCCTCACGGTAATACGAAAATAATTATGTTTATCGCTCTATTGCTCCAGAAATGTCAGCCATTTGATCTTGTCTGCTAAGTAACTGGCAAAGTGTAAATAACGCTAAAACAGTCAAGGCTTATTAAAGTCATTCGACCCACGCATTTCAGTGTTAAGGGACTTGACAACTGGAAGTTTACGCCAAATATTATCAAATAATTGAGATATAGCTAGCACAGTTTGCCAATTAGCATTGGCTTGTGTTGTGTCTTTCTTTTGCAACAGATGACATTTTTTTCTGGGTAGATAGGTACATATGATATTTTTATTATTGATATTTATGATATTTGTTTTCAATTCGCATCGTCACTTACATTGCGGTCAAATATCTGCTTATTAATAAAATTAGAAAAAAGCTCACTTGTTGCATCATACCAATACGTGGCTCTGTTTAAAAATGAATAACAACAAAATGAAGCATTACATTAAATCATTATTTAATTCAAAACTTACTAAGTATTTCGTGGTAAGTATACTTTAACAAGCGAGATGTTGCAACGAGGTATATTTTTCTACCTAAAGGCGCTACCTATTCGTTAATATGCGGCACGACTAGACGCGCTGAAGAAAACTGATGTTGATTACTATTTAAAAGTAAATGATAAATGACCAAAATGCATTTAAAAAATAAATGATAAATAACTAAAATTCAGTTATTTAGATGTTACTCTTGATATGATGATTGATAATGGTAATCGCTGTTCACTTTTATTACTATTTCAAATATCTAAAAGCATAAAAATCAATCGACACCAAAATAAATTTTACAGAAATCACCAATAATACGAAAAAAAAAAATACTTTACCTACACAACAGGACAAGGCAAAACTGGAAGTACCTCATCACAAGAAACAACTTTTTTCCTTACACACCAACACACCTTGAACACAGATATTTAATTAAATTACACTCTATGATCACATCTTCGTAAGCTATTTTGCGATTTCATACATTTTTCGCAAGTTTTTACGAAATTAATTAATGCAGTTTGCATGCAAAAATTAAGTACTTAAGTAGGTAGACAGCCACCAAATTTTACACTTTATTAACTTCGAAAGTTTTCGCGCGTAAAAAGACAAGGGATTGAGTAAAACGATACGCACAACACGCGAGAGTCGAATGTTTTGAACAAATCTCGGGTTAGTGAAAGATGCTGCGCCCACGCTCTCTGAACTATTACAAGCGCGAGGCCCTGCCCACAAGGTTGCCTGGAGTAGGTACTAATTATTTTGGCTTATTGTGCTCTGATAACAATCAAAATGCTCTTTGTGTTGACAAAATGTTAATATGCATTCCGCTTTTTAGATAAGGTAATGATATTTCAAGTACCCATTTATTTTAGCGTTTTTTGACCAAACCTCGAGTACCTGATAAGCATTGCTTTATTTTTGGTATCCATAAGAACCATTAGAAAAGTAAATAATAGTTTTTATTAACAATTTATTAACCTAATGAAGGAATGATAAAGAATTTCAGTGTTAAGAGAGACTGCCCTTCAAGAACATGTCGTCGCAAAATCAGCGCCTGTTAATTCGATATTTATTTTACGCGGACAAAATTCAATAAGGGAGCAACAACTACTCTTATAAAAATATTCGGATAGCTAAATTCGGGTTTAAGAACTTACAAGGAATCGATCAAGTAATATAGCTGTCTGAAATTTGTACTCGAAAGCAGCAAGAAAAATTTTTTTTTTCAATATACATGCTGTCCGTATAGGGTATATAACCAGTGCGACCTACCTGTCATGACCTACGGGGCCGAGACGTGGAACTTGACAGTCAAGCTGGCCCATCGACTGCATGTCGCTTAGCGAGCTATGGAACGGTCTATGCTGGGGATCTCGCTAAGGGATAGAATCCGAAACGAGATCATCCGCCAAAAGACGAAAGTCATAGATATCGTTCAAAGGTGCAGTAAGCTGAAGTGGCAGTGGGCTGGTCATGTCTGTCGCAGAACCGACGGGCGTTGGAGTAGGAAGGTTCTCGAATGGAGACCACGTCTCGGGAAACGTAGTGTTGGACACCCCCTACTAGGTGGACCGATGACCTAAGGTAAGTTGTGGCTGGATGCGAGAAACGGAGGACCGTGAAAGTTGGCGCCGTCTTGAAGAGGCCTATGTCCAGTAGTGGACTGCAATAGTCTGATGTGTTACGAGGTTGTCCCGTGAATGAGCGTGCCAGACTGACACTAGAGATAGCTTACCATTTTGAATAAAAATAATTTGACTCTAGTAAAAAAGTCATAGTTAGGGAGATATTGCCACTTTCTTATATTATTCATACAAGGAAAATACAAAAAAGTGGCATTATCTTTCAAACCATGAGACTTATAATATTAGAGACATGTTATTTTAATGTTTAAGGTCTATGGCTAAGTAACCTCCAGTGTCAGTCTGGCACGCTCTTTACGGGACACTCAAAAGCAACTCAAAATAGTAATGCTAATATGTATTGCCAATGCAAACGAATCGACCACAGACTTGTAGTATAGTTACTCAACAACAGGTTGATACACACAGACGATATCACCCAGCGCCAAACGTATTGGATATTTCGGATTTAAACTTGCCAAACAGCGAGATATTATTAGAAAATTATGGCTTCATTATTGAGAAGCATGGTAAGCAGTCTGAGTAGTTTATAGGTTCAAGAAGCCCTGTTCATAGTTACAGCCAATTGGCACCAAGACTGTAAATAATTTGGCGTATAAGCACAGAATAAGTACTAGTACTCCGTAAAGAAGTATGACTTTGCAATGAAATTCAAAGAAATATCTACTCAATGTTGTTAACGATATGGTGTAATTCAGTTCGCCTCTGACTCAAGCACATTTTCGTGTAGACACCTACAGAAATACAT
Organism: Pyrausta nigrata; assembly: GCA_949316185.1. NCBI lineage: Eukaryota > Metazoa > Arthropoda > Insecta > Lepidoptera > Crambidae > Pyrausta > Pyrausta nigrata. The sequence goes on from OX438943.1 coordinate 13,585,179, forward strand.
TGCAAGATAATTTGATTCTTATAACTCTGGGATATGATTCATAATACACTAAACCTATTCAGTGACGTACTATCACGCAACGCAATAGGGTTGACTGCCACAACTTGACTGCCACACTGCTACTTACGCCATCTAGCACATCTTTCTAGGACTTTATTCACGCTCGTCCAACCAGCAACCTAGTGTCGCGCACGGCCGGTGAATAAAACGCGGGAGCGTGTCGCTGCCGGCTAGCGACACCCAACTTGTTTAGACCCTTACCAAGGGGTCGCCGCGCGTAGGTACGTGTTTGTTACCTACGCAGGAAGATACATAGGCCTGGTACTCGTATAAGTAAGTACTGTTTAAGAATATCACCTAGATAAATCATGGAAAAGACTCCACCGTCAAGTGCGAAGCTCTTAAATTGGATGAAAATGATGATATCATTAATAAATAATAACCCATGATATATTAACATAATACTGTCGCTATTGATTGATGAGTATTTAAGGGCATTCTCGTTATAAGTTGAGTATAAGGGCAATCCAGGCAACTATTCACGTATCATGTTTCCAGAAACAATAGATACCTAATAAATTGTTATGAGACCGCGGGTGGTCTTATGATCCTCAAGGGGTTAATTGTCTTCCCCTTTTCAGTGGTCATCACGTTCCTTTATTTTGTCTACGGCTACAGAATATCGAAATTGTAGTTATAGCAAAACAATATTTCATGTTATAACACGAAAAGACAAAATCATTTACCTACACATCTGTAAATGAGAGACAGTTCTAGCACAAACTACTACTTAAGTGATCCCCAAAACGCACATAACTTTGAAATTTCAAATTAACAGAAGATATAATTAGGCGACAACTGTATTTGGCCACTATCCAAGGGAACACGCCCACAAAATTAAACGTATAGATACATTATTTTGGTCCAAAACAACTGTTCAAATAATGATAGTAACGACCTTCGATTTGTTTAAAATACCTAGTCAAACATAAAACGTAGTTAGATTTTTGTTCAATTTTGTAGCGTGTTGATAAGACGTAGAAATAAGTCATGCGGCTAATTATGTGGTATTAGGTATACCTTCCGGAAACAACGGAGACTTTATCCTGCTAAAAAATAACTTCTTAAATGCGTCATTTGTAGAATTAAGGTTAGAATCATAATATTTTAACAACATGAGGATTTTAGTAGATACCTAAATAGTTTCTTGTCTTGCGCGAATCGTTGGACACTTTTTCCACTATTATGGGACGGCGGACCTGTGTTGTGAACAGAGAATGTCAAATGACAGAAAGAGAGATGAGCATGCATATTGATGGCAGGAGAGTGAGCCCTCCTAGGACCCTTCCTATGGATATTGGAGACTGTATAAAACAAGACAAGGATTGTGAAATAGGTGATTCTGTGACGACAAATGATAAGTGCATGGAAGACCGTTCCTATTATCTGACTAACATCGCATGTATGTTTGTTTAAAAACCGACGCATGCCTAAATTTAAGACTTTTATCGGAGTACAGCCAGTGCTATTGGGTTTCGCAATAGACGAACATAAAGTCGAATCGTAAACATTACTATTTCTGATTAGGTTTATACAACGCGCACTTAAATGTTCAATATAATATGAAACATAAGTACGAATACGTTTCTCAATGCTCTAAGTATATCGAAGGTCAAATGTTTTTCTTTTTTTTCCCAGCTAGTACAGGTGCCCAGTCAGGTAGGGACAAAATTTAATCCAGTACATTTCGCCTTTAAGGATGATCACCAAATACTACTTTACCGTCAGCTTACATGATTTGTTAGTCTTGTTACTGATGTTTTTGAGTTAGTAGTGGAAAAACACTTAATCGTTTATTTTATTAAATCCACAAACACCGTGGAGAATATAATAACAATTGAAGTATCCAATTCACAGAAATAAGATATCAACAACTGCTGTTCATATAATATTAATAAAAGCAAGCAAACAAACCTCATAGTTCTAAAGATTCTAGAACTTTTCATTTACTTAATTCTAATTATAGAAGTTGACGCGGCCATTATGATAGTTTCTAGTCTGTTTCAGCCCAACTTTACGACTAGCAAATTCTGGAAGCAGTCTAAACACGTGCACAGAATAGATATTGTGCTACCACGTGTAATAATAATTTAGTACTAACTTAAAAGTATACTTTTTTGGTTACATTAGTTGTTTCACTAACCGATGCTCTTACGGTGAGGGAAAACATCTTTAGGAAACCTGCACATTCAGGCGACTGAATGTGTGATGACCATGATCCAATCCAGGTTCCCCTGTTAACAGGGTCACGGAGGTCAGATGGCAGCCCCTCCACTGTAATTACCTGATCTGCTTTATCCTGAAATATGGTCTACTTGCAGATTTGGGTATCTAAAGTCGCAACTAAGCTTTCAAATTTCTCCTATTTCCTTTCTGATTAATTTAGTTGCTGAACTCAAAACAGTTTAGCTCTCTCCTGGTACTCCTAGCCTTTACTAGTTCGGGGTTATGATTAAGGCCAAGCTGTCAATTCTATACAGCTATCGGGTGTTGTAGTGGTGGGAGAAGTGTGTTAGTTTCAACCTTCTACCTACATTTTCATTGTGGTCGAGATTACAATAGAGCTCACATCCGCTTTAGATGCGGCCCAATTTAATAAGTTCTCTAAAACTCGGTCCCGTATCTAATTTCTTTGTAAAACGGAAAGAAATCCGATTACCTACGGTTCTAATCGGTCTGTTAGGCGGAGTTGAGTTAATAAGGAATTAAGTAATACTATGATTACAAGTGAAATGTTTTTTTTGAGTTGTGAAAAATATAAGTCACATTCATGAAACATTCTTCCTTAAATTTCGGGGCCCAAAAAAATATTTACCCTTAAGTGCCCTACATCGACATTGTTATGTAAAGTAACTTGTAGCAAAATGTTTTTTTTTTCTATTAATAATAGTTTAGTGATTCAGATCGTAGTTCAGCAGTTAGACTCGCCGACTCGTGGGGCGGAGCTAAATGGCAAGTCACGCAGTCCGCTAGTGCACCAAAGGTTATTTGGACAAGTTTCACTATCGTTCATGCTCTACGAAAGTCACAGAAAGAATAAGGAAATCTATATGCGAATTCATATATAAAACCTCTACTTAAACCGCTAACATTAAGTATATACCATGAACATCGCCCTCTTAAACACCACCATGTTTCAAGTCAGATCGAACCTTGGATCACTGGGGATCATCATGCACTTGTCAGCTAACGACTTAGGCAAGTTTGTACAGCTTTTATATAATTTTTATGCCACAACCACGTCACATGTGTTTATCCCAAGTGCCAAACCAACGTCACTTCACCAAACACGCATGGCTACGCCACACGCCTTCCTTCTCTTGCTAATCTCTATGTCCTTGATAACGACTATTTCTATTAATATCGCGCATAAATAAGGATGTTGTGGATTTACTCGACCACGTGAACTAGAGCAAGAACGCATACTTATAATGCGTTCACTGCTCTACCACAAAGGTATAGGCGTCGCTGCAACCTATGTGTAAGTGTGTTACTCTACGTAGACTATGTTATTCGTTTGTTTAGCGTAATAAGTAGAGCACCTTCAGTTATTATTAAATACGGAAACATGGTTAGTAAATATTTTTTGTTGATAGGTGTTTACATCGAAAACAATATGCGTTAAAAATCTATGTGACTATTGCCCGGCTTCTGAGGCATATATTCAGTTCAGTAGCCAGCTCATCAGACTTCCTATTATCGACGCCCCGATTACAACTGTCCATTTAAGATACTTTTAGGTGCTTAAATACTTAGTCTGCAATAAAACTATTATTATTATACCTATTTACCTAGATGTGCTATACCACCTTCCAAGCGATGTCAGGATCACCTGATCCTGAATTTTACACCTGTAAATATACGACATAGTGATTGAATAATCTTGGGTCTTGGGACAAGCGTACCTACTTATAAAGGAAAATTTTAGTTGCTGGTTACAGACATGACCCTGGACTAAAAGCAGATGGTGTCTGACGTAACATCACTTGCATTATTGGGACGAGTCGTGAAAGTCGCGCGCCGGGTCGGCACTCGGTGACGCGTACAAAAATGCAACTTGCCAGGGCTGGTAATATTTTATTTCACTTTTTAAATCTTCACAAATGTAAAAAAAAAAATCGTACGAAATCCAATGAGTTAGTTTTTCCTTTTTAACGCTTCGTATGCTCGTATTCATTCATCCTTTGCTTGATGACTGACATAAAATAGAGGCGTTGCAAGACTGTGGCAAACGCATCCAGTGTCAGCTATGTACCTAGTTATAGTTTTGGTTGATTAGCTTACCACATACTTTCAATAGTGAAATACTTAATTAGAACCTATCAGATCTCTTTACTGACAGTTTACAGATATTGTTAAATTTCACAAAAATATTAGTCCTAGTTGGAAAATATGAGTTCACACGATAAAATAATATCCTTGATACTTTCAACTGCTGACATTTACACATATTACTTTTGATTTTAGATACTGCTACTAATAAATATTTATAGAGGACTTTGAACTGGTGACCCTAGCCCGTGTATCGGTCGACGCGCGAGTCGCGATTTACAGATGACAGCACATGATGACTACACACAGCGCTATCTTATGCAGTTGTATAAGAGGCTATTTTGCAACAAAAATAAATAGTTTGATGTGTTTGCGACTCTACCTTATTGGTGATTGGCGAATGATATGGCAAACAATCACTGTGTCAATGGAGCAACGAACGTTAATAGTAGTTGCTTATTAACGCAGAATATACGGTTTACTTATTTACCGTCTAACCTTACCTAATACCTTTCATGTCTTGAGTTACCAAATTAATATTTAGAAGTATTTTTGCATAGTGGTTGACCAAAATTACAATTCTTATTGATTTTTTTCCTGACACATCGATGCATGAAAAATATGTCTGTTATTATGTAAAGTCTTATGACAACTACCTCAATCATAAATATGCAATGGTGCGTGTCATAGATTCTTTGGTCTTATTCTTTCGAATCTGACGTTCCCAAACGAGATATTTTTTTCAGATGTATCGCAAATAGGCTGGTGTGTTTATATATTACAAAGATTTACTGATCACAAACACGCATTCAATTGTAATTTACTACAACAGTCGCCAATTGCTACCATAGTATAGGTGAAACATTGTAAAAATGCAAAAATAGTCGTACAAAAATTAAACACTCCTGCTTAGGGTAGAGATAATACTGAGTAGATGGTGTTTCGCCTAGTAAGTGTGGGTAAGATTCTCTACACTATCTCTTCCTTTACGAAAGCAAGATGTACGTCTTTTCAGTTCAGTTTCTAATACCCCAACGCGGCAGTATAGCGAATTTCCTATCTTCAGGCTAACCTCCTCCGTGTGGTCTAGCTACACTCTGATTTGCAAGTACTAGCTAGTTCTAGTACATTAGGCAGCACCTCAGGCTATACAATTTTAATGCAAAATCAACCCTATTACAATTGCATAATATGCCACAGTGTTTAACTTGACGCGCTGTCGTCCATACCATCTGTCATTTACGCCAAATGACCGCAACGACGTGCCAGAAGCGAATATAATCGCTAAAAGTCGAATGATGTTTTCTTTTTACCCATTGGTATGCCGCTTCCACTACTGTTACAGTATTGTTCCTTCAATGGAAAAAAAAACAATGTGAAATTGTGAATGATAAACTAAGGAACACTTAGACTCGAATCAATCACGGTGTCCTAGATTAATTTATGATACGAAACGATATGATGTGCTATTTAGCAAGGATCTAGTAGGCCTGATTCGGTAAAGCCGGCACATCAAATAGCACGATTTTTATAAGGAAAGACACGCTCTGGGATGGAAGAGGAAGACCGACTGGCCGGAGCCTATCGGCCACAACCAACAAGATAATATGCATCGAGCTTGATATAGGAATATAGGGTAGAGAGATTATAGGACTGAGCGTTGATGCGGTGGGCGGTCAGCCTTGGTAGATACACGTGGTGTTCGTCAAGAGCTATCACGGTATCCTAGATTAATTTACCCAAAATTTCAGTTTCTGTTTCTGTCTCTTTGAAATGGTGACCTGAATTGAAAAATTTCGACACAAAGTGTTAAAGAAAATCGATTTAGAAAGAGCAATAAACCAGTAACAAGCCGTACGAATGAAAATCAAGAAAAACCTAACGTGCCTGCTAATTTAACTTCTGGTCAGCAAACACCTTTATAATACGAATATCCAACATACTAACTTTATGTAGGAAGTAAGACAGAACCACGGAAGTTCAACTGAGTATTAATTAATTGAGGTTATGTTATAAGAAACAAAGTGTGTAATAAATCTTTTACTATGCAGTCATCACACTTTGATGGAAAGTCGCCGTAGTCACAATAATTATTGATCTGACGCACACAAAATTTCACATGCGGCAAATTCAAAAGTTACAGTTTCACATTTTACTAACTAAAGCGATGATTATTTACATCGAAATATGACACACAATCTCGGTTAGCTAAAATAGTGGCTATGCGTGACGACTATGAAGTATATGGACCGTGTAATTTCAAAGCAAACAACATAACTAAACTAGTAAACAGAGAGTGACGCAGTGAGTGTAAGTTCAAACACAACTCAAACTCTTTCTCTCTCTTGTGTGCAGTTTCACAACAAATGGCCAAGTACAAAAGTCACAAAGGGTAACACAAACTGATCAAGTTGAATGCGATCAACAAGAGTCAATAAGTAATCACAGCGGGCTGTTATGGTCAACACTTAAACAGACAATACTGTAGGTAGCTCTGTTTGTTTTTTTTTCTGAGCAATAATGGCCTCATTGCTCAAGACGAATAACAAACGCAATGTCTCCAGAATGATTTTGCTTAACCCACGATCACTTCGGAAGATTTTGTCACTTTCCTTAACCGCGATGAGTGAGCGACCTTGAAATTTTATTTTAAAACAGTTTTGGACCTCTGGTCGTACTTGGCATACAAACCTTGTCGAACGATTATAAAACCACGTTTCTTACGAGTGCATATAATTCGATTATTTTAGGTAAGATGCACATTATTAAGAAGCGTCCTAACATTGTTTTAATAGAATGGCACCCTTACTAATATTGAATTTGCCACTGTCATAACACTTGTATAAATATGAGACGTCAAATTTGAAATTAATGACAGATGAGATAAGTGACAGGGCATAGATAGAGATGAATATTTCAAATTAGACGTCTCATTTTTATTCAAGCGTTTTAGCAAGGGCATACTTAATCATCATAAGGTGGTAAATGTGTTACTTATTTGTTTACGTTGGTCCTGCGCCTGATCTCTCTACGGTCATGTCGGACTGCCGTCTCACCGAATTATGAGAGTGAAGGAACAGAGAGTGCACCTGTGTATTGCGCACACACTTGTGCACTATAATATGTCCTGCGCAGTTGGCTAATCTCTGTTGAGATAGGCCGCCGTAGTCTAAATTCGGCTAGGAGGACATTATTATTATTATTTGTTTAGTTTAAATTTTACCCTGTTAAAAACCCTTGTGTTAATTGATTAGAAGGTGATTATATATACTGATATCTCAAAAAAGGTTTTATAAACTAAGTGTATATTTTGAACATTGTGGCTTCTATTTATTTTCTCATGCATGATCCATACTTAAAATCACAATAAGATAAACGTTTAAATATTTTATTATAAGGTCAGACAATAACCTTTGCAACGGCAGTTCTGACTCTAAGAAATGTCGTGACGTGGGACGTGATATTGTGTTTAAAGGTAAATCTACATTTATACGAGTAGGTATATCTTTGTTAGATACATTTACTATTACACAATTAAAAATAGCTACCTAAAACATTTGCTGCTTACCTGTTTTAGTAATCATAAGTACATATAGGTGCTTAGGTATGTAAAAACTTAAATTTATACTTATAGACACTGGCCTGCTCGGAGAATAATGTCCAGTAATTTTTCGTTTTACCGCTGTTTCAGCTATATCTCATTAGATGAGGATGAAAAATAATTACGTTATTCTGATGTGTCTCCTGCTAGTATATATTACCCCACAAAATATATAAATTAAACATCAATTTATGTGGGGCATTGTTAAGTTAAACACGGATTTATCTATAATAGTATTATTAAACTGCCTACTAACAAAACATTTAAGTTGACTAGTGGTTCCCCTTCTATTCTTCCTTCTATTATCGTTTTAATAAAATTGTCGTGTCGAATCAGGTGGCCCAAAATTCGTCCCCTCCTACACTCTATTGTTTCCATCTATCTCCTTTTTTCCCTAACCATAGACAAAACTTCTTCATTTGTTTTCTTCTCCGTCCAACTTATACGCTCCATTCTCCTCCAGCACCACATCTCGAAGGCTTCCAGTCTCTCTCTGAAGGAAGAATAGAAGGAAAAAGGAAGCGAGGAAGACCAAGAATAAGCTACATGTAGCAAATAAAAGAAAAGATAAATGTCGGGTCGTATCAGGAGGTTAAGAGAAGGGCGGAAAGCAGAGAGGAATGGAAAAAACTCCACCGATAAGAGCCTAGCTCTTAAATTTGATGATGAGTGGTTCCCCGCGACTTCGCCCGCAAGAGTTGGATTTTCCGTATAAACTTTCATCCCCAAAAAAAATAAGAGGGTGAAATACCCTCTTATTTTTTTTATATCGCGACAAAATGTAGCCTATGTCCTTTCCAGGGTCTCGAATTGTCTTCATACCAAATTTCATTTTAATCGGTATAGTGGTTTAAGCGTCAAGAGCTAACAGACAAACAGACACACTTTCGCATTTATAATATTAGTATGGAAGTATGGATTTCATCGCAGTATTCACATCTGATTAAAAATCTCTTACAGGAAATTATTTATTTTAGCTTCGGAGAATACTAATTGCTCTGATCTTTTCATCTGTCAGCATTTAATCATCCTGTTTTTCTTAAAATTTCAGACAGTAATTGAATCTCTTATCAGCAATCTTTTTGCTAGTTTTCCATAATAGTGAAACTAATGGATTTACTTATCTGTCGTCAATAGTAGCCTTCCTTTTTATTTTCATTGCTTTAATAACTAAAGGCAAAGCGACGCGAATTGAAGAATTCACCTTAAACAAAGAGAATAGAACCACAAAGTTGAAAACAAATAATATAATGTTTGGCAATGAGCGTACTTAAAACCAAAAAGTAAAACAATTTTAAATTGTATTTAGGTGAGCAATACATTCTAAAATTGTTGGAAACAATGGAAAACTAAGAAAAACACTTTAAACTTCTTAAATGTTTAGTCTAATCGACATTTATTTTGAGAGACTGCAGATATTAGACTCAATCTACACTTATTCGCAAATAGAAATTGGACTGACATGTGGGTTAAATCCATGTAAGCTGGAGGCACAACGAATTTGGCGCACGACACACACATTTAGTGTCTATCGTTAGTCCAATATTGATAGTTAAGTCGACTGTCTCGTTGGTCTAGTGGTCAGCACGCTGGGCACTATCCACGAGGTCCCGGGTTCGAATCCCGGGTCGGGCCGAGAGTGTTTGGGTTTTTCTGTCTTGAAATTACTCAGACACAGCTCCGGAGTCAGGAAGTTGGTGGTGTTAACACCCCCGTGCCTCGGAAAGCACGTTAAGCCGTTGGTCCTGCGCCTGATCTCTCTACGGTCATGTCGGTCTGCCGTCTCACCGAATTATGAGAGTGAAGGAACAGAGAGTGCACCTGTGTATTGCGCACATACTTGTGCACTATAATATGTCCCGCGCAGTTGGCTAATCTCTGTTGAGATAGGCCGCCGTAGTCGAAATCGGCTAGGAGGACATCATCATTCAGTTAAGTCGAAATCGGTAGTCGATACTGTATGGAATACACATCTGTAGTAACACCGTTTTTCTATTAATATGAGTCATACAGCCATACTGTAGATAATATCAGTGTTTAGTTACAGTAGTATTGTAAGTGTACTAGGTACTGTGACTGTTTACTGATTGTTATATACAATCATTGGTTATTATTATTAAGCTAGTTTTGACCAGACAAGTGCGATACAACTTGCGCACTGAGGGTTTCAAACATTATTTTATTCACATAAGGTATTGTTAACGGTGTTTTTTCCCCTTACTTGTGTTGTAAGATTTTCTACTTGCCAAATGTCATGATTCTACGTCTATAAGAAATACTCTTTAGGTTTTATTTCCCCTTCAAAATGATAGAAAATATGGCTAAAATGGCCGTATGTTTTAATTGTGTTGAACCTTGATGTTTTTACAGCTTCAAGGGACTACGAACACAAGTAGGTAGGCATATTTGATGTGAATGTCAACTTGATACTTTTACGCATTCCCGAGAATAAGAATCTTGACAGATAAACGCCTGCGCGTTTATCTGTAGATGAACTCAATCATACTCGTAAGTAGCAAAAAGGCAAAACTATCATATTTTTAAAACTAAGTATTCATATAAAGGGCTACAAGTGGGATTATACGACGATGTCTAAGTTTAGGATTACGCGAGTAATCATTAGTGCATAAGTTTGTGCACTAGAAACGCTAAGGTTTTTTTTCTAAGAGTAAAACTCTTTTTCTTTCATTGCTAGTTTAAAATATCATTAAGGTCATTTAGCCTTACGAATTTCTAGGTCGATTAAATCGTTAGACATTCGTTACATGCAGCCAAGTACTTACTAAAATAAAACTAAAAAATCGGCCAAGTGCGAATCGGAATCCGGGCGAAGGGTTCCGGACCCTTCGTGCGCGATTCCGGGGGGAACGCCCTACTGGGCGAAAAAAATGAACTTTTAAGTTTAATATTACGTAAATGGAGCAAATTGAAGACCTACTCAACGATACCCCACACCCATAAAATTTTTAATAATTTTATTCTACCCCTTTGTTGGCGTAATTTGTTTACATACACATACAAAATTACAGCTTTCTAGTACTAAGGATCTCATAGCAAAACCTCGGACGGACGGACAGACCGACAGGCAGACGGCCATGGCGAGACTATAAGTGTTCCTTGTCAGGACTACGGAACCCTAAAAATAAGTTAATCAACCTATTAAATTATAATACCGCACAGTGAACCAATTCAAGAAAAATTAAAATCTCATTACGAAATACGTCGTGCAGAAACTGCCTCGAGGTATATTACTTATACATAATTATGATTGTAAATATTAGTGCAGAACATACATAGGTACCTACTTTGATTTCACGGAAAATTTGAGAAGGCCAGAAAAGTATGAAATATCAAAGAGAAAGCTTATCTTAGTTAAAAATCATTGCATCGGAAACCAACCAGCCTTTATCTTTCATAGTTACGTAGTTATTATTAAATTATAATAATAAAGTTTCTTTAGATGTCATATACTGTCTTAACCTTTGACACTCTCACCTGTTTAATACATGTTCATAAACTGTAATTACATAATCACGATATTCATAGAAACCTACTCTGTTGCCAAAAAAGTGAGGTAAGTAACTAAAGGTCAGCCTTATTAACCACATCGCTTACATACTTCTGTGCATATGTGTTATGTATTCATATATTATATACGTATGTAATAATTAATAATTCAAATTTATAAATCGTTTGGTTGTTAAGTTTCATTACATTTCTATACATGCACTCAAGCGCCAAAAGTTTTATAAAATCTGACACACATTAACTTTTTGAGCTTTTTTTGATTCTCAAATAGACAAACATTAACTGTGCTATACCTACAATCTTAAAAGCAACTCAAGCGCCGTTTTCAGTTTTTGATGTAATACACATAATTATTATCAGGTTCTATTTTATCATTTATAAAGGTAAATATTTGACAGTATTTGTTCTGCTAAAGTTGTAATTATAAAGCTTGATTACTATTATATTTATGGGATACTAAAATTGCGGCTCACGCTAGTTGCAGGCCGCTTGCTTCGCTGTCAAAATCGATGAAAGCGACTGTTTTCAGCGGTGGACATCGATGCGCCGAGTTAATGATATATTTAGATTTTCGGGATCACCCTCACTACATTCACCTCAATCGTGATATCTCCCGAATCATTCGTAATTTTGTATTCTGTGTCGCGACGGTTTTAATCGATTTAAATATTTGGACAACAACAACGGGGGTCGGCGGTCGTGACGGCATTTAGGCTGTCTCAATGAATCAATTGTCTACTGACCCTGCCGGCTATATCTGTACCTATCTGTATGTAGACTTGTCTGCTTGCAAACCGTTTCAGAAAATTATTAAACTATATATATTGAACTTCAAGAATATTGATTTGATTTGATTTGTTTAATCAAGGCATTGCAGGTTAAATCAACTTTGTCCAAAAGAAATAGCCGAGATTTCGTGTTTCAGAACTTTTTGAAGGCATGTTAAAAGCCGTCGATCTTCGAACGTTAGTGAAGTTACCGCTTTAAAATTTCTCCTGTAGATACCTGTCCCTGTGACAACACCTCAGTACAAAGCTTTAAACATCTCATAGAAGACTGTCCCCAATTTGCTCAAATCCGACACAATCATGAAACAGCATGTAGTTTATTACATATCAACCCCTTCCACCTTCTCGACGTTACAACAAAAGTACAAACACTGAACTCGTTCCACAATCTTATATTACACATTATTCAGAATCTGAAAGAATTCAATAAATAAAGATATACTTAAAACATGTAACCTTTTCTTGTGGTGCTTGTGGCGCAGTGGCGGCAGCGCTTTGGTAGTGATACCAAAAGTTAAGCAACCCACGGCGCGGTCGTGATTGGATGGGTGACCATTCCGACCATTTAAGTGACGTCCATGACAAGCATCTCCGTGCTTCGGAAGGCACGTTAAGCAGTTGGTCCCGGCTAATATCTGTGGTATTAGTCGTTAAGCCTAGTCAGAGGCCCTAGGGCGGCTTGATAACTTCTGACAGTAAGGTTTGTCACTTGCCTTACAGACACCCCTCCACCAATCCGCACCGAGCCCGCGTGGTGGAGTATGGCTCGTACCTCCTCATAGTTGAGGTGAGGCCTCTTCCCAGCAGTGGGATCTAATAACCTTAAAATCAGCACACTGTTTTACTCGTGGTAGTATACCAATAGCTCTACGAGTCAAATAAAACCACTAAGACTCCTGTTTAAAAAAAAAATTTCTAACACCAGGGTGTTACAATACACCCTTTACTGTAGGATACTGCTACAAGCTGAAAAAGAATTAGAAAAAGAACGGAGTTGATTTGTTAATATCCTGGTACATGGATACCTATCTAAATAATAATAATAATAAATTGATCCAACAAACACACCAATTACCTAGCCCCATACTAAGCGTGAGCTTGTGCTATGGTGACTAGGATAACGGATAGACATACTTAAATACTTTTATAAACATCCATGACTTAGGTACAAATGCTCGTGCTCATCACACAAACATTTGCCCCTTGCGGGATTCGAACCCGCAACCGCCTGGTTTAGAAGTTCGTGGCGCGAACCACTACACCAAGACGTTCGTCAAATAAAAAAATACTTATTATTACTTACCAGTATTTGTTGTTGTAGCGGCAACAGAAATACATCATCGGTGAAAATGTCAACTGCCTGCTATTATGGTTCATGAAATACTGACTGGTGACTGACAGACTGACAATAGACTCAGTAGTCTTATTAATAGTTTCCCGTTTCAGCCCTTTGGGTATGAAACCCTAAAAAGGTTATCTTTATCTGTTCTGTGGGTTAGCAAAATGCTGTATTTTACTTAACACAGTAAGTATCTCGTCAAAAATTATAGTAAACTGGTCAGCGTTTGCAAATTCCTTTTTAACTGCAAATACCCAAAAAAACTTAGTAAACTGAATTAGTCAGCACAGTTACAAACTTGACGAAGTTTGTGAGTATACGCGTTACTACAAAACTCAACTAACTAGTAGGGCTGGTACTTAAAAAATATATACAGGGAGATAAATGTCTTCGCGTCTGATGCGTCGCGTTAATAAAAATTTTTGAGCGAAATTTATTTCGTGGTTTACCTGCGAAGAAACTTCTTAAATTACAAAAACAAATAAAAATGTAGGTACCCAATTTTACCAACTTGGAAAGATTCTTACAATGGTACAAGGTTAGGTATATCAGTTCGAATTTCGCTTCGCGTACGCCTAGGCTTGCTAGGCAAATATTTGGCACTCAAACTAGGATTTGTGTAACCTAAGATGTTTACGCATCCATACCTCTACAAGGGCTGCTATATTCATTATGGGGTTTCCTAGAGACAGTAATCACAGACTCACAGCCCAACCAAAAGATTATGCAACGACCAGCAAGCATTGTTCGCGGTTCAGAACGAGACATAAACGTGCCGATAAAAAGTTTCGCATCTTATTTCACGATCGTTATCATTTCGACATAGTCGTGAGAAACCCTAGGTGCACGCACCAACATGAACCATTTATTTTTGATATAACATAATAACCGTAAAATGGGGCAACTAGAATGATTAAAGATTACGAGTGCAGTATTAGATTTACAATTTATAATGACACCAATTTGATTTTAATTGATAAATTAGTTCAAGCCCACTTCGATTATGTTCGATTCAAACACTCACTTTCATTCAAAGTTTATAAAAGTAATGCAATGTTTTTAATAGTTTTTCGGAGTAGGTAGTTCGTTTTTCTCGGCCTCGGTGACAGGGAGAAAATTGCTAAGTAAGCAAAGGGTTCCAAATGCTGGTCAAGGCAATTAAGAAAATGAGCTTTCCTTAATTGGCTTCGATCCCTGTCATGACAGCCCTTACTAACTCTTTATGTTTGTACATAGTTATAGGAACTCCCTTTTTGCCCTTACGATTTTGTATCTTTTTATTCATTATATACCTACCTAATTATTTATTAAATATTATCGAAGTATTGGTTTTGTGCGTCGGTGGCGTAGTGGCTAGCGGGATGGCTCTCATGCGGGAATTACGTGCCGCAATGTACAAATAACTTTTTCTGAGTTACGTACATTAGTTGTTTATTTCGCTAACCGATGCACTTACGGTGGCAGAAAACATTGTGAGGAACTCTGCACATTCAGGCGACTGAATGTGTAACCATGATCCAAACAGGTAAGGTTCCCCTGTTAACAGCGTCACGGAGGACAGATGGCAGTCACGCCACTGTAATTACCTGATCTGCTATATCCTAGAACTCCTGGGTCATGCTTCAATTCCTGCATCAAGCGGACCCTAGTCGGCTCCGCTTTGAATCATGATCCAGGAATTGACAGGAATGAACAGGAATCCCGGTTGTGTATTTAATCTAGCGTGTAAGTGCACAACCGGGATAACGCCACCGAATAAATAATAATAGTAAAAATAGAGCTAACTTTGACGTAAGTGAATGTTAATGTATAATATAACCATCGAAACCCGAGTTTACCAATTTTTAAACAGCTAGTACACTTACAAGTACCTACTGACGATTTATTTGACAAAAATCTCAAATAATGTTGTAACGGCTTTTAACCTTTCGACTGCCAAATGTTACCTTGACTAAAATAATCTTAGCGAAAATCTACAAGGGTGAATCAGATCTGTGACATGGCAGCCGAAAGGTTAAAAAATTAAACATGTGTTGGTTGACTCGACCCTACGGCTAACCCAACTACTACTAAGGCTGAGAGCGCACCTCACAGGCGTTTTAAAATAAACCGCTAATTATGTTATATGTAACAGCGTGATCTATAATTTAGGCACTGCAATCCAATGTTAACATACTAATTTAAATGACCATAAAAGTTTTAAATTCGTCTACAAAACGAGTTTGTTACGGCACTAATTTAAAATGTATATGTTAATGATGTATAAATAATTGAAGGTTAATTAAAGGTATTACTGAGTACTTACAAACTGCGTGTAAAATTAAATTTCACGAATTAGAACATAGTAGTGAACTCTACATCGACGCTTGAAAGGAGAAATTGAGTAAGTGACATTGAACTTTACTGGAGAACTGTTTAGTTCAATTTTTCAGAGAAAAAAACATAACTTTTTATTATTCATTACCTTTTAATTATTTATTATTAGCTATTTTTTAACAAACTCTGAAGACGTAACTACATTAAATGGTAAAATATCATTCAATAATTTATATGCTTATTTTTTTCGTAATTTGACGTCCTAATAAATAATCATAGATTAATAATAAACAAAAAAATATATTAACAATTACACCAATTAGGCTACTCCCAAATCAAGCAATAACTTTTATTAATTAACGATAACGTTAACAATTACAAATATCGTTAACAAAAGTTATGTTTTCTTTGTAAATCGCTTATTACCATGACATAACTGAAAAATATGATTATAATTAAACAAAGCGGAGTCGACAAAATACCAATCTTTATCTGAAGGTCTGGTAAAAAATAAAATTATAACTAACTACTCTATTAAAGTGTTTATTAAATAGCGAAATTAAACAAAGAAGGTGGAAAGAAAGTTCTTTGTGTAAAGATTAACAATTTTGACTTACCTACAAACCAAAATTTTTAATCGTTACACCAATAAAAGTGGTTATTTTTAGGTACTACTTGGTTAGATAATAAGTATTTGACGAGAAATCTAGACGAAGATTTTTTAAATCTTCTTTTACGTTACTTTACTAAACTATATCAACAGGTAACGGAAGTGTGAATTTTTCATCAACAGAATTTGCCGCTTAAATAAACCTCAAATAGGCGGTCGCTTTGGATTGGCACGGAATAGAGGTAGCCGACACGTTAAACGTAGAATAAAGCCACACGCGATGCCTAGGTAATTCAAACGACGCAGACCTTAAACAGCCGCTAAACGTCGATTGACGGTTAATTTGTCAGAATTCCTATACAAAATCTATCAAATAATTCTAAACCAGCTGATTAAAATATAAACATGTGTTGGTGAACTCCAGGGTAAATATTATATCATTTGCTATTAACTAGCGCAATCTGGATATTAACAGCTTTAAAAGTATTTAGTTGAGTAAAACACTTGAAGACAAAACTTTGAAAAGAACTTAGGTATGTTACACTTTTATTTAATCCGTGTTTTTACTAACAAAATGGTGTAGATCTAAATTAGTATAAAACATAATTAGACGCGTTACCGCGTAAGTAGAGAAAACCGCTAAGCGAATACTACATTAATCAATTGATAAAATTTAAGTAAACTAAAATCGTATGTTGAAATGCAAACAATAAATTCATAGCTGTATCATACGGATTTTATCCGAGTATTTAAAAATATTTTGCATAATACAGCCCACTTAACGCCTAAGTACTTAGGTACTGTACAGTCAGCTTTAAAAGTTGTGTACACTTTTAATAATCGTTGAACCTTAAAAAGATGTAGATGGGTCATTAGCGCGCGGAAATTGATTGCCTCAAATTATGTAATTTGCTCAATTTTGCATTAAAATATGACATTTGACACGTAAAAGAACGTGTGCTCGGACCATCAAATTCGAATCGCCGCGCAATACGAGATGACAGGTCTACCTCTTTTTAGGGTTCCGTAGTCCGACAAGGAACCCTTATAAGATCGTTCAGTCCGTCCGTCCTAGTCTGTCACAGCAGAATATCTTCTACGTTTATGGACTGATTTGCATGTAACTTGGGTCGAGGATACTTCACATATAGATCTTATTTTTAAAAATACAAAAAATTGAAAGTACCCCTTTTTAAGGGTACCTCCCCATACATGTAAAGGGGGGGGGGTAAAATTATTTTTTTGAGTGCACCCCCTTTTGTGGGGTATCGTTAAAAAGGACTATGAAAATAAGGTAGGGTTTCCATACAACACTTTTTTATCAGCTTTACCATTTGCGAGATATAGCCCGCCAAAATCGTTTACACGGTGTCCCCCCCCCCCCCCCCCCGACCCTGTAATTTCTAAAGTCTTGGACCTATAAACTTCAAATCACTCACGTAAAGAAACAGGCGCGGAAACTCTTATTTAAAATTGTTTTGGGTATCCTGTGATGAATACTTTTGAAATTATAAATAAAATAAAAATATATACTTTTTTTGCCTATACTATCTAATGTTTTAAGTTAATGATACGGAACACTTCGCGCGCGAGTCCGACTCGCTTTTGGCCGGTTTTTTTTCAATAAAAACTGTCAGTGAGTGTTACTACAAAGTTGAAGAAACCTCAAAGTGAGACGGTTTTGACTCTGACTGTACCAAATATTGTGACTGTGATTACCTGCAATAAGATGTCGACCAGTTGACCGTGACCACTGGATTCGTGCCGAAACTGACCCAGTGATCACTTTTACTTTTTTTATTTTTTACGGTATAACACTATTGTATAACGACTATTAGGTACAGCAGATTTAAACAATATTCGCTAATCTTAATAAGGTACGAGGAAATTTTGCCTAATTTTAGAAAAGGTGACTTGTCCAATTAAACAATCACGGGTGATCTTGATTCTAAGAAAATATGAATATGTACTCTACAATCTTATATATGTTTTAGTTGCGACGTCATTTAAGTACAAACACGTGGTGTAAAACATTCATACTAACAGCATACGACTACATGAACTTGACTTATACGTTCAGTGACATATGAATTGAATATATTAAATTGGCTTGACATTTTACGGTTTTGCATGATGAGATATTTAGGTAATAAAATGTTTTGTGTACCTACATTTAAACATATAACGGTGTTATCCAAAAAAAATAGTCCAGGTTTAAAATAGGTCTAAATATTAGCCAACAACAGAGGAATGAATGACACATTCGTGACATAACCTAATAGAGAAACGCTTTTCTAATTGGCTAGCTAATAGTTTAGTCCTGGTTTAAACCTGGTACTAAGTTTTTGTAATAAGGCCGCTTGTGAGTACTTATTCATTTTTCTTTAACAAGAAACCTGATTAATGTAAAGTTTTACTAAGTGCTCTAAAGAGGACTATAGTCCTATAATTATTAGAAAAAAACGCGCTATGAATGACTGACGCATAATTTTACCGTCACTACTGAGTCAAACAAATCATTAGATAGAGCCTGCGCCTCATTACTGACCAGCAAAGCCCTAATTATACATATAAGTACCAATTTGTACGTCGCAAGTGGGACATGAAAAAATACCTTATCATCAGAGCCTCCATTACAGGCAAAAGTTAATGATACGCGTTTGACAGATTTCACTGTTATGAGTCTTGAGCGTGAAACTTCACAGCGTATTTACGAGTAATTTCATAGAACGATTCCTCCAGTCTAGCCCCTAGTGTTAGCTTCCATCACAGATTTACCACAAAGTGTCTGATGACTCAGTCACGCCAATTTTCACAAAGACGACTCCACGCGTCAGTCAGTAACACTACACTGAAAAAAAGGATCAACCAAACTAGTTTTGTTAGTTGAAGGTTTCGTTGTAGGGAAGTAATATTTGTTAAATATAAACAATCTTCTGTTCGGTTCGCAAGTCACTAGATTACGGTCTAAGTACTAGTAGCAAAATTTTAGTTACTGTTAACCAATATTTTTTTCAGTGTACTCTAGCTATGTCCTTTCTGCACACTTGGAACGTTTGTCTAAGTCTATCCAATATCAATCTTTTCAGTATACCTTTATACGTTTACCTACCTCTTCAGCAATTGTTGTATATAATTATGCAGCCATGGAGTGTCAATTTTGAAACATTATTATATTAATCGGGAGACTCTATTTTCGTCTCTTAATGCTCACTGCAATACTCGCCAAAAGATATTTTCTTTTTTTAAGATCTACAAATTGTAGCATTGACATGAGAATGTGACTACACGGTTAGGTGTCAAAGAGAAAAGCGTTATTGACTTATTACGTTGGTTGGATAAACACTTGCACAACAAAGCATACAGCCGCCTACAACAACAAGCGTAAACTACCTATATTTATTTAGTTAGATGCAGGTAAGTATTTACCTACTGAACCACGTGAATCAATATTGTTAGTAAAATTAATTAACCTTAGATAAAAATAAGTACAAGTACTTTCTTTGATGGTATACGATTCAGTATTATTGTTACAATTACCACCTATTTTTGTACTTTGTATTAAATTTATCCATATAACATATTCACAACAACTACAAGTACCTATACTAATATGAATTAATTAAAATAATATTTAAATAAATGCTACGGAATTTATTAAACAAGCATTTTCCTTATTTTTTAGACAAGTAAAATGAAAACTGCTGTTCTTACCATACCTATGTGTCCCTATGTAACTGCCTCGTTGGAATAGTGGTCAGCACGCTGGGTACTATCCACGAGGTCCCGGGTTCGAATCCCGGATCAGGCCAAAAGTTTCTGGGTTTTGCTGTCTTGAAATAACTTAGACACAGCTCCGAAATCAGGAAGTTAGTGGTTGTCAACACCCCCGTGCCTCGGAAAGCACGTAAATCCATTGGTCCTGCGCCTGATCTCTCGACGGTCATGTCGGACTGCCGTCTCACCTAATTATAAGAGTGAAAGAACAGAGAGTGCACATGTGTATTGCGCACACACTTGTGCACTATAATATATCCCGCGTAATTGGCTAAATCTCGGTTGAGATAGGCCGCTGTAGTCGAAATTCGGCTAGGAGGACATTATTATGAAATGAAATGAAATGAAATGAAAGCGTTTGGAAAAAGGTACATTTAGGTGGTTATTATTTTCATTTAGTTCAGCTTTTCCAGCCATTTATAAATAGCATGCAAATCAAAATATTTTTTTTTATAGAATAAAGTGACAAAGTTGTGAACGGAAAACTATTTTCGTGAAACAAAGAGTATATTTCCATGCTTATAAAGGCTTGTCTTTGTAACTATAGCTCAAGTGGTAACTGTCCTTAGCAAACTATGACATGACCGCTATGCTATTGGGTAAATATTAGTTTGTCTGAGTGTGAACAAGAAATATTCCAACTGGTTTCAGTATTAGGTAGCGTAATTCCAATGGGCGTCAGAACTAAAATAATATAGACACTATGATTCGATACAGACATCAAGAAACTGTCCCTAATTACATTATTTATCGTCAATATTCAAATTGAAGGCAAATATTTTACAGAAATACGAATTTCATTAAGGCGGAGTAGTTTAAACATTTGAGTAAATGATTTTACTAAAGACTTATCAAAACTAAAACATACTTCAGATGGTTTAAGACCTTTATCCGCGATGGCGTGATGTAGTTCAGCAGCCACTTATGGGAACAAGACATATTAGCTTAGTACATTCATTAGGTCATACGGACACAGAAGACCAAGGGGAAGACCGCTAATAAGATGGAAAGCGACTTAAAAGATATAGCGGGCAGCAACTGGATTCCAATTGCCTAAAACAGGGATAAATGGAAAGAGTTAAAGGAGGCCTACACGAAGAGATTAGTAGAGTGGCTGAAGAAGAAGAAGAAGATTTTAAACTTGTAGGGACACGCTGTCAAAAATAATGTTTTTTTATAAAGTCTAAGCGGGGTAAGGGGCTCCGAATACCATCTTACGAAGCCCAATGGTCAACCTCACCTGCACGTGGTGCGCCCTGCCGACTAACAGACGAGGCTCTGGCGACCGAACCGATGGCGGTATAACCATCTAAAGGCTGAGCCAAATTCCTCTGGCCGGCGGCGGGCAGCAGCGTCGCCAGTACGAGGCTCGGTCCTGCGCTCACCAACCCGCCTGCCCAGCGTGGTGAGTATAGGTATTACCTTTGAGAATGGAGCCAAAAAGAAAACGGCCCCCAGTTCCCGGCCGCCCTACTATTCCGGGCCACGGCAGCGGCGCCGGTAACGGTAGGGCAGGGGGTGCGAAGAATCCCCGGGCTACAGAAGGCTGCCACAATCTGACCCTGGCGGCGTTTAATGGACGCAGTCTACGTCAGGACGAAAGCCTTGTCCAACTCGAGGTAGAACTTAAAAACATTAAGTGGCATGTTCTGGGGTTGTCTGAAGTCCGTAGAAAGGGGGAGGACACGATGACCCTAGAATCAGGCCACATGTTCTACTTTCGGGAAGGCGACCAACTGTCACAGGGTGGTGTAGGCTTTCTGGTCAACAAACTTCTTCGTGACAACGTGTTGGAGGTATCCAGTGTGTCGACCCGGGTAGCGTACCTCTTACTAAAACTGACCGAGAGATACACTCTCAAGGTCATACAGGTATATGCGCCGACATTGTCACACCCGGATAATGAGGTTGAGGCCATGTACGACGATATCTCGAGGGCCCTATACACCACCACCAAAATCCACTTCACCGTTGTCATGGGGGACTTTAATGCCAAAGTGGGAGTGCGAGAATGCGATGAAACGCGAATCGGGCCACACGGAATCGGACACAGAAACCTTAGGGGCCAAATGCTGGTCAACTTCCTCGACATGCAGGGCTGTTCTGCATGAACACGTTCTTTCAAAAGAAGCCCCATAGGAAGTGGACCTGGCGGAGCCCGGATGGTAAGACGAAGAACGAGATTGACTTCATCTTGACGGACAAAAGACGTATATTTAGGGATGTCTCTGTGATCAGCAGGTTTGACACCGGTAGCGATTACCGACTGGTAAGAGGCATCCTAAATATCAATTTTAAGGTCGAGAGAAGTCGGATGGTCAAATCCGTCCTTCGTCCGACTGTGCTCCAAACCGAAATTGGCACCGAAAAGTTCCAGCTGGAACTTCACAATTGCTTCGCAGAACTAGCAACCACGGAGAGCGTTG
The DNA here is from genome assembly GCA_949316185.1 of Pyrausta nigrata. Classification (NCBI taxonomy): domain Eukaryota; kingdom Metazoa; phylum Arthropoda; class Insecta; order Lepidoptera; family Crambidae; genus Pyrausta; species Pyrausta nigrata. The sequence goes on from OX438943.1 coordinate 13,607,896, forward strand.
ACCGGGACCTCGAAAGCGTGACTAGGGTGATCCACGAAGTGGGAAATAGGCACTTTAGGAGGAAGCGAGGTAGCCAGAAGTCTAAATTATCGGGGGAAACTCTGGAATTGATGAAAATTCGACGTGAAATGCCGGAGGGAGCTTCGTCAGATACCCAGCGTCTCAGCAAAGAGATCCGACAGTCGGTGAGACGCGACCTCCGATCCTACAATACGCAGCTCATACGAGAAGCGATTGAGCAAAATCGGGGGTCAAAAGTCTTTACTAAAAGACTGGGCAAGAGCCATCTGACGAAACTCAAAACCTCGAACGGCGACGTAGTCACTTCAATTCCAGAGATTCTCGCCGAAGTTGAAGGCTTCTACGGCCGACTTTATGCCTCGCATGACTCGAAGCCTCCTCCCGGTGCGACTGACCCAAGAGCCACGCTGACACGCCACTACACTGAAGACCTCCCAAATGTGGACGAAGACGAAGTTGCGGGGGCTCTCAAACAGCTTAGCAATGGGAAGGCTCCCGGTGAAGACGGCATTACATCCGAGCTCCTGAAGGCAGGAGGACCTCCAGTCTTCAAGGAGCTCGTGAGGATATTTAATGCCGTCATTGCAAATGGGACTACCCCGGAGGCGTGGAGCGTTATAGCGCTGTTTTTCAAGAAAGGCGACAAGTCGCTCTTGAAAAACTACAGGCCAATCGATCTCCTGAGCCACGTCCACAAGCTGTTCTCGAGAGTCCTCGCAAATCGCCTCGCCAATTGGACGCCTTCCAGCCACCGGAACAGGCCGGGTTTCGTAAAGTCTACAGTACCGTAGACCACATCCACACAGTCAGGCAGGTTATACAGAAGTCCGAAGAGTATAACCAGCCATTGTGTCTAGCTTTTGTGGACTACGAAAAAGCCTTCGACTCCGTCGAAACCTGGGCTGTTTTGGAATCCTTGCAGCGATGCCAAGTCGACTGGCGACTGAGGTGCTGAGAGGCCTGTATGATATGGCAACGATGTCCGTCCAAGTTCAAGGTCACAAGACAAGACCCATCCAGCTGCTCAGAGGTGTGAGACAGGGGGACGTTATTTCCCCGAAACTGTTCTCAAGTGCACTGGAGGATGTCTTCAAGACTCTTGACTGGGAGGGATTGGGCATCAATGTCAACGGCAAATATCTCACGCACCTCCGCTTTGCCGACGACATAGTTCTAATGGCAGAATCGCCGCGGGATCTGAAAAAAATGCTGCACAGCCTAGACTCTGCCTCGCGATGCGTTGGTCTCCGGATGAACTTGGACAAGACTAAGGTCATGTTCAACGAACATATTGTCCCGGAACCGATAGCAGTCAGCGGCGAGATGCTCGAAGTTGTCCAGGAATACGTTTACCTCGGGCAAGTGTTGCAACTGGGTAAAGACAACCTCGACCGCGAAATCGCCAGAAGGGTGCAGCATTTGGGAAGTTGCGTCACATCTTCTCGTCGCCTCTACCGCAATGCCTGAAGAGCAGGGTATATAACCAGTGCGTCCTACCTGTCATGACCAACGGGGCCGAGACGTGGAACTTGACAGTCAAGCTGGCCCACCGACTGCATGTCGCTCAGCGAGCTATGGAACGGTCTATGCTGGGGATCGCGCTAAGGGATAGAATCCGGAACGAGATCATCCGCCAAAAGACGAAAGTCATAGATATCGTTCAGAGGTGCAGTAAGCTGAAGTGGCAGTGGGCTGGTCATGTCTGTCGCAGAACCGACGGGCGTTGGAGTAGGAAGGTTCTCGAATGGAGACCACGTCTCGGGAAACGTAGTGTTGGACGCCCCCCTGCTAGGTGGACCGATGACCTGAGGAAGATGGCCGGTGGTGGCTGGATGCGAGAAGCGGAGGACCGTGAAAGTTGGCGCCGTCTTGGAGAGGCCTATGTCCAGCAGTGGACTGCAATAGGCTGATATGATAAAGACTAAGCGTTGTCGAGTGAGTCTTACTACGAAACGGTAACGGCTAGTGCCATACAATCAGTTTGGCACTAGCCTTTAGTTTCAGCGCATGCCGTTGCATAAGCGTTACAGCCACGCACAATACCGTCTGAAAGGTAAAAACATGCTGGTGTTTACAAATTGTTACAATTCGCTTGTTTCATACGTGATTGTGCTAATTACGCAGAATTTTCTTTGTTACAACACTTTGTTATCGCGTTTCCTGTGCAAGTTTGCGTTTTAGTCATCTTGGGTTTTTTAATGCTTTCGACGTTTGGTGGCGTTATTGAAGCAGCCGAATATGTTTTCAGAAAACAGCTTAAAACATTCGTTTTCTTTCTTTTACATTTTGTTACACTTACATTAATATTGGTTGTTGCATACAAATTACATGTATTATCAAACGAGCTTTAAGCTTACGTTTTGTATAAAGAAAATGACAACTGTTCTTTCTGCTGTTGTACCTCTGTTCATTTTTAATAATAATAATTGATTTCAAGCAGATTTTATATTTTTAAATTTAAATGTAGTAATAACCCTTATTCTTTCATGATCCACTGTATGTAACTCTATAAAAGTTGCTGACTACATTCTCTTGTTTCAACGATTTCGGCTTTGTAGCTTTGTAGATTTTCAATTTTTTGTGGCTAAAATGTTAAAGACCCGTTATATTAGAGTAGGTAATATTGAAAACATGTTAGAGGTCCGAAAAATAGTGATATGCATCGTTCAGAACCGTAAAAAACGCGCACTAATCCTAATGACCAAGCAACGTAGTGTTTTCTCTACAAAAAGGTAGCATGGAATGGAAGTCATCACTTCCTGCAATTAATCCACTTTACTATTACTATTTTGTAGTACGGTACTTAGGTGTAGTAAGTTGCTATAAAAATAGTTTGACGGCTGTCTCCCAAGCAAGATACTACGCCCACCTACATGTTATATATAGAAATAGGCATATTGAGATCGCGAGCTTCGTTTTTATAACTCAAAATTATGTTAAACTTAATTGTCAATAAAGTAATTTTACCACCATGTTCATTGTGTAGGTATCCAAGCGGCAACAAGCGTTTGGTCTTTCACAGTCAGTTTGGTGGAACGAACTCGATCATCAAGGCAGTTCCGCGGCGTCTACGCACATTGCATAAGCGCATCCAAACTGCGTCCGTCCACTATGGCTGGACAATTTTGTGGCGATCTGAATGCCCGCGATTCCCCCGGTGGAAAATAATAAAAGTTCTTAGCCCAATCTCATCTCCCTGGTGAATTGAATTTGTATAGAAATATTTTTTTTGGAAAAAATTGTTTGAGCGTTGAGGGATTAATTTCATAAGCATTTGCGAAATAGATGCGTAAGTAAATAGCAAGGTGAATCCGATCTACTTTTTTTAATGAATTACAGAGTGCTTCATCAAATCAATTTATATTTCCGGACCTTTTCCACCTTCTTGTCCAACATATTTTTATAGCTGTTGTAGAGTCATCCCAATATTGCTAGATTAAGTAACATTCTACTTTTTGATTAATATACATCATGTTTGAAATCAAAACTTCATCTAGGTACTCTTTCGTTAGTTCTCCTGAAATATTCTTATTATTACGTTTTAATGATCTCTCTCTGACTCCGAAATGCGGCACATGAGGACGGTATTTTACTACGAAACTGTATAACCTGTATTGGTTGAATTTTAAGACCAATATTTATTTGTTTGACATACCTTCGTCGTTAACTATGTAGTAAAACGCCAATTATCACCAAGGATAAAATTCATATAGTGATGGAAAATAGTCCTAAATACTAATCCAAATACTTACTTGAAAACAGTAAGTAGATATTCACTTTATTTTTAGAAATAGTACCTAAGTATTTAAATCCCATATGAAAGATTAAAATCAAGATCTAGGTAGGTAACTTAATACCTAAAAGCGCAAATGCGACTTGTTTTGTTTGGATTAAACCATTTGAATCGAAATAAACCTTGAATGTAGTAATTTTCAAACACAAGTGCCTACCTCACTCTAAAAATTAGTAGGTATTGTGGTGATACAATCACACTCTACGCACATAAAGTACCTACCCACCATCTATTTTATATGCAAGTGTAAAAATGATTTCACAATAAAAAATAGCTGCGTCTATTCGCAATTACTTTATAATACCACAGTATGTAATACTCGTATTATAAGTATATGTAGTAGTATATGCATCCAAAAAAGTTATTAGGTAGAGGTACTTGGTTTAACCATTATTTTTAAGAAAGCTGCATGGAAATAATTGTCTCACAAACTTATAGTTACATATCTTATACATAGCTTTGATGATAAAATATCAAATATGTTTCACATTTAGAATGAAATGAAGGTGATTTCGAAACCCACCATAAAAAGGTAGTACCTACCTATACATTACTTGAAAAGTATGTACTTTATTAAAAGAGCTAAATATTTATTTTTTCTTATATTTAAAATCGTATTTGTAGATAGACAACGCAGCACTTCAAGGAGAGATCTGTACTTAGATAAAAACTGTAAATATTATTACAGTGTAGGTACCTAGTAGTAAATGCAATTTTAATTAAATTAAAAATTCCAACATCCGTCTTAGTCATTGCTCATTACGTAAATTGAATTTCTTTAACAACACTGTTTTAACACAGTGTTGCGGTGACAAACCACAACAATTTCCCTATTCCAGCGACTCCCTTGAATGCACACTTCAGTTTCTACCTTAAATTATTGCGATAGAAGTCATGACCCATGATATATACAGAATCATTTTTCTGATAGACATAGTTTTTATTATTGTGATAGTAGTATCCCAAATGCGTACGTACCTGCAATAGTTGGTGCCGGTCGCCGGCAAAACGCGTCGTTTCCTAATCAAAACAAATGACAGCTGAGTGAATCGTCCGATTTAGCAACGAGATAATGGACCTACAGGCCAACGGACCTCGTTTTGATTCCCGAACGCACTTTCACAAGCGAGATTTAAAAAGAAAACAGTCAATGTTCGGCTTATAAAAAGTTTTGTAAAGTTGACGTAAACGTTTACGCTGTATGCGGCTGGAAAGGCGCGCGGCCCCTCTAACCTCGCAGTTGTTACTGAGTGCCGTAGTTCGTTCGGAGTTCCGGCCGGCCCACTACGTTCGACGTTCACGTATAACAAAACAATCCGAGGGCTCCTTGGGTATCCTCGAGCCAGGACTTTGGCCGTAACACCATAGAAATAAGGCCTACTCAGGATACGTCCTTCTATTAAGTAAGTAATTTTGAAACAAGTGGGCGGAGCTAGAACGGTTCGCACTTTCGGAGTATGAGGTGGTAACGGAGTAATTTTACTAAATTACCTTTGTTACCAAAATACAGAGCAAGCGTAGAAACATTGCGTTAGTGATTGTACTAAAACTAGAGTAGGTGGGTTAAGATAAACTTTATTTGCTAGATTGTCCGTCCATCCCTTTTTTGGGAAAGTAAAGCAAAACAATAGAGTTTAGTAGGTAATATCTGTGGTATAGTTAAAAAAATAAAGTAACTGTATTGATGGTTACTCTACTAAAAATAAAATTTAAAAGTGAAAGCTCTAAAAAGCTAGACAAAAGAAAATCTAGTTAATCTGGCAAACTGCTATGTAGTGACTGTGGTACATACGAGTACTAGGTACCTACACTACATAGTATGAACAACTTGATTTATCCTATAGACGTTTCATTAATAACCGGTTGTACAAGGACAATGGACATAGATACTTATGTACAAAGTACTTATGTAATTTTTAAGTGATTAGTGATCTATCTTTGCATTGTTCATTTGCAAACAAATGAACACAAATCAGTCAATAGGATTGTTCCTACCCAAAATTCCCAACTTACAATCCCAAGGGAGAAAGAGTCCAATTGACTTAAAACTACACACACTAGGGTTTACGCACTTATTACACCACTCTATTGGTAGCATCCTTCTAACTAGGAACCTAATTAGGAAGGTAGGAACCTAAAGTAGTGTAAATAGAACCCTAACTTCGATTAAATCTTCCTATTTCATAAGTATTTAATACATTTATTTATTAATTTTAACTTTATTGCACCCAAAAAGAAAGTATAATTGGCGGACTTAATGCCTTGAGGCATTCTCTACCAGTCAACCGCGTGAAGGGTGGAAGCTACCAGGCGGCACCTAACGGAGCCTACCACCGCTAGCATTAGTTGTAAGTTGTGCCATAAAACCCCAATGGCTTTGTTTTTATATTCGTAGTGAAAAGTGAAAACATATAGCAATTAAGGTTTACTCAATCAAGAGACAACAAAAGTCAGAGATGTGTTTCTTCTTAGGTGTTCTTCCCTGCCTACTCCTTTTATTTGCTTTAGGCTATTAGTTCTAAAACACCAGATCGCTATATCCATAAGAACCCTGGAGTTGTGTTTGTGCATGGAGGCACATCCTTCCTTGGTAAGTTTGAAATATTAAAGAGTTTGCAAAATAAATCTTTTTCGTGACAGTTGCTAATCGGAACGTAAATAATAACTTAGTTGCGTTACGTTGACTGCATTGATGATTATTACATTATTTGAATTTTGAATGTATAGACAGCTAAACCAACACTGGCATAAAAAGATAAATTTTGGCTACGAAAGATATTTTTCAAGTGAGGCTTGCGGTAGGGTGAGCTATCAAAGAATATAGAAGCGGTAATATTTCTTTACCGTCTGCCTTTTACCTTTAGGAACTTATCGCGTAAAAAAATTAGGCCAAAGTGACTATTTTTGGCAAAAGTGGTTTTGACCGGTTATTCGTTTTTTTTACTGTAACAGATATATTACAATCCCTCACGGAGCACATCATATCATCAATTCCAGCTATGATCTAGTCCTTCCTTATCATGACTACCTAATTTAAATAAAAACTGTATCAATTCTGAACATTGATTTAAGAAAATCGAATTATTTTATCGCCAAGTAGAAGACACGTAGTAGGACTAGGAATTCGGTGCCAGCGTAGAATTCTAGAAGTACGCACGTACACACATAGTCGTTTACACGTTTGCAATTCAGCACTAGCACCGACTTCCTTCCACGTTTCTTTCACTTGGCGATAAAAAAGTTAAGTTGTCGAAAGTTTTTTCCAAGTCAATTTTTAGTGATATGTACACTGAATGGCCTGTACTTCCGTACACAATACCGCAATCGAAATTCGCGAACTCCTATTTGATGAGGAATTATATACAGGAGTGGGTCGAGAACCGACCCCTGTGGAACGCCGCATTAAGTCGGCTCTGTGGCGGTGTAGTATGCCATCCCTACCTACGCACATTATTTCGCGCTTCGCTAGAATACAAACTAACATAACCTAACTCAATGAAATACAAGGACAGTTCACATTTCAATGTCCAAGGAAATTTTGAGCGGAAAAACATTCCGGATCAAATAGCACCTTACTTTATTTCACACAATCACTGCATTGGTTTTCTTCATAGTACATTATTGTGATAATTCCACCGCACAGCATAGAATCGAAAACTCTAATTTCAAAAAATAAGAAATAAAGCCTATTTTCAGCTTTTGCTTCCTGCTTGCTGCGCGAATGCGAATCCCCCGCGAAGAACTTCAAAAATTTTTTTTGTTCTATTTGAGTCTGAAGACTTTATTTTATAGTAATAATAATAATAATGTTTATTTCGGTATAAAGTTAGTACAATGTAGTTTTAACAATGGATCATAATTAATTACTATACAAACTAATTAATTATTGAGCTTTGCTTCCTAAGTTAGGGAAAAACCTTGTGTTTTAGGATAAGCAAAATGCTCCTCCCATAACTTTTACACATGTAGGTACACAATTTTAACATTCACATCTATTCACCCATTCTAGGTAGGCAAAGGATCAAGTCCATACAGCCACGTCTTTAGTATTTTTATTTATATTATTTTTCTTTATTTTCTTCAGTACTTCTCCATAAACACTTACGAATCTAGAACTACACTAAACTACGAACTAACCTAACCTTACTCATTGAAATGCGAGGATGGTTCACATTTCAGTGCTCTCAAAGAAATTTTGGGCGGGAAATCGAACCGGATCAGATAGGAGCGCCTTACTTTGTTTTTCACTTTTTCTTCATTAATTCTCCACTGCAGCGCATTATTAAGATTGTTCCACCACACAATCACAACAATGACCACGAAGAACGAATTTAGAAAATTAAGAAACGAAGCCCGGTCATCACAGTTTGTTTCCCGCCCAAAACTCTTCAACTTCATTTAGAACCTTGGCATTTTAAGTTAAACGTACTAAGCGTTCATCCCTTACGTATTTCAAGCTCATTTTTATTAAATACGATGGTTACATGCGTACATACCTTAGTAGTAGAATTATTTTCCGGACTTAAATAAAACTTTAGATTTCTACAGCACAAAATAAGCAAACCTACCTAAAAAACATCACAGTTGTTTTCATCATGTTATGAAAAAATACACGTGCATGAACGCATTTAAGATGAGAAAAAGATTTACATCGCGAATGAATGGAATGAACGAATAAAATTCTTGCCAGGATGTTGTCAGCAGTGCTGTGTCATTTTTCCATCTTACAACGCCATCTTTTACAAGAAATAAAAAACTATAATAGATATTAGATTTTATTTTAACAAGATTAAAGTTTCAGTTTATTAGTATATTTTTTTAGGTTTTTATACCGGATGTTAACTACTTTAAACTTATATATTATTTTAACGCTATTAACTATTTAGAATTCAATGCAGCATGTTGGTAGAATTTTGTTTTTGACATTGATACTCATACATTTTAAGATAACTCGTTCATTCGTTCGTTCTTGATCGTAGATGTGTGCAACGAAATGTGTGTTTTAGCAAAAAGTTGATGAACATCTCTGATATTTCTTGTTTTTCAAAGTTAATTGTGTTACCGTAATCTTTATTTACCTGCTGTTATAGTGTTAACTAAAATTAACTTACAAGTTATGCCGTAACTATCTTCAAAGAAAATGTTATTGTGTGCTAAGTTTCATAATGGCGGCCCGTCGCGTCCCCCGCGCCTCCATTTCAATGACAGTCAAATTATGACAATGTCGATGAGTAGAGTTTAGAAAATGTTGCGTTGTAAATAATCTAGTGGAAGTTATTTAGTTAAGAATTGTGAGGACTAACAATGAATCCTGAACACCACAGTTTGAACACGGGTGGTGGCCAGCCTCCTGGAAGTTCGGAGGTTCGTAGAATTTGTGTGGTTTTTGTGCGAAATCCGGCTTCAGATTGTAATTTGCGACTTTGGTGTTACAGTCCCAGAACCAAAGGGTTCAATCTGCTCAGCAGCAGCAGCAGGGCAACAATTTGCCCGCTACAACCTCTGCGACAGATTTACGAGTGAATTCTGCGGCCGTGAACGTCGCTTTGTCAAGCGTCGCCAAATACTGGGTGTTTACAAACTTATTTCCGGGCCCAATACCACAAGTTTCCGTATATGGTTTGCCCACTGGTGCACGGATTGAAAATGGGAAACCTGTCCAGGTAAATATCATATCTCTAAATTTTGATCTGGTTCTTTCTTCTCACCTGAATTCTAAAATCAAATTCATAATACTCAAAACACTTAACAATGATTGCTGCAAATATTTATTTTGCATCACACCTTTAAGATATACTCTTCTGCAGTGGTACAGAGTCAGACACTAGCATTGTAGCTTGCCATATTTCACAATTGTAGGCATAGTATTGAATAAAATAATTCCATTCTATAAGTTGTTGCAGGACATTGGACAACATGCAAGCATACTCAATGGTGATCCCAATATCATTTTGGGACATCACGGCGGGCAGCCACAAGTCACAGTATCAGCAGCTGGGACTCAACAGATACCTGTATCTCAAATTATTGCTACACAATCAGGACAAACACATGGTATGTCAATTTGTTTTCTCTGAGATAATTACTCCACAAGTATTTTTTTATAATTAGCTAAAAGTACATATTAACCAAATACCCAGCGGTGGTTATAATATTTTCCAGTTACATCATGATAAAAAAGTGTCAATGACTCTCATAACAAGTCCTAATTGAAAACAAGATTAATTATCACTTTTAGGTCATTTAGTTGTTTCGTAAGACATCTTGCTGATATGGGTAAACACAGTAGAAATCATCTTTAACTTTAGGCTAGAATTCTAAAAGTAATCCTCAAATTAAGTTTTAAACATTTTGTAAAAAATAATATGGATAAAAAAAACTTATTACAGAAGCGTTGGTGGCCCACAACCAGCAACAAGAGTTGGCTGCTCAGCAAGCGACGGGCACCACTCAGGTCACAGTTAGTGCAGCCCAACACCAGCAGGTACCCAATAACCGGGTCGAGTTTGTACAACACCATAACATTGATATGGTAAATCATGTGGTAACACTCCCTTTATTAGCGGGAATGAATAATTACTGTTGCTGATGTGTAGATGATAGAGACTAGAATTTCATGTTGAGCTTATAAGGTTAGTATTGGAGCATGCAGCAGATATTAACCGAGCCTAAGAGAATGAAACAGAGTTTATAACTCTATGTGGTATTGCCAATGATAGAAGACTTATTTACTTCCTAATTTTATTTTCTATTTTAATTTAATTCATTAGTTTTAACTACCTATCAGGTAAACTACCAGTGCATGGAGTCTTTTGAAAACTTTCAGTAGATCTTATCTATTTTGCATGTCCAATATCAATAAAATAAAAACATTGAATGTTAGCTGAATCAAAATTTCTATGACATTATACATTTCATGATCTGTGATTGATGTTCCTTTAACAGCACTACTTACAGTCCTTTCAATTGGCAGTATTTTCCAAATTGTAAAGACATGGGGGTAAAAGGAAATATTTTTGTGTGTACAGGGGCATCATTCACAACAACATTTAATGCAGCAGCAACTCATGGCCACTGCCCGTCCGGAACACTCTAACCAGCAGGTTTGTTTATTTTTTTTGCATTTTTATGTTCTTTTGGCTCATAATTCTGTACATACTTTACCTGTGCACTTTAAAACATTTGTTCCTGTATCACACGCTGCTTACATTATCACCAGCAGGTCAGTGAGGTAAGATATTCATAATAATCATAATCACTTGTTCTTAATGTAAATACTGAGGTTGAATGTAAACTCCATTAAACTGTTTGATGGAAGTTAGACTTGGTTTAGCATTCATCATTTTTTTTTACGTTCTGGTGTTTCAAACCAAATACATAACTCAAGGCCTATGTTGTTTTATAAATATACAGCATCATTGTAATTTTATAATAGCTTTGTATAGCCTGTATGTATATCTGCAGGAGAATATTTTTCTTTTATCCAAAACTGAATGTCTTGAATTGATTATTTATTGAAAGTGTTTTGCATTTTTCAATAATTGGCCTTGATTCTCTTATCGTGTTTTTTAACTGTGAACAAAACCAATTGCCTGTATTTATTTACACTAGAAGTAATCAGTTGTGTGTTTTTTTAATTAAAAAGCAGAGTACTCAATTTATCTGTTCTTATAAAATTCTTTTGGATAGTTACCTATCCTTACATCCTCCATGGCTTACTACATCAAGTCCAGCTTTCTTGTCATCTGCCATATTCGTAAATATTCAATATATGTAGTTAGTAACAGTATTTCTTTGAAAACATTTTCAAGAATAGTATGTTGCGGTAATATTATTACTACCTATATCAAAGTTAAGTTTATCATACAAAAGCATATATCATACAATACTGAAATTGCGATAATTTTGTGGTAAACTTGCTTTTTATTAAGCCTTTTACTAAGCCTCTCTGTCTGTCTGTCATCAGGCTGTATCTCACGTACCGTAATAATTTCTGTTGCGCTGTAACAACAAATACTTAAAACAATATGAAGTTGTATTAACTTAAAAAATAAATATTATTTAGTAAAAAATTAAGGGGGGCTCCCATAAAATCGTGTTATATTTTTAGTTTTTAAACTAAAAAATCACAATATATTGTTGTATACATAACGGGACAGATTCCTTCCTGTGTTGTTTAGGTCCACCTATACATAATTTATTAGCAATTCCGCGCCAAGAGTCGGACTCTCCATACAAACTTTCATCCCTCATTTCAATTCCCCCTCCATCTCTCAGTCAAGACTCTTTTTCTCGGGAACGCGTGGAGGTAAGTTGAAATTAACACTAAACAAAAAAGCACAAGTAAAAGAAAAAATTGTTGAAAAAAGCCTTTGTTTATTCGGAACCGTCAGTATGCGAGTCCGACTCGTGTTTTTTTTTACATTACTGAAAAAAGTTAAAATTTAGCGGTTTTTCAGCAATTCTAAGAGCGCTTACCTTTTAGAATGCGCTAATGCAAATCTGGATAAAACCTGCAAATCTGAGTCCACCTTGTCTAGGTAAACAACATAGGTACCAAAAAAACAAGTGTACCACAATTATTGCCATTTCGTATGTAACAATATTATGTTTGATCTAGTTTAATAGCAAAGTTTCGCATTGTCAGACCAATTGTATTAGAAAAAAATACTTGCCTGATAAAATCTATTCTAAAGTGAAGTTCGCTATTGCTAACAAAATGTTTAAAACTGATATAAGCCATCATATATAATTTGACATTTCGTTGGCAACAGAGTAGTTCCCTGTAGATAGATTGCATCGTTTCTAAGGGCCCTGATGTAATAACGTTTTCTCAAAAGTGACCAAGTAGCTGCAACAAAAAAAAGCAGTTGGTTTGACAAGAACCCATCAGAGCTTTTGTTTAACTGCCATCCTTCATTAGATTCAGCTGACAGTCAGTGAAGACGGCATCGTCACCGTGGTGGAGCCTGGCGGAGGCAAGCTGGTGGACAAGGAAGAGCTACACGATGCCATCAAGATGCCCACAGACCATACTCTCACAGTGCACCAGCTACAACAGATTGTGGGACAGCAGGTGTGTAATATAAACTAAGGCTAGGTTGCACCATATTACTTTAACTAACAAACGTCAAGTCTGTTAAGCTATATGACTATCCCCAGTTATGGGTATAGTTTCAGTTAACCTTTGGTCCGATTCTGATCTGACCCTGTCGTCTGCGGCAATGTGGCACGATTAGAGAGCGCACTGAACATTTACACATTGCACATTTATTGAACATTTCCGATAATTTCTTTGAACGTCAGTCATTCAGTGGTTTATTTTAAAAGTCGGATAACCAATGTATTATTTAATGTGAAGACCATTACTAGAAATGAACCTTATGAAAAAACTTGTAAAATAAAATGGGTCCTTAGGACCACTTAATGGTTCGGACCATTTAGCGAAAGATCATTCATGTTTTATATTTTATGTCGTTCAGATTTTTGTTCTAAATTTAAATTATGAACAATAAAATGGTAACATAAAAGCAAAGTGGCTATACTCGGTCCATGCACCACGCCTTGTAAGTTGTGATAAGTTCCTTGGAGGACAATGTTAATTGTAACACTATCAATTAATTTCTTGCTATCATTATTTATCTTACCACCTCCTCCCAAATCGACCATATTTAAAACTAAATCAATGATAGAAAAAACGCTCTTCTTTCGTTCTATCTACGCCCAGGTACACTATGAGCGGACGACAGCACATTAAACTACACACTGCGGCAAGCAGCATCTTATTCAATTGTAGTAAAGGTGATTTTGCAACGAAAAATGATAATCTGATGTGATGGCCACTATATTAACAAGCGACTCCGGAGCTGTCTGAGTTATTTCAAGACGGAAAAACAAAACATTCTTGACCCGACCCGGAATTCGAACCCGGGACCTCGTGGATAGTACCCAGCGTGCTGGCCACTAGACCTGAAGTTGGTGGTGTTAACACCCCGAGCCTCGGAAAGCACGTTAGCTGTTGGTCCTGCGCCTGATCTCTCTACGGTCATGTCGGACTGCTGTCTCACCGAAATATGAGAATATAGAAGCAGTGAGTGAACCTGTGTATTGCGTACACACTTTTGCACTAAAATATCTCCCGCGTAGTTGACTAATCTCTGTTGAGATTGGCCACCAGTCGTAATTCGGCTAGGAGGACATTATTAACAAGTGTCTCGTCCCCCAGGTGATCGACAGCGTAGTACGCATAGAACAGGCCACAGGGGAGCCCGCGAACATCCTGGTGACCCACAACCCTGACGGCACCACTTCAATAGAGGCCAGTGCTGGCGAACAACTCATAGTAAAAGACGAGAAGCACTCCGGCGGGAAGATCGAGACCGCGCAGTTCGCTGAGATCAAAGACATTAAAGGAATAGACTTGAAGGTTTGTTGAATAAATACATGGATAGCCGGCTTGTATGTCTTACTGCCATACACAGGGGCGTCAATTAAAGTTAATCCTTAATTAGGTCTCATGCTGTCATTTTCTATTTCACTGACAAAGAAAGTGACTGACTGAGACTTAATGAAAGATTAAATTTAATCGACGACTCTGACTGCGGAAGTTAGATTGTACGTAAATACAAAAGATCATCCAACATCTTCACGTGGGTCTCAAACCTACAACTCTACAAATTTAAATAGATTATATTATGAACATGAGGTTGGCAGACGGAATGTTATACACAATCTTTCTATTTGTTGCAACCTTCATCATTTTACATCGAAAAACCTTTAGATAACGCTTAACCCACTCAAACCATAGGCGGTAATATTTCATATAACAATCAACTTAATTTAAAAGCACACTTTACGACTTGCACAGTAAAGATCTCAAAAAATACAATTGTTTCAGAGTGTCGGTGCCATGGGCATGGAGGGTGCTGTAGTGAAGATCTCTGGAGCCTCAGAGCACGACCTTCACGCCATGTACAAAGTCAACGTAGAGGACCTATCACAGCTGCTAGCTTACCACGAAGTGTTTGGGAAACTGAACGCCGACGGCCAGCAGCAAGCCAAGGTATGCATGAATATTTTAAAGCTTCAGCGACACAAATCATGCACATATCCGACGACATTGTCAACAATAACATTCATTGTATACCTCATCCATGGAACCCCTTTTGTCGTGTTACCCCTTTTGTGTGTCGATCATAGGTATTTCCTTGAAAAGCAATGGAATGTTCTTTCTAGTCTTTTTAGAACTTAGAACTACCTTCCTAATTAGTCTTAGTTTTCTGTTATCTTTGTTGCTGTTTTTAGGGTTCCGTCCCTCGAAAGGAACAAGGAACCCTTATAGGATAACTTTGTTATCCGTCTGTCTGTCAAGACCCTTTTTCTCAGAAACGCGTAGAGGTTTAAAGTTGAAATTTAAAGATCTAATAATAATGACTGCAGTCCCCTGAAGCTGTAAAAATCAAACTCCTGTATCAAGTCAATCAAAAGATACACGGCCATTTAAGTTCTGTTTTTTTTTAACATTTTACAGGGGAACGAAAACCTCTACTTCCATAGGTCTATCCTAGAATCATAAAATTGGGCAAGAAAGAGGGTCTTACAGCACAAGTGGAGAGAAAAATTCGAAAATCTGAAATTCGTGGTAACATCTTAAAAAAAACCTTTATTTATATGGAACCCCTTAGTGCGCGAATCCGACTCGCACTAACCAGTTTTTTTCATGTCCATAATTTGTTGAATTATATAATGGGTTAACGAATATCTGGTTGTCTGTCAGGTAATAAGCGAAGTTGAAGTAGAGGCGGGAACAAGCGCCGGAATGTCCGAAGCGGACTCGTCGCCCGGACATCACTCGTGCGATATTTGCGGAAAGATATTCCAGTTCCGATATCAACTTATCGTCCACAGGTAAGCATAATCAACGATTAAAGTCTGTGCCCACTACACCGCACCATACCCTGACTGTGCCAGGACCATATAAAAAGAACACGTTTGATTTTCGACTTTAGCGTGAAAAGTTAATGTTAAAATGTTTATCGTCGATGCACCGTTCTGGCACTGTCAAAACAAATACTGCGCTTCATAACTACATAATATAATAATTATTTTTATAACTTTTTAGCAATTATTTTGCAAGTTTTTACGAAATCAATTTGAATTTCGCTTACTTAAATTAATCAACTGTGTCATCCAGTGGGACTCGAACCCACGTCCCTTCGCTATCCGGGCGAGTGCTCTTACCAACTGATCTACGGAGGACATTAGTCAGCCGATGAATTCCTGCAAGTGCTTGCTACGCCAGTGATCCGTCGTTCTGTATCCGGCATCAATACTTGGGGAATGTACCCGCATGTATCCGGTGGAAATATTTTTACAAATATTTAACCATCAGTTAAGATGAAATCAGCAGTCCCAAGTATTGATGAAATCGAACGCCGGCTCACTGGCGTAGCAAGCACTTGCAGGAATTCGTCGGCTGACTAACGTCCTCCGTAGCGTAGCTCAGTTGGTAAGAGCACTCGCCTGGATAGCGAAGGGACGTGGGTTCGAGTCCCACCGGATGACACAGTCGATTAATTTTTGTGAGCGAAATTCAATTTGATTACATAATATAAGTTAAAACTAACTTTAGCTCCTCTCTGTAGGGTCTTAAATCAAATGTGTATTTTCATACAATCCTAGCATAGTTGTGGCCAGTGTATACCTTTAGGCTCTGTGTTCACTACTGGCATATATACTTGTCAAAACAAAATAAGGGCCACGAGGTATTTTTTCATTTTGGTGTAAATTATTAAACATTTTCATATTGAAAGTAGTAAAATATAGAGTATACAAACTCTTTGATACCTAAACTTTTTAATATTGTAGTATTCATCTAATGCTGGCAACAATTTTAAATAAAATTTGATTTAAAATTCTTTTTGAAAATTTTGTGTCCATTTGCTTTGAAGTTTTGCTTTCCTTAGCTTCTTGGTTTATCAGAAATTATCAGAGTTCATTGATATCTCGAGTCAGAAACATCTTTTGCAATATGCCACAAGCACGCAGGCGTCATAGGGACTCGCTGACAGCAACCAGAGCCGTTACAATGATTGAAGAAGGTCATTCGCAGCGATCTGTGGGTTTGCAATTGGGATTTTCTCGAAGAGCTATTCAAAATCTATGGAATCGTTTCCAAGAGACCGGCAGTGTTAGAAGAAGACCTGGTTCGGGCAGAGTTCGCATTACAACAGCTCAAGAGGATCGTTACATTCGATTAAGTGCGCGCCGAGATCGCACAACGACGCTTGCAAGCTGCAAAATCGTTTACGGCTCACAACGGGTACTCGTGTCAGTGACCAAACTATTCGTAATCGATTGCATGAAGACCAGCAGGCATCAAGAAGGCGAGTTGTCCGTGTTCCATTAACCAGAAATCATCGTGCAAATCGTTTAAGATTTTCCCGTCAACATTTGGACTGGGACATAAACCAATGGGGCATGGTGCTCTTCACAGACGAATGCAAAGTAAAAATTTTTAACGACGATCGGCGTATTAGAGTATGGAGAAGACGCGGCGAGAGATTTTCAGAAGCCTGCATCCATGAAGTCGATCGTTTTGGTGGTCCAAATGTAATGATTTGGGGCGGGATAAGCTTACACGGCAAAACTGAGCTCGCTATTTTAAATGAGGGTACTGTTACTGCTCAGCGGTATATTGAGGAAGTTGTCAGACCACATGTGATCCCATTTGCCCAGTGAGCGGGTCCTGGATTCATCTTGATGCAAGACAATGCTCGTGCACGCACGGCTCAAGCGACTCGGTTTGTACTGGAAGCCTCTCAAATTCAAGTCTTGCCGTGGCCGGCGAACAGTCCGGACATAAATCCAATAGAGCACATGTGGGATCAGTTGAAACGAAGAGTTAGAGACGGTGATCAGGAAATCCACAACCAACAGCAACTAATCAACGCTGTTAAAAGGGCCTGGGAAGAGATTCCAATGGAAAATGTCAGGCATTTGATTGAGAGCATGCACTCCAGGCTTCAGGAGTGCGTAGCGAAACGAGGGGGGCATACCCGTTACTAAAAGATGAGCATGGAGTATTTTCTTTTGTTTTCAGTAACTTTACATTCTTTTTATTTTTAACCTTAAATTAGTTATTAATCATTATTATTGGAATAAATTTATTGGTCTACACGTTAAAAACAACATTCGTTTTCGTTATGGAGACAAAAAAATATATATTGGTATTATTATTTTAATGGTACAGACAAAATACCTCGTGGCCCTTATTTTGTTTTGAGTAGTATATAAATCTGGAGTCCTTCTGGTTATTAAATATTTCATCAGAAGTGCCCTAGTGTAGATGACAGTTTTATGGAATCTTCGATTAAATAAATACATATTTGTCTGGGTCAAAGTTACATTTTGACTTTGAAAACCAACAAAATTTCGATTTTATTTTATGGAAAGTTTTTTTCAAGACTTTAATTTCTATTTACGTTTTGTGTACACAAGTAACAAATTCCTCAAAGTAAAATTTGTCACCTTTGAAGTAATGATTATTCGATTATTTTGATATCTTGGTCCCGTAACTGTACTAGTTTTTAGTGTATAAGTTATTATTTGCTTATGTAGACGATATCACGGGGAGAGTAAACCATTTACATGTCAAGTTTGTGGTTCCGCCTTTGCCAATCCGGTCGAATTATCAAGACATGGAAAATGTCATCTTGGTAAGTGTTTATTTTTAATTGTTATTTCTAATATTTGTTTTTTTATTAATTCTTATAACAGTAAATTCAATAAAAAAAACTATCTATGTAATGTAATTCAAATAAATTTCTACAATAGTATGCAAATCAATCGTTTCATTACTTATGCAATGTTGTTAAAAAAACTATAATATTGAACAGTCAAAATCAAAGTTCCTTTTTGTATGCATGGTCTTCATCAGTCTGTTTATTTTATTTCTTACTTTATTTATTAGACGTACACACGCCTTCCATCAACCTACCCTGATCTGTCAAATTTCCACAACCATATTTCAACCTTATGTTGATAACATAGAGTTCCATATCATTTGAGATATTTTGACAGATTTGGGTAAGTTGTTTCGGGGCCTACTGTACTCATACATATCATAGGCAATAAATGATTATATTCCGAACCAGCCGGAGATCCGACCGAGCGACACGCGAAGCGTCTGACGCAAGACAAGCCGTACGCCTGCACCACTTGCCATAAGACGTTCTCGCGCAAGGAGCATCTCGACAACCATGTGCGAAGCCATACTGGCGAGACGCCGTACAGGTGAGACTGACTCGTTGCTGGAGTTGCAAAACTATCGATAGTTGACCTTGAAAACTAGTAAACTATCGATAGTGCTATTGATGGTATCAATAGTATCCATACTTTTGATTTATATCAATACTGTTGACCTGTATCACACTATCGATAGTTTGAACTGTCGATACTACCGGATCTTTATTGTGTAATGCCTTTATTGCAACTATCGATACTATATGACGTCAGCTATCGATAGGCAACACTACTCGTTGGTCTAGTAAAAGACACGCTGGCTTAGCTATCAACGAGGTCCCGGGTCGAAGTTTTTTTTTCTGTTGCTGAACCTACGAGGGCCATTCAATAAATACTTAGCCTACAAAAGAAAAAGGAAATTTTGAGAAAGTAGAGATTTATTTTTCAACATAGTCTCCTTTCAATTCAACACACTTGGCCCAGCGATACTCCAACTTTTTCAACCCGTCCAAAAAATACGATTTCCCGAGGTCTTCAAAATAGGCCTCTGTGGCGGCGATGACCTCATCATTCGACCCAAATCTTTTGCCGGCCAGTGAGATTTTCAGATTTGGGAACAAGAAGAAGTCACAGGGAGCCAAATCTGGAGAATACGGTGGATGGGGCAGCAATTAGTAGCGCAATTCGACCAATTTGGCCATGACGACGACTTTTTTCTTTGCCAAATGGGGCCGTTTTTTTTTTCAATTCGGCATCGAATCGGCCCAATAAGTCAGAATAGTAGAGCCCCGTGATTGTTTTACCCTTCTCAAGGTAATCGATGTAGATCACACCTTTAGAGTCCCAAAAAACACTGGCCATCACCTTTCCGGCCGATTGAACAGTCTTCGCCTTCTTTGGAGCACGTTCGCCGGTTCTGTTTCGACTGTTCCTTGGTCTCTGGTGTGTACCAGTGAACACATGTTTCGTCGACGGTCGTCGGACGGACGCAAAAACTCTGCTGGATTGCGTTGAAACAGTGCCAAACATGTCGCCGATGTGGTCTCACGGTTGCACTTGTTGTCTGGTGTGAGCAATCGCGGCACCCATCGCGCCGATAACTTTCTCATACCCATTTTTCATATCCTTTTACGTTAACCTCCGTAGTAGCCGTTTTTGGTGCACCTGGCCGTGGCTCATCAAAAACCGACGTGCGGCCACGAGCAAACTCGTTAAACCAATTTTTGACGGTCGCCATCGAAGGAGAAGAGTCACCGTACACAGCATCCAACCGCTCTTTGATTTTGCTGCGCGTTTTCCCTTCCAAAAACAAGAATCTTATCACTGAACGATTTTGTTCTTTTTCCATTTTTGTAAAACCGACCGACACGCTCGCTTCCAAAGGCTGCCAAAACAAAACAAATGAAGGGAAAAGAAAACTAAATAGTAGACTTCAAAAAGTATTTACTGCAAGATACTAAAACTCTTTTGTAACAACAGCGCCATCGGGCGGCGAGGCTAAGTAATTATTGAGTGCCCCTCGTATATATATGAAATTTGACATAGAGATATTTTGATTTCCGGAAAGGACGTAGGATAGTTTTTATCCCAGAAATCATCCTTTACGGGAGTGAAACAATCGGATGTTTGTATGGAAACTTGACATTTGCGCGCTCAAAGCCGTGTGGAATCGCCAGTCCTACCATATACAAACAATGTCTTTGTTTACCAGATGCGAATTCTGCGCGAAGACATTCACCCGCAAAGAGCACATGGTGAACCACGTCCGAAAACATACGGGCGAGACGCCGCACCGCTGCGAGATCTGCAAGAAGAGCTTTACCAGGAAAGAACACTTTATGAACCACGTCATGTGGCACACAGGTTCGTACAGCTTAGCGTACTTTAGAAAACTAGTTACAGTCCGACAAATTTCTGCGCGAACCTCCTAGCAAGACGTACGTGGGGGAGGGGAAGAAATTGCCAATCGCTCGCGACCTTTTATAGCAAAACACCACCCGTTGCCGCTGACGTCTAGCGTTCCTCGCCCCCCGCACCTCTGGAGACCACATGAAGGTCGCGCACGAACTAGTCGATAATTAAAAGTAGTATATATCGATAGCATCGATATTAGCAGTTCTTGCTATCAATTCCGTGCTATCAGCGGTTTTGCAATCGTCTAGGGCCCCTAGACGAGATGCAATCTATTCTACAGCGATGTTCGCGTCTTTTGCATACACTGATCGGTGATGGCGAAGTTCCCTGTACAATAGATTTCATCTTGACTGGGGGCCCTGTTGCTTGACCAGGTCTGGTATTCGCATTAGACTTTGTTGTATTCGGCCTTATCTTATTTTCTTCAGGGTGGGACATAGTCAATAGAGCCCAAATTCAAATGATATGGTTTTGAGTGAGAAGAGATACCTCTAACACAGCGTACTCCTGCCTTTATATGTTTTTTACTTAGCAAATTAGGGATTAGTGGTTCCAATAATGGAGTCTAACTCCATCCATCCCATCCATTCCATCTCTTTCATTCACTACCACATTATTGAAACTTATGTATATTTATACAAGTGTACCTAACAACTTCATCATCCAAGTTATATGACGATTCCTATCTTCTTCCAACTTGATAAGGTTCATAATGAGGTTTCTACTATTCTAAAAAATCACATACAGACTGACACTAGATTAAATTATTATATCCTCCTGTATTTTTGAATTAATTGTTACTAACTTTAAGGTGATTTCTAGTATTCATTAATTCAATTATTTTCGTATTGTATACATATATACCTAGTATAACATTTATTGTATTTATATGGAATTCCCAAGCCTGCACCAATGCAAAGGTCGGTTCCAGTGGTGCAGAAAGTAGAAATATAATTTAATGATTCAACTATTTATCGAGGACATAAAAATCTTAACAGTGCAAGTGTAATCTCATTAATTAGCTTCCCAGCAGTTGCTAAAATACTAACACACCTTTATTGCCGCGATATAAACACCGGTAAACTACAATACATGAAATATCGCGAGACATAGTTGCATCATTGAATGCTAACTTTTTATTTTCTGCCCCACCCCAATAGGTGAAACGCCACACCATTGCACATTATGCGGTAAGAAGTATACTAGGAAGGAGCATTTAGTGAACCATATGAGATCGCACTCAAATGATACGGCGTTTCGTTGCGATCTGTGCGGCAAGTCGTTCACAAGAAAGGAGCACTTCACCAATCACATAATGTGGCATACCGGTTAGTATGTTTTCGTTAAACAGTGATGTTGCTATTTGTCGCGTCAAATGTTGCCAGTTAGGGACTACCCTTTGTACCATACCCTTGGTGTCAGGCTTGGAACATCCTACTCGTGATGAACGCATGATTTATATTTTTCTGGTTTATATCATAATATTATATGACCATTATGTGTGCTGATTCTGTGTAATTAACACTTACTTATCTTAATTTGCACTTGTATGAACACACTGTAACTAACGTTTTCTGGACTCTTACTAACATTTTGTGTAAAAACCAGTTTTTTTTTAAATTTAAACAAATAAAAATGAAGATATTTACGGGAACAAACATGTTATAATCGAAATTATTAACGACTTTTTTTCTTCAGGCGAAACCCCACACCGTTGCGACTTCTGCTCAAAAACGTTCACTCGCAAGGAACATCTGTTGAACCACGTCCGCCAACACACGGGGGAGTCCCCGCACCGGTGCAACTTCTGTTCGAAGTCGTTCACGCGGAGAGAACATCTCGTGAACCATGTGAGGCAGCATACTGGAGAAACGCCCTTCCAGTGCGGATACTGTCCCAAGGCCTTTACGAGGAAGGATCACCTCGGTAAAACGTTTTTTGGTTCACTAAACTGTTTGCTGTATTGATCTTATAAAAATTCACATGCCTTAACACCTCATAGGTGTTACGCGCGTGTTATGCGCCCTGTCTAAGACTTAATTTGGATTCAGTCTCTCTCTTTCTCTTTCAAACAAAAAACTTCAAATTAAGAGATGCGATTTGTTACGTATTTTTACAAGTTTTTGCGTGATTTCGTCTAACTTTAGTCGTCATAGAATGAAATCTCTACTAAAATGTCTATGGTTTCTCTAATTTGCTTAGCAACGGACAGCCGTTTAGTCTGAAATGAATTTTCATTTACAAACGTCTGTCTGTCTCTTTTCGTTTGTTTGGCACGGAAAGAGAATCTTTAACATGGCGGATTGAAATTGAGCCCATAGTCGTAGTAAGGAATATTGTGCATTTGTGTTTCATGATGGAAAGAAAAAGAAAGATTTATATTCACAGCAGTGAATTTATCATATACTTTTGACAAAATCTCATTGCTTGCGTAACTTTCTAAAACACAGTCCATTATATTTGGCTAATAGTGAGAAAGTAGATTCTTCAGTCCGACCAGAGTGTCTAGGACAAGTGACGGAGACTGTGTATTGATTTGTGTTATGGATTACATTGTAAAGAAAGTGTGCATATTCACCCTTCTCTGCCACCAAACTCTTGAATACACGGCCGCACATAGTGGGGTAGGCCCACTTTGACCTTGAGACCGCCTCTATGGCCTACATAATAAAAGCTGTTTTCGTAGTTCAAATGGGTAACATGACGTGCTGTCGACTGTACTTATGTATTCAAAAGAAATGGTTATGTGTACAACAGTTAGCATAATACTATCGTTTCCTTCCAGTGAATCACGTACGACAGCACACTGGTGAATCTCCCCACAAGTGTTCATTCTGCACCAAGTCGTTCACGCGCAAAGAACACCTCACCAACCACGTGCGCCAACACACGGGGGAGTCGCCCCACCGGTGCTCGTTCTGCGCGAAATCATTCACACGGAAGGAACACCTTACTAACCATATCAGGTACGGTCAAATGCCTTAACAGTGTGGTACTTTTTGGTGTCAAATCGGGTTAGGTCTTTATAGTTTTTTTTTCTTTAAAAAGTTTAGTTGACGACAATGTTGGCGGTAAATTTCTTGAACGGTGCTGGTTTGCTTGCCAGGGGTGCTTTTTCCGCGCTTAACCTCTTAATTGGGTCATTGTGTGTGTGTCTCTTTATATTCCTACCGACCCAAACCCTCCAAGAACGCTAGTAACCTGCCCAGGTTGCTGCAGACCTTCCGAAGTGAAGTAAAGCGCTACGCTACTTAAAAAAACATAACATACATCCTAACAGACGCAAAGTTGTCGAGACACAAACTGAGCACCGTTCAAGCGATTAACTGTTACTGAACAACATCGTCGATTTTACATAAAACACGAAAAATTTAATTTGTTACGAAAGAATAAAACCTTATTTTGACACCAAAAAGAATCACATTATCATCTTATCTAAATGTCTTTTTTATCTATCACTGTTTCCAATTTTTCATTTTTGTAGTTAACAAACAATGCTGTGCTACGAAGCTGTTAATGTTTACACAGTTATGTCGAAAAACTGACCGTCTATCGTAGAATAATAAAATTACTAGTATCCATGACGCATGTTTCCTCATAATTCTTTTTGCATGAATATAGCATGACTTTCGTACTGCTCTTTCAAAGGTAAGGTCACTTTACAATAGTCATAGTTCGGTCGGATCGTTAACCCAGACGGCATTTGTGTGAAGTTTCCCTCGCGAACACAGTAGCACAGCATTGTGCATTCCGATTTGGGCTCTCAGAGCCGTGTGTCATTCTGTTCCCGGTTTCATCGTAGCTTTACGAATATTAGTGGACCTTTCACTCAATATCCAATCTGATCGTTACTATTTTTGATCTCGAAATCAGGGGTAAATATTATCTAAAATATGCGTGTTCCAAGTTTGACGCTTACACAGCATGTCACATTTATCCAGAGTGAAAGCGTGCCACTGTATCCTCCCGTTCCAAAAGCGATCCATTGTACCCGTCACAATAATCCAAATCGGAATGTACTCTGTTGCGCAGACAGCACACGGGTGAAACGCCACACAAGTGTTCGTTCTGCCCGCGCTCGTTCACGCGCAAGGAACACCTGAACAACCACGTGCGCCAGCATACCGGCGAGCTGCCGTTCAACTGCTCGTACTGCACCAAGAGCTTCACGAGGAAGGAACACCTTGTCAGTCATGTCAGGTAAGTCATACTGCTGTAGTGTGTACGATCGGCTGAAAATGTGCTTTATCACCCTGAATAGCACTCATACAGGGTGTGATTTCAATCGGAATAGAACTTTATAGAGATGATTCTTTATCATATACTTATTACAAATACCAAAAACAAAAATACTTCAGAAAAAAATAATGGCTGTAACATTGGTCATCCAGTGCCTCGTTTCTGAGTCAGCCTGACAGATACTAATTTCTCAATTCGATAGCCACACGAAATGCACGAATAAACCGCTGTCAAAGTACCTTAAAAACCGTGCAATAATTTATTATTGTTAGAATTCATCTTAAACCGTAATGAACCACTTTTTTGGCCGATTGTACCTTAGGTGAAGCAGGAGCAAGACGAAAGGGTGCACGGCAAATGATACAATAATAATATTCATGGGAAGTAATGAATTGGTCACTGAATAAAATAGATTTACTATTATAATAAGTACAAAGCATTTAAATGAAGGTGGGTCATGTCAGTTGTAATCCGCTCATACAATGTCAAACTAAAACTAGCTTGCGTCTGGTACAGATAAAAAAATACAGCTACTAAATTCTTGTCTTACTCTAGATAACTCTTCCTAATTCACATAGGTAAAGCAGTTAAACTTTTCATTAAATCTATAATGAATGTGGAATTTCTTTTTATTCAGCGTACAGCTAAATTACACTTCATGCGCAACATTTGTTGATCGAAATTGAACCAGTTTTTCATTGCAAGAAGTCTTTACCTAGCCAGTAGGAACTGCATTTTGTTATGACAAGTCAATATATTTTTCTGGTAAAAATGCGGGCCTGTCTTCTAATGTCGTCAATAAAAAAAAAACTCGTGCGCATAAAGTGTTTCCATTCGGAATCCCTCGTACACTACACTCCGATTGGAACATGTCCTAAATTCTAATTAGCATACAATTTAAGGTGTCTAATCGGAATGTATTGGTACAGGCAACACACAGGCGAGACCCCGTTCAAATGCGCGTACTGCACGAAATCGTTTTCGCGCAAGGAGCATTTGACGAACCACGTGCACCTCCATACTGGCGAGACGCCGCATAAGTGCGCCTTCTGCACTAAGACATTTTCCAGGAAGGAACATCTTACCAACCATGTCAGGTTAGTGATTGAATAGGATCTTGTGAAAAAAAGGGATGACACCACACTCGTTGCTGAATCTGCTTTTGCCGTACAAAGTATAGATTTTCTTTAAGAACAGCGTTTTTATAAGTATTATAAAGTTGTGGTGGTGTTTTCATTCCTTTTGTCACTAAGCCATATGAACTGTCTAAGTTCTAATCTTTTTTGAGCTATAATCCAGATCATGATCATGAATCCAATGGTTTTATGTAGTATTAGGACAGAGGATCATGTGTTATGTTATAAACAAAACTAAATTTATCTTGAATGCTTGTTGTTCATTGGTTAATCAATTGTAAGCATGATGAAATGCCAGACATAAGATCGGTATCAATAGAAACCCTTTTTTTTTATTGCTCAAATGCCGTTTTCTTTGGAGTAAATATTTCAAACAATATTTCATTTTATTTCTGCTCTGTGTGAATGTTTGTTAGCAGTATTTAGAGTACATATGTTTATTTTCTGTTGTTATGAAAACAAAATATATTAAGGTATATTTTAGCATGGTTCAAAATCTTCTTTTTATCAACGAACTTCACTAAATACGCTGATAAATGTTCACTCTGACCGTTTGAACTGCAGAATCCACACAGGCGAGTCGCCTCACCGCTGTGAGTTCTGTCAGAAGACGTTCACCCGTAAGGAGCATCTGACGAACCACATGAAGCAGCACACGGGCGACAAGCCGCACATCTGCAAGGTCTGCTCCAAAACCTTCACCAGGAAGGAACATCTCGTCACTCATATGAGGTCAGTACACTAGTTCAGTTAAAGGACAATTGACAAGTATAAAAACTTCTTAAGTGGTGATGAAGGAGGAACTTACGGGAGTCGACGTTGCCCAGATAACAGTAAAGCTTTCAGTAACGTTCGGATTTTGATGGTACCTCGCATACTATCCATATTAATATAATGCGAAAGCGTGTATATCTGTTACCCACGATTTCGGCTTTAACTACTTAACTGGTTTATATGAAATTTGGTATAGATATGGTTGGAGTCCAGGGATCGTTTTTATCTCAGAAATCATCCTTTAAGGGGACCGTTACAGGTATTTTATGAATTAAGCCATTTCTAGGACAGAAGGCATGATAGGCCTTGTAAGCAGGACAGGGTGTCCTGTAAGCAGGTTGCGATAACCGGTCTTTTTGATAATCAGCTGATTATGACGTGAGTCCACTTAGTTCCTTTTCAAACTAACTGACGTTTTTTACATATTTCTTCATTTAAATATACCTCTTCATATCTTGCTGGCTCTTGGTCTCCATGGCGGCTTTCTAATAAATAATTTTGTTACAAAAGTACTTCTTAATGTCAGTGGCGCAAACACAAGAATTCGTCGAGTGTCTAGCGACCGCGTAACTCAGTTGGGAGAGCCCGGATAGCTAGCAGTCTAGTTAGCGGTCGAGTCCCAACTAAAAACAGTTGACGAATTATTGTGTGCAATATTTACTTTATAGTCCGCCAAGTTCGTGTGCGACCTTCCTGCGTTCGCCAGAGTTCTGGGAAGGCGAGTTATGCTAGATGTCGGCAGGGACGGGTGGTGTTGCGGGGAAGGGGGTTTCCTATGGCAGTCGCGTGCGATTGGCACTTTCTTAACCCCGCACGTTTTCCGGAGGCGCAGTGGATTTTTACATGTATAGTAAACGTACTCCTATATGACCACTGACCTCTTTAATACAAGTACGCGGGACTGCATACTGTCAACCTAAAAATGAAGCCATTTGATTATCGCCATTTTGGCGCTGACTAGTGAGCGTGTGGTGACCGTCCACGGAACTAATGAGAGTCGACATAAATAAATGCAATTTGCTCTATTTTAGTTCCCTGTACAGTCAGTGTGGGCGCTTTGATTCGGCACAAAAATAATCTGTCATTTCTTACAGAACGTTCAGTCCAGCGTACTTGTATTATAGAGGTCAGCGTATATGACTCAATGGAACGTCAAATCTTTGCTAACATGCAACTGTTCCCCAGGTCGCACAGTTGCGGCGACCGGCCGTTCAGTTGCGGCGAGTGCGGCAAGTCGTTCCCGCTGAAGGGCAACCTGATATTCCACGAGCGCTCGCACAAAAGTGGCGGCGTGCGACCGTTCCGATGCGACGTGTGCTCCAAGGACTTCTTATGTAAAGGTGAGTTGATTTATTTGTTTTGATCAATAAGAAAATTATTTTTGATGCATGAGGACGACCTCCGTGGTCGAGTGGCTCGCATACCGGTTTTCAAGGTGTCGTCATCTCCGAGGTTCCGGGTTCAATCCCCTTTCGGGACAATATAGAAAATATCGAAACTCATACATATAGTCTGGTCTGCGTGTTACCATTGTTTCTGGTTTCCATAACACAAGTGTTTAAACTTCTTACTTTGTAATCAGATTAATGAATACGTGGTGTTATCTAAATTATACATTGCCAACCATTAATTTATTATATATAAGGATGCACTACGCCATACAAAATCAAAACCCAAACATGGCACATGTTATTATCACCTTATGAAGCTTCAACTGGCTAAGTTCATACATTGCCGCTTAAGCTTCAGCTATTTAAATTGTCATGTGTAATTACGCAGTAATGGATGACGAGACTACGTCATATGTCAAATATCATTCACTTGAAGATTTATAAGCCAATAATACGAACAAAGAAGTAATGGAGTAGATTGTTTGTTCATGTTTTGTATGAAATTAAGTAACTGATGAAAGTCATGATTTATATTTTATTTACTACTTTTCATAAAATTAGGTATATTATGTGTATGAGAATCCGAGTATTTTTTTAATGAAGACACTTTCATAATAATCATATTTCTACATTTCTACTATACAGGTCCAAACTTGTCATACTACAACCAATAATAATTATATTGACATAATTGACCAGATCATTCTGGGTAGTGTAAAGAAAATCCATACTTCAGGAGTAGAACAATGTATTCTTCAGATACTAAATACAATTTGATTCTGACGCTTACAATAACGACTAAATTAATCTATTGACCAGCATAAACCTACGGATCCTTATTTTATACTACAACGACGATGATTCTCAGTCGAATGCCCATCCATCGCACTTCCAGCCCGCTCCACAAGTTAAAAATGCGATAGGGTAGGGTAGCTTTCTGGGTTGCCATTACAAAAATAACGATACAGTTACTGTGTTAAACAATTATAGATTGAAATAACAATTTACGTTATAAAGAATTGCTTTAGAATTAATGACAAATACTAATACTGGGTTAAGTAAATCTTAAATACAAAAATATTAATTAAAGCAACACACAAATAATGCTAATATTAATTCATTTTAATGCCTCAAATGAGGAATCACAACACTCGGCCATCCGCCAACGTGCTACTCCCGAAACACGAAACAATCACAACAGTAGGTACACTACAACTACACTAAACTACAAACTAACCTAACCAAACTCATTGAAATGCGGGGATGGTTCACATTTCGATGCTCGACAATGACACAAACGATAATGTACAAATGTAAAATTGATTTTGAGGCAAAATATTCTATAGGTACTATAGTACACACACACCAACATGTTCCACAGATTTATAAGAAGCATAAGGCTACTGCCACAGGTATTCGTTTAGTTAATTAATGAGTGTAATAGTATTATAATGGGATTACTAAATTATTCTATTGAAAATGTGTCTTATGCTTTGAACATTACGTTAATATTTCTCTGCAGCTGTTTTTATTGTTGGCACGGTTTAAAAGACAAGAGTTCCATCTGAAATTACTATTTATAAAACACTTTTTTTCGTCTTTATTTTAGCTACAGTTATTTATTATAGTGTGGTTTTATGAAAATACTTTGATTTACTGCTAAGGTAGCTAGAAGGTTCTCTTCTAAACAGTTGGCTACTTAATTTAAAAATGAGGTGAATAAGGTAACCTAGTTAAGTTCAGTCGGAAGTACGTCAAGGCATACATTTGAACTACAAAAACAGCGTTTATCATGTAAGGAGTAGAAGCGGTATCAAGGTCAACACGTGTAGTCTGACTTGCGGTGTGTAAGTACACTCGGCTCACGTCAGACTACTCCACTTTCACTTTTAGACCACTCCTATTAACTACATAATAAAAGCTGTTTTATAGCTCACATGTAACCTGACGTACTGCTGTCTGTACTAAAACTAAAAACCGTTAACCGTTCCTAAGTCTAGGAACTCGTTATACCTAACTTCTACATTGTATTTTACCGATGGCAAAGATATATGACAGTTAAACAACAAGCAAGTGAAATACAACATAAAAACATAGGCGGGGTGCCCCGAATACTAGCCTAATTGCAGCCTTTTTGCATCTACATCCCTTTGTGTAGTGTAATACGTACGTATTAGATTCAAAAAAAAAATTTACGAACACACAACGCTATATTTTCCCTTCTCATAAAACTCATCGTCCTTGTTTATTGCGATAAATTTGCTTCATTTTCTTTACAAGCATAATTATTTGGAAACCTAAAAACTCAAGTATTTTGTTTAACAAAAAAAATTCACTGGCGACTCCATCCTTAAAATTGACTTTGTTCCGATGACGTCACGTATTTTGTTTCATTTTAACTTTGGGTGTGAAAGTGATAAAAGATTGGCAATGTTTTACGTAAATAAATTAGAAAATAAAATATTAAAGCAGGTTTCAAGTATTATTTCGGTTTCAAACCTTATCAATTATATTTACCTACCGATGAAACGTCATTCCATATTTTTTACGATTCATTGAGCTGTTATTTTTGAAATTTTTGACGACAAACATGAAATTAGTGATTCAATTACTTTTATAAAAGTAAGTACATATTAATTAATTACGCCCAACGCCCTAAGTTGGGCGTAATTAATTAATATGTGTAATTGAATCACTAATTTCATGATAAGTAATTGAACTACTGTAATTCAAATTACATGTAATTGGAACTATTTTAATTCAATTACAAAAGTAAATGGTAATTTTAATTAAATTACCAATTACTTTTGTAATTGAATTGTAATTGTAATTAATTACATAAATTATAATTCAAATTACTCAATTACTTTTATAAAATTAAGTGGATAAAGTCTGTTTTTCTGCTTGTGCAATATTGTAAACAATCTTGGATTTCTTTTTTTACGAAAGTTTCGTTTCGTTTTAAAATAAGATAAACACAAAACTCACAATCTACATTGGTAAAGTCATCGTTGAAGATCTTTTCAAATCAAATGATTTATTAATTTTAGTTAAGTAAAGTTAAGTAAAGTTATAAAAAGATTGTTTACATTGTTCGACTAGCAAAGAAAAACGGACTATTCTCGTTCGCAACGCAACACAAACATCATGCGTAGTATAAAGTTTTCTATGATCTTGTGGGTGCACTGCTAAATGCGACTGTACCTGCGCACGCGGCGGATAGGCCATAGAATGAGCCAGAGGGGCGCGGGGGCTTACAATCACCCACCCCGCGTGTACTTCTCTCCGGAAACAAGCGGCGTCACATAGTCGTTGGCATTGGTTTCGACAAGTAAGATCGCTCGCGTATCTCTTTTGGCGTATTTTTATTTTACAAGTACCTACTGAAATGGCGTCTAATACTGAACAAGATGAAGACGACCCAACAACCGAGGAGGTGTTGCCCTGTATTTTTGATGGCAAGTTTTTTACCTATTTACCCAGTGAATCTTCAGATAAAAAAAGAGTAGCACGGTGCACGCTATGCGCACCAAAAGAAGTGAAAATTAGTGGATCACGTAATGCAACTTCGAATTTTGTCACTCATTAAAACGAAAACATGGCGAAGTGACATTTAATGAATACGTGAGCTGCTCAAAAACGCATAAGCGACTCAAAAGACATTCTTCTACAAAGCAAAATACGCAATTGTCACTAAGACAAGACGTCCTAAACTGAAAAATACAAAATAATATTTAAATTACCTAACTGTTCTACGAAATTATACAAGAAACCTATTTCCAATTTATTATCTGTTATTTTTTGGAGTCGGTGCCAGTGAAAGAGGAGGGAGCTGCGCCTTTGACTTTGTTTTGTTAGCATCCTATACAGTACCTGACAAAACATCTGGTGTTTTAATTACTAAACTCCTAATTTTTAAGGAGTTCCGCCATCAGCTCAGCTCCACATAATGATTATCGGACGTAACAACATGTCAACATTAAGATACTAGTACGAAAACACTATACGTGCCTTCAAAATTTGAGGGTTTCCCTCGATTACACCAAGATCTTCTCATCAGATCTCAACTTGGCCAAAATGGGACTAACTAGAAGGTATAGCCTCTAGGTAAACATATTTTTTCAAATCGGTCCACAACTGACTGAGATATGCGGTAAGTAACATAGCCACAAAAAAAACATACAGTCGAATTAATAACCTCCTCCTTTTTTGAAGTCGGTTAAAAATGCAAGAGAATCTTCAATCACATACACAAACAAAGACGATGATTCGTATTTTGGTTTTGCCACTGATTCACCTGAAGGTGAATATACTGAATCACTCCGTTCTACAAGACCTGAAATTATTATGTCCTTTCAGATTCGTATAAAGATACTTCAATGCTAAATTGACATCCAGAAATTAAACAGGTGTTTATTAAATATAAAACTTTTATGCCTTCGTCAGGTCCCGTCGAGAGATTATTTTCATATGCTACCATGATTAATTTACCAAAATCTCACAAACTTTCTGATCAGATGTTTGAACAAAGAGTAGCATTAAAATCTTATTTGCAATAGTTCTTTTTTGTTATTTTTTAAAATTAAATATTTGATTTATCTTTACCTTATCGTTTTATTTAGATTAATACCATATTTTAAATGAAAAAGTAATTGAGTAATTTCAATTACCAATTACAATTACAATTTGTAATTGTAATTTAATTACTTTTTATCAATTTCAAGTAATTTATAATTGAACTCGCCAATTACATTTTGTAATTGTAATTGTTAATTTTTAATTAATTACATTTTGCCCAACTCTGGAGCATGTGCCATAGCTGTCAGTGTGATGAGATATCCCTATATACTGGATGACTTTTTTTACCGTCAGGAAAATAATTGTGTGAGTACGGTATGCGTTTGATTTTTGGTCTGTTTCGTATTTTTAATATTATTTTTCCAATATGTTTTTTTAAATGTTATAATAGTCAAAATCAACTTAGAATTAGATGGTTAGGTGCGTAGTAATTTACAAAAAATAAATTCTTTTTTTTAACTGATGACGCCATCGTCACCTATATCATTTACCTATCTCACACAATTATTTTCCTGACGGTAAAAAAAGTCATCCAGTATATTAAATCAATGTTGCCAACATTAAAAATAAGTACAAACATATAATGTAATCATACTTTAGCTAAAGAGCTACCCAAAATATGTTAGCGACGTCATAGCTTCAAAATCATCTGCAATCGAACTATATGACGATACTACCATCACTACCATGTCTCCTATTCGGAAGACAATGTAGAATTGGTGACTAGCAGAGTTGGGCAAAATGTAATTAATTAAAAAATAACAATTACAATTACAAAATGTAATTAGCGAGTTCAATTATAAATTTCTTGAAATTGATAAAAAGTAATTAAATTAACAATTACAAATTGTAATTGGTAATTGAAATTACTCAATTACTTTTTCATTTAAAATATTGTAGTAATCTAAATAAAACGATAAGGTAAAGATAAATCAAATATTTAATTTTAAAAAATAACAAAAAAGAACTATTTCAAATTAGATTTTAATGCTACTCTTTGTTCAAACATCTGATCAGAAAGTTTGTGAGATTTTGGTAAATTAATCATGGTAGCATATGAAAATAATCTCTCGACGGGGACCTGACGAAGGCATTAAAGTATTATATTTAATAAACACCTGTTTAATTTCTGGATGTCGATTTAGCATTGAAGTATCTTTATCCGAATCTGAAAGGTACTTGGACATAATAATTTCAGGTCTTGTAGAACGGAGTGATTCAGTATATTCACCTTCTGATGAATCAGTGTCAAAAACAAAATACAAATCATCGTCTTTGTTTGAGTATGTGCTTGAAGATTCTCTTTCATTTTCTTCTAGGATTTGAGTTTCTAGGGCTATTTGTTGTTTGAACATATTTTTTATTCTTCGATGGTGTTGCTGCTCAATAACAACCATCCACTTTTCCTTGAATCTGGGATAGGAAATTGTTGCAATCATTGCCTTGATTCCTGTAGGTGTAAACAAATCAAAGAAATCTTGGAATCTTACATTGACGCTGTCTGGGTATTTGGCCGCTAAAGAGTTGCAGAAATTAAAGTTTTCCCCAGTCAATTTTGTCAATTTTTTTCGTAGTGAAAGATATGTTGGTAGTGCAATCCCGTAAAATAAATCCTTGTCACCCTGTAGAATATCAAGCGCTTCAGCGATAGGTTTTGAGCACTTCAAATATTCATCAATGTATTGAAAGCCAATTTCCATTAATGGATTTTTTATATTAAGAGCTAGGTGTAACTGTGCACTCTTGGAACGAATTGAAGATATTTGTTTTAAACTATCATACACACTATTCCACGTTGTAGCTCCAGGTCTTGAAAGTGTATGTCCAATGATGCCCTGAATGATTTCAGCTGATTTTGGTCGGTTAGCGGCATTCCTTAGTGTGGTACATTTCGTCAAAACTTGTTTATGTATTGTGGAAAGACGTGTATTAGGGACGTTCAACACTTTATTACTGTCTGTAGTGCAACATAAACTTAGTTTATGAGCACAACATCTTAAGTGAGTTGGTAACTGTTGAGTCGATAGTAGCTGCGTTGCTGATGCTCCGGTATTCACATTTTCTATGGACAAAGACAACGGATCGATGTCGTTTAATGGATCCATAAGTGATTGACTTGTGTTGCTACTGCTTCCACTGTCTAATACTTGTCCAATTACAGAAACAGATTCATCTCCTTCAGATTCAGACTCTTCATCATTAAAATTGCAAGATTCTTCTTCCAAACCAAATTCTTTGAAGGCTTTCACAAAGTTACTTCCACTGTCAGTGACAGTTGCCAAAACTTTTTGACAGTCTAAATCAAATTCTGTATGAATACTTTCCAGCAATAAAGCAATCCTGTCGTAACTGTGAGTGCCAGCAAAACGACGACAGGCTAATGTTGCGGAAACTCTTTCTAAATTTGGGTTTATCCAGTGGCACGTCACACCCAAAAAGCTTCGTTTTTTGCCTGACCAAATATCTGCTGTAGTACAAACGGTTTTAATATCCTTGAGCTCTTTTTTCAAATCACTAAGTGACTTCTCATAATTTTCATTTATGCATCGCCCGAGTGTCCTCCTACTCATCACACTGAGTCCAGATCTAGATATCTCCAGATAGTCAAAAAAAATTTTGAAATAGGGATTATCCACGCTTTGCAACGGACTCATGGAATGTATAAAGTAATTAGCAATATGGCGTTTAAAGTCGTCTTGTCTTAGTGACAATTGCGTATTTTCCTTTGTAGAAGAATGTCTTTTGAGTCGCTTATAAGTTTTTGAGTAGCTCATGTATTCATTAAATGTCACTTCGCCATGTTTTCGTTTTAAATGAGTGACAAAATTCGAAGTTGTATTACATGATCCACTAATTTTAACTTCTTTTGGTGCGCATAACGTTCACCGTGCTACTCCTTTTTTATCTGAAGATTCACTGGGTAAATAGGTAAAAAACTTGCCATCAAAAATACAGGGCAACACCTCCTCGGTTGTTGGGTCGTCTTCATCTTGTTCAGTATTAGACGCCATTTCAGCGGGTACTTGTAAAATAAAAATACGCAAAAAGAGATACGCGAGCGATCTTACTTGTCGAAACCAATGCCAACGACTGTGTGACGCCGCTTGTTTCCGGAGAGAAGTACACGCGGCGCGGGGTGGGTGATTGTAAGCCCCCGCGCCCCACGGGCTCATTCTATGGCCTATCCGCCGCGTGCGCAGTTACAGTCGCATTTAGCAGTGCACACACCCACAAGATCATAGAAAACTTTATACTACGCTTGATGTTTGTGTTGCGTTGCGAACGAGAATAGTCCGTTTTTCTTTGCTAGTCGAGCAATGTAAACAATCTTTTTGTGTGGGACGGCTGGAGTGGGTGAGCGGAGTGGACTGTATTACGGTAGGCTGTGCGCTGGTTCACGGAACTGTAGGTACTCCGGTATACGGTGTCTCCAGTTGCTGCACACTGTAGACGGTGGGTGGATCGTTGTTTGTCGTCTCGTAGTAGGTGGAAGTCTGCTATAAATTCACGAAGTACGGTATCCAAGTCGTGGAAGGTATCGGTGTTCTATAATCGATGCGGAGGTCTTCACTGTATTAGATTTACTGTAGATATTCCTTCGGAGGCGCTGGGAGCTCTTCTGCTATTGGTAGTGCTTGGTATGTTACCAGAGAACTGATTCATTCAGCGGGAACGCACCCGGTTTATATACGGTCGCGCGGTGTTTGTAAAGTCCCGCCTTTTTTCTAGAAAGTGCTGTCAACGTCGACCCGCCTCGATTCGGGACTGCACGCGAAAACTCTGAACACATCTCGTGCCGAAACTCCCAGTGGAAACCGGACCTTATTCTATGGGTCGTAAGGTCGTCATTAGTTCGCGCCGGGCAACGGTCTTTGCGTCGATGCGTGGCGTACGTAGCATTACATGTATAGCGCCCATTGTATTCGAGCGCTATATCTATTCTATAAGTATAGCTAATCCGAATATTTTTGTTTACTATTATTTTCAACTAATTTACGCGGACTCGGTGAAAGTCGTCCTGTACACTTTTTATAACTTTTAAAATAATATCAATGAATAAAATTAATAAACTATTTGATTTGAAAAAAAATCGGTCTTCAACGATGACTTTACGAATGTAGATTGTGAGTTTTGTGTTTATCTTATTTTAAAACGAATACTTTCGTAAAAAACAGAAATCTAAGTTTGTTTACAATATTGCACAAGCAAAAAAACAGACTTTATCCACTTAATTATTTAAAAGTAATTGAGTAATTTGAATTATAATTAATGTAATTAAAATTACCAATTACTTATGTAATTAAATTAAAATAGTTCTAATTACATGTAATTTGAATTACAGTAGTTCAATTACTTATCATGAAATAAGTAATTCAATTACAAAAAATAATTAATTACGCCCAACACTGGTGACTAGCAATTAGTAATACTGGAGTATTACTAATATTACTGAACTATATTCATCACTTTTTTACCCGACTGCAGGAGGGTTATGTTTTTCGAGTGTAAGTGTGTATGTAGATTTTTGTTCTGAGATCCAGCTCTGTTTAGCCGATCATATTGCTCTGTTTAGTCAGATTCGAGTGTCCTTTTACTATTTTATCTAGTGCTTTTTAAGGTTGTATATTCTATTACAGAATAAGTACTAGTAATATGTGCAGAAGCTTTACTTTGCATTGCGATTCAAAGAAATATCTACTCAATGTCGTCAACGATAAGGTGTAATTTAGTTCGCCTCAGAGTCAAGCACATTTTCGTTTAGACACGCGCAGAAATACATTGCAAAATAATTTCATTGTTATGACTTTGAATTTGTTATGAATATGATTGATAATACTCTAAACCTATTCAGTGACGTAATATTATGCGGTGCGCCAGGGTTGACTGCTACAAGAAGCTACTACTGCCATCTAGCGCACCTTTCTAGTACTTTATTCATGCTCGTCTAGCCAAAAACGTAGTGCCACAAGTCTCCTTAAAATAAAACGCGCGTGCGTGTCACTGTTCGCTCGCGAGTCCCGATTTGATTAACCCACCACGGTGGGTCACCGCGCGTAGTTACGGTAGCTACCTACGCAGGAAAGTAACACAGACCTGATTCTACTGCAAACTAATACTATTAAATGCTCATCTAGGGCACCTAGTGGCGCACAGACGGACACACGGCGAACCCGAGGCGGCGGTCGCACAGCCCGACGGCGACGACTGCGGCACCGACTGCAACAAGTGCGAGACGATGGAGGAACAGCCAGAGAGGAAACACGACATTAGGTAACGACGGCTTCTATACTACTGCCACGACCGTGAGATCTCTGTAGTACAGTAAAAACACAGTAAACAAAGGTATATAAGGTCTAATCGAATGCGGCCCTTACAAATGCGAGAAGACAGACGAGCATCCGGAGAGAAAACACGACGTCACGTAACTACGAGTCCTCTATCTATTACTAATTATAGTACTGCCACGAATGTGTCTACACCCAGCGGGATCCCATGTCTTTCTCTTTCTGTGAGCTTAAATCGATTGCGGATGCCCTGTCTTGTCAGCTACCTAATGTAAAGATACCAACTATTATAACTTCATAATATGCCGCAGTCAGTGGCGTGCATTGGTTTTGTAGTGAGGTAAGCACGTACAAAAAAATCAAGTCAGTATTGATAAAGATCATATCAAATCAATATTTTCATTACATAGTACCACAAAATCGCAACGGATTTTAATGCAGTTTTCATAATGTCCCGAATAAATTACCTACTTACCTAAGTTTTTTGAAAACTAGCAAATAAACAATATTTCTTACCAAGTTTTATTTTTATCGGTGCATCTTGTCCTAGTGCGCTAATTTATTAAACCACAACAGTTATTAACCAAACGAACGAATTTATAAGACATGTAATTTTTTACTGATATTAATTTTTATAAACCAACTGAACATTAATTACACTTGTTTTTTTCTCCATTGTTTTGAATGTTAACACTGAATGTTTGCTTTGAATCCCGAAAACAATTCAAATGACTCAAAACAGCAAAAGAAATCGCGTAACAACAAAACTACGGTTTAAAATACTCGAGGAATGAAGGCGAAAGCAAACTAATTACCTAAAAAAATGGCCGGTGTAAACTTTGTGTTAAAACTACTGTTTGAAGAACTTTTTAACTAACTAAAAAACTTACTTAATTTTTTTTTCTACTTGTGGAATGATTAAATGTTGATATATAAAATGATAAATAAAATTATGATTTAAGCACGTACCATCACATTCATTCATTTGATAATGTAATGTTTATAATAAAATAATACGCGGCAGTACGGAATGCACGCCATCTTGTGTCGAGAAACATGCCGCCGCCATATACTTTTTAAGTTGTTTCTTTCTAATATTATTTCAAACAATAATTTATCAATACAATCAATAAGTAAAAATAAAGATATGATTGATTAGTGTCAAAACAAACTTTTAGATAGTTTAAATGTTAAAGTTGTTCGTAATAGTAATAAGACGTGTTTTGATTGCACTCCGAAGTGTTATCACGTTATCATGCGTGAGTAAGACAAAAAACTATTTAGTTCGGGATTTGAGCGAGAAAGGAAGATGGGAGGCTTGCCTACTTTACCGAAGTACGGCGAATGTCACGGTTTTTAGCTTTACCAATATGAAAAGTGTGTCATTTTTGTTTTGGTTGGCTTTTTATCTAAATATGCGGCTATGTCGTTAAGGGCTAAAATTGCGTGAGTATAAGTGATTTTGATAGGCAGCCGCGAGAATGCCTACTGCTCATACAATGGTGCAAGTTGAGCGGTTTTGCTAAAAGATTGGACTGGACATAGGCCGATGACATTTTTCTCACAATTATTTTAATGGCAATCGACAAATTTTGGTGAGGTTATCTTGACGTGCGTTCGTTCAAAAAAAATTGGCACAGGCTGATTAATTGTGTATATTGACGAATGATAATAATGATTTGACAACAGATTACTGTTCTTTTACATTTCACGACACAAACGGGATTTAATGCAACTAATTAATACTTTTTTAAAAAGGCAAATTAGTATTCACCTTCTCGACGTTTCGATTCGGTTGCACGAATCATGGTCGCGGGTTGACTGTAGTAGCTCGACGTCGTCTACATGGAATCCAGTGATAACAAAATGCAAATCGCGTATTATGCCGTCAACAAGAAACCTGGATACTGTTAGTGTAGTTTGAGCTGACTGTACAAGTTCAACAAATAATCAAAGTGTGCGGGTAGAAGAAAATATTTCAACGCGCACGAGCAGACGACGCCGACCTACTACAGTCAACCCGCGACCATGATTCGTGCAACCGAATCGAAACGTCGGGAAGGTGAATACAAATTTGCCTTTTTAAAAAAGTATTAATTAGTTGCATTAAATCCCGTTTGTGTCGTGAAATGTATGTTTAGAAATGCAACAAAAAAACTGTTCTTTTGATGAAATATTTGATAAATAAATAAAATAACCATTGCGTTTTCAGAGTGAGCACAGAAAGTAGACCAGCAGACAGTGATGTCACCCAGAGTGAAACGAATGTAGCCGTGATGCAATTAACGAGTCAGGTAAGGCACTGTTACTGTTCTAATATTTTTTTGTATTCTGCTATCGGCGATAGAAACTTAGGCTCCGCGTAGATGGGGCCACCGACCACAGCCACCGGTGGCTAGCGACAAGCTACACGTGAAGTGGTGTCCACTCGCGACTCAGACCCGTGGCGACTACTTGATAAAACATCTGTCAAAGGATCTTTAAACTGTACAGCAGGTGAGAGTCAAATTGTAGCGGCCACCGACCACCTTCGTTCGCGGGACCTAAGAGCGTGGCACGCGATAACCATTGGTGGCGGGGTGATCGGTGGCCCATCTGTGTGGAGCCTAGGTTTCAGCCAGCCATTTGACCGCAATCCCTGATGGTAAGCGATGATGCGGTCGAGGATGTGACGTCTGTCTAGAAGCAGCCTATTCACTCTTTTTTCAAAGGAAGGTTTAGGCAACACTTCAGCCGGCAACGAATTCCACTCTAGCCGTACGAAAGAGTAACGAAGATTAAAACGTTTGGTGCGTATAAATGGTATGTCAACGACATAAGGGTGGAACCCCCGCTTGCGTCTTATAGTAGAAAAGGGCCGGTGGAATCGATGCAATTCTTCGCACACTCGCTAAAATGTAGCCTGTAGAACACTGAAAGGCACGCGCCACCTTACGCCTATGTTCGAGGCTTTGCAGCTTAGTGTCACAAAGTTTCACGACCTCAAATTTTTTTTTTCATAGCAGCAAGTGCGTGCGGCGGGGTCTAGCGGCAGCACGAGCGCGACGTTCACGCACAGCGCGGCGCAGCACCACGCCGGCGCCGTGCACCACCCCGTCACCGTCAACTACTAGCAGCTGTCGCTCGCGCCCGACCCCGGTCCCGAGCCCGGGGCGGACGCGGACCACGGCCCCTACACGCTGCTCTAGGCCCGACGGTTACGCCGAAGCGCCGGTATGACCGGACTGACCGACGGTCGTCAAACCGATGCTGACGTCGTGCAGTGCAGAATGACCGGACTGTCCGACGGTCGTCAAACCGATGCTGTCTTCGTGCAGTACAGTGAAGCCGCCGCAACAGTGACACTCGGGACCACTGACCTCCATAATACAAGTACGCTGGACTAAACATTATCTAAGAAGTGACAGTTTTTTTTGTTCCGAATCAAAGCGCCCCCATTGAGTGTCTAAGGAACTTAAATAGAGTAACTTAACCGTCCACGGAACTAATGAGAATTGACGTAAACACATATGTTTACCACATACACACACATAATCAAATGGCTTAATTTTGAAGTTGACAGAATAAAGTCCAGCGTACTTTACTATAGAGGTCAGTGCTCGGGACAAGCCGAAGACCGTTGTACGGACGCTAACGACCCATTCCAGATACGATTTGTGCTTATATTGATTTCGGTTTGGTAAAATGATGCAGAAGAGTCATCGACGCGGGAGGCCACAGTGAAACCAGATTTTGATGTTGCAGAAAAGAATTACCGTAAATATAGATTTATTGAGCCTTCGAAGTCATTGGTAGAATAAATTTTCCGTGGCCAAAACATGAGGGCATAATGCGTATTAGTATACAATAAGAGTGTTAAACAAAAGTTGCAAGAAATAATTGGAAGATGAATTTTAGAGGTATCACAAGCCACTACCACTAAACGCAATTACTTCCTCTCTTATAGCACTGATGTAAACTTCAGAACAACTGCGTACAGAATCATGATGTGGTCGCGCACGAATTTGACTGACTATACAATCTCGGATCTTGAGTAATTACCATACTAGTGTTGAGTATTTGAATAAAAGCACATAAATCACTCCACGTTATGTGCTTGTAAATAAGACATAGGTAATTAAACAAATACTTATACAGGATAGTCTTGTGTAGGTATTTCATACTGTGTAAATTATTATCGATAGAAGATTGTAATTAGGTCACCATCACCAGCCAAGAAATATCATACATTTTTGTTTCAAGATATAAAGTTCCTCTAAGAGTTTGGCTAACTATAATTGGTTAATTGCCATTGCTATTTTTATATCTTCCACATTTCCACTTAGTTTTGGTTAAAATGTGATAATGATAACAGAATAGCACATAAGCCATTTTATTATTTTTATATGATATGAGCACTTCCATCTCTCATAATAATATTGTCTTGGACTAAAAATAATGGCCAGTAATGAATGTGTTGTTTCCGGGTGTATGTATGTGTATATGGTTTTGCATGACTAATGCAATTCAAAGTATAACTAACTGTATTGCCCTTTTGGGTAAAAAGTTTATTTATAAAAAATCTTTTCTTTTATATTTTTTATTATTCTTAATTAAAAATAAATTGTGTGGTATAATTTGCCTATTTATTAAAATTTTGTTTAGGTAATTTAAGTAACATGTTACGTCATGTTATGTTAGTCTCCATTTATGTGCACTAAAAAGAAAAGCAACCATTTCAATACACTTGCACAGTAAATATGAAATATAATTAGTGTGTAATGTTAACAAAAGAATAATAGTAAATAGTGGTTACCAGAATAACACTAATTATTATTTTATTTTAACCTTGTAAATAATGTAAACATAATTTAGTTTTTTTTATACTAAATCATCTGGTATCTTAGACATCTTTACACTGTATTCATTTTCATATTATTTTAATGCTTTTTAAATTTTATAGATGTGAGACGAGAAAATTACATTCCTACATTTCATAAAACTAGATTTTCATTTCGATATGTATGATGTTATTTTAAAAAGGGCTAAAGGCTATGACTTGAATGTGGTTTAAGTTCCTTGCAATAATTGTTTTATAGTTTAGCTAAATACATACTGCAAATTTTAACGATTATGTATGCAATTTTGGTGAGCAAGTCTTCACTTACCTACATAATCTACATTGTATAATATTTGTAATGGGACCATTGAGGCAAGATAATATAAAGATAAATCTATGTAAGTTCTTGCTGATTCCCATAACATATTCGTTTATTAATTGGTAAGGTTCAAACTCCAAATTGAAACATTTGCTAGAAGTAAAGTCCTGCGAAGTCCAAATGTTTAATATTTTTTTCTAATTTTTGAACTTTGTTTCTCCCCTTTACTGACCATCATTCTTCAAAGTGATACAAGCCTTGTTCATTACTCTAAAATTGATAGTGCGGTCCAGCTTAGATAAATGTAATTAATTATATTCTTTGCCATGATTGTACAGTACAAGTGTGATAAATCTTTCATTTTAAGTAAAATGTATAGAGTTGAGAGCTGGTGGGTGTGTTGCTTAGCTTAGCGAGAACGCCCGCGCCAGGTGCGTGAAGTGGTGTTGTAATCACTTCCGTGGTTATTATAATTATTATAACACAGCTTGTAAAACTATATTAACTAGCTTGTATTTACTTGTACATACATAGATGTAACCTGTTAGTTCTATCCCGTAGCTAAACTTAAGATTAATAAATATATCATATTCCTATGTTAACAATATTTGGATTGTGAATAAAATGTTACAGGAAACAGGACAAAATGGGATTATACGATTCTGAATCGTCTGGTTGTAGTAAGATTTTTCTAAGGTGCGATGATTCATTGAGATAAATATGTCAGCCATATGGTA
The DNA here is from genome assembly GCA_949316185.1 of Pyrausta nigrata. Lineage (NCBI taxonomy): Eukaryota > Metazoa > Arthropoda > Insecta > Lepidoptera > Crambidae > Pyrausta > Pyrausta nigrata. The sequence goes on from OX438943.1 coordinate 13,652,145, forward strand.
GACTTTATCTGCAATGGTATCACGCTGATTTATATTTTATAGGAAATCTAAATCTCTAGTTACAATAGTGTACTAAAATCTAATTTATGTTCAGTAATTTGATATGAATGAGATTAAAAAATGAAGAAAATGTTTTTGTTTTATTTCATAAGTTGTTAGGCCATCTTGGTCCAGTTAAAACCATTTTATAAATAGATAGTAAATGGTATTAGAATCGATTGCCACGTTTAAATGAGGGATTTTCTGACAGCTCAAAATGTTAGTTTTATGATTCATCTAAGTTATTCGAAATATTATATGTACAGACATGTAGGTTAAACATTAGGTACTTTCAAATTGCAGTTAAAAATAAAGTTTATTGTAAAAATAGTAAATAATAATTTATAATATTAATAAATTATTATTTAAAAAAATACCTGCTAGTACACGTGAAAAACATGCTAAACATCAACATTGGCCATTGGCCTTTTTATACCTGACTTAGGTTGTTCAATGCCATCTAGTGGATTTCAAGTACTGACTTTGACACTAGGAAAATTGCTCATTTATTTTTCAAGGTGTCGCCATCTCTATGGTCCTGATTCGATCGATTGGTTTGGATCTGGGTGTTGCGGTACCACGGTTGTTTTTGATTTCCCTACTAAGTTGTAGTTTCTTTGCTACTGGCACAGATATTATAATCTACCGGTTTTAGGATCTTATCGGGTAATATTTATATTTTAACGTGTAAATACATTCACAATAGAAATACAGAAGGTCGTTGGCGGGCTTTTCAACGTATAGGGCGCGAATATTTTTCACGAGTTTTAATTAATTATTCTTACTGGGTATACTGCCTAAAAAGTTGTTTAGATTCGCTCAAAATCTGGCGTAGTCTATTCCAAAATGTCGTCAGATGACGACGACAGCAATTTCTTAGGATTTTCAGCAATCTCAGACCAAACTGAGACGATGCCTAACAAGAAGAGGAAAATAACTGAATCAGCGAAAGCGAAGGCGGTCGATGAGATGGACGATTCATCAAAATACAAAACGTATGGTAAACCCGGATACAAGCGTACGTACCCTGATAATAGTACCAGTGGCGATTTCCCTGTTTATGTTGAGGGACTGCGGCACGAAGACAAAATTGGTAATAAAAATCCTTTGCATTTGTCTAAAATTTTCAAACAAGTAAAAGGTACGAGGGTCAAACTGAAAGTTCTTAGAACTGGCCACTTATAAACAATATAATAAAAAAAATATTCTAAAATTTGAAAATAGAACTCTTTGCCAATATTACTGAGTATATATTTCATTCATTTGTCATTTGTTTTACGACTTGGCGGCAAATTGAAAATTGTCTGTGTCACGTCAAAATGAATTTAACACGAGAAAATTTTCGTGCAATGATTTTTTATGACTTTCGATGTCATTTAAGTCAACAAGAAAGTTATGATAGACTACGATTGGCCTTTCACGATGAAGCCCCATCTCGTGCGACTGTTTACAACTGGTTTAATGAGTTTAAACGTGGTCGCACTAATCTCACTGATGATGTACGTGAGGGACGGCCTTCTACGGCGACGACTGAAAATAACATCTGTGTTGTGCGGCGTATGATAGAGACTGACAAAAGAGTGACCTATCAGCAGATTCGGACAAGCTTAGGCATCGGTATGAGTCAAGTGCACAAAATCCTCCACGAACATTTAGCGGTCAGGAAGCTTTGCGCCCGGTGGATACCTCATAATTTGACTAAGGCTCAAAAACTCCATCGTGTGGATTGGTGCCGTAAAATGATTGAAAGATTTAACGGAGGTGACTCAAATGCTGTGTTCGACATACTAACAGGTGACGAAAGCTGGATTTACTGTTATGATCCTGAAACCAAAAGACAATCTGCTCAGTGGGTGTTTCCTTTCGAGGAGTTGCCAACTAAAGTGAAGAGAGATCGAAGTGCGGGAAAAAAAATGGTGGCCTCGTTCTTTGGAAGGATAGGTCATTTCGCAACAATTGTGTTAGAGGATCAAAAAACAGTTTCTGCAGAATGGTACACTACCAATTGTTTGCCACTTGTCTTGGAAAAAGTTCGAGAGAAACGACCTCGCAGTAGGATCCTCCTTCACCACGACAACGCCTCGTCGCACACCGCCAAGCGAACGATCGACTATTTGGCGACATCAAACGTTGAATTACTGGGTCACCCGCCGTATAGCCCCGACCTCGCGCCTTGTGATTTTTATTTATTTCCAAAAATTAAAGAAAAACTTAAAGGAAAGCGGTTTATGAATGCTGAAGAAGCGGTGGCTGCGTATCGCGATGCCATTGAAGAGACCCCTAATGACGAGTGGGCAAAGTGCTTTTCCCAGTGGTTCCATCGCATGCAGCGGTGTATTGACGTCAATGGACAATATTTTGAAAAGATATAATAAAACTAATAACTGGCTAATGTAATCAGTTTTTGATTTTCTAAGAACTTTCAGTTTGACCCTCGTATCCATGAAAGTAGACGTTTGAAAGCAAACAAAATAGTTTTGGTTTTTAAACAGGCTTCAGCGGCTAATGACTTTTTAAATCACAGTTGCCTGGAAGAAAATTCCATGAAAGCATACATTCCTGCCTCATCCGTAGAAACAATTAGTGTCGTTCGCTATATCCCACAAGAAACCTCTAACAAAGACTTATTCCTGAAGCTTACAGCGGACGCTGAAATTATTTCAGTGCGCCGTTTTATGAAGAAAGAGCAAGACAAATTTATTCCACTCACTACAATTACGGTAACATTTGTAGGGACAGTTCTACCTCAATTAATCTACTTAGACAACTGGAGATACAAGGTATTTAAGTATGTTCCACCTTTAATGCAATGCTATAAATGTCTGAAATTTAATCATTCGGCAAAAATCTGCCGTAATGAACAGGTTTGTTCGAAGTGTAATGGAAATCACAACTACAAAGAATGCACATCAGAAATTGTAAAATGCAGTAACTGCCAAGGTGACCATTTTGCAATTTCCAAATTGTGTCCAGTACAAATTGAAAAACAGGAAATACACAAAAATAAGAATAATACGAAAACATTTGCATCTATTTAAGTACAGAATACTGATTTCCCTTCACTTCCACAACCCCGTCCTCAGCTTTCTCAGAATTTGCCTGTACAAAAACATAAAACATCTAAAACTTTAACAGACCAATCAACACCATCAATGACATGCGATAATAACATCCAAAATATAATAAATAACTCTAAATTAATTGATGCAGTAGTACGAACTCTGGTTACGTAAAGATAAGTAATTCAAATCAAATTAAAACGTCTGCACAGATCAAAGAAGTATTACTAAAAAATCTGTCCTCTTCTTAAGGTTAATGCAGCATAACGTACAAAGTTTGATATCTAAAAAAGCGCTTTTATACAGCACTTTAATGAAAAATAATATTGATGTGTGCTTACTAAGTGAAACTTGGTTGAAAGAAAATAAAACTTTTTAACTATCTGGCTATAACTTTGTTTTCAAAAATGCTAAAAATGAACATGGTGGAGTTGGTATTTTAATTAATAATAAGATAAAATATTCGGTTGTTTCCACAACTTTTTATCAAGATGTACAAAATATTGCTATATCTGTAATTACTGATTCTGGTCCAATATGTATTCTGTGTGTGTATTGTCCACCCAGATCTGAAACGAATAGAAGTAATAATATTAAGCTAAGAAAACTTAAGAATATTATTAATAACTTACCCAAACCTTGTATAGTCGCAGGAGACCTTAATGCACATCACGTTGTATTTGGATGTAGTAGCACTCAATCTAGAGGTAGAGAACTATTAGAAATAATAGATGATACAAATTTGTGTATTTTAAATACTGGTAAAGTGACCACTGTCGGTAGGCCAAATGCTAACCAGTCAGCTATTGATATTACCTGTGTAAGTCCAGTTCTCGCTCCTCTATGTGAATGGAAGGTTAGTAATGATCCGTTAGGTAGTTACCATTACCCAATCTTTGTAGACATTATCACATCTCCAGTAATATATAAAACTGACAATGAGGAAATTACATATCTTTTTCATAAAACTGATTGGAACGAATATCAAAGACGTTCTGAAATACTAATAGATAAATGTATTTTTGTAAATAACGATTACGAAGATTACTTATTATGATTCTTTTTGTGAAGTTTTGAACCAATTAAGAAATGAGTGTGTGCCTGTAAAGAAAAATAGGCATAATCAAATTACTAAAACCCCAGCACCATGGTGGAACGAGGACTGCGACCAAGCGGATAAAGATGCTAAGCTGGCCTTAAGTAACTATAGGAATTGTCTAACTATAGCATCGTATGTAGAGTATAAAAGAAATGCTATTAAAAAGCGTATAATAAGTGAAGCCAAACGAAGTGGATGGCAGAATTTATGTGCTTCATTTAACAGGAAAACGCCTGTGTCTGTAGTGTGGAATTACATACGTAGATTTAAAAGAATAAATTCTTGTAAAAATGTATATAGAAATGACGAGTGGATTGATGACTTTGTTAAAAAGCTTACTATCTCTAATGAATATTCTAATGATTTTGATAAACTTTGCGATAATGATAATTTAAACGACAATAATGCATTCTTGTTACATGAATTTAAAATGGATGAACTAGATAAGGCTCTGAAATCGAGAAAGAATATAACTCCAGGCCTTGATAATTATCCATATTTAATGTTTCAAAATATACATCCAAAAGCAAAAAAGGTTTTGCTCAAAGTTTTCAATTCATTGTGGGTAGCTCGATTGATTCCTGATTCATGGAAAACACAATGTGTTATTCCAATATTAAAACAAGACAAGCCAATAAATGATTTTAATTCGTATAGACCTATTTCTTTGTCATCCTGTTTGGGCAAATTATTTGAACAAGTTATTAAGTTAAGATTAGATTACTATGTTGAGAATCAGCACTTATTACCCAATTTCCAATTTGGGTTCCGTAAGGGCAAAGGTTGTACAGAAAGTTTTGTATCATTCATTGAAGATATGAAAAAATGTTTAATGTCTAAATCTACCACTGTCTGCGCATTTCTTGAGGGTGCATATGATAATGTAGACCTACAGCAATTAGTACTTGTATTACAGGAAACAGGGCTACCCGGTAAGCTAGTAAAATGGTTGTACAACTTTTGCACTGAAAGAATTTTGTACGTGAGACGTAATGGTTTACATGGTCCTAAGACCACCAGCAAAGGCTTAATGCAGGGCTCATCACTAGCCCCATTAATTTACAATTTACATACCTCGCAAATTCAACAATATGTCACAGGAGATGTCAATAAATTACAATTTGCAGATGACATAGTAATTTATAGTGTAAATAAGCTTGTAAATATTGCTTCTAGTAATGTAAATTCAGCCCTACAAAATCTTAATAATTATTACAAAAATAAGCTTAAGTTAAGTATTAACGCTGAAAAAAGTTCTGTTTTAGTATTTGGAGATAATTCTTCTGTAAATATTGTATATAATGATAAAGTAATACCACAAGACAAGGAAAAAAAGTTTCTCGGTGTCATTGTAGATGTAAAACTTAAATTTAACAGTCACATAGATTACATAAGCCGTAACGCTATGAAGGGTATAAATATAATGAGATCTTTGGCGGGTATCTCTTGGGGATCAGATCCTAAAATTTTGAGTATGATTTACAAAAGTTTAGTTCGTAGTCATTTTGACTACAGCTGTTTAGCCTACAGGGTGGTCTAAGTAGTGACGTCAATAAATTTTTTTTAGATTCCTCTCACCTGGGGGTATCCGAAAATACCCCATGTATGTTCCGCGATTTTTTGTAGTTTTCGAGTTATGATTTTTTTTTGTGTTTTTTTAATATTCTCTACCTGCGAGGATTCAAAAATTCATATCTTTTTTTCTATTATGTATTTTGCAATGATTTTTTTTGTGCCGTGTTCGTTGTTAATGCTGTCTTAATAATAAAAATAATGCATCTTTTTAAACTTACTAAAAGGCACTAAAAAAAAACTTGAAAGTTCGAACTCTGATTTTTATTAGGATTTAATCAAAAATTCTACTTCAATTTAAAAATACAAAAAGTAGTTTCCATAGCTTCTGCTTAGGTTTAAAAACTTTGCGGGGTCCTAAGCTCCTAAGATCATTTAAAAAAAATGGTACTTAGTTGGCCTTTTTTTGTTGTAATCGGCCTTCGAAGGCGGATAGGCTAAAAATCGTTGAAATAAAATTAAAGCGTTAAAAATTCTTTTATCTACTTTTTATCACTCATATGGTAAGTTTAAGTTAAAAATGTGATTAAAAGTAAATTTTAACTTAAAATCCTGTAAAATTACGGTAGCTCGTGTTATTTAACAATAATTTCGGTCTCAGTAAATTTTATGTTTCAAGTTGTGATGTTTGTGAAATAGTCGCGCACATGCCATCAGGTAGCAATGGGACCGGTTTTTATCTGCTACATGACCCGCTCTTTGTGCTATTCTGTTCAAAGGTACATTTTTATTTTAGTCGTTTCTTGCCATCGCGCGTGTTAAGACTGCTCGCTCTCGTTGACGTTATTTTCTTTCCCTTGAACTACTTACGCTGTGTTACTGGACTCTGATTTGCCTCAAGATTTACTTTAGTTGTGTTTCGGACCCTGATTAGTCTTACAAACGACTTGTGCTTGAATTTTGGACCTTGATTTGCCTTACGAACTACTTGTTGTTATTACTCAGTGATTCGGATTCTCTTTGTGCAGTACCATGAGCTATTCACTAAGCCAATATGCAGAGATGCTTTATTTTTATGGCGTTGCCCAAGGCAACGGTAGTGAAGCTGCGAGGCTTTATCGAGAGGCATTAGTGAGACGAGGAGATGTAATGGAGCATTACTCGGATCACAGGGTTTTTATTAACACATACAACACCATGCTGGCTGGACGCATCCCTGGGCGAAATCAACCTCGCGGAGCTGTACCCCTGGATCCGGATCAAGTGGAAGAAGTTCTAGAAGAAATTCAAAGAGACCCGAGTACAAGCTCAAGAAAAATAACTAGACAAACCGGGATTCCGCGTACTACGGTTCTCAAAATTCTTAACCAAGGTAGGTAAGCCATAAAAATGAGATAGCTACCAAAGCTGTTAATTGCCTTCCTTTTTTACAGTATTGTAAAAAAGGAAGGTTTAATTTAGGTACTTATGTAGGTGTCGTCAGAAAGTAGTAAGCCGATGGTGTTTAAGTTCTTAAAAAAAAATTCTTAAGTTAATTTTAAGTACCAAATTTAAGTAACTTTTTTGTTAATGCAATGGAAAAAATAGCAGACACGTTGCTTCGTCAAAAGTCAAAATTTAACGTTTATTGGTCAAATTTACTTGTGATGTAAAACTACCTTAAAAACTGAACTTTTATGTCTATCCTTTTATGTCTATCCCTATTTAGTACTCTGTCTTAGCTATTGCCAAAGAAACCATGCGTGCATTCAGAGCAGCAATGACCAAGGCCGCACCAGTTTACTTATGACAAGTACTTAGCAGAGTTTTTTTTTTGTTCACAGAAGGGTACCGTGCGTACCACATCCAGCGTGTCCAGCAGCTTCATGAATCTGACTACCCAAGGAGAGTGGCTTTTTGTGAAGCAATGTTACAAAGATCTGAAGAAGATCCCAATTTTTTTAATAAAATACTGTGGACGGACGAATCCCGATTCGAAAGGACTGGAGTGTTCAACATACACAACTATCATAGCTGGGCCAATGAGAACCCCCATTTGGCAAGGGCGTCAAACTTTCAAACACGCTTTAGTGTCAACCTTTGGACTGCATATGGTGCGTGAAAAAAAAATCATTAAACATCTGGTGCCAACAGAGAAGCTTCAAAAATTTCACATGCCAAAATCTGTTTTTACATCCTCACCTTTAAAAACTTCAAAACTGCCATCGAAAAGAAAAATTGAAAATATAATATTTTCTCCATGTACTGTAAAGGTCAATAAAGAAGAATACAATGAAAAGTTCAGGAGTCTAATAACAAACTATGGTTCATCAAGCATGCCTTTTAAGCAATTATATGAACCAGCAAACCCCTACGGAATGGAGTGGGATCACTGTTATAGCGACTTGAGCGAAGAAAAAAAGTTGCTAGACAAGTTATATTTAATATCTATTACAACAAGTCAAGCTGATTCTATTGAGCTGGAGACACGAGGTCAGGCAACTAATAAAAATTGGCAAATGCATAGACAGGTGAGAATCACTTCTAGCAAATTCCATACTGTTTGCCACCTCAAAAAATCTAATTTGGAAAATTATGCCAATCAAATTTTAAATCAACAGATAATTAAATCAAGAGCCACAAATCATGGAATCATTAATGAAAAAGTGGCTCTTAGCTTATATATGGAAGAGACAAGTCTTCAGGTCACTGAATGTGGGTTATTCATTTCCCATGAACGACCCTATTTAGGTGCCTCACCTGATGGTCTCCTTGGGGAAGAAACTGTCATTGAAATTAAGTGTCCCTACAGTAGCAGGAATCAAACAATTTCACAACAGTTCCGTATCTGATCCAAAAAAATGGTACACTAGAGCTTAAAAAAACGAGCCCTTGTTATTACCAAATACAAGGGCAATTATACTGCTCTAACAGAAAATACTGCAACCTAATAGTATACACATTCAAAGACATTCAAACAATCTTCATTGAAAGAGATGAAGAATTCATTAATGAGATGTTAGTGCATTTAGACAGTTTTTATAACAATGTGTTTATAAAGGCTGTTTTAAATAAATTCATGTACAAAAACTATTTAGACATAATAAAGAAAACTAATTAAACTTGATAAAAGTTATTTTATTTTACAATTCAGCAACAGTTCAAGAAAATACCCTTATTAAAGGCATAACCCAGGGGTTATGCCTTTAATAAGGGCAATTTATAGATCCCGGGATCAATGAAACAATAAAACCAAATGTATGACCAAGGCTATGTTTTTATTTTTAACACTTTCACATATAAATCATTGTTTATTGTTTAACAATTCCTTCTTTAAAATTACATAACATAACACATATAAAAAATATTCTAGACAATAAAGGCACATAGTATTGATTAACTTCACTTTTTAGTATTTTATATGTTTTAGTCAATCCAATCAGTCGCTCAATGTGTATACGATTTTTAGCTAATTGTCTATCATGTTTTAATTTTATCCCAGGTAGCTGTGTTAGTCCCTTTAAAAATGTAGGAACAATAAGAGAAACATCTTTTTGTTCAAATAAGTCCTGCACATTAAAACCACGATCTGCCATTATGGCATCTTTTTTATCACATTGATCTAATAAGGAACTTCTCTCAGTAATTTGGCGGTCACTAGTTGATCCAGCATATCCTTCAGAACAAAACGCTAACAAACCACCAGGTGTAGCTCCCACTAAGAACTTTATAGTATTGTGGTGTTTATAACTACTAAATGTTGCTTGTTGGGCTTTTGGATTGGTTGGCTTTGTTATTGGAATTTCTGTGCCATCTACGATCAACCTAGTAGCTGGGTGATACTTTTTAAATATTTCTGGCATGTAGTAGTCCACCAGACAACGGCTAGGCCAAATATTTACTTGGGACCATAACTCATAAACAAAATTCACCCAAGTCACAAATATATTTCCAACCGCTGTTGTACTAATGCCAAATAATTTTGCAATCTCGAAATCAGCTTTATTTCTTCTTAACTTAACTAGTAACAAAATAAATTGATCCTCAACACTGATATTTATCACTTGACTTCCTTTGTATTGCAAATGATGTGCCATGGGGAGAAGTGTTGAATACACTAAATGAAATTTAGAAATGTCTTCTAATCCAGTATAAAATAACACTGATTTTGAATCTGATAACATATCATCTGAAGAAAATAATCTGAATAGATGAGGAGTTTGCGTTGAACTTGTATTCTGAACTGAAGGTAGTACTGAAGGGCAAGGAACACTTAGAGATGTTGTTGTCACTTCCACTTCGACTTGGAAATCAGGAACTTCTTCAGGTGAAGCGGATACTTCATTATCTACTAGTATGGTTTCTTGAGATGTTGAAGAAAATAAACTCTTTTTTGATGAGCGCTTCAAATAACGTTGCTCTCTAGCAATGTTAGCCGTTGAGCTAGGTTTTGTCCATGAGAAAACAGTTGGAATTGCAGTCTTCTTCAAATATCTATGAATATGTGGTAATCCTAAAAACAGAGAATTATTTAAAACACTTGCAAAAAGATCTTTTGACATATTATTTTACTGTATTAGGTCGGTATTTGTGGAAGAAATAAAGTTGTTATTATATTAATAATTTTATAAGTAGTGACTTCATTGGTATTACAAACCTGTAGCTGCACAGACTCCTTCATAATCAGATTCAGTAAAATGTTCTGAACATAACCTAGAATTGTCCGTAGCTTTAAAGTTACGTCTCTTTAAAGCCTTCTCCCAAAGTCTTCTCATTCGCAAATTCTTAGGAAAAGAATGTTTACCATTATTATTGCACCCTGTTGCAGCACAACGAGGCATTTTTGTATAAAAAACATAAATTTTAGACCGATGCGTAATATTGTATGGTATTTGACGTTACTTGAATGTTGTTATGAGTCAAGTAATATCAGCGATCCTAGCGGCTAAACTTGGCAGTTTTCTTCCTCATTGGGCCCTTTGAATTACCGGCCAGGTTAAATGGAGATACTTATTTAAATTTTCTCCAAAACAATCTTAGTGAATTGTTAGAAGATGTGAATCTCCAATTACGACGAGATATGATTTTCCAGCAAGATGGCGCGCCCTGTCACTATGCTGTACAAGTAAGAGAGCATTTGAACGCTACTTTTCCAGGAAGATGGATTGGGCGTGCAGGGCCGATCGAATGGCCGGCACGTTCGCCAGACCTCAACCCCATCGACTTTTTTGTTTGGGGATTTTATAAAGAGCTTGTGTACGCGACGGAGAGCAACAACGAAGCAGAATTGCGACAAAAACTTTCAGATGCGGAAAGAAAAATAAAGCAAGAATATTCAAGTAGCTTTAGGCAATTAAAAAGCAACTTTCTCAAACGTTGTCAACTTTGTATTCAAGTTGGAGGAAGGAATTTTGAAAATTTATTGTAATAAAATTATTTTGTAAATGGTGACTTTTATTTGCTATCCAAAACAGCAAATTTCAAATTATTTTACTCGTGTAATTTTTAAATAATTTTGGTGACGAACTACCTGTTGTTATTGATTCAGTAATAATTTTGATTTTCAATAAAAAAAATTACAGGATTTTAAATTAAGATGATTTTAAAATATCTTTTTAAACTTAAATTTACCATAAGAATGATAAAAAGTAGATAAAAGAATTTTTAACGCTTTTATTTTATTTCAACGATTTTTAGCCTATCCGCCTTCGAAGGCCGATTACAACAAAAAAAGGCCAACTAAGTACCATTTTTTTTAAATGATCTTAGGAGCTTAGGACCCCGCAAAGTTTTTAAACCTAAGCAGAAGCTATGGAAACTACTTTTTGTATTTTTAAATTGAAGTAGAATTTTTGATTAAATCCTAATAAAAATCAGAGTTCGAACTTTCAAGTTTTTTTTTAGTGCCTTTTAGTAAGTTTAAAAAGATGCATTATTTTTATTATTAAGACAGCATTAACAACGACCACGGCACAAAAAAAATCATTGCAAAATACATAATAGAAAAAAAGATATGAATTTTTGAATCCTCGCGGGTAGAGAATATTAAAAAAACACAAAAAAAAATCATAACTCGAAAACTACAAAAAATCGCGGAACATACATGGGGTATTTTCGGATACCCCCAGGTGAGAGGAATCTAAAAAAAATTTATTGACGTCACTACTTAGACCACCCTGTATATCAATGCTAACAATTCAGTTCTCAACAAGCTAGAAGTTATACAAAATATGGCATTGCGAATAATTAGTGGGGCAAAGCGAACCACTCGGATTAATTCTATGCAAGTAGAAACTTGCATAGAACCCTTGACACTGAGAAGACTTTACACAGCTGAAAAATTTTGTTCTAAAATGTTTAGCTAAAAAAGATCCAATAGTTTTAGGAAAGTTTTACTTACCTGTGGTGTTACATAATACATTACGAAATTCTACATATATTACTGCTAATGATATTGTAAATGGTGATGTTCCTGTTATGTTGAAAATTATATCTTATATCAACAGTATGACTGATAATATGTATAGATGTAACTTGTGGCCTATTTTCACATGTAAATATGATTCACTCTTAAACAAAGTTAGAGTAGATAGTAGTAGTGTAAATAATAAGGAAGAATTTCTTGAATTTATTAGCAAGAAAAGTAATATTTACAAATTATATACTGATGGAGCTAAATCCACCAATGTAGTTAAATCGGCTATTTATGATCCTCAAAGTCAATATTGTAAATGTTTTAAAATAAGTTCAGAGAGTAGTATCTTTACTGCTGAGGCATATGCCATTTTCCAAGCATTAATATATATATAGCAAATGCAAACATTGACAAGAGTTATAATGAGTTTATGATTTTATCTGATTCGAAAAGTGTATTAATGAGCTTAGAGAACAATAGCATTCATTTTAAAACAAACTATTTAATTTTTAAGATAAGAGATTTAATAAGAGATTCAGTTAAGCCAATATCATTTAAGAGGATACCGTCGCATCGGGGTATACCTGGAAACGAAATTGTTGACCAAGTTGCCAATTCCGAACCACACGAAGACCACACCGAAAGTTTTAAAGTTCCCTTTACGGATTTCCATACACAAATGAAGGAAAATTGCAGAAAATTGTGGAAGGAATATTAGATGATATGTGCTCAGCACAAAGGCAGATGGTATGCAGGAATCCAGAAGGAATTGCCTGTGAAGCCATGGTACTATAAAGTGGAATATATAAGCCGCCGGTACATAACCACCATAAATCGACTTCGATTCGGTCACTGTAGAACACCTTAACATCTGCACCGGAAAAATATTATTGGAAGTAGTGCATGCAACTACTGTAGCGAAGAAAATGCAGATCTGAACCATCTGATAATGTCATGCCCTGAATTTGGCCTTCAGAGACTTGTCCTAGCAGCTGAATTAAGTCAGTTATCAGAAGAATTCGAAAATAACTGCATATCCCGCCACATTGAAGAATAACTTGGCAACCCTCAGACGTACGAACCTATATTTAAGTACATAGTGGATTCAGTGGGTCATATATGAAGAAACGAATGTGAACTGAAAGATACAGTATCTATTCAAACTGTAGTAAACTGTTCGAAGGTTTAGTGAAAAGTGAAGTGCTAACCAAATTGTATTCGACCAATGGACATGTTCCAGGTCAAGACACTATAATTTAAAAAAAAGAAATACAGAAAATACCTACCTTACCTCTTTGAAACAATATATCACTCTCTTTATACAGAAATCATGCTGGCTAAGCACTCCAGCTATAGAGCCCAGTAAAACCCACGACAACTATCCTTTAGTGATCAAACAGGCTGTTCTAAAAAAGCGAAGGCTCAGGAGAATTTGGCATCAAAGCAGGCTTGAGGCTGACAAGAAAATATTTAATGTGGCAGCAAAGGACCTAAAAGACAAGCTACAAAATTGGGAAAACCTCACTCTTGAGGCACGAATAGTCTCTTACCGCCATCCCTTCGACTAATTACCAATGGCCATGACTGGGCTTGTACTAGTCAAGAAAAGGCGAATGTATTTGTGAATCACTTGGCAGGCGGTTTTTGCCCCAATGAAAAATGATGACACAGAGTCTGAGAGGGAAGCACTTGACATACTGAGCCAAGACCTCAAAATGTGTATCCCACCGGCTCCAATAACAGTCCGAGAGGTCTAAAGAACTATAACTAAAAGTTTCAACGACAAGGCACTGGGTTTCGATCTCATCACTAAAGAAGTACTAAAACAACTTCCAAAAAAAGAGTAGTTTTTCTTACTAAACTCCTTAATAGCATTCTGAGGGTACAATATATCCCAAAAGTATGGAAAGTGTCACAAATATTAATGATTCATAAACCAGGCAAACATAAAGAAGGAATACTGTTCTTCAGCCTTCCTTGATATCGAGCAGGCCTTTGACAGACTGTGGCACCAGAGGCTGCTCTGTAAAATTAAAAAAAGCCTTCCGCACAGCCTTTTTCTGTTGTTTGACTCATATCTCTCAAATAGGCATTTCCAAGTTCAGTAAACGGATTCCATTTCCTCCTTTTTCGAAATAAAAGCAGGAGTTCCCCAAGGGTTAGTACTCGGACCCGTTATACTGCATTTATACCGCGGACCTGCCAGTAGCTCAGGATGTCACTACAGCCACTTTTGCCGATGATACCGTCATACTTGCTAGCGACAAAGATCCGGACAGTTCGAAATGGCTCCAAAAGGGGAAAATAATAGCCAGCGCAGCAAAATCAGTACATGTGACTTTCACCCTGCCCGTCCATCCGTTTAATAGAAAATGCAACCTTGCCTCATCAAGACTGTGTAAGATAGCTCGGTCTTCACCTGGATCAAAGGCTAACCTGGAAAGATCACATCAAAGCTAAATTATTAAACGAACGGAGCTAATTATAAGACACAGGAACCTCACCTGGTTACTAGGCAGAAATGGCAGGCTTTCACTGGATAACAAACTGTTGATGTATAAATCTATGCTGAAACCGGTATGGCTTAATGGAGTTCAACTGTGGGGAAGTGCCTGTAACTCAAGTATTAACACAATACAAAGAGCTCAGGTTATACTTAGCGTTAAAAGTAGAATCCTGAGTGGTGCGAGGGATTTAAGCTCGCCCAAGACGAAGACATCATTATCCCCGAGGAGAATAGTCTGCTTTTCACACTTCCTACGGGGCAATAAAAAAAATGTACTACAAAAAACTTATTTTATCTATAAGTATATATCCTTTGACTTTTCTGGCAGTAAATTATTATTATTAACTATACCAGCAGCTTTACATCTAATGGACTTCAGTGTCATAAACTGCGTCACATAGTTCTTCTTCTTCACAACAAAAACATTGTTTGTAATTTCTTAAAATACATGCATAGTTATTTTTCTTTTTTTAGAAGCGCACGCTTTTTTTATTCCATTCGTGCTAAAATTCTTGGCTGCCAGGTTCAAATTTCAAATATGTTCTCTTTGGTGCAGGACGGGCTAGCGTGATCATGCCTACGAACTCTTATTCAAAATTCAAATCACTTTGCCTCCCTAGGGGCGTAATGAAATTTCATACAACATTACGTCCCTAGGGATGCAATGCCATGCTTTGAGTCAGGTTTACTTGATGTTTAATTGAACATTGCCAAGTAGGTAGTGTGAAAATAAAATTAAAAAACAACTTTTGATTAAAAAAACTAGGAGCTAAACTAAAATGCAAAAGCGGTTTTGTTATAATAATTTATAAATTATACGGCAAATAAAAATGGTAGATGCATCAAACTGGGGTTGGTTGTCAAGTTGGTTCTCAAGATTAAAGGGATTTGAGTTTTTCTGCCAATCGGGAAATATTCCCAATCTTTGCTTTTTCCCATAATCCTTCTTAATCTCAATTTTTATTTTCGTTAGCCCATCGCTAAACTTAATTAATTAAAACAACAATAAATGAATTGGTTAAAAATATATAATGCTATACTTACAAGTTAACTCATATTTTATGTACAGTCTTTTGCACAAAAGTTAAGTAGGCATAAATTTTACTAGGATTAATTGGTATGGCATAAATGTTTTAATCCAGAACTGCTAAGCTTCAACAGCAGTTTTTGATGGACCCTCTTTGGTTCTGCGTGGTTTTTCTGGAATTTCTTCCTTGGCGAGCTTTGGTAACAGGTCTTCAGGTACATCAGGTAACTGGTCTTTGACATCCAGGATTGCTTCAAGCTCTGCCTCAACAGCCTCATCATCTTCTTCAGTTAATTGGCCTGATATCAGTTCATTTATTTCTCTTTGCTTTTCAATGCCTTCCTTAGTTTCATCCATAATTTTCTCAATTTCATCTATGTTTAGTATATCATGAACCTTCTTCAATGCAACATTTCCAGTCTTCAACCCATCTAATATCTGTAAAAAAAATCATAGCAATAAGGTTCTTTAAATATTTAGGAAGGAAAACATTAAAAAACTTGTGAGGGAACTGGGGAAATTAAAGTGAGTCTAAAACTGATGCAAAAAGTGAATACATAATTTTGAGTCTGGGGGAATTAGTGTGGTTTGTTTTAACCCATGTTACTTGCAGTTGGATGGGTAATACTACAAAATCCAGTTCTTATACATCATTATACATACCTGTATTTCAATTTGCGCAAATTCAAGATCATGAGTCAGCTGTTCTAATTTTTCTAACTGCGTATCAGTGTTCTGTAGTAGCTGTTCTTGGTATCTCTTTTTCCTCAGTAAAAGTTTAGCTTTATCCCTTTTACCTTCATTAAGGAGTGTCTTTGCCAGTAGCCTATCTTTCTCAAGGTTCAATTCTATCTTTTTTTGATACTGTTTGAGTTTGTCCCTCTGTTGTTTGAGCTGTAAAACCGCTTTATCTTGTTCAGTCACTCTGCTCACTTGCTTTTTGTGTTTACCAAATAAACCACCCATTATTGATAGAGCACTATAATGGATACTTTAAATATTTTTTATTGTAACATTCGCAAATTTAAGTAGGTACCTACTAAAAATATCCTATTTTATAAATCAATGGGTAAACATGAAATTTTAACTATCATAAAAAGTTCGTCGTACTACAGTATCTTTCTTGTCACTTCTGTCCCTCTGTCAGACTGGAATCTGAATGTAAACGTTACGGTAACGAGTAAGCCTAGGCGGGCGCAGAGGCAGAGAGCTTAGTGCGAGTTTTCATTTGTCAATCGCACGCGCTCACAGTCGACCGTCGTTTTTTTCTTATTATTATGCCATTGAGTATTTATAATGGAGGGAGCATGTGTCAAAATCCCAGTTCAGAAAATTTCGCCACTTTTGGCGGGGGACGAGGAAGCAGTGAAGCACACGTATAGCACACTACAAAAATTTTGACATTTATTGCCACTTCCATTTTCTGCTAAGGACGGGACATGGCTATCTAATTCGTTAGCTCACTAACTGAATGCACTCATCCTATACTACTAATATTATGGCTGTATAAGCGAAACATTTTGAAGACGATCGAGTATAGACGTGGAAATATGATAGGACACCTTAGCAGTTTTTTAAACAACACAATAGAGGGGAAGGTTTAAGGAAAAAGAGAAAGACTTAGTTTAACTTTGTTGTTAATAAACTTATGTAAATAAGTAAGAACACTATGAGCGTTCAAAATATTAAAACTATTTAACTTTGTTGATTTTTAGAGCTTTAATTACATAAATATTCTTTATTACGATAATACGAATAGGTGCCAATCACTAGTACGTTTGCCATGTACGTTGCGTACAACGTACGTGTCTGCCAATGATTGTACTATAAGTGCCAATGACTGTACTTTGGATGTATTTAGGAGTTTCCTGTTTGATTTCAACATAACGGTTCTTTTTCTTACATAATGTGTTTTTACTTTAATTAAAATAGGTACATCAAAAATTCATGTTAAGTCCTAAATTCACCATTTTCAATCCTCTTTTTGGAGATGTGTGTTGTGACAACTCTAGATAGTTTCTGTAAAACCGTCGCGACCAAGAAGTTTTATATAAGCTGTCAAACTATATTGCCAATATTTTTGACTAAAGGGGAAAGCCGTCTATGCTCCCTCCATTATAACTTCTCTAAGCGGGACATAGCTAACAAATTCTTTAGCTTTCTAACTGACTGAGTGCACTAATCCTGTGCTACTAATATTATGGTTGTTTCAACTTTGTGACAATGAATTTTATTAATGTTTGTTGCCTTTTCATACAAAAACCAATAGATTTTGACGAAACTTTACAATAATTTGACTCATACATTTTGATGTAGGTATACTGCAGCACATAGGCATTTAAGGATTTCAGTATAAATACTGACGTAGTCAAATCTAGTGTTTATTTTTATAAATAGGTAGGTACTTTAGTAAATTAGTATCTAGAATGTTGTTTGTGTATTTAGCACAATCTGCACAATACTACTGCTGTTATTGAAAAGTATATTAAAGATTGTAATTTACAACTCTAATCTGAAAATAAGAGAATATTCATGGTGATGTTACGGGAAAGATTAATCTTATTATCATGTATTGGGCTATATTTCTTTCAATGAATATCATATTTTATTACTTATTATCCTATTCCAGAAGAAGGCAATTAAAAACACAAAAATCATAATAATTGTTTTAACCGTTCTTGTGTTATATGTGGTATAATGTAACTAACACAACTTACTTACATAATTATATAGATATATGAATATAATACATAATCTATTTTTGAAGTGATTATACAACTTAATATTCTGCGAGTATTCTAAGCGTCTACCTGTTGCCGTTCTTATTATCGAGCAAAAAACTCAAGTCTATCAATCACGGTTTTTGAGATACAGCCTGGTGAGGTGACAGACAGAACGGACGTCGGAGTCTTAATAATCCCGTTTTTACCCGTAAGAATCCCTAAAAACTACACATTTGGCTAAGAAGTTTCAAATTATCTAGGCACTGCTGTTGCTGCACGTACAAAATTATTTTTTAAGTTATTTTTCCGTCCGAACATTCTTTTAAACTTCTTAACTCAGTGTGCTGATGCTGAATAAATCACACTTGTGTGAGAAGAAAGCCAGTATTTTTCGACCACGAACCATTCAAGGGATCTACCGAAAATTAAAAAAAAAGTTTTTTAATCATTCTACATGTCCACGGTATGTTTAAATATTTAGATAAAATACACTTTATTATTTATAATTGTGGCTATAAGCTAACTAACTAATTACTAACTAAGTTAGTTACCGCTGTTGTCCCCACACTATGAAGCTACTAGCCTCCCTACTATGAAGAAAAAACTCAACGTATGTATCGCTAACTTGTCGAAATAACCTCAAAGTAAAGAACGATGATTTTCGAAATATTGTTATAAATAAAAGTATTTGTACTCAAAAATGGTAAGTCACGCCATGATACCGAAAGGATCATGGCGTGTACTTTTTGTATGAAGGTTGGTTTTTTATTCCAAGATATCACCAACCACCAATAAAGTATATTTATCTTTAAGCTACAAATATATGAAACACGTAACCATAGGAATCATAATTTTAAACGCCTTTAAAATATTTTTGGTAATGTAGTCCATTGATCACTTACTTGTATTTCCTGGCTGTTTGGGGTCAATCCTTGGCCTACTCAGAATGGGTGAATTGATTAAAAAATATTTTTATTATCTTTCTTGATTCTTCATTCAATCATTCATTCGCTTGCGTTTTTATATAATTTGTAATCTGTGGTTTTTCTTTGATGTTCGCTTGCATTTTTTTTCTTGCGTTAATTGTTATAGCCGAAGGTGCGGTTTATATTCAGACAAACAGTAAAATTGATTTTAATTTTTCTCTAAATCGGAGGCCTTAAAAATATGTTATTTATGCAGGAAGGCTAGTTTTTGTGAACTCTTTCATATAATATTTAATTTATTTTGGTTAGAAATATTGACTAATGATGAGCGGTTTTTGGGTCCAAAAACGGCACAATTTACCATTTTCAATCCTCTACACGGAGATGTTTGTTGCGACAATTCGCGATAGATTCTGTCAAACGGTCCCGACCAAGTTATAAGCACTCCAACTATATGGCCAACTTTTTTGGCAAGAGGGGAAGGCCGTCTATGCTCTCTCCATTATAACTTCTTAATGGGGCGCAGAGGCAGAGAGCTTAGTGCAAGTTTTAATTTGTCAATCACACGCGCTCACAGTCGACCAAGTGTCGGAAATTTCTAAGAAAAAAAAACAGGTTTTGCAAACGTGTAGCTTGGGGCGCTGACCAAATTTCCATCGGCACGGACGAAGGTGAGAGCATAAAAAAACTCGCACTAAGCCACTGACCTGATTGTTAACACACTGGACAGGCTGTTTCGAAATAATTTTTGTGCATATTTGACTATCGCCATTTTGCCGCTGACGGCTCGGCAGGTACTACCCTCAATGGAACTACCCGAGCAAAAGTACTCTGTGTACCCGAGCAAGCCAAATAGTCTGTCAAACAACTGTCAAACGACTTTCGACGACGAATACAACAAAAATACCGATGGAGATAAAAAGCAATGGTGTTAAATAAACTTGAGCAATTCATCTAAATAGTTACAATATTGCTCTTTAAAGGTAATTACCTTTGGTAATTTCGTTGTATTCGTCGTCGTAAGTCATTTGACAATTGTCTAGTTGGCTTGGTCGAGGAGTAACTTTGAGTGTCCACCAAACTCAAATTAAGGATTTAGTCAAGTCGACATCTGAAATATATTTCGATGTTTTTTATATTCATACCTAATCATTTCGAAACTTCCCGCAGCATCC
Organism: Pyrausta nigrata; assembly: GCA_949316185.1. Classification (NCBI taxonomy): domain Eukaryota; kingdom Metazoa; phylum Arthropoda; class Insecta; order Lepidoptera; family Crambidae; genus Pyrausta; species Pyrausta nigrata. Next base: position 13,672,605 of record OX438943.1, read on the forward strand.
ATAGAAGATTTCAATATTTTTTAACACTCACAGCGTTCTTTCTTATTTATTATAAGTTGAAATAAGAAAGTAGACTGGTGCATGTAGTTACGGTCACACAAATGATATCTTAACAACGGACTGTTTGAAAAAAGTTTGGTAATAGTATTTATTTTAATATACAAGATTAGTTCAGCTATGATATCTCTCTCTCTCTCTTTTGTCACTCCCTCATATCTGAGGATCGTGGTCAGCATCAAGGCTGCATCTCGTGCTATGATTTGCCTCCACCTTCTGTCAAGTGCGCATTTTACAACCTCGTAGAACTTGGAGGAGGAAGTTTCCTTGACTTGATCGGTCCATCTTATCGGTGACTGACCGCGCAATCTATGAAACGTATGACGTAGCTATGAAATAATTGTCTTTTAATGTATTTGGAATAGTGCTTATTTAAGCATTTTTTATCATTTATAGAATTGTAATTACCTAATCTGCCACATCCTGGATCATGGTCAGCGGACCCTGGGCCCTCGCGTGCGAGTGCACAACCGGGATAACGCTAGGAGGATGATACAAAATGCCTACTCTTTTACTTTTCTACGTTAGGTAGTGCTCAGTAAAGGCTCAGTGGCACAGATTCGCTATTTGTACCAGTGAACGGAAAACCCATTTAAAAGGAAATTAACCGGTATAAACGGTTACAGATTAAATCGGTAGCCTATTAAACGATATCCGTTTGATACTGTTAGTTAACACTTTGAAAAGGTTAATTTACCAACACGGGTTTTAACAGTTTAATTGGATAACCATTTAAAACGGTTAACCGATGGAAACTGTTAACACATTCAAAAGGTTACCCTGGGTTTTTAGTTATAATGGATTAACGGACTCAGCGAGAAAGAAAGAGAGATAGAAAGAAACAAGCAAATTGTATTTTAGTCATTCAATGCAATGTGCTTTGCCTGCCTGTGCCTGTTTTCTATATATAATAAGATACCTACCTCAAATAATTAAGGACTTGCCTATCAGTGGGTTTAAACGTGCACTTTTCAATTGGTTAATTGGACATTGTTTCTATTCAGTTAATGAGTTTTTAAATTTTATTTGATGTCTATTGTATGAATTTATTCTTTATTTTAACTTGGTTTGACATTGTAATTTTAATTTAGTTTACTTTACATGTTATTTTAATATTACCTGATAATTATTTTAATTTACACGACATAATATTAATATACTGATCATGTTAAATTACTGAATTAATGATATTGTGCCTAGGTACACTATTCTAACGAAGAAATTTATTTTGCTATTTTATATTATGCATCCGAATTACGTAATTTAATACCTACCATAAACTATTTGCATGCTATTTATATATAGTGTGAAAAAGATGAACTTAACTGTACCTGTAATTCCATCTAAAATGTAACCTTTTTCTTACGCACATAAATTTCATTTCATTTCATTTCATTTTGTGGGTGAGTGTGCGTGGACGATAAAAATGGCTAAAAAATCGAGTGGTGGTACAAGTTTCAAAAGAAAATACATTCCAGAAACCGAAAGTGACACCGAAAAGTATTTTTTTCAACGATAACCTGGGGACAACCTTGAAGGAAAATATTTTGATTTACTTGTACTAAAGTATTACGAACGACCGACCGTCAATCTCTGGATGGCGTAACAAAATGGCGGGCTCTCTCACAACACAAGCTTCTTTAGTCTAAGCTCACAAGCGATCGCAGCGCCAAAACGCATAAAAGTAAACTTAGCTGTCTGTCACGGCCGTGGTGGCTATTTATCTGTTAACATCTGTCTGTCTGGTTTGGCTGATCTGTGCGCTTTGTGAAGCTGTAATGTAGAATCTGAGTGTAAAATTATAATTTATTGTATTGGGGATCGATTTTGTTTTCTGTTGTGTAGATAAGATAAAATTACAGTTACATATTACTTGAGATTACGCTACAAGTGTTTATGTTTTCTGTTGTAATAAAAATTACCAACCATGGCAGTGCTTGCAGCTGCTCAGTTGTTAGACGAACTAATGGGACGACACCGCAACACCAACCCTAATGAAAAGATAAAGAAGCCAAACTGGGAAGACCCAGAGGTATACTATAACTGCTATTATCTAATTTCTAGTTGTTACATTCACACATAACCTAATAAATACATTTACTTTCCTAGAGATTTCACATTGCATGCATGGTTTCGTACGTATGACGTTACTATCGGTCGATGCACTTTCAAGGAACGGTGAATTCGTAAAAAACATTCGGTTATTCTTACATTTCATATCACACTAAAGCATATAATGTAAAGCATATCATTCTACTTTAGTCTGCAATTGTTTCAAAGGAGCTAGTTATTTCAAACAATTTAATAAGTGTGTACATGTGCTGAAGTGGGCAGTAGGTACTTGGAAAGTAATCCCTTTGGCATAAATTACTATGTTACTACATACAATATAAATATTAATACATAAAATATAAACTTGTAAAAACTTGCAAAATAATTTCTTAAGTTATAAAAATAATTATAACATACAATATAAATTCATAAAAATAAACTATTATAAAAAAAATATGCATTTTTAGACTTAGTGATTTTGTTTCAGTATTGCAAATATTACCTGGTGAAATTCTGCCCCCATGATCTCTTTGTGAACACTAGAGCTGACCTTGGTGTCTGCCCAAAAGTTCATGATGATGAGGTCAAAGAAATGTTTGAAAAAGCTGATCCATCATACAAGAAAACTCAGTATGTGGATGAATTTCTCCGGTTTTGCCGACACATGATTAATGATGTTGAAAGTAAGTACAGATGATAGCATGTGAAGGTAAACACTGCATGTGCATCTTATGCTATTGTGAATGGGGTGACTTTACAACAATATTTCTTTTCTGGTGTGGCCTCTGTACATATTATTGGTTAATTTCATAATTATTAGTTTGTTCTGTTACAATCATTGTTTTATTTTAGGAAAAATACAAAAAGGTAAACAGAGATTGGAATTGATGAATTCAAAACCTGAAGGTCCACCCATGACTCAAGCACAAACAGAGAAGAATCAGGAGCAGGTATTATTTTTTGCAGTCCAATAATAAAAGTTATTTTCCAACCTTGAATTTGCTTCAATCAACAACTTTTTGTTATTTTCTAACATTGACTTGCTTATGATTGTACAACATTGTCACTAACAGCCTACAACAGGAGGGAGATGCTTCAGTCTAGTTTACAATTTTTATTTGTTCATCAATTATTAATTGATATTATTTTAGGATGACACTTCTCCGCAGGTTCAACTCCTCTCAGAGAAGATTGGGGCTTTGGTCCAAGAGGCAGAAGAAGCTGGCACCCGCGGTGACGTGGAACAGGCTCAGGGGCTGATGAAACTCTGCGATAGGTTGAAAGAAGAGAAAGATCAGCTATTGAAACAACAAGAAAATAGGTCTGTCTGAACTACTGGGCCCTATTTCACGAAACTTATTAGACTAATAATATGAGTCCATGAACTAATGTTTTTTACAAGTTTACTAGTGTGCTTTTCTCCAAGCTACGGTAGTAAAATATTAGTTACAAGTTACCAGCTAATAAATATTAGCAAAAATTACTAGAGTAAATTCAATTTGGTTTCGCGAAAAAAAAGTTTTTAAATACTCTTGTAAATTACACTAATAAAGCTATTAGTCTCAGAAGGCTTGTAATATATATTAGCTCAAACTATTAGACTTAAATTTAACAGTGTATTTTTATAAAATATTGTCTTTTTAACCAGAAGCACTTACAAAATATATCAATTATTAATTTACTTTAAATCTCATTGAATAAAACATTTCACTTTTACCGGCATTGTAGCAAACAAAAAAAAAACAGCAAGAATAAAAGTCAACACAAGTATAGGAAAAAAAAAAAATTGAGGTTATAATCGTAGAAAAAAAATCATATGTTGCAGTAATGCAAGATAATTGCAATTGTGCGCGAGCCCAACTCGCACTTGCCCGGTTTTTATAATCATGGATGGAGAATATGTGTATAAACGTCCAAGCCAGACTAATTTTTTCTATTAGTCTGCTACTATTAGCGTATAGTACCTGTTTTTGAGAAACAGAAAATATTAAGACTAGTAATTTTTACACTAGTAACTAATAGCTAGTATACTAGTAAACTAATATTTTCGTGAAATATGGCCCTGATAGGTCATTATCAAAGTTTTAAATAAGGAAATGCAACTGTTTTTTACCCAACTGTGGAAGGAGGGTTATGTTTTTCGAGAGTATGTATGTATGTATAATTGTTTGGCTCGCCCTCCAGCTCAAACAGCTGGACAGTTTTTGACATATGAGGTGTCGTTGAATTTATCAAAATTGTGAGAGTGAGAGAGTGATATAGGCTATAAAATTTAAAAATGGCGCCCGCAAATGGAAATAAAGAGGGGAAGGGGGAATTGATTTTTTCCTTACCATAGCAATATGGGTATCAAATGAAAGCCATTAAAAGGAATTTCATAAATATAATAATTTTTGCAGTCGGGTGTTTTGTTTTTTCAATAATTATGTATGCTTGTTTGTAAAGAACAAGTTGCAACTGGTTTGGAGACGGCGGGGACGGACGACGAGCACGACAACTAGCGCTTTAACGAAACTTCGTCGTCATTCATTTCGTCGAGTGAAATGATTGCGCGTTGCGAACAAGTCGAGCCGTCGACATGTTGCATTTTTTAGGCGTTGAGTAAAAATTCGCATTTAACAATATGAAAACTAATTGCAATGAGAAATTGGTTCGCCACGTAAAACAGTTCTTTCGTTGCTGAATAAAAAACAGTTTGTCGTTGCAACGCCAACTAGTCAGAAAACTCTATAATACTGCTTTTGAATATAGACCAAACAGTCTACTGTAAGAGCGCTATCTCACCGGGACCAGAACTGTGTATCTCCCCGCGTAGGTAGCAAAAACGTACCTACGCGCGGCGACCCTTACTTAGGGGCTAAAACAAGTTGCGTGTCGCTACCGGCCAGCTACACGCTAGCGCGTTTTGTTCACCGGCGGCCGCGCGGCTACGTTGCTGGCTGGACGAGAATAAATAAAGTACTAGAAAGAGGCGCTGGATGGCGTTAGAAGCTTCTCGTAGCAGTCAACCCTATACCGTCGCGTGATATTACGTTACTGAATAGGTTTAGTGTATTATGAATCATATTCCAGAGCAATAAGTATGAAATTATCTTGCAATGGATTTTTGTAGGTGTCTACACGAAAATGTGCTTGACTCTGAGGCGAACTAAATTACGCCATATTGTTGACGACATTGAGTAGACATTTCTTTGAATACAATTGCTAAGTCATACTTCTGTACGAAGTACTAGTACTTATTCGCTACCGCCAAGTCGCCAGTTACCGTATCCAAACAATTCATATGGAAATGTCGACTGGCGACAGTTTGGCTACTTTACATTTCCATATAAATTGGATTTATGTGGTTGGTGAAGTGACGTAAAATATCGCATCCCTAAATGAGTAGCTTGTGGAATTAATACGGTATTAGGTAACAGTATAAATGAAGTTTACCTTATCACCTTTGTGGTGGATTGTAATTTTAACCAATTGCTATGAAGTGGAAATTTTCCAATTTCTTTTAAAATAACGTGATAAATTACTTATTATTGTATGTTACTCCTCTTTTTGATAAATTTGTTGTTTTACTGTTTTTTTTCCGTACAAAAAATTGTAGAATTTAGCATTTTTGAAGATTTTCATCAATATTTGAAGGCGTCAGCATCCTGTCGCAACTGTCGCCGACTAAAGCGCGTGAAAGGGGGCGGGAACATCACATGCGCTAAGCTCATCGCATTTAAGATACGCAGATCATGCCCACCTAAGATTTCTACTTGTTTTTTCTGTTCTGTGAATAAAACTGACTGTTCCTATTTTTTATATAATTTAAGCTGTCTGCAGCTTTTTACAAAATTAATTTCTAAATTCTGTGTGCCTAATTTATTTCCTAATGTACTTTATCATTATCATCACATCAGACTATTGCAGTCCACTGCTGGACATAGGCCTCTCCAAGACTGTGCCAACATTCATGGTCCTCTGCTTCTCGCATCCAGCCACCACCGGCCACCTTCCTCAGGTCAGGTCATGTACTTTATATGCCTCGCAAATTAATTGAGTTCAATCGTTATTTGTTATAGCCATTGGTCCATGACTGCCGAGCTGGCCGCTGCCCAGGAAAAGCAGATGGAAGTGTGCCCTGTGTGTGGCGCCTTCCTGATTGTAGGTGACGCTCAGCAGCGGATTGATGATCATCTTTCTGGAAAACAACATGTTGGGTAAGTGCTGGTTCATGAAACTGGATGTAGCTAGTTGTATTGTTTGCTTACAACATAAAGGACAAATGAATAAAAAAAAAGAAATTGCTTGCTTGCCTTACAATTTTTACAGTGTAAATTTGGAGTTTTTTAAGAAAAATCTAACTTATTGGTTTAATTTTATTGTCACACATATTAACGATAAATTACAAATTTAAAAAACCCCCAACGCAAAAAAGAAAAGCGTTTAAAACAGCGGGTTAAAAAGAGGCTAACTGCCGTACTCAGAGGTGTCAATTAAAGTTAATCCTTTATTAAGTCTCATGCCGTCCTTTTCTATTTCTTTGTCAAAGAAAGTGACAGAACGAGACCTAATTATAGATTAAATTTAATTGACGTCTCTGAGTGCGGCAGTAAGTCACGATATTCTCTCTAATCCACCATACACATATCTTTTTGTGCAACTTGACAGATCGATATTTTACTCTTTTAGATACTACAAACTCCGCCAAGCGTACGAGGAAATGAACGAATCTCGTGAGAAGGAACAGCAAGAGAAAGAGAGGAAGCGACGCGAAGACAGAGAGAAAGAACGCATCGCCCGAGGCGGTGGTTTGGGCTCTGACAGGCGCGACAGAGAACGCGCCGAACGCGACCGTGAGAGGGAAAGAGATCGCAGCGAGAGGGGCGACAGGGACAAGGATAAGGACAAGGAGAAGGATAGAGAGAGAGACGGACATCGGCACCGGTGAGTGATAAAAAAATTGTGAGATCAAAAACACTTTCTGTGAGGGAATGTGTGCCTCTGTTCTGTTCGTATTTTCGATTCTAGTTCGAATCTTCGTCTATATGCTATTGTATCAAAGAGCTTTGTGCAAGTTTCAATTTGATAGCCTCACGCGCTCACGATCAACCGAGTGAGCGAAATTTCTATATAAAAAAAAAACAGGTTTTGCTAACGTGCCGCTAGGGACGCTGACTAAGCAGAACTAATTTATTTTTACATCACATGGACGAAAGGGACGTTAAAAAAACTCGCACAAAGCTCTTTGATGTATCAGATTTCTTCCAGTATGGCAGTTGCAGTATGATTATTGATATGAATAATGCCTTGAGACGAAATTATGATCAATATCTTTGTTGTGACCGCTAATTCTTTGTGGATGACGTATTCAAAGTCATTGCGTGTGGCGAGCGTATTCTGTGGTACGATTTCGACAGCACCGGGTTCCCGCGTTCTGTAGAATAGGGCTTATTTAGTACAATAGGGTACATGCCACCATCAATCGTTGGCGTACTTTCTAAGGACTATCAAAACGCTATGATTCCATATATTTTGTATGGCAATATACAACTGTGAGTTACTGACGTCACGCTTTTCTGTGCTCAATCCACTTACTTTTTAACGGGTTTAGCGTAATTAAAAAATCATATACTAATAATTAAAAATGATCAATGAACCTTTAGGTGAATGTTGTTTATTTTTTAAAATCGTTTATTGGGGTTAATTGTGGATAGTGGTATCATCCCTATTCATTTCACCCGTTTCATCTGTCTCACTCCCTGTTTTGGTATCAAAAACGTACTGCCGCGACAGGATGATCCATTAGGGACTCGCAAGCGAGCAGTGACACACGCGCGCGTTTTATTCAACGGCGGCCTGCGACATTACGTTGCTGGCTGGACAAGCATGAGTGAAGTGCTCGCGAGGTGCACTAGCTGTCAACCATATCGCGCCGGCAGGTTATGACGTCCTTGAATAGGTTTAGTGTACTATGAATCGTTATGCAAAGTTATAAAAATGAAATTCGCTTGTAATATATTTTAAGTGTCAAAATGAAAAGGTGCTCGTCTCAGAGGCGAGCTAAATTACACCATATTTTTTACAACATTGAGTAGACATTTCTTTGAGTACCATTGCAAAGTAATACTTATGTACGTAGTACTAGTATTTATTCTGTGGTTTCAACTATTTCATCGTGCAGGTCGAGCCGCGACGACAAGGGCGGTCGCCACGAGGAACGCGACAAGGATCGCGAGCGTGACCGCGACCGCGACCGCGAACGCAAGCATCGCAAGGAGAGACGTGAGTACAATGCTTTTTAGGGTTCCGTATCTAAAGGGTAAAAACGGGACCCTATTACTATGTCTCCTCTGTCTGTCTGTCACCAGGATGTACCTCATGAACCGTGATAGCTAGACTGTTGAAATTTGTAAAGATGATGTATTTCTGTTGCCGCTATAACAACAAATACTAATGAACGAATCAACACCTGACACGCCTCGCGTGTTTCGGTTTTTCCACGTCTCTATGCCAAGGACACGCCAGGCGTGTTTTGAATGTTTAGTTAATATTTCTCAAAATAAGCCAGATTTTCTGTTCAAATTATTAGAGCATCATTTTCAAGGGATTAGCTATGGCATATTGAAGGGACCACCAAAAAAAAAAACTAGTTAGATATTTGTACGAAAAAAAGGTCTTGTGTAGTGTGTTCACTTACCGAAGCTGCTCTTCTGTTCCGAAACTTTTTTATAACATTTCCCTAAACAAATCTTGTAGATTCCACTTAATCCACTGATGGATAATCCGGGATTATGTGTGGGACACATAATCCCGGATTATCCATCAGTTCATCCATAGTGACTGAATCTATTGTGATTGCGACTTATCAAAATACAGGAACTGCATACTGATATTTTAAATAGATTAATGATGGATTGTGTGACTAACTGATAAACGATGGGAAACCGTAACAATTTTAACTATTAATGTAACTTTATAGACAATTAAAAACAAATTTAAAAAAAACAATAAATTAAAGATTCTAGTAAAAAGTTTGAGAACCAAATACTATTAAGTATATTTACTTACCATAAAATCTGTTTTTCGCCATAATTTCAAGTACTAAAACTAATGACACTATTGTGAACACCTTTAGTCTCGCGGAGCACAAGAAATATTTAGCGGATAACAACATTACCGAAAAATTGCCGTTTAAAGAATTTTCCTTAAGCCAGTGCCACGAACACGCGCAGCGCGTTAACTGTAGGCGAGTTCGCAGATTTTTATACGGCGGTGGCATCTCGATGAACGTCAATAAAATCTCGAATTTACCTAGTCTCGCTCCGCTAAGCCGTTTCCACAGGATAAATGAAGCCTGTTTGTTGTTAAAAAATAGAAATGTCCGTGTTTAGTTTCGAAGACTTGCAGCGACGGGCCATGGAATGGACTTAACAGAGAGCGACTGAAGCTATTTATATTGGATACGATTGGCAATATTTGATATTCTCTTCCCAGGATCTTCCCACGACCGGTCGCGCCGCCGCTCCCGCGACCGCCACTGAATGACTGAGGTATCACAAAAGCGCCTGAAACCGGTAAGTATATTTCTAATTAACATACTTTACAATCCCGAATTACGATCCCCCACAACATCCACCCATTTCCATTTTAAAAACACTACCCGCCCGGTCCTGCAAACATATACGCACAACTTCATTCATATCCCTCAAAACACATACGTGAAAATGATAATACAAGTAATAAAGTGAACACTGTTGTTTTACAGCTTAATATAGCATACCAAAATAAAACGGTATATGGCAATCATATGGGGAGTAATGTTGACCCCCTATGCACTCTCAAATCGGTAGTTGTCGTCACACCGACGGATGGCAGGTATTTGATTGGTATTTTGAATAGTTGCCGCGGGCTGTGAGGCTTGCTAGACGATCGCTCGTCCCCTCGATGGTCTATCGAGTGGGTGTTATCGATTGTTTTAACAAGACTCGAGATAGCGGGTCGGCTCGCCGTCGTTTTGAGGTATTCCAAGTATTCCAACACTTTCATCACTATCGTTTGCCGTCGTGACTTGTCCAGTCGACTGGTGCTGATGCCAGGTATTTGTTAGGGATCTCTCGTCTTGGATAGGATATAAACCATCGATTAATAACAATGATACTGCCAGTTTGCATAATGGAACCGATCAATCGTTAACATTTTAATTGTTCTGTAATATTCGTAACATTTTTGCATCGGTTATTTAATTATAAACATCTATTTTATTTTGTACAAACTGCATTCATTAGGCTCTAGCCTTGCTTAGTCTAACCTTAAACTTTTTTTTATTAGACAAAAATCCCAATAAAGAACCAAAAAATTCGATAAAAAAATTATTTCACATAGATTATTTACGAAAAGCAATTTGTAACTAACAAATCGACGCAAGGTGTATGTCGTTACATTGCCATCACATAATGCCATATTACGGAGATATGACCAGCACACGATGTGCGCCGTATAGCACGATATTGGATGCTGTTATCACGTCATCTACTGTGTACTTACAGGTACCCAAACTTCGTAATATATGGCATCAAGTTTGTACTCAACATAATTAATTGCTCTTACGAACTCGAAGAAAATTGAAAAACTTGATGCCATGTTACAAAATTAATTGATACCCCTAAACCCTATTGGAAAGAAACTTTTAATGATTGAAATGTCGAGCTGACAGTATTGAGCGTTGTTTAATTTTGTGTTCAGATTTATGGGATGACTGAAACCCTAATGACTTGCAAAGTTTGTGTTTCTATTATTTAATTTCAATCATTGGGAGATTTCGATCTAAATCTGTCGAAGTGCGTGTTACTAGCTTGCTCGATGGACTTTTCAGTTGGCAACCACGAAGAGCAGATGGGATCTTCACCACAGCGCAGGAATAGAGGTACTTTTGACATTAAATCAAGCCCTGCTGAAGACTTTCAAGCTCATGAGAAATCTCACCATCTACCGCACACGCCAACGGTTACGAGGTGACATAGAATAGTCACGCGTATTAATAAGATTAATATTAGCAATTTCAAATTCATTATTATGAATGCATGTAGTCCAAACAACATTGGACGTTATTCCCGCTTAGACAAAATAATTGTATAAGGTGTAGCTACCTCCAATATTTGTTCTCTAGGAAGGTCACTGTTATTTACTGTTAACCAGTTCCCACTGAGGAGTGATTCAGGTATTTATGAATATATTTTCTTTTTATCTTCATGATGTAATGTGATTGGTTTTGTCACTTATTGATTTAAAGTGTGAATTGGTAGGGACTATTTCCGAGGAATAAAATATCGCTATGAATATTAGTTTTATTTTTTATCCCAGAAAATCGAAAGGGTTAAATTCGGCTTGTTGACTTTAACTACACACACACACTATCGAAAAAACACGCCTACTAATAAAACAAAAAACTGCAGTGCATAGATATTGTTTCCAAGTATCCATTTGTTATGCAAGAGTTCGCTTTAGTCCTCGAATTTTAGTACAATGAACAATGCCACCTAAATCAGAACAAACGCGAAAACTGGTACATACCTACACACTGAAAGGACGTGGGCGGACTTACTCCGTTGTTTTCACCCACCATGGAAGGTTTCCGTATTTATTTCGCATGTTTCTTTGTGGTCACATTGTTCAATTGTCCCAAAATTCACGACCGAATTACACGACGACCAAATTATACATAAAGTCCAATGGGGTACCTAATAGTTTTCCTGTACGAAAATAAGTTTTTTGTAGATTAACATTTTATTGCGGTCAGATAAATGCTTTGTGCCAAATAATTATGAGAACAAGCTACCTAGTCTTTATTAATATCTGTTTTGAGGATTGCTTTCAACTCGGATCATTGGCATTGCGCTAGTACGGATTAGCTTATCTAGACTGGCGCACGTGGGCCTGAATAAAATTACTACTTGACGTATTACTTGTCGAACGCATCCTTTATAACAGTACCGTTACAATGAGTTTACGGCGGTTTTACTCGCTAGCGACGACGTAAAAAAAATTTATGGAAAATTGCACAGCGCGTCTAGCGGTTACTTGGAGTACTAAAATTTTCTATACACTTTTTTACGTCGTCGCTAGCGAGTAAAACCACCGTAAACTCATGGTAACGGTACAGAGGTGGCCAACCGGTCGATCGCGATCGACTGGTCGATCGCGTCTGTGCAGTCGATCGTGGCAAGGCAAAAATAAAAATACGTAGAACAGTCTGCGCAACGTATCTAATAAATTATGTTGTTGGTAGATCCCACAGGGTGTCGTAAGCGAACAGTAGATCTTGGGTCTAACCAAGTTGGCCACCCCTGCTATATAACAAAGGCTAATAAAACTCATCCAGTAAAAACGTAACAAAAACCAGAATATTAAATTTTAATTAGCACCTACATATGTATTAATTAGTAACTCCTAATTATCGTGCTAGCGGAACTTCTCATTATTGTAACCTATATTTACCTACTTACTAGTAGGTATTACAGGCTCACTAAAAAAAAACACATGGGCTCAATTCCAATGCACCCTGTCCAAGATTTCAGTCTCACTCTTTCTCTGTCAAACAAACGAAAAAAGACAGACTATTTTAATTTAGAAACGTCAGACTAAACAGCTGTCCGTTGCTAAGGAAAGACACAAGACTTAGACAGGGTGCATTGGAATTGAGCCCAATCTACACACGATGGGAGTTGGAAATTAGGATTGGGACAGACTGGCCATGGCTTATCGGTCCTGATGCTAGGGCTGCTTGAGAGCTGAATGAGAAATCCTACTCTTATTTTATTTTTATTTTATTTGTATTACAAAATCCACAGCTCTTATTAAGAGAACATAAAATACAGACATGTAAGACTTACAGCCAATGACGGATTTACATTTTATATACTATATTTTAAGTAACTTGGTAAGCAGGAGCAGACGAGATTAGGAAGAGGAGGCACAGCGGAGAGTCTAAATCTTAGTAAGTATAGGTAATAATAATAATTGATGATAATCTACTAATTAATCGGCGTAAATGCACAGAAATTGATTCTGTGAATAGTATAAAAGGGTCTATGTTATTTAGCTTACCTAGGTTAGTGTTATTGTGTAGTGTACGAAGAATACAGCCTCCTTACCATGCAAACAATGCAGTTTCTAAACTAGGCAAAGGCAAGCAGCAAGTTCTATTATTTGTACCATGACCCTGGAATTGGGAGGACCGCGGGCGTGGCAGTTTGTGTTAACTGGTCACTAATCAAATAGGTACAACGAATTGGATATATTATATAGCCTCATCTCGCTCTTTCATCCTTTAAACCTATCACCTTGTGAACGTTCATGTAAGGTACGAGTTGTGCCACGGACACAGGTTGATCTACGTCTCTAAACCTAGAACACGCCACGCGTGTTTTGAATGTTTCGTTAATATTTCTCAAACTAATTTCTAATTATTGGTGCATCATTTTTAAGGGATAAGCTATGGCATACAGTTCATTTTTTTTTGTGTATATATTACTAATGTACATTGATGTAAATTAAATAACCTGTACATTGCATAATTTAAAAACATAAAATAAGTAGATATTTTTTTATTATGCAATAAATTAACCATAATTATGTATTATTGTGATTTTATGGTAAATAAATGTACTTAGTAGTATTTGGTTATTGTGAACTGTGACATTGGAACTGGATTGCATTAAAAAACGTGTTTTGATTTTTTAGCAAGATATCTTTTAAATATTTTTTCCTCTATGACGGTTAATAAAAAACATGAATTGATCTTTATTTCACTTGATAGCCCATAGCGTTACCTTGCAAATTAATCATTTTCATAACTTTTAGGACCTCCAGATCCATAGAAATAGGTTTTTAGTTAGAACTCAAAATGGGGGACTTTTGTCGATAGCATTTGAAGAATCAATCCATAATAATATAAATGCGGAAGTGTGTCCGTATACGCAACAGGACCCTGGCTTTAATTCAATTTACAGTTACAGTTTAAGATCCGTAGTATTTAATACCTTCCAAATCGTATAAATAAATAAATAGTACCTCAATTGCTACAAAGAAACCTTAATTTTTTTTCCAGCAGGACCCTCCGCCGTTTGAAGGTCTTCAGACCAATGGTATACGGCCCCGTTTAGCGACATATTAGTACCTTAAAAATACATTGATACTATTTTCCAATTATTATTAGTTTAGGAGGAATGCACCTGCGAAACTTTTTAAATGCCAGCAGGACCCTATTATGTTTTTACGTTTTCAGCCCAGACAGTCAGATTTATTATCAGCATTTTATTAGTACTTCTCAATAACCATACGTTTAATTCAAATATATTTGTATTTCAGCAGAAAATTTGTTTTAAAACTTTTATGTAGCTAACGAACGTTTAGTTGGTCTGATATATGAGCGTCCTCAGTCAGTTTTTAGCATGGTCGCTATTCATTGAGGATTTTATTCATTATATGAACATAATAAAAACACTTATGGTATGTGTATTTAATGTATTTTTAGAATAACTGTGTTTTGCCTATTAAGCAATCAACGTCAATAAGATTTCTTTGTAGCAATTGAGGTACTTTTTATTTATTAATACTGTTACATATACATATTGTTCACAACTGTATCAATATTTTGTAACAATTATGGCGAGAAATAAATTCTTATCTTATACGATTTGGAAGGTATTAAATACTACGGATCGTAAACTGTAACTGTAAATCGAATTAAAGGCAGGGTCCTGTTGCGTATACGGACACTGCGGAAGTGTGTCTGTCTGTCTGTTACCTCTTGACGCTTAAACCACGGAACCGATTGAGATTAAATTTGGTGTGGAGACAGTTCGAGACCCTGGAAAGGACATAGGCTACATTTTGTCGCGATATAAAAACATTAAGGGGGTGAAATGGGGGATGAAAATATGCAAAATCCAACTATTGCGAGCGAAGTCGCGGGGAACCATTAGTAGCCAATAAATTATCGCTAGTCCAAAACTCCAAACCCGGACACTATAACTGAAAACTTGGCTGTATAGACTCAATCCTTTGCCTACCCAGAATGGGTGAATTAAAAAATGACAA
Source organism: Pyrausta nigrata (assembly GCA_949316185.1). Lineage (NCBI taxonomy): Eukaryota > Metazoa > Arthropoda > Insecta > Lepidoptera > Crambidae > Pyrausta > Pyrausta nigrata. The sequence continues at coordinate 13,687,794 of OX438943.1, forward strand.
GTTGTCAGTGTCAAAAGTTTTTTTATTTAATGGCACTGCGCGGTTTGCGCCTGGCCAGTTGTCAAGTAAAATTTGGGAAACGGAAAGGAAAGGACGGAATAGCGGTAAAATTTTGAACATGGAAAGGATCAGGAGAGTAGCAGGAGTACAATAACAATAGATATAATACAATAACTTGTTACGAGGGTCAAACTGAAAGTTCTTAGAACTGGCCACTTATAAACAATATAATAAAAAAAATATTCTAAAATTTGAAAATAGAACTCTTTGCCAATATTACTGAGTATATATTTCATTCATTTGTCATTTGTTTTACGACTTGGCGGCAAATTGAAAATTGTCTGTGTCACGTCAAAATGAATTTAACACGAGAAAATTTTCGTGCAATGATTTTTTATGACTTTCGATGTCATTTAAGTCAACAAGAAAGTTATGATAGACTACGATTGGCCTTTCACGATGAAGCCCCATCTCGTGCGACTGTTTACAACTGGTTTAATGAGTTTAAACGTGGTCGCACTAATCTCACTGATGATGTACGTGAGGGACGGCCTTCTACGGCGACGACTGAAAATAACATCTGTGTTGTGCGGCGTATGATAGAGACTGACAAAAGAGTGACCTATCAGCAGATTCGGACAAGCTTAGGCATCGGTATGAGTCAAGTGCACAAAATCCTCCACGAACATTTAGCGGTCAGGAAGCTTTGCGCCCGGTGGATACCTCATAATTTGACTAAGGCTCAAAAACTCCATCGTGTGGATTGGTGCCGTAAAATGATTGAAAGATTTAACGGAGGTGACTCAAATGCTGTGTTCGACATACTAACAGGTGACGAAAGCTGGATTTACTGTTATGATCCTGAAACCAAAAGACAATCTGCTCAGTGGGTGTTTCCTTTCGAGGAGTTGCCAACTAAAGTGAAGAGAGATCGAAGTGCGGGAAAAAAAATGGTGGCCTCGTTCTTTGGAAGGATAGGTCATTTCGCAACAATTGTGTTAGAGGATCAAAAAACAGTTTCTGCAGAATGGTACACTACCAATTGTTTGCCACTTGTCTTGGAAAAAGTTCGAGAGAAACGACCTCGCAGTAGGATCCTCCTTCACCACGACAACGCCTCGTCGCACACCGCCAAGCGAACGATCGACTATTTGGCGACATCAAACGTTGAATTACTGGGTCACCCGCCGTATAGCCCCGACCTCGCGCCTTGTGATTTTTATTTATTTCCAAAAATTAAAGAAAAACTTAAAGGAAAGCGGTTTATGAATGCTGAAGAAGCGGTGGCTGCGTATCGCGATGCCATTGAAGAGACCCCTAAGGACGAGTGGGCAAAGTGCTTTTCCCAGTGGTTCCATCGCATGCAGCGGTGTATTGACGTCAATGGACAATATTTTGAAAAGATATAATAAAACTAATAACTGGCTAATGTAATCAGTTTTTGATTTTCTAAGAACTTTCAGTTTGACCCTCGTATCTACAACTTAATATTATTTAAGGTAATGAACGATGCTAAACATTTATAGACAAAGGAGTCATTGGAACACAATAAACATATTATATTGGTAGGAAGAGGGATCTTTAGGGTAACAAGGTCATGAAAAAAGGAACTATGGTCATAAAGCGGACATGAAAAAAAGATATGGTCTAAATTACCATCATCCTCTCCACATTCACAAATAGATTCCCAGGAGTTTAGGAGGTGTACTTTAGGAAGAGATAGAAGGTCATGAGTGTAGTTTTTATAAGGAAACATATCTCCACATGATGATACAGCTTCATTAGCAAGCCGGTCAGAGATTTCATAACCAATAATACCAATATGGCCAGGGATCCAAGCGAAATGGACCAAAAAACCATTCAAAATACATTCATGAACAATATTCCTTATCTCAAATATGACTGAGAAATAAGATTTAAACTGAAAAGGGAACTTATTTATAGCTTGAAGAGCACTTAATGAGTCTGAAAATATAATTGACTTATTCAATTTGAACAAACGAATGTATTCAAGGGCTTTCAAAATACCACAACACTCTCCGGTGTAAACTGAGGTTACTGGAGGAAGTTTTACTTTCTGAACAATGTTAAATTGAGAATGATACACACCAACACCTACACATTGATTTAAAAAGTGCTTAGAGGCATCAGAATGAAGATGATGAAAATCATTAAACTGTGTTTCAATTATGTACTTCATGTGAACCTTAGCATTTACATCATTTTTATCAATTAGGTTAAAATGAATAATAGGGGGAGAAATCAAAGACTCATAGCTGTAACTAAATAATGGAAGCAGGTTGGATTGGTGAGTAGGAGATGTAAGAGATAAATATTTGCGATAGCTAATGACTAAACATGGTAAAGATTTATGATGCCAATAATTGGCCAAGGGACATAGTTCAGATAATGTTTGAAGCTTTGTTATAAGAGGATGATTTTTAAATTGGAGAATTCTGAATAAAAATTTTTCGGATAAAAATTGCCTTCGGAGGTGTAAAGGAGGATTTCATTTCACCCGATACCAATCGAAGTGCTTTGCTCTGAATTAAGTCTAGTTTACGAAAAGCTGCAGCAACATTCCTTGGAATGTTGCTAAAACTGATTCATTATGAGTAAAAGAAAGACGAATGTCTGATATAAATAAACTTAGATTATCCATAGTGCATCTACCTTTTCTAAATCCGTACTGTGAGTCGTCTAAATAACCATTATTTTCAACATACCAATCTAAGCGATTTTTTATTAGGTGTTCTGCAATTTTAAGTAATATAGATGATAGAGCTATCGGTCGGTATGCACGCACATCAGCAGAACTTTTATTAGGTTTTAAAATAGGTAATACTTTTTGGGTTCTCCAAGATGAAGGAATAGTGCCTGAAGTGAAAAACGAGCTCATTAAATTCAAATAATAATTTAGGGCACAATCATCAAAGCTACGGAATAAAGAGTAAGTAATACCATCAGCACCAGGAGCCGAGTCATTTGTATTATTAATAATACCTTTAAGTGCATATAAGGAAAAGGGAGCACAAAATCCAGATACTAATGGAATATTTGCCAATTACAATGGGGAATTAACTAATGATGACAGGGAATCTAATTTCGATGCTGAACAATTATCTGCTAGAGTCAATGATGAATTACCTAAAGATGATGATGGTGGATCACCTGCTGGTGGTGGTGAGGAATCAATAAAATGTGTATCTGATGGCTTTACCAACTGTTCTGGGACCCATGGGGGAGCTAAGTTGTCAAGAAAATTATCAGCAAGAGATCTAGGAATAATATTAAAGGAGGAATCTGAAGTGGCAGATTTGAATTTTCTAATATTACGCCAAACTATTGATGAGGGGGGTAATCAGGGGATATAGATGAGCAGAATTTCCTCCATCCTTCAAATTTCTTTTGTTTCAAAAGTTTACGGGTTTCTGCAATAGCTTTAGTTACTAATATGTAATTTTCACTGGACATGTTTAACTTACAGATTTTTTCAGCCTCTTTTCTATTTTTAATAGACTTAGCACACTCTTCATCCCACCATGGTGGATGAGGACGAGATCGTCGAGAATTGTTTTGTACTCCGAAAATTTCTTTAGCAGACTCAGCTATAACATTAGAAAATGCATCAGCACAATTAATATTATTTTCGGAATTTAAATGATTTAGAGATTTCATTTTATTTTCTACACATTTTTTTAAAAGTCAACCATTTATCACTATCTTTATTAGGAACTTTATACTTTAATCTAGAAAGTTCATTTGAGTGAAAAACATTTTTTGATGGAAAAGAAATGACTATGGGATAGTGATCACTACCATAAGTTGATGGAAGGACTTGCCAATGTGCAGAAGCTGCGATATTAGAAGTACTAATAGGTAAATCCACTGCACTAGTGATATGACCCGGTTCAGTGCGACGAGTGGGGGAACCTGTGTTCAGAACACAAACATTATGAGATTCGATTATTTCCAACAAATCTTCTCCGTAAAGTTTGGTCACGGAGCTGCCCCATGATCGGTGGTGACAGTTAAAATCACCCAGTAATAAATAAGGTTTAGAAAGCAGAGACATAATAGAATTTAATTCATTTAGAACTTCATTAGAAGGGTGGGGAATATATACACAGGCATAACACTTATTATTAATATTCACAGCTATAATACAAATATCTACACTATGGGCAGGTAGAGTTACATAAGTAAAAGGTGTTGAGTTCTTAATAAGCAGGGCTGCGCCACCATACCCATCCTGTCTGTCCTCACGGACAATAGAATAACCATTTAGTCTAAAATTGTAATGAGGTTTAAGCCATGTCTCCGTTAGGGCACAGAGAAATGGCGCAAACCTATTACACAAGTAAATTAATTCACTTTTTTTACTCATAACGCTACGGCAATTCCATTGAATTACCCTAGCTAACTTCGCCATTTTTAATGATTAACATACATTTTTCAATCAGTTGAGCAGCGTTGGACGGTAAGTTAGGATTTGTTTGATTTAAGTTTATAAGAATATTTATAAGGGCAACAATAAGTTCTTTTAATGACTGTTCTGAACTAACAGGTTTGTCGTCAGATACCAAGTTTATAACACATCCATTGGATGGAGAGGGAATACTAAACTCATTAATAAGTGCTTGATGAGCCTCCTTATCCCTTTAACTAAAGGAGGGGGGGAGCGGGGTTTCATAAAAACAGTTTTTTTATATGAATTATTATTGGTTGTAACAATATTACTTAGAGAGTTACTATTCTGTTTTTCTGGTGAAAAGGGTTTGCTAGAAGAAGAAACTATATCGGCATAAGACTTATTAACAGGCGGATGCAATTTTGAGGCTTCAGCGTATGACAAGCAACTGTTTGCCATTGATGATTTAATATCTTTTTGTCTGATAAATTCAGGACAGCTTTTACTAGTGGCAAAGTGATAACCTGTACATAAACAACATGATGCCCTATCTTCAGTAATTGGACAAGAATTTCCAGTATGATTTTGACTGCACTTAAAACATCTTGGTTTAGATCTGCATTGCATCTTTGTGTGGCCAAAGCGACAGCAATTGTAACATTGGATAGTAGGAAAGATGTACAAGTCAACATTAAGTGCATTGAAGCACATAAACACTCTTTTAGGTAATATTTGACCATCAAATGTTACAACTACTGCCACGCGATGGCTTCCACACTGGTGAACCATCAATAAATTGTTTAAAGTTCAATCTCCTAACTTTGAAAATGTCACCACAACCAATTGGTACTTTTATGTTTTACATCACTTCATCAGGGGACCAATCTGCTGGGACACCGAATTATTCCCATTCGTGTAACATTGAATGTAGGGATAAAAGCTTTTAGGCCATTTTGTTCCAAACTTTTGTTAGAGACAAAATGATTTGCATCGGAATAATTAGAGAAAGCTATGGTAAATTTATTACGCCCAATTTGCTTGACACTGCCATTGACTATATTTTGAATGGAGATTTTGGCAAGGAATTTACCAAAAGCCACTGGATGTATCATTGAAGTGCCCGAGTTCGGAGTATTTTCAATTTTTTGCACATGAACAACATATGGAGCAGCATCTGTACTCTTATAGCACTGTCGACTCACAACGGCGGGACTGGAGGGAGTAGGATGAGGTAATTCAGTATTCATTGGAGTTGGGACTTCAGGAACAAAAATATTTTTCATAGGTACTGATGAATCACTACAATAACAATCCGAATCGCGAGGTAAATGACCTTCATGACGCTTTCGTCGTCTTTTTTGTCTACAACTATGCGAATGGCGACTACTGCGCTTAAGGGATCTCGTAGATCCGGAACAATCAGAGTCAGTAGAAACTGTTACATATTGACCTACAGAGGGAACTTTTTTAGTCTGAATAATAGGCTCCATAGGAACAGCCGGAGTGACAAATTCAACAGGAGAAAAGACTTCAGCTGAAGCAGCAATAGCAGCACCCGGGGGAATTGCTTCCCCCGGGTCTGGAGGAAAACTCATAAGAATACAATATAAGTTTGACTTACCAATACCGATGAAATGAACGTAACTACAATATATACACACTATACAATACGTTAAAATATACTCCACTGATCACTTATTACTATGAAATTAGTCAATTAAAAATTGTTTTGCAAAAAAGACACAACCGACGCGCACAACGTTTCCCGCCTTTTCTCGTGTCAAAAGTTGTCAGGTGTTTTTCACTCGAACTGTCATCACTGACCTGTAATTAATTGCCACTGGACTGGCTGTTGTGAAAAAAAATGTGCCTATTTTATTATCTCCATTTTGGCAGGTAACTACGAGCCCATAAAACTAAAATTAGGGATGTGGTCAAGTCGACACAAAAGAGTCATCATCTTTATCAGCGGTGGACGTCATACCGCTAATAAAGATGCTGAACATAGCTTCCCCCACAGTTTTCCACAACAACTGTTAAAATACACTAACACCTAAATACATGTACCTGTAAAATGACGTATAACACTTTCCGCATGTTTCCAAAGACAATATTAGCCAAACCTTAAGCCACTGATCATGTAATATTTTTAACTTACTCAAAACTTTGCCCATTATATTCGCCGGCATCCTTATACATGAAACATTTACAGTCGCCATTTGCAGTTTTATACGTAAAAAAGGCAAATTTTCGCTATGTTTTAGTAACTTGGGCAAGTTAAACCTAGTTTACTTCAAAATTAGTTCTCATTTTGCGCCGAGACACTTGCAGGTGCCGTTTCTAATAGGCACACGATTAGCTTCATTTGAATACTATTTTGGGACAGCCAGTCCAGTGGTAATATTGAAGGTCAGTGAATGACAATCACTGACTGTCATTTCAGTAGTCATTTCTTTCTCGACGAAAATATATATTTTTTGTTGTTGTAAGTAAACAAACAAATAGCTACTCTGTGAAGTAAACATTGGGTTCTTTTAATTAAAGTAACTGTTATAATAGTATTTAAATTATTGTAAAGGCTCTTAGAGGATTGAATTAAATATGCCTTCTAATCCAGAAGATACACCTTCTGAAATAAGTGAACAGCAAGAAGCTAGAGCTAAATTACGAGAAAGCTTTCTAAGAGCTTTATCTGAATTACACGGTAAGTTTGTGGTGAGTTCTTCGATAGTTTAAAACTGGAAATATTTCAATTGACAATGTACTTTTGTTGCTGAAAATGTAAATATTTGGGAACAGATTTTTGCAACAATTGTATTTGTAGGCTAATGAAAGAGGTTAATTACATTGTTCTTTATTATACGGAAAATTTTCCTGCATTACCCTAAAAATTAGCCTCAAAAACACAGTAATACCTAAATAGAAGCATCAAAATATTCTTCCGATTCTTAAATTCCAGGGCAACATGCTAAAATCCTAACCTATGAGTTATCAACTCTAGATGCAACATTTTCTGGGTGGAAACCTGATGGTTCTGAAGTGTTGGTCAAAGACATGACAACTCCAGCATTTGTAAAGATGCCTGCTGCAATCTTACGGACACCTGATATATTAGCTATAGAGTTTACAAGACCAGTGCTGTTGCCATGATAGTGTTAAACAAGTTTGTATAAAAGTTGTTATGACTAAGTTTAAATATAAAAATTATATTTTAAATAAATAAACAATGTTACTTTTTAGTAATTTCTTCTAAGCATTTTCAGTTGATTTAGCAAGATTAGTCGCTGGGCAGGACCTTAGTATTTTTGTACCGGTTTCTTTTTACAAAATTGCTTCTTATTGACTGACTACCATCAAATTTGCTTTTATTTGTTATGCCATAAGCGATGTTTATGACAAAAACATTGCATTGTACAACATTCAACTAACTTGAAAATGTATGTTAACATAAACTTTAACCCTTAGTATAATAATTTTTAGAGGCGCCTATAGCCTGGTAAAATTAATGTTACTTTTAAGTTTAAGTGGTATCTAATAATTGTTAAACCTCTTTGTATATAATTTTTATGGAAATAAAGAAATTTTAAAAACAAACAGCAAGATTAGTCTTACAAAGGGTTAAAAAAATGTGGAGATACACAACTGATAATTATTTATTCTTAATTTTATTATTTGTTTGCAAATTTTTATGAAATGAAATTGAATTTCGTAGATACTAAACGAGCTCCATGCCACAGCATGCAACATTATCACAATTGATTTTGTACTGTATCTTTAAGTTTGGCAGTGAATGGGTTTATTATAGTTAGGTTGTACCTATTAGAAGAATCTATCTTGATGGATGTCTACTCATTGTACCTAATAACTAAAGAGAAAAAAATAGGAAAACTTAACTGAAGTGGAAAAACTAGGGTTCTGGGCTTATTCACTCTTTCTGAGCTTTCAAAATTTTCACAACTTAGTCAAGTGACTTAATGAATCACATAACTAAGTTTTGTACATTGTTAATTCACCTTTTTGTTTCTTAAAAATCTTGATTATATGTAATTGACAATATCAAATACCTTCTACTGGTCTTTATTTATACAGGGTGTCCTATAAATAATGGTCCAACAGATAGGGGAAGATTTCTGACCTAATTTCCTAAAATTAATTCATAAAGAGTTTTAATAGGGTTGGCGAGGGCTTGAATGTTAGATTAGTATTATTTTACACAATATTTTATTGCAGACAAATGTCTATTATATTCAAATTCACACACAAGCATACAGTGTTGCCACAGGTAATTAACAATATTTGACGTTTATGTTGCCACCATGGATTACCAAGTATTTTCTTTCCTAGATTTTCCATTCTGTCCACAAATTATTTTTTTAATGCTGTCGCAGCAAATGAGAATATTTTCTAGATCTGTTTCTTGTTGAATTTTGCCAAATGATTTACTTAGGTATGTTAGTAGATTGGTCACTTCCTTTCACTAACGTTTATAAATTCAAGTGCCCTCAGTTTTCTTAGTGCGACATACCTCTGTTATAGCGTTTTTAGATAATGATCGTTAAATCTAGTAGATACAGTTGAAATCTCCGGAGCGAGAATCTTAGCTTGCCGTAATAGTCTCGACTAGCACGGGAGGTAATGAACTACTTTATCTGGGTACCGCCAACTTAGTAATTATGTATTTATGTTTCATACTTTTGTTAGTAGTTAATTTTTTTTTGCGGATCGACTTCTATTGTTTAACTGATAGCTTTTAAACCTTTCAAAATTATTTTTCCGAAATCCTATAGAATAGACATAAATTTACAAGTTAGTGATAAATTGATGCTGCTAAAAATAGTGTTTGTTATGAGTATGTAAGTTTTTATTGTAAGGTACCTACTCTGTAAACTTATTAAGAAATAAATATATTCTTATTCTTATTCCTCTGTCCGTGTGACGAAAATTTGTATTTGGGAAAAATTCGCACTAAGCTCTCTGACTTAGTGCACTGGGATATTGACGCACTCCGAATGCACTCGGGTCGCGTGTTTACAGTCAGTACGAAAAGCGTCCGAGTGGTCATCCAGTAGCACTGGAATATTAACTTTAAAAGGTAAACTCTATAGTTTTTTTCAAACTATTCAAATAAGTTTTGAGAAATTAGGTCAGCTAAATTCCTTTCTTCTTTAAGTTGGACCATTATTTACGGGACACCCTGTATTCGAAGTACGATTAGGTAACTAATTTCCATTGTGTTCGTTTTTCGTACGTGAAATCGAGTATAAATAAATTCGGTGATGAGATGGCTATGATCTATACTTAATATTATAAAGAGGAAAGATTTGTTTGTTTGTTTATTTGCATCGAATAGGCTCCGAAACTACTGGCCCGAATCAAATGAAATTTGGCACAGAGATAGTTTGAGACACTGGGAAGGACATAGGCTACTTTTTTTCACGATATAAAATCATCAGGGGGGTGAAATGGAGGATGAAAATTTGTATGGAAAATCCGACTTTTGGCGCGGGCGAAGTCGCGGGGAACTGCTAGTATTTTATAAATGGGAGGCCGTTAGACTGGTACTACTATTTATTTATTTGTTTATACTTTTCTGCACAAATGAAAAACAATGTACAAATGGCGGACTCAATGCCAAAAGCATTCTCTTCCCGTCAGCCATAGGTCAAACACAGAGAAGATACAGACGGTGCAAAAGAAGACAGAAGTTATCAACAAAAATATCAAGTGATAGAGCTTCTGCATACTCTCACTTGATATATCGTGTAGGTAAGACAAAATGATGAATAAACATACATACTACTTACTTAAATAATATCGATATAATCTATTATTTATTCTGTGACGTAAGTAAGTAATCATGGATCCCTTATCCGTGTGAAATCGTTCCTTCTGATTGATTTTTTTCCGCTTAATAGATAGGCACGTGATCGAGGGCTACCAATTTTTACTGATTTTAAAAATGAAGTATGAAAATGATGAATAAGTTCGAATCCCGCAAGGGGCAAATGTTTGTGTGATGAGCACGAGCATTTGTACCTAAGTCATCGATGTATAGAAACTTATATATTTGTCTGTTATCATAGTCGCCATAGCACAAGCTCTCGCTTAGTTTGGGGTTGGGGCTAGGTAATTGAAGTGTTTGTTAAAACAATTTATTATTATTATTAAAAAAAAGTGCAACACTGGTTCCGTCGGTCAGTGCCACCACGGTAGGCCCCTTTTTATAATTAAGGTGTATTCTCACTTGTTTTTGTATTTTAGTCTTTGGTGAAGGCACGTTGAAGATTTTTTGAAACTGAATTCTGCCAATCACATATTTTCGCGATTTTCGACGTACATTGGGCGTTGTTTGTACGTAGGTACTTCTATCTCTGTCATGCAGGCACAATATGTTTACAGTTTTATGTCAATTGTATTTCGTAAAAGAAATTATAGATAGTTATAATTTAAGCAATTTCTTTGCAAGTTTTTACCAAAAAATAATTCATCATACACCCAATAATTTGTGCATACCTACACCGTTCTCTGGTTGGACTTGACATCTTGGGCGTCACAAAAAATAGACAAAAATTCGTCGGGTGACAACGTCCTCTGTAACTAATCTCGAAGATAGCGAAGGGTCAAGGTTCAAATGCGCGATTTTTTTTCGTAAAATTATAGGTAGTTTTCACGTTACAATCCATTAGTACCGTAGAGTCATAAAATAAGGAAAATATGATTTAGGTTATATAAATTGTCACTGCATTTTTAAAGACAACCAACCCTAGTAAAGTCGGTAATATCGGTTCCACAGAAAAAGCGGCAAATGCACAGATTGGCCCCGAGATAGGAATGAACGTATGGCGGGGTCATCTATTATACCCGTAATCACCCTTTTTCCTTTATTGAACTGTACCGCTGTCGATGAAAAAAGGTAATTAATTTAGTCGTCCTCCATCTAGCTTAGAAAAACTTTTCCGCCCCCTAATAAGTTTCTCTAGTAAGACCTCCATAAAGCGTTAGTAAAATTCCTAATTCAAGAAAATGATTTTACCAATGAGATTTTTCATGCATTACCTGTGGTCGTATGTTTTTTCCCTTTTAAGCTAGAAATTAGGGTTATAGTAATATGCTAATATAATTAATAGTAGTATAATCTATACATATAATAAAACTGTAAAACCAATGTGTCTGTACATTGAGTATTTTTACAAAAAACGAATTGAGGGTGATTTTAAAATAGTAACAGAATAGGAATCTACAACTTTTGATTTTTTTGTCTGTTTATCTGTTTGTCTGTTTGTACACGCTAATCTCCCGAACTACTGAACGGATTTGAATGAACTTTTTTTATTGTGTAGCTTTTGGGTCTGGGCAAACACTACGCTATAATTTATTTTGAAGATCGAAGAACCTGACGTAAAACCTTAGCAGTACACTTAAACTAAGAGAGATATCAAAATAGCGCTTTAAGAAAGGTTATTCAGCGTAATGAGCATTTCCTATTGACGTACATAAATTGAAGATTTGGAGCAACTGATATGGAATCCTAACAGTCCAGCTCAACTAAATGAGATATGAATAGATCGCCTAAGGAAACATTGTTCAGCGTAATGACCATTTTTACCGACTTACACAAATTGAAGGTCTGAAGCAACTGATATGGAACAAAAGCAGGTCAGCTAAATAACTTTAGACTGATTTTTTTTATCACTTCTCCTTACGACATAATAGACTAAGAAATTATGATAGCTGGATGGCGACGGGAGTATAAAACATTTTGTATCATCAGGTCCACGCGGACGAAGTCGCGGGAAACAGCTAGTCTTAAATAGCTGTACCCAAGTGTTTGACGGAAGTTCGCGAACTTAAAAGTTAGGTAATACCTACTATGAAAATCGTATTAAGTTGAATCCAAGAAACAAAGGCTGAGAAATAGCCCGTTTAATCGAGTTACGAAGTTCTGTAATTACGTACTTGCCATGACTAGGTAAATGAAACACCAACTTGCAACCGACGATGTGAAATTGTTGATAGTAAGTAGATGTTTAGTTAGACAGAAATGTACATTATTTTGGTCATTCAATTACAAAAATAACTGTGCTTCTTTTCAATTAAATACGGAAGTCAGCCTATATAGATCCCACTGCTGGGAAAAGGTCTAGGGCCTCTGACTAGGCTTAACGACTGATACCAACAGATATTAGCCGGGACCAACTGCTTTACGTGCCTTCCGAAGCACGGGGATGCTTGTCATGGACGTCACTTAAATAGTCTGAATGGTCACCCATCCAATCACGACCGCGCCGTGGGTTGCTTAAGTTTTGGTATCACTACCAAAGCGCTGCCGCCACTGCGCCACAAGCACTGTGTAAGGGGAGTAGATGATTCAGTAACAAGTGCTATCACTTAAATGCGATGCAATTGTATGAAAGCGAAGCGCTAACCCTACTGATGAGCTATGAATAGAGCTAGAAAATTATGGTCACGAACAGCTCCGATCTCTTACTCTGTTTCCTCAGGCAACAGATTGCTAAGGCAAACATTATTAGTACCTACTTACTGCACACACACAACACACACAATATTTTTATGGCATTTATAAATATTTTCAACACATGAATGAACCTCATTAGGTATTCACGGTGCCTTCTTATCGCTTTTCTAGGTGACGAGGGCGACCGAATATTAAGTATGACAACGGCACACTCGAATTAATTGCGAGGTATAATTAATTTCTTAATTGGTAAGCGACTCATTGACATTTGGAAAATTATATAAGAGATTTTATTCGGTATCCATTGGGATTTCCATTTTATCAAGGGATGATTTTTCAAAGGAGAATTACAATCTATGTGATTTCTAAATACAAGTAAGTAGGTAGTTAGTTTTCATAACTGATTTGTTTTCATAAATTATTTTACAAACAGTTTTCATATTAGTGTTATGAAATACAGGAGAACTCACTCCCTTATTTAATTGTTCTAATAAAGAATATAATACTTAGGCATAATTATAGTAAATAAATGCTGTACCTACTAATCACTTCAAACAAAAATAAAATATGGCCTAATAGGTAACTAAGAGTGCTTAAAAGTTCATAATTATCTTTTGCTACTAAAAATAATTACAAACTGAATTTTAGGAACCTATAGATAGTACCTTATATATTTTTAATTTACTTGAATGCTTTTTAACCGAATAGTAAAGTAAGTCCAAGTACTACTTTCGAAAGCCATTATTTTCTATAGCCCAAGAAAACGCCAGTTTTGTTCCACACTCTATTCGCGAAAGAAAAAAATAAATTCTAGGGGTATTTCCACAAATCTTTGAAGAGTCACCCTGTACTGAATCATGTAGCGAGAGGCCGCAAACCCTGGCAGACAAACCTGTTGCTCAATCGATTCGCTCCGGCCCTTCGGAGCCCGGGATGCCAGGGTCTGTATCTCGTACTAATGTTCCTGAATAGGCATACCTAATGTTTTATGTTTTGAAACCACCAATACCAATACCAATTTATGTTTTGAAACGTGCGTTATAGTCACTCGTGAGGTAAGAACTGAAAATTGGAGCTCGTATTTATTAGGGTTTAAAATGGGACAATAATTTGACACCGGTTTTGACGTAGCTTTCAGGCACCAGCTTCTTGCTGTTTTTACTTGTACAGGATTAAGGTTTGTGGTAAAGTGGATAAAAATTGTTATCAGCATCGCAAGTGACAATATTTTGTGCATATGTACCTTAGTCTACTGAATTAACTAGCTTAATTTATGTTTTTTTTCTAATTTCAGTATGAGGTTGCTTCATGGCATCGTTTAAAATATACTTCCTTTAAAACCGACTCCGACACTCCTAGTGTATCTTAAATTGAGTAATCTGACTCCAGTAAATATGCAATTTTATGAAAGAAGAGCGATTCAATAAGGTAGGCGGATTATGTTAATGTATGCAACGCAGCCGAGCTTAGCTGATCATATTTGCCTCTGTGGGGAATGCACTTAAATCGGTAAGACTTCACGAAGGAAATACATAATCTTATTAAAGCTGACGTTCTATTTTTCCAGAATATTTACATACTTACGGTAATCATTATTTAGCTTGAATTATTTACCTTCAGATAAATATCGTTGGGGGACCTGCATAGTAGGACCGCCTAGCTTTCCTGGCACCACCTAGCTTTCACTGGTTCATCTTGAGGCGACTGTTGGAGTTAAACAGGAGTTGCTGTAACGGAAAAAGATCCGATACTTCCCAATATTTTTAACATTTTGTATGGAAATGGTTGTGGTTTTGTGGTATAGTACCTTTAAATTAAACTTTTCGTCAAAGTTAATAATAGTAGATTATTCACCAAGGGGGTAAAGTGATGTCTTACGTCACGGGCGTCATCTTGAATCTCGAGCGTACCGAAGGATTCGAGAGTTAGCCCGAGCGTAGCGAGGGAGTTAAAAGTAGAATCCTGAGTGGAGCGAGGGATTTAAGCTCGCCCAAGACGAAGACATCTTTATCCCCGAGGAGAATACTCTGCTTTTCACACTTCCTACGAGGCAACAAAAAAAATGTACTACAAATACCTTATTTTATTTTTTATTTTTATTTTATTTAAACACAAAACAGTTTACAGTTGAGGTGAAACAAATTTTATACATAAATGAGTAATATACTAAACTGTAAGCCAAAACATGTGCTTAAGGAATCTGCATAAGAATGAGTTACATCGTTTCGCAAATTCAACTCTTACTTAATATTTTATTACACACGAGTTTGAAATGTGAGGATGGAAGCTTGTTACTTTACAAACTGCTACTTAACCTTATATAATTTTAATAAATTTGATAAAACATCAAGATTATACCCACATAAAAATATAGCGCATAGGCGGGTAAACGCGGATGAAACCGCGGGAAACTGTTACTACTGTACTATTGTAGGTATAAACCCCATGCATTTGAACAAATATAATAATAAGAACGTAAAACTACCACGAAAAGACTAATCTTTTTTTTTAATATTTTTTTTTTATTTTTTTTATCTATAAGTATATATCCTTTGACTTTTCTGGCAGTAAATTATTATTATTAACAATACCAGCAGCTTTACATCTAATGGACTCCGGTGTCATAAACTTCGTCACTCGACAGTTTTACGAAAACATTGTTTTGTAATTTCTTAAAATACATTAGGTTTTTTTTCTTTATTTATTTCTTTTTTTTTTAATGGCGTTTTGCGTATTTCGCCTTGCCAGTGTCGAGTTTAAAAAACGGGGAAACGGGATAAGGAAAAATATTATAACGGAGTGGAACGGAAAAAGGAATAAGATCAGGAAAGGAAAGGGAAGTATATAAAATAGAAATAATCAAGTACTATTTACACTTATATACATACGTATCATATTTTTATATTATTGGACAATATAAAAGAAACTATACATTTATATACATTGTATCTGTTTGAATGCAATAAGGATATAGTTGAGGTTGGGAATGGAATTTTAAGAGACATCAGCAAAGAAAACGGTACGGTCGAATCGAGAACAAGCAATAAGAACATGATTAGTGTCTTCAGCATCCTCACCACACTCACATGTATTTTCTTCAATAATCTTGAGCTTAGCAAGATGTGCTCGTGTACATGTATGACCTATACGCATTCTTGATATAATGGATGTTTCAAGCTTGTTAAATTTCATTTTGAAAAACCATGGCTTTACCGGTATGTTAGATTGGATTTTAAAAAAGAACCTACCTTTGTTCACATTACAGTTCTCCCATTCTTCTTGCCACTCTTGGATATACTGTGATTTAGGAATAGTCGCCAAATCATGACAGTAATTTATAAATGGAAAATTATCTCCGCAATGCACAGCCTCATTTGCTAGCCGATCAGAAATCTCGTTACCTTTTATATTTCTACGGCCTGGAAGCCACGCAAATTTTACTACATAACCTCTAGAAATGCATTCATAAACCATGCGTCTAATTTGAAAAACTACCGGGAATTGATTAACTTTAAATTGAAACTTTTCTAATGCTTGCAAAGCGCTTTTAGAGTCCGTAAATATCACAGATTTTTTTAATTTTACAAGAAGAATGTACTCCACGGCTTTTAGAAGTCCAAAACATTCGCCAGTGAATACTGTGGATTCAGGGGGAAGTTTTATTTTCTGTACAATATTGTACTGAGCATGGTAAACACCAACCCCAGTACACGCTTTATCATCATGTTTGGAAGCATCACTGTAAATGTGGTGGTATCCATTAAAATATTTATCTACTATAAAATTAAAGGTCGTAACGACGTTGAGATCATCCTTTTCTAAGGGGAGATATTGGACAGCAGGAGGAGTCAAAAGTGATGTTAAGCTACATTTAAATAAAGGTAAATAGTTTGAACGGTGGGTTGGGGAATTTAGTGAAGAGAATTTACGGCAACTTATTATCAAACATGGTAAAGATTTATGGGTCCAATAACTGGACCTGGGTATAAGATCTGAAAGAGTTTGGAGTTTTGTAATAAGCGGATGATTAGAAAATTGTAGTATGCGATACAAAAATTTATCAGATTGGAGTTGCCTCCGCATTCTCAGAGGACTCCACCTGCAGCGCATTTATTGGACTGGACCTCATTGCGCCTATGATAATGCGTAAAGCTTTGGTTTGGATATTATCTAGTTGCTTAAAACTTGTGACGTTTCCGGGTTCTAATAAGAAGCTACCATAGTCTAAGACTGATCTTATAACAGCATTATATAAGAGTTTCAGCGAAAATGGGTGAGCAC
The DNA here is from genome assembly GCA_949316185.1 of Pyrausta nigrata. Taxonomy (NCBI): domain Eukaryota; kingdom Metazoa; phylum Arthropoda; class Insecta; order Lepidoptera; family Crambidae; genus Pyrausta; species Pyrausta nigrata. Next base: position 13,704,962 of record OX438943.1, read on the forward strand.
CATACGCCAGATAAACATCGTAACATATTCAGTAATCGTTCACATTTGCTGACGACATATTCACAGTGAGCACTACCAGAAAGTTTTGAGTCCAATACTACACCCAAAAACTTATATTCATGTTTAATAGGAATGTTAGTGTCATCATATAATATCTGAAATGGTGGAGGAGTTCTCATGCGAGTAAAAAGAACTGCAGCACTTTTAGACGCAGATATATCTAACCCATTCTGGTTCATCCATACTTTTAGAGCAGTAAGTGCATTCGTCATGGTTACACAAGCGGCATCTATAGATTTGGTTGTGGAATAAATCAACAGGTCGTCAGCGTATTGCAAAACTTTTATATCGTTATTTGCGAAAAAATCTAAATCATGTGTGTATACATTATAAAGTAAAGGACTGAGAATAGAACCCTGAGGAAGGCCTTTCCAGACAGATCGTATGTCTATATTATTTAAGCCAGAGAGATCGGTTGCTGGCGCAATTACAACTACCCTCCCTTTTAATGTATAAACTTACTTACCTTTAAATCATTGCTCACTATGTTGCCAATTACCAATATAAGATCACTGGATGGGGTGGAGGGCTGATAACCTGAGATACAGGAATCATCCTAGTTCAGGTATCAGCCCACCATAATCTATATGTACCTACCACAAATTGTTTATTTTCATTTTGTATTTTCTTATGGTGAGAAATAAATGATTATTATTATTATTATTAGCACTCGACGTATCTGAGGTATTTGTACCAGAAAGACGGATAGTTCGATCGTACAATATGTTTATAATAAAGTTTGATAATTTTTGGGGTACTCCGAGAGACAAAAGTTTATTTCTTAATATGTCTAAAAGAACATTATCATATGCCGAGGAAATATCTAGGAATGCTGCTAAAACAGAAGAGTTAACGGAGAATGCTAGACGGATGTCAGAAACAAAAATACTTATGTTGTCAAGGGTACCTTTTCCTTTTCTGAAACCGTATTGATCAACAGATAATAATCCTTGACTCTCTAAGAACCACTCCAAGCGGTTTTTGATTAAATGTTCTGCCAGCTTGATTAAAACGGATGATAAAGCTATGGGGCGAAAAGCAGAGGCATGATTTGGGGATTTGTTGGGTTTAGGTACTGGCAACACCACTTGTGTTTTCCAAGTGACTGGAACACTTCCAGTTTGCATCATAAAATCGACAAGATGTAAATAATAGGATAATAATTGATCGCTAAGATTTCTGAAGAACGAATAGGGTATCCCATCAATACCAGGAGCAGAGTCCCTTGTGTTGGAAATCACTCCTTTTAATTCATATAAAGAAAAAGGTGTATCTAATTCAGATAAAGAGAGGTTATGTGTTGGCGGACTTACTATGGGAATGGTTGAAGGTAAATGATTTATGTCGACGGGAACCCAAGCTGGTGCTAGTTTATTTAGAAATGTATTAGCTAAAGAGGAAGGAATGGCAGGGCTATAAGTGTCATTAAATGCAGATTTAAATCTTCTAATACTACGCCATACTACTGAAGATGGGGTGTTAGGGGAAATGGAGAGACAGAAGTTCTTCCAGCTCTCGGACTTCTTTTTTTTTAGAATTTTACTAGTGTTCTTACTAACAGCTGTAACAAATTCAAAGTTCTGTATAGTCATGTTAAATTTATACTTGCGTTCAGCCTCCTTTCTTTGTTTAACTGCCGCTGTACATTCAGCATCCCACCAAGGGGGGGAAGGTATTTTATTAAGTGAATTGCTTTTCAAAGGGAACACTTCATTTGCAGCCTCAATCAGGATTTCTGAAAGTGCATTTGCACATTCTGTTTCACTGCTTAATGATAAATCAGGTAATGAAGAGATTTTGCTTTGAACATGACTACTATATTTTTTCCAGCTATCATTTGTTCGATCTGGTAACTTGTACCTTAATTGAGAAGTATGTCTAACAGCAACTGTCTTGGAAAAAGGAAGTGGTATGAGTATTGGGAAATGATCGCTTCCATGTGAAGATGGAAGTATGTTCCAAGATAAAGAAGCAGCTAAACTTGGTGTACAAATCGAAAGGTCGACTGCACTTATATTTTGATTAGGTGCTGTGCGGCGAGTAGGAGAGCCATTGTTTAAAACACAAACTTTCTGGTTTTCAACAATATCAAGCAAAGCTTCACCATAACTGTTAGTAACAGAACTTCCCCAGGCTTGGTGATGTGCATTAAAATCTCCAAGTATTATGAAAGGCCTTGGCAGGGAAGAAATTATTTGACTTAGATCATAAAAAATTGATGACGAAGGGTAAGGAATATATACAGAGGCTATACAAATGTTATATACAGTGCAGGCAACTATGGTAAAATCATTTACATTATGTACAGGTAAGTCTACAGAAGAGAAAGGAGCCGCATCCCTGATGAATAGAGCTACACCGCCATATCCATCAGGTCTGTCCTCTCTAAGACAATGATAGTTTTTTATTTTAAAAACTTGATTTGGTTTGAGCCAGGTCTCTGCTAAGGCAGAGACAACTGGCTCATGGTAGTTGAGTAAGCTTATAAGCTCACTCTTTTTACTATTGGCACTTCGACAGTTCCACTGGAGAATCTTTGCTTGACTCGTTTTGGAGAATTAGACTGACTATAGTACTAATTAATGGGGCAACGTTGGTCGGTGAATTATTACTAAACTTGGTTAATAAATTAATAAGCACAATGATTAAATCAGTAATCTGTTTAAGATTTGGGTTGGGTTGGTCTACTGAGTCATTATTTACTATTGCACAACCATTAGTTGGGCTTGGAATTGCAAATTCATGAATTATAGCTTGGTGAGCATATTTATTGTAACCTTTAGTTGGGGATGGAGGGGAACGGGGTTTCAAAAACACTGTTTTTTGTAAGAATGTGATGAGGGTTGGGTGACATTATTTACAAAAGGATGATAACTTTCTTTTGCTCTATTTACAGGACTGGAAGCCACAACATCTGCAAAGGACTTGGACACTGGTGGATGCAGTTTTGATGCTTCAGCATAAGAAACACAATTGTTTGCCATGTATAATTTGATTTGCTTTTGACGGGCAAGTTCTGGGCAAGATTTACTGGTGCCAAAATTACGACCAGAGCACAAGCAGCAAGAACCACTGTCTTCATCCAAATTGCTAGAATCACCAGAATGGTCTTGACCACACTTAAAACAGCGTGGTTTTGACCTACATTGTACTTTAGTGTGGCCAAAACGGCAGCAGTTGTAGCACTTTATTGTAGGAAATATGTATAGTTCAACAGATACGGCATTATAACAGACAAAAATTCGTTTTGGCAATATTTGCCCATCAAAAGTTAGAACCACTGATTGGGAAGGTTTCCATGTAGCTGTGCCATTAATAAAGCTTTTGTAATTCAGCCTACGGACTTATTATATCTCCACACCCGATAGGTACATTAATATTAGCTATAACTTCTTCAGGAGTCCATTCTGCTGGTATTCCGCGTACTAATCCCATTCTAGTCACATTAAAAGTTGGTACAAATGCTTTCAACTTATGAGCTTCTAAACTGGCATGGTTTATAAATAAATTTGCGTTTGTATGTTCCGAAAAAGATAAGGTGATTTTATTTCGACCTATTTGTTTTACACTACCATCAATGATGTTCTGAAAGCCATTATTTTTCAAGAATCTACCAAACGAGACTGAGTGCATTGAAGAGCTGTCATTAGGAGATTGTTGGATTCTTTGAACATGAACTATATAAGGTGAAGCATCAGTGCTATTATATATTTTCCTACTTGCATCAAGAGTAGAAGAAGGTTGAGAATCTATTTCTACATTTTGCTCGACGGGTGCTTCAGTAGCAGATACTTTTGCTCTATAATTTTTAGTTGATGGGCTTGGAGGAGAGGATAGAGTAGTCTTAGCAGGTGAGTGTGGGAAGTCACAGGCACAATCGTGTTCTTTATTTTCTGAACCACGGTGTTTCCGCTTGCGTTTATTACACTGTTTACATCTGTGTACGCGACTTCGTTTACGACCCTGAGACGAGGGTGCACCGTCTGTGTCCATCCAATGTGTCCATTCAAATATGTTCTCTTTGGTGCGGGACGGGCTAGTGTGATCATGCCTACGAACTCTTATTCGAAATTCAAATCACTTTGCCTCCCTAGAGGGGCGTAATGAAATTTCATACAACATTTCGTCCCTAGGCACTCCCTAGGGATGCAATGACTCACTTTGAGTCAGGTTTACTTGATATGTAATTGAACATTGCCGAGTAGGTAGTGTGAAAAAGTCATTAACTTTGCAGTTTCACACAAATACACAAGGACTTGCCGGTTCTAGATTGGACCATTTGATCCAAAGCGCAGTAAGTAAAGGACGTCTACCGGCAAGATAGATAGATGACCTAATAAAGATTGCACTGGATCCAGGCCACTTGGAGCCGGTCACTTTAGAAATCCACTTTATTATTGAGGCCTATATTCAGCAGTGGACGGCCTGCGGTTGATTATGATGAATTACAAACCAGATATAAGTAACAACGTAAATTAAAAGACGATTTATGTATGAATCATTGAAATAGGTCCCTTTTTATAAGGTAAGTAGTTACTTTTGTGGAAGTCTTGTTATTTTACTAGTAAGTTCTCAACATCTTTCTACAACAATGCGTTACAATTTTTTCTACCTTACTGTGAGCATTATAAGTTAGCAAAATAAACAGAAGCAAAGACCGTACCTTATTAAGGTCATGTACACACAAGAGCACATGAAATCGTAATGGAGCGGGAATGAGTCTGCGTCCTTACTTTAGTCACGGCCCTTGTTCAACGTGTTTTGTGCCTTTTTTCACTCAACACTGAAACGTGGCGAGAAAATAAAGTTGCTTAAGTAACGCTGTGTTTTTTATTGCACTCAGGAACGTAAGTATACTGTTTGTCGTTACGTGATAGGTAAAACATTAATAGTAACATACCTACATCTAAATACTAGATAAATCCTGCCATGTACTCAGAAGTTTCTGTACGGCTTCACTTTTTAAATATCGGTAGGTAATAATCGTTATTCTTTATAACTACAGTATCTTATACATACTGGTTTAACAAGGGCGTTTTTCCAAAATAAAAGTGTAGTCTGGTGCGTTGTCCACTGAACCCACGCACAACTAATACCACAATATAAATAGTAGTACAACTACTTAATATCTACTCGTCCCTGCGTCTGCGTAACAGATCTTCATCTGGCACAATACAACTTGCTGCGTGTAGTGTTATCATTGGACACGGATATTGAATCGGTACCTACTTCGATCGTTCGAGCTTTGATTGTATTGTACGGAAGCCAGCACGTCAAGTTATACATTTGAACTACGAAAACAGGTTTTACTACTTAAGGAATAGAGGCGGTCTCAAGGTGGACATGTATTGTCTGACTTGCCGACTTGTGTACAATGTTGTTCAAGCAACAGCTACGCGCTACGAACTTGATTGTTCTGCTACGGCTACGAGTGATTTCGTGGCGTTGCAGTTTTCCTTCGTAGTACGTGCTGGGTCAATCTCCAAAACGGGCGTGTTCGTGTGATCGCGTGCGACCGTTTTGGAGATTGACCCTGCTACGAAATTTTTTGGGCGTTTATTACCAGAAGACGCATTTTTTGTATGGTTACCTTGTAACTATCGTACAAATAAGTCAGTGCCATGTCATTGTACCTTCACAACATCAGTGACTACTCGTACATGCCTCAACATTGTGTGCGTGCCACGAACTTGCTACGAATTTTCGTGCTTTATTTGCAATTCCCCAACGCTTTTTCTCCAGTAAAGTGAATAAAACAAGACTCCAGAGTCACAAGAAGGAAATCTGTTAATTATTTCACAAGTTGGAATGGAGACTAAATTAACTGCGGAAAGTTTTTCCAGTCCTGGGCAAATTGAGAGGCACTAACCGCGTCCCGGCTCATTGCTACACGAGAGCCTTAATTTCACAGGTTTGCTGCTGAGGTTTCTTTAATCACTTCCTTTCGTTTGTTAAATTAGCTTTGATATCCGGTTTCAGAGTTTGATTAGAGATTTTAGTGATCGAAAATGGAACAGGGGAAAAACTGTGTTGATCTTCGTTTTTGGAGTTCATTTTATATGGTACTAACAGATTTCCGTGACTTCGCCCGATCCAAAAGTCGGATTTTCCATACAAACTTTCATCAACATTTCACCCTCTGATATTTTATATTCTATGTCCTTCCCAGGGTTGCAAACTATCTCTTATTCAATACAAAGCCTATTCAATACAAACAATCAAATCTTTCCTCTTTATAATTAGTGTAGATGTACTATACAGTAAATTATTAATGAATTGCTATAAAATCTGATTTGGAATTTGTTTGAGTATCTCTAAAAAGTATCTACTTTATTTAATAAAAGAAAAGAAAAACAAAGACATGCATGAAATAAAAATAAATAAACTTAAAACCTACTTAATCAAAATTAAACCCGTGTCCTTTAGGCAAGAAGGCGAGGATGCTGGCTGCGTTATACTCATCCTTTGAGCGAGGAACGAGCCAGCTTTTTTTTTATCTCTAATGCCAATTACATTATTGGTATACGTAACTATAGATATGGAAAAGTTTATACATGTTTAATACTTATTGCAAGATCTGAGATTTCATTAAGCACATTTCTGTTACTATTTGCGAAACGATTTGCCAATTTGTGTACTACAAATCTTATGAAAAAAGTTAAAAGCTCTGTTGGGATTTTACTAAAGTTCAAATAAAAATAAATCAAACTGCAGAGTCGCGAATTGATTTCTTTTCTAACTTAAATTGCTTTTAGCCAAAGATTCGAACATTCATGAGTCGAATTAGAAAACTCTGGGTGGCAGTTAAAGGTAAGTTAAGTAGGTACAGTCAGCAGCACGTCAGGTTACTCAATTAAACTACGAAAACAGATTTTATTACGTAGGGAATAGAGGCGGTCTCAAGGTCAAAGTGGGTTAGCCTGACGAGCGGCCGTGTGTACCAAGTTTTTACTTTATAAGAGACGGATGATAATAATTATGAAGTTACTTTAATTAGAAAGAAGGTAAAGTTTCCGTTTCGTGAAGAATCTTCATTAATTTATACTGTCTGTATTTACTTTATGGTGCTTTTACTACTTAACCACTAAAACGACACGAGGCAATTCTCCCACGATATTAGGTCTTGCACGAATTTTATCCCTGACAATATGTCGTAGTCATTTTCGATACTGGCTCGTGCTTCAATGGCCAGATACTCTACAGAGCCCTTAGACAACATGCAATCTTACTACAGCGAACTTCGCTATCGCCAACGAAATGTCAAAACAAGTATGCAAAAGTCACGTGATTTTGACTTCCCTATAAATAAAATAGATTACATCTTGTCTACGGGCCCAAGGCAAGACCCTGGTGGCCAGCAGGCCTACCGCCTAACTTTAAAGCTATTGCGACTGCAGGACGGCAAGTTATGAAAATATTTTGTTCATACCTAGGTAATTGGTGTGCTGGTTGAAACAGTTTATTCTTATAGGAACTGTTTCCTAAAGATCACGAATGCACGGATGGGTCGGGAAAGTGTCACCCAGAGATGTTCCTTTCATGGTACCTATGATCTCATGCTATGCAGTCAGCAGACATCCTTAGACACGAAAGTATCTAAATACTCAAATTCAAAAATTAAAGAGAACAAAAGTGATCGACATAGTGGCAATGGGCTGGCCATGTTTGCCGTATAACTGAAAGTCAATGGAGTAGACGCGTCTTAGAGTGGAGACCACGAACAGGCAAACGTAGCGTGGGACGCCCAGCGACTCGTTGGACGGACGACCAGGGCGCGAAGCCAAGTGGCAATTTGTTCTCAAGCGAAGTTCGTTATCGCTAACAAAATGTATGAAACTGACATAAGCCATCGAAACATCACGTGACTTTTGCATACATATTTTGAAAATTTATTGGCGATAGCGAAGTTCGCTCCAGAAAGATTGCCATTTGGCTATGGGGTGAGGGTTGCTGGAGGTAGCTGAATGAGAAGGGCTAGTGATCGGGATAAGTGGCGTAGATTGTCCAACGTCCAACAGTGGACGGCTGGAGGCTGATGTGATGACTACTCAAATATGTCAACATCGCATTGTTAATTGCGATCGCCGATCCGTCGATAATATCGGTAATAGTGATGTTGGCCCCGAGAGAGGTATAATTGAGTTTGTGACATTAGTCGACGCCATTAGGCGTCTTCATTACACTCAGCTTGACTGAGGACCCTGGGCACGTTAAACAGTCATGCAGACTAATTGAGAGGTTATTGATTTATCTGTGTAATTAAGGTACACTTACTGGTACCTTATAACAATTAGGATATTAAGTGGGCAGGTTCTTAATATCAATAGAATATAATATAATTATGCTGTATCAAATATTTTGTATGTATTTTTCTGGTATTGTGTAATTTATTGGGTTGACCGTTTTTTTTTTAATATTATCAGGCAGTCATTTGACCGCATTCTCATCTGATAGTAAACACAGCTATTGAGGTTTGTACGTAAGTATAGTAGAACGCAATAACGGGAATCAAAGCGATAACTGATAACCAAGAAAAATATAAACTAAGATGTGATTATTTCAAGTACCTAGTTAAACTAATAGAAATTTCGAGTAAGGGCTTATTCACACGGGATCCGTCATTGACGATTTATCAAAATACAGGATACGTCATGACGGATGGACGTTCACATTGCATACGGAATCGTGTTTTTTCACGATTCGTTAAAATATCCTATTTGAATTTGGTCATAAAACCGTGTATTTTGACGACTCGTGATTTTTAAAAACACGATACTAGATTTAAGACGTATCGTCTTTCACGATTCGTGATCCGTGTGAACATGGGCATCCAAAAAGCATTGCCGCCGTCAAAAAAAAGAAAGAATCGTAAAAAAGACGAATAATTGTCAAAAATCACGAATTGTCCTCGTGTGAATGAGCTCTTATTAGTGCTTAAGTGATATATAAAATACAAAGTTCCTAATTATTGCTTAATTTATAAAACGGGCCCACCAATGCAACCATCGACGAACGGTTTTCAAAGGACATTTTGATTATATCAAAAGGTAAAAAAAATAAAAAAAATTAATTACTCTTTAGATTTAGATTATCCGCTTGCTAAAGCGTTATTGTTATTTTGGAAACAGAATCACTATAAAATTCATTAAATTAACAACCTCAAAGGTAAAGCAAGTATTTTTTTTCAAAGAAATTATTAATATATCAGAATTATTTTCTCTGTCAATGAAATGGTTTAAATTTAAAGGGCATGTTTCCGCACTATTGCTAATTTAATGTGCGCCAGCGTGGCACTGCCGCAATCTCATTTAGGGCCATTCCCGTCCGCCATTCAGCCGGTCTGCTTCGCTCGTTACCTAGAATAGCCACCCTGGCTCCAATTCCACTATTCGTGCTCTTATTATACTGTGCAAATGCGTGCTATAACATCCGCTCACTTTATACCTCTAAAATCATGTACAACACAATTTTTCTCATCGTTACTAACTTATTTAAGGCTGAGTTGCACCATCTTACTTTAATCGTAATTAATAATCAGTGTTTTTTTTAAATATTATGTCTTTACTTTTTATAGTCTAATATTGACGACCGTCTTGGTGTAGTCGTCCGCGCTCCGGACTACAAAATAGTAGACGTTGCTGGTTCGAATCTCGCAAAGGGGAAATGTTTGTGTGATAAGCATGAGCATTTGTACCTAAGTCATGGTTGTATAAACGTATATAAGTATGTCTATCCGTTATCCTAGTCGTCATACCACAAGCTCACGCTTAGTTTGGGGCTACCTAATTGGTGTGTTTGTTATTTTTTTTTATTATTATTAGTAAAATATTGCTAGTATTTATTAGTGGATAGATAACTAACAGTTAATTTCATACCAACTGTTAATTTCACAATAGTTAATAATTTACTCTCTTACAAATAATTATTTTGTCATTGCTACACTTGATTATACATGTGACGGCTAATTTTAAATGTTTGTGTTCACTATGTCATGTCACCTATCTGTCATTAATACCAAACTAACCATTTCATATTTAAACAAGTGTTGTAGCAGTGGTAAATTTAATAATACCTACTCAGTATGGGGGTTAACGAAAATGTTAAATAGCCTGAGTATTAATTTGAACTAAAATATATTTCTGGCTGAAGAAAACATTATTACTGTCCTTTTATAAAATAACATTTTCGGCCGACGATTCCCAGGAAAGTAGGCGGACAATATAAATCTGAGAAGGAAAAGGACGCTTTTGTATTAATACTTACCTAATTGTTTCGAATCCAAATGTAACAGAGTATAATGGGGCTAATGTTAAGTACCTCCTCTTATCTAATGGCCGTTAGGTAACTTGAGCTTGCTCCTAATTTCATTTCGGACCGTTTGTTTTAATGATTTTATTTCCGCTATTATGGTAATAGCAAAAAATATGATAGCCGTTGGGGCAGAAGTTCTAGGAGATCCTTCGATAAAAAGCGCCGCGTAGGGCATCTACCGGCAAGATAGATAGACACGATGAATGCAGCCCGCAGTCGGTTATAACATTAGAAATCGATGAGTGAAGCCTAAAAGTCGTAGCACACATATCAACAAGAAATATTTGCAAAGTAAATAGGAAATATTACTTATTATAGTCCAAAAGTGTTCAGCGCACTAATATTCTGATCTCTGTTTTTACAAAATGACACTTGTATTAATTCAGCAAACAAAACCTATTCAGAAATATATCAGCCTTCAATGGTATCAAAAGTTTGGACGTGCAATTATAACTTATGGAAAACGGCACCATTCAGGATAAATGGGTCGCTCTCAAAATTTATTAAATAAATTACGACAGCCTTTTCGCACTTTTCAAACTCATGACAAAATTATGCAGAGAGAAGCAGAAAGATGTACCTACTTAGTGGAACTTTATGAAACGCGCTATGCGCTCTGTTACTGATAATGACGATGATGATTATAAGGCAACAAAAATACCTGTAACAGTACCTTCAATCTATAACGCCTACTATCAAACTAGATTATCAGCCAATAATCCAGTCGGCAAGTAATAAAAAAACCTGGAATTTACCTGGTTACCTGGAATCAATTCCAAATGTAATGGAATTTCTTAATATTGTTTAAGGACGGTGTGGGGTACCTATGGAACCTAAGTTGTTGACCTCGAAGAGCCTGTGAAAACTTGGAGTGGGGGAAAAAATCCTCAAAAATGTGTCTCTTTCCGATTTCTGCTTGTAATTGTATATTCTAAACCGTGCACTTCATTTGGCGATGGGCGATTGTTCGAAAAAAAATAATCAAATTAATCGACAATCGACCATTCGAACTATCGAATGGCGATTTAGTAATTCGGAAAAAAAATAATCGAATAATAATCGACAATCAAACTCGGCCCTTCGATGCATTCGATTGAATTGCCGCGACAGGACAGGCAGCGAACGATGGATTAATCGACGCGACGAATGACGATTTATTCGTTAGTAGTACGGCCTGCACACTGCACGCTCCGGTATAGCTCGCCGCATAATCAAAGGATAATCGAATGACTGCGGTTGCTTATCGAATACATTTGATTACAGGGACCATTCGAATAATTCGATTAATTCAGTAATATTCGCACATCGCTAACTTCATTAGAAACGTGTCGACGACAAAGTTGTAGGGCATTAACTTCGATATACATTCACTTCTTCGATAACGATTTACATGTAGTCTCATCATTATTGTTTTTACTAAAAATAAACACGTCATGTTTAGTTATTGGTATCTTAAAACCTGTGATGGATTTGTTCAGACACTATTTGTTCTATAATACTTACTAAGAGGAATTAGAGCATCCACAAACACACACGATCAATACTTGGTAGCACATAAGCTACCTTTCTGTTTCTTTTAAACTTATTGTTCTACGAAACAACTTGCCGCAACACCTAACTCGGATTGGAGCTTAATATCCGTCATTGCTTATTAGGATTCCGAGTTTGAGTCTCTTCCAAGCTCGTATGCATAACCCAGCAAGTTGTTTCGTTATGTTTGAAGTCACGACACAGCACAAACGGATAAGCAAAACGCCCTCTACTGCCGTTGCGAAGGCTTATTGATACTTTTTATAGATAAGTATTTATATTTTGTTGAAAATGCCCTTTTGACATATGTAAAACAAAACAGTTGTCACACCCTATTTTCCATGTTTAATGATGATGATAATGCCACCGGCAATGACCTAATTCCCTATTTTGCCCATAAAAGCTCTATTTACTCATAAAAAAATGTGATTTTCAGCACACCTGCAATTTACGGTTCCGAAGCCAATATGTAGAAGTTACTTAATATTAATTTTCGAGTTACTTAATGTTAATAACTAATAATTTGTGATAATTAGGTGAAACAATATTTCTGTTGGGGTAAGGGCAACTAAGAGGTTCTTGAGGACCTACTTAGTTTATTGCTAACACCAGTCATCTCTTCCTCTCAACGACTCCCAAATAATAATTCTGTATTCATCCCAAACACATCTTGTGTTTGGGATCACGGTTACATCACTCACATTTTAAACACACATCTACCTGACATATCTTTGCTCTCGCTCTCTTTCTTCCCCTTGCCTTCCAGTCTTCGTCACACCAATATTTCACATTTCTTTTCAAATATGTACTTTTCAAATATGTATCTTAAAAAAATACTCTCATCGCTGTTTTCTCTCTTTTCGCTGTGGTCGAGTTTTAAATATTAATTCTCCGTTTCATTTCGGCGCGGGAAGTGTGTTATTGTCTCATTATTCGATTCGTTTGAGTCCGGAAGGGTCATATTGTTCCTTGAATGAGCTAACAGTGTTTTGTAATGTCTTTTGACGTTTTTGCGAAAGTAAAAACGGATTAAAGGGTGCTATTAATTATCTAAGTACCTATTTACATTAATAACTGTGATTATTTTCTAACGATTTCAATGAAGCTTACCTACACTACACTCTAATAAATCATAGGATTTATAGGTACACCTACCTAAACATGCCATTCCATTCCAGTCTGGTAGTACCTACATACCTACCAATGAAAAATAAATACATAGCAAGCTAATTAATAAGATTTGTTGTTATTTATTCAACAAGAACACAATAGTACATTGTAACCCTAGTGATGATAGTAACTTGTTTAGTCCCGAGACGGGGTTTCGGGGACTAAATAAGTCTTTATCTCGAGGAACACACTGTGTTTTCATTACGAATACAAGGAAAGTAAAAAAAAGGTTATTTTAACACCATTGTCTTTTAATTTCCATTGGTATTATTGTTGTATTCGTCGTCGAAAGCCGTTTGACAGTTGTCTAGTTGGCTTGGTATTAGTGGACAGACAAAAGGGTTCATTTAGAAAATGAGGTTGGCTTCTAGCCCTGCACCCTAATCGAAAGCACTGCCAAATTGCACTGCTCACTCCATTCACGAAAACAACTTTAAAATCTGCAAGGGAGATCAAGTTAAGAGTGCGTTTAAACATCGCAGTTTATGTAGTGGAAGGTTCGCATTAAAATTCAAATCTGGGTCATTTATCGTGCAACGATCGTTTGAGCTGAACTGTGTACAATGTCCCACTTTCACGGGAAAGTTCGAGTTGCATAAATAAATCAATAAAACAGCAAAAACATCTCGTAGGTAGGTCGATAATGTGTTTCATTTTAGTTAATATGGTGAGGGCTGATAGGCGTGGTCACGTTTGCACACACACAAGTCGGGATCTACTATATTACAAAAAAAAAATGTATTCAATAGGGCCATAAATGTACTTGTGACCTCTACGGGTAGGGCCTGGTGACCTGTAACACCGGTTATTAAAAACCTCTTTCAGGCACCAGTCTTTTGCACCATAGACAATAAGTAACCAATTTGTAAACCCTAATAATTATATTAAGATACCTATTGTGCTTAAGAAAATAAATAATTAATTATAATTAATAATTATCACTACAACTTTTGTTATGGTTTGAAAGATGATGAATGAAGAAAGAATGATAGTATATGTTGATGTTTGGGTGTGTTGGGCTCGTCTGTGCGGTGGTGGTAAATGGAGAAGTCAGGATATTGGAATACATATTTTACTTGGTGCACCAATTGCATGATAATCGCTTAACTTAATATGAAAAACTGGATACAGGCCGCTATCAGTTGTCTCAACTGCCTGCCTGATAACCAATAATAATAATAAATACAATATGGACGTGAGTGGTCGGGGAGCGCGGCGGGTGACGACTTACATCCCGAGTCCTGAAACTGCTCACGATGCAAAAACGCAACGTCGTCGAGCCGCTACATATCTTTATTTTACTAAAGCACAGCTACCCGCATGAATTATAAGAAAGTCACAAAATGTATAGGACTGCTATAATTGAATGATTGATGATGATAATGAATTTAATTGACTGTTTTTTATGTACTTATTTACATTTTATTTAATTCAAGGTAATGAATATTTACAGGCAACTTACAGATATTATAAAACATGAGTACAAAATTAATTTTAGATTTTAACATTTTGCCATATAAGAATAAGCCTTAATCACAAATTATCATTATGTAAAATTTGAATGTTTAGGTACTCCACGTACCTATAAGGAAAATAGGTAAACGAACGAAAAAACGATTTTCGCGTTCTCCCGCCGAGACAACAAAATTAGTATGTATTTGCGTCACCTGCCCTTGTAGTAAGCACCTGAATAGGCCATTTTGTTTACCGTCGTTAGGGGCTGGGCGAAATTGTTCATTTCTAGAGGACCTAATTGAGTCTGAATAGTTCAGGCTCACCATTAAGTTAAGGGGGTGTGATGTTCACAAACTATTGTAAAAGGCATGGTCGATGAATTATCATAAATTTACCAAACAAGTCCCAACTTATACACACACACACACTTATACATAAAAAGTGCAATGTAGCCCTCTTATTACAATTTGCAATACCCGAATTGTAAGGGTCACTTGACCTGCTGAATTGGTACACTAAGTAAGCAAATAAATAAATAAATTGTTTCAACAAACACGCCAATTACCTAGCCCCAAATAAAGCGTTAGCTTGTACTATGGGGACTAGGTTAACGGATGGACATACTTGTATACGTTTATAAACATCCACGACTTAGGTACCTACGAATGCTCGTGCTCATCACTCAAACATTTGCCCCTTTCGGGATTTGAACTCGCAACCTCTTGTTGTGCAGTCCGGAGCGCAAATCACTACTCCAAGACTGTTGTCAAATAAATAAGCATTTCTTTGTGCCTTTAAGTACCTAATAATAATAATTATGATCCTAACTTCCGATAGATCTGGGTCGTCTTTTGCTCCTTATTATAAACGCTCGAATATCTTCGAACAATAAAACTTGTTCGTTCATTAACTTCTCAAAGTAGTCTCTTGACGACCGTTTGGGGTTGACAGTTTGTTGGAACTAATTTACTTTCTAAACCCATCTAAATCAATTTTAACTTATATCTGTAGTACAATTGTAGTATAATGATTAAGGTGGGTAATAACTACAGTAAATTC
Organism: Pyrausta nigrata; assembly: GCA_949316185.1. Classification (NCBI taxonomy): domain Eukaryota; kingdom Metazoa; phylum Arthropoda; class Insecta; order Lepidoptera; family Crambidae; genus Pyrausta; species Pyrausta nigrata. Next base: position 13,720,547 of record OX438943.1, read on the forward strand.
AAAACCCAACTTAAATGGCAAATGTGTTTGAAGTCAGAGGGTCATCTCAAAATGTATCATGGAGTTGCCAAAGTCCAAGTCGTGAACTTTTATTGACGAAATTATTCTATTAAAATCATAAATTTCATTTTACGTGCAGGTAAATAGTTGGTTTGTACACAGATTAAAACCACAAAAGAAAGAGGAAGCAAAAAATAACATTTAACAGTATAATGACTAAGGTAGGTAATAACTACAGTAAATTCAAAACTCAACTTAAAACTTAAATGGCAAATGTGTTTGAAGTCAGAGGGTCATCTCAAAATGTATCATGGAGTTGCCAAAGTCCAAGTCGTGAACTTTTATTGACGAAATTATTCTATTAAAATCATAAATTTCATTTTACGTGCAGGTAAATAGTTGGTTTGTACACAGATTAAAACCACAAAAGAAAGAGGAAGCAAAAAATAACATTTAACAGTATAATGACTAAGGTAGGTAATAACTACAGTAAATTCAAAACCCAACTTAAAACTTAAATGGCAAATGTGATTGAAGTCAGAGGGTCATCTCAAAATGTATAATGGACTTGCCGAAATCCAAGTCGTGAACTTTTATTGACGAAATTATTCTATTAAAATCATAAATTAAATTTTACGTGCAGGTAAATAGTTGGTTTGTACACAGATTAAAACCACAAAAGAAAGAGGAAGCAAAAAATTGCATTATTGTATATAATGGTATACCAAGAAATGGTATTTATAATCCATACTTCCATACCATTCCATAATATTATAAATGCGAAAGTGTGTCTGTCTGTTACCTCTTGACGCTTAAACCACTGAACCGATTGAGATGAAATTTGGTATGGAGAGAGTGGAAAGGATTTTGACGCGATATAAAAATATTAAGGGGGTGAAATGGGGGATGCAAGTTTATATGGAAAATCCAACTCTTGCGGGCGAAGTCGCAGGGAACCACTAGTATACTATAACTTGGTAAAAACTTTTTGACTAGCGAAATATGAAAGTTCCAAATATCGACCAAGAGGCGAATAGCTAAACACTTTCAAAAGTCAGCTGTCACTGTCAGTTACTGTCAGAAGCGCAGCTGAAATTACGGTTTTTCAGCTATTTTAAATTAAAAGTGCATGAATAAAACATGGAAGTGATCCGATCGGCAAAGAATACCAGAACTGTTATGGATCATTTGTACCACAATTTGATATTCATTTTATGATAAGGACTTTTGTTAGTGGAATAACCAAGTATACGTAAATGCTGGCTCACCGATTGTCGGACTTCGATATTCAGTACCTACTGTGCTTTAGGTAAGAAACTAATTTTTGAATTGTTAAGTATTCCTAAGCTTTCTACAACTATATTTATTTATTTAAGACCGTTTTGGTGTAGTGGTTCGCGCTCCGGACAAAACCAGCGATTGCGGGTATGAATCCCGCAAGGGCGAAATGTTTGTGTGATGAGGACGAGCATTTGTACCTAAGTCATGGATGTTTATAAACGTATAAGTATTTGTATCTGTTATCCTAGTACAAGCTACACCATAGCACAAGCTCACGCTTAGTTTAGGACTAGGTAATTGGTTACATAGTTTATTTATTTATTTATTCTTTATTGCACAAACAAAGCAGTACAGATTGCGGACTTAATGCGAGGCGTTCTCTGCCGCTACCAATGTATTCAACAGTAGGTACAGTATACATGTACCACATATCTATAAGGTCTAAATTTATTGTGTATGTTAGTGAAATAATAAACTTTACAATAATTAAATAAATATATTTACGCATACTTAGATTGTTTAGAAGCCCTTTGGTCCTATAGACTTACATTTAGATCTATTTTTAGTCTCGTCAGTGGCTAGGGCACTAAGGCAGACAAATATTTTACAAGTACCTTTTTTAAACTAATTAATATGGTAAGCAACCTTTAATGCCCTTTACTATCCATACTAATATTATAAATGCGAAAGTGTGTCTGTCTGTCTGTCTGTTACCTCTTGACGCTTAAACCACTGAACCGATTGAGATGAAATTTGGTATAGAGACATTTTGCGACCCTGGAAAGGACAAAGGCTACATTTTGTCGCGATATAAAAATATTAAGGGGGTAAAATGGGGGATGAAGGTTTATATGGAAAATCTAACTCTTGCGGGCGAAGTCGCGGGGAGCCACTAGTATTCTATAATTAATATGTAAGAGCAATCATTATACATAATGTCTCCAGACTAAAGTTTCAAATTTCAATACTTAACAAGTCTGTAGGTGTAATTTGTACAAATTGTTAATCCTTGAACAAAATGGGAACTTGTTAATGAAATGGAGTACGGAGGAAGTTTCCTCAGTTCATCTCTCAAATGGACAAGTTACAAATTTCCAGTGAGACATTACCAACGTCAATGTAGAGAGAGAACAGCAAGTATATTCGCAAGGTTATGGTCCCCGTCACGCCGTACGCTGCATCATTATGCTTCCTAAAGATAGAGATTACCTACTGCTGCAGTCTCTTTTACACGCTGACATCGGACGCCGCACCACAGATTAAATATGGCCGCACTGCGTAGACGACGATTGCAACGTTGACGCTGACATGAGACGCCGCGTATACAGTAAAATAAGCCGAGAGGTAAAGGAGATGGCATGGAATAGGGAGTAATGGAGAACTCCACCGACAAAGGGGTAGTTCTTAAATAATAGACATATAGAAACTGTTTTTCATTTTGATAGTACCTAACTCAACTAAACTTGCACAAAAAGTGGCTACTTTTGGCGTTAGGAGTTTTGTTTAGTAAATCAGGCGGATCGTGGCGGGTCGCATCGTAACGCAAAATCTGCCCGCCTATGTTTTGTATTGAAACATCGTACACTGGCGACGGATCGGGGCGGGACGGTGTGCAAAGAATTTTATCGATTTCTCGTACAAGACATGCAAGTAGTGGACGCCAAGCTTAAGATAACAAATGCAGAACAGTAATTTATAGAGATTTATACAGTATGTCCCGCCACTGGTGTCGGAGCCTTCATGTGGTGACTAAGAAGCAAAATTGCAACCACTTTCATAATAGGATCAACTTTGAAATCCCAAATTATTTTTTTACTTTCCCATACTAATTAGTAAATCAACTTTGTAGATTTATATAGAAAGGTGATATTTTTGGTCTGTTTTCGAGGTTCATGTAATAAAGAAAAATGTTGCAGGAAAACTCATCTATCACCTCTTAAAGACTCCGACATCGGTGACAGGGCACACTGTATAATAACAAAAATATTTTCTTACTACCCCAAGTTGACAGATTTATTAGAATTGGGCTGGCGGTTCTCCTTTTGCTACCTTGAGATGGAACATAAAAGTTGTCAGATGAATATTCACTATCGCACCTATTTTTCTACGAAATAGGCGGCCGCGGGGTAGGTAATAAAATTCGGTAGCGGTTGAAAAAGCCTGGCTGCTTGTGATGGGATATTTATTCAGAAACATTGTTGGCGACATTTTTCACTAGTCTTTGTTTTGTTTTCTTAAAAAAACCTTTCACTTTAATAACGTGCCTGCTTCGCGCTAGCTTAGTGGTAATGACAGACCATAATTTTCTGTTTGTCTTGACTTTCCGTTATCTTAATCTTTGTTGCCAACTTATCATATTTTTTTGTCCTCCACTAAGTATATGTTTACTCAAGTATAAGTGTGCGATTTTAATTTATTGTTTTCTTATAATAATTTTTATACTTAAGCAATTTGTTCACAAGTTTTTACGAAATGAAATTTAATTTCGCTCACAAAAATTGATTGACTGTGTCATCCCGTGGGACTCGAACTTACGACTAGTTCCACCGGATGACACAGACGATCAATTTTGTCACAGTAGGTACAGTGTGTAATAAGTAAGTAGGTACCTACAGTTGACAGGCAAACTAGCCAAATTCATCAAAATAGGCCAAAAAATATAGAACTCTATCACGGACGGAACGGATAGCGAAGGGACGTGGGTTCGAGTCCTACCGGATGACACAGTCGATTAATTTATGTGAGCGAAATTCAATTTGATTTCGTAAGAACTCTATTACGACTAGACACTGTGTGTCTAAGTAATTTGTTTTTTGAAAATTGACTAGGTCGATGTGCAGCCGTGTCGTGTGTAACTAATACACGAAACGCGTTCAAACATAAAACCTAATGAAAACTATTCTATTCCCGGGCACGTAATACTAAACGCATCCCCTAATGCTCGTAGCTCATCAGTGTGTGTCGAGTGACATTTTGTTGGAAACTTTGTATGTATACTGATCCCTAGGCCCTTGTTTGCGAGGCCCCGAAGTTACAAACCGGGAATCAATATTTACCAGAACCCTCCTCGCCTTTTAAATACGACCCCACTCCGACTTAAGTTTGCTTTGATGAACCTAATAAATTATGGGACTGGTCCTAAGCCACGACCTATCGCCTGGTAAGCGGATGTTCTAACATAAAGGGAAGATGTAGATAATGATAAGGGTTTTGCAAGGAATTATGCTATCTAGATGATACGCTATTCAATGAATTCTATTACCTAATTATTATAACTAGTAAACGTTTTTGAGGGTTATGTTTTTCGAAACCCGACTGCGGCAGGACGGTTATGTATTTTTTCTTTATCATAGCAATATGTGTATCAAATAAAAGCCAATGAAAATACCATTTTAAAAATATTATAATTTTGGCAGTCGGGTGTCTAATTATCTTTGTATAATTATCTTTGCTTGTTGAAATTTCGTACAAGCAAGGCAGCCAAAACAGGCAAACACAAAACTATGATGAGCGCTTTTATTAAGTAATTGATCAATCTTGAAAATCAATAAATCAACTAGCCTATCGTCTGTACCTAAAATAGTAACTCTATCTTGACTATTAATTCCACGTCATATCGAATATTTTGCGAGGCAGCCTTGTAGCCTTGCAAATTATTATATATATTTTTTTATGTACCGCCGTTGTTCATACTTCTATATTTAAATCCACGTAGAAATATTATCTCTTGCAAAAAGTTGTGAAGAATCACATAAATCGGAAGAAACGTGATATCAAGTAGTCAGGGCCGCGGATTCGCGATTCGCGTTACCTCCGGTTGAACAAACAGGCATGTTTGCGCAGACGAGCTGGCTCAACAGGTAAAGCTAGCACATTAGACTAAACATTTTAGTTGGAAATCCGCCCCTATTACCACTGAATAAGATGCCGCAGTGCTTAGCTGTATGTGCTGTCGTCCGTACAATTTAGCGGTCTTGCTTTGAGCCGTGAGGATCTACTCTTTAGACATCGTCATATTTTCAGCTCGAGCGTCTTCCTCGTTCATGCTTGGGATGATGCCAACATGAGTGAGTAGAATAGCTAGTAAAGCTAAACGCGCACCTATAAAGTCCGGTTTTTCTTGCTTGGCGAATATTGTAAACAGTATAGGTACTGACAATTAGATATAAAAAGTTTTGTATCAATTAAATGGCAAATAACCATAGTGTTTTTATTGTGTCTACTTATCATAGTTTTTTTAATTTCGTTAAAAAGATTTGTCCAGATTGTTTATAATATTCGCAATGCAAAGAAAAGCATACACTTACTTTACGCGCCGCACTCGCCGCACGCCCGTTGTTGTCGCATTTTTTAATATTTACGAGTAGTTATGAACTCGCGCAACGTCACGCACCTTTCGCGCGATAATAACGTGTTCAAAATCGAAGCGTTCGGCGCGTGCGGCTCCTGCGGCGCGTTAAAGTGCGCGTTCACTTTAAGAGTCGAAAATACGGATATCGACTTTTAGAGTAGGACTTCTGAGCCGTAGCCTCGGGCCACGCAGCCGACTGCGTATAAACTAGGTTAACCAATGTCCACGGAGGAGCAAAACGTTCCAAAATTGTATTTTGATACTTTTGTTGTGTTGTGTTGTTAGAAGCTGTCAATTCAGATCAACGGTTTCTATTAAAACTAGGGGTCTTTGAATATACTTACATATATCTACGCTTACATTCACAACACAAGTAAATGCAGAAAATATTTGAATTTAGTCAATTTTGTACTTGAGCAGAATGCGAATTTCAGATATTTTGGTCACTGTTTCTACATGCATGGAGTATCAAATTCGAACTGAGTATGAATTCATATGATATCGTTGCATATGCGATATTTCGTTAGAAGTAGATGGTTATTTATGCATTTTATACATTTCGCAACCAATAACCTGTATTATATATGGGCGAATCCAAGGATCGTACTAATAAACTTAAATATATTTTTAAAATAAAATACAGAAACTATCTTACATGTTTGTAATTCAAAGTTATAAAGTTTAGTAACTAAACTGTGGTAGGTATAGCTAAAGAGCTGTGCTACTAAAAGGTTCGTTGTTACAATTTTCGTTCGTTGATGACGACCGTCTTGGTGTAGTCGTTCGCGCACCGGACTTCTAAACCAGGCGGTTGCGGGTTTGAATCCCGCAAGGGGCAAATTTTTGTGTGATGAGCACGAGCATTTGTACCTAAGTCATGGATGTTTATATGTATTTAAAGATTTCTATCCGTTATCCTAGTCACCATAGCACAAGCTCACGCTTAGTTTGGGGCTAGGTAACTGGTGTGTTTGTAAAAAAAATAAAAAATAACTACTTATGTGCGTGCTGCGCCACCACACGGACAAGCGTCTTAATAATAAACCAGTGCCCATCTACTTAGCAGCCGTGTGTTTCACTCGCCTACGCGGATATACCAGTTGTTATTATGCAGGTTTAATTTATTTAAGTAATTACATGAAATCTTCATTTATGTGGATACATCTGAATAAGTTTATTTCTCTCTTTGAATTTCAGAAATTGAGATGACCTGGAAAGAGCTTGGGTATCAGCTTAACTAATAGGTAAGTTTGCATTATTCAATCAAATATCCACCAGCTGCCTTCTGGTTATAAACAGCCACTTTTTAACAAAGTCAATAACCTTATTACAAAAAATTGGCATTAGTTAGAGCCACTATATGGCTATGGTATTTAATAATCTCTGTACAGCGTCACGCCGGACGCTGCATCCCAATGGTTACTATTGCGAAGTACAGTGGGCCCCGAATCAACCATCTCAAATCTGACAAAATATCTTAAACTAGCTGTTGCCCGGGACTTTGCCTACGTAAACTACTATTTCTGTATCCTACAGGAACTGTGTTTTTCTCCGGGTTAAAAAGTAGCCTATATGTTATTCCAGACTATAATCTATCTCGGTGCCAAATTTCATCCATATTCGTTCAGTAGTTTTTGCGTGAAGAAGTAACAAACATACACACTCACACATTCACACACTCACAAACTTTCGCATTTATAATATTAGTGGGATGATATGGAACTCTATACAATCACTATAAGGTTGAAATATGGTTGCGGAATTTTGGTTCTTTATTTATATCTAAATGGCTAATATACCAATACCAATTTTTTTACCGATGGAGCTTAAAACTGATATAGTTTCATACAAACTAACCTCCCATTTTTTAACCCCTTAAGGGGTAAATTTCCAAAAACCCTTTCTTAGTGCTCATCTACCTACACCATAAAATGTAGCATGGTGCAAAATTTCTAGTTTATAATCCTAATATTTTGGGCTGTGCGTTGATATGCCAGTCAGTCAGTCATTAAGTCGATTTTCATTTTTATATTAAGTTCTTCTAGTGTTACCCCTCCGCGCATTGAATCCATCCCCGCGAATTTTCTACGTTGCGACCTTATTTTAATAATAATGTTGCCAGTTATTACTTAAAATAGGTGCTCAGCAGCAGCGGTCGCAAATGATTTATTATAGCTGTTGCCGCGGCCGAGGCTAAATAAAACAACTTTGCTTTTTACACAAATGCACCACAGACTGAGTAAGAGTATCCAAATGAAAAAAACCCGTTTTTTCCAGATATCAGACATTTGCAAGCTCGTACGCAAATACTATCGTTGCATTTTTCAGGTTTAAAATATGGACAACATTTAACCGTTGTTGGTGACAATCAAAGTAGATGTTATCTTCTCTTGTCTGGTGGCATAAATCGCAGCTTCTGTATTGTAAAAAAATAACATTTGGATTAATTGGTAGGTATTGGTCTGAGACTAGAGTCAGAGTGAATTTACCCATTCCGCGAAGGTTGATCTTCTTCATAACAAAAATTATCTACGTAGTATACGGTAAATATCTATTTTTGTAGTTGGTTATCTACTGAGTAATGTGACTTAAGACGGGTTAAAAGTTTATGTGACAAATTATTGTCATCTTGTGAAACCAGCTGCTAATTCTTTAAACTGTGTAATAGAGTTCTACGAGTTTTCCGACAGACCCAAGTCTCCCATGACTTCAGATAAATTAATTTAACACCTTATTGTCTCTTGGTAAAGTCGTGACAGATAAAAACAAACGAAGTTACTTAGGACATTAAATAAGTAAGATACATATATCTAGCTAGAGTTGTTGAAATGACTTCAGAGAAGTTTAATTTTTGTTCTTGTTTGTGGCGCGTTTGTTAAACGACACGATAAACGGAATGACTTTGTTGACAGAAATAATAATGAGATGTAGTAGGAATTCGCACAAATATTGCTCCTGTGTTTGTTGTTCTGTGTGTTCCCAATTTTGTAATTTCGAACCGTAGGTACATTACACTAGGATAAATTACGCCTTGCAAAATCAAAACCTAGTAATCATGGCACTAGTTAACTCGCACAGTGACAGTTATCCATTATTAATAGTCAAAAATTGATGAAAATTTTATACATTTAATCTTAGCGACGATGTGTAGGTAATTATTTGGTTTAAAGCCCCTAAACACTTTCAAAGATGGACTTGAACTTGGACCCGCCTCCCGCGGTTGTACCTAGAATAAGTTTCATGCAATTTCTCCAGGTATACCTACCGTAGATCAACCATGTTTGTGTTTTATGGTCTTATGGCTTGAGATGATGTTAAATAAACAAATTCTATTCTATTACTAGCTGTTACTCATACTTTCATCGCCGTCCATTAATCCTGATCCTCATGAGAAAATCATCGCTGCGGTAAAACCGACTTAACATGATTAAAGGCGTTAGTCCTTACAATATTTACCAAAGATATTTACATGTAACACGATGCATAGCATAATTTTTATCCGCGAAACCAGAAGGCGCGTCGAGTGGTAGGTAATCTTAAGGTTCACAGACGCTGCATTTTTAAGGTAAATCGTTTTAAAAAATACAAAACTGTTACTTTATATCGTTTAATTTTACACATAAAGTCAGGGTGGATAAAAGTTATTTTATTTTCAAAGAAATAAGCACTTATTAAAACAGAATATATTTACATTAGTTCATTTGTTTTCATACAGATTTTATAGGTACGAGTATTAGGGATTGTTAACCATCGTACGTTTGACTGCAACTGATTTAGCTAAGATGAGCTTAGACATGATTTTTTTTTTAAATCTGGGAAGAAAAAAACTTTGAAGTGTATATAAGTAATGTACTCGTAGATTTAGTAATTCGAAAAAAATATATAATTGAATAATAATCGAATGATCGCTGACGTTACGCAATGAAATGACGTATTCAAAAGAGACCAAGAATTTCGCACGGGTGGATGGACTGCACGGTAGCTCAGTTGGTAAGAGCGTTGGTCCGGTTAGCCAAAGGACGTGGGTTCAAATCCTTCCCTTGTGCGAATTTTATGTTTCTTATTTAAACTTAAATAATCGAATGATAAATCTATACTCGGCCTTTCGATGCATTCGAATTGCTGCAACTGTGCGCACATGCATGACAGGGAGCGAACGAATGATACATTGACGCGTCCAATGACGATTCATTCGTTAATAAGTAGTACGGTCTGCGCACCGCGCGCTCCGGTATTGCTCGCCAGTACATAATCGAAGGACAATCGAATGAATGCGGTTGCTTATCGAATACATTCGATTACAGAGACCATTAGAATAATTCGATTAATTTAGTAATAATCGCCCATCACTAATGTTTATCGCACTTCTAAGTTTTTTTCTCGGCTGCCATCAAGGTTCGTAGCTGACTCCTCAGATTAGGAGGCTTAAAAAGTGAGTCTCACGCTGATCGGTAGATACCTATCGCCGAGGGCCCGATTATCCCGGTATTAAGTGTGGCGCCCGATCGTGCCTGCTCTTATTCCACTAGTGGCGGGAAGAAAAGATTTGAGTCTAGCTAGCCTCTTTAAGGGTCGAAGTTTTTGATCACAATTCACGATCTAAAAATAAATATATCATTTCATCTCTTCTAAGAATTGTTGGAGACTAGCCACAACCATAAGGTTTTTCTATCTTATTTCTCACCTTTTAGCTTCATTTACATATAATTATGTGTGTCTTTTGTAGTTTAAAATCTCTTGCCCCATCATTAGTTTTTTTTAATATTTTAACACTCAGTGTTCTTTATTATTATAATTTTTTAATTTAATAGGCTGACATTTGACCGCAATCTCACCTGATGGTAAGCGACGATGCGGCCGATGATGAGACATGTTTGTCTAGAAGCAGCCTATTCACTCTTTTCTTAAAGGAATCCAAATTCTTATTTATATAAGTTTAAATAAGAAACCAAAAATTCGCACACAGTTGGGATTTGAACCCACGTCTTTTGGCTAACCGGGCCAAACGCCTGGATAGACTGCACAGTAGCTCAGTTGGTAAGAACGTTGGCCCGGTTAGCCAAAGGACGTGGGTTTAAATCCTACCTGTGTGCGAATTTTTGGTTTCTTTTTTAAATTTGCCCCATCATATTAGATTTTCACAAGAAAATCAACAAGGTATACAAATATACATGAAAAGATCACCTGATTATTGATAGGCTTCAGCGGTTGTAACAGCAATTTCCCACAGTATAAAAAAAGCCATATCCAACGCTCTAGAGACGAAGGTGGTCTCGTCTCGCCAAAAAGCAAAATGTTTGTAAAATAATTTAAGTATAGGTATGTGTATTTTCGGTATCGTTGTGCTTGTTGTTGTTATAGTATTATTTCTTATTTTGAGTTGAATGTAGTCAAAATTTTCTTTTTTATATTTTCCCTGTCCTATTAGCTTTAAAAACATTAACATGCTGTGTACACTATTCCTGGGCTACGGTCTAGCTATGTTACATATTAAACTTACTTAAAAATATAAATTTTTTAGTAAGTTTAATATGCCATAACTGTAACTTGCCTCTGTACCACAAATAAATAAATAAACATTCACAATCGTGGAAAATTACGTAATCAGAGTTTTATATTTGACTGTTAAACTTTTGTTTTACTTGTTTACATTTAAATACCTAGAACGCTAATCAAACTTTTCTTTATGTAGTTAGGTATAGTCCTAGTATTTACACACGGACCCGCCAAGATCCGTATAAAACTTTCGCTCGTAGGTATTTATTTGGGCAGATGGAATCGTACTTTATTTTTAATGTAATTCAGGAAAATCTGTTTATCAGATTAATTAATGAAATAATCGCATACTGAAGTGAGTAAATGTTCTTCTTTCGAAGCAGATTTTCTGAACCTGACCCTTGTATGTATAAGGAAATGTACCTATAGGTTACAATTGTAATAAAATAATTGTTAGGCAATCGCCCGGTATGCAAGGATCGCATGTTCAATTCCCGCCCCAGGTGGTTACTTTTTCAAGTGCAATATCTAATTATTAGAAAGTTCTGCCTATTAAGGGGCTGTCTCAAAAAATGCAAATTGTAAACTGTAGATCTCTTTGAATTTGCCCTTATTAAACCTAACTAGGCATGATTATTGCTGAGAATAACAATGAGTTTGTAGCATGTAAGTAGGAATAGGTAACTATTCAGATAATATAAAAATAAACCTCAACTGCGACCACTATTAACTAGCTCCTGATCTTACTTAATTGCATGTTCCATAAAGTTAATGGTCATCAGAAAATTTTCTTTATATTCGAAAAAGATATAAGTATCTGAAAAGGTTTCCGTGTAATAAGTATCCACTTGAATCGAACGGCCCTCGTGATTGAGTCACCATTCATCTGATTCCTAACTGTATAAGGAATTTAATTAAGGCGGACTTTCTAAGGATTTGTCGAGAGAGGCCCTTGATTTAGCCGTCTATACTATATGATCTGGGGTAGTTGACGAGGCTATTGAGAAATTCTTGCGTTAGTGGTCAAAAAAAAAGCTCGCATATAAGGGAAGAAACCGTACTAAGTGAGACATATACAATATGTAACAAAAACCCTGTCCGAGCCGTAAGGGTCATAAAGTTGCTTTAAAAATGTTACCAAAATAAGTATCGAAATTACGTAATTCATGAATACTTTTTTTTTGGCGATTTTTAAAGTTAACAAGTTTAGCACCTATTTACCCTAAAACAAGGTAATTTTCAAAATACGTTCACACTCCCGGCGGGCGCGCGGCTCCATTGACGCCGCCTACTCGCTTTGTCGGTACTACAATAAACGTAGCCGCGGCCTTTGATATCGCCGCGGCACGTGCCGGCGGCTATCCCGATATTATTACAGGTCAGTTTCGCGATGACATTACTTCCGAGTGGTCGTTCCGTTCCGTTGATCCGCAAAATATCGTATACGAATCAAGAATACTTTAATATGCTCATGTGTCTGGATAGGAGTGACTGTGATTATTGTGAAGCTCGCAGAGACTATGAAGTGCGTTTTGCTATTCCGCTGGGTATCACAGTGCCGTCAGAGCGTGCTTTCCAGCGTTTGCACAAACGCGTGTTCACTACGGGCAACGCAGGTTCGGAAAAGGTTTGACGCAGGCAGGCCACGAGTCCACCAAACACTAATCACTACCACAAAAAAAAAGGTCTTTTCAGTGCTACCAAAAAGTCTCTGTTTTTTACGATTGACACATTATTATCTGGCTAATAATAAGAGCCGGGGTTATCTGGGGTCATGACTGCGCTACCTGTGAGTGCCCGCGCTATGCCGCGCCCCCGCGCGCCCCGTCACCACCCTTCGCGTTGCCATGTAAGTTTTTTAAGTGTATTATTTCTTATCTTTTTTTTTCATGGGGTAATTTTTTTCTAATATTTTATGAAAATAATTACACAAATAGAACCTTGACTCTATACCTGATAACACCTTAACGGGTCGGACAGGTTTTTTTTTACATATTGTAGAGTTAAAATATCATTTGATTGGCGGGCTTCTGTATAATTTTATGGTTTAGTTATTTCTTAGTGTAATTTACAAAGCAAGGCAATAAGCAGGGCATCAAAATTTGAAATATTTTCAGAAATGTGAACTAAACGTCTTAAATGATGCATAAACCGAACGCACAGGTCCTGTTTAAGTACTTTCTAATATGCACACATATCCTATTGCTGTTTAGTAAAAACTATCCATTTATTTTGTTTTTTGCCCGATATTGTTATATGTAATTCATATAGTAATCTCTTATATCCTAACTTTTTTTACTTTTTTACCGTTCTTTTTTACCGAACAATAAAAAATGCCCAGTTGGACGAAGAGACAATCCAGGACAGAACTGCCTGGCGCAAATTAATTAGGAGAGCCGACCCCACCTAAAGTGGGAAAATGGCAAAGACAAAGAAGAAGATCGTTCTTCTTTACCTGTGAACAACGACGTCAATATTTGATTTAGTTAATATACTAAGCAAAGTTGAATGTGACCTAGCCTGTGATCTAACTAGTAGACCACTTGAAATGTTTGACACTGAACAGATAACATCCTCTGAAAGGTCATAGCACAAATTAACCGAGATAACCGGTGATACAGGAGCCATCCTAGTTTATACTAAAATATAATTATATTAAATTAACTATTATTACTACCAACTTGAAAACAGAACTTCACCTTATCGGCTTTTTTGTTAGTAGATAGTTAACTGAAAATATGAATCCAAGTACGTCCTAAAAAGTTTGTATCTAAATAAGTAACTGTGTATGTTGTCTTTTAATTTACATATTAATGAAAATACAACAAAATACGCGAATATAATGAGACCATTCTGAATCACGATCACATTACCCTGAAGCGATAAACATCTCAAAAGTCATTACGATAATGTCTAGCAGGCCGAAACGAAGAATGGTCGTCATTTTCGTTAATGTGTATACCCATATATTCACTGTTGTATCACCATTTGCTGCCAAATGATGATGATGACGGTGTTCAGGTTAAAAGGTGGGTAAAGTAATGGTGCTAATACGGGAATTGATCGTGCTAATAGCTACGCCTAGTTCAATCTCTTTCTTTGGTAGAGTTAATTAATCTTTGTCATCTAAGAACACGCTCTGGGCAGTGCTGGGTGAAAAAAAATCGCTGTGAACGTACGAGTACTTAGGTATATTTTGATAGAATAATAAGCCATAGACGACGTTACAGTAAGCTTTAACCAGTATCTTATACATTTGTCATAGGGGCGATTTGGTAGCAATAGTGCAAATATATGGTGATGTGCTGGCGACTACTTACTCCGGTAGGGACGTACTACATACAGACACAGATTAATGCGTGTTATAAAGATCCATAATTACACTTATTACCTAGCCCCAAACTAAGCGTGAGCTTGTGCTATGGCGATTAGGATAACGGATACTTTACTTACTTATATACTTTTTATAAACATCCATGACGTAGGTACAAATGCTCGTGTTTATCACACAAACATGACAAGTGGAATTGGAAATGGACATGATTTCTCTTTTCAAAATAAGAGAAAAAAACATATGTTTTCACCACACTTAAACGGACTTAGAGTTAATACCTATTTATTTATTTATAAACTTAACACGTACAAGCCACGTAAATGAAGTGGCGAAGAAAATCCGAGGAGCAGCGAAAGGAAATTTGATTACTATCAGGTAGATTTGTTCACACAAAATTGACCTCGCTTTGGTAAGTAATTTTTGCTTCACATATAACATTTGTTATGTTAATTAACATGTTATTCGATATTATAATAATTTCGTTTGGATTATAATCTCTTGTTATTAGTTTTATTATTGTGAAAGTTATGTTATTGGTTTTTTCATGTCGTCTATCGTATTGCGTTCTTGCGTGGCTGATCTTACTTAATGAACTTAAGAAGTTATTTTGTCGTAGGAATTTATTAACTAGATTTATCTTTGTAGAATTATGCTTCGACAAGATTTCCTAGATAGATATTAACAAAGTCAAATGTGCCATAATTGACATTGAATATAAAAAAACTGCGTTGCGTTATTTGAATGCAAACTTAAAAATAAGGGAGCAAGTTTTTTTTAAATATTTGCATACGAGTAATACTTGCTAGCGTGTACTTGGAAATATTATAAACGAAATTGACTGCGCCTCCTCTCTAGAAACAAAAAAAAACACCAAGTCTTGTAATTGTTACTGTGTACTACATTCACTCCTACATAGGTAAAGGTATCATGGTACTCGTACTTAGACATTCGGTGTTCATGATCATGACACACAAAGGCTGATATTCCACACACTCGTACACTCGTTCCGTACTAATGATACCGCCGAGGCCACTCATCTCTGAATAATTCCTCATTTACTAAGCTCCCGCCCTGTGTGTAGGTACCTACCAAGGTACCTACACACAGGGACAATAAACATTACGGAGTGTTATCATCTTGGATATACAGCGAATTTAAGGTGAGGAAAAGAATTAAGTAATAAATATTCCTTCAATTCGCTGTACATCCAAGATGATTACACTCCGTAAAGTTTAAATTTATTAGCAAGACATAATTAGTTTCTGTTTTGTGTTAAAGTATGTCATTAGATTTCATATAAATTTTTATTAAGGCGGTCCTGCACGAAATTGAGAAAATTAATTATTATATATTAAAATTAAATAAATTACGATGAGCTGAATTGGTTAAATACATTAAAATAACATATTTACGTTAGCCTAATTATTGCATTAGATCCTAGTCTTGTTGAAATTTGAAACAAATTCTTTATGATATAATAAACATGACTTTTTTTATGATATAATAAACATGACTTGTAGCTAATGATATCTAAGAGCATTGTTTTCGAAAACTTAGTGATTTTTACGCATGAAACATAAATTTGTACATGAAAATGATTGTATTGATATTCCGCAGGTCCCCTTCTTTTTAATATACACGAATAAAATATAAATAAGAAAATATGAACACTTCAGTTTTTAACACAAATGTGATGGTATAGCGCATTGCTCAGAAGAAAACTATTATTCTAATTTAATCATCAAGTCTAAAACTTTAAAGCAAATGGATCTAATTACTAATATTAATAAGTTCGATTCTGTTTGAAGATCGTTTAGAGTTATTCGATTTGCTTCGCGCTGCACCCCCTTAAAATTTGAGGTAGTGATCATGATTGCAGTAGAAACTTACGTCGCAAAGTGCCTGCACCGATAACAAAGTTTTGGCATTCAAGTATAATACAGTAGCAGTATAAACCAGTGATCACTAGATACTATCTAATTTCGTAAACAATTCGGTAGTCATGTTATAAACAATAATTATGCATTGCTATGAATGTGAAAGGAAATAAAACCAACCCGCAAATTAGAATCAGAAATAAGTAATGAGAAACGGACTTTTACACAGGCAATTACTTTACCTAGCGTACGAAAGAATATGCACAGACTTATTCTGAAAGACGTGAAGTAACAAAAGCTATTCAACGGCTGAAAAAAGCATGAAGTTCAGAATAGAATAGTGTCCTGTTATCGGGATGTTATTTAAAGGGATGCAGATGGCGACTTGCTTTCTTAATGTTTCATTCCGTGTCAATGTATTCCGTAATGATCCAATTATTATTACATACACCATAAAGGAAGTAAAAAAATGTAGTATATAAATTATAACTACTTACTTCCGAACGCAAATTTTTGACTATGTTAACAGTTTAACTGAAGAAAATCTTTTGCTGCCTTTTTAGGATATGCACATAGTCGACTAGTTTAGATAGTTTTTGTCATTCTCTCAGTTTATGCCAGCTTCACTCCATCTAAAGTGAGTACTAACCCAGACCCGGTCAACATTGCTTAAAACACCAACAAATAGTTCCCTTACGTCTCACTTCACGTGTTGTATTTTTTATAAGCAGAGCCGTCCAGAAGGCAGAAGGGCACTGGGCGAGCAGAAAGGTCGCATCCTGAATTTTTAATAGGACCGCCATGCTTCCGCTGCGAAATGAGCTGAATAAGTTATGATGCAAATAAGCAAATCCCCGTTGATCAACACAGATTTCTGTGTAGTGTAACTATTTTCGTGAGTAACGTGTTTACCTGGTAAACAAACAACGCTTGCAAAGCAGTGATATCTCGGTTCTAGGTTTTCGTGTTTATACTCGTAGTATCTTGGTTCTGAATGACTTTTATTTTCGTTGACGGTTTATGCGTGAAAACACAACAAACAATCCTATGCTAAGTTTAGTTCTACTTCTTTTTATTCAAAGTAAAACTAAACTTAGCACAGGATTGCTTGTTGTGTTCACCCTCGTTTTTGCCCTAATATCCTATCATCAGTAAACAAAGTATTAATACCTAGGTAGTAAAAAAAAGTCTTCCATAAAAATGTCAGTGTTTTTGGAATAGCTATTATAATTTCTTTATGTAAATTTTTAAGGTATAAATCACCCTAAACGACTTATATACTTCGTATTCTTAACCGGATAGATGATCATTCCGCTCAGTGAGGCCCGGTCGGTGTCACGAGGCCTCCAATTACCCTCATAAAAATGGCACACATTTGGCGGTTTTCCCTCCCTTTATTTTACTGTGGATATTGTCTGTGTGGTTGAGAGCTCGTTTTACGTATTTACGACGTTTTAAGCGTCTGCTGTGTCGTTTTACGTTAGATATGACGCGAAATTCCTTTTGCCATTAGAGTTCTGGAGTGGAGCGGTATGCGTGTTTCTAACGTTGTGGTGGAGTTTGAGACGAGAATTGGATAGAATGTCTAGCCAGATAATATTATAGAACTAATTCTTATATTTTCAATCAATATTATAATATTTTTTTATTAAAACAGTGGCTTTAAAACACAAACCCAAAATTCAGCTATTGAACCAACTCTCTGTTTTGAGTTTTTGAAATTTCAACATACTTTTGTGTTATGTGTATTATAAGGCTCTAAGCATTTATGGGTATGGGTTCTTCGTATACCTCATGATTACTGAGGGTCGTGATGAATTTTTGATGTGAAACACACATATCTTGTTTTTTTTTTGATGGAGTGGTTTGCATTTTTCATATCCAATACTCAATCAATACTTGCAGTATTTTTCACGATGGTTTTCTTTAGAGTTATGCAGTGATATCTTTAAAAAGACTGCAGTTATTTAAGTTTTTGTGCAAACTCAGTAGTCAGTACAGTAGGTACAGTCCGTGGATCTCACTTACACTCACGACCTCACGGATTATATTTCAAAGTTTTCTGTAGCTTTCTCAATCCACTCTATAAAATTCTACTTTTTCATACTTATTTCATAATCTCAACCAACAATAAAAATTTTCTAAAGGTTTCATTTTTTGTGCCTGCGTCCCACATCTCAACTTTTTCTATTCACTGCAGCCCAGCTGGTGTAAATAAGACATGTTTCTTTTCAAATATTTTATTCACATCGGCTCCCAGCATCTGAGGTCTTATTTGACTTATAAATATACATTCTCTTTCACAAGATCGGCCATGTCAAAATTCAAGAGGTTTTCTTAGCTTTTTTCAGAATATAAAAATACGAATGACTTGCATTCATGCAAAAAGCTGATTAATATTTTTTTCTGAATAATACGATTGCGTAATATTCATTAACTTCTTTTCAATTTTGACATATAAATTATACTGTGTAATAATCAAACGGATCTCGTCACCGGTAATGATTTCCAAATTCGAATTTGTGTAGTGTCCCGTATTGGATTCTTAAAAACATTTAATAGATGTACTCGTAGTAGGTTAAGTCAAATCGAAGATTTGCGTCCTGCGACCCTTAGGCTGCGTTTTTTGTCAGATTTAAGCGAGATGCATAGCGTAATTTGTGTTAAATAATCGCTTCATTAAACTAACTTTGCTCAGCGCGGATCCTGTGGAAACGGCTTAGCGGAGTGAGACTAGGTAAAAGAAACAATACTATTGGTCTGTCTATTTTGCTAATGGAGGTACTCTGCTCTTTTTAACCCCCGACGCAAAAAGTGTTATTTAACGGGTCTGTCTGTGTATCTGTCTGTGGTATCGTAGCTCCCAAACGGATGAACCAATTTTCGTTTTTTTGTGTCATAGATAATTTTATCCCGAGTGTTCTTAGCCATGTTTAATGAAAATCAGTCAAAGATGACCGCCGCCACAAAATGGCGGATTTCATATTTTTATACAGCTCCCTCAATATGGATATCAAATGAAAGGGCTTGACTTAGAACTATATAATATGATCAATTTTAAAACCAAGACCCCACAAAAAAGGCAAATTGTTAGGTTTTAGAGCTCATTTTTTGTGTCGGGGGTTTTCAAATTTTTATCGATGACGAACTTCTGCTTCAACAGCCATTGTGCCTACTGTATTTAAATCTGTTGTGATATGTACTAATAGTTCCCTTTCTCGAATGCGCACTAATACGGTTAATGATATTCCCTCGTGCGCCCACGACCTTTGGGTTAAGCGACGCGATCCAGCCGTTATTGCTAATCACTACCAACTAGGGAGTTTGTACTGGATTAAAATTCAAGCTTAATACTGTATCTTATGTGGTTGTAATAGAGAGTATTTTCCAATAAAAAAAATTAAAGCTTCTTTTGTAGGCGACTGTACCTACGTTATGACTAGAGTTTTTTGATTTGGATATTGCGCTGGAAAAATGTAAAGGTAGAGTAATATGTCATTTTCGTTGTGAACAGCGTACCCTAATTCGAATTTTAATAAAAACATCTAAAATCGAGACAACATGGTTCGTTTAAAGACAAAATCGTTTATTTGTCATCCTTATTTTTTTCGTTCGAAAATTTATATATCGTCACGCAACTAGGCTCGCCGTAGCAATGCTACGTAAAGGTTACTACGAAAATTCGTAGCAGCTGTCATACTACGAGTTTCGTCATTATTGTATTTATTCACTAGTGAATTTCTCAATTTTCCTCTACACTCTAAATGTCATGTATTTTTTGTATATTATTGGTGTATAATAAAGTGAAAGAGATTTCAACTTATAAATACACTTGAGTTTCACGCATAGATTTATACGTAGGTTATCTCGTTTGTTTTTTACTAAAAACATTCAATATTTGATTGATTATAAATAAAAAACCTTATTATTGGAAATAAAATTCACAAACCCTGAAAAGTTAATCGTGCTTATTGTATCGATATTTCCATTTAAAAACTTTTCACTGTAGCAGAAATACAGTAATTTGAAGCCGACGTCTTGGTTCAAGCTTTTCTGCGCGAGCAAATACATTTTCAACTCAGACGGGATTATTTTTATGTTTCATAATTTAATTTAGTTCGCTCGTTGCAGCTGAGAAGCTGTTGTTGAAAAATTTAATTTAGCTTCATTTGAATAGGTTTTATAGTCTTAGTAGATTTTCTGCTTAATAATTTATGAAAACTATGTGACTTGTCACAACTTGGTGGCCTTTGACTTAAAGTTAATGAGATTCTGAAGTTGGAAGGTGATTTCAGGTGGATTTGTTTGGTTGATTAGGTTACTCGCACTTTTTTGTGGATTTATTAATCAATTTATTAAAAAATCTAGTATAAGTGGGACTATATGCTAATAATAGTCTACATCTATTAGTGCCCTATCGTTTTGCCGACGGCCTCTTACCACCAAATCACGACATCAAAAAACTATTTTATAATTACAAATGTATTTATATACGTGAAAGCATCGCTTCAATTTATCAGATACCAAAACATAATACCGGAAATTAATATGTGAATGTGTCGTGGTTTGTCAGACCCATCCAATAAAGCATATGCGAAGGGGATAAAAAGTTACGTCAATGCTGAGGATTGAACGGCAAAGTAATCGTCAAGGAGGACATATTATCTCCGTTCAATATGATATTTGGTAGTGGATTATGTAACTTTGAATGAAATTATTTCAATCAAAGTTTTGTTACTAAAGTTGGCCATTCACGGCCAGTTACACTAATTAGTCGGTCTGAGGTACGACCAAAATTTTACGTTTTCAATATAGTTATTAAAAATCTAGGCTATAGGCATAAGTACTAAAAAAGTAACTTAAAGTTTTTTTTTCCACAATTGCCCATATTTTACCGGTTCTAAGACCTTCCCGTCCATTTTTCCTACAAAATTATTAGGTTTATTTTTTATATAAAATTGTGGTGTGAATTTTATCGCTTATTTAAATGTTTATGATATTAGTTTGTTTTGACTTTCATGATTTTACATTTGAAATTATTATTGGCTTGTTATTTTTCAATGCATTATTTTATACCTACATGTTATTTTTTTTTACTGTTTTACATTATAAGTCTTACTTAGATCATTATTTTTATTATACCATCAATTGTGTGGTTATAGTATGATTTATGGTATGATTTTATTGAATCATTTATTATTATTACAATGTCAACGGCTAATGGAACGGACTCATCTTTGGTATCTTGCCCACAGTGCTCTCGTACTTTTAAGCCCCGAGGGCTTAAAATTCATCAAGGCCATAAACATAAAAATGTAGGGCATTTGACCTCTTTGACTTTACCTACACAAACTCAATCTGTACAGATTAATTCTTCTCAATTTCGTTCAGAAGATATCATCTCGTTAAGAAAATCAAATCATGTGTTACGTCATATTCCCAAGGGGGCACGTAATTTGGCGGCAGGGACTATGCAAGTTGATTGATGATTGCATCAAATCAAACGGGACTGTGGAATGGGTTAATTTGTTATCATTTTCGTATGTGGCTTTAAAAATGCCCGAAAGAGGGGGTACGGGTAACCTGACTCAAAAGGTTAAGGTCAATATTGGTAGTTTTTGTGAGGGTTTAAGGGATTCTTTTTGTCTTGATGTGTCTGTTTTTGGAAATATCCCTCATATTAATATCAAACAAATTGAGTCAAAGGTATACAAGGGTGACTTAAGAGGAGCAGTCCGACTGCTTGTTTCTGAGGACTCCTTGGCTCAACCGGGTCCTGAAACTGTAGCAGCTTTACAATCCAGGCATCCTTTACCATCTCGCACTCTTGCTTTTCCTCCACCTCCAGATCGAACATATACACCTCTTACCTGCACTGTGGAGGATGTCTCATGCGCTCTGGCTTCTTTTTATAACGGTTCTGCCGCGGGGTTAGATGGTATTCGTCCAGATCACTTAAAAGAACTGACCTCTATTTCTGCTGGCGAAAATGGTCCTCGTTTGATAGAGTGCTTAAATAAATTGTGTAATTTTCTGTTGAGCGGACAACTTAATAAGGTAGTTTGTCCATAGTTTTATAGAGCTTCTCTTTGCGCCTTATCGAAAAAGGATGGCGGAATAAGACCGATAGCAGTTGGAAGCACCTTTAGGCGTTTAACTGCTAAATTAGCATGTTTTGCGATTCAAGAAAGTATGGCTGAATACTTACAGCCACATCAGTTGGGTGTTGGAACTCGTCTTGGGTGTGAAGGGGCAATTCACGCCACACGTTCATTTGTAATGGACGCTAATAATGTCGATTGCGTAATTATCAAGCTGGATATTAAAAATGCTTTTAATTCCATAGAGAGGGATGTTTTAATTGGTGAGGTTAAGGATAATATTTCTTCTCTTTATCCTTTTCTTGACCAGGTATACGGTACCACTTCAAATTAGTTTTTTAAGGAGAACCTTATTCTGTCACAAGTGGGTGTGCAACAAGGTGAGCCTCTTGGTCCTCTTGTTTTTAGTCTGGCTATTCATAAGGCTATAGTCAATTTACAGTCTCCGCTAAATATATGGTACCTTGACGGCGGAACGCTTGGTGGTCAATCGGACATAGTGAAACAAGATTTGCTCACCTTGATTCCTCGTTTCAAGGAATTGGGGTTAGAGATCAATTCTGCAAAATGCGAATTTTACCCATGTAGTACAGAGGTGGCTTCACAGTTTCAGAATTTCATAGCTGTCCTTCCCGGGTTAAAGATTCTTTCACAGGACAATTTTGATCTTTTGGGTTCCCCCATTTTTCCAGAGGGAATTTCGGGAGCTCTTGAGAAACAAAGACAGAGTCTTGAATTTGAAAATGAGCGCCTTAAGTATCTTAATCCACATGTGGCTTTGACTCTCTTAAGAATGTGCCTTGGTGCTCCCAGACTCATATATTTATTAAAAACTTGTCCGGTTTGGGTGTTTTCAAATGATATATCTGTGATTGATGAGTGTCTGAAATCCATCGTTTCCGGTATAGCTAATGTGTCACTCAATGAGGTTCAGTGGAGTCAAGCTGCGTTATCAATTCGTCATGGGGGTTTAGGCGTGCGTCGCGTCGGTGACCTTGGGCTTCCTGCTTTTTTGGCATCTGGGCATGCAGTAGTTGGTCTGGTTGCTAAAATTATTTGTAGAGACGAAAGCCAAGTAGTCGTGCCTTTTCTTTCTGATGCTATCAATAAATTTACGGACTTGCATCCAGATGTTGTTTTGCCAGATTGTCCTTGGGTGCAGCGCTCTTGGGATGATATTGGGGCGAAATGCGTCATGAATCGACTATTGGGATGTGCCGCTGGGGTAGATTTGGCAAGATTGCGAGCAGTGTCACAGCCGGAATCGGGGGCGTGGCTGCAGGCTCTGCCCTCACCTCATTTCGGCACTTTATTAGATGGCGACTCTTTGCGGGTGGCGGTTGCCCTTCGCTTGGGCTGCGATGTATGCGAACCTCATTTATGCATTTGCGGCTCTCGCGTTGAGGCGAGCGATGTGAGGGTAGATTTCCTCGCCATCACGCTCTTAATGATATTATTCGGAGAGCTCTGATTTCTGCCAATATCCCTTGTGTGCTTAAGCCACCTGGTCTTAGTTAGACTGATGGCAAGAGACCGGATGGCCTTACTCTGGTACCCTGGGACAAGGGTAGATCCCTCTTGTCGGACGCGACCTGTGTCGGTTCTTTTGCGGCTTGTCACTTAGGGCGGACCACGTTGGCGCCTGGGGCAGGAGCTGAGACAGCGGCTCTTAAGAAACACTCGAAATACAGCGAGTTAAAAAAAGGATCCCTTATAGTTCCCATTGCTTTTGAAATTTCAGGCTGTTGGGGATCAGAAGCAAAGAGTTTTGTTGCAGAGGTAGGTCGCCGCCTTAGACTTAGGACCAATGATCCTCGGTTGGGGTCCTTCCTGGTTCAGAGGATAGCCGTAGCCATTTAGCGAGGGAATGCTGCGAGTGTTATGGGCACTTTTCCTCCGGGGTTGACATTGTTTTAATTTATTTGTTTTTTATTTATTATTAATTTCTTTTAATTGTAATTCATATTAATTTTAATCTTAGGATATGTGACTTAATTTCATGTAATATTAAGTTAATTAGATTATTCAATAAATATATACCTACTAAATTAAAAAAAAAAAAAACTAAAAGTCCCGTTTGCGTGGGGAATTGCCCACGTTCTAGCAGCACTTATTGAAAGTCAGTTTTCAGATTATTTTTATGTTAGTAAGTGGAGTCATTTTTTGAACTGACCGTGAATAGCCAGCTTAACAGAGTAACTGAAATTGTCAAATGTGACATTTTCAAGCGATTTCAATCCTGAATTGTTAGCAACAGAGTTACGTAATTAGCCCCCTGGTGTCAGTAAATCCAGCGAGAGATGAAATTTCCTAGGAAAATGTACCGACTTGGCCTTCCCCTTAAAGTTAGGCAACTTTACAACAAAATTCCCGCTTTTTCTAACCACGAATACAACACATTGTTGAAAGTTGTTTTGTCATGTGGACGATGAAAAAAAGTTTGTTTGCACGAACAGTTTTTCTTGGAAACAAATTCAATTACCCACTCAATTTTGTATGTTTCGCAGTATGCTCACGTAAATACGGGGTTAGTTTGTTATTAAATTTGGGGCTACCGTTTATTGAGTTCGAATCTATGACTATGATTAAATATTTGTGGCAATACGCCTTCAAGCTCGGAATAAACACACTTATTGTGTCATAAAAACTAAATTGAAGGTATTGTAACATAAGCTGCTTAGAAGAGCGGCAGTTTTCTTAAATAAGTATGAGGCAGGTTTTCTTCTCTAATTATTATTACCTAAGTATTTATTAAATGTATGTTATTATTATTTATAAAAAAAAAAACTATTTGACTGAATCAACCAAATTAACTATGTCTCGACAGTGTACGTGGGTCTCCCGTGCCTTTTTCATCATCTTCCTAGCGTTATCCCGGTTGTGCACTCGCGCCCAGGATCCGCTGACCATGATCCTGGATGTAGCAGATTAAGTAATTACTGTAGAGCGACTATCATCTGACCTCCGTGAGCCTGGTAACAGGGGAACCTGCTCATTTTGAATCATGGTTACACATTCAGTCGCCTGAATGTGCAGGTTGCCTCACGATGTTTTCCCTCACCGTAAGAGCATCGGTTAGTGAAACAACTATTGTACATAACTCCCGTGTCTTTTTATGTCCTAAATGTTATATTTCTCGTTTTATAGCGGAATCTTGTTATTATATTTCGGTCCCGTATTTCAGCGGAAACGTTGCGGCCGCTTCAAGAATAAGTAATGAGCTGCTTTTATTTGACGGCTTTTTTAATTTCCTGCAAAGGAACAAAATAAAATATTTATTACTATTACCCAAAGTCAGTCTTGAAGTACTTACTGTACATTGGATGACTTTCTGGTAATTATTTTATTAGTTAGGATGAAGAAAAGTGGACCCGTTTTATTTTCCAAGTTCCACGCTAATAAGTTTTTTTCTCAGTTTCAAGTATCTGGGCTACCGAGCTTTGCTGGGTTACTACTAATTAATTAAACGCTAATTTTGCAAGTTAGCATGAGCGTTGTGGCCGACTGCATAAGACGTAGGACTAAAGCAATGAAGAAGACGTGGATTCGAATCTCGCACGGTGACGAAATTTATTTATTTATTGTACATTATAAAAGATACATTGTTTTTCTTATATCTAGTCTGCCAAACTGCAGAACAGTTTGTCGGCAGTCGTTCTCGTGCTAATTTTACCTTACATATCTTTTAAAGAAAAGATAAGATATACAATATTCAAACATTTACCGCATTTAATAAAGCGTTACCTTTTTTATCTTAGTCTATATTTTAATATTAATAGTAAAACAATCAAAACAGTATTAGGGACACAACGAAAGGTAGTATTTTTTTAATTTTGACTTTAAATGATTTTTTGATACCTACATCACATAGTAAATCTTGAGCCAGCTCATAAATTGTAGGTATAAATCCACTGTCTAGTTCTTTTACCAAAATAATTTTGTACTTTAGGCACATACATGGGGATTCTAGTAACACAACTTTCATACTTATTATATTTTTATTACTTAAGCAATTATTTTGCAAGTTTTTACGAAATTAAATCAAATTTCACTTATAAAAATTAATCGACTGTGTCATCCGGTGGGACTCGAACCCACGTCCCTTCGCTATCCGGGCGAGTGCTCTTACCAACTAAGCTACGTTAGTCAGTCGACGAATTTTTGGAAGTGCTTGCTACGCCAGTTAGCCGGCGAACTTTCATACTTTTCTCGAACACAATCTACAAATTTAGTGAATCAAATCGAGTGCAATTTAAGCAGCGGTATATTAGGTAGGTTGTGTACTTGTTACTGCTAAGTATTTTAAGTTTCCGCCCGCGACGGGCCGGAACGCAGCCAGTGGCGTAACTACCAGTGCCTAGCCAGTGGCCTAGGATGCTGTTACCCAGCTTAGAGGAGCGTGAAGCTTGTAAAGTAATATTAAGCTATCAGGCATTCGCTGATATCCAATGTCGTGGTATGCCCCTAGCTGCCATGACTTATGCCTTTTCGGTGGATTGCTCATTGAATACTAAGTAACATTGATCACCGAATTATTATTTTTTCTTTCTTATATTTTGTATGATCAGATTTCATACGCTTGTATTTTTTTATATCTTTGCTACTCTCTAAGACGTTTCCTGTATTTACGGTTCAAGCCATTATTGTGCTCACGAGCATTTATTTATTTATCTTTATTAGGGAAACAAACAGCTATTAGTCTTACAACTTGTTTACAAATAATGTTTGGTGCTGAAGCCTAACAAGTTTCCACAATTGATTAATTCATTATGTTGAAGAGATACTACAAACACAAATAGACAAGGGACACAATATTTATACCTATAAACTTATGCCTATCCTAGTGTAATTTATCCAAGCCTGTGCTTAGATAATTTACACTAGGATATAATATATATATAATACAATACAACATGAGAAAAAAAAGAAACACTCGAAACACAACAGTTTTCGACTGACACTTCAAGTGACAGTTATCAAAGGTTGATCTAAGGTACAAGGTACTTATGGTGCAGCTGCATCGAGGGGTTTTTTTAACAAATATCGATAGCGCGTAAGACTTTCGTGAAATATGTCGATGTGACTATAAGCCGCGTTATACTTTTTGCAAGCTCTAATAATAAAGCTATTACATCTATAATTGGTTGAACTCAATTCACTTCATAAGACCACATTTGATACACCCATTTATCAAATGTGGTCTTATGAAGTGAATTGAGTCTAGGACACTTCAAACATAATTTACTTAGTAAATAAGGAGAGTCGACAACGTTACTAATAATTTTGTACAGTAAAATTTTATCCCTATTTGCATTTGCCATGTTAGCAGTGGTGTCAGGGACGGCTATAGACTTGAAAGCAATTTCGTCTGACAGAAGACCTCGTTTTAACAAAAAAGTTGTTTAAGTCACACTCAGTTTGTTTAGGTAGATGGATACTTGTAAAACGAGCAGTTATAAGCAATATTTTTCAGTGCATTTACTATCATAGCTCCTTTAAGTGTTATAAATATGTCCAGCAATAATAATGTCCTCCTAGACGTACTTATTTCGACTACAGCGGCCAATATCAAGAGATAAGCCAACTGCGCGGAAGATATTATAGTGCACTGGTGTGTGCGTAATACACAGGTGCAATTTTTGTTCCTTCACTCTCATAACTCGGTAAGACAATAGTCCGAAATTATTTCAAGACAGCAAAACCCAATATTTTCGGCCCGACCCCGGATTAAAACCCGGGGCCTCGTAGATAGTACCCAGCGTGCTGACCACTGGACCAAAGAGGCAGGCAAATATGTCCCGTATATCATCAGCGTAGTGATTTTGGCATTATAAATAAGTATTATGATTTTTCATACATACTATATCAGCCTTTAGTTCCGACAGTTATTAGATCACTGGTGATAAAATATCGCTTGCTAGTGCACAGTGCACCACTCACCTGCATGTTTTAGCAGTAGCACACAAAAGGAGCACTTACTCCGCGACCGGCGCACTCGCCGCCAAATTAACTGTTCAGCTGCAACTCTTTTGAATGCCGAGAGTTTACCTTCCATGTTCCCCGTGAAAGTATAATTTTATTCCGAATGAACAGTTTCACTATCTTATGAATGGACTTCTTGTCTGCTTCGAATAAGTTTTGCAGAGCAAAGTTTATTTTAATCATATTTTCGATATCGAGGAATAATAAAAACTTATTAACTTTCTGCATTTCCACGCGGTTGAGTGGCACTGAATGCCTTAAGACATTAAGTCTGCCAATTTTTCTTTCCTTTTTCGATGCAATAAAGTTGAAATAAATTATATGTGAGGTAACTGTTTAGCGGCAGATAGCAGATGCTTACTGTCGTGAGGTCAGTATAATTTTGTTACAACGCGAGTCGCTGCGAAAATGGGTTGTAGGACTATAATATCACAGTTACTTGGTTAAAACATGAAATAAACGAAGTCTATTTTGAGCTAGATAAATACTTGGTCAAACAAAACGCTTTAACGCAGTTGCAAAGTAAAAAAAAACACTCTGTTTTTTGGTAAAAATAACACAGCGGCCATACTATCAAGGTTTCAGTAAAAGTTTACTTGATTTGCATTGTTTGACCAAGCCTTTTCTCAGATGGCGACTATCACGTTATTTTTATCCAGATTCATAACCAACCACTGACCCCTGATATCATCTGTATCACAATGTCTGTAGAAAACTTCTGGGAACTGGGAGTAATTCTTTTAACCGGATTTTGCTAACCCTTGACATCACACCGCGCCTGGGGCACTCAGCGCGCGACGTGACACGACAGTTGAATCAGACCCTGTTGGTGGGGCCTTCAATACTAAACTCTGTAAGAAATTTTCCTTATTTTCGTTTACAGCCTCGCAAACGCTGGGTTGTCATGACTAGCATAGGTGACAGTGACGACTATAATGTCGAAAATAGGAATATTAACTAAGACCCGAGTTCACCAAGTTTAAAACAGCTCGTAAACATAACTTGACTGTCAATTTGACACAATTGCAATTCCAATCACAATGAATAATACTAAAACGGCTGTTTAAAAATTAAGAATGTGTTGGTGAACTCTAGGTTCAGAGTAGGTTTATCGTTTTAATTAAATGGCTGCAATTTTGGACATATACCATAAAGAGATTTATGCCTTTTATGGGAGAGACGTAGTATCAGGTTTGCTATTTCGTAATACTAGGTACTTAAGGATATACTACCGTATCTTCCCCTCAGTTAAAAAACATAAAGCTTTCCGGATAATAAAACCAAATCTGTATTTGAGTAGGTATTTCAGAAAACTGAAAATTTCAATTTAAAACGAACTCTACTTATAATTTTATATGAGAGGTTAGTTTTCACACGGTTTAACGGAATTTAACTGAAATTCACAGACGTGAATGCGTTTGTTAGGATATCGGGCCTAATCTGATACATAATTACGAGGATTGGCATTCTAATTTTGTTAGGAATGTAAAATAAACACCCGAATATTCCTCTGTCCCTTAACCCCTTTGATGTACAGTCAACAACACATCACCCTACCCAAAAATAATGAAATTTCTTAACCAACTCTTTTCTTTATGTCTATCAAAATAAAGCTCAAATTTAATTGATAAAATTGTACGTTTTGTGGTAAGTGTGTACACACGGACTACTACCCCACTATGAGACAGCCTTTATTCTCTACGTAATAAAATCTATTTTCGTTCACATAGGTAACCTGACGTGCTGCCGCCTGTACCAGTAGTTAGGCTTTAGTTGCACAGTGCGCCTAAAGGTATATCGCTGGTTAATTTACCCATGTTTATCTTCTCCGGGTGCGAGACACAACGTAAACACGCGGCCGGTATTGTTACAATGGAATTAATTTGTAACTCATCATTATGAGGGGTTTACCTTAGAATAGTACCATTATAGTCACGTCAACTTCGTGCGTACGCACTAAATTAAGAAATCGAAAGATGCGATTAAAGTAAGAAACAAATTGGGTCCGATTTTA
Organism: Pyrausta nigrata; assembly: GCA_949316185.1. Lineage (NCBI taxonomy): Eukaryota > Metazoa > Arthropoda > Insecta > Lepidoptera > Crambidae > Pyrausta > Pyrausta nigrata. The sequence goes on from OX438943.1 coordinate 13,750,983, forward strand.
GTTACCATTACAGTTCCCGACTGCTTTTCTTTCTAAATTATTTGTGTATAATGTCTAAGTGCTTTGTACAAATAAACTTTTACGTTTGACTCTTCTGATACGGTCATAGCACAGTTATGGTATGGTAGTACCATAACTACATATGGTGTATCATTGACATAGATCCTAATTCAGCATTGAAATTACAAGCATTGTTAGGTATTTAAATAAATTGGTTACATCGTAGTAATGTACAGTGGGCGACACATCAACTTACCCAAATCTGTTAAAATATGTCAAATGATATGGAACTCTATGCAATTAACATAAAGTTGAATTAAGGTTGCGGAAATTTGACAGTCAGGGTAGGTTGATGTGAAGCCCTCTGTGCGGTTTTCAAACAAACTCCTTTAGAAGATAAATGGGTCGAACGTTTTAGCACCTGTGGTATTTTCGATTAGGTCTCAAAATAATGGGTTTAGGTTTCAACATACTTAATTGAGCTTGGAAGTTGGTGGTGTTAACACCCCTGTGCACTCGGAAAGCACGTTAAGCCGTTGGTTCTGCGCCTGATCTCTCTACGGTCATGTCGGACCGCCGTCTCACCGAATTATGAATTACAGAGTGAAGGAACAGAGAGTGTACGTGTGTATTGCGCACACACTTGTGCACTATAATATGTCCTGCGCAGTTGGCTAATCTCTGTTGAAATAGGCCGCCGTAGTCGAAATCGGCTAGGAGGACATTATTATTAATATTACTTAATTAACACTCTTTGAGCTGCCTGCGCCATGTGGAGAATCGTGTACATGTATTTATTTTTAAAGAGACCGAACCTTTTTCTCAACATTTTATTGTGCAATGCATCTTTATTAATGATGCTTTAGCCTAAGTACTTACAACAAATTATTATATGGGACCAGCAGTAATTAAGAAAAGTTATATATAAAAGCCACCAACAAAAATCGTGTAAGTCGCTCGGTCCCACTGACAGAGATTTAAAAAAATATTCTTAAGGAATGAGTGTCCTTGACTCGTATACCTCAAATTAGTATAGTGTATAGAATATCGCTTTTCAAGTCACACGGAGTTAAAGATCCCTTATGACACGTGTGATTTGGATATACTAATAGTCTCGTCACACTTTGGTTAGGTCTTTGATTAACAAGGGCTTTAGGGAGCTTCTCGACATTTGTCAAATTGTTAGTGTGTGTAAACAAATACCTAGGTTGCTGATAATTTTAATTCAATATTGTTCCTTCAGGTATCATATTTCCAGACACAATAGAATCAATAATTGATTACCATTACCAATCGCCTACCATAAAACCGCGGACGCCCGCGGTTTTATGGTAGGCGTTATAGTCAGATTATTTTTTAACATAAAATAATGAAATTCAGCTTAAGAGTCAAGTTTTATATACTTTATAAGTAAATTTTGGTGGATGCTTCGATGTATATCTAAGATAATATGTCAATTGACGTTCCTATCTGAAATAATTATAAATGGTAATAATAAATTAATAAAAGGTAAACTTTAGGTAGGCTAATGTGCTGGCCTTACTGGCTGTATACCCACAGTTGCTAACAAATTTGTGGTCCGCCTCGACTTCATAAAATTAAGCACAAACGATTTCATCTTTTTATTATTTAACAGTACTAATAACATTCGACACCATTAAGTATTGAATTAGAAGAAAGAGGAAAGAAAGAATCTGGCTCATGTGTAAGTAAATGGTATGATGATTCGGTCAGTCCCTATTTCAATATTTAAACATTATTAAAATAATACGAACAGCCTTCATTGAATAAAGTTTTGCTAATCAGAACAAAAACAAAGCTATTACGGATGGGTCTCTCTTAAACAATAGGTAATCATCGGTCCGTCCAAAGCTTTCTCCAATAATTAATGTAAAGTACCCATTTATGGGATTAAACTAAAATGGCGGTCTGATTGAATTTCTCCACCAATTAATTTGGCCTAAACGCACCGCAACACGATACGGTGGCAACCATCCAATATCGGCATTTTGGGCTATAATTACTTACTCGCACGCCAGATTGTAGGCTCACTAATATTCTCAGGTAAATTCCGATGTAAGACGATCTTAGAGGTTGTCGAGTTATGACTTCGAGTCATCAAGATTAGGTCGTATGTTATCGTTCGTGTCTAGGCTCAATTTCACCGTGTAACATATCTATAATAGAATTGTAAAAAGCCGAGTTGCAACCTTAGTTTAGGTCAGTGAAGTAAAAAAACCGGGCAACTGCGAGTGATCCTATAAGCGTTTCTTTTGTTTCCTTTTGAGGTACGAAACCATAAAAATGAAGTTTTTGAGATGTCGCTCACAGACTTAAAATTCGCTGAATTATTTTTGATGCGTATACTATTGTTAGAGCTGGTGTAGTCCAGTGCACAACCTAGGCACAGAATAAATACTAGCTAGGCTGCGTTTCACCTCCATAGGATAAGTACATCCAGAGATACAAGGTGACCTCTCTTCACCATACATTGTACAAATAATAAGGTCATGATTACTGGTCGGCTTTGAGACAGCGCGTCGCGGACTAAGCTAGGGCTTAATAACAGATTATAATTCAGATTTTACAGATTATAACGTGTAGCTATAACTAAAATGTCACCTTTATCACCTAAGTACACAAATTTGAATTAAAAATTTACTAAAATTCCTTAAGTGGATTAATTACAAACAATTATGCTAACAAAATCATAGACTTAAATGAGAACAGTAAATCGTTATACCTCAGAATGAACGTCTCTGAATATAACTGAGATTAAAGACATCAAACACTCGTCTAATTTTGAATTTAATATTGAAATGGTTTTGCCTGACTGAAGTGTGCTCCTACTCGAAAGTTATGAGAAAATAAATGGGCTTTTTCGTGGCGATGCGATGATAAAGGTCTATTCCACGTATATGTACTTCATCTGTATTCCTCAGGCTTGTTAGGAGCTAGATGCTGGCTTGACTTAATTATATGCCAGTGCTTTTGTTAGACTGGTAATAACACTACTTTACAAAAAATATTTTTCTTTTACCCAAAGATAATTAATACTGAATGTGGTTTCTACCTACCCGTTAATTACAAAAATATGTCTTATATATTTTTATCACGTCAAGTTTTTTTAAGACATTCCTCATTAAGTTATTCCGCTAACTTGTTACTGGTGCTGAGATAATATTCGCTTTTGTTGTATTAATCTCATAATTAAACATTTTGATTAGTTTTAAAATGGCCTTAAGACAGTGTAAATTAGATCCAAATAAGTTTTGCTATGTTTGTGGTCAAATTATTTTATCAAAAAACGAGAGATATATTACTGAAGCCGTAAAACGAGCCTATTTCCAATATTTCCAAATCTCGGTGACAAATCTTGATAAAAATTGGGTTCCTCGAGTGATATGTGAAAATTGTAGAAGTATATTATTGAATATGTCTGCAGAAAAAAAAACTTGCAATTTGGCGTCCCAATGTTATGGAGGGAACCAACATATCACGCTACTGACTGTTACTTTTGCCTTACCAAAACTTCAGGTTTTAACAACAAAAACAAGAAGTATATACAATACCCTGATATTCCATCAGTCACGAAACCTGTATTGCATTCTGAAAGAGTGCCTTACCCATCACCACCCTGGGAAGCGTAAGCGATGAACATGGTGAACGTTTTCATCAAGATTTGAAGATTTATGAAGAGAGGTACCAAGGCTTTTGGGATAAGAATATGTTAGATGATTACTGCTGGTCTAAATTAAGAGAAACTGATGCTAATCAGTATAAAAAAAGAAGTGGTTTGTGTCATTTTTGAAGTTTTTATAAGTCACACATGAAAAATTGTTAAAAACAAATATAGTGAATATTTAAAAAAACTTGACGTCCTATTCTTTTTCCACTTCAGTATCTAATTTAAGGTTTACTACTCTACCGATTCACATTAGTTTCATCTATGGGTAAAAAACCTTGTAAAGTAGTGTAATTGTTTTGGAAATTCAAATATGAGGTATATCTTTAACGCTTTATACACATTGCATGTGAGTCATAAAATATAGGTAAATACGGCAAATACAGTTGTATTTGCCGTATTTAAATAATTAGAATAGGTTTACAACAACAACACAGTAGCATTTAGTTCACTTGAAATGCTTATAGGTTTTTAATTTTAATCAAGACATCATCTAAGGTCTGGCTTTATTATCTGTACTGTATTCCTTTCAGGGGGTGATTCTGCTACTCCACTACTTACAACAACTTTTTTTTGGTATCAACATAGAAATCTTAAGAAACAATGATGATTTTTGCTTGAAGACTTTTTTTTTTATTTATGCCTGGTATTTTTGGCTGATTTTGTGTTTGTTCCTTTTATTACAGTTTTAATATTGAAATACTGAATATACCTACAAAATCCCTGAGAAGTGATCAGCTGATATTTTTTTTTGTAATATTGATGTTGGCCCCATAATAAAAGTTGTTGCATTAGAGCAGTAGAATCACCCTTTGAAAGGAATACTGTTAATAAAGTAAAACCCTACACCAGACTAGTTAAAAAAGTTAGTTTTTTTTTTAATTTGAAATGGGTTTGCTCTTGATTCTAGGCCATCTAGACTAAGGCCAACGCTACTCGTCAAAGTCAAGTCAAAGTCAAAGTCAAAATTCTTTATTCAATTTAGGACACGAAATGCCATTTATGAACGTCAAAAATTCTTTTTTTTTTTAAAACCGACTTCAAAACTACCTACAGTGCTAATTAAAACGTAAAATTTTATAAACAAATTTAAACTAAAAAGTACAAAATAATGTTTAAATTACCTAACTGTTCTACGAAATTATACAAGAAACCTATTTCCAATTTATTTATCTGTTATTTTTTTGTAGTCGGTGCATCTAAACCGTCGGCTGGCACCGACTCCAAAAAATTAGGGGGGATGAAAGAGAGAAGGGGGCTGCGCCTTTGACTTTGTTTTCCTATACAGTACCTGACAAAACATCTGGTGTTTTAATTACTAAACTCCTAATTTTTAAGGAGTTCCACCATAAGCTCAGCTCTACATAATGGTGACTATCAGACGTAACAACATGTCAACATTAAGATACTAGTACGAAAACATTATACATGCCTTTAAAATTTAAGGGTTTCCCTCGATTACACCAAGATCCTATCATCAGATCTCGACTGGGCCACAATTTGACCAACTAGAAGGTATAACTTCTAGGTAAACATTTTTTTTTCAAATCGGTCTACAACTGACTGAGATATGAGGTAACATAGCCACAAAAGAAACCATACAGCCGAATTGATAACCTCCTCCTTTTTTGAGTCGGTTAAAAATATCAATCAATTATGGCCCATATGCGGCCAGAACATGTCTCCTTATCTTACGGATGTTACGAAAGTGAATTTTGTATACCAAAATTTATCGATCGTCTTCAGGTAGTGATTTATTTTAGTAAAAACTTGCAAAGAAATTGCTTCATTATAAAAATAATTATGCAATTTACAACGCCAAGTTTAAAAAATATTTAATGAAACTTGTTTCATTTAGGAGTAATTCTAGCACATACGTTGATCATATCACATTATAATATGAAAGCATCGACACTGAAATTAAATCTGCTTGCACATTTCGGAATTATGTGTGTGATGTTTCCGATCGCAGCTCAAAGGCACCTTGTCAAGCCAATTCCCAACCAGACAGCTGAATATTATCGTGTTTCAGCGGCTTATCTCGATAGCAGCTAAGAAATTCGTTTTGTTTGACAAACAACCAACTGGTGGAGTAAACCGATTACCGCAACACAGCTAACAGATTACGGCCGAACGGTTTAACGGTAGGGTTGTAAATCTATCTAGTCTTCACAGCGACGATCATACAGTAAGATCGGTTGGTAGCCAGTTATGGTTCATGCCTGTTAGACAATGTACATAAATGTTCACCTGCCTATTGATAATGATAACTTTTATAAGCTAAGGCCTTGTTAATTGAGACGCGGCGTATCAGACGGCGTGGTGCAGACTGCGGGCCGCGGGGCGTCATGCGTTTTTTTCTGTGAGAGGCGGCGCACTTCGCGGCCCTCCGCATTCGATGCGTAAAGACAAACATATAGGAATGGTAACTATACTCGGCCCGGCAAACCTTGATCCCTATGACATTGACAGTTATTCCTACGACACATCATTGTAGTGGCGTCACCGGTACATTAGAATCGAATTGGAGGCTTCTAAAAATGTCATTAATTTAATTTCGGTAGATACATGTTATTACAATGATATTCCGTCGGAATTATAACAATTCTTAACATTTACAAGAAATTATCTCAATCAGACTTTACGTTTACGTCCTGCAAAAGTTACTTCGTTTGGAAAATATCGACTAGTGCGGAAAAATATCGATAAACAAATGTCAATAGTGGAAACGAGTGTACATGATTTATAATCGACCGTTGACGACCGTCTTGGTGTAGTAGTTCGCGCCATGGACTTCTGAACCAGGCTGTTGCTGGTTCGAATCCCGCAAGGGGCAAATGTTTGTGTGATGAGCACGAGCATTTGTACCTAAGTCATGGATGTTTATAAAAATATTATGTATTATGTTTAAAAATAGAGCGCCTTAGGGAACATTGTTCAGCGTGATGAGCATTTTCTATTGATGTACACGAATTAGTCTGGAGCAACTGATATCTAGAACCCTAGCAGCTCACCTCAACTATAAGAGATATGAATAGAGCGCCGTAGGGAACATTGTTCAGCGTGATGAGCATTTTCTATTGACTTACACAAATTAAAGGTCTGGTGCAATTGATATGCTAAATTACTTTAGACTGATTTTCTAACTCCCAAGGTAATCCTACTGTCTCCAAGTTACAATTTGGTGACGGAAACCTGGAGAAATCGAGAAAATCCTTCAGATTTTATAGGCATGTATACCATATATGCTACAGCATTAATTAAGGTATTTAAGTGTTTACATTCAGGAGTCATAATTTCATGGTGCTGCCCTTAACGCTAAGTAGTTCGTGGATACTTTCACCACAGACAGTATGTCGAAATTTTGTTGTGTTATTAATGAAAGATCAAAGTCAATTGGCAATATTTTTTATACTACTTATCACTAAGGAAAGGGTAGGGACGCCTTTGCCCTGCAGTGGGACACGACAGGCTCCTAAAAACAATAATAACTTTACGAGAGTAGTAACTTATAAACCGACCTTTGAGTAGGCTAGGGACACAACAATAAATAAATGCTAAACTGCATTATCTATTGCGGTAGGGAGGTTTGAGTCTGACTTTTTTCTGAACACTAAAACTAAAGTTACCTATATGTTTTTTTTTACAAACGAATAAAACTGCCTTCAATAAAGTAAACTAAAAGGTTAAAAAAAATCCTTTACACTATTACTAGGAAAGATATGTACGACAAAATTTAGTTTTGTAGTCGGTGTCACTGCTATGCGAAATTTTCTTACCAGAGGAGGATGGCCAGGTAATAGTAACCTATTTAAAAAAGAGTGCCTATGGACCTTGATTTTTCATTCCTCTCTTCTCCTTACGACATGGTAGACTAAGAGATCATAATAGCTGGATGGCGACGAAAGCATAAAATATTTTGTATCATCGAGTCCACGCGTACGTAGTCGCGGGCAACAGCTAGTTTAAGTTATAAAAAAGTTAAGTTACATCGACACGACCCATCACTAACATGAACTGTCATAGGGATCAAGGTTCGCCGGGCCGAGAATAGTGGTGTCGTTTATGAAGGAGCGGGGCGTACGGAATAACATTTTACGGCGCTGCGCCTGATCCCACGTAGTTCGCAGCATCTAATGCTCCCTCGCACACACCACTGCTAACCCCGCACCTCTCCATCCCGTTTCTTTCCGCGTTTCCCGTAGCGTCGCCTGTCGCTTCACTCTCCGCGTACGCCGTTTCGTCGCTCGCAGCATGCAGCGCTCCAAATTTAAATAAACGCGCATAAATCCGACGGTTCCATACGTTGCATATTATGCAACGATTTTTATATTTGTATGTACGTATGTGTTTTTATATATGTGTGTAGGTACATTTTAGATACGTATGTACATATTATGTTTTTGGCGACGCTCTCTGCGCACCGCGCCCCCTGGCGCCCCGCGAATCCCTATAAACGACCTTACTACGGTAATATACTCAATGATAAACCTAACCTAATTTCCGTACTAAATAATGTTTATAAGCTGAAGTCGTTATGAAGTTAAAATGGGTCAAATGAAGATCTCGTAGCACCAACCAAGTTTCAGGTTTTTTTTCTGTGTTTAGTTTATTTAGTTCTTAAAAGTAAATACAAGTTTGAACTTGGTGTTTCGTCGCAAAACTTTCAAACAACGGTCGTATCTCGACTTTCACACGACATGAATATCGTTTTAGGCCGAACTAGCTCTTCCCCATTCGAAGACTTGTAAACTAGCTGTATATCTACAAATCTTATAATTCAACAGCTACAGTTAGTAAATCATAAATCGAACAATGATCATAGAAATTGCGACATATCGAAGGTAGCTAAGTACGTAGTGTTGACTGCCATAGCAACAAGTCAAAATCTAACACGGGCAGTAAATCTGAATGAATTTTTTTTCGGAAAGTGGTATTTATATAGTGCTAAACAAGAATATAAAAGACGCTCCAAAGGGATTTCTCATTGCGGAAACTTTACGAATTCTCAAGTTAAATGTTAAAGATAAAAATTCTCGATTATGTACGAGTATTGCGGGAGAGCGCGTTAAATATTTTACAGCGAACAAGGTTCGTAAAAATTAAACAGTTTGTTTGAAATTCATTAAGAGCGCCTACAGCAATCTGGGTCAATGCAGCCCGCTCCTTTTACGAGATTAATGAGGCAATACTGTGCTTGGAGATTTTTTCAAATTCATACTTATTTGAGTTTTAGATTCTTTTTTGCCTGTTTAAGTAAGGCTCTTACGATTTTTTTTTAAATTTAGAAGTTGCATTGATGAGTGGGGTTCAGTATTATATTATACAATGTTATTTTTCTTATAAAAATATCTAAAATCTAAAAAAAAACTCATGAGGGGTTATTCTAGTGCTCAAAAAAACAACGTTTACAATGGGACCAAAATTAAAATCGCAAAAAAAACACTTCTCTATACAAACTGATGTCAGGTGGTCGGCGACTACGTAATGGGACTTAATTTTTTTGCGATTTCGATGTTGATCCCAGAGTTAAAGTTGTAAGTATTTGAGCACTAGGATCAGCCACTAAGAGGTTTTGCCTTAACAAAAAATTATCGTGTGTGGTTGTATTATAAATATGAGTATTTAAGCATTGCACTTCCTTGTCACGGGACACCGCCGAATTCAGAAATTTGTACCTACTGAAGTTTAGCTAGTTAAAATCATGTAACCTTTTTTTTTTAAAACCACAAACAAAATTTGGATATTTATTACAAAACTTTATCCCAGTTACAGCAAATTAAAATAAATTAACGACTTAAACTTGCTCGATGATAGCTCAGAATGTCGTCTAATTGGAGTTTGTATTTGGGTCACCGTGGCTCCGCGTGGTCTCGTCTGACAAATAAGCCTTGACAAATCACAGCGATGGAACGAGGCATTTCTGCCAATGGCCGGAGGAAAAAACAACTGCTATGTGTTTTAAGTTCCAAGGACGATGTGCACAACACAACACCCAAGGCCGACACCAGATGAGGGTTTTTTGTGTTCCCGACAATTAATCACTCGGCCAGGAGGGGAGAACTCTACGTGAGAAAGTTTGCACTACATCGCGTCCTGAAGGATCCCATACGTGGTCGGCTGTGACAAATTGCTTCGTAATGTTATTACAAGGAAGACTAGCTTTTTTTTGTTGTACTGCTCTTTTATTATTATGTTACTACTCAGAATAAAAGATCGACGCTAAAAGCCCCTTTAATATGCCTTAGATGTTATGATTTCCCTTCATTTGAAATTCCAAGTGTTGGGATTTGATCAAAACTGAATTCTAAATTACTTCGACATTTATGAACCGCTCGGCAGTTTGGAGACTTAATTATTTGACAAGTAAATCCTTTCTCTCAGAGGATCTGGCGGCTCCTCACCTTTTTGGGGAAACGGCATTATGTTGTTCAACACGATAAAGAACCCATTAAAATTCGTTCCAAGGAATTATGCAAATGAGATTGTAAGCGCTCACTAACAAGATAGGGCGCTCGCAAAGATTGTTCCTAAACTCAATTCAGCCTGCCTGTTGCGCGCCTTTGTAGGCAATACCTGCACGAAATTTGTGTGAGGGAGGGTCCATTTGCTTTGCGAATCAAAACACAAAGATGCTTATTGTTCAGATATTCCGTCCTTAGTTTTATTGTGTTTCTCTAGAGGTGCTCAGTAAAACACAGATTGAGAATTTAGATTTATTTTTCAACCTAACATCATCGTAACTTTCTTAACTTGACAGATCACCAGCTAATTTTAACAGGTGTACTCATCTAATGAACATTGTTCATACCACTTAAATAATAATACAGTCAGTACCGAAAAACAATTATTCATCATTTATCACGAAATTTACTTATATCACGAAAACGCTATTCTTAAATTTACTAAATTCCATTTAGTCAATTTTTATAAGTGTGGTTTAAATTATAAATTGATTGTTACTACTATCGGTAGTTATGTACGACTCACAAGGTTCAGAAGCTATTGAAGCTACCATTTTAAAAGTAATAATTACAAGTTGTTAAAAAATAAATTGTCAGCAAAGGTAAAGCTGGAAGACATTGTATAATAAAGAGATAGAACATAATGGAAGGAAAAGCTAAAATTACAGTTCAAATGACAAACCTATTAAAATGCAATGGAATTGTACTGTAGAATAATAAAAGCATCACAAAGTTATAAATCGTAGAATTAATAAAACAAATTAACTTGTCATCGGAATGATGGAGTAAATTCAATTTAAATACCACCTGAAATGTCTTAGTAGGATACAAAAATTTCACGTGATTTACAACAAAAACTTAATAGTCTCAACAAGAGTTAATGTTATGTATCTAAACCTTCAACTCCTACAGTATACATTTATTATGATCAGAGTCTACCCACAATCAACTTCACAAGCTAGTACATTAGAAATAGGAAAGGCACAGTCGAAGTATAAAATTTATTGCTGACTTCCCTAACTAGGACTCCTTCATTACCCGATCCACATAGTCACGTCGCGTTGCACAAATTATTCTAGCGGCAAATATTTAAGCAGTTTTTGTCTCTAAAGTTTTTGGTACTAAGCTTTGTCGACCTCGCTTCACAACTCTCACTAAGTATCTATAACTATAACAAGCGGGAAATTTAAAAGACGAAGAGCTACATGAGTAATCAATTAAGATAGTACAAAAACTCCGCTTAGTTTCAATAGGTTCTCGTAGATTTGGCACGGCTAATGACAGACTGCGCTTAACACAAAAAAGTGTCGAATAAGTCAGATTACTATCGCTGATTTCTTTGGTAAGCCAATCAGTTTGAAACGTTAATCCACTGGCTACTAGTACGATCTAAATTCTATATTTATGTGCGTATTGCCAGATACACGTCTAAAATACGTACGATTCTGTAAGAAAATAGGATTCTTTTATATTCAGAAAATATTACTTTTTTATATTTAAAGAGAATAATACTCAATTCACGAACGATTGGTTCTGTTTTAAATACTTGTCAGATTGAAGATCTAACTACTAACAATTCACTACGAGGCTACACGGTCGTTGACTAGAAATTACAGAAAATAATAATCAAATTAAAAACTCTCATTAACTCATACATAATAATAGGCTTTTCGTCAAATCGTTGGATTACACATTTTTAAATACATAATGTAAATTCTAAAATTCAATGATTCGAAACCCGTCCTTATATTGTAAATAAATTCTAACATTAAATTGACACACAAATAACAAGTTCACTGTATAACGAATGAAACTATTTCCAATACTAGCTAAACCAATTGTTCGTTGAGGCTGTCCTGACTCTTAGAGTACCTCCTAAGCTATCATTAATAAATAACGAATAAAACTTTAACAGCAAGCACCGTACTAATTAAAATATTCAGTAAAATTAGAAGTAAACATAGCTCTCGTAGAAAACATCCCACCACATAAAATTGACTAGTTCCTAATACCTATCTATCTAATTTTATACACCTTAAAATAAATTTATTAAAGTCTCTTAGCAATTTTAAGTCGTGAACCGGCCGCATTAGGAAAAGTAAGGGATTGATTGATGAAAGGTTGAAGATATGGAAGTAAAAGGAAACACCAACTTTAGACACACACTGCTGCACAATCGGTTGAGTTTAAGAACACATTATAAGAACGTATCATTTAAACACTTGAAGGTCACTGCGTCACTATCGAAGTGCAACCGAGTTCAAACTTTCACTGTTCCTTGAGCACTCGTGGAAGAGAGAGGATTAGAAGAAGAAGTGCACCCGGACGCCATTTTGAATGGCGCCTAGATGTAGACTTCGTGGTGTTGCTGCGGCCGGCCCCGCCTGGACTAGGAGCCGCGTTCCGCCAGCTCCACCATATCGTCGGTATCAGGTCTCGCCGCATCAATTTTTCGCCTTTCAGCTATTACTATTCGAATTTTCTCTTCTTCGCTGATAGGCTGATCATTCGTTTCGGGAGTCCGTAGAATTTGTGATCGCACCGACGCGTAGCTTGCGTCACTATTTGCAGCCGACTCGGTGGAAGATCTTCTCTTAGAACTAATTCTAACGTTTTGTCTCGTTGACGGCACAGCCAGAAGTACTGGTGCCGGACGAAGTAGCCTGGCTTCTTCGCCTCGTAAGGAATTTCTTTTGTCCACTCGCTGTCGTCGATTTTGTGCAAAGGAGTCTCGTCTTGGGGGGCTACCAGGTTCGAGTTCCTCGATGTCATCAGCGTCGATAAAGCGGGCGTCTTCCTCGTAAAGAGCAGCCGGCGGGTCTGACGTGGAGTCCTGCCGACGTCGACCGAAGGCATGAGGAGACAATGAAGCTCGTCTCGGTAGTAGTGATGCCGGCAATAAAGCGTGGTGGGAGTGAAGCGTGCGCCTTCTGCGTGCGGGGGACGGCAATGGTTGGTGTTTTGGTTCGCTGTAGGTGAAGTTTGCTGGAAGGGACGGTACCTTATTGAGCGGTCGAGGCGGAGAAGTGCATTGTTCTAGTGCCCTGCAAAGTGCTCTATCTTCTTCATCATCGGCTTCCCTTTCTAACTCGCGTTCTAGTTCTACATCCATGTCTATTTCGTCTTCCATTTGCTTATGCGATTCTTCTAGGTGTTTCATTAGTACCTGTGGAAGAATAACGTTATTGTTAACACCAAAGCAGGCATCTCTCACTCAATGTACTTGCGCGCGTTAATAGCCTACTCTCGAGCGCACCGACGGCGGTGCGTAAATCAGTAGGCTGCCAAAAACCGACGGACATGAGCGTACGCAATTATTTGTGTTACGGTCGATTTGTTTTCATGCAAACTAATTAAGTAATCTTATTTATACATCTGGTATTTACTATACAAATGCAACCAGCAGTGCGATTCTCTAAAACTAATGTCAAAATCCCGCAGCGGTTCCCGCGGCGGGGTTATGATTTGGTATTCTGTAAATTTTTTTGTCAACTTTGACACTAATGTATGAGATGACATAAGCATTCGTATGAGATGACATTAGCATTCGGGCCCGCCAATTTACGGGCAAGGTAAACGTACCATACATCGGTATGATAAGGAGCTTGCATACTACTTTAATCTTATTCCATTAAATGATTAATTTTTGTACATATATGTAATATCTTAAAAGAAAGTCGTGTTAGTTACACCACTTATAAGAAGTCAAGGATGGCTGGACCAATTAGTATAATTTGCTGGACCAAAATTTGTGATTTTGTAATTTGTCTTCGTCCGGAATAGAATAATAGGTATTCAAATATGGTATTTATTAATAAAACAAACATTAATGGAAAGTGAATAAAAACCCTAAAGTGCCCCCGAGACGATCAATCGTGATTATCAATTTTTACGTTATTGATGGACCAAATGATGTTTCAATAGAATGATCGAGCTTCAATTGACGCGTCAATTGCTGGCCGCCATTCGATCATTAACCTTCAATCACGTAGTTGCAAATGACTAGCTAAATTATTCTTCGGTCCCCCCGGCAATTTAAGGTTTTTGCTCACTTTCCATAAATATATTTGTTTTATTGATAAATATTATATTTTAATACTTAATAGGTATTATATTCTGGGCTATCTATTCTATTATTTCTATTCTAAAAAATAGTCCAGCCGTTCTTGAGTTGTAAGTGGTGTAACTAACACGACTTTATTTTATACACATATACTATAGAAGAAGATAATACAGATAGATATATTTGTGATCTCGGAACCGGCTCTAATGATTCCACTGTAATTTGGTATGTGGTTTTCGGGTTTGGTTATCAGGGGTGAAAAATCGATCAGTTTAGTCTTATGTTTGGGAAAACACGTGTTTTCTAGTTTTGCATGCGTTTTTTGCTAGGTCGCTAATTTGCGCGGGACCAAAGGGTGTGGCTGGTGACAGCCTTCGGTCGTGGTGGTCGGTGACCCATCTGCACGAAGATGTATGTTGCAAACTATAACGAAGTTCCGTACTTTTACCCTACTCGATAAACCAAATATGTCACAAACAAGAAGCTCACTTCAGAAGCATAATATGTCCTGAATTAGTCTCAGATTTAAATAAAATTCTAGACTTATCAGAGTCTCGAACGTTTGAACTTTTTAAATCTTTTAATAAGTCATCATAATTTTACGGCAGACATAAAGTTCCCACAGATACTCTTTATAACTATGTATGAAATGAATACATTTTTGAAAATAATTTAGCACAGAACAACATCTTAGATCTTGTTTTCCACATTACCACTTATCAAAACTGTAAAACACTATATCATTGTAAAACATTTCAAACCAAGCTACAAATAAAATAGGCCTTGCGAAAGAAGCAACCCTGACTTTATTAGTTTTACTCCAAGGTCGCGTAGCTGCAGAGGAATAATAACGTAATGTTCGAAACTTAAGGCACATTTTTGGGCGCAGCGGTCTGCGACAAAAAATTGTAGGCTATTATAAGAGTAGGTATAAACGATTTTCCTTGGAGTGATTTATCTGTTACATAGTAATTATTATATAATCTGTGACCAAAGTAAGAAAGTTTGTTGTTATAACAATAATTATTTTGAATGAATATACTTACAGCAACAACAACGTTGACAAGCACGAACTGTGCCATAAGCACGAACACGACAAAGAATATAGGTGCGATGATTGTAGACACGCAGCAGTTTCGCACGCAGTCCACGGAGCTATCGCAATCTTCCCGAAGCGTGTCCTTCATAATTCCATTCCAGTTGTCTCCAGTCGCCACTCGGAACAATGTCAGGAAAGCCATCCCGAAGTTGGCGAAGTGAGCGTGCTCCCCCAGACCTAATAAAACAATATTCACGCAATTTTATTCGTCTGACAACTTTGTTACTTGTTTGTGTTTGGTAGGCCATTACATTATGCTTAAGTGTTATCTTTAGATTTTATGGGTGTACGTTGGCAAGAAAGTTTTGTTATTAGGTATAATAAAAATATACTTTTAGGGGAAAAGATCAAACGTAGTAAAACAATATCTGTTAGTCACGTTATTTGATAGAAACAAGTTTGGCTCATGGACATGTAAAAGAAAATTACCTTGGCATGGTATTTCATCCGAACATTCCAGTCTTCCAAACAGTTCCACGCCCAATGCAGCGAAGATGAAAAATAGCAGAAAAAACAGCAAGCCTAAATTACCGACTTGCGGCAATGCTTGCATCACTGTATCTAACAGTGCTCTTATACCTTTTGCCATCTTTAATAGTTTCAACACCCTAGCTATTCGCAACACTCTCATGACTCTCATTATCGTTGGGTTTATTGGAATTATATTTGACTCTAATTCTTCTAAAACTATACCCACTATGGAAAGAATAACAATTATCACGTCCAGCTGATTCCATTTGTCTTTTAAATATATTTTAAAACCTAATGCTACTAGTTTCATAACTGCCTCAAGGATGAAAACAGCAGTAAAGAAGTAGTTGAAAATCTTCAATGCGTACTGCAGAGCTGGAGGCATCCTATAATACTCTATTGCCATGGTAACTACGTTCAAACCAATCACTCCGGCAATAGCTAAATCAAAGTATTTGGAAGTGACTACGTTATGCACAAAAAGTCGTGTTTGGGAGTAGTCTGAATAATACGGTCTCTGGTGCATTTCTGAAACAAAAAAGTCAAAAGTCAATATTACAATAGTATTGGATGAACATTAAACTATCTACTGGGTGAAAGTTCTTTAAGCCCTATCCTATTACTTCCTTTATATTAGAATTTATTTTTACTCCGCTTTTTTATTATTGGTTTATCAGATTATACAATAACATAGAGATAATAATAAAAATAACAAGTTCAAAGCTCCAGCATCCAAAATCTAAGTGTGCCTATATGTTTTATTTTTTAAGGATATTTTTTTTTGTAAGCACAGGCAATAAAAATCTTGGCATGCGGTGTGCACTATTCGCACCTGTTATTGATAATGCAATTAGTTATTTATTAGTCATAAGTTTGCATTATTATTATTTCGTTAGTGTAACTTACGAATAAATAAATAAATAGGTCTAATTAACAACAGATAACAACCACGGAGGTTTGAGTAATTGATTAAGCACAAAAACGGTACAGAAAAATTAAATTAAATTTCGCTCACAAAAATAAAAGCTTGCAAAATAATTGCTTAATTTATAAAAATAACTATATGTACACAAAATTTTAACGGTTAGCTTGAAATATTAATGTTACTAACTTCGCCGTTTCTTCTCCATCTGCAGCGCTCTCTTGGCGGCCCTGCGCACGCGTTCCTCCTTCTCTTGTTCCTCGCGGCACCGGTGGAAGTTCTCCACCACCACACCGACGAACATGTTCAGCACGAAGAACCCCACCAGCAGGATGAACGCGATGAAGTATAGGAGACGCCACTCTGAGTAGTTCACTATTGGCTGCAAGATTATTGGTTGTTTTGAATTTATAGAATTTAGTTTTTCATTATTGTTTGTTATGGTTTTCTATGAATTTTGATGTAAGGTATTTGCTTTTTAATAAATCAAATTAATCTTTATTTAATTTTTGATAATTTATGCTTGCGCTGACAAATTCCTAACAGGTTTGTTGACAGAAAAATAATGGGTTAAGTATCCATTATTTTTCTGAGTGTTTGGGTTTTTCTGTCTTGAAATTACTCAGACACAGCTCCGGAGTCAGGAAGTTGGTAGTGTTAACACCCGTGCCTCGGAAAGCACGTTAAGCCGTTGATCCTGCGCCTGATCTCTCTACGGTCATGTTGGACTGCCGTCTCACCGAATTATGAGAGTGAAGGAACAGAGAGTGCACCTGTGTATTGCGCACACACTTGTGCACTATAATATGTCCTGCGCAGTTGGCTAGTCTCTGTTGAGATAGGCTGCCGTAGTCGAAATCGGCTAGGAGGATGTCCTCCTAGCCGATTTCGACTACGGCAGATAATGATGTCATCATCATCATCATTTTTCTGGTAACATAACTGTGACCTGACCTAAATGGTCAATGTCGACGCTTGCTAGGAGAAATAATTTTGAGACAGAAATGCTGCTGCGTTGCTGCACCATCTTATTTTAACTATAGCAAAGGCCAAAAGTAACTATGTCAAGCCCAATACTAAAATAACCAGTTATAGTTGCGGTTGAAGTAAAGTGATGCAACTCTGCCTAAGCTGTTTGATTTTACTTACTTGCTGATCAACCCCGACTGCATCAAGGCCGGTGTACATGATGTTTACCCAGCCATCTCTCGAACTCAGCACGAATAGAGACATGAGGGCTTTTCCCAGGTCGTCAAAGTTATACTTCCTATTGACCCAAACATTGCCTTCTATGGCGAGACAGTCAGTTTTGTTCTTAACGTTTTTTATGTTTGCGCCCTCACAGTAGAAAAAAGCTCCTTTGAATAGCTGCAAAACATTTTAATGAGTTGAAGATTGATAATTATTACGCATTTTTTTATGATGAAAATCCGAACTTTTGAACTGACCTGCACTCCTAAGATTCCAAAAATAATGAAGAAGGTGCAACAGATAAGAACTATATTTCCGATAGGTCTTAAAGAGGAGAGCAGGGTTTGAACTACCAGCTTCAAACCTGGCGCACGGTTTATTACTCTTAACGGTCGTAATGACCTTAATAGCCTAAATACCTGAAAGACAAATAATATTTAAGTAAGTGATTTAAAACCAACTGTTAAAAGAGATCAAAGAGAATATCTTACCCTGAGAATTCCGAATATGCGTGGACTTGACTCTGAGACCAGAGACATTAGTAAATCAATAATTGATATTATAACAAGGGAGCCGTCCATAATGTTCCACCCTGATGTGAAGTATGCGTCAGGCCCGTAAAACATTCCTGAAGCCACAACCTATAAAAAAAATAACTAATGGAGCAAAGTCAATATGAAAAATAATAAGTGTAACAAAAGCAACACAAATAATACAAACTAGTTAGTAGTAGAAGAATATATCAGCACAAGAAAGTAAACTATATCGCACAGAAAACCTGGAGTTAGTAACCAATGGTAAGATATTGCACTTGCATAAATTACCGCCTGAAGCGGTAATCGAACCCGCGTTCATCGTATACGGGCTGATGGCCTAGACCACGCGGCCTCCCAGGCATTGACAAAGTCACTTTAAATCACATAAAACAGTAATTTAAATGAATAATAGACATAGTAAATCCTATGTAAGTTTAATTATAAGTAATAAATAAGGCACAAAAAGAAATACTACTGACCTTTATGAACATCTCGACGGCGAAGACGACGGTGAACACGTAATTGGCACTGGAGAGGAACGAGCGCTCCTTGGAGTCAGGCGGGATGTTGGGCCGCTCCATCGCGAGCGTGATGCAGTTGAGCGCAATGAACAGTAACACGATGTTGTCGAACCAGCTTCTAGTCACCATCCAGGTGCAGAATCTTCTCATTCTAGTGGAAGGTACAGAGGTATTACAAAACGATATTGGAATCATGATGACGTTCACACGGCCACGTCAGACTACCTAGCCTGCTTTGACCTAGAGACCGCCTCTTTTTCCTAGCAATAAAAGCTGTTTTCGTAGTGCACATTGGTAACGGACGACAGCACGTTGGCATCTCATTAAGTTGTAATCTTATGCAGGGGTAATGTTACGGTATATAGATGTAGTACTAGAGCGCCCGAATCGATACAATCGGATGACAGCTGTCAAAATTGAAACTGCGATATCTCGGAAACTATCCACCCAAGACTACTCACCAGTAGTACACTACTAGTAGTGTAGGCACAAATCGTAGAGCTCGACGAGATCTTCATTTTGGATGACAGCTATCAAAATTGAAACGGCGATATCTCGGAAACTATCCACCCAAGACTCCTGGTGTGTAGGGACAAATTGTAGGGCTCGACGAGATCTTCATTTCGGATGACCCTTAAATTGTACCTTGTCTCATCGAACTGACAGTGTAAAAACCAGCCCGTTTTACTAAGACTCCAGTCTGTCTGTCTGTCACCAGGCTGTATCTCATGACCCGTAATAGATAGACAGTTGAAACTACTATAAAAACAGCTTATAATATGTAGGATATAGAGGTGGTCTTAAGGTCAAAGTGGGGTAGTCTGACATACTGTGCTGTTAATAGACAATAAACTTATTATTATATTTGACAAATAATCTTTAGTTAAAATATGACTAATTCCTAAAACAATACACATTTGTAGAATAAAAATCTAAAGACATTTTTTACTTTTTGTGTACCAACCCTAGCGCTCCGCCGATCCGTAGGTTCTAATTTCAATAATACGGCCAATATAAACTACTGTAAGAAAACAAATCTGTCTCTTGTGGTAATGTTGCGGCAAAAATTTAGTCTGACTGATGTGCTGGCCTTTTAGGTACATATTTTTACGTTTTACATACTAAGCCGTCTCTGTGATATCTTTAAATGGTTCTATTGTATCTTAAAATTATTGATATATAGGGATTATTAAAGACATCACTACATTTTATAAAGTCCTCCGCCGCGACTGTTGGTAAGTACAAGTATGTATGTGCACGATAATCACAAAAACTAGTGAATAACTACTTAATTATCAATACTGATTCAAAACAAAAGGCCCGCGATGGCATATGCCTAACTTTTATAGAGTCTACTTCTATACCTACTATACCCGTTCTATGTAATGTCTATCCGTGCGAAGCCGAGGCGGGTCGCTTGATGATATTAAGTTGATATATGATATACATGGCATAGTTATGTAATGAAACAATGATCAAATAACGATCATCGGAAAATTACATAAATAAAACACCAGCTACGTAAGGGCTAAAACTTCGTGAAGCGAATATCAATACACTCCCGGGATACGCATCAGTCACACTTGTAACTCGATACTCCTGTTTGTATAAGTCCTTGAGTATTTCGTGAATATTTGCATTAAGGATTCTTAAGATTCTTACTTGTTGTCGGGAGCGAAGATGTAAAGCGAATAATCCTCCTTTTCTTTGAGACACCCTGTTGGCTCCATGAAGCGGAAAAGATCTTTGAATCTGAACTGTCTTCTATCAAATCTTGCCGATAAAAAGCAAACGTTATTATTTATCGCCACCTGTAAACAAAAACATTACAAAAAATAATCCAGTAATGTTATAAAAATTTTCTTCCGTTAAAGTCGTTGAACAATTTTAAGGTGTTGTCAACAATAAATCATATTGTGGAAGCCGTTAATAAGATTATTCAAATTGCGATGGCCCGTCCATCAACAGGAAATTTTTTTTATATAAAAATTTACGATGGTATCTTGGAGGTGATAGATAGGATGCTTTGTCTTTTTATAGGATCCGTAGCCAACAAAAATCCCTAAGTTTCGCTAGGGTCCTCTGTCTGTATTTTAAAAGATGATCTCAAATTGAAAAAATCTAGCTGAAGACTGGGAAATTATGTAATAAGTAGTTCCATATAATATAACTGCATCAACAACTTTGTAATTTTGCTTTTGGTTATTTGGCCATAATGCTGCTTATTTTTTCTTTATAACAGCACTATTCTTACCTCTTCATTGATTTGCTTGACGAGAGGCAGTGATTGATTGTTTCGCGGTGGCAATGCAGGCGCTTCGGTCCGCACCGGGCGCGGCGCCACCGCTAGCGGCGTAGTCGGTAGTGGCGTTAGGTTGCTGGCTTTCACTTCTGAGACTGTTGTCACTATCATAATAAAATACTTTAATTTTTGCACCTAAAAAATCTGTTACATTCTATTTCACGCAATTTTTGAAAATGCTCTGAAGTACTAAAATATTCAAATCCTGTATCCGACAGTTCGGCTTATGCGTTGTCTACCTATCAGGTATACGAGACAGTCTTTAACTTATTTTAATACTTGTATTTGTAGCAGGGTGAGTTGAAATTATTCATTTGATATAAAACGAACATTAAGCCGTTTAATGTAGATATCCTATTATCAAACATAATTAAAGCGATTTACGTTTCATTGAAACGAAAATATCGTTAGCCGAGACTTAATTAATGAAACAAACAACTTTGTCATGACTCCAGACGAAGGAGCATTTGATATTTATACTTCTCTCAAATTAATAAGGCTCCTACCCTGGCATACTAATCTTTCGTATAAACAACACAAGGGCTGCTATTTATTTGAACAGTATTTGTCCCCTCTCGGTAGGGGCTCTGCGTATTTCTGGTAAATGTACAGCGGAACTTTGGGATATTTGCTAAAGTATTGCGTCCTTTATTCCACTATTCAGGTTTAATGTGTGCGGTCAAATGCTTTGGATACCTAGCAAATAGGATTTGAAGATTTTCTTTCATAGCTTTTCTATATATTTTAAGTTCTTTATTAGGGTCAATGACATTCAATAGTCATAGATTAAACTTACCAGTTAAGTAGTCATTGGTGAGCGATAGTCTATGAGGCGGGGGTTTGACGGCGTCTAGTCGAACTGTTGAGTCTGATGAGAAGCCGGCTTCTGGAGCCTTCCAGGATACCTTCAGAAAAAATAACAATTGTATAAGTTTAAATGAGAAACCAAAAATTCGCACATAGGTAGGATTTGAACCCACGTCCTTTGGCAATGACGAATACAAAAGAGACCAAGAATTTCACAAGGCAGGATAGACGGCACAGTAGCTCAGTTGGTAAGAGCCAAAGGAAGTGGGTTCAAACCCTACTTATGTGCGAATTTCTGGTTTCTCATTTAAACTTATATAAATAAGAACGAACACTGTTAGTGTTAAAAAATATTAAAAACTATTGCAAAAACTTATTTTATTTAATCTTCCAGCTCAGTTCAGCTTTTAAACATATAGTTTAAAACATTAACTGCGTAAAAAGAAAGCGAGCTTAAAAATACCACCTGAGCTTGGAGAAATATTAACTCGATTTGACTTACACCGAGTTGCATTAAACTTTAAATTTTAATGGCTTCATAAACCATTGATGTGTCAATCAAGGGTTACGGTCACGCTTGATTTGGGGTTAGGTAAATGGTGTGTTTGTTGAAACAATTTATTTATTTAATCTACTTTAAAACTGACAAATTAATGACACGGTTACTATAGCTAATGGAGCCATTTTAGCATAACGTCCGTTTCTACAACTGGATTTTATTGACGTTAAGTAAAGATATTACAACTATTCTATACTATCAGGCCCTATCAATTTTGAATGGACACTTACATCTGGCAGCAATGGAGCAGTGTGAGCCGAGACCCTCCTGGCCGGCTGGGCCAGGACCCTTGGGGCCGGCAGCTGCGACCGCGACCGGTTGTTAGGCAGCTCCGACTGCGTGTCGTTTTTTATCACCATCGACGATGAAAGTAGCAGTTCATTCTTGCGAAGCCCTGAACCTACAATTGAGGGCACGTCTTAGCATCGTCTTTATGAATAGCCTAATTTGTATTCTCTAAATGTCTTGTAGTTGAAAATAATTGAAACAATTTGTACAGTTGTGACAAATTAAATAGATAATCCAGAATGAGCTCAGAAAATTTATTACAGAAATGGAATTTATTACAGAAACATTTTAAAATGGAGAATAAAATTTAAAGTTCAAAAACCTAGGTCCAGTCTATTTGTGATTTGTGACACTAAATAGATGGGTGGATACTGATATTGATTTGAAAAATAGCTTCAAGGATCATTAGGACATAGACCTAAGAATAATAAATAACCCAAACCAACCGTTACAAGTAGCGTGATCCCTGCCATTGTTCAGGACTACCGCATCGGAATCAGACCCGGTCCGGTGCTTGGGCTTCCTCCTCAAACTGGGCCTGGACAGCCGCCAGCTATACCCTCGTTGTACGCGGCACTTGTCTTCACCATTCACTCCAGCGCTGGAAACACTAACGTTCCTATCAAAATATAACGTGTGTTGCTAAGGGTGTGCTACACTAAGGGTTGACAAGGAAAGTAAATTTTGGGAATCTAAAAGCTGAAGTATTATCGTGCTACACGATTAGTGCGTAAAGAAGAAAATGTTTTTTTTTACATAAAGTTTTTATTTAACCTAAACAGAGCTAAGATTTTAGGGTGAGTTAATAAATAACTTACTTTTGCGAGCTCAGAAGACTGGATTTGTCGCTGGTATTCAAACAATTGTCGTCTTTCACAATAGTGATATGGAGATTCTTCTCTGGAAGCACTGGGGAAGCTAAAGATTTTGGGGTAGTTGGAGATTGTGACCCTGGGGTACTGGATCTGAGAGGAGGTGGTGCTAACGTGAGGGGTGGAGGTGCGAGGGTCATGGGGGGAAGACGGGCTTTCTCGGCACCGAGTTGGGCGGCGGCCGAATGGAGAGTAAGTGTGTAACTGTTAGGTGGTTTGAGAAGACCCGGTATGCTCGTGCACTGTAAGAGAATTAATACAGTTTTAACTGGTTAAATTTTAGTAGGTTATTATCTGTTTAGAACTAGGTACTTAAATTTTGTTTGATTCATTTGTTTTTTACAAATATTTGATTTTTTAAGCAGTAAAGTGCTCTTCTCACGGGCGCAGCAAGCACTTGAAAAAATTCGTCGAGTAACTTACGTCCTCAGTTGAAAAGGAATAGGTGTATGCGAAAGGTTTAAGAGTGCAATATTTAAATCTAATATTTTACTAAGAAACATGCATACCGAAGTTCTATCAATGGAGTCCAAGCTGGATACCATGGAAGACCTCTCTAGAGTTAGGGCTAGGTTGAAGTCTCGGAACGACGCTCCTGGCTCCAAGGTCGTGGATGGAGAGTCTTGAGGGGTGGCTGCCGTGTGAGTGATCATGGGTACTGCAGTGCTTTCACTCGTCGCACCACTTGCTAGCATTTTGGATTCCTGGGACAGCGAAAAATGTGTTGACTTAACTTATTATACAAATATTTATTTTGGTTTATCTTCTTCAATAACGATTGAATACTATTTATTGAATAATCTAATGAACTTAATATTAAATGAAATATAGTCACATATCCTAAGATTAAAATTAATATAAATTACAGTTAAAAGAAATTAATAATAAATAAAAGACAAATAAATTAAAACAATGTCAACCCCGGAGGAAAAGTGCCCATAACACTCGCAGCATTCCCTCGCTGAATGGCTACGGCTATCCTCTGAACCAGGAAGGACCCCGACCGAGGATCATTGGTCCTAAGTCTAAGGCGGCGACCTACCTCTGCAACATAACTCTTTGCTTCTGATCCCCAACAGCCTGAAGTTTCAAAAGCAATAGGAACTAAAAGGTATCCTTTTTTTAACTCGCTGTATTTCGAGTGTTACTTAAGAGCCGCTGTCTCAGCTCCTGCCCCAGGCGCCAACGTGGTCCGCCCTAAGTGACAAGCCGCAAAAGTACTGACACAGCGTCCCACAAGCGGCATCTACCCTTGTCCCAGGGTACCAGAGTAAGGCCATCCGGTCTCTTGCCATCAGTCTGACTAAGACCAGGTGGCTCAAGCACACAAGGGATATTGGCAGAAATCAGAGCTCTCCGAATAATATCATTAAGAGCGTGATGGCGAGCAAATCTACCCTCACATCGACGGCAACTCAAAGCATGGTGACCGCTTGCCTCAACGCGAGAGCCGCAAATGCATAAATGAGGTTCGCATACATCGCAGCCAAAGCGAAGGGCAACCGCCACCCGCAAAGAGTCGCCATCTAATAAAGTGCCGAAATGAAGTGAGGGCAGAGCCTGCAGCCACGCCCCCGATTCCGGCTGTGATACTGCTCGCAATCTTGCCAAATCTACCCCACCGGCACATCCCAATAGTCGATTCATGACGCATTTCGCCCCAATATCATCCCAAGAGCGCTGCACCCAAGGACAATCTGGCAAAACAACATCTGGATGCAAGTCCGTAAATTTATTGATAGCATCAGAAAGAAAAGGCACGACTACTTGGCTTTCGTCTCTACAAAGAATTTTAGCAACCAGACCAACTACTGCTTCTTCTTTTCTTTTCTTCTTCAATTGATCCTAAAATCCAAGGCCTCCTGCCTAGTAAAGTTCGAAAAACTTATTTTTTAAATTATTGTTTGTTACGATGTAGTTGTGATCCTTAGGTATTTCGCTTTAATTTAAATTCAATCTTCTATCTTATTGATCTAGCATAGTTCACAACAACTTTGTAATTGTTTACTTAAGCAGCAATTATTTACTATTATTCAAGGGACCGCAAGTCTAAACAATGTTTTAGTTATCGCTGTCTTCAGTAAAATATTTATTTAATGAACCATTGAAGGAAGTTTGTCGATAACTTTTAGTTTCAAACAAGGCAAGTTATGTAATTAAATTTTAAGCAATAACAATAATAAACAGAAATTAGTCTATTTATTTCGCATATTTTAATGCTTTAAATAAGATTGGATCAATCAATTAAGATTATTATTTTAAAGTCAACAAATTGTTTGAAAAACCGATATAATTTTATTGTTTGCAAAGCTAATTGAATTGAAACTTAAATTATGGTAGACAATAAACGTTGTAATCCGTACAATGTAAAACATGGATTCGAATAAAATAAATAAAACCCTTCCGATAAATCGGTGAGCTTTGTTTCAAATCCAATAGACGTGTAGTAATCGGAGTTGGTATAATACTCGTAGAACGATAAAAGGGGAAGGAATCGTCGGTAGTCGAGTAATATGGAGTAAGTTACACTTATTGGATTGCGTATAGCTCTGATTGTTGCATCGTCGCGGAAATCTCTCGCTATGTGATTGGACTACTACGTCGTATCTTATAAGTATATGAACAGAATTTTAAAGATATTTTTTCTTATAAGAAAGTTGTCTTTTATACACACAATGGTATCGAAAACGATTGAAGTAGATATTTATTTACAATTTAAATCAATTCCACCGTATTTTTTTAAAGTATGTATGAGTGCGTATGTGTATGTGTATGAGTGTGTGTGCTGATAGCCTTAATAAGCTTCCTGACTATTCACCACAGTGTTTTTACACTTAAAAAGACTTTGGACAATGTGTTATTTGGGTGTAGGTAATTGAGTAAAATGTGCACAGTAGTGATGTAGAAAATAATTGTAAATTTACGATTCATATTTAAGTGCTGTCTGTAAGATTCCCAAAAATGGTTATAAATAAATAAATCTTTGGGCTTACCTTTTGAATGTTGCACTTGTTGGACTGTGCGCAATCCTTGCAAAGCGTGGGGTGATGCGAGGATTTGTTCTTGCGTCGCGAGCGCTTGTCTTTGTGCCCGTTCACATCGTCTTTGGCTTTGCGCACGTCGTCCGCCGATTTCCAATAATTTTTAATTTCATTCTATTTTGCGCGAAAACATAAACAGTTAGATTCAAACATAATAAAAAGGAGACAAAGACACATTCTTTATTCAATATAGAATAGTACATAACGCATACAAATACAACGATAATTAAAAAAAGACCAAATAATGAACCAATGAATACAATTATCTAACGGACTCTCGTCCGTGTCTAGATCATTTGCATAATGAGTATTTGTCATTGCATCAACACACCATCAACGAGTTCGTGAGCTCATTCAAAAACTCCTTGAGCAAAGCGAATTTTATGTTATCTCCTTTTTAACAATATCTTATTTTTAGAGTCTGCATTGCATTGTATTTTTAGGTACGTGTCCACGTATAGTTATAAAATCATTTCAGTTCGACAGATTCAAATTCCGAGGACCCTGTTGCTTGCTTTAAATAAAAGTCGTTGCATATTAACGGCATTGTGCTACATGTAGCATTGATTGACTGAAGCTGCACTGTGCACCCGATCTATAAATGAACGGTGACACGGAAAGAGCATCGAAATATTTGGAATAGGGTTGCCAGTTGTCAGGACCAATTTTTAGAACTACATTTTATAAAAAAAATACCCAAATTACACGATTGTAAAAGCAACGTGTTTAAGCAAATATCGAAATAAAGCTGTTATAAATTTTGAGATAAAAAATCTTCGTGATTAACAATCCTAATGAAGGAAATGTATTTTAAAAATAACGTCGGAAAACCATCATTATTAAGTATAAATTGTTACCTAACTTTAATACAGCTACCATTACATTCATAAGAGAGAAAGAAGTCCTAGTCGACTTGCCAACCCTAAGTTCAGAGTTTTCATGGCCTGATCTATTCACATCACCTGTGAAAAGCTGTCGCTCGAATGCGAGCCCGAATTCGACTCGTCGTACTGGAGCTCGTTGTTGTCCGAAAAGCATTCGCTAGACAATTTCGATTTCGCCAGTTCGCGTTGCTCGCGTTCCCGTCTCTCGTTTCGCTGGAATTAATTTCTTCGTACAATTTAACTCGAAATGTTTATTTTACGTGGCAAAAAATGCGTACAGTAATTTACATCGTTCGCTCATTGCGATTGAACATGGTATGTTGAGTATTTTTTGTAATTAATTTTTTTTCAGATGCTTGATAAATTTGGAATTTTTACCGAGTATGTGTACAAAAAGTTTATAAAGAATGTGAATTAAGTTACATTTTAATTTCTGCGAAAGATCTTAAATATTTTTATTGCACTAATAACTTACCTCAGAACTGAAGCCCTCGACAAGAATGGCGACCAACAAATTAAAGAGGACATAGTTTCCAAAAGTCATGAGAGCCACAAAATACAAAGCAGCCCAATGACTTGTCTTTTCCATTCCGTTAAATAACACAACATTCCAATCCTCCTGGGTTAATACCTGTAATGTTTACAAGACCATGAGCGCCGGCTCCACTGGGTTCGCAAATCTACCACATCAATGTCATCGTCAAATATGAATTTCTTTAATAAATTAAAATAAGCAAGGTGTGCTGTCATATTGTATTTAAGTCGTGCCTTTTGGTGTTTGTAGTTTACTGTTAACAAACCAATGTAAACAAATACAAAAATATCTGTCAATAAATCAGCGTGTTAGTGTTAATAGGTGTCATGTAGTTGTTTTAGTGTACACTTATATACAGGATATTAGTATAAAAGGGTATACAGACGGCGATTTGAGTACACAAGCATTCGGGGTCCAGCATATGGTCTACCAAGCTTCGCTAAGTAAGATGCAACTAACTACGGAGCGCTCCTCTAAGATGCACTACACAAACTAATAGCTACGCTACTACAGCGAATCTCTCGCTTGTCAGTTTAGTAATGTACATGACCAATTAGTAGTAACATGCCTTATCCTACAACTACGCGATCCTGTGCGAGTTGTGAAATAAGACATTTCGAGTTTAATTGATTTGGAATGGTCGGTACGAGAAACACGCGGCGTCTACGCTCTATGTAGGTACATAATTCAAACTGGATCGCAAATAAACCGATTATACAGTACCTAGTCTAACACCATTCTTGTCTTACCTGGAAGACGGTGACGGTAGCCCACAAGATGTTATTAAAATGTTTCCTGTCGCATTCACACTTGGGGTGGTGCGAGATGATCTCGGGGCAGGTGCAATCCCGTTCGGTGCCATTGTCTTCCACGTACTTGCAAAACTTACCACCGAATAGATACATGCCCAGAATACTGCGCGTCGCGGAGCCGATGAGAAAATGAAAGAAAAACAAAATGCTATGCGCATACGCCGCGACCGAGTCATCCTGACAACACGCGCGCGCGACGCTAACACTGCAACCGGCTCTTGGCGACGTGAAATACAACTAATCATACCAAACTTTGAGAAAAAAGATTCAATTAATAAGCATCAACAATATTTTACGAATTACACCGAATATTTTTACATTTAGCTAAAATGGATTACGAAAAATTAGTTCTATTTCGGCAATGAATCGCAGTTAACTTACTTGATCGATGATCTAACTAGATAATCAACGATTAAAAGCCTAATTGGTTACGCAGTGTTACCGCCGTTAAGACGAACCCACCAGAGGGTTGTTAATAAATCTAATAGTTCCAATGTAATTTAGTAAATCGTGTTACTTGTAGTGCAATTAAGTTCCTCAAATACTTATCAATATTATTATAAATCATTCTTTATATACTGCCTCATGATTTTACAATGATAGTAAAAATGCATTAAAAATAATCTGGAAGAGAAAATAAGGTCAAAGAAAAGTGCATAATAGAGAGAAATTAATCATTCTCGTTGTTCCAAGTTTCAATTTTACTCATCATTCAAATTAAATGCATTAATTTTAAAATTAAAATTTATTTAGAATAATGCAGATGAAAAAAGAGAAAAGGAAAATAAGGTAAGTGGGCCGGACCAATCATACTAGCGTTTAAAAACTCGAAGTAAAAGTTGAAGAAAGGGGGAAGTAATTGAAAATTAGATTGTTACTGAAGTTAAAACAGAGATCGGGCTTGATGGCGAAACCAGTGAAAGTTCGAGGGATAATTCAATTATCCCGCAATCGGGTCATAATTTTAATAGATACGAGCTTAGTGAGTTCACTGGTTTCGGATCCATTGAGAAAGATACCTAAATAATAGAAGCAGCATGCAAAGTGATAGAGATACTGTTTAAACTGAGTGCTTGTAGTAGTGGGAGTAGAGGAACTGGCGACCAGGTTAACCCGCGACACGGCATCGACCGACCTCAAGCTAACCTACTGATCAATCAAGCTGTCTGACTAAGTAAAGTGCTCTTGACGATTTCTGGTTGGAGTACTGTACGGCACAACATAGTGAACGTGATACTAAATGATGTTGGATCAAGTTGTTACAATGGTACTAGTTCTCACTACGCGGGTACTAGGGTAGCGGTTACGCGACTCAACGCTTGGACTGACAACGCACACTGCTGCAAGTAAGTTTTTACTTCTATTGGATTATCTTGCAAATAAGATGCAGTCTCAGGATACTTAACTTGCAGCAGTGAAATGTCAATTGTGTACTCGCGTGGTTAGTCAATTAGCCGTCACAAAGACAATCGTTTTGTTAATGGAATTTTCATTTTGTCGTGAGTGTTTACTGCTGACGGACCCTTAAGTAAGCGTTTAGTAATGTTGCAAGTTCAGTCTGTTTTTGGATTGTCTGTTAGGTACGTTAATTTAAAATGTTGAATACCTGAAACACCGTGACAAAGGCCCACAAGAGAGTATCAAAGTTTTTTCTGTCGCACTCTTGGTCGCCCTCTTCGTCTTTCTCGCAGAATTTGCACCCGAAGAGGTTCATACCGAGGATGCTGAACGTTACCACGCAATATACCATTAGATAAGAGGCGGTTACTCAAGTCTCTTCCACAAAAAGAGGTAAAGGAACAGATAATATACATATATACGAGATGATGTATCTAGATAACGGTGAGACAGTGCAGGTGTAAATAAACTGAAGTGGACAAAAAGCACAGAAGCGTGAGAGACTAAAAGATATAAATATAATAGAAGAAGAAAAGTTGTGAAAAGTGTGGACAGTGGCAGTGTATTGTAGGTCGAATGTCAGAGACGGAAGTGATTAACATACATAATAAGGATAAGATCGAAAAGAAAAGGAGAAATCACTCACAGTTGGTGCACGGGTAAGGGATGCGGGTGTGACAGTTAAGTAGAAACATTCAGAATTTCATATTTTATGGAGTCGAATAAATCTTCTTTTGCTACGGGAAAAATGAAAAACTGGGTTGAGCAATCAAGCGATTGCGTTGAATTGTGATTTATCTACTTGAGTACGATAGCTAAGGGTATGAGACGTCACAAGTAAGAAATAGTGGGAAACGTGAGAGATCGAAAAGGTATTCAGGTCTAGCTTAGTAATACAGTATAGTTCAACGTCAGTTCATTGAAGGAATAATACTTTTAGTGAAAGAAAATCATAACAACTGAATCAAGTTAGTATTTAGCAAAGGTACTTTTTATCATCATAATGGACTGTTAGAGAAAATAAAGGATACTTAAAGTTCACAGAAAATATAAAATAATAGCAGTCTTATGATTTAATTTATTCTTGAAAATAACTCTTTGCTTTATTTATATCCATGCAATTTATCTTCTTCTTTTATAAATAGCTTTATATTTGAACTGATTTCGTCTGCTTAATCGCGGTGATCAACTGATTGAAAACGCAGCTAAGTAGCGGCTACAGTGATGGTTTTGTATAGTTACCTGAAGATGAATATGAAGAGTACGAGGAGGGAGAAGAACACTGCGACGTTGTCCATGGTTCGCAGCATGACAAACAGTTGCCGGCGCAGGTTGGGCATGAACCGAACCAGCTTTAGTATGCGCAGGAGTCGGAACGTGCGCAGCACTGATAAACCTGAACTCCCTGCTAAGTCCCTCTCTTGGCCTAGGCTATGTGCCAGCTCGAATGCACTAGGGAACAAACATAATTATTTTATTTTAATCTTTACATTACGGCCCATAGTTTATTTAATTAAGTAACAAAGTACGAGTAGACACACTCAATAATATATTAAAAAAAAGTTAACATACAACTTTCAAATTAAATAGTTTTATGGTTTAATGAATGCCGCCTCATTATATTATTTTAAAATTATATACATTAAAATGTTTTATTGGATCATCTTGAAAATGGGCAAACGTTACGAAGTTAAATATTATTATATTCCTTAGAATTTCCACTCGAATAACAAAACTCAATTCAAGCGAAAAAAAAGCTTCTCGTCCCAGCTTTATAAAAGAAAAATAAAAAGCATTCAAAAAGTCAATTGAATTTTTTATTATAGATGTAGGAGCTTACCTGAGAATCACAATGACTCCGTCGAACACATTGAATCCGTTTGAAATGTATTTGAAGGGTCCCTCGGCAATAATTTTGAGGACCATTTCTACGGCGAATATGGCCGAGAATACAACGTTGCTGATCTCAACGATCACTGTCAGCTCTTCGGGTTGGTTATGGTATTCTATGCCCATCGATAGCGTGTTTATTAGGATAGCCAGAAGTATGCCTGTGAAAGAGATTAAGCCGAAATTGCCGAAAATAGATTTGGTTCTATTTGTGTAATTTAAGTTGTTAAGTCAACTACTATTCATATTAACAAAGGCAACTTTATACATTTCATTGCTCATAAAAATCGAGTTGGCATACTTTAGGTAGATTAACTTTATGAATTTAATAAAGCGTGTCAGCAGTTGCGTCACAAATTAAATATATTCAAAGTGCAAAAGTAAAATTAATTTTATCTGTCGTTTGGCGCCGAATGATGAGTAATCACTGAACTTGTTCGACTCTCACTGCCTTGAAAACAAGTCGTTAAAGATAGAATGAGTAAAATCAGAAGTTAACACCCGACGAAATTTTCTTCGTCATTTTATACTCGTCGCTCACCAGACGGTCCCGTTTTATATTCAAATTACGAACTTGAGCAATCCAGACAAATAAGTAACTCAATATTTCTGAGGAGACAAAATTGTACCTTGTTGGAAGTATTTATGATTGGCGATGTTCTTGATGTGCTTCCTAAGCTTGGACAGAAATTTTGATATCCTCTTCCAAAACCGGGAACAAGCGCTGGAGAAACGGTTTTTTCTTAATTCCTTTGCCAGCTGTTCAGCGGCTAATAGTTCAGCGCAGCATGAAAAATCTTCTATTTCCACCGTCTTCGAAGTAAAAAAAACATATTCTTTTAAAATCTAACAGTCACCAAAAACTATATCATAGGAAATATGTAAGTATATTTTAATATATTATTATCAATAAGACAAAATAATCACTTGGTATAGGAACAATCACAAGAGATTTCATTAGGTCCAAAGCATCAAAAACTGAAATTGACGAAGGAAGTATCTATAGAACTCCAAAAGTAACCAAAATCTCTGCCTATGTGTACAAAATTTCTTACCTTTGAATCGGTCTTCTCATCGCCAGCTCTCTTGCTGATCCCCTTTGTCAGCTCCTCGAAGAAAGAGTCCAGAGCCACCTGGCCTGTCGGCAGGGCCGCTGATAGAGCCCCTGATAGAGCCAGCAGCTCCTGACACGACATGGTGCCTCCAGCCGCTGCGCGCTCTTCCACCGACTCGCCTGCCGGCAGGTCGAATTCTACCCCAAAATTATACTCACTACTGGGTCCGAGTAGTTGAAGGTATATGTAAAAATTGTGCTGACCTCGAAAGCATTGCGCATTGGTTCCAATGGTCCACATCTCAAGGTTAGAAAAACCCTTTCCTGACAGAGACAGACTCATTACTAATACTCTACCTGCCCAAAACTAATTTTGCCTTGATCTTTTGCTCAAAGACATAGTCAAAATAATGATTCGATTAAGAACGAAAAATGCCATATGCGATATGAAGGACAACAGTAACTTTTATGTTATATTTCAGTTAGGCAGGGGCCTAAAACAAATCAACTTGTCGATTTATTATTAAATCAGTATGCCTAACTTCATCAGATTACCAAGTTTTTTGTGAAGGCAGTGACTACAGATTCGCTTTATTAAATTATGAAAACGCTTTTATTATAGTTTTCTTGAAAACGCGAGTAATAGGCAAGATAAGCGCAGAACATAATAGTGTTAAACTTTTCAATAGCAAAAATTGTACCTAAATTTTGTTAGAAAGTTTGAATTTACTTAGCTCGGATTAATTAGTCTGGCTTATCTTAAAACAGCAAATAATATTGAGTCCAAAACTGTTTAGCGCTGAAAGCTGAGATTATAATAAGACAAATTGTTGATAAAACCTATTTTGGCACCTTCAATTATTTGGTACGACCTACTTGTATTTTGTTGTTACGTACTTGTTACGTACAGAACAGTAAGACGTCGTGATTGTATAAAAAGCTAGAATCAATATCGCTTTGAAATCATCATTTGCTTGCCCTGTTCCCATTATATTTGGGGTCGGCGCAGTATGTTTTTTTTTATAATCGATATCGCTTTAAAATATTTTTGAAAAAGAGAAATGCTTTCGAGGTTGGCGCTAAAGGACATGACATTATTTTGGAAAAAGTTCTAGACCTATGGAAGGGAAAAGCGAAAAACATAGTGAGGAAACAAGACAGCGTATGTAGCAAAATAATTTGCCTAGACCCCTTTGTGGCAATCCGGTGCGCTGAGAGCGTGCGTATGAGTTTACGCAAAGTCAACGGAGCGGAGAGCTTTAGTTACAGAAAGGAAGACAAGCAGAGTTTAGACCAGCTCTTCACTTCTACTTATAAACTTACTGTAAAAATAGTTGAACTGCAAGATTTCGACTGTTTTCGTATGAGTCAAATGTCAAAATCGAGCTATCCAACCATCCTTTTGCGACTTTATCAGCAGAATTCAGATCCGGATAGAGCAAATTGCACATGCCCTAATAGTTTCGTCTAGATCTACAGTCTAGGTCTCTAGACTCACCACTTTGGCTCTTAAGCCAATCACGTTGACACAATGAATCTACAAATATTGATCCAATTGTTAACAAACTTAGCGCATCAATCCAGAAAACATGTAAGATTAGTCAAATACAACAGCATAGGTAGTAAAAGAGTAATTAAGAACAATATTAACCTTTAATAGCATTAAGTTTAGGAGTAATTAGGCAGAGAATAAGAAAACACATTTCGGCCGTTTAAATATTCATATCTCAAAAGCCGGCGCGGCTTCTGTTAAAGCTTGCTTGTGGAAGGAACACATTTTCTGATTACATTTTTCATTATGGATCGGGTACGCAAACAAGTACAAGGTCAACTTTATTAGGTAAAGTAACCTTGCCTGCGAATATTGCTTTTTTTGAAGAAGATTATTGCTTAGTTCTAGCTTAAGTTAAAATAATAAAGCTGTGAATAATTAAATGTATTTGCCTCTCATAATGTCTCATTTAGACAAGTCTTATACTTGTCTAAATATGAGAAGACATGACATAGTGGAGAAAAACACTTCATATTAGCCGTCTCACATACAGTGTGTCCGGGTTTGGACTAGCGATAATTTACGGGCTATTAATACATCAAATGTTATCAACAAAAAAACCCCATGTTGGGTTCTAACTCCCCCTCTTAAAATGGCAGCCATTTGAATTATTTAAAAAAAAAACAATTTTTATGGATCTGAAGGTCCGAAAAGTTATGAAAATGATTTATTTAAATGGTAACGCTATCGTCTATCACCTATCAATTGAAATAAAGATCAATCCCAAATTATTAAC
This sequence comes from Pyrausta nigrata, assembly GCA_949316185.1. Lineage (NCBI taxonomy): Eukaryota > Metazoa > Arthropoda > Insecta > Lepidoptera > Crambidae > Pyrausta > Pyrausta nigrata. The sequence goes on from OX438943.1 coordinate 13,786,665, forward strand.
CGTCTTAGAGGACAAAAATGCTTTTGAAGAAATCTTGCTAAAAATTTAAAACAGTCAAATAGTTTTTAAACCTATTACAAAACTTAAAAAAACAAATGAGATTTTTTTTCAATAGGAATATGTCTCTAAAATTAGATAAAAAGGTCCTTAAATTATCGCTAGTCGCTTTATAATCAAGTAGCAATGTCAAAATCATAGTAAGAGGGTAAGTTAAAGATTTCAAACTCAGTGTAGAATTAAGGAGTTGATTCATGAAATGCAATAGCAACTGTGGCATCATTTACCGCTTTGGACAGTATTTTATAGTAAGGCTTTTCTTGGAAAATAATTTAGCAAGTCCACTAGTTAATCTCTTTCGGTGTTATTACAAAAAAATTAGACCAGGTTTAAAATGGGTCTAAATATTAGCCAGCAACATCATTCATTCCTCATGAATGACACATTCGTGACATAACCTAATAGAGAAGCGCTTTTCTAATTGGCTAGCTAATAACTTAGCCCTGTCTTAAACCCGGTACTAAGTTTTTGGAATAACGGCGTTTATGTTGACGCTTAAATAATAATAGTCTTGTCTATTTTGTCGCTCTCATACTATTGTAAATAGTTAATTTGTTACTGTAAATAGATTACCTGTTTGTGTCATCTTCTCGGAAGAGCAAACGTTGTGTGGGTGGGCTCCGTGCGGCGCGTTGGGCGTGTGGAGAAGCACGGTGTCACTGAACATCACTGAGGATCTACGTCTTGCCAGCGATGGTGGTGATAGTAGAGATAAGTTTGATGCATTCTGTACAAGTAAAATGTAATCGATATTTAACATGGTAAGATTGCGGCCAATTGTCTGCTTATTAATGTTGACCAGAATTGGGACCAGCGAACCATGTCGCACTGTGTATAAGGTTGGTAATTTTGTACAGAACATTTGGGATTACAACCCTAGGTAAATCAATGCTCTAGGTGATAAAGATAATAATAGAAACTGAGCCTCTGTTGTGTCCAATTGCGAAAGCAAAACATTTTCGTAATTTCCGATTTAAATTACTATGGGTCGTCATCCATAATTTATCGTTAGAGTTTGTTAAGTAAATGCTGTGTTAGTAACAATAAATAAAACACAGTTTCTTCTAACTACGAAGATAAATATCGGTACTTGTACCAAGTTCAAATAAACTTGAATAACGCACATAATAAAACTGTCGTAAAAGATATTGCCATAATTCACGCATGACTGTATTTTAATATGTTATAGTGCGATAAACATTGAGTCGGAATAAATCCTAACTAATAGCGCTTACTGACCCTACTATATCATGGAGTCTAGCAAATGAAATATGAATTGAGCGCTTATGTTTACGGCTCAAAACGACATTTCATAACTGTGTCTAATGTTATAGGCCTGTTCAAATTTAAGCGGTGCTTGCTGCTACCCGTGAAACATCGTACAAAAGATACGTGGCAAATTACAAATGATTAATTTTCTAAAGTACTCGCACAAGTTCTCTACTTACACAAGCTCGGTAGCAAATACCCACAGATGTTTAAGCTATGGAAATAGACGACGCGTCTACTTTATACATACAATTTGTATTAGAGTAACGCACAAAACAGTTCCTAATATTCTGTCGCAGTGACCGTTGAATTCTAATTGACCTGCTCGTTTGCAGTTAATAACTCATACGCATTCAGTACCTAGTATATTATGTTACACGTGTTATATTTTTCACAGTAGACAAAGTTATTAATATCTGAACAAAGTGTTAGTGTTACCCATGGTGTTACCTTTAGTTTTTCAGAAAAGAAGTACAAACAAGCTTTTGCATTAAATTTTTGTGTGTAATAAAGGGCTTTATTGCTATATTCACAAGAAGACACTTCATGACCAACCCGCCAGGTTATCTCTGTAAAGTAACAGCCACAAACAACTTATAAAATATTCACTTAAATTAGACTTTAATAATAGAACTTTCCATTCTATTTCTTTCTGGCGAGTTGTTATTATGCTTTAAAAGTGAGACATAATAAAAACATGGAATAATATTTGTTTTACTACTTAAGTTTTGCCTTTGGCATGACAAGCTGTGATGAAATAACTTTGCTATCTTTTAAAGGTTTAATTCTGCTTAGTTTTTAATATTTTTTTTTATATCTAGACCCCCTTACGAGTATTTATAATACAGAAGTGTTGACTTTTAATTAATAACCAGGTTGTCATTTGAAAATAATATCACTTACCGGAATACAGTGCCCCTAGATAAGATGCAATTTATTTTGCAGCAAAATTCGCTGTCACTCAAAACACAAAATATTATGCAGTCATATGATGTTTATGCAGCAAAATTCACTATAGCTAAAAAACACAAAATATTATGCAGTCATATGATGTTTATGGTTTATGTCGGTTTCATATAATATTCTAACGATAGCGAACTTCACTACATATATTCTATCTTTTCTAGCAGCAGGGCCTTATAATAATTCATATCAAAAGGATCGTAACTTACCGCATAAAATACTGCTTATTGAATTGAAATATCAGTATACGTTACCTCAAGATCAGCAGCGGACAATGACGGAACGCGCAACAGGCTAGGCCTTCCAAGGGGCTCGTCGCTCCCCGCGCCCTCCTCACTCTTCCCCCCGTTGCTCTGTGGAAAAGGGAGATTTGTCACCAAGAATGAATATAGGCTGAAGACGTTAGATATCAATTACCCGTAATGTGATTTTTGTTTCGTCTGTACGGGAATATTGGGGAAACGTAGGCTGCGGAAATAAATCCTACTTATTTTTTTTTAATTCGGTTGTGTCTTGTAGGTAATAATGATAGAGATAGATATAAGTCTCGTAGCAGTTTGACGCATGTGTAGTTTGTTTGTTTTTCTTTTGCTCTTTGCTCAAGTCGTTTTAACAGCTAGACACCTTACTACGTATCTCACGACAATATAGGTACTATTAAATACTAAATTGATAGTTTGCGCGCAAAATATGCATGCATATCAATGAAACTTTGTTGATGACTTAATATTAGCACTGTAAATGAGGATCTTCTGAGTCCTAATAAAATATCTTTTACTAAGTATGAAATATACAGGGTGCAGTTTACAGTGGGGCGGTAAACCTTTAACACCTCGAGTTTCATAAGGACGCCTATTGATTGACGTCTGAATACGATACATAATGGTTTATCACTATTCTAACCTAACGTAATTCTTAGAAGTTTTTCCTATAGGTTTACTGATCCACTCTAAAATTCAACCCTGTATATTTCATTTTTAGTGAAAGATATTTTGGTAGGACTCGGCAGATCCTCATTTCTAGTGCAAAGATAAAGGCTATAAACAAAGTTTTACTGATGTAGGTACATATCATGACTCCAAATACCACTATGATTTATTTTTCCTGTTTTAGCTAAGTTTAAGATGTGTTTGTAAGTAAATAGTCAGGTCATAAGTTCTGTCACACAATAAAAACTTTTGAATTTAGAATGCTGGCCACAAAAAAGTTAATTGAATTCGAATTTCGAATTTTTCATGAAAATAAAAATGTGTACTTTTTAGAATTTTCCTCATTTTAAAGAAGTAAAGAAGCGAGCAACCGTATTCCGCGTGTCCAACGAGGTCATTTTCTATCCTCGCTCATGGTTTGGTTGGGAGTCTCTTATTGGGGCTTAACTGAGGTACATTTTTGTGAGAAACGAATGCAGCTGTGTATCAAAATACAGTCCTGAAGAACCTTGTGGAACCTGTTTCTCATACCATGTTTAATAACAGGCACTGGGTATTCCAACAAAATTCTGCGCCAGCTCATAGAGCGAAAAGCACACAAGACTGGCTGGCGGCGCGTGAAATCGACTTCATCCGGCACGAAGACTGGCCCTCCTCCAGTCCAGATTCGAGTCCGTTAGATTACAAGATATGGCAACACTTAGAGGAAAACGCCTGCTCAAAGCCTCATCCTGATTTGGAGTCACTCAAGCCATCCTTGATTAAGGCAGCCGCCGATATTGGCATGGACCTCGTTCGTGCTGCGATAGACGACTGGCCGCGCAGATCGAAGGCCTGTATTCAAAATCGCGGGGGTCATTTTGAATAAACTTTATCACCATATGAATCTATGTTTTATTTAGTTCATTTTGTTTTATAAATGGTTACATAAATAATAAACATGTCTAAATTATTTCACTTTACACAGGTGACAGAACTTATAACCTGACTAAGTATTTTTATGCGAAATATTAATATGATATTTTTATGCGAAATACTTTTTTTTAAGTCACGAAATTAAAAATTAAATAAAACTGGAAAGTAATACTGTTACTGGTTTAAACACCGAGCTTAAAAGTAACACAAACCGAATCACTCTAATCAAGTTACAAAGTAAATAACCATCCGACACGTTATTTATGTCGCGGCAAGAATCCCGTAAGTAAGTAATCTTGGGTTCGGTAAATACACGTCTCATTGGCCGCCTAGTGTCACGGATAACGAGCCTCGAAGGGAGCGATCGCAAAATCAATTTCCGCCCGAGGCTGTGTTGGCTGACATCACAGCCATTTGGGGTAGCGCGAAAGTACTTAAATATCCGATTTAATGTTAATGGGTATGTTTTAATCTAAAATATATTTATTAAGAATTCAATGAAAGAATTCAATGAAGCTCGATCTCGTACTTATTACTGACAAATTTATAAATATGTACTCGTTTATTTTACTACATTATTAAAAACTTACAAATACCTACAAACTTAATTTATATACATTAGGACAGATATTCTATTCACCACTATAAGTTTAAATAGCATATTTGACTTAGATATTAAATTATTAGTTATTTGATTAATTTTAAATGTGTGGACACATGATAATGATAAGTGATGGCGTCGACGCGGACTTAACTATTCGTAGTCTCGTAGCAGAGGTAGAGCTTAATCACTCACGTAGCACTTGTAGTACGGTTGCTACGACATGCTACGGATGGCTGCTACAAAGTAGGCGTAGTCAGACACTCGTAGCACGTAGCAATTCATGACAGTATGCCTATTAGCAGACAACAAAATGCTTCTATCCTAATAATGTTGCTCGCGTGACATGTCATATTTTATTTCTAAGATATACATAATCATGTATTAGTATGGACATTAGTAATATATATACAACTTATTAATAAAAATTAAGATAAATTACTTAATACAACACAAAAACAAAAATTATAAAAAGGTTCCTTGTGGTAAGGTTCCCAGGATGCTGGCAGCATTACCGCGCTGGATAGCGATGCTTATACGCTGACCAAGGTAGCTGCCAGCTCTTAGGTCACCACTGATGTCAACTAGCCTTTTGGGAATCTCTTTGAAAAAAGAGATAGCGTTGGGACCCCACGAACCCAGTGTTTTGACTCCTAACGGTAAAGTGGTACCGGGAGTCGATCTGCCTGTACTTGTTCTTTTTAAAGTTTTCGGCACTTGTCGCAGCCAAACCAGCATCACGGCTTGTCCCGGGCAGATGATAGGCTGCAAGTGTGTCGACACAGGTAGCGTGTCAACATGTCATATAATAGAGTTGGAATCTCAAAATATATAGTATATATTTATTTTTATTTAGTATATATAATATAGTATGTAGTAGAATACTGACGTAGCGATAGCGTACTAACATAGTTCGCTAACAGTTTCCTGTGCAAATCTACAAATCCAAGGGCTACGAATATTATTTGTAGTAGTAGATAGTTACTTCTCTACAACTATAAATATTATTCGCAGCACCTGGATTCGTAGATTCGTGGAAATTGATATTAGCTCTCCCTTTCTCTAAAAGCAAACACACGCCAGTAGCATAGCCTTAAATTTCAAAGCTGTCAGTCAGCGGAGATTCGGAAACATGAAATTGGTTTCAATTTCATAAACTCGATCTTCGTATGTTGTGTTATTTCACTAGAGTTGCCACAATATCATTCTCATTAAATTCTCATCATTGAATTCTCATTACCACAATATCTGATAGTGCTTAGTGTGGGTACTATAGTATAGGTTATTGTTAACAGATTGAAAAATAATTAACTCCATTGTAAGATAATGTAACACAATGCATTGAATTGAAATTTGAAAGGCGTTTTTTTCAAACTGGTTAAAAGTATAAAAAATACTAGCAGTTCCCCGCGACTTCGCCGGAGCCAATAGTTGGATTTTCCATACAAACTTTCATACCCCATTTCACCCCCTAATAATTTTATTTTGCGACAAAATTAGTCTATGTCCTTCCCAGCAAGGTCTCAAACTATCGCTGTACCAAATTTCATTTGAATCGGTTTTGTAGTTTCAGAGCCTATTCAATACAAACAAACCAACAAACAATCAAGTTTTTCCTCTTTATATTATTAGTTTAGATGACATTGTTGTAACCGCAGTCGACTGAACTCAGGCTAATTTAATATTAGCCATTTACGAGTACTATGCGAACCTTTTTTTATCTGTAATGTTTATGCCCAACCAATTTGTTACTTCTGCATTTAATCGCCTTTTCCAAGTATATCAAATAAAATACGAAAGCGAATGATACATTGCGGCTTGGTAAATAAACATCACGGCCGACCTGGTCTTACGGTTAACGAGGTTCGAAGGGCATGATCGCAAATTCAATTTCCGCCCGGGCAATGTTTGCCGAGGGCACGACAATTTGTACCAGATGTACGTATTTAATACTACAAATTATGAACGTTTGTCGCAAAATATAATTTGTTTGAAATAACTGGTTTATTCTAAGCTAAAATCGTCACGGGTGATTTGTGGTTGTTAAATGTATTTGGAACATTGTTTTTTTAAAATGATATGCGTGGGACAAACGAAATAAATTTGCGATTTAGTCCTTCAATTTTCATGTTTCCAGACACAATAGGCAATCAATTTTTATAGGGACGTCGGCGTCCTTATGGACGCGTTAAATTAGTTACATAGAGCTCACAACATGTCCCAAGCTCATGAATGTTGTGAATCAACAAGCAAACATAATAATTAAAAAAACAAAACACTCAACTGCAAAAATATAATATTTTTGAAATAGTCTTTTCTCTGGCTTTTATTTCATACCCATATTGCTATGATAAGGAATAAATCAAATACCCTCTCCCCCTTTGTTTCCATTTGCAAGCACCATTTTAAAAATGTATACGGTGTGTCCGGGTTTGGACTAGCGATAATTTATGGGCTATTAGTTCATCAAATGTTATCGACAAAAAACCCCCATGTTGCTGTCTATGTTTCTATGAATCATTTGAAAGGTAACGCTATCGCCTATCAAGTGAAATAAAGATCAATTTAAAATTATAAACTGGCATAGAGGAAAAACAAAATAAGGAATCTAATAATTTGATACAGTTAAATCGTTCTAAAACCTATTACGAAACTAAACCCAAAAATTAAGATTAAATCTCTAAAATTTAATACCTGTTATAACCTATGTCACTCCTACAATTCTGACAAATTTAATGACACTCATATGCCAAAAAATGTCCAGCCGTTTGGGCTATAGGTCGTGCCAAACAATTATACACATATAGGTACATACATGTATATATACACACTCTCGAAACAACAAAAACCTCCTTCTGCAGTCCGGTAAAAATATTTTTTACCAAATTCTATTGATACTAATTAAATAGGTATTTCAAACTCGTACATAAAGTATACCTATAAGATATTTATGGAATGATATCAAAAAGCCTATTATACCAGTTAAGATCGTTCAAAAGACTGCAAAGCGTATTGATATTGATTTCCTTTTGGACCCGCAATTTTCTTATAACGAGAAAATACGACACAATGATAACTGGCGGTTTCTTCAAATTAAAGGTTATAATAGTATTATTATTGTTGTTGTATTTAATGGTATAGTGGTTCGCGCCCCGGACTTCTGAACCAGGCGGTTGCGGGTTCGAATCCGGCAAGGGGCAAATGGTTGTGTGACAAGCACGAGCATTTATACCTAAGTCATGGATGTTTATAAATGTATATTATTATGTATATCCGTTATTCTAGTCACCATAGCACAAGCTCACGCTTAGTTTGGGACTAGGTAATTATGTGTTTATTGAAACAATTTAGCAAATTAATTTTAATTTATTATTAGTATAGAATTTATTACAAGTATGTAATTAAAATGGAAAGTTGATTTTTGTTTATACAAAGAATAGATATATTCTTTGGAAAAACAAAAATCAATTTTCTAGTGAGTGAGTATGTTGCTTTGTCGTCAAAAACTGCGAATAAGAGTATTTGGAGTACAACAGCTCACGATATGTTAAAAAAAGCACCCGTAAATATTACATTAGCTTTTTTTTGCGTGTGCTCTTATGCACGCACAACGACACGTCGTATGCGTCGTTTGTGGTGTTAAAAATATTCTACGAATAATTATTTCGACTGGAGAACGCGTTACGTAGTAATTTTTTAAATGTGATCCATAACGTACGCAGTGATAAGACTGTTATGCCACTCGGGTTTATTGTGATAGCGATAAAACGCGATGTAAAGATGACGATAAGCCACGAACAGCGACTTCGCGGCTAAGCACCCGCGCTTAATCAACGCTCTGAATATTAACATTGTATTATGATAATGAACACCTGGAATTAAACTGTATCCGATACTTGAGCTCTTTAATAAAAGGGAAATGAAAATGCAATGAAGCATTAATTTTACAATTGGCATACTTTTTAAAACGTTGTTCATTTGACATGCATTTATTACAACATTGTCTATTCTTGTTTTCACAGTAACTATGACTAATGGTTTATATTCTGAAATTGTACTTTTACTCTAAAATATTAACAAATTGGGATTGTAAAATTACTATAAGGAGATTGCTTAAAACATGTTTTTATATTTGCCATTGTATTGATGTCTGCAGATGTATTTTTTGAAGCGGATTGCATTTTATTTTTCCCATAAGCTTATGTATTTTACAAAAGATTTGATTCTTCTTTTTTTACTTTTTAAAATATTTTACTCAGTTAAACACAAATGTACAAATATTTTTTGGCATGAAAAAGCCAACAGTCATTTTCATTAACGAGATATTAATTGAACGTCCGAACATATCGCATACAGGTGTACTGAAATATTCCGCTTTAAGGATGAATCCGCAAACAGCGAGTGTTGTTTTACCTTTTAATTGCAAATGCCTGGGCATCGGTTCATTCACCACATAGATAATAACCTGTTTCATTGTACAAAATGTATTGCATGGGGATTCCTTTAAACTGATAATGATAGGTATTATGTACCCCATTGTATTGCTTTATACATTGATTGACTGCCTCGGTGGTCTAGTGGTCAGCACGCTGGGTACTATCCACGAGGTCTCGGGTTCGAATCCCGGGTCGGGCCGAGAGTGTTTGGGTTTTTCTGTCTTGAAATTACTCAGACACAGCTCCGGAGTCAGGAAGTTGGTGGTGTTAACACCCCCGTGCCTCGGAAAGCACGTTAAGCCGTTGGTCCTGCGTCTGATCTCCTCATGTCATGGTCATGTCGGACTGCCGTCTCACCGAATTATGAGAGTGAAGGAACAGAGAGTGCACCTGTGTATTGCGCACACACTTGTGCACTATAATATGTCCCGCGCAGTTGGCTAATCTCTGTTGAGATAGGCCGCCGTAGTCGAAATCGGCTAGGAGGACATTATTATTACATTGATTTCATTGGAAGTATGGTATTAAGTAAATGCAGTAAAAGATAAGATTGTTATATTTAAAAAAAACTTTGTCCTACAATATGAATAATATAAAGCTAAGGAGGGAGGAGGGAAAACAAAAGTTTTATATTTCACGTTACATTGACTTCATTATCATACCTAGGAATAGTAAAAAAACCTAATTCAGTTTATTGCATTTTTTCTGATGATAGGTGCTCATCGCTGTTTTCGCCTTTTATCACGAGCATTACTGCAGCTAAATTGTCATACGGGTAATAAGAGTCAAATACAACTTTAAAACGCGTTTAAAGTTAAACGAGCCATAATCACAGGTAAGAATTGTGAAATCAGCGCTATGTTATTCGCCTGCGGGTTACAGGGGCGCGGAGTTAGGACGAGAACGGGGACTGGGCTCTGGCAGCGGTAGGCTCCGTTAGGTGCCCCCTGGTAGCTACCACCCTCTCACCGTCGGTAAGTGGGAATACCAGAACCATCTGGGTAAGCTTGCTCCACCGTCGACTCTGTCTGTGCCATGTCCAATTTATTCTAGACTAGAGAGTCAAGAGCAAACCCATTCCAAATAAATAAAAAATACGCTTCAAGCGCCCGCCGCCCGCACCTCTTACTGTCCCCGTTTTCGTCTTACCCCCGCACCCTTGTACGCCGCAGGCGAGGCCTCAATTAGGCGGTCTACCCATTAGTAAACCACATACCTGAGGATGAACTCTTGGACAGCAAGGGTGATGTTGCTTCGGCTTGCTGGCCGGCAGCTGCAGAGTTTCCCGGCTCGTCCGCCACCGCAGCTGGGCGCGCTGGTATCGGTAAACCCTGATAGTAGGAGATTCGAATTAGAAATAGTTTTTAGGCGAATATATTTTTCACTCTCAGTTGCAGGAAGAGTGATGGCTTCATTAGTGACTAATGTAGACACCTTGGTAATTGTGAAATTAATGACACATAAGTAGCTAATAGAGCCATTGTCTATTCCTGCAACTGGGGGCTTTGACATAAATAGTTTTCACCCATCAAGGAGATGGATGAAGTACGTGTCAAGACGAAGGACTTCAAGAGGGATCGTCAAACTTCATAAAGTTCAGCTGTTGCTTTACAAGAACGAACAATGGGCACGGCTCAAAAGATTTGTATAGATTTTTGCAGCTTTGAATTTCTTTTAAGTAGGAAAATAACAATGAGGATTTTTACTATCAATTCAAAGGTTTTAATAAAATCTAACAAATAATAAATCCCATCTTTAAATCATTGCAAATAACCAATTAAACTTGACAGACAGCATCATTTCATTCAAAAGTTGGCATTTCATACAAAATTTCAGTTGTGCCATAAAGTTTAAATAAAAAAAACACGAATGATACTAAGCTTTTGACTTCCGAGGATAGCACTGTATTAAAGAAATTCATTCTATAATGGTAGTATATAATATCTTTGAAGCCATTAAATAGATATAAAATTAAATGGAGTGCCGTCACGCTACTGTATACTTTTCTATTTTTAAAGTTCAGAGAAAGTAATATGCCAAGTATTGATATTAATCAAAACTAATTAAGTCGTTAGGCCATATTGATTTTGATAATTGTACATTTTTTTATGATTATGTAGTAGAATATGCAAGTACCTTAAGGCAGCTTTATAACGGATAAGCTTCGTAGCAAGAAATGTGAATCATATCACTAATAACATTACTAAATTATTAAGTTGGCAAAATGAAGTTATACCATTAGTCAATATAAAACACATCCCTCTGCTTAAAACTTAGCCATATTTAGACGTGATACAACTTTCAGGCTACCGTAATAAAGATTTAAGCTTTAGTTGCACCACCTCACTTTGGCCGTAACCTTAAGAGGAAACACGGTCACGTGGCGTTTTAAGAATAGGTATTAGAATAAAATGTTGCTGTCTCGATTCAATCACTGGGCGGCCGCCCAAGCAAGAAAGGGACAAATGAGCTCTGACGATAAGTCGCTTCTTGCATTTGACCAAAATAGCATTTTCGAAGTCCCCTATTTCCTCGACAATTTTCTTAGTTTTTGAAGGCTCACATTTTCTTTGTTAATTCGAATATGAAAAAAAAAAACGAGCAATAGGAGCATAGCTCTGGTAAATGTAAATTTAACGGTAAAAAAAGTTTTGCCTTTAGCCATTATCCAGGGAGAAAACAGGGACTACGTTTGTATGGAGAAATGGTGCCTAGTCTTTCCCCTTTTAGGGGGGTGCCGCGCGAACGAAGAACTTCAAGTTCGAGTAAGTCTAAACGATCTTCAAACAGAATTGAACTTATTAATATTAGTAATAAGATCCATTTGCTTTAAAGTTTTAGACTTGATGGTTTAATTAGAACAATAGTTTTGTTCTGCGCAATGCGCAAAACCATCAGACATTTGTGTTAAAAACTGAAAGTGTTCATATTTTCTTATTTATATTTTATTCGTGTATATTAAAAAGGAAGGGACCTGCGGAATATCAATAAAATCATTTTCATGTGCAAACTATTGTATCATGCGTAAAAATCACCAAGTTTTCGAAAAAAAAAACTCTTGGATATCATTAGCTACAAGTCATGTTTATTGTATCATAAAGAATTTGTTTCAAATTTCAACAAGACTAGGACCTTGTGCAATGATTAGAATAAAGTAAATAAGTTGTTTTAATGTATTTAAATAATTCAGCTCATCGTACAAGTAACTTAGAAATACGTTAATTTTCTCAATTTAGTGCAGGACCCCCTTAATAGGTATGTCAAGTGTTTTTCTAATGTTTGACAGTTTTTTGACATTACTTAAATTGAATGGGAATAACTAAACCTAACAGTTACTCTTAAGAAGATTGACGTAAGCAATCGCCATGATAGTGACTAAACAGGGTAAGGTTTAAAAATATGTAAACGTGAGAAGCAATATATTATTAGTAATCATACCTGATCTTCTTAGCCATTCTCCTGTTGAACCTCCTCCACAAATGGGCAACATACTTCACGATCTCAGCATAGCACGTGGCCGGTTCACTGTTATTCGTTGACGACGCCAGCGTCGAGGATGACGTGAAACGAGCGCGTTCAGCTCTCATGCGTTCCATTTCACGCTTCTTCGTTTCACTGAACTGAGTCGCGATGACGACTAGGCAGAGGTTGATCATGAAGAACGATCCGATCTACGGAACAAGATTTGCATCATTATTTTTGTAGTTTGTTTGTTTGTTCTAAGGGCGAGAGGTGCACCCGCTTATGTTAATTTCACACGAAAAAAAATGATTAGTTAACAGTAACCAACATTTGGCTACTAGTAGGCAATAATCTAGTGACTCGCGAACTTCTGGTTATCAGTAACAAACTATTTTTGTTACTGATAACCAGAAGATTGTTTATACATATTTAACAAAAAATTACTGCCCTACAACGAAACCTTCAACTAACAAAACTAGTTTGGTTGATCCTTGTTTTCAGTGTAACTATAACAATAATCGGTGTTTTTCTTAAGAGTATCATTTTTAACGTTTGTTATTGTTAAAATAAGTTGGTGCAACCCAGCCTTAGTCATTTAACGTTGCGTTTATAATCTTGGTGTCCAGTTTTGATATGGCTTGGTTGGGCTGAACCACGAAATTTCGTTTCTTATCGGACCTACTACAAGAGTGAATGATATACAATATGCATATAAATAGTCAAATAATGCCTCGCCTAACTGCATCGTATCGTAAATATTTAGCTGAGTAAGAGCTAGACCAAACTAAGCTTATGCTGGCATAAATCCTAAACAAAATTAGTAACATTCTCGCTCTACAAAAATATCATTGATACTGATTTGAAAACTTTAAGCCAATACAGAAGTCACTCGTTTACGGCTGTTAGCACGTAATATTCTTAAACAAGCAGTGTTATAATAACAAACTAGAACAACACTAATTGAAGTAGGAACCCGGTTTTTATGTTCATACTCGCGCAAACTCCCATTAACTGCTAGTATATTGTACGAGAAAAGTTGTTCACAAAATGCACGTTTGTGCATCAAAGGCTGTGGTTTCGAATAACGTTTTCAAAGCGCGATTAAGCTTAATATTCAATTTTCATACGCTTGCTTGCTAAGTATCGATTTTACTTTTCCGTGGTTTGATGTTGCTTAGGTTCCGTATAAGCTTGTTATTTTATATCCAGTAGGTTAGGTAACGTTAGGTAAGATATCTTTTCCAAAATAAGATTTTTAATAGACTTCTTAAGCTATTTCAAAAACCTAGGAAACTTTTGGAGACTCATGCGGAAAGTGTAAAGCTCATGTGTATATTAATTGTAATCTTACTACATTCCTTGTAACTTATCAAATTAAATTTAAAATAACTTACAACAATCAGCAACACAAAATATATCCAGTCCCAAAAACTGTGCGCGTCTTGTACATAATACATGATATCCGTCCATCCCTCTAATGAAATGACCTGAAAGAGAAATTATGACTGACATTGTCTGTTTGAAAAAATCTTCCTACAACATTGAGTTATTCATAAGACGTGGGAGCCGCCTACTGAAATTAGGTAATTTTAATATCCGATTCATATGTTTGAAGCGCTCCTTTTAGGCGGAAAGATGTTTTAGATCTGACGCATTGAGTGATTTATGAATTTGTCTAGTCTAGGAAGTTATTAAAGATTATGGGTATGAAAATAAAAATTGTGAAGATTTTCTTCTATTCTTCACCTACTTAGGATTGTGTATAGGTGTGTGACAGAGACAAGAAAGTATTTCATGTTTAAATTAGTAAGTTGAAGTTAGAATTTCAATCGCCTATAAATGTAAATGTGTTTGTCATCTACTTTACAATTTGCGTTTGTTACACTCAGTAGTCATTTTGAGTGGCAGGACTGTTTTGGTATTAAATTTGACAGATAGCACATTACGAAACATTAAATGTCAAGTAAGTAATTAAAGTTGAGCTTACCAGAAAAATTGCAACCCACGCGAGTCCAATGTTGTCAAATGATATCGTGCCTTGAAACGGATTCGAGCCCCTTTGGGTGCAGTTTGTATAATACTGGTTCCAATTGACACACGAAGTGTTTGTAGGCGTGTTGTATGAGTACGGCTTCGCTGTTTCATTGCAGACCAAAGGCCCATAGCGGTAAGGTGGAAAATCGCCGCACAGGTGCATCCCAGAGTCTTCAGGTGTAGTGCAGATGTAGTCCAGCTCTTTCGAAAACTCGTAGTAGAACGATATGCTGCATCAAACGGAAATATATTAACAATCGAAGAAATGCTGAGGCATGTGGGAAACCATTAAAAATACTGGTTTTGTTCCAATTTGACGAAATATTAATGTGATTCGTTAGTAGAAGCTAATAAAATTAACAAATTATGCCATTAATGTTTTGCTGTAAATAATGATTCTAAAACGCCGTTTTATTCAAAGGGCGTGCAAACGTCGTATATTTTATTTATGTAGCATAATTGGCCTATTTCCGAAGTTTTATGAGTGTATTTAAAAATAAAGGGTATTTTATATTTCGTTTTCTAACATTTGCGTTGAAAAAGTGCACTTGGCTATTCTAAATGTACCCGTAAAAAGGCAATTTTTACTCTTGGGAGTAAATTATACTGCCGTTCACAGTCGTTTCTTTTCGTAAGCTTTATTCAAACCTAGTTGGCATTCGTTGGGCATTTTTCAAACCATTCAAGTTTGAGCTAGTTTATTTCGTTTGGCGAATAGCTCTCCATATTGTTTTGACACTAACTTCAAACTTTGATAGCTTCAACAGAGCCTTTTACTATCCTCTTTATTCTTAGCAAACTTGCTCTCTAGAAGTTTGTTTGGAATTGTTATTTTAGAAGCTTTTTGAAGTGATATTTAATTTTAAAATACACTTTCCTTGAGGTTTATAACGTTAGGAATAATTAACTGGTTTAAAACAAGAGATTGGAAACCATTGACTTGAGATCTGAATATTAAATAAAATATTTTGAAATTTTTGACTTAATATTATGGTTTTATTATATAAAAATCTAATGATGTCCAAACCAAAACAGGAGAATAATGACAATAAAACATGCAACTAACATCATCCTAGCATGTAACTAGTAACTATAACATGCAGACATGCCGAAATGCAAGCGAAGTATGAAAGGGGTTGATTGGCTCTCAGTATTAATAAGAGAGCTAATAAAGGTACCTTAGGGCGGCAGGTAAATCGGTGGATTGGCAAGATTAACGCCAGTGGCCTACAGGTCGTTACTGTAATGACACAGCTGATGTAAGCGGAAGGCGCTGGAGCCGGGGCCCCGTTACGGCCTTATTACAATGATGGCAGCCGTAAGAGCTTTATACCGGCATTCAGTTGCCTGTAAAACGCTCAACGCTTTCTAGAAACCTAAAGTTGTAACCCAGATTGGTTTTCAACATAAAAGGAACACACACAACTATTTAAATATGAATATGATGATGTTAATATGTACCATTTACAGATTATGTGATGATCAAAGCGATGTTATTATGGTAAGTTGTTATTGTGTTATTGATTTGAATACCGTGTTGTCATCGGAAGGACGGAATGGTACAGTTCCCGGTTGTGTGTTATTTATCTAGGCGCTTACACGTGTCTGGTTGTGCATAGATTTGGGGTAGGCATAGAAGTAGGTATTTAGGGTGTATAGAACAAAAATGTGTAACATAATATAGGCATATTTGAGAGGAAGTTGATAGAACTACCCATATCGTTTTTGTTCAGATACAAACTGGCAGTTCTTAGCTACATGACACTAGAATGTGTGAAAAAGTGTTTGAGCCTAAGGCTTCGTTAAAACTGCCAGTTCGTGAAAGGGAAGCAGTTACAGCACATCTGGACGGCAGATGTGTGAAGGTACACGAAACATATATAGTTGTCAATTTCCTTAAAGAAACACATTAATTTTGATCGCAAATCCTTACGAGTTCAGTCTGACGCGCACTCTGTACCATTCGGACAGGTCTCTGGAACACAAATTGAGGAAGCAGTGACGGGAATTTGTATAGTACTATTAGTTACATGGTTTTGTGACCTGAGAATGACAATGCCAATGACCTAGTTCTGTTGATTAAAATACGTATTTCGTGGAGAAAACTTAATCTACAATATTTAATACGATGAAAGATTCAATTTCAAATATTTTTCTTCATTTTGAGATCATTATATCTGAGACTGAATTATAACTTATGAAATAAATTACACTAATGAAATATGAAAATTTATTTATAAAATTATGCAAAATTTGAATAATGTTAACAACATTCTCAGGACATACTAGACTTATCTATCAGTCTATCCTGTTACCTACTGTTATTTATCATTCGGTACCTACTATTTATTGTTATTGTCTGCTATGATATGTTAATGCTACTTTGTTCTATGTTAGGATTTGAAATGTTTCGAATCGATTAATACAGCAAAGTTCTTTTGCTCATTTTCCAGACATTATTTTTCTTAAATCAAGTTTAAAATATATTTGCTGCATTAATGATTCATCATGCGTGTACCTATGTTGGATATTTTCATATGTGAGTATTGACAGAATGCAATATTTACATGTGTTACTGTTAATCGGTAAAAAGCTGACTGAATTTTACATGCGCGCTCGACAAAATGTTGGTAACAGTGAAGAAATAATGCAACGATAAAATATATGTTGAATGTCAAATGATAGAGCAGCCATGAATGTGCTCGTAGGATGTAAGCGTTAAATATTGCATGCAGTCAACGTTAGCAGAGGGACGTGCTGCTAAGACGAGCTCTCGAGCAAATGGAACAAAATGAAAAACTCATTTCAGCTGCCATTTCATCCATAAAACTTTAAACATTTCTAGCCATTTGTTGCATCATCCAATTTCGAATGTTTACTTATTCAATACTAATTAACGCTTACTTCTATTAAGAGCTACGGTCCTTGGCAAAATGAGAGTGACTTTAAAATAAGTTGTCTCTTTTTGCCAAGTGAATGGATGTGTGTGTGTGACTGATCGAGACGACTTACTTGGGTCGCAGAACGTTTGGTGGTAGGACCAGCTCACAGCGTTGTCTCAGTATTCCTTCCCACAGTTGGACGCCCACGATGCCGAATATGAAGAAAACGAAGAAACATAGCAAGAGGACATTGCCCAACATCGGTAATGTGTCTAGTAGCAACATCACTAGAATACGCATACCTGTAACATTAACATAAAAATTATGTGGTATAGGTTCAAAATTATGGATATTTACTAACATCAAAATGTTTTTGAGCAAATGTCATTTGTCAAGGTAAAATTATAATTAACGCATCAAAAATGTTTACTAAAATCTTTGAGTTAAAAACATTTTCTTCGTAGGCAAATAAAATTAAATTTCATAAATATAGATAGATCTATTAAAACTCGCTAAAATGGATTTTTTCTTCATAAAGTAAATTGCTCGGTAATCTAAAAGAGCTTTCGTGCAGCAAATTGCTCCGAAAATTACAGAAAACATGAACACCAAGCCGATAAGTTTAGAGATTTTTTTAATGAACGAAAACTGGAAAGGCATATAATTATTCAGTGGAAATAAAAATATGTTGGTCACATTTATTTGACTTCGCGAATATTATTTGCCGCTCTAGTACATTTATTGCACTACAGTATAAAAGTATGAAACAATTCACTTGGATAATGCGAAAAAGTTTGTAAAACTATCAGCTTTTTTTTATGACGGGGTTATTTTTCGTGAGACATGTATTTTGTTTAAAACCATGACTATGATGCTTAATTTAAAAATCAAACTACTTCCTTTTTTGCATAGAGTGCATTAGGAGAAATATTTATCTATGTTTTTTGCTGGCTGTGGTAACTTTACTATGACATGAATACTTTAAAATCAATCTTACATTGCATCTTTAAATGGGTTCTTCTTCTTATCATGTAAATAATTAACAACATAATATGCAAACGTTTTTGTTGTTAAATCACTCCTATTACAGCTGTAAAAGATGCCACAGTTTTATCTTGATGCGCTGTTATCTGGCCTGCCTCTCTACAAGCCACATCATAGATTTGCTTTTTTTATTATTATTTTATTTATATTTATTTATTAACTTTCTTACAACTATCATTACAGGTAATACCCAATGCGATATTGTATCTTAAGCCTATACTATCTATTATAACAGTTCAAGTTTTGTCTTGCGAACCCTGTGATATCATCGTTTTGATTAGATGATGGCTGCTTTATTTATGTTGTGTCACGAACGAGCAGATGGATTCCAATTAATTTGCCCGCAAGCTCCAAAGAGCATTGGCGCAGCTTAAATTTGGGTGCAACCTGTGCCGGCTTATTAATGGACAATTTCCCTAATTAGCATCACCGCAATTAGGGTTGAAACTGGTGCCTAAATTCGAATAGTGTATTGTCAGTAAATTAAAGGTTTTGGTGCTTATTTAATGGAACTGTCAGAACAATCGATGAATAATTGTATAGGCAGTAAAATAGAAATGTTTGCTTCTGGCTATCAATGAATATCCGTTAAGTATCAATAAAATAGGAAAGCTGTCATTCGGATTTTTTATTTGACAATGCCTAAACGAAGAGTACTATAAAACTTTTCAGTCAATTAATGGTTATCAATCTCTGTGCGCCCAGCTGCAAGAGAATTTTATTCTAAAAACAACTGACAATCATACTGACAACTGACAATCATTCACACCCAACATAATAGTAATTAGAAGACAAGTTCTACCTACAACTGGAACACTAAAGACCGTACTCAATCGTCGATCTCAGATCTGAGCGGGCACTTATAGAAATGAGCCAGGGGCGAGAATCGAGAGCGTGGGCGTCGATCGATCCCGCGCAACAAGTGAACCTGGCCTAGCCACGCCACCCTCCCTCGGCTTCGAGGTGACACTTAAGCCTCCGAATACAAATGAACGGATTTCACGTCGCACTTTTAAAGAATCGTGAGCAGCGAATTTTGTGAAATTCACCGAGACGCGAACGTATGAAGTATTTTGGCGGGATTCGGTGCGACGAATGATTTTGCATTTCGGGTTATACTGTTCGAGTGGATTATTGGAACTTTACTATAACGATATTTCATTATCAAATGCTTTGTTTGTATACTGAACAAAGAGACTTATTTTGTTGTTTGAATTTAAAGACATCTCAATGATAGAGACATTTGATTATTTAAATTCAAGGATAGGGTTCCGTGATATTACTTAATGTTCAACAAATAAGTAAATAGTATGCACCTCATACCTACTTATTTTGAAAATGTAGAAATTAGATTTATTTTCCCAATATAAATAAAATCAAAGGACTTTGTAATTTGAAAATTGTAACTACGTAATTCTATGAATTCTTAAAAGGGTGTTTTAAGTACTTAAGTACTAATATTGATTAAAACTCATTGCGTATTTTAAAGCTAGCGTACAAAACACTGAACCATATTAAAGGTATTAAACTAAAACAAAGGTGGACCCTAAACAATTAATCCTAAATAAAAACTCGCGTAAAGTTATTTAAGCTTCTGTTTATTCTCAAATACCTACTATCCTTTTTAACATTTACAAACTCAATGGTAACAAATTTGAATCGTATTTTAATTGAAATATTTGACTTTTTACTCGTGTTCTCATAAACAAAGCTAACAGTTGGCTTGCCATTTGTTAGTAATGGCTCACCTCGAGACAGAATTGTGCATTTACTAAAGCGTCGACGAATATTCAATAAATCACGGGCAACGCGACGAAACGCCCGGTCATGACTCCAAAACGTCGCCATAAGTCTTACAATACAGCCAGTTCACAAGGCTGTACTTATTAAAGATTAAAGTGGGGTGGTGAAGGATCTACCTACTAGTGGTCCACCGCAGGCAACGACATCCAAAACTTCACTTTATGATGGCGACTGAACGATCCTAACAGCAGTGGTAGGCTCCGTTAGGTCTGCCATAGGTTAGGTCAGCTTGGTAGCTACCAAATTCCCACCGGAGCCCGGCTCCAAGCTGCTTGCTTTGTTCCGTCGGTGAGTGGGAGTGCCAGAACCTCCTAGGTGAGCTTGCTCCACCGTCGTCTCTGTCTATGCTACGTGTGGCTTAGTCTAGAGTCAAGAGCTAACCTAAAATAATAAAAAATACAAAAATTGTGTTACAGATATTACGAGGCCTAAGAGTCAGCATCCAAATGTTACCCAACTCATGAAGAGTCGTAGTCAAAAGCTGTAAAGTAGCCATGAAAAAAATTGCTAGCTGTACACCTTTAGGCTGACACCTGTAGGGTGTCAAAACTCTCATGTATTGCTTGGCTGCGTTAGGCTTTGGCGACGAAACATTTTAAACAAAAGACACTGGTTGGTTTGAGTTTTGCCTGGCTCCATCTGGGGCTCGCAAACAACTAGGATAATGCAGCGCCACCACAAATTAAACTGAATCAGTTATTTTGAAAAGGGTTTATAATGATCTAGATATTTTACGAGCTGGAACCGTCTCAAATTAGCAAGCTGTATCAATATCGGTGGTATGCACGTTACACTATGAATATGAATGGCTTATTATTAGCGAACTGAACATTAGTTGAGGCAGTAAACTATTCTATTGGGATATTAAATCTCATGCCCTAGTTGCAATGATGAAGCCATAACTACCAATTGCCATCGTATCGATTGTGGAGACCGTAGGGAGC
Source organism: Pyrausta nigrata (assembly GCA_949316185.1). NCBI lineage: Eukaryota > Metazoa > Arthropoda > Insecta > Lepidoptera > Crambidae > Pyrausta > Pyrausta nigrata. Next base: position 13,808,004 of record OX438943.1, read on the forward strand.
TAAACCGTGTCTACCATGACGTCACGTCACTATATATTTTTCTACCTTATACATATTATACGTGAAAACCATTCCAAACTCTTCGCCATCTTATTGTATTTACGCTACACAACACGTTAAAACAGGGTTACTTTTCAGAGCGATTACACACAAAAAAAAAAGATTATTAAACAGTATCCAAAATTTGGCTACTAGTAGACCGTAATCTAGTGACTTGCGAACTACTGGTTATCAGTAACAAACTAGTTTTAGATCGATTACAACGAAACTTTCAACTAACAAAACTAGTTTGGTTGATCCTTTTTTTCAGTGTAAGTTGCTTATCTTGAGCTCCTGAAAATTTGGCACCACCTTGAAATGTAACCCTCTATACTTACAACTGTTTTATTGCGGCGAGCGAGAGCTTTTCGACTAACTATACTCGTAGCATGCCAAAAAAATTGAGGACACCTTCAAGTAGATATGAGTAACATGTACAAAACAGTCATCAATTTTCGCACACCGTGTTAAAGTTGTCACGCAAAACTCGCCTTTTCTAAGTTATCATAGTAAATGAGGGCAACAAAATGTCGTCAAAATCACGGTGTAGGTACATCAATCATAATGTGCCCAGCGCGGAAGCGCTCGGGTCACGACTTTTATTTCTACGTTGGTGTTGGGCTTCAAACAAAAGACGCACCGTCCTCAAGTTTCCAACAAAAGCATTGGGGCCCAAGTAAATAGACAATGAAGCTCAATTTCTGATAAAGTAGTATTTTGTATGACGCCATAGAAATCTTTAATTGAGAAACACTTGACGGCCGATGTAGGTCAGTCATTGAAATAAAAATCAATATATTCGATTTGGGCCTTATTTTTGAGACATGTAGGTAGCTCTTTGATGACATATATCTAAACGTGCCTTTTTAATATTTTGAGTTATAACATTAGCAACTAAGTTAAAATAAATAAAACGGGGAGCCCTACTGTACACGTCACGGTCCCAGTTCTAAACAATATTATTTCAATGCCCATACCCATGAATAAATGCGAAATTTAATTAGACGTTGACCCTTTAAAAGAAAAGTTCTGCAAACCCCTACCGCAAACAACTGGTAACTGGGACAGTGCAATCTAGCCGCAAACTTTAATCCGTCCGTGATATTATATCGTTTCGTATGCTCTTTGCATGTGATGGGACGTGGTTTGGTACAGAGTGTAACGTTCCCGTCCCGTCTATGCATCTGAGTAATAAATGCCCTTGTATACACAGTGTCTCAGGGTTTGGACTAGCGATAATTTATTACCCGTCATAGAGATTCTTTTTTAAGAAATCTTGCTAAAAATTTAAAATAGTCAAATACTTTTTTAAACCTAGTACAAAACTAAACTAGACATGTCCCATCTCTTTTCTTGTCCTGCGTGCCCTGATTCCTGCTCTCTAGAAGACCTTATGTGTGCAAACGACAAGGCAATCTGTGTCGCCAATTACTAGGCCCAACAAATTTAAGTCGCTTTGCCATCGACACGATAAGAAGAACACAAAAATGAAATTTTTCTGAAAATTTATTTTCTATGAAGCTATACTTTCAAATTTTTTGACCCGTTCGTCCGGATAGAAACACGTTACGTATGCAGCGACCTTAAATCGAGCGCACGCCGGCTAGACACACATCGGCACTAATTTTCCCGGGCCACGATTTATGCTCCCAACGTGCCTTTTTATTCCGCTACATTGAAATGCAAATTTTGATTTACGAACTCGTATATTAGGGGCGTATACACCTGTGGGTTTCCATTTGACCTGATTATTGGGGCGGTAGACAGGTGATCGACATCGCTGTAGGCGGTTTAGATATCTGTTGTCAGAGTTGGTTTGGTTGGTTGATTGTTTTGATCGAATTGAAGTTATATTGTTACTCGATCTGTGTAGATGATGTCTGACATTCTGTGTTTAACAATTTAGTCATTGACTGGGTTGGTAATGCTATACTGGCTAGATTTTCAAGGTTGCGTAATATCAAAGGCATAAGTGAAGCAAATTATCCTAACTGAAAATCTTTCAATACTAAAAAGCTTTTGTAAAACTAGACTTCTTGATCTGATTGAAATTGTCAGTAAATGCACTCTTATTTTAATGTTCAAAACATTTTACACATATCTTCCTATGCGAAATAAATAAGGGATGTCTTGGGAAGACTTTCAAGATTAGGAGAGCACTTAATATGAGAGTCCTTTTAGTGAAGTAGGTCCTTCCGAGATTTAACCCCTATTATGGTAGTGGGTAAATAGTAGCAATATTTTTGGCATAGTTTTATTCTTAATCGTCTTCTTGAAAAAGTTTAAATGTTATTCAAAATTTTAAATATACATATCGTTGCAGAATGATGATTTACATATTGTTTCATACCCGTTATTAAAGGTAGATAAAAATGCATCTCTTTTTAATCTACTACTATTCAATTAAACTACACTACGTCTACAGTAAAAACCAAAAAATACCCGAAAAAACCCAAAAATAATGTCGAATAACCTACCTTTAAAATTCGGCTACGACCGACAATTTAAAAAAAAAGTGTACGCGTGGGTGACTCCTACGTCTTATTAAACCACGTGTATGTATACCTAATCTACTTTTATCTAATGAATGTCTGTACTATGTAGTGAGTACCTGACTATCTCAAATCTAACTGATTTTACCTACTATGTAAAGTGTGAGGATCCTAATGTACCCTGGGAGTTACTGCCACTGACCTTCAATAATAAAATATGTTCCGATCCAAAATGTGATTTTATTTACCAATTAATTTCCCAAAAGCTAACACGTTCACGCGAGTCGGTCAGTGCGCAGTAACTGGCCGACTCTACCGTTCATACGTCACATGCTCATGCCATATCGCTTACTCTGCACTTTCATATTACATTGTGTCCCTACAAATGTTCACAGAGTGCAGTGGATAGCTCTTTTATTTATTATCTAATTCTAACTAGTTAGTATAATTTTGCTAGTTGTAATTGTTTGTTTGCCGCACCAGCTGCCGTTGACACGAATATGTGTCATTAGTGCTAATTACGAGATGGCACAAGAATAGAGCTCTGGAAATTAAAATGTGTACAACACAGCCGGTCGTCGAAGTTATATTAGTTTTGAATGAGGTTGAATAAGTTTAGTGAAAAGATGATACGTATTTTTTAACACTAATTCTACGTAAAAGTATCAATAAGTATCTACGGTGCGATATACCTGATAAAAGTTTAGAAATGACTCATTGTGCAGATCCTATAGTCTTATAAATACTTCATTTTTACAATGATAGTATTCGGCGATGACGTCAAGCCTTCGCCAAAATGCCTTCAAGGCGATTAGCCTGCGTCCGTGGTGGCGATCAGATGACGTGTACGAACTTGTAACAAGTTCACATCGACGCATCTTCTGATTGATTGATTTCGTATACATTTTTTGCATGCGCAGTGATCGCCACCGCGCACGCCACTGCGGACGCAGGTTGAACAACTTGGTTCGGCCGAGGCTGCAGGTCAAATTACTTAAGGCTAAGGCTACCTAATTAATATTCGACAAGTCAAACAATCTATTTTGCAAAAGTAGCTGGTTTACTGTCTACCAAAGTTTACTGTGGCAAAACTAAACAACTTTATAATATAACAAATAAAACTATCACAGTCCCTAGATCCTTTAAGAAGCTAAACAAACTTGGGCACCGTATCTTACAAACTCAGAAATTAAAAGCTAGCCCGCGCTGTGATCGTCTTAAGAGCTTAACTAAGTGCGGAAGAAAGTCAGTGGTTTCGGAGTTCGAATTATTACGATCTCTCCTTCTACTGCAAGTGAGTAAGCTAGTGATTTAAACTTTAACACGAATATTATCGTAACTACTCTCTCTCTTTCTAACTTGTCAAGTAGTATTCAAACTTCTATTTGAGGACGTATTTTATGTATTTTACTGTTTACTGCACACGATGAGGAAAACAACTGCGTATGATCCAAGCTGGTCAGGTTCCCAGGTTAACAGGGTCACCTTTTTTCACCTTTTGTAACAACGCTTAAGAAAACAAACTCCACGGTTCCTCGGAACTAATTGAAACGAAAATTCCTCAATACAACTCTTTAGATGTCTCGTTGGACTATGAGATTTATCGAGCAAACTTTACGACTGCTTTTCAGCCAGGAATGTCTTTGTTAGCAGTTGGTTTCGATCCGATTGAAATTTTATTGGTTTGACTGTACGAGATGTCTGGCTGCGATAAAGGTGGAGCTAATATCACGATGCTACATGTCTCTCGATAACGGCTGCCATTGAATTATTGTACCTGTTCATATTGATGTTAAATAATGATATTATTTTTCATCACAAACCTTGACGGTCCAAAAAGACCTGATGAAAAGAGACAACCCCACATGATAGAAACTGATAATGAATGCAGGCAGATGATGATGAATGATTTTATTTTTTAAATTTTGTTTAAAAAATGATATTGCTAAGTAATTGCTTAAACTGAATTTGTTGTAAAAATGTTGGTTTTTGTGGTCACCTAATATTAGTATATTACCTACTCTGAACCAAACAAAAATAACTGTGACCACGGACGCCGTTAAAGTTTTCAAACGTCAGATTTTAAACTGAATGTAAATAAATCCGAACTAAAACGTAAAAGTAAGTATTTTTAATTTCGGCTATTCGCGGAAACATAATAAATAATAACTAGGTATTTAGTTCGAAACCTAAATCGCATTTTTTCCACTTCAACATCAAAATAATTCCTACAAGTTACTATCTTAAGATCAGCTATTGAAACACGAGAAAAATGTACGTCGCGGAGCGTACCATGACAAATGACAATCGAAACGCGTCCCATTTGTTCAGTAGTGGCCGTTACTTACTCGGTATCCTATTGATGGCCCTCAGCGGTCGCAACACCCGGATGGTCCTGATAGCTGATAGGTTTATGTTTTCCACGTTTAGGGCGTATTCGAGGACTCTGAAACAGAAGATTTGTGTTACCGTAATGTGTGCTTTGAAAAATTGTGAAGTAATTTTGAACTACCGCGTTTGTTTTGCTTTTCTTTGACGCTATGTTCTTAAACGCATTTGTTCGGCACAGTTTGTTTCTTTGGGGCTAGTGTGCATATTATAACAAAAATAAATAGCAAGAAATATCGTCACCTTCTCAAATCATAAATAAAAGTATACACAAATAATTCCGAAACCCTATTCCTTAAAAATAGCAGCACATTTTAAACACACATTCCTTGATATTTTTTAAACATCTGCAATATTTAATTTTTAATTAGGTTTAACTGGAAAAAAGTATGTTAGTCGAGTATAGTAAAATGTGACGTCACATTTCACTATTCCCATACAAAATCTATGAAAGAAGAGCGTTTTGACAGTTAATTAAAAGTACGTCAACGATTGTTGGTGTCAAGTAGCCAATTACCCGTATATACATAGTAGGAGTAGTATAATATTATACATAGTAGGAATTTAAGTCAGCTTTCAAGACCAGTAATTTTTTAAACACTAATACCTTATTGAATAAGTTATATTTAGTGATAGATGAACCTAATGATACAATAAGTATAGTCTAAATATCGTTACCGAATATGTGAAAAATAAAAATCCACGGAATATGTTGTATAATAAACTAAAAGATTAATAGACATAAAACACAAAAACCGGGAATGACGCAACGGATAGTAGGTAAGTAAAACATAATTTATGAACCTTTACACATTTACATTGAAGGTATCCCCGTTTCAGTGTGTTATATTATAATAATGCAACGCAAAAGTTTAAAAGTAATTAAATATTGCAAACATACCCAGCCATCACAATAAAAAAATCCAGTCTATTCCAAGAGTCCGCTAAATAAGTCCCGTGCCCATACACTCCCATGGCCACCATCTTGATCGACATCTCGAGGGTGAAGAACGCGAATATTATGTCGTCGAATACCTATTACAAAACAACACATGAATATACTAACAAATGACAAAAAGTAAAATAATTAATATCGGTATACGTTATTACTGGTAAATACATCGTTATGATTAATATTAGAAATATTAAACTAAAATAATTATTTACATGGTTTTCATTTCTATTTAATTTACAATCTGTAACTAGGACTAGTTTCGCGCGGAAACATTCATTTGTTTTAATTGTCATAAAAAGTTCACAATTAAAAAAATTCTTGCCGGCCAGTATTTTTGTTATGTAAACAAAAAGAGTTTTGTTATTTTGCTAATACGAGTACCTCTAACCTCTTTTATGATATTTTATTTTTAATTGCACATATTTTTAAAGAGGTTAGAGTTTTTATTGCCTTCTGAAACAAACCCTTTGTTGCTATTACATAAAACTGATAAGCGTAAGCCGATTTAATTTTAATCGGTAGTGCACTTTTTTAAATCTGACTAGTAGCTATTGGCTCAAATAGAATTTAAAATACGTTAAGGAACTTTTAATAGTTAATCACTAGAATTTAAGGGTACCTAGCAGTTATTACAATACACAATTTGTTGTAAATCTAAATCATAGACTATTTCGAAAAAAAGAGGTGTTAGTAACTAATACGTTAACTAACTCGGAACCAATTAGTTCTAACTTCGATTAAATCTTCCTTAAAGTTAATACAAATCCTAAAATGTAATAACTACTTAAAGCCCCGTGAACGTATGCGTTTACCGTTAAAGCCTCATTGTATACGTTACAAATTACATTGTTTGATAGTCTTCAGTTGGTCTTACCTGTAAAATCTTGCATCTGTTGGTGACACACTGGTCGTCCACACACGGCTGGTACATCCCTAGTGTGACGCAGTTTAGGAGTATCACCAGCATCGATATCCTCTCGAACCATGTGCTTGGTAGTCAAGGAAATACGGTACACAATAATGACGATTTAAAAAATAAGATATTTTACTTTTAAAGTTATATTAAATGCGCTTTCATAAACATAATGTTTTAAGAGCTTTTATTGTTTTGACATTGTAAGATATACGGTATTAGCTTAGGAGAAAGACGCTTGAAACGCTGCCAGTAAATATGATACCAAATCAAAAGTTATGTGAACGGTGTATACGAGTAGTATAGTCTCAGTAGACTTCGCAGAAGTGCTGAGAGGCTCGAACTATCGATAGTTTACTAAAATGTGTAAGGCGATAGTAATAGATTTTTGTTACCTATGTTTCACAAATAAATATGATTTGATTTGATTTGATTTACAAAATGTAAACTTAGCCACCTATTGCTTACCCTGGTGGCAGTGAAAACAAAAAAATATGAACATCCTTATATAAATTCGGCTTTCACCAAACATTTGTTAACAGAGTGCGATAGGAAGGCGACTATTTGATGGTTATTTTTTTTAATTTATTATAATTATTTAACTATACCCGGCCCGGCGAACCTTGATCCCTATGACAGTTCATGTTAGTGATGGGTCGTGTCGATGTAACTTAATGTGATTTGGCTTCAGCCCTACCTCTGCCAATATAATGCTTTAAAACTTTTTTTCATGATTGGGATCGAGAAGTGCGATACGACAGCATTGTAGATGAGCCGTTTTTGATAAACATAGGCGACAGCAGCTGCAGTTCAGATTCCGAGTTCGTGACACAAACCCTAATGTCATTATCAGATTCAGATTAAAATATATAAATAAATGATCGCTGAACAGCTTTTGTTTTATATGGTTTTGTCCTACAGTTAATTTTTTAATTCTCTTGGGTATACAATCGTGAGTGCATGTATGCCGCGCTCCGTTCTATTCAATAGAGAATGTACTAATACTTAAGTATGAAAAAGTAATGACACTCATAATTTATCACTTAATTATGCCACACATGAAAACTGATACTAATAAAATCTAATCTTAAATAAAACAAAACTTGGTGTTCCCACAAATATTTTATAAATTTGAGTGAAATAAAAACAATTTCATGCAACTTTTTAACATTCAGCACCTATAACTTAAATTGTTATAAATCATGTACACTCGTTTCCATTATCGACATTTTTTTATCGATATTTTTCCGCACTAGTCGATATCTTCCGAACGAAGTAACTTTTGCAGGACGTTAACGTAAAGTCTGATTGAGATAATTTCTTGTAAATGTTAAGAATTGTTATAATTCCGACGGAATATCATTGTAATGGCATATATCTACCGAAATTTAATAAATGGCATTTATAGAAGCCTCCAATTTGATTCTAATGTAACGGTGACGCCACTACAATGTTGTGTCGTAGGAATAACTGTCAATGTCATAGGGATCAAGGTTCGCCGGGCCGAGATACAGTTTAACTACTAATCACTTATTATAAGAAAAACTTGTTATCGAAGCGATTTTACATAGACTCAAATCGATAGTGTCGATCTTTTTACGCACACGAAATGTGTCTCTACCTTAGTATTTTTGCGTTGGTACTCAGAGGCCAATATACTAGATTGGCAATTGCAATTTATATGAAAGCTGAGCATTGCAGAAGCGATTGTCATACCAATATACAAAATTCTGTAATTTCGTTTTGTTTTTTATGAAGTTTTTTTATTAGAAATTTGTGACCAACAGAAAATCACCTCTTTTACGTATGTTTTACGGTTATGTCAATGAATCATCATCATTTGCTTGCCCTGTTCCCATTATATTTGGGGTCGGCGCAGTATGTTTTTCTCTTCCATACAATCCTATTACTCGTCATTGACTCATCCACTTCTTTAACAGACATTATCATACTTTGTACAGTACATCTATATCTTTCGCGGTCAGCCTCTTAACTACACCCTCCGTCCACTAACATTTATACTTATCACTCTTCTTGTCACATGTTGCTCCTCTCTTCTCATCATCAGTCCATACTATGATAAACGGTTTCCCCTCATCTTTTCTGTCACAGGCGCCACTTTTAAACTTTCCTTTATATACTAATATCATACCTTGTCCATTATTGTCACTCATCACATCCATCTTAACATTATCATCTCCGTTGCATGCAGTCGTTTTTCATCCATCATTTTGACGGCCCAGAATTCCGATCCGTAGTAGTTTATGTGGATACACGTGGTAAGGATTCAACCTGTGTACAATTAGTATCACTATTTACTATTCCTGTAAAAACTACCTATCTATTGAGGTTAAGTAAGACTTTTCTCTCGTTTTCATTACACACAACAGAAAAAAACAACTCGTAGGTACTAAAACAAAGAGGTGAAAACCTCACAAAACATCCAGAGTTTTGGTGTAATCACGATCCTTTGAGAACAAAAAACGCCCATAATTATTTCGTACAAAGGCCATGGTGTATTCATTGGTGTTTAAATAATGGGCCACCTAAACGGATCCTGCTATTCTTCTACATAAGAATGGGAAAAGAGGACGTACTCTGTTAGACTGGTCTGTATTTTGGGTTTAGTCATTGGGCACGTTTGCAGCATTGTCACCGCAAGCATGAATACTCAGATACAGTACAGGTACTCAATGATAGTGTATTTAAAAACCGGGAAGGATCGATTTGAACTCGCGCGGAGGGTTCTATACAAACAAAGGTTTTTTTTCTACGATGTGATCACCAACTTGCAGTTTTCGGTCTTTTTACTTTACTTGTGTTTAAAAAACCTACCTTCCTGTCGAATTTCATGATTCTAGATTTATGAGCAGCACTCTATAGGTTTTGATTAACTTACAAAATGTTAGAAAATACGACTAAATAAAAGAGCCGTAACTTTGAATTGCGTTAACTTAGAACCTTACCTCCAAGTGGTCCTGAGGAAAAGGGTCTTAACTAATAGACGGACAGACAGACGGACACACGACGTGCAACAAAGTGATTCTACGAGAGTTCCTTTTGAGGTACGAAACCCTAAAAGATAGATATTGTTACTACAGCGCGGAAATTGCGTCGCTCATATTAAGCCAATTGTCTAAATGCCTTTTAGCAAATTCTTGTTTCTAATATGTTCTGTATATCTCGTTCGCATATAAATTTCGTACACACATGACATTTAACACGTGAACCCACGTAAATGCATAAGTAAAGCATGCATATCAAATCAACGTCACGTAGTCAACAAGTAACCCTTATAGATTTTTTAATACACTATCACTAGGGTGTAGACGCAACTTTCTTTTTTCGAAGATAAAATATTGCACGTGAAAAAAGCGCTTAACACCAGCCGGGACAACTGAATTGATGTATTCTATGACATTAGATAAATAAACTAAGTTATGAAGCGGGTAAGTATAATATTTTAATATTGGTAAATAATATTTACCTCGAATTGATATCAATGCTACAATCTGAAGCAAGCCGATTGCGCCTTTTAACTAGTTCCGAACTACATATTTTTCACAATTTCAACTTTATTTTTCCTTAGTAAAATCTTCTCCGTACGCCATTGTACGGTGTTTTCGTTAAGAGGCATTCGTAGTTTGTAATCACACAGTAGGATGCTTGCATTAATTAGCAACGGAAGCTTGATTACGGTGTGCCGTGTTTGTGGGCCCGCAGGCTGCTGGGCGGGCGGATTCATTGCGCGTTGTTGGGGCGGGTAGAATCACTGTGCAACACCGAAAAGTTTGCACTCAATTAAGTTTAAAACAAAATGTGTTGTAAGTACTTAAACATATCAAACAATACTTACAACTAGTATTTTTAAAAAAGGGTTTAGTTGTAAGAAATCACTGTTCGATTACAGTGCGTCTTGTTTACGACTCCACAGGCTAGGCGGGCGGACTCATTGCGAGTTTGTGGGGCGTGTGAAATCACTAAGCAACAAATACGAGTTAAATTTTGATAAAAACATATATTAATGTTTACAAATTATAGTCATAACTTATTTTGTTGCATGGAAACCTGATGGGATGTGGACTCAGTGTGGGTTTATAAGGCAAATGGAATAACCATGTCGCAAATTCCCAATAAATAGGGGTAATCCCAATATAGTAACTTAGAATTTCCAATTATACATATACACTAACCAGTTAATGTAAAGCAACATTCAAATGCAAAGACTGTATAAACATATGACTGCATAAACCCTGAAACTGATAAAACGCGGGCAACATAAAGCTTCAAAAGCTCCATGAAAAGATAACAAAATACATATCCCTATTTACCTTAGCATTGTTCCGTTATAACATTCTGGAACTATATTCACATTTCCGTTAACGTCGGAACAACAATGGTGTAGCGTGAAAACCCGAATAACAGAGATATTAAACGGAAAGAACAAAAGAATATTTTATTTTTTCTCGTTGCTTGTAAACCTTGTAAGCGGGACACGTGTTGCCGTATTTAGGACAAGGAAGTTTTTTTCTGTTGATCAATTATCAACGACAAATAAAGGTAAGCGTAAACGTTACAAATACTTTTTGGGATGGTCAAGGATCTAGTGGTCCACCCCGGGCAACGTCATCACACACTCCAGTTCGTGATGGCGGCTGAACGATCCTATAAGCGGTGGTAAGCTCCGTTAGGTACCGCCTGGTAGCTACCACCCTCCTACCGGAGCCCGGTGCCAAGCAGCATGCTGTGTTTCATCGGTGAGTGGGAGTGCCAGAACCTTCAACTATGTCTACGCCACGTCTGGTTTAGTCTTAAGTCTAGAGCAAACCCATTTGAAATAATAATAAAAAGTTCTTATATAATTTGTTGCATTTTGCATTAGTAAATTACGTTACAAAAACGGTTACGTTGTGAAAAGAAGAATATCAGGCATTGCCAGAATCACGGTCCCTTTTTGTGTCTGTGTTGTCCAAGAGGACTGCATTCAGCTTATGCCAGGTCTTCTAAAGGCCTTGGTTCTGAACCTTTAGAGTTTAAAGTTTAGACCCTTTATTTTTGGGTTACTTGCTTCTTATTTACCCTGCAGACCATGTTGTTAACAAACCGGTCATAAGCGTAATAAATCGTTCAATCCAAACGACTGCTTAAAAAAGGACGGGGTTATATGATTATTACCGTATAATCAGGACGATTTCAAGCTACTTTTTGTAACGAAACTGACATGTTTACACTCTCATTAATTAAATAATAACGTTAAATGTATATTTTTTTATTATTAATAGAATTCAAACCGTCCGATCTTTACCTACTGGATACAGATACTACCGATGTTGAAATATTCTAGCATATTTAAAAACTCACTGCCGTAATAAAAGCTTAGCACTTCAAGACTTGTGAAAAAAACGATAAATATCAGAACCGATGAATCAATCATTTGAATAATTTGAGAGGCAAGATTGTTCGCATCTCAGGCAATTTGGTGTGACTTGCGTTTTCTCTTGTTGAATAGCACAACCCTACGCGTATTACGGCCACTCAGTAATTTGTTTAACTTAACGCACAATGTTAAAATTTATGGAGCATTCAAACGTACGAAGGTAATCAAAATACGGTAAATGCTTTTATCACATCATAACAATTCACGTTATTACAGAATTTTAGCTTTAATTCATTCGTTTGGGCGTCAAATTGAACATTTTGTTTGCTATTGAAATTCATATACACTAATTACCCGTCATAATTAACATTTCAATTTTTTATGTAAACACAGCCTTGTTTTAGGCATACGTGCCGAAACCGGACGACAGTTTTTTTTTTTAAATTACATACAGGGTGTTGTTTGATCGGTGATCGGCCAACTTTGTTTGAAGAAGCCCAAAATTTTTTTGTATTTAATTTTTTAAATATTTTTTTGGCATTAGTATTATGAACACTACCAGCCCTGAGTCGGAAGCTGTTGACCAAAACAACCAAAAATTAAAATCTCAAACCAAAAAAATATGTTCTCCGACAAATATGGTCAACAAAAATGATTCGGCGTCGCCGAATCATTTTGTGACCACACTTTTTCTTCGCAAATCGACTATTGATGGATGGATAATTTTTTTTTTATTTTAATTTCAAATACCTACGGGTACCTATATAATTAAAATATAATTTGGTTTATAAATTGCAACCGCAAAATCACTAATTAAAACAACGGTTTTCAAAGTTTGTATAAAATTATTTGTCATTGTGACAGTTGTGATAACCAGTCACCAATCAATCAAACGCAATAGACATACTGTGAATGTAAAGCCCCATCTAGCTTTTACATACTGAAAACCTGTGACCTTTGAACGCTCATATTACAAGTTTTAAACAATTCGAAGGATAGTTTTTGGTAAGAGTAAGGCTGCTGGATGTTTGTTTACGTGGTTTTTAATTGTGCTGTCAAACTTCATGGTTCTAGGTCTATGGTAAGTAAGTTATGGTAAGTAAGGTTTTGATTCCCGTGCGAAATGTTAGAAAATAAGGCTTATATAATATCTCTGGGTTGCTTGTATCTTTGGGTTGCGCCGACTTATGAAGCTTAATTTTTATTACGGCCGCAGACAATAAGTATTAGATCTTAATTTCAACTTGATGCCTCTACCCGTTCCTGATAAAAAGATGGATTTTCAAGGTACAGAACCCTAAAAAAACTATTATTGCACAAAACCTAAAGTACTCTTGTAAATATAAATTGATAATTAGATGCCCAAAGTGTGGCTTCATGGTGACTTTTGGTAGCGGCTTTTGGTATTCTCTGAAACGTGTTTGATATTTTTTTTTACTTTATACCGATTTAACTTTGTAGACTCAGTAAGTTATTTCAATTTCTAAAAATGATAATGGTTTCGTGTTCACCAGTACAAGTAAAGAATTTTCGTTGTATTTAGGTAACTATCAAAATGTCTTTTTTTTAAATTTTATTACATAAAGTTTTCGAATTTTGCTCTTTTTTGAAGCTGGCAGTCTACATCGCCAGTATCGATTACGTACACATCTGTGTCTTCTCGTTAATCGATGTTTACGTGTGACTCCTCGCCAAAAGCCGTCGCAGATTGCGCTATTCCCGTGTCTACTAACACCCATTCCAGAGATATATGCCCTTCGTAATGGTCCCTGGAAGCCTTCTACGTCATAAAGTGACCGCATGAGTTAGGCCAAGGCTGGATATCTAATGAAAGTATTTTTCTATCACGATTTTATGCGAGCAATAAACTTTTGTTTTGGTTTACTTACTTTTTGTTTGTCCGCCACTATCACTTCAATTGGCTCACAGTATAACTTATTATTGTAGATAAAAAAGATTGAAAATTCACTGATATAAGTAAGTTGATGTAATTTCGAGTTCATGAAACTTGTTTAAGAGTGATTCTCCGGAAAGCATTCTCCACGTCACCTTCGTGGCGATTTTTAGTTTAAGATTTTTTGAAAATAAATAAATACTACACTAAAGAAGACCTAAAATAATACTTAATTCTGTTGGAATCAAACAAATCGGTTTGTTATTTATTTCGATATTTCATTTTGAAATTTTGGTACCCACGAAAGTTATTTATGACTCCACGAAAGTTACGAAACGTATTTTTCACAGCAAAGTTCTATTTTATTACATAAAAACATTTCAAATAAAACCTAAATAATTTATACTTGCTTTTACGACAATTAATAGATTTTTTTTATAGTACAGAGCATACAAAGCATTTATAATTAAATCTCTTAACCTTTTATATAGTAAAATGTTCCGCTTTGACGATGAAGTAGGGTTTATTTTTGTTAGCTTATGTACTAAATGTTTTTGCACACATGCATATTTACGACATAATCTGACGCAGGACGTCCACTGATAAACATATGCCTACCCCAAAGACTTCCAACGTGATCGGCTACAAACGGCCTGTATCCAGTGCGATCATGCGAGCTTTTCAGGGTCGTCTGTCAATCTTGCTGCTGGACGCCCTACGCTACGTTCTTGGCCAAATGGTATCTAATCAAGAACCTTTCTGCACTGTGCCCTGACCATTGCCACTTGAGCTTAGTGATCTACAGGGCTATATTTCTTAGTGTAACCTTAGTTCGTCTACGTCTACTTAAACTTTTTTATAATGCAGTATAATAAGAGACCATAGTAAGAGACCATGTTTCGGATTGGTTGTAGGCGAACGCCTACTTTTTCAAACACTGAAGTATGAGGGTCATAATGCCCTCGCGAGCAGCTCTGCAAACAACACCAGGGGCAGCGGTGAATGCACTATTAGACCTTATACCACTACATATGCAGGTACAAAAGGAAGCCAAGCAGTGTATATACAGAACATGCACCCACACAAAAACCAGATGGGCCTCTAAGACACTAACAAAACTTAAGGAAGCAGTCCTTAAACACATACCCTTTAGCATGCCCAGCGATGATATGCACACAGAATACAACTTCCATAAGATGTATTCAGTAAACATTTCGTCAAGGGACAAATGGCTAGAGGGCCAAATGATCTTCAAAGAAGGAAGTCACGTCTGGTATACAGATGGATCATAGAAAGGATCTGTGTTGTTAATATTTAAAACCAATTTGTACCATGTATATCCCTTATAGCTACTGAAGGGAATCCTAATTTACCTGCAAGTCTAGACATTGGAACATTAACCTTTGTCTAAACTAAACACAAAGCGGCTTATAATTTAGAATTAAGCGCTGCCTAAACTGAGACTAGGAATCTAAAATGACATTGTTAATGTGTCCTGAATCTATTAGTAAATCGGCTGAACAAACAGTATATCTAGAGAGAGGTATCAATATATTTATTTCCGTCGCAATGAAAAATGTACGTACCCGTATTACAATTTTCCCGAAATGGATGGTCAAGATTTGTTTTGAATTTTGAATACTGTTGTCAAAAGCACGTTAGTATTTTACTTTAATGGTTCAGTCGTTCAGTCAGTCACCATTTAAATGCATCAGTGATTTACGACCACTCTTTCCGCGACATGTGTCCAGCGACTTAGACCCGTATAATTACTTTATTTCAGTTGAAGTCTCCTTTTATGTGAAGTTCAGGTTGTGTTGGACAGTCAGCCGATCTCGACATTGAGTCAGGACGGCTCCAGGCGCCCATAAAACTGTCGTTAAATATCTGAAATCGCGTGTAGGCACACGTCGGTATTGCCCGCCAATGTCGTGTCGTGAGGTCGTTCTGACGGAATAAGTGAAAAAAATGTCTTTTGTGTTATAGCTCCTAATGCCGCGACGTATCGGCATACATTCTGACAATGACAGTTTAGCCGATAAATATCGGACGTAGCGTTCATAATAATTAAAGGCCACGGATCGCTTTCTTATACGAATCTTAAATACGGCTTGTGGCATTTAAGAGATTCTAAAACTCATTAAAAGAAACGGCTCACAAAGAGTAATAATTCAGTATCAAGTCACGAACTAAAGCTTTGTAGATTCAGCAATATTTCAATTTCTACTGACAAGCACTTGACGGTTTCGTGTTCAACATGAACGTTTCTAATTTTTGTAACGAGCGAAAGATAAAAAGACTTTGAACGTAATAAGTACTTGCGGACAATCGTGGCGCGATTCAAGCACTCGCTGAGGTGAGCGAGAACTTGGAACTTTTGTCTCGCCGCCCTTGGCATCTTTCTGGGCACTTATGAATTTTATATTCTGTGTTTACTTCGTTTCTTTCTTGGTATTGGTGTTACGGAATTCGGTGTCGTGGTTTTCTTCGTTATTCCTTTTTTAAATTGTTTTTTTTTCGTTAGGAGATGACTTGTTTTTGATCACAGTTACCAATTAAAAACGTAGCAAAAAGTTTTTGAGAAATTGGTTCTTTTAGCTTCCTGTCTTCATGAATTGTTTTATTTATTAACCAATCTCTCGAATAAAGATATTCCTTTTTTAACCCCCGACGCAAAAACGACGGGGTGTTATAAGTTAATTGATGGAAATCGGTCCAAGATGGCCAAAACAAAACAAAAACAAAATGACGGATTTTTTTTTTAAACTCCTTCGATATGGGTATCAAATGAAAGGGCTGACTAGTAGAATACCATAATACACTATGATGAATTTCAAATCCAAGATGGTCGCTATCACAAAATTGAGAATTGCATTTTATTTCAAAGTTTACCTACTTACTTTTCCTCAATTATTTTATATAATTATAATTCTTTATTATTAATAAAAAAACCTGATAAAACACCAAATTACTTAGAATCTTAAAACTCAAGAAAATATTTAAAATGAAATACAATAAATAAGAAGTCCCATACAAAAAGCTTGAAATAAAAAAAATAATTGAAAATTTAAAAACCCCCGACACAAAATGACTAACTTTGTGTTAAAGTACATAGTTACGTAACATATTATTATAAAGTTTTTGTATAAGTCCTCAATCCATTTACTTAAATAGCTTTGCTTCCGAACGCGACTTGCGCAAATTTTGGTGGACGGCGCGCAAGGTCTATTAGTGCGGTCCCCCGAAGCGATAACATTAGTAATTAAACATTGTATACCTACGTACTTTACGTAGGGTCAAAAATTCAGTTTTATTTTTTGGTTTTTATAGGGTTCCCATTTTAACCAACTGTATTGTATCTAGCTATAATTCCATAGTTGTAAAACCTTGTTTTAGGATTTTTATGTGCATTATTTTGTGTCGGGGGTTTTTAAATTTATTGTTTTATGTATAAAACAATACACAATATGATGTTGCCTACAGCTAGTTTTTCTAATTTGCTAAGAATAACGTTTATTGCAGTAATCGAATTTGTAAAGTAAAATGTTATATCAATGATTTAACATATTAATAAGTGACCAGACGGTTTAGTAATTTCCGTCTTCTTCATTATTTATTCATTTATCATTTGTTGTAGTTGCAAAATTGTTAATTTGAAATAGATATGGTTCTGACTGATACGGCCCAATTCATATTATCTCTCGACTAAACGATGCATCGCTAAAATGCATCAGCGATTGTTGCGTTTCAAATACCGTTTGCGTAATGCTTGGAAGTAACTGGGTTACCCCAAAATTGACAGGTTCACCAGCGCATTAGTGAATGAGAAATTAGTCCAGTTTTGAAAGCACTCATTCTGTCTGATACGGCCCAATTCATAATTTCTCTCAACCAAACGATGCAACGCTAAAATGCATCAGCGAATTGTTGCGTCTCTCAAATAACAAATGCCTTGCGTAATGCTTGGAAGTAATTGGGTTACCCCAAAATGGCCAGGGTCACCCGCGCGTTGGTCAATGAGTAATCAGTCCAGTTTTGAAAACACTCAGCGACGACCGTTTTATGAAGGGATGTTTAGTGTTTACGTCTTGCCAGCCAGTGCTTGTATTGGTTTGAATGCAGAGCTTACGTAAATTAATTTAAAAATGAACGCCGTATACCTTTCTTAGTAAACGTGTTAAGTTATTATTGAATTATTAGTTTAGAATTAAATAATAAATAGAATTATAAGGCGGTTTTATTTTTTTGTAATTTTTTTTTCATTCTGTCTGTCTTCATTATGTGTTATCATTTAGTAGTACTTAGTTCAGAATGAAGTTTTTCTTTAGTCAGATTTTAAGAGTTAAAGTCTAATGTTTTTTAAAGTCTTTACCCCACGCGACCCAACGACCGACTCATCCATACTCAAATTCCGAGAGCTAAATAGCTCGTATCATTTTCTATACACACAATATAGAATTACTCAATCCCCATCAACTTCCGAGATTGAGTGTTCCTCATCAAACAGTTCCGTCGTGTGCGCTGTATGAAACCCGATACTGGCGTACAATACACTATCGCCCGCCGAAAATTGTTATTGAGCACCGCAAATACGTCGGGAGTTGGGCAATTTATTGATTGGATGAAGTAACATATAAGTTCTACGATTGTACAATGTTCCTCTCCCTGGTGATTTCATCTGCGTATAAGTTGGAATTTCTTATACAAAATTAGGTTCATTCCAACCAGACAGGGTGCTTAATCCTGACATTATTTTTAGTAAAAAAATAAAGATCTCGTGCTCTACATGACTTGAAAGGGCATTGAAAATGAATCTACCCACTATAGATTATTAAAAAATCAGATGCAACTTTTCTAAAATATTTTTACATTATCTTAAAGCACTTCAAGATCCTCGTCTTTTGAGCGTGATACCGTGGTATCACGGGTGAGTCGCACTTTCAGCGAGAATAGGAGCCTACTGGAGCGAACTAAATAAAAACAATTTTCAATGTTCAAAAAATTGCGGCAACCTTGTTAGCTACGGAACACTTACAGTTTTACTAAGCTCGTCTATCTGTTTAAAATGCCGAAATTGTACCTTCAATACATTTATATTTTTAATTCATCTGTCTGTTTGTCCGCGGTCTATTGCACAGATACTGAGTACTAGAAAGCTGTAAGGTACAAATATAAATTTCAAACACGCCAAGAAAACAGCATAATACAATCTTGAAATGAAATCCATGCACTTAACACATACAAATACAGGTCTTAATGCGTTTACCCGTGACCACAGACGCTGCAACATCCGGAACGTCCGGGCTGAATTTAAAAGTAAACATTTTTACTTTCAAACTTGTTCATTATCGCGTTTAAGACCTGTATTTATATGTGTTCTGTGTGAAAATCGCGAATCTTTATAGTGACTATCCATACACTTGGCCGTGGCCATTTTAAAAATGAATCATATAACTTACCTGTTTGAAAGAGTGTAAAATCAATTTGATATCAATCGAGTATCAAATTATGCATTATGCTAAAAAGCAGTAGCGTATAGCGTAGGCCACAAATTTGTTTACCCTTTTTAATCTAATGACCTGTAAAATGGAACCCAGCACACTCTCAGGCCTTTTAACGCCCCATAGCCCGCGACGGGAAAAAATAACGCAACCTTTAACTTTACGCACGGCGTCACGGCAAACACGTACGTTCCCTTCACACTTATACAGTTTTTAAGAAGGCGACTTAACACAAGTTATAAAAAGACTGGACTTATTTCTTAAACCATATTTTTTTAACAGAAGACAGATACGAATATATCAGGATGACTAATCAATCAAGCTCAGATTTTATGTAAGTCACATATATTTTTGTGATGCCTTGTTTTGGACATATTCGTAAATACGAGATGATTGAAAAAAAGTCACATAACCATCTGTATATTTGTCTGAAACTGAAATAAAAGGACATTTAAAATTGGACAACATTTAAAACTAATTGTACCTATTACAGAACGAAAGCTCCAGCTGAATCTCCAAATCCTACAAAGGCAGTGGTATCGTTTCATAGTAGTCTAGCCACAGTCATTCTCAGCTACGATTTTAATGAATAATCTCATTGTATTATGTGGTCCGGGCGGTTTCAAAGGTTTGTATACAGAGGCCGGCCATCTATTGTTCGTGCACGCTATGCCTCGTTTGAATGCAAAAATCGTAGTCACTGCTCAGGTAAAGTGAATTGCAAAGCTCTCGTTTCAGTTAAATACTTTGACTCTATATGAAGCGTAATGAAAAGGCTTGAAATCATCTTGAAATGAACAAACATATTATATGGTACGGCTTATAATGAAAGACAACGTAGCGTAATTGTCTATTAAAGAGTAATTAAGTTATTTTAAGTACTTTTATGTCACTATGTACTTAGATTGCGCGAACGCATAACTTTTTGTAAACTTCACCTCTTGCGTGATTTAAACAGTGGCGATGTGTGACAAAAAGAGAAGAAATCTTTAGTAGTACAATGTTAGGCTGAAGAAGGTGCAATCGTAGAACCACTTTCAGAGACACGCCAGAGTGAACGAGCCTCCGTCCTCCATCTTGCAAGAATCCCGATAGCATCTCCGATTTCAAATCATCGAGCTTCCCGCTTTAATATTTCATTCTTTACAAATGGACTGACATTTCTGAATGAATGCTGTTGAAATGAGAAACGGAAAGCCAACACCATTATTTTCTTCAATGATTTCATTTCATCCCCGTCTACTTTTATTGCAGATGAGACTTAGATGAAATATTTAAAAGGACAATTTTGAAGTCCTTTATCTAAACGGTTGCTACGAATTTTCTTGGCAGTTATTACTGTTTCAATTACGTACTAGGGACTAAAATAATATTGAGAAATAAAATGAGAAGCCTGATTTTTGTTTCGACGACTAGATAAAATAGATTAGCTATCGGAATTTCAACTACCAGTATCTAGGGATCAGAATTAGTTTTTCGTTTCTCCTTTGTTCTTGAGCTAGGTTCATTAAAGCCGAGATAGATTTTTATTTTGTGCTCGGAATCGAATTATACGGATGTTCGCACGTAATCAGTATAATGGTTTTAGTAGTATTTCGTACGTTTTCTTCAAGTGTTACGGATCTCTTCTATAGGGCACGTTATCTGGTTGCGGATAGATTATTTGCTGAAGGGCTTGTTGCTTATTATCTTGTAATTTATTTATGTTCAACCTGTTAGGTAGTAAGTTGTGTGGTAAAGCACACAAAATTGGGTACCTAATAACTTACGAGTATGAAGTCGGTTAATATCATAAAGGTCTAAAATAGTTGTTGCTAAAAGTACAGTCAAGGAAAATAGAAGTGCTATTCATTTCATATGCCATGAAATGTGACTTTTTAGCTTAGAATGGTTAAACATCCCTGCTGTATTGGTTCTCCCAACGATTTTCTTCTAATAATTCTTGACTTTGTCTAGGATAATTACGGGGTTTCCAATTCGATTAAATTTTGAACTCGTCAGGATTTCGATTAGATTTACTTAATAGCTAGACTCGTAGTAATCTCTTAAGATTTGTAGCAGACAGCAATTAAATTGTTTCTAATTGCTAGGTTAAAGTTATAGCAACCAATTCACCTTTGAGCGTTACTCTAGACAGTTTGATCTACTGTAGAATATATTGAAGTTTAACACAGCATTAGTCTCTAGAAGCTTTATTTGGCCAGCGACTTTAGTAAAACAATGCCTAGGACTTACATCGCCGCTCAGCAATCAAATCCTTCGTACCATGTCATATGGAGAAGAGAGGTCACCTTTACATACATATCCTATAAAACATAGCCTAGGCTATGATCCGGAGTACACATGTTCTACTTGTGGTAGTAAAACAGTACAATTTTATTCAGCAGATTCAGAATCAAGAAGACACATAAAAACTATAATTATTTTTGTACTCCACTGACCTAAACTAAAGACTTGAAGGAATTTTTAGTATATTATAAAATTTATTTACGCAATCAGACATTCTACAGTTAATTCGTATAGAAGATTATCCATCATATACCATGTAGAAGATGACTGCAGCCAGACAGCATTAAAATCCAAACGCACTTTTATGTAATCTGTTATGCAAGTAGCGGAACGTAGAACCTGCAATAATTTAATAGATATATTCTAATAGATTTTTCTACAAGCGATCTAATTATGCTCATCGCGCCGTCAGATAGCGATGGGCGATTATTACTAAATTAATCGAATTATTCGAATGGTCCCTGTAATCGAATGTATTCGATAAGTAACCGCAGTCATTCGATTATCCTTCGATTATGCGGCGAGCAATACCGGAGCGCGCGGTGCGCAGGCCGTACTACTAACGAATGATCGTCATTCGTCGCGTCGCGGCAATTCAACCGAATGCATCGAAGGGCCGAGTATAGATTATCATTCGATTGTCGATTATCATTCGATTTTTTTTTTCCGAATTACTAAATCGACATTCGATAGTTCGAATGGTCGATTGTCAATTCATTCGATTATTTTATTTCGAATAATCGCCCATCGCTACCGTCAGCACAGCTCGAGTCAACAATAAAGTCGCTCTAGGGGCTTGATTTTCCCCGGTATCAAAGGACAGACTGCCGTACGGAATCGCTTTGTGTTTACATACTCGCAACATCAACTCTTTACCGTCAGAATAAGGCGCGATGCAAACGTCGTGACAAGAGGCCCGCAACAAGTATAGATTTACAGAATTTGTTGACCAAAAAAAAAGGGTTTTTTTCAAAGACTGTATTGTTCAAAGCACCGATAAAGATAGTCATCGACGTACGTACATACATTGATTAGTCATCGACGAGATAAAAAAAAAATTCTCATCCGTGTGATTAGGCAATACTATTTTGCGCACGAAGAAAATACGCTATTATTTATTATGTGAAATTTTTTAAAAAACGTTCTTTTAGGCACATTATGTTGTAATTTTTATGTGATGATAATCCAGTGCTTGAAAAGCTGGTTTTAAAAACACTTTTTGAAATTAATTAAATGCATTCGGCAGCATGACAACTTATTGTTACCCATGTGAACTACAAAACCAGCTGTTATTACGAAGGAAATAGAGGCGGTCTCAAGGTCAAAGTGGGGTGGGGGGGGACATAGACATCATTATCAAATTCAATTCAATTTCTTCCTTTTTAGCGTTCCGTAGTCCGGCAAGGAACCCTTATAAGATCGTTCAGTCCGTCCGTCCGTCCGTCCTAGTTAGACTTTCAATGTACAGTATCTAGGTACACTATCGTAGCAAAATCGTACCTATAACAACTGCATAAGATGCTACCAGTTTTTAACTGGATGCTGATCGTCCGAACATAAACGCGACCGTGTGCATAAAGACTAAGCCCACAAAGACCTTGCACCGCGAATTCAGTACAATGGCACGGTGGTGTTTTCTTTTCTCGTTTCCCGGTAAATGCGAAAACGGTGAATGTTGCAGCTCCATTGGGTGTATTTTGTGTTTTTTAAGGTTTCACGTCGGCCGTCAGCGACGTCAGTGGAAGTGAACATGTTGTTTCAACTTCAATTTGCGAAAGCACATTCATTTTTTAAAGACACCTTTCAGGAGGTGACTGGGTGCTGCTCCAATACAACAACTTATACAATGGGACCAACATCGAAATCACAAAAAAATATCAGCCGATCACTAATTCAGGGTTTTTGTAGGTAAATTATCAGTAGTTCGATGTTAAGCCCTATAAAAAAGTTGTGAAATTTGATGAGTACAAACATCCCCAGAAATCAGCGAATAATGCATCTTTTTACTCTGGACCACTGATCAGCTGTTACAGATTTTATGCAAAACTCATTATTTAAAACAAATTTAAAGCAGCAAAATCACCCACTAAAACAAATACAATTAATAAAGATAGACCTTATATTCATCTTCAGAACGTTTTGTGGTACCTAGCTGTGCTATATACATTTAACTCCTTGCACGATATTTAAAAATAAAAACGATTATAACTTATTATAATAAAAACATGCAGTAGAAATCTATAACGCTGCACGACACGATTGACCAGTTTTTATGTGCAAAACAAATATACTTTCGTAAAAACAAACAAATTGTCTAAATTATAAAAAAAAATATATCTGTGTAACTGTATAAAACAAAACAAGATCAACTAAATAGTCACTTAAGTAGGAGTAGCCACAGACTATAGCGATGTTTCAACGTGTGGGTTTAATGCGTTGATTTAGGACAGTGCCCTAGCAATTTGTAACAGATGTTAAGTCACGACATTGTTCTCTTACATGGCTTAATGACAGCCATTCCTTTTCCTACTGCCAAAATATACAGAGGACTGAATCTTCTTTTATGCGGTTTTTCTACGAAAAATAACAACAACATTTACAAGTAATATTATTTATAATAATAATAAATTGTTTTAACAAACGCACCAATTAGGGCTCGTTCACACGGGATCCGTCATTGACGATTCGTCAAAATACAGGATACTTCATGACGGATGGACGTTCACATTGCATAATTGATTTTTTTTTTAAACACGATACTAGATTTAAGATGTATGGTTATTTTTCACGATTCGTGATCCGTGTGAACACGGGCATTCAAAAAGCATTGCCGCCGTCAAAAAAAAAACTGAATCGTCAAAAAAGACGAATCGTCAAAAATCACGAATCGTCCTCGTGTGAATGAGCTTTTACCTAGTCCCAAACTAAGCGTGAGCTTGTGCTATGGCGACTGGGATAACGGATAGACATACTGACAAACGTTTATAAACATTAATGACTAAGGTACAAATGCTCGTGCTCATTACACAAACATTTGCCCCTTGCGGGATTCGAACTCACAACCGCTGGTTTAATAGTCCGGAGCGCGAACTACACCAAGACGGTCGTCCATATCACAAGTAGTGATGACGAAATAATGTATAATAATTCGACACAATTTTTAAACATTAAATACATGTAACGTTCGCGTTTATTGTCATTTTTTTTTTAAAAAGGCTAAATTTGTTTCAAAAGAACATGAAAGTCTATTATGGGTTTTGTCCGTGACAAAGCTCAACGACAGGAAAAATCGGTACTGGATATCGAATATACGGCCAAAATCTCTAAGCGATTTTTTCCCAACAATGCTCAGAAAAATTGTCAAAGCAAACTTCTTTTCGATAAAAATGCATTTGATGTGGAGGGTCCGCCATTTTAGACTTGCTGGGATGTCCCTACATTTTAATGAAGTATCCCTTTCAATTGTACGGATCATTATGCCTCCATTCAGTGTTCATAAAACTGTACTGAAAGAGAACTTTTTAATTTTAGTTTTTCACGTGGATTTCGAGAATGGAGTCTCAAATTTTTTTTTCATAATGAAAAGTATATATTGTTCTACTACCTACACTCATGAAAAAAATAGTACGGTTTGACCTTGAATTTGTACTTTCCCAATTAATAAATAACATATTTTATTAGGGACGCAAAACTTGTTTGAAAGATGTTCCGATATTTGGCAAACATGGCGTTAGGTACAAGTGTTCCATTCTATTTGGGCAAACTTCCAACTGGGCGCCACGCAGCCACTCTTGACTGCATGTATAGGGATGAACAAAAAATAGAACTGATATAGTTAAGCTGTAAAACAAGTAAGATCAGTATAATCAGTTACCTCTGTGGTTTCAAAACAAGGCGTGTTACTATGTACATTTATTCAGTCATTAAAACTAGGTAATGGATTGCATGACTTATACTTGAACTTCTTTACAGTTAATCAATAGTCTATTTGTCATTTTTGTTATGCTATTAGGCTTATGTGCCATGTGGATGCAACTGGTTCAAATACAGCCACAGAAATTACCAAAATTTTACATTATGTATTGCTTATGCGTTACAGAGTAAGGCTGAAGAGGTCTAGTATTTCTGCTTTTTAACACGAGTAAGTATTCTGTATACCGCTTATGTTGTGCCTCTGACTTGTGTCCTCTTAAAAAAGTGCATACGATATTTTTTTTACTCATCAATCACAATATTGGTATATGTATATTCAAGTCAACCGGAAAAACTGCTCCTGCTCGATTTTGGCAAAAGAAAGAATGTCTCCAAAGCGTTATGGCCTAGCTAGACAATCAGAAACAATTACAAACTTCTAACTAGAAAATATCTGTGTAAGCAATTAATTTTTTCGGCAATGCCATTTATCAATGCAAATGGTTGTGTGATGAGCACGAGCATTTGCCCAGGTCATGGATATCTATAAACGTATATGAGTATGTCTGTCTGCTATCGTAATCGCAATAGCACAAGCTCACGCTAAGTTTAGGGCTAGGTACCTTGTTGGTATGTTTGTTGAAACATTTTATTTATTTATTGACCAAGTACAGTTTGCCGAATTGAAAAAAGAGGTTTTGTGATCTTCTTTGCCATATATTTAAGTGTGGTATTTAAATGGCTCTATTATGGGGGTATTTGGTAGAAGATACCAAAAATATGATTATTTTCAAAGAAAATTTAGTAAATAATTACGCGCATTTAAACGTAAAGATGAAATTTAATTTAATTTTTCAATGTCGAATCTCGTGCCGTGAGGCAGTATGGTCACAAACGCAACCAAACGATCCTAATACAAATTTACTAATTTATTCAGTGCCGCACTAAATGGAGGTTTCCTTAACATCAGTCTATGAACCAAAAGCTCAAACAAAATCGTGGGTTTTTCTGTAGGCAACAAAGTCCAAAATGGTACAACAATAGTTGCTTCAGTTGCTCAAAATTTCATGAATATAATTTTAAATATAAATGTATGCCGCTTTCATCCAGTTCTCAGGTGCCTTGTAAAACGAGGGCTTTAGTTTCGATTATCTTGTTTGCGAATAAAATAAGTTGGACTAACTAAGAGAAAAAAGGGAAAATTGTAGAGGTCAGTGACACGTTAAACATTTTTATGAGCGATCATTAAGAATTTATTGTAATACAGAAAAAGACAAACTGTATCAGCCAGATGCTTTTATTTTGACGATGGCTCGTATTTCGAAAGGAAAACATTTTGTTACAAGAAAATGATTTTTCGTATTTTCAATGTCGGACTTTATTGCTTTAATCCTGCATGTTAAATGTAGATCATATAATAATGTTTAAGAATAAGTTGAATATTTACGTAACAATTTTTATTTTATTTCAATCATCTTCTGTAAAAGATTCACCGCACCTACCATCATCATCATCATCAAATTTAAGAGCTAGGTTCTTGTCGGTGGAGTTTTTTCCATTCCTCTCTGCTTTCCGCCCTTCTCTTAACCTCCTGATACGACCCGACATTTATCTTTTCTTTTATTTGCTGCATGTAGCTTATTCTTGGTCTTCCTCGCTTCCTTTTTCCTTCTATTCTTCCTTCTATTATCGTTTTAATAAAATTGTCGTGTCGAATCAGGTGGCCTAACATTCGTCCCCTCCTACACTCTATTGTTTCCATCAATCTCCTTTTTTCCCTAACCATAGACAAAACTTCTTCATTTGTTTTCTTCTCCGTCCAACTTATACGCTCCATTCTCCTCCAGCACCACATCTCGAAGGCTTCCAGTCTCTCTCTGTCCCTCTTTGTCAATGTCCACGCTTCACATCCATAGAGTGCTATACTCCAAATGTACACTTTAACAAGTTTTTTGCGAACTTTGCTTGATATTCTGGCCTTGAGCAGGTGCTTTTTTGCATTATAAACTTGTCTCGCCATCGCTATCCTTGCTTTTATATCTGGTGTACATCTGGAGTCACTAGTTATCAAGCTATCTAGATATTTGAAGGTTTTAACCTGTTCTATTTTTGTGTTATTTATTGAGATAGGGCTATATTTTTCCTTTTTAGAAGCAATTAGTGTTTTTGTTTTATTTATGTTAATTTTGAGACCAAATTCTTTAAAAATAGTGTCCATTTCTGTAACCAGTTCTTCCAACTCCAATCTGTTTTCTGCAATGGCTGCAATATCGTCGGCAAAACGAATGAATTTAAATACGTCCCCATTAATTTTGACGCCCCCCTTTTTTGATTCCGTTATTCTGCGTATCGCACATTCTATGAATAAATTAAAAATTAGCGGTGAAAGTGGACATCCCTGCCTAACTCCCTGTCTTATTTTTGCCTTTCCGTTTTCCTCTCCTACTTCTATTACCGTTTCTTGGTTTTTATATAATTCATAAATAATCCTTCTGTCTCTATAATCCAATCCAGCTTCTTTGAGTACTTCCATCATTATTTTCCAATTGACCTTATCGAACGCCTTTTCTAAGTCGATAAAAGCTATATGTGTGTCTATGTCAAAATCCAGTCTCCTGTCTATTACCAATCTCAAAGCTAGTATCGCTTCTCTGGTTTCCTTCTCTTGCCGAAACCCATATTGATCCGGTCCCAAAAAGCACTCTGTTAACGGTCTTATTCTGTTCTGAATTATTTTTATTAAAATTTTACTTGCCTGTGAAATAATACTTAGTGTTCCATGTTCTTCGCATTTGAGTGTGTTTGCTTTTTTCGGTAGTGTTACAGTCTTGCTTTAATTAAAATCTTGAGGTATTTTGCCTGTTTTATACATTTCTTGAATTAAATTAAAAATTTCCTCTTTCAACTGATTGCAAGCTGCATATTTAACCATCTCAATATAAATATTATCAACTCCTGCTGTTTTCCCGTTTTGAATACATTTCAAAGCTATTTCGAATTCTTCTTTCAATATCAGAGGTCCCAGTTCTAAAGTATCTACATCTTCTTCTTTTTCCATATAGCTTTCTGACATCCCTTCTCCTGAATAAAGCTCTTCTATATACTCTATCCATCTTTTAACAATTTTTTTAGAGTCCATTAGTATTTTCCCTTCTTTATCTAATATAGCTGTACTTCGTCTCTTATGTTTCTTATCCATTTGTTTAATTATATTGTAGGCTTTTTCCATTTTCCCCCGTTTCATCATAAACTCTATTTTATTGCATTTCTCTTCCGTATGTTTTTCTTTCGCTTCCCTGCACAGTCGTGTTATTTTGTTTGTTAATATTCTGTACTACTTTGCCTTGACATCATCCGTCTTGTTTCTTAATTCTCTTCTCTCAAGCATTAGCGCTATAATTTCTGGGCTAAGCCAGTTTTTCCTCGGAATCAGCTTCTCTTTCTTTATCGTCTCTTCTGCGCTTTTGACCATTATGTTTTTGATTTCATTCCACCTTTCTTCAATATTAATATTTTGAATGTTATTCTCACTTTTATTAATAAATTGCTCTAACTTATGACCTACTTTTTTTCTATATTGCACTTTACTATCACTATTTATATCCTTAAGTTTATTGAGATCCAAGTTCTTTGGTTTGTGTTTTCTTTTTAGTTGCTTAGTTTTAAAATTGTGTAGACTTATAAGAAGGTTGTGATCAGAATTTAAATCGGCCCCAGGTAAAGTCTTACACAAACATATCTGTTTTAGAAATTTACTTTTAATTATTATGTAGTCAATCTGGTATCTAGCAATATCTCCCGGCATTTTCCACGTATAGAGTCTTCTTTTTGGTTCCTGAAACATTGTATTTGTAATAATCAAATCATTTTCTTTACAAAATTGTACCAGTCT
Organism: Pyrausta nigrata; assembly: GCA_949316185.1. Classification (NCBI taxonomy): domain Eukaryota; kingdom Metazoa; phylum Arthropoda; class Insecta; order Lepidoptera; family Crambidae; genus Pyrausta; species Pyrausta nigrata. The sequence goes on from OX438943.1 coordinate 13,837,656, forward strand.
GTCCCCTCTCTCATTTCCCTTTCCCAACCCAAAACTTCCTACCGAGTTTTCTTCCTTTCCTTCACCGACCACCGCATTGAAGTCACCTATAATAATCAAACTATCTGTATCTTTAACTGTATCTAAAATTGAATCTATGCTAGCCTACCTACCATCATATAGAAAATTAATACTACGTGCAACTACTATTATTATTATTATTTGTTAGTTGATGGCACCCTTTGCACTAAAATGATAGAAATATAAAAAAAGTTGTTAGCTATACATTTTTAAATCTTATGTAAAAATTGTTGGTCGTACAAAAATATTATTTTTAACATGCCAATAACACGCAGTACGCTAACTTTTATTCTGGAATCGAGCCAGTGGCATTGTTTATTTATTATGTACCATTTTATTGACCCGATGTGTAAAAATAAAGTAACACATATATCAGTTCTGGTTTTGCATTTATAATCCGATTGTTGTTACTGGCAACGAATTAATTAACAAACACGAATTCAGAGGATGATTTGGATGTAGTTCCGTTTAATATTGTTAGTTCAGACTCGAGTTTACGTTAACAAATCTTTCTGAAGCGTTTTTTAACATTCATCTGGGTATTTTGTTAATTTGCAAGATTCTTCAATAGTTTGTTAAGAAGTAAATAGCCATTGAAGTTTAATCTCGCCTTAGCCGGTTTAAAATTATTTGTAATTTTTTGTATGGGAGTTCTGTCAAATTAACCTTGACGGTTAATTCATTGCCATTCATCTAAGGTTCGCCAGCTGTTTAAAAAATTGTAAACTCTGGTCTTAGAAGGAACAGAAGAGCGCCGCATAGGTTTACCTACTAGAACATTTATATTATGACTACTTCATAAAATATAATAATGGTCTATTTGTGTTTTTTATCAATCAATCAAGTGAAATCAAAACCATTGTAAAATATGATTTCGTACCTTTACATAAATGTAATAAATAATTTATAAATAAATTCGTGCTGGTTGGTTACCTTAAATAATAATTAATAACATAAAATAAAATCGTTTATTTCAGTACATAGTCCGATATTCTAAAATATTACATTGCATTAAATTAATACTGTACCAAAACTAGTATCACGTCGCATAAAATTTGAGCATTTTGTTAAGTCTACTTTGTCATGAAGTATTTTATGGAGAAAAATCTTGCAATTTTCTTTAATACCTCTCCGTATGGTATTTCCTTGAAAGTCGTAAAGTGGCACAATTTCACCGATCTTGACCTCCAGATAGCGCAACTTTGTAGGCAGAGGACCTGTTCGCGCGGGTGACTTAGTATTATTAAAGCACGCGGCTTTAATAATACTAAGTCACCCGCGTATGTATACCTAATCTACCTTGATCTAATGAATGTCTGTACTATGTAGTGAGTTTACCTGACTGACAGATGATCCCTACAGACCTACCTACTCCTGTTGACGATGTCCGTATTTTTGAGTCTAGCTATCACGCTCGTTAGCGTTGTCATTCTGTCGTGAGTGAAAGAGACGGCTACATTCGGAAATACGGACATCGTCAACCAGAGTAAAGCCGCAAAACCGTAGCTTGCATTTGCGTCGTTAGGGTAAAGACACACTTCTTCGGTACTATTTAAGTAAAACGCCTCGAATAGTACTGTTGGCAACACGTCAGGTTACCCATGTGAATAACTAAAACAGCTTTTATTACGTAGGGAATAGAGGCTGTCTTAAAGAGGAGGGTAAAATGTTCATCCAGTTCCTGCTCCATTTTCTTTTTTTTTTTTTCTTCTTGAAATTAAGAGGGTTTGTCATGCAGCTGTGTGTACAGTGAGTCTCGCATCATTCTTTCTAAGTCTGTCAAAATATTTCAAATGGTATGAAACTCTATCTGATCAAAATAAGGTTGAAATATGGTTGCAGAAATTTGACAGATCAGGGTAGGTTAATTGTGGGCCACTGTACCTACTGAACACGATTTTTTGCAAGTACCAAGATAATATACCTCCATAACTATACGCCAAAACGCCAAACTGCAGTCAAACAAAGATGCCTAAAATGTACTGAATTTTAATAAAGCAACATAATTAAGAAATAAGATTGAAAATGAAATATTTGCCATCCCGTTGAAAGTACCTAAATGAAACATTTAAACTATGCCATATTACTTAATGAGCGACAGGTGTATCTTTATGTACCTACGTTTAGGAAACACTTTTGCCGGCAACGAATTCCACTCTCTAACCATACGCAAGAGTATCTAACATCTTATGCAATAAATATCTCATTTCAATCCTTATAACGAAACTATTGTCCACTTGAATTTGTAGCAAATAGGAAGTTATGCCAAAGGAAAGTTAATCATGATGATTAAAATCTGAGTAATATTTCTATTGTAATACACAAGTGAAGTTCACCTTTGAACTTGCTACATAATAGTTTTGCTATCTGCAAATTGATCAACTCTGCAAACGGCATGTACTACTATGCGGGCGAGAAGAAGCAAACTTCAGTTGATGATCATGAAGATTTTGAATATAAGAACCATACAGTTTATGAAATATTTTATTGTATGTTGGGACAATGGATCCATGTGTTATGTAAACCATGTGAAGGTGACAGGTTTTGGAAAGAACGAGTGTGGATAAAACGCTTATCGGAACATAATTTAAGAAATATTGTGAGTCCAGTGTGCATACACATAATAAAAAAATACATTTAATTTAATCTTTAATCTTGATTAACATCTTTACAAGTTCTAGATATTATTACACTTCGGAGTCTATTTTATTGAATTAGGTATTATATTGTGTGAACTTCGTTAAATCACTTTTGTTTTAAAGGACCAATAACCTTAGAACTTTGAAGGTAAACGTCGTTAACCCAAATTTACCTACGTGTGTGTATTTTATTACATTTTATTGTCATTAAATTTAATTGCACGTACGTTCTGAAATTAACACCTTGAATTTTCAGCATACGGTTGGGTTAAAATAGGGGTTATTTGGCTCCGTGCGGTTGGCAGCAATATCCGAAAGTGAACTTTGCTCAAGATATATAGGGTTCAATTTTAATTGCTGGACCGGTGTTTGTTTCAAAATTGCTTTGCTATCGTGTGGTTTGGGTAACAATGTGCAAAGTTGCTTTGGTATTCGAACATTTTTTTGAACGTTTCGCAATTATGTTTGTTTCTCGTATTATGTACTTCCCGCCACTATTTTGGTTTTAAAATAAGCACAAAGCAGTTATTGTAAGTTTAGGTACCAGGCTAAAAAACAATTAACTTGTTAGCGAGCGTGTCCAATACACGCTCGTAGCTTTGACATCGTTCTATGAATAACGAAGAGATCCCGCGGACGCAGTTGATGCAGTCCACAGTTTGGCGACCTCGGTCAGGTCACTAAATACCGAGAGTACAGAAGACAATCTACATACAAAGTGCGGTCGAGCAACGCACCCATAGACACTTAAAGCAGATAATTTCAAATTTAAATTAGGCAAATGTGTGTTTTTCGTACTGTCATGATGAGTACATTTTAAAATTTTACTACAAAAAAGGTAAAAATGCAACGCAAGCTGCGAAAAAAATTTGCGATGCTTATGGACTAGTGCAGTGTCTGTGATAGTATGGCATCTCAGTAATTACGACGTAGCTGAAGAACTGGAAATTGACCACAAAACAGTTTCGGTGCATTTGAAAAAAACTGGGTACACAGAAAAGCTCTATATTTAGGTACCCCACGAGCACACTGAAAGAAACCTAATGAACCGTGTACTCATTTGTAATTCTTTATTACGACGTAATGAAACCGAACCATTATTGAAGAATCTGATAACAACACGAACACGACAAGAACGTGCGAAAAGGTCGTGGTCGAAGCCGGTCTTCACAGACTGTGGCAAAACCTGGGTTAGCTCGGAACAAGGTGATGCTGTGTATGAGGTGGGATTGGAAGGACATTATTCATTATGAGCTGTTACCATCAGGCAGGACCATCGATTCTGAACTCTACTGCGAACAACTGATGAGATTAAAGCAAGAAGTTGAGAGAAAGCGGCCGGAATTAATCAACAGAAGGAGTGTGGTTTTTCATCATTATAACGCTAGACCTCACACATCTTTAGCGACTCAGCAAAAATTAAGAGATATTGGCTGGGAGGTGTTAATGCATTCGCAGTATAGTTCTAACCTTGCACCTTCAGATTTCCATCTGTTTCGCTCTCTTAAGAATTCTCTAGGCAGTGTCAGGTTAACATCACGAGAAGACTGCCAAAACCACTTGTCGCGGTATTTTGATTAGAAGCCCCAAAATTTCTATAGCAATGGGATCATGTCCCTACCTACAAGATGGCAACAAGTTATCGAACAAAATGGTACCTACTTAAATGTAAATAAACAATATTAAAAAATGTTTCGAATTTTCTTAAAAAATGCGAAGAAACACCAATTATTACACGGTAAAATAGAACAATAGTGAATTTCGTCAATGTCGAAATCGTCAGAAGATATTTTCTATGATTTTGTAATATAACATTAAATTTTAATTATTTAAGATATTATTGGTTTATATGTCCGTTTTTCCTGTTTTATTTCCAACAATAAATCAAACAACTAAAATAAGGGCCACTACCGCGACAGGGTTTTGTGCATAAGCAAAAGTTGACAGCCATAGCGCGACCGAGCGTAGGTATGAAAAGTAAACTACATACAGGTGTTTGTCTTCTGTACTCTCGGTATTTTGTGGTTAGGTCATGAAAATTGCATGCAGAGGTGACTGTGTTAACTCTTGTTTGCAGTGCCGAGTTTGGCATTTTGTATAACAATTATTGAACCGAGTTGGAAAACTCTTAGTGCTGACTAGTCGCAGTATAAAATCGAGTAATTAGTATTCACTGATGATTGCTATTCATGTGAATTGCCAATACATATTATAAGGGCTTATCAGGTTTCAGGGGAAAAGAAACAAAAATAAAGTACAGAAATCGATGAGAAAAATATACTTAAACTACAGAGGTGCCTGTGGCGCAGTGGCGGCAGCGCTTTGGTAGTGATACCAAAAGTTAAGCAACCCACGGCGCGGTCGTGATTGGATGGGTGACTATTCCGACCATTTAAGTGACGTCCATGACAAGCATCTCCGTGCTTCGGAAGGCACGTTAAGCAGTTGGTCCCGGCTACTATCTGTGGTATTAGTCGTTAAGCCTAGTCAGAGGCCCTAGGGCGGCTTGATAACTTCTGACAGTAAGGTTTGTCACTTGCCTTACATACACCCCTCCACCAATCCGCACTGAACCCGCGTGGTGAAGTATGGCTCGTTCCTCCTCATAGTTGAGGTGAGGCCTTTTCCCAGCAGTGGGATCTAATAGGCTGACTTATAAACTACAAACTCAAATTCTATGTGGGTGCTGAAGCTACAGCTTGAAGTATTCAAATTCTACTTGAAATATTTAAAGTGTTCATGAAATCGCTATCAAAGTTGCCCGCAATTTTTAAAATCAGTCACGCTTAAAACATTATTTAGATATTTTTTGTCAATTGTGACACCATGTGATTTACAAATGTGTGCGTAATACAGAATCCGTTCCCTATGTTTTTTATTTCTATTTTTCTACCAGATAAATTACTCTACTTGATTAGTCTACTCTACACCAAGGCATCCTCTCTCGCGATATTGTCGGAACATTTAAATTCACGCAATTTCACGTGTGTTTTGCTTGCAATTAATTTACAAGCGGCCAGGATACTCCAGACTCTACACATGGTAATTTAATTAAGAATTAGCAGACAGATAAATTAGCGTGTATAAGAGAACATTTTGCTTACAAATAACTGGATGTATATAACCAATCAGAACCTAGTTGAATTTCAAAATGATCGAATAAAACAAATGACAACAGTAACATAATATACTAAAGTCATGTTATTTTCACTGAAATTTGGACATGCTTATTTTGAAAACTAAAATAGTTTAACACCCGATATATGCTTATAAGTAAATACAGGTTTACGAATTCTGTCCTTAAGAGTTACCTATAAAATTATTCATCGAAATATCAAAATACTTAAATCCATCTGCGCAGTATTATACGTGCTAAAACTAATTAGTTTTTAGTTTAGCGACCCGTTAAATATCATGTGTGCACTATCCAAAAACTAACCAAGTAAGATTAAATAGATACTCTACTCTTCTATATTGACGATACATTGGGCTTACTTGGGCTTTAAAGCAAAGAACGTCTGCTTATTTTCTGAAGTATTTTGATAATGTTTTACCTATTCATTTTGTATAGCCATCAAATAGAATTCATTAGAAACTGGACATAAGATCGAAGCAACAGCAATGCTCGTAGCTGCATCATGAGTAGTGAATAATGAAGTTGTCTACGAGTTCAAAGCTTCGCTTGTCGGAAGTCACATAGAATGTTTTTAATGGATGGATAGACGCTTTAGGAACTTACTTTGTGCGGCCTCGGGGACACTTTCTTGGCTGAATATTATTTTTTATTTGGATTGGGTTTTATCTTGACTCTAAACTAAAATAGACGTGGCGGAGACAAAGTCACGATAGAGCGAGCTCACCCAGAAGGTTCTGGCACTTCCACTCACCGACCAGGCGGCACCTAACGGAGCCTGCCACCGTTGGATAAATGGATTTGTTGTATGAATTTGCAAATGACCTTATAGCCAAATAAGCTCGCAGCATAATTTCCATTAGTCAATATAGTTATGAATTTCGCACACAAGATTTAAAAGATAACTCGCAATTATTATTTTATGTAAGTTTTTCCTGTATTCGAAAGTGACTTCTGAATCACCCGGACCCATTTAAGTGTACCTACACTTAAACTTTACGTTTTATTGTTACTTGTACTTTTGAACACACTGTATAATATGTAATATTAGGTACACTCGTGAGAGTAAATTAAGAAGTATGAGCAAAATATTATGTCAGCATTCCGGCACTCTGTCTTGTACAATTTAGGGCAGTTATTTATGAGAGGCATATTTGTCGCAGCTCCTATGGAATGTAATTTTGAGTCAAGAATTTCATAACGTTGATTGATAAATTCACGGGTTTTGTTTGTGTACAGAACACTTTGCATAATGTCTTGGTAAGAATTTATTATTGTTAAGACTTTGGTGTGAAAACCACTTAAAATAAATGAAAAGATTGACGAAACATGGTAGTGCATAAATTTGCGAGGAATTTTCTTTGTAAGACTATAACTGTTTTATAGCTAAGTAATCCTAGTAGCTTTACATCTAATCTCATCTGTCATACTTTATTAATTTTTCATTAGTATGTTTAAGTCGATGTCATGATGATTTGAAGAAGAAGGTACAATTCTGTATTGACTTATTATTATACTTTTTACGCCCTCATTGTCAGTAAGTGACACGCTTATGGATGTGAAGCCGGTTACTAGCATTTCTAGCCTAGCGGCGGGAAACGGCTTGCTTGGCTTTTTATCATTGATTATTATCTTATTATCTATTTGTAATGAAGGCAATAAAAAATATTTTATTCTATTCTATTCTTAACTAGCGGCTGGAAACGGCGGCAAAATTTAATTGATATATGATTTCGTTTTTTCTTTTGTGATTCATTTATTAGAAGATACATTTAACATTAACAATGACATTTACATCTGTATTAAGTATTAATAACTCAAAATGCACATACAAAATGTGACACAGCACTCAACAGGACTTATTTAATAATTTATTAATGAGAGATGTTTAGAAAATATGTTACATAGTTTCCTGTTCATCTCTGAATTAAGTCAATTAGAAGGTTAGGTATAAGTCGTGTATTCAATGCTTATTTAAAAAATATACAATGTAGCACAAAATAAGTGCTACTGTATAATAAAAATAAGATTTTAACAAAAAAAAAATTTTTTTTCGATTATCTACCCGGTAGCAAGCGGCTGGTTATTTTTTTCTAGCCGCTGGCTTCGGAAATTACCAGTTTACAAGCCGCTGGTTCACAACTATAGAAACGCTACTTTTTTCAACATCCTTTATGAGGAATATAGAAATAAACATATGGAAGTAAATAAATATTGAAATCTATGGCAATATAGATTTCAATGTTTATTTACTTCCATTCAACCATAGTACCAGAAATACTGTAATGTAGATCTATCGACAATATGTAAAAATATATTTAGCATAGAAAGTCTGCAGTACCATAACAAGCGATGAATAACTAATGCTCACGAGTCACGACGTCCATAATATCGGAAGTTTCCCTTCTGAAGCGGTGTTCTCATACAAACACTTACCTATTACCAAATCCCTTTATTGTGCTATTACTGAGAACTGCGCATTGACGTTCCATAGCCCATAAAATAGAACTTGACAAATAAATACTGCAAAACTTTTGTTTCGACTCCTTTGAACGTAAAGTATAGGTTCTAAACCAGGCGGTTGCGGGTTCGAATCCCGCAAGGGGCAAATGTTTGTGTGATGAGCACGAGCATTTGTACCTAAGTCATGGATATTTATAAATGTATATATTATGTCTATCCGTAATCCTAGTCACCATTGCACAAGCACGCGCATAGTTTGGGGCTAGGTAATGGGTGTGTTTGTTGAAACAATTTATTATTATTATAGGTTCTTCATTATCACATGCATATTTTAACTTTAAAGTGGACTCAAATAGAAAGACAAAAAATATTAGTATAAAAAAATACATCAAAATTTATTTTAATTTGTCATCTTTGACATCAGTGACACCTTCTTTTGAAAGTAAGTTTATAACCGTTTTAAAAAAGAAGAGGTTCTCAATCTGTAGTACCTTATCTTTTTTATGTTATGTTCACCGATTACTCGAAGACGCTTGAAGCGATTTGGAATCCTTTTTTAATTTTATCGAAATTGGTCAAAGCAGTTTGTGTAAATAGAACGGTGTACCATTAATTATAAAACGAATAATGTTATATCTGACAATTGTACACTATGCCTTAAATCTATAAAAAATAAGCACCGTGTATTAGTAATAAAACCATTTAAATCTATTTAATAAGAAGCATCGTAATTTAGTAAAAAAGCAACACAAAAATTATATTGAAAAGGATATGGATTGGTGATCAGCTTGAGACACCAGCTTCTCGGCCTGGTGTCTTGCGTCAGGTATCTCAGGGCGACAGGGGTGAAACCAGGGTACGGGAGGCCCTGCCCCACCGTACTCTCCGTACTCAGCCCCCCCTCGGAGTCCGAGTCCGCGCCGTCGGACTCCGAGCCCCCACCCGAGTCCGACTCCGCGCCCCCTTCTCTGTACCCGTAGTAAGGCATCCTCTCCCTTTCTCCTGACATCAACTTAAGTTATAAGCTCATTTTTTAACAGTCTTATGCTACTTAACCATTTTAGGTTCAACTGTTCAAGTATGTGTCAGAGTGTATTCGTAACGGGCGAGAGGGCTGCTCTGACCGGGAGGACGAGGATTGCTGCATGATTACCGGGTGCACGCACTGAATTTATCTGAAACAAAGAAAAAAAAACATGATATAAGCTACAAAAGTTGCATTTTATTTTCGAAGTGTACAAGGGTCTTACAATTAACCTATTTTACTGAGCGGTTAAAAATTTTACTTCTAATAATAACAAAAAAAGCTCGATAAATTATTGTTTTTCAGTTATCATTTGCAGTCATTTTTTCAAGTGCCATTTGTAATCTTTAACAATAAGTTCGCTTGATTTGTGATTGTTGCAGGCCTGTGTAGCTCCCCGCGTAGGTAGCAAAAACGTACCTACGCGCGGCGACCCTTACTTAGGGGCTAAAACAAGTTGCGTGTCGCTACCGGTGCCGGTGAATAAAACGCGCGAGCGTGTCGCTGACGCTCGCGCGTTTTATTTACCGGCGGCCGCGCGGCTACGTTGCTGGCTGGACGAGAATGAATAAAGTACTAGACTAAGACTCGCAGCAGTCAACCCTATCGCGTCGCGTGATATTACGTCACTGAATAGGTTTAGTGTGTAATGAATCATATTCCAGAGCAATAAGTATGAAATTATCTTGCAATGGATTTTTGTAGGTGTCTACACGAAAATGTGCTTGACTCTGAGGCGAACTAAATTACGCCATATTGTTGACGACATTGAGTAGACATTTCTTTGAATACAATTGCTAAGTCATACTTCTGTACGAAGTACTAGTACTTATTCTGTGGTTGTGGTATCTAAATTCATTCAATTGTTTTATCGTCGTCAATTGTCATCGCTACCTAGGCTCTTGTCAGTGGAGTTCTTGAATTCAAGTTATTTGATAAGCTAACGTTTATGCTAATTTACGCGTAAAAACTTATTCCTTATACCATCTAGCACAGGTAAAAATCTGACAAAAAGCTTTTTAATGAGGCGCCACTCGTAACTACCGACCTTAAAATAAATACGGAGTCTGTCTAAGTACCTTTGTCGACATGAAAATTCACGTTTCAGTGATAAAAACTTTTTGAACACGTTTAGAGACTGGCAATTTCATAAACAAAATGTATTTTCACTCCAATTTCGTCACCTACTTACATACGTAATAGGGTGAAAGGGGAAAATTGGACGACCCAGCCGAAAACTGTCGTTATATACATTTAATAGCGAACTAAGGTTACATTCATGGACATTAAATAATAATATTTTAGTGGCATAGAAAATAAAACTGCTAAGCATATTTTTTTATATGTTTATTCGACACATAATTAGTTCCAATTGATGCAATCTAAGGAGAAATATTTTAAAAATGAGTAGGTATAGATAACAGTTAAAAAATATTCGAACGATTTTAGTGCTTTGTTTTCGCCATTTAAAGCTTTTAAGAAGTACTTACACTCATTATTATCAAACTAGGCTAGGTAGGTAGGTGGATTTGCAAAGTTTCATGCAAAATTTCAAGTTTCTAATTCTAGTAGTTTGGGAGGGTTTGTATGGAAAAATTGTGTTTTCATAGTATGTGCATTGCATTGTATGTATATACATTGCCGTGCTTATGTCGGGGTTAATTAAAATAAATGCTTTTTAACTTCACACAAGAACCAAAGTAGTTTATAGTTCGATGTCTCTAAAACTATAAATGTTAAAACTGTTGCAAATATATTTTATTTCTCTTTCAAATGGGTAACACTTAAAGTTTCCCCCGGCGTCTGCTCGCTAAGGCAACCCAGAGACAGTATGACATGGGAAGATTAATACTCTCTCGCCCCTACCCGGATATTGGTAAACTATTTTTCAATATTTTCTTTGGTACTCTGACCGTTGCTCCATCCTGTTTACTTTTTATTACCGCTTAAAACAATTTTCAAACAAAAATGAAGGTATTAATAGCGCAACGTTAAAAAGACTTAGAAATGTAAAGGTATCTAATAAGATTAACCATACTTGTAAGTTTGTAGTCTATTATCTTGTTGTTTAATTTAGCGTCATTTCAACCTTGCGAGGTCTTTAGATGTTAATTAGAGGTATATATTTATGAAGTTATTGATCCGATTAATAAAAAAAACTTTAAAAGAATATACAGGGTGTCCGGGTTTTGACTAACGATAATTTAAGGGCTTAAGTTTTTCCCCTATGACGGTTTATAATTTTGAATTGATCTTTATTTCACTTGATAGGCTATGGCGTGTTACCTTCCAAAAGAATCATTTTTAAAACTTTAAGATCCATAGAAATAGCATTTTTTTTTAGATATTAAAATTGTTGCCATTTCAAGTTGGACCCCCAACAGGGGGGTTTTCGTCGATAACATTTGATGATCTAATAGCCCATAAATTATCGCCAGTCAAAACCCGGACACACACATTTTGCCTATAGCTTGTAGTTCTGGGCTCTATTGCGTACCTAAAAACACAGTCAAAAGATATCAAAAATGGTATCTCATTATCACTTAAACAAAGCCATCTGACATTATCAAACTGCAATATAAAGGATTTAGTGGAAAAAATATGAGAATATAGACCCAGTAGAAGTAGTAGTATTTTTATCCTCAACTCTTAGTTTCACTGAACCAATGAGTTTTAATAAGCCCAACCTACCGTAACATGGCCGCAGGCACGCGAGAATTCCATAAATATTTTATCACTTCCTCCCACTGACGCTTATTAGTCATTTAGCTAATAATATTGACTTATACTCAACAGGTTTCCGCTAGCCAGCACCAAATTACACTTGGGTTTAAACGTAGTTGCACTGTTGCCAGTAGATTCATATATGTAAGTAGAGAATGTAACAATTATGTAAATTATGTTAACAGAATAGGTATGCTGCAGCGTATCAGCTGTTTGATATACATCAAGGTGGTACTCCGTTTATATAAAAAGAAAGTACATATTCTATTACGCATGAGTATCTCAAAGATGTGCAATCTTGAAGTAAAAGATTTATTTTATGAAATGCTGGCTCCCAAAAATCATCTATCGGTGGTCGTCTTTTATCAATACTTTGGCGATGTATCTGCAAAGAATTTTCTTAAAACTTTCAATGACAACAATTTTATTATAAGGTTACTTTTAGCGGCATTACTTATGTACTTTCAAGCAAACAAATAAGTTCACAGTCGCCCTGTTTATTTAAGTACTTAGTAAGATATTTGTTTCCTGCAAGTTCTAGCCAGTAATCTAACTGCAGAGATAAAACGACTTCACGTTGACATATCCTCCAAATGTGACGATAAAAGTTTAGAAGTTAAGTTAACCGCAGCTGACCCATATGCCCACAACCCCACTTTGCTCGTGTCCAAAAGTCCTCGCCTCGTTTTATGATGGACAAGCCCGACGAATAAAGTCGTAAGTGCCGTTACAACAAATCTACTTACAGTGTTATGCTCCAAAGGTTCAAGAGTCGGACGAATTTGTGGAAATATTGCCGTGATTCGGGAATCATAGCACTAGATTGCGTCGGTAAAACTTTTACGGCTCTCGAAGTGTATGTCACGGTCAATTTATGGCTTTCGCTACCGACTTGTACCAGTTGGAGGGATGAAAAGTGATACAATGTGGTGCGGAAATGTTGAGGCGTATCATACTTTTTGATGGTACGGTAGAATTAATTTACGCAGTGATTTTCCACGTATTCCACGGTAGATTCCACGATGCTCAAGTACCTATTTCTAATTATCTTTAAATGATAAAGGTTGACATTTATTAGAATAATTCATAATAAAGACCCAACCCAAGTCACAAAAAAGCTCCACTAGCGTCCTTGTTTCTAGTAGTTGGTAGCATCACATATTTATATGTGAACCATTCACTTTGCTAATAGTAGTCTTTGCTTTTAAAACCTTTTATCTTATAAAACTTATTCAAACTTTCACTTGCGTTGTTCTCCAATTAACTCATTACATTGATACAATTTATTGCTACCCGCAGTAATAGACACGAACCTTCAAATGAAGTTCGAGCATTCCAAAAACGAGCTCACGTCCTCCGTTACATCCCCAATAATCGTGACCACGGCCTAGGTGCGTTTACTGGCTATAACAGCCGCTATCAACCCGATTACTACTGCAATGGAGAGCGATACAGTGGTTGTACTTCAATGTTTACTGGAGTACAACCATTATATTTCTCTCTATCAAGAATCAAATATTATCAAGAATCATGGAAAGTTATAATTATTTTAATTTTTGTAAGCGAAATTCAATTTGAAATCATGGAAAGATTACGGAAAGTGCAAGGCTGAAGATCTTAGTACTGTGATTGGAACATGACGTTTAAGATTACTATGGGGATTTAGGAATGTACTCTGTACTTTCTACACTAGATGTTATGTTTTGGTGGCAGGAAGTAGCATACAATAGTCGGTTATCATAACATCAGCCATAGAAACATCGCCTTGTGGAGTACACCGACTTAGAGAAAAGCAACAGTGCTTATAAAAATCCTACTGAACCATTAATGCTCTCCTTATGCTGTGCGATACGGGTACGGCAGTCAAAACGAGAAAAGAAGTGCATAGTTCCGATTTACATGCTTTGTACATATAAAAAGTAAGAAGTAAATGTTATTTCCCGCATATATTAGTCCAGACAATGCTTAAAAATATGTTAGAAAAGAGAATATCCTTAACACTTTCTCTGAATTACAGAATAGTGATAAGTGGTCTTACGGCGTATTGATGGGGCTGGCCCTACAACTATTCGACAACTGGACTTACCACATCTACTTCCGCTGTGTCGCGTATTTGTACCCAGTTAATAAACCCTCAACATCGCTTTAATGAAGATGGAGCGGTAAACTTACGGGTATCGGTATAAAATTAACGTGCAACCATTTGGCAAGCCCATGCGTTTGAGCTCGCTTAATTGCCAGCTATAAAAATGCTGTTTCTGAATGAAATCGCTTCCTGTGTTGCAGTAGGTAAGCTGCACAAAGAATCCCTTTCATCTTGAGGGCTGGATGGATTGATTGCGCCTTGAGGCTTTCATAAATCTGGCGTCGTATAAAAACTAATTGATCGGTGTAAGAATGTTTGAGAAATTAACATTAAAAGTAGATGCCATGAATAGTTCAGTAATTAGTTTAGTGAATAGGGAAAAAAAAGATTTACCGGGTAGCATTAAAGTGTTTACCTAACAAACGGTGCGGTACTTTTAAAATACTTGATATGTTGTTTAGGATGGTTAGTGTTTAAAATGAAAAATACAAATGAATGAAAAAATGAAAAAATGAAAAATTAAATGCACAAAACTGTTTACTGGATTAGGAAGTACAGATCCATTTTTTGGTGTCAGATATATTTTAAGAAGTGGATATAAATCCTTTGCTTCTCATCCTTAGTAGCTTAGGCTTAATCCCTTAAATTACCCAGATTATAAAAGCCAATAAGACGTTACAAACAACCACTGCTGCCTCTAACTGATTATTTATATATTTCCTAACATGAATGGTCAGCAATATAATGACTTCTTGTCCAAATAAACACGGACACTACCGCTGTGTAAATGACGTGTTATATTTTATGCATATCTCATTTCCCAAATTTGAGGGCCGGGAACATTTGTTCCCGTCAACGAAATCATGGGCCACGATGAATGATGTGTCGGGCTCTTTGATGATAGAGGATGTGGGGCAAATGACCTGAAAACTGGTCAGTTTTCAGGTCATGTGCCCTAAAATTTGGTTAATTAGGAAAATTAGGTCTAATTTTGGGAAAACTCGTTATTACATATGAAATATTTTGAACTAAATTTTACGGAGGTTATTTAACTGTACCTACTTACTCTAATACAGGGTCTAATTGTGTTCCTTCCAGAGGGTGATTCTGCGCTTTATAACAACAACTTTTACTAAGAGACCAACATCGAAATCCCAAAAAAAAAAACGATTAGCTGCATCACCCCCTGAAAGGAATACAGTTAATAAAGTATGGCTTTATATGTACCCCCTAATAACTTAATAACTTCAAAAGTTAGCGAAATTCTGTATGTCTGGTAACTTAATATCTTCAAACGTTTGCTCGAACGAATGCGTATGTCAGTGGTACTAAATTATGCTTAATATGAATCGGCTTCAAAACAGGTTTACTTACTATATTTTATATGAATAACTAGATGCAACAGATTTGTTTTCAAACTAAACTTAATAACTAACGAACTTGGTCTGCACGATTCAACTTTGCAAATCAACAAGAAACGCAATAAAAACTTGGAACAACTCCGTCTTATTTCGAATGGTAGGAAATTCAATTGTAAGAGTTATGAATAAAAAAAGGCATTCTTCATTGAGGTTGACTATTAGCTTTAGTTTATAAAATGTTCAATATTAAACAGCCTAATTATTTTAATCGAAATGTAAATAAAATGTGTGCGAATCCTACTGACGTACCTAAAATATTTATTAATTCTGCATCATTTTAGGTACCTACTCTATAGTCTTTAAAATATTTACAAATCGATTAAACAGACTATATAGTTAACAAAAAACTGCGAGAATTTGTAATTAGATTTGTTATAATTATTTTTATAACTTAAGCAATTAATTTGCAAGTTTTTACGATATTAAATCAAATTTCGCTCACAAAAATGGGAATGTCCCACCGGATGACACAGTCGATTAATTTTTGTAAGCGAAATTTGATTTAATTAGATTTTTTGTTAATGTTATGTCGACAACGGTGTAATAACTCTGTAAACGCATTGCAATTGAAAATGTTATTTTTTATTACAGCTTTGATCGGGTTTCAAAACAATAACTGCAGATCTATAAACGCGGCTACGGGAGTAATAGCCTATTACCGTAAATGGAACGCTTCTCTGGCTATGAGAGATATTTTTCTCTCTATTGAAACGTGTGGATCCTTTCAGTGGTTAAGGGTGTGAAAGTATTCTTTTTTTAAGAACATCGTGTGTTCTCGTCACGATTGAGTGCATTTCAAAGATTTGCGTATGGACTAGATACAATAAAGTTTCTTTAGTGTTTGATTGTAGGGGTATAATGGAAATGAAAATTTATTAGGGTTATTTATTCAGAGAGATAGTATGAGTACAAAAAATATCTAAGCTAAGCAATAAAATATACTCGTAGGTAGAGTATACTTTATTGCTTAGCTTTGATATTTTTGCGTAATCATAAGTCATAATAACTAAAAAATAAAAGAAATCAAATAAAAAAAATGTCGCGACTATGTACCTTTTAAGCTCCTTAATTTATCTGCGCTATATTTGATATTCCACTTTTAATACTTAGTACCTGGGCGACAACTATTTAATAAACAAAAGTAAAAAAAAAACCTAGACACATTCTTTATGCACTCGCCGACGACGCTCATCACGAAATGCGAAATTAGCGACCATATTCTGCGTCAAACAATGGTTAAGAAAAACGCATGGTCAATCGAAAACACGCGTTTTCCCAAACACAAGACTGATCTAGATCTATTTTTTTATCTCCGACGACCCCTAGATACTAAATTTCAGCAAAATAATTAATACCGTTTCCGAGATCACAAATACATGTTATATTTCTTTAGGTACAGATTAGTTACATAGTTACATCATACAGTATAAAATATGTCAAAAAATTAAGTTAAAGTGTTATCATTTTTGGGATATAGTAGAAAATGATGTAACTAATCTGTACCTAAACATACAGGGTGTGGCGTAAATAGTGGTCCAAAGCAAAGGTGTGGATACACTGTACACTGAAGCACCACATACCAGTATTTAAAAAAAAATATGTACAGGGTTTTCAGGGTTTTTTTTATTAAATTCAGTTTATAAAAAAAAAAACGAATGGAGTACTAAGTACAAGTGATCAGCAATAATAATAAAAAAAATGGATAAAAAAAACCGTCATTTTTGGAAATTATAACCAAATTTGTAAGGCAAGTAACGATTTTTAAAAAAATAAAAAAAAATTTTTTTTTTTGAAAACCCTGTACATAATTTTTTTTTAAATACTGGTATGTGGTGCTTCAGTGTACAGTGTATCCACACCTTTGCTTTGGACCACACAGAAAAAAAATTACAACCCTTGTAAACCCTTGAACTTCAAATTAAATTGTTTTTCTGAATTGAGCTCCTTTTTGTTTCGAAAAGCAATAACTTTTTTCCTGTAAGTCGTAACACTTATTGTTGCACCATTTTAGAATCTGCAAAAGATGGGCATTTTTTTTAAACAATGGGCACTGACAGTGTGGTACATTAAGCATTGAAAGTCAAACGATTTGCTAGCAGTGAGTATTGAATTTTGAAAGAAACTTATTTTTTTTTATTAAATTCAGTTTGTAAAAAAAAAACGAATGGAGTACTAAGTACAAGTGATCAGCAATAATAATAAAAAAAATGGATAAAAAAAAACCGTCATTTTTGGAAATTATAACCAAATTTGTAAGGCAAGGTAACGATTTCTAAAAAAATTAAAAAATTTTTTTTTTTTAAAACCCTGTACATATTTTTTTTTAAATACTGGTATGTGGTGCTTCAGTGTACAGTGTATCCACACCTTTGCTTTGGACCACTATTTACGCCACACCCTGTATATCCTTCAATAACGAAACACCTGCTAACAAAATGAACTCAAAAGGTAGATAAGACTGTCACCTCAGTGTGCACTCCTTAGTTCAAGATAAATTCGGATTAATATATCTTCGGGAAATGCTCCCTTTGCGGAAACAGGAACGAGGGGTACGTAATACGAATTCAATAACCCGGGGAAAACGATCGCTGCTATGAATGCCAACCTATAATAGGGTTTAAAAAGCGTAGATATATTAACGAATCAAGTCTTCGAGTATATTTTATTAGACGGAGGTGTTATAATCTACGCTACGATCTACGATAAACCCTAGATAACATTATAAGGCTCAGTTGCTTTTAATTTGAAAGTTTCAAAAATCTATTAAGCTCTTTTACCAGAATAAAGTTGTAGCTTACAAAAAAACTTTAAATTTGATGTAAAGTAGGTAGTTGTTTTCAAAAAATAAATAAAGTCGGTGGTAGGTATCAAAGTGGAAAATAATTTCAAAATAGTCACATGCTCGTAGTATCTCCCAGACCACTCACGGTCTAATGATGCTATGTTCATGAATAATGTCCATCCGTCTTTTATAAATTACCTGCTGCGATTGGATTGACGGTAGCTCACCCTTCCACAATAGGTAGTTAACAGAAGGTGTAACATCCTAATCAAGTATATTATATTAGCAGCTCCTCGCGACTTCGCCAGTGTCAAAAGTAGATTTTCCGTACAAACTTTAATCCTTTCACCCCCCGCCCCCCTTGATGTTTTATATTGCGACTAAAAGTAGCCTATGTCCTTCCTTGGGCAGGGTCTCAAACTATCTTTGAACTAATTTTCACTTGAATCGGTTTAGTAGTTTAGGCGTGATTGCGTAACATACAGAAAAGAGTTGCTTACGCATTTTTAAAATACAGGCAGCGCACGAGAAGTAATATATTATTCGGCTAGTGACGAAAATGGTCCTTTTCTTGTCTGTAAATTCGATACGACTCGGCGACTTCCCGCGCTACAACCGTGAATATTTGTTCGTAGCCGCTTCAGTTCGTAAATATGCCACCGATAGCATCACCGAGTGTAGTCACGCTATTTGTCGCATGAATCGATTGCTGTGGCTTTATGTTTCTTCTTCTTATACTAGAAAGTATCTACCACAATTATTTTAAGTTTGGTCTTTTGGTATTTGCGTTAAGCGAAAAAGTGCACTTGATAGGAAGAAGAAGACTGTAAGTAACTAGTCATGTTTAATTTCGAAGATTTAATTTATCGTTACATCTTTTACCATAAAATTAATGAGATAAAATAAATGATAAATCAATGGATAAAGTTAACAACCCGCCCGTTGAAGATGTAAGCGATTAGTAAAAAAATAGACTGCCAATTGCTTTAAAGTATTTCATGGATGCATGCATGCAGTTTGGAATGATCCATCAAACATGATTACGGTGTGGGGGCACCGAGTTATTTTAATTGTAGCATAGAGCCATGGCCGAATATACAGGGTATCCGGGTTTCGACTAGCGTAAATTTATGGGCTATTAGATCATCAAACGTTAGCGACAAAAAACCCCCATGTTTGGGGTCTAACTCCCCCCCTCTTGAAATGGCAGCCATTTAAATTATTTGAAAAATGCTATTTTTATAGATCTGGGGGTTATAAAAGTTATGAAAATGATTCATTTGGTAGGTAACGCTATGGTCTATCCAGTGACATAAAGATCAATGCAAAATGATTAAATGTTAAACAGGATTTTTTTTATAAATATTGCTATCTTAAATTAAAAAAAGTTAAATAGTTTTTTAAACCTATTACAAAACTAAACCCAAAAATTATTTTTTTCTGAATTTTTATTAAAAAAAAAAAATTGTCATTAAAAATATTAATAGAAAAACGTCTTTAAATATTGGTAAATAAAAGGCCCTTAAATTATCGCTAGTTGAAACCCGGACACCCTGTATAGCACCAGGACTCAGAGCAATAGCCCTAACAGACAGATTGCAAGAAATTTCCCAATTAATTATCTCAAAGAAGCATTATGAAACAAGCGACAGATTCCCGGACTAATTCGAAAGAAACTTTATAAATAAATGGCGAGAGATAAAATTATTCGTATTGAACTTTCTATCCACGTCTAAGTAAGGTATTACAGTTTCTTACTTGGAAACACTGACTCTGGAAGACGAATAGGCTTATACACCCGCTGGGAATTACGCTTTTTTGCTCAAATACTTTTTGCTTGAGAGCTTTTCAATCGAACCTCTTTGGAAACTTGGTGTTTTATCTTCTTTGGACTAATAAATGTGAATAATATTCAGTGTTTTTCTTTGGCTCTCGTGCGAATGAGAGATAAATTTTACATTGGTAAGTAGGTATGAGAGGATTAAAGGTATTATTTAAGGTATTTGTAGTAGGACCGTGAAAGCGCAGGGCAGTCTTGGAGAGGCCTATGTCCAGCAGTGGACTGCAATAGGCTGATATATCATGATGATGAAGTAGGTATTAGTAAAGTGAAATAGATTATTATGTCGAGAAAATAATGTTCCTTATTTCGCGGCAGCTACGAAATGCGAACATTATTGGGTTCTTATTACCACCTGAGAATTGTTATGCTTCCAATGTCAGGCTATATTTTGTGTTTTCACTCACATTTCAACGTTTAAAGGGCTAGAAAAAAGAAATTTACTGTCTGTTTTGACAAAATATACCTACAAGTTATAATTATCCCGGAAAACATAATCAGAAAAAAGTGCCATGACTACTTCTACTTCTTTGATGAACTATTCTGTGCAGACGTAGCCACTGAAAAGTTCTAGTCATTTTAGGCCCCAGATTACTGAACATTTACCTTATTTTCACACCTTCTTCGTCTTACCCACTTATGCTTCAAGTGTTTACATCATTTAGTAAGTACTCGTTTCAGCCGAGAAGACAACAGAGAGCGTTTTGGTAAACACCGGTTAGGTACAAATTAGCATCACACGCCACTTCCGACAAAGGCGTATAATTAGGCCCCATGCACACGAGCGGCTGAGTTTAGCGAAGTGGAAACTATAGCCATGTAAGGTGTTTGTGCAGTTATGATATTTGATGTGCTTAAAGAAGAAAATCAATTGGTAATGCTCTTATCAAAATCAATACTACAATATAGGTGTTGTTTTAAGCTTCCATAGATTCATTCTTCTGCTTTTATTGATTGATTAAAAGAATACATGGCGAAGTGTCTAAACCGAATGTTTGACAACGTTAATTAAAAACTAGTTGAGTAAGAACATGGAGAAAAATAAGTCGCACAAATAATAATGAGTTCTTCTCTTTGTCAACGTAACAGCTTAGCTCTACTTACCAAAGTATGAAGAAATAGACCGTGGTGTCGAAGCTTCAGAACTAAAAAGGTTACATTTGCATTTTATCATTCCACTATCATGAATTGAGGATGCATGCTAAATAACATCGCATGAAAAATCTTGCAATCGCGAAGATGCTGATGCCGGAAGGATTTTGTCCCGTATGCGATTGCTCTATCATAGAAGGCCAAGCCGAGCTTGGCTAAGCAAAATTCGCGTACGTAGACGGTGCTCATAGCCATACAGACTATCTGCGATCGGATTAAAAACATATCGGCTCGGAAAAGCTTTAATTAAAAAGTGTTTAAACTGTAAAAAACCTTTATTGGCTAGCCTTCGATAGTGTGTGTTTTTTTTTCTCTTTTTGGCAGTTAAACTGTTTGAGAGTAAAAAGCGTTTGATAGAATTTTTAAAAGCTTTTTGTAGAATATGTTAAACTATAAGTCAGCCTATTAGATCCCACTGCTGGGAAAAGGCCTCACCTCAACTATGAGGAGGAACGAGCCATACTCCACCACGCGGGCTCAGTGCGGATTGGTGGAGGGGTGTCTGTATGGCAAGTGACAAACCTTACTGTCAGATGTTATCAAGCCGCCCTAGGGCCTCTGACTAGGCTTAACGACTAATACCAAGAGATATTAGCCGGGACCAACTGCTTAACGTGCCTTCCGAAGCACGGAGATGCTTGTCATGGTCGTCACTTTAATGGTCGGAATGGTCACCCATCCAATCACGACCGCGCCGTGGTTGCTTAACTTTTGGTATCACTACCAAAGCGCTGCCGCCACTGCGCCACAAGCACCTCATGTTAAACTATGAAAACTACAAAAACTTTTTTATTGCACGTAGAATGCGCGCATGCGTTATTTCATTTATGGATGATTCTGAAGCCGGATCAAGATCTAATTGATTATGAGGACCTTTCAAACAGTTTTTTACAACTTTCAAATGTCTTTTAATGACCATCTAATATTGTGAATGTTCAGATTATTTAAACCTTTGACTTGTGACTTCAAAGTGCGTTCTAAACTAAAACGACGTTCGCATTTCTAAGATAAATCTATCTTCAGGTAAATTTCCGGCACCAATTTGTCATCATTTACCGCTATGAATAGGTATTTAAAATCATAATACGTATGCTATATAAGTATTCACATAACTATACGTGGAGCATTTTCGTTTCATCACATACACATGACTAGCAAACCAATTTCAAACGCATATGTTTACCTCAAAGCGTATTAATCACATGACAAAGTCGACTAACAACTCCATCGCAACTCACAGAGAACAATAAATCAATGTGGAAGTTCACACAAGTTGCCTTTGTGTCGTATGCATGGATGCGCCTATATGATTTCTGCATTAGTAAGTGACAGTTTGGCCTTTACATTGGTACTTTTAGCAGCGATACAGTCGCGATGCAATAGTGATACACTAGCTAGTAGTGTAGTTGCATTCATACAACATATCTACACGACCCGATGCAGCCAATGAAAGCTATCTATTCTGTAGATTGATTAAAACTCCCCTCGACTTATTTTAAGTCAGTAGAGTACAATAATTTTTGTCTATGGTTAGGGAAAAAAGGAGATTGATGGAAACAATAGAGTGCAGGAGGGGACGAATGTTAGGCCACCTGATTCGACACGACAATTTTATTAAAACGATAATAGAAGGAAGAATAGAAGGAAAAAGGAAGCGAGGAAGACCAAGAATAAGCTACATGCAGCAAATAAAAGAAAAGAAAAATGTCGGGTCGTATCAGGAGGTTAAGAGAAGGGCGGAAAGCAGAGAGGAATGGAAAAAACTCCACCGACAAGAGCCTAGCTCTTAAATTTGATGATGAAGAGTACAATCATCACAGGCGCGCGATGGAAGTAAGAATATTTTACTATCATCGGGTCTACACAGACGAAGTCACTGGTAAAGATCTTAGATTTACCATTCAAGTAAGATTCAAGTTTTCTTAGAATGTTTTTCTTACATAATTCTACAGAGGATTCTGCTTTTCAAATGAGCTTACGAACGGAATGATTGCTTTTAGATGTCTTTTAAAATGTAATCTGCTTCAAATGTGACTGTCTCGAATATTACGATTCAGTCACAATAATAGATTATTAATCAAGTCTATTAAGCAGCGCACACACGTTTTGTTAATGTTTTATGAAACCGATGAATGCGAGGACTAATTAAAATTTAACGAAGCGCTACGAGTTTGGCAACAGGTAGCTGATTTTAAACAGTATATTGACATTATTGTAATCCTTTGTAAGGTACGAAATTATTTAAAACTAAGCGAAAGTGTTTTGTTTTTTTTACATGTTGAATTACTCGTACTTATTTGTGTTTAACATGGCACAAGCTGATAATAAGCTTCAGAACTCCTCTTAGTTACTTCTAGATTAATGGCAGTTTAATGCTTTTATTCGGCGACTACTCGTTAAGAACTTACTGCGAATATTTCCGTGGTTAGTAATCGAGATATTTTTATACCTTATTTGAAAGAAATTACTTAAAGTCGTGATTTATTTTGATATAATCCCAGCATTTCATAATGGTATTTGTGTGTGACGACAGAAAAGATGTTTCCACGTAATTTACAAACTCGTTAAGGGGTTTTATGGGCGTCACTCGTCCTTTCAAACTTTGCGCAGTTAAACGTACTTTGTATTTGATAAGGTACTCAAGGCGCCACTTTGTAACGAGTTTCTAGTTTTCATCGCGAGTGATGTAACCTTTTATGCCTTAATTTTTTTTGTGATTGTGACACTAAAAAAGATATTACGCCGCCTGCACTCTAGACCTTGTCATAGGCCCCTTAATCTTCCTGGTAATCTGCCAGACCTGGCATCTTGGTATATCTTCATCATATTCGTAGGTATAGCAGATACTAGTCTCCCAGTAGTCTCCCGAAAGTACCACGTTTTTTTACTTTTAAACAATTAGCCCATAACAGCTTATGTTGTACCTTTGTTGGAAGAGAAATAAATACCTGTATTATTGTGATTATTTTGTCAGTCTCTCTATTTACAGTAAAGCGAGTAAGTTTTGATTACTCTCGTCATACAGAGAGCACAGGATAAATAATATATCAAATAACAGTAGTAGGCGATTGCCTCGATGATCTAGCGGTCAGTCAGTACGCTGGCTACGTCCCACTAGGTCCCGGTTTAGAATATTTCTGTTTTTTATTTGTCTTGCAACAACTTAGAACTAGTCTCGCGTTACCTTTGTGCTTCGGAAAGTAAGCTTAGGTGACGGATTGCCGTCTCACCGAACTTTGAAAGTGAAGGAACAGAGAGTGCACATGTGTAAGTAGGTATTGGTAGGTATTGTAGAAATTAGGTCCTATTAAGTTTTGGTTTTCTGTCACTTTACAGATTACAGACTAGTAGTAGACTATGATTTACCACGCTTCCTCATAGGTGTGCCGTAAATAGGCGAACTTTACTTTTATTTAGTAAAAAGAAAATATATTTTTATGAATCTGACCATAGATAAGCGAATGGTTGGCCAGTTTCTAATCTTAAGAAATCACGTTATTAATAGATATCAAAGATATTGCTTGACTTCTCTGTGTCAATATTCAACGAGGAAATGCCACGGGCATATCGCGCAAAATCCACAAGCCGAAATGAAATTCCTGCTATGGACAGCAGAAGGTCTACCCTGTTAGACCATACTCATAGTAATTATGGCTCTACCCGTCCTAGCTATTCAAACCAGCATGATCGTAGGAAGAAGAGTTGTTGCCCAATTATCAAAAGCTTCGTTTTGACTTTAAAATGTAGGTAGTAAACTGTCGATAGTGCCATCGATACTATTGATTATTTTTTCGCAATACTATCGGTAGTATAGAAAATATCGTTAGTATTAGTAGATTAACAAGGCTACAGTGCTAGCTATCAATATTATTGACAGAATTGATAATATCGGAGCCAAAAACCTTTTATACCGTCTATATTATTGTTGTATATCAGTTATATAATTGCCCTATATCACACTATCGATAGTATCGATACCTACTTACTATCGCTTGGCTACGATACTATTTAATTGATGTGACGTCATTTATCTATACTTAGACTATCGATAGTTGCTTAATAAGTACTTGCTCTATTATTATCCAGTGTTATCTGTAGACATTCTAGGACATGGACAAGTCTAGGTGAAAAACAGCAAGAGCTAAATACGAAAGTACATCGTTCATAGGGTTCCGTAGTCCGACAAGGAACCCTTATAAGATCGTTCAGTCCGTCCGTCCTAGTCTGTCACAGCCGAATATCTTCTACGTTTATGGATTGATTTACATGTAACTTGGTTTGAGGATACTTCACATATAGCTCTCATTTTTAAAAATACAAAAAATTAAAATTACCCCTTTTTAAAGGTACCTCCCCGTACATGTAAAGGGGAGGGTGAATTATTATTTTGAGTGCACCCCCTTGTGTGGGGTATCGTTGAAAAGGACTATGAAAATAAGGTAGGGTTTCCATTAAACACTTTTTTATCAGCTTTACCATTTGCGAGATATAGCCCGCCAAAGTTGTTTACACGGTGTCCCCGCCCCTGTAATTTCTAAAGTATTGGACCTATAAACTTCAAATCACTCACGTAAAGAAACAGGCGCGGAAACTCTTATTTAAAATTATTTTGGGTATCCTGTGATGAATACTTTTGAAATTATAAATAAAATAAAAATATATACTTTTTTTGCCTATACTGTCTATTGTTTTAAGTTAATGGTACGGAACACTTCGCGCGCGAGTCCGACTCGCACTTATCCGGTTTTTACAGTAAAACCTCAAACTCTAGTCAATAGGCTTTTGTTTTGTTAGGGGTCCATGATCAAGGGGAAACGGAAAAGTAAAAAGGAAAAGTCGTTGAGAGAAGAGAAAGATAACACAATTTATTGCCTTGTTTATTTGCGTTTGTAAGTCATTGATATTCCTTATCAATTTGATAACATAATAAGACTCATATAATCGTGTTGTAAGCGGTAAAATATATTATAAATATATATAATAACTTAAATATCGTACAGTAAATATCATCTACCGTAAACTTAGTCAAGAGGTTATGATCATGGAAATGACAACTCATAGAAATAATATTTATAGTTTTCATGATCGTTACAAAAATCTTTTCACCACATATTATTTTATATTACATCTTTTTGTTTGTTGTTGGTCCCGGCTAAAATCTGTTGATAATAGTCGTTAAGCCTAGTCAGAGGCCCTAGGGTGGCTTGATAACATCTGACAGTAAGGTTGGTCACTTGCCTTACAGACACCTCTCCACTAATCCGCACTGAGCCAGGGTGTTGGTGTATGGCTCGTACCTCTTCATACTTGAGGTGATAAGGCCTTTGCCCAGCAGTGGGATCTTTATAGGCTAATTTTACTTTTTTACTTACATGTTTTTTTTAATTCAGACGTATTTATCATTACTATTGTTACAGATACCTACTCATTGCTAGGTATTTACATACCACAAATCCCAGGAATTATGTCGATAGGGCCATAGAATTGAACGTAGGATGAGCAACGGAACTTCACGTACATTCCGTGACAAACCAGATTTGCTTTGATGATATACGAGTACTACAGGAGTTAGAAGTGATCTGTGGCCAACATGTAAGCTATCCTATAATCTAGGCTTTTATAGTTAGCTTTTGTTCTTGC
The DNA here is from genome assembly GCA_949316185.1 of Pyrausta nigrata. NCBI lineage: Eukaryota > Metazoa > Arthropoda > Insecta > Lepidoptera > Crambidae > Pyrausta > Pyrausta nigrata. The sequence continues at coordinate 13,864,620 of OX438943.1, forward strand.
TAGAACATTCAACTGAAGACTGCGTTCTATATTAAATATAAGACAGTTCTTAGTCAAAGTCAAAGTCAAAGTCAAATATTCTTTATTCAATTTAGGACACAAAATGCCACTTATGAACGTCAAAATATCAATCAATTATGGCCCATATGGGGCAGAACATGTCTCCTTATCTTTTGGGCCCTACTAGCGCTTCGAGACAAGACACAGACAATCTGGCAAGTGCTGAGAAGAAACGCCGGAACAAACTCAGTCACCACTAGCTGCCACAAAAATAAAACAAATCAAAATAAACAGGTAGGTACATCAGTTTGGTGCAGGCTGGACTGTCCATACATTCTCGTCATTAAGATAGTCTTGAATTTTATAATACCCCTTCGACATTAGGGTAGTTTTGACATGTAACTTGAATTTATTAATAGGTAGTTCGATAACATTATGAGGTATATTATTAAAAAATTTGACACAATTTCCCAAGAATGAATTAATTGTTTTGGCTAATCTGAAGTTTGGAATGACAAGTTTGTTTTTATTTCTTGTGTTATACGAATGAATATCACTTTTTTTCATAAAAAGATCTAAATTTTTGCGTACGTACATTATATTATCAAATATGTATTGAGAAGCGACAGTGAGGATGTTAATTTCTTTAAAGAATTCTCTCAGGGATTCGCGGGGACTAAGTTTGTAAATGGCACGAACGGCTCTTTTCTGTAAAATAAAGATGGTATCTATGTCCGCAGCAGAACCCCACAAGAGAAGACCATAAGACATTATACTGTGAAAGTAACTAAAATACACAAGCCTTGCTGTTTCAACTGTCCAATTTCCAATTTTTCAGTCAAATGTCCAATTTTTCTAACCGCAAAGGCAGCTGAAGCAAGTTTCCCAGCCAGAGCGTCAACATGTGGTCCCCACTGCAACTTCGAATCCAATGTAATGCCCAGAAAAACAGTGGAGTTTGATAGATCTAATTTTTCACCGTTGAGTAGGATTTCTGTGTTAGCTTGCTTCACGTTAGGCATGGTGAATTTAATACATTTAGTCTTTTTTGTATTAAGAAGCAAGTTATTGCTAGTCATCATTCGCTTGCCCTGTTCCCATTATATTTGGGGTCGGCGCAGTATGTTTTTCTCTTCCATACAATCCTATCACTCGTCATTGACTCATCCACTCCTTTCACAATCATATCATGCTTTATACAGTCCATCCATCTCTTTCTAGGTCGGCCTCTTCGCTTCCATCCACTAACATTCATACTCATCACTCTTTTTGTCACATGATTCTCCTCTCTTCTCATCACGTGTCCATACCAAGATAAACGGTTTCCCGTCATCTTTTCTGTCACAGGCGCCACTTGCAAACTTCCCCTTATATATTCATTTCTTACTTTGTCCATTCTTGTCACTCCACACATCCATCGCAACATTCTCATCTCCGCTACATGCAGTCGTTTTTCATCCATCTTCTTAACGGCCCAGCATTCCGATCCGTACAGTAAGGCAGGTCTTATGATGGTCTTGTAAATTTTGCCCTTCAACCTTAAAGGCATCTGTGGATCGCATGTTGTTGCTGTGACCTGCCTCCATTTCATCCAACCTGCGTTGATTCGATGTTTAATGTCCCTGTCAATATCGCCGTCATTTTGCACGATAGACCCGAGGTACCGAAAGTCGGAACAGACTGGTAAGGGCATTCCTGCAAGGGTATAGGTAAAGGACTGGAGAGACCGCCAAAGTCACAGAACAGATACTCGGTTTTGGTTCTGCTGACTTTAAGGCCAACGTTCTCCAGTCTTTGTCGCCATTCCTCCAGTCTGCTCTGGACCTCAAGAGAGTCTTCGGCAACGAGCACAATGTCGTCGGCAAACAAAATGCACCAAGGGGCCTCTTTCTGTATGTCCGATGTCAGGGCATCCAATACCATAAGAAAGAGGTAGGGGCTTAGCGCTGATCCTTGATGCAAGCCTACAGCCACATTGAAACTCGTGGTCGTGCCGACAGCGGACCGGACTTGGGTACTGCATCTGTGGTACATTGCCTTGATCAAACGCAGGTATTTTCCAGGCACTCCTTTCATCTTAAGAGCCCACCACAGGACCTCACGAGGTATTCGGTCATAGGCCTTTTCGAGGTCAACAAACACCATGTGGAGGTTTTTATGCGCACTTCTGTATTTTTCAAACATTTGGCGAATGGCGAATATGGCGTCCGTTGTTCCTCGACCAGGCATAAAACCAAATTGGTTCTGTGAAATGACGCTCTCCTCTCTCACTCGTCTCTCATTACTTTTTCCCACAGTTTCATACTATGTGACATTAGCTTTATTCCCCGATAGTTGTTGCACTCCTGCACGTCTCCTTTATTTTTAAAGATTGGTACCAATAGGCTGTTGCACCAATCATCGGGTATTTTTTCCTCATGCAACAACTTATTGAAGAATAAAGCCAACCACTTCCATCCATCTACTCTTAGCAACTTCCATACTTCGACTGGTATGCCATCAGGCCCCACTGCTTTCCCTCTCTTCATACTATTAACTGCCATTTCCACTTCGTCTACGCTCACTTCTCTTACTAATCCAACGTTGGTAGAGACGTTCGGCAGTATGCCGTTCCAGTTATTTTCTTCATTCATCAACTTTTCAAAGTAGTCCTTCCATCGCTCTTTTATTTCATCATCACCCGAGAGAACCTGTCCTGTTTCATCCTTTACGCATTTCATATGTATAATATCTCTAGCTTTCCTTTCTCTAGCCTTAGCAATACGGTAAAGTTGTTTTTGACCTGTAGGGCTATCTAGTGCACGGTAAAGTCCATCTTGCGCTCTCGCCCTTGTTATTGCAACGGCTTTTTTGGCTTTTTTCTTCCATTCTACATATTCGTTCTTCTTTTCTATTTTTAGAATTTCATCTCCATCTGCTACTCTTTGCCATTCCTTAAATTTAATTTTCTTTTCTTTTAACACAACTTGCACTTCGTTTGACCACCACCATGTATCTCTCTCTATTACCCCTTTTCCTTTCGTCTCGCCTAATATGTCTATTGCCGCTTTTTAATGCATTCTGCCATTTCTCTCCAACATTAATTTACACACCGTTCTTCCATATCTGCCATTTCTTCAATTTTTTCAAGAATTCGGATTCTAAATTCATTTGCACTTTCTTCCTTGTCCAGCATATGCCATTTTATTCTAGGTGGGACTCGCTCCTTGTTTTTATTTAGTCTTATCTTGTACTTCATTTTATTGCTAGTGAACCAATTTAATACCTTAGAGAGAGCTCCGCTTAGATTGTCAAATGATTCTTCGCCTCTTCTTGATTTGAAGACTAGAGAAGTATCATCAGCAAACAGAAGTATCTCACAGGAGTCTTTGGCTTATGCCTCACACATAGACATAAACAACCTTATTTGTACCAGTGGTAAAAAGCATGCCCTAACTATGAATTCCTTGCCGACTTATCGCCCGTAAACGACCATGGTCAATTTACAGAATTCAGTTCGGAAGTTATGTTAATAAAACACCACACACCTAGTAAGTCAAAGCACACAAATCATTTCTTAATTACAGGTTAATAAATATCACAGTAATTTATATCGTGAATGACTATTAACTTCCTCAGTACCTACATCGTGTACGAATAACTGCGCAAAAACAGATCAAAGCTCTAAGTAGGGTTGTCATCATTAAAAATCTTTTCTTTTTGACAAAGATATTATTTTTAGCCAGTTTTCCTTACTAATATCGTAGATCTGCTTTCAATTGATCATTGCTGGTGAGTTACGTCACAGAATATAGGATAGTACTATAGTCGGACGGGTGATGTTGCGAGGAATGGATTTGCTTTAACAATCGCGTGTGTCTTGTGGGGTGCAAGGAGGGTCACGCAAGAACTTGTCGGACTAACAAACTAACAAATCACAGCAGTTCATTTTCAACCGACTTCAAGAAGAAGAGTAGGTTCTCAATCCGACTGTATGTTTTAATGTATTACGCGACTATTCCACTGACTGTAGACCAATTTGCAAAAATTTTTATTTGTCTGAAAGGTAAAAAAATATATATGGCTATCTATCTATATCTGTATCGTTGAAGTCGGTTGTTTTTTTTTTTGCAAAATTTAACATATTATATGGCAATCACGTCATAAAATCAACGTGCGAGAATAACATATTAGAATGTCTAATTAATGAAATCATTTGTTACTTTGCGGAAATCCATTATTAAATGGGAAAAATAAAAATAAAATTATTTAGCTTTAAATTTCCGCTAAGAGACGCTAGCGCAGGCACCAAAACCACACCAACCGCAACCGCGTTGAGTATTAGTTCAGGCAAATGCAGAATGCACCGCCCGCCCTCCAGTTGTTAGTTACCAACACCAACGTGGAAAAAACCTCGACGCGTTTCGCCACTCCACGCGGCATCCTCAGGAGAACTAATACTCAACGCGGTTGCGGTAGGTGTGGTTTTGGTGCCTGCGCGAGCGTCTCTTTGCGGAAATTTAAAGCGAAATAATTTTATTTTTCCCGTTTATTAGAATGTCAGTAGTATATTTTTAAAACTTACTTGTTTCATTGTTTATCACTAACATTTTAGCATTATAAGGATTCATGCAACGTACGAAACGTGACGTCGGGATAAGAAATAATGTTAGATTTGCATGAGTTCTTGTATTTTAAAGTACACATGTAAAATGTAAACAAAGAGTTCTTACTTGATCATTACCTGATATAATTAATGTATCACTACCTATTTAACGCCATTGGATTACTTTTATTAAAACAAACATAAGTAATAAACAAAAAATGTACTAAAAGTCTTAGTTAAGAATATAAAATATTGTGGTTTTGAAGCTTGCTTGCCTTTCAGAAAATGAAAGTATTTCTTCGCTCCGTAAAGCTTACATCTGACATGTTTGTTCTGAGTGCTCATTTGCTGCTAGGGTATTAGCATTGTTCTTTTATGTTTTATTAGCTTCGAAGAGTGCGGCAATTTGTTTCTGTAAGCTGCTTTTCTGCTTTGACATGAAGTTTAATGTTTTGTTAGGTACACCCGGCCCCTTATCGACCTACGCTGATTTGTCAAATTTCCGCACCCATATTTTCAACCTTATGTTGACCACATAGAGTTCCATATTATCATTTGAGATATTTTGACAGATACGGATAAGTTGATAGGCCCTCTGTACAACGACATGCTATCTGTGGTTAAGACAGGATGCAAAATAAGCAAGTTATCAGAAACGAAACTATTATGAAATGTTACCATGTGTTAAGTACTTACATGACTTTTACACAACTAACTTCTGTTTAGTCATGGTCTACAAATTAGCCTCAATAAAACCCTCATTGAATACTTAGTCTCAGGAGAAATCTAAACCGTCTTAGGTACTACAACTAAATTAATTAAAGAGTTAATAAAAGGAGTTCAAAAACTAGATTTTTTCTGTAAAGAAGTAGGTAACAAAGTATGTAACTACTTACAGTCCACACTAATAGAAAGCAAAAAAATACCATCGTATTACCTTATGATTGAGAGTCGGGGGTGGAATAAAAACAAACACAACAGCTTTCTTAAAAAAGGTTTAATGGAGTCGTGTTCCACTGCAGTCCAGTCCAACCACTTCATAGTGCACAGATTTCCTACTGATGTTTTTCTTCACAGCTAGATAGCGATATCTTCGATAAAACTACACCTACCTAAGTGTGTACAAACTCAGTGGTACAGGCCGGGGTTTGAACTCACGATCTCACGGATGATAAAGCTTTACCCCCTCGGCTATCGCGCCTAATAATAATACTACTACAAGAAAAATCACTAAGTTTCTTAGTAGCAACCCTACTCACATGCCAATGTATAGTATTGAACCAGCACAATAGGTTAGCGTTATTTTTGTTCAGCGTCTGCGATCCCGGCAACGCGGAACGTCTGTATTAGCGAGTTTATAACTATATACAATATATATTTATATTGACGTTCGCTGCCCACGGCGGAATGCAATAATCAAACTTTTCCATATAGATGCTAGTTTCAGGCATGTATTCTAAAACGATGCGTTCTGCGTATACCACTGGTTATGAAACTCGACTGAACGGGCATACATTTGCAGCTTTATGAATTTTTACTTCATTCAGTGGCAGATTGGTGTTATAATGTATGAGAAAAGAAGCCAAAAGTCTCATCTCTTTCAAGACATATTCCAAGCTTAAGTGTAGTAATCAATTTACTGCTGGAGTTTCTTGAATACTTATTTTCATGCACCGCAAGAAATTTCAATTTTATAGTCCTAATTTGAAACTTACATTAATACGAACTACACGAAACACTAATTGCTCCACCTCACACAAGACGTAATTGTTTAATAATAGTTATTTAAAGCTGGTTACACAATATATTGCTTTCCGATAGAAACTGGCGAATCTCAGTTTGATTTACGTTACACGTGGCTCTCATTCACAATAACACAAATTCGATACAAACAAATTAATGAAGACTCCTAAGGCTTTGTTATATCATACTCCTGTAACGAACACTTCAAGGTTTTCCGTTATTCAAGCTTTTGTTGTAGGTACGCGTAATTACTAATTATAAAGTAGGTTTAACAGGAATTCCAACAATAGCATCATGTATATTTGAAAGACAATATTCAATGAATTGACAAACACGCCTAATTCTGTTCTTTGGTGATACATATCCTTCAAGTAGGTACCATCTTGTAGAAGGTAGTCTTTAGTTAGGTATTATAAGAGTAAATAAATAAATCCATACTAATATTATAAATGCGAAGGTGTGTCTGTCTGTCTGTCTGTTAGCTCTTGACGCTTAAACCACTGAACCGATTGAGATGACATTTGGTATGGAAACAGTTCGAGACCCTGGAAAGGACATAGGTTACCTTTTGTCGTGATATAAAAACATTAAGGGGGTGAAATGGGGGATGAAAGTTTATATGGCAAATTCAACTCTTGCGGGCGAAGTCGCGGGGAACCAGTAGTAATAAATAAATTGTTTCAACAAACACACCAATTACCTATCCCCAAACTAAGCGTGAGCTTGTGCTATGGTGACTAGGATAACGGATAAACATACTTATATTATTAATCCATGACTTAGGTACAAAATATGCTCGTGCTCATCACACAAACATTTGCCCCTTGCGGGATTCGAACCCGCAACCGCCTGGTTTAGAAGTCCGTGACACCTAGACGGTCGTCAGTAGTTAGAAAATCTAATTTAAAGCATCACTTCATAGTGTAGTCTTGTAATGATGTAACAAATATTGTGTTTTTGCCTCTTGTACCTATCTTACACCCATGTCCAAAAAAATTCGTTTCTGATTTTATCAAAACTTTTTTTTTTTAATTTAATAGGCAGACATTTGGCCGCAATCTCACCTGATGGTAAGCGACGATGCGGCCGATGATGAGACATGCCTGTCTAGAAGCAGCCTATTTACTCTTTTCTTAAAGGAATCCAAATCGTAGTGTTTAGGGAACACTTCAGCTGGCAACGAATTCCACACTCTAGCCGTACGCAAGAGGAACGAAGATTTAAAACGTTTGGTGCGTATTAGTGGTATATCAACGACATAAGGGTGGAACCTCCGCCTGCGTCTTATGTCCCGATAGTAGAAAGGGGCCGGTGGAATCAATTCGTGCAATTCCTTCGCACACTCGTCGAAATGTAGCCTGTAGAACACTGAAAGGCACGCCACCTTACGCCTATGTTCGAGGCTTTGCAGCTTAGTTTCGCAAAGTTCAGTGTCTCCAATAATTCGTATTGCTCTTTTTTCCATTGAGTCTAATGCAGCCACTTGGTATTTGGCAGATCCATCCCAAAGGAAAACTGGGAATCATACCATTAACACTGATCGGGGTAACCAATATTGATAATTTTTGTATAGAAATAGATATGCCATATCTAAGACTAGTCTAGAATAACTAGGTTGTTTTTTGTCACAAAAACACAAGTTGAAGAAAAATTTCCTCCGGATTGAGAACGTCCTTTTTAATCGGTTATAAAGTGGTAAACGATAAAAGTATTTTTCGAAATGCACACACCTACATTTGCGCAGTCGCGGGGAACCGTTAATAATTTTATAGATTGGCGGACAACGTCCGAGGCGAAATGAGCCGTCGCTTCATCAGTCATCACGAGTGCTTTTGATTGCTCTCTGTTTGAGCTGCAAGTTTGCGCAGTGTCAATAGTCAATACTCGTAACTCGCCATATTAGTATTACGAGGATGACTTATGATTCAAATGAGCGATACACATATGTGCCCATTTTAATAAATTATTATCATTACTGCCATCTGGAGAGCTCGTTGCTATTGTGAAAGCAAGCAAGCATTTTAAAAGCCATAAAGTTAGGTGGTAACATCATTTTTAAGTGTTGCATGTGCTGTCTGTACTTTTTCATCATCTCACACCATAACATTCTGGTGGCAGAGCTTCGTCAAAACATTCCGAAATAAGATAACAACGACTAGATAATTTAAAGGGGCAAGGAAGTATTCTCAAATAGCAAGCTACTTCTATTCTAGTCACCAGCTGAGAATCTGACATTTAGAAAAATACCTACAATCGAAAATTGAACCTCTTCCGTTTTTAAAGTCGGTAAAAAATAAACCCAAACATTAAACTCATTCAACTGCATCGAAGAATTCAGAGGGAACACTTCAGCAAGCAGGCAACAAATTTCCTTTCTCTAGACTAGCAGTTCGCAAAACCTACAGTCGAACATTGAACCTCCTCCATTTTTTGAAGTTGGTTAAAAATAAACCCAAACATTAAACTCATTCAACTGCATCGGAAATTGAAAGACCACGTCACAGGCATACTCTCTGTGAGCGCATTAAACCGAGTACGGTACAAAAGGGTAATGTTACGCGTAAGCGTAGTTTAAATTAGCCATTCACAAATGCTCACTACCTACACCGGAATGTATAGTTCTAATGTGTGTGTATGATCGATCGTCCAATGTTTTTGCCAGCACGAAATGTCACAAAGAGAAGAAACAGTTCAAGTAAGTAGTAAAATCCTGTACCTGAATGTTATGAACCTATGATGTATCATATTCATTATTACGGTTAAAAAAAAGAATTTCCATCAACCATTTTTTTTTAACTTAATTGCACCAAAAAAATAAAATACAATTGGTGGACTGAATGCCTTAAGGCATTTTTTACCTAAATGTATCTTTGTTTTAACACTTTCGCTAACAGTATCCAAGCACAATATAACTTTTATTGTCTTTACGCCTATAGACATCACTGTACTGTATAAACCCCGTAATTCCTCTTATCGCCTCTGGTAAGGCGTTAATGTCATTAACTTTTTTTAGTCAATGTCAGTATACGTTGGAATTTCAAGCAGACATGTAGGATGTTTACGTAGACATTTTTCCTTTACTGGCAATTTTGCAAAAAAAAGGCAATGAGACGTCAATTTCAAATGCCAGACAGTCATCTAGTTAGGCGGTCTGCGTGTTACTTAGGTAACTTTGGCAGCAGTCACAATACATATTTAGGTATATAGGTAGGTCTATATACTAATTATATTTTGTGACTTCTACCAAAGTTTTGTCAACATAAATTTCTATCTTACTTTACCCTCGGCCAGTATTTTCTCGTATACAAGGTGTTCCGTTAATGAAGGATAATCCTTTAAGTACAAATAAGTTACATCATGCCCTATTATATGCCATTTTTCATATAGTGGACCATGTTGTAACTGATCTGTACCTAAAGGATTATCCTTCATTAAGGGGACACCCTGTTTTAGGAGTTTGCCAGACTTTTAATGAACGGAGCCTTAGTATTCTTCCTGTTGCATTTGTCTACCGGTGTACATGACAGGTTATTTTTTTAGGCCTTAAAATGACATTAAAATTAAATGAAATTGCAAATGAACAAATCTGTTATACAAAATCCATTGGCTGTTTTATTTTAGGTCTGTGCATGACAACACTATGCACTTCGGTAGTTGCTAAGTGTGCTGAAGTTTGCCGCTTTGTTGTTGGGTCGATACGTCTGAATATTGAACCTGAAATCAGCTCACTAAGCTTAGTTCTACAATCATCTGCAGATTTAACTAAGACCTACTTTCTTATAATGATTAGTATAACTTAAGCAATTATTTTGCAAGTTTCTACGAAATCAAATTGAATTTCGCTCACAAAAATTAATTGACCGTGTCATCCGGTGGGACTTGAAACTACTATAGACTACTTTCTTTATTGTACAAAGAACGGCTTTATTATAGGCGTCACAAAGCATGGGGCCTTTAACTTTACAAAATCATGTCATCTTTTTTTTCTAACTTTCTTGTGCTTGAGATTCCTTTATTCTTCAGATTTGTTTCTTGGAGTTGTCAATTTAGTCTTGACAATTCACGTTCACGAGAAGATGTTCCTACTAAAATATCAAATTCAACTTTATATGAAATCCAGCAATCCTCACTTTTCCTATTCATCGTCACTTACCATCAGTGAGATTGTTGCAAATGTTTTAATAAATTAAAAAAAATGTCAAAGAATATTTTGATTTCAACGTTGAGTTGTATTGACATGTTTTCCATAATGTAAATCATATTCTAATAGCGATCTACTTTAGTGACTCACTCATAACGCCTTTAGCATACTTCCGCCGCGGAACCGTGGCAGCGGAACAAAAGTAGCATACGTCTCCGCGCTCGCTCGCCACCGCGAAATAGTGGATGGAGCAAGCGCGGAGATGAATACTATTTTGATTCCGCTGTCAGGGCTCCGCAGCGGAGATGTGCTACAGGCATAAGACCCACTATAACGTTCATTTAAGAACCTATTACAGTCACCTCCCTAACTATTAGTGGAGGACAATCTCTACGACGATTAATGAACGAAAATATAAAGTAAAAACAGTGTTCCTGGTAAATTATATAATTAAAAATTTCAGTTAAAAGCTGTAGAGATGCAATCTAAAGCGCCATTTTTCAAGCGTTTAAACCTTTGTACTCTATTATATTTTTAAAAAAAATTTTGGCTTCATCTAACTTTATGAATTTGTCATGATAAGTGTTTTAGTGTCTAAATACATTCTATGGGTACTAGAGGTATTTAAACGTAGTTAAAATATGTCAGTTTTACTCGTACTTTCAATACAGAGGTAGTATCCTTAATCCTTGATTCGGCTCCTTAATGTAGCGAGTACATAAAAAACTAGACCTATAAAAAAGAGTGCACAAATTATTTTTAAATGCTAATTATTCGAAATGATCACAAAAGGAAGGGAATGCCAAAAGGCAGAGTGCCCTCCAACGGAAGCGGTGCCTCTAATTAGTACCCTATTGAAGCCATCGCGAGTCTGCTTTTCTCTTATTTCAGAACAACAGATAGTTGCTTGTATCGATATACAGGGTGGTAGGGTAGTTTAGTCTCATCAGGGCGTAAGTATGGCCATCAATACCTTCAACTTTTTTACTTTGGGGTAATGATCAAAATTGAAAAGAAAACAGGAAACATACAAATACATAGTTCTGCTACCTTGATGACAATGTATGGTAATGTCCTCCTAGCCGAATTTCGACTACAGTGGCCAATCTCAACAGAGATTAGCCGACTACGCGGGAGATATTATAGTGCACAAGAGTGTGCGCAAACACAGGTGCACCCGATTCGAACCCGGGACCGCGCGGATAGTACCCAGCGTGCTGACCACTAGACCAACGAGGCAGTCAAGACAATGTATGGTAAGCCAAGCTTTACTGCACAACTTTGGTAATGACTCCATAATAAAAGTTGTCGATAGCTGTTGCTGTAAACTAACAACCTGTATACATTTTATAAATAAAACACATCTTTATGAAGATGTGCGTAGGTAGATAGTTATCAAGTAGGTAGTAGCACAGGTTACACAGTAGGTAGGTGGGCAGACGACGCTTATGATCACAAATTATAATATTTTTTTGTACGGACGACAGCACATTAAGCTACACACTGCTGCATCTTATGCAGTTGTAAAAGGGGTAATTTTGCAATGAAATTGGGTAGACTTATGTGCTGGCCACTGTACATAAATAAGTACATATAGAAATAAAATGCCGGGTGGCTTTCTATAGACGTTTATTTCTATCGCGGTATCATAATCTATGTTCGAAACCACCTAAAATTCACAACAATTGAACACAAAAGTTACACTTTTGAAAATCTCACTGGTTCAATAAAAACAAGCACGGGACAGAATGTAGTTGTGTGTGCAATCTATAGACCACCATCAAAAAATAAAAACCTGTTTGTTAATGAATTGAGCAAATACATGAGTTCGTTTGAATTGAAAAATAACTTCCTTCTAACTGGTGACATAAACATCGATCTAAAAACCTCGAGTGCCTTAAAGGATGCATATATAGAAGCGCTCAGCGAGCACGGATTGATGTGTGGCATAACAGATTACACAAGAATTGAACTCAGGCAAAACGTTATCACTAAATCTTGCATAGACCATATCTTTGTCCGATTTCCCACATTATATCCGTTCTCGGCGCGCTCGACGTTGTACTAGCCGATCATCGAGGTATCATCATTGCTTGCATCGACGACGCACCGATGGTGCCCGGGCGTATACAGGGTGTGTCGCAGCAGTTAGTTAAATTTGAGGTTTTCTACGGTAAACTTAAAAATGTGATCTGGTCAAAGACTAAGGATTTTCTATCTCCAGACGAGATTCTAGACTTTATTTGTAACTCTTTTCAAGCCGCAAAAAAATCGGCAACCAATAGGAAACCGCAAACGTTTATCAAAACGAACTGCAGGCGGCTTAATCTGCCATGGATTGATAATAATATTACTCGACTGTGTGATAAAAGAAACAAATTGTATCGTGATTTTTTTTATTTTTATTTAATATGCAGACATTTGGCCGCAATCTCTCCTGATGGTAAGCGACGATGCGGCCGATGATGGGACATGTCTGTCTAGAAGCAGCCTATTCACTCTTTTCTTAAAGGAATCCAAATCGTAGTGTTTAGGGAACACTTCCGCTGGCAACGAATTCCACTCTCTAGCCGTACGCAAGAGGAACGAAGATTTAAAACGTTTGGTGCGTATTAGTGATATGTCAACGACATAAGGGTGGAACCCCCGCCTGCGTCTTATGTCCCGATAGTAGAAAGGGGCCGGTGGAATCAATTCGTGCAATTCGCACACTCGCCGAAATGTAGCCTGCAGCTTAGTTTCGCAAAATTCAGTGTCTCCAATAATTCGTATTGCTCTTTTTTCCATTGAGTCTAATGCAGCCAGTTGGCATTTGGCAGATCCGTCCCAAAGGTGGCAGCAGCACTCCATACAAGATCTGACTTGAGCTTGGTATAGTTGTAGAAGCGGCTTCGATGTAAAATACCGCCTGATCTTAGAGAGAACTCCAAGCTTTCTAGCTGCAGTTTGGGCTATGGACTCGATGTACTGGCCAAAATTCAAATTGGATGACAACTGGATACCTAGGAGCTGTAAGTTATCGGTGACGGAGACAGGCACACCCCAGAAAGTCGGAGCCAGATCAAAATGGCTCCGTTTTGTGGAGAACAAACATGCCTGCGTTTTGGTAGCATTAAACAGTCAGTGATTGGAGAAATAATCCAGAAAATCTCAAATTAAGATTACATTATAACAAAATACGAAATAAAGTACATAAAGTTCTCGAAACCAAAAGAAATGCATATTATACAAAACAAATACAGAGTAACTTCAAAAATATTAAGAAGGTGTATGATGTTGTAAACCAAATGTTAGGAAGGGTGACACTATCAATCGATGCAGTTATACTCAAAGCGTTTTATGCGCAAGGTCTGTCCCCCAAAGATATAGCTGATAACTTCGCTAATAGCTTTGACAGATCCGTAAAGAATATAATACCTAACTGTAAAATTAAACTGACAAATCAAAAAGATGCGCATAGCCTTGACTCCAGTATCCGATTTAAAAAATCAACTCCTAGTAGCGTCCACAAAATTATCAAAAACTTAAATTCTAGAAAGGCACCGGGCCCAGATGACATTGCAATATCAGATATAAAATTAATAGGAGAATACATTTCTCCCGTCATTTCTGATCTAATTAACCGTAGTGTAATAAGTGGGATATACCCAGATAAACTAAAAGAAGGCTGTGTCAGACCGGTACATAAAAAGGGAAACGCAACGACTACACAAATCACCGACCAATCACATTATTATCATCGATTAATAAAATTGTTGAAAAATACATTTCTGAACAAATACAAAACTTCTATAAAAAACATACTGTAATAAAACCGTGTCAGTTTGGTTTTTAGTCAGGAAAAAGTACAGCAACCCTCCTTTTGAAATTCACAGATGAAGTGAATAATCATCTAAATGAAAAAAGGCAAGTCCTGGCTCTATTCATTGATTTTTCTCGTGCCTTTGATACTCTGGTTCACGATCAGCTAATAGAGAGACTAAATAACTGCGGAGTACGAGGACCCCTACTAAGCTGGTGCCAAAATTACCTGCAGAACCGAAAACTTTCTGTGAAGATCAACGGCACTCTTAGTGAACCCGTGTCAGTGGAGGGGGGAACGGCACAAGGTTCGGTGTTGGGACCATTGCACTTTTTATCCTACGTCAATGATATGGACAGCTGCATTGTTAACAGCTCGTGTTATCAGTTTGCGGATGATACCTGTCTGGTAATCGGCGATAAAAATCCACAAACTGAGCTTCTGCAATCCGACCTCGATAGGTTGACAAGATGGTGTCATGATTCTGGCCTGGTCCTAAACGCTGACAAAACTAAATTATTGGTAATTAAATCCCCGTATGTCAAACAAATTCCAATTGGCAAACTAGTGGCGCACAATCATAGCTGCTTACATTCATATAGCAGTACTGCATGTTGCTGCCCAGGTATTCAGATAGTAGATAAACAAACTTACCTGGGTTTAGTCATTGACAGCAAATTTAATTGGAGCCACCATATTGAACATGTCTGTACTAAGTTGAGACAATTTTTAGCAAACATCACTATTCTCAATAATCGCATTCCATTCAAAGTAAAGTTAATGTTGTATAATGCACTTGCTGAGTCGCATGTCCAATATGGCCTAAGTAGCTACGGCCGAAGCTATAAATCATATCTCGATGAAATACATAACCTACAAGTAAGGATTCTCAAAACTATAGTTTCCAAAAAAATTAAGATCAAATGCCAAGACAATGCCGATCTCTTCAAACACTGTAAAACTTTGCCAATACATTTGCAAGTACAGTACAGTTTGCTAAAAGATCATTTTTTTAATGAATCTTTAAAAGTCCCTATTGACCACCCTGTATGCACCCGAGCAGTTTCTAAAAGCCGGCTCCGCACGCTGCACGCAAACAATGCGTACGGCGAGCGGACAACTGGCTACCTCATACCTCGTCTTATCAATAACTTACCTAATAACCTAGCGAATGTCACACAGAAAAATATTAAATATAAGCTCAAAGAATATTACCTCGGAACGTTGTAGCGATTCAAATAATAAAATATTTAAAACTTATAATAATGTATTAGAAATAATTAAATGTTGTATTGTATGTATAAGTTTTGTCCTATTTTTAAATTTAAGTAGGTATTGTTGTATTATAATTTTGAAGTAGAATTATGCTTGCGGATTATTTTGCAGCTTATGTCATAGTGAACTTACCTACTTCTTTTTTTTTATTTTTCCTACCACTATAGCCGTGGTCCGTAAGTATAGTTTTAGTTTAATCTCAATGTATAGAACATTAGGTACCTATCTTAGTCTACTCATAAACTACAAGCTCATGATAGCACAAATATGAACCTCAGTGGTTTTTAGTCGCTGTCATTTAAGTTATCTTGTATTATGTCTTTTTTATTCGGTAATTAAATAAATAAAAAAAGTATTTTCCCAGTACTTAAACACAAAAAGACTATGATGAAAAATGATTTAAATAACTTAGCAGAAATCGTCGTAACGTCTTTATAATGGCCGTCCTCTTTCTCCCAGATTTTATCACACCATCCCCATTCATTCAACCCTTCGTTCATACCTTGCACTCACTCATCTGCGTTCCGTTCTACCAAGCAAACACTTACATTCCCACATACATATTAAAGTATGACCCAAGTGGTAATGCACTGCATGAAAAATATTTCGAGTTGATGGAATAAGACGTAACTTACACTTATAATTGCGGGTCTAAACGCGACGTATTCTAGTATGTAGTAGTATTGATACTACTAACATTCCTCGACAATGTTGCCAACAATGTTTTTGTAAAATCTCTAATTAGATCTGTTAAAACCACCAGATTTACTTATTTTGTATTCAAAAAAACTTTGGCAACCCACTAGATGAAGTTTTTAAAGCCACTAGATTCATTTATTTTATATGAAAAGATTGAAAATTTACCCATTAAAAATAAATGTGAAAACCACCAGTTTAAGTGGGAACCCTACTAAATTGGCAACACTGTTCCTCGACGTTTCGACCGTGATGCTACAGTAAGTGTTAGTTATAATGCAACGCGAAAGTTTAAAAGTTTAAGACGTAAATTTATGTAAATCCATTATGAAATGAAAAACTAAAATTATTTTGCTTCTTTTTTTTAATATTGAAAGGCTTGTTACGGTTTTCAACCAAAAAAACATGCATCTGTTTTGTTAGATAAGTTACTTTTTACAACATGGAATGTGATTTAAGATTAACTCTCGTGTTCCCGACCCGTATTTTCCCGTGGTAATAAGTAAAACTGCTTATAACCGAGCAGCAGAACCAAGGCGAAATGAGTTTCCACTTGAAAACACAAAGCCAAATTAAGTTGATTAATTAGACCGTATCCTGTTGACATTCCACAAAACGTTTCCTTTTACGTTTGCCCAAAATCCTCAAAATTCAGCAAACAGCTTTTATCGCATTCTTTTAAATATTCTTTTATCAAGCTTTATTACTAATTTAAACCGGTTTAAACCCTCGTCAGTTTTTGAGGTCTGTTAAAAATTAACAAGCGAACGTAGCACAATGAATTCTCTTTGATTATCAACTTCGAAAGACTCGTTTTTCGTTTTTCAACCACGGAATCGATGCAAAAGGATGGAAAGGTAATATTAATATACAGGGTGTTTGGTGCATCGTTTGCCAAATTGCCATCGGTATCGTAGTGGCTAGTTGGTTGCCTTTCACGCGGGAGGTACCAGGGCCTGTAGACGAGATGCAATCTATTCTAAAGTGAAGTTCGCTGTCGGTAGCAAAATGTATGACACTGACATAAGCCATCGAAACATCACGTTACTTTTGCATACATATTTTGACATTTCGTTGGCGATAGCGAAGTTCGCTGTAGAAAGATTGCATGTTGTCTAAGTGCCCAGGACCGATCACACGTGCGACCGTGTGCCAATGACTTTTTTTAAGTTTTTACATTAGTTGTTTCACTAACCGATGCTCTTGAGGTGAGGGAAAACATCGTAATGAAACTTGCATACAACATGCAACCGTAATCCAATTTGGTCAGATTCCCCTGTCTGTTAGGGTTTTGGAGGTCAGAAGGCAGTCGCTTCACTGTAATTACCTGATCTACCATATCTTGGATCTAGGTCTAACGCTAAGAATGATGCAAAGAAGAAGAAGAGTATATCCTAATGTTATTTATCTAAGTTCTAAATAATTATCATTCAAACTATCATGCGCGAACTTAGTACCTACTAATCACATAAAATAATACAACGGTGTAGCGCTTCTGGATTACATTATCGTTTCCGGAGTAACTGATTTGTTCTTTTAAGGTTACGTTTATGATATTTTTCAGTTATTATTGTGGTGTACCACCTAGGAGCCTTTGGGGCGTCACATATCGATATAAACTGAATATGATCGCCTTTGTAACCTTTTTTCTCTGTTATGTGGTTTAACATTTTATTTTAACCCTCTTTAATCGCGCATTTCTGTTCACACGGCTCAAAGTTCCCGTGGCCACGGTTTACTTCGATTAACTTTTATGAGGCTTTAGTACATAGGGAATTTACGAACCAATTTAATGCAGCTGCTGAAATCTTGCCAAGATGTTGGGTTCGATTCGCGGCGTTTGGCTACTTGAGAGATTTGACACGACCCCATTTTGCCGTTATAGTTTCACAGATGATTTGTATTTGATAACGGTAATGGTTTGGTGAACATAATTCTGCCCATTGAGTTACATGCTGATACCCTTAAATTCATTGATTTAACTAGTCTTTACCCGTAGATATGTACTTTGTTTCCAGAACTTTTATTTGAAAGCCTGCTGATACTCTATAGTAACTTTACTTTTTCAGAAATAAGTAACATACCTATGACAAATTATAATAGCCGAATTTATGTCATTGCTTATTACAGAGAAAATATAAATTTATTTCAGTGCCGAATAAAATCCATGGAGCATGCAGACAATAATAGCAATTAGTATTTCGCAGTGATATCAAATATTGCTTTCGTTTTATTCCAGCAACAATAAATTCTCTTATTAAAGGTCGTATCGAATTTATTAACATGAGAAATTGTGGGAAGGATGGCTCTAAGGAAAAGCTCAGACTTCAGTAAATCGTGAATATTTATCGTAATAAAATTTTCTGAAACACATTTACTAGTAAATGATAGCTCTAAGAGCTTAAACATTGTATCTGCATAACTAAGTGCAGTTTGAAATACCCCTAAACAGCCTTTAAATCAGCATGGAACCTCCCATATTATTTATTTATAACCTCTACCTAGTGTGGCATTCAAAAATACAGGACACTGTCTAGACCCATTTGGGACCAAGACCTAGAAGTGTGTCTTTAATTAAATACGAATTGTTTAAACTGAAAATGTTATTAAAATTGAGTTCATAAACTAACAAAATACTCGTGGTAAAAACGACTAAAATTGGTGCCGCTATGTCGTAGAAAATCACTGTTCTGTAATCAAACTTCAGGCCTTATCTTATACTTACGACTAAACGCATATTTTCAAACACACAAAATGAAATTTCAACGCAACAAAGTACAAAGCAGAAATGCATAGATCAAACTCTATATCAAGTAGAGCCAATCTATTTGACTTGTTAGGACAAGTTGAACGGCTCTATTTAGTGGCTCTATTTAGGAATAGAGCCACTAAATAGAGCCGTTTGAATATGCCTACTAATTCCAGTCATTCGTGTTAGCTCGCCACACTTCGCCAAACGTTTGGACTAGTCGACTGATGAATTGAATGAGGGAAACGACAGACAACCCGATGAATTAGTTTATTCTGTAGCTTGACTCGTTTTGGTTTTACTTTAGAGTAGAATTGCAATTTAGAGAGCATTTTTAACGAAACTTAAACAGTAATCGATGTTTTTGTATAGAGTTTGACAGATTTTTGACGTTTGTAATAAGATAAAGTAAGACGATGCAACCACAAATTAGAAAGAATATGTCTAAGAGGCACAATATTATATCTTCTGTGATAGAGGGTGCAACCCAGCCTACATATTTTCCAACTGACTATCAAATTTTAGCGATAAAGCTCACATACTTTGTACATCTTTCTGTGTACTTAAATTGTATTGTTGTTTATTTTATGGTTTACAATAAAGTGTGGTCTATTTATCAAATCGTAAAGTGACGCTCAGTCAAGCGTTAAAATAAAATAAGATAAGAATAAGAGAAGACCTTACTTTCATACAAATTGACACTTATTCTGCCGTTACTTACGAACACCGAAAAGATATTTCTGAAACAATTGTTTTAACAGAAGAACCAAACATGGTGGTAAGTTTAAGTCAGCTGGAGAGAACCGTCCACACAGCTACGGTGTGGCAATAGCAAATGCTAACGGACACACTGACAAACGACAAACGAGCTTGCGAACAAGTTAGGAGGCCAGAACCAGGGGCTAACTACAATGTTAAAATGACAATATAGCAGCACGGTATTAAGCTTTCTCATAACGTTGCGCTATACTTCAATCTGTTTGCGCTTTCTTAAAAAAAATCTTAGGAAAAAATATGACAGAAGGAGGCATACTACGACACGGATGCTTTGATTGTTTAGTATTTGTTCATGATCCTTTTAATTGATATCCTTTCCTCAAGTACATAATTACTTCTGCCTCGCCCAATGGTTGACTGATAGAGAATGCTTTAAAGTATTTAGTCCGCTTTGTACAATAAATAAATTACTAGAAATTGGAAAGACTTATCGAAATTTTACAAGAACTTGGTAACTGATCGAACGAGATAATCGAGTCACGCATGAGCTCACTTTTCCTTTGGCCGACGCTGTATCAATAAACTGTGTAAAAATAATGAGTAAACACCATCCTACCGGTGCTGGTGCTCGGTTGCTCGTTTGTGCAACGGATGACGTTGCGATATCCGAAGCTCGCCGTTGGTTAATCTCACCACAGTGTAAGAAGATACAGTACTCTTCATAAAAATCCAGTTCTCCAAGAAATTATTTGTAGCTTAGCTGCTTGCTTTCACAATACCTTGGCCAGCAGAGCACGAAAAATCACTTCAGCCTAAAAACCAGCAACAGCGTTCACTTATATTAAGCATTTAGAAATGTCAAGAAGTAGGTGAGAGAGTAAGTGGCAGCAGGCAGGAGTGGAAGATTTAAGAGGAGGCCTATGTCCAAAGACGGAACCACTAAAGGCTGTGATGGATGGAAGTAGGTAAATGCTTACGCATAAAGATGACACAAGTACGAACTTTTGAGGCCACGTAAAAGGATCTAGCAATTTGTCTGAAATCTTTCGCCTGGCGTTAAGAAGCACTTGAAAATTTCGACAGGCTCTGCCAACACCAGGGTGGCCGACAGGTTAGGCAATCGCCCGGTATGCGAGGAACGCGGGTTCGATTCCCGCCTCTGGTGGTCATTTTTTCAAGTGCAATAATACATTTATATTGCAAAGTAAATGCTAATATAAACTGCATATTCCACTTAAAAACAATAATTTATCTTTCGCCTTTTTTGATAGCAGCAGACAATACTTATCTTTATTGGATTCTTATCATCAAAAATTTCGAGAGAGTTCGATTTTGTCAAACTTTCATTGTTTGGGGTTGTGTTAACTGTAAAACTTGGGTGCATAAGAGTTGCAGCTTGTCTCTAAGCTTAATCAAAAGTGGGCCTGCCATTTGTAAAATTATTGTGCACCAACCGACTCGCATCGCTTTGTCCGCAATTGTTTACGTTACGTTCTATTTTAGTTGTCCATCATCTGGCCATTGTTACCCTGTGTTTACGGGCGGTCCGATCGGTGGAGTGCTTTGCGGCACTACACACCCTTTTGTTGTGGGCGTAAGGCTGAAAACCGCATGCCGACCACATTATTGTGCTCTTTTCTAAACCAACTCGCGTCTGGCTTTGTGGCATGCAACGTCACTACGTCAGATAGTGAATCAAGATTCTAGGTAACTCTCATACGTTTGAACGATTCACTTCACAGTTTGTAAGTGTTTCAACAAGAAATTCTCCATCCATTTAATAA
Source organism: Pyrausta nigrata (assembly GCA_949316185.1). Taxonomy (NCBI): domain Eukaryota; kingdom Metazoa; phylum Arthropoda; class Insecta; order Lepidoptera; family Crambidae; genus Pyrausta; species Pyrausta nigrata. The sequence continues at coordinate 13,886,112 of OX438943.1, forward strand.
GACTTACCCTAAATCTGAAGTTACAGATTACTAAATGGTTTTCGAAGCGTACTTTAGGCTTCCCCGAAATCTGCTGCTGTTTAAATCTTATTAATATTAATGACCTGACTTGATGGATTGTACACCTTAAGTTGCGAGTTTTCCTAAATTGTTTTATGTTCGAGTTATTCTTAACTTATCTTTCAGGTTGCTTTTTATTACTTATTTTCTGTTACTTTTAACGAAAATATATAAACAACGAAAAATAATATAAAGTTCTGTTAAGGTTCTTATTATGAACTCCACAGGATGGAAATTTTGTAAACAGAAACTAGCATTGCATTCCAACGTGCTCTCTGTGAAGTGCGAATATTTCAACCACGTTACTTATGATACTAAATTTCCAATTACAACCCTTATTGCAATGGCAATACGATTCAAATCAGAACAAATCATAAATTGGTAATCTAGATTAGTGTATCAATGAAGTGTTTGGCTCAAGGAAAGACCGAATTAGAATCGTGGGAAATTGATTACTATCATAATGTACACACTAAAATACAAGGCTAAATCCGAGTAAGTAGGAATAGCACTTACCACAGTTTCGTTTTCTATCAATGATTACTAATCAATCATGTCGGCATTATTTTTTAGTAAGAATTACTATTATTATTTGAGCGAATCGCCCCGGATTAGCACGGGTGCTATATTTATGCCTTTTACTCTTGAATCATTAATATAATATTGCTGAAAACTGTATTAAAATCCATTGTGTAGTTTAATAGATAGAGCGCGTATAGATAGCAGCTGGGACTTTGAGGCGTTGTGTTTGAGAGTATTACTATGAGGAATCCGTAACCTCCATGTCAATCAAACAATCCAACACCGAGTAGTGGCCTAATATAATTTAAAAAGTGCATTATTTGGATAAAGATAATACGTATTAACTAAATTAACAACGCTATGTACTTCTACTCAAGAATCATCAAAATCTTTAGAAGTATGATCGCAACACTCGTTATATTCGATATCCGATCATTTTTCTGTTGCGACTCAATGTCTTCATAGATTGGATTAGTATTGGTTTTGCGTTTCGGTCAAGATTCTGATCTCTCGACGCCTGTTTGGACGAGTGTTTCTTGATTTACCGAAGTTGGAGGCTTAATACCAATTATATTTGATTGACTATCATATAAAAAGTATTTTTATGTCGTTGTATGAAGCAGTTTCCGTATTTTTTGGCCAGATAAGGTATTATTACAGTAAAAGTGACTTTACTAAAGTGGAAAACAATTGAGACTTTTGACCTTTTGTTTTCAAGGGAGGTGTTTTGTTTGTTTTGTTTTTTTAACTCGGTGTTTTAGCTTAAAACATATTTTCATTTTATATAAGCAATGTAGACACAGGTATATATTTTTCAAACTGACATTTTAGACAAAGATAAATAATGTTCCACTGTGAATGATTTTGCTAAAAGAACGTGTCGAAATATTTGATGAGGGTTTTACCGTATTGTTACCTTCTTTTCATAAAGAGTGATATGTTTGCACTTAATAACGAATTTCACAAAAAAAAAAGAAATTAGGATTTGTTTTCATAATTTCATTTTATAATCTTTAATTACTACGTGCCAAAATACCTGAGGTTATATGTCGTACTACAATGCCATAAAGAGAATGTTTTGGTGTTTCATATCGTCACTTAAGTATTAGTAGTAGTAGACATAACAGGTAGGACGTCCACTACTGAACATGCCTCCCCCATAATTTCCAAAGTGACTGATCGTAGGCGGCCAACATCCAGCACGATCCTGCGACCTTAACAAGCTCGTCCATTTATTTTATTATATAAAGTTTAAATACTAATGTATACTAGTGACTGCCTTGTTGGTCTACTGATCAGCACGCTAGTCCACGAGGTCCCGGATGCAAATCCTGGGTCGGGCCGAAAGTGTTAGGTTTTTCTGTCGTGAAATAACTTAGACACAACTCCGGAATCAGAAAGTTGGTGATGTTAACACCCGTGTACCTCGGAGAGCACGTAAAGCCGTTGGTAAGCCGTTCGTGCCGTACGTCTTACCTTCAAAATATGACGGTATTCTAAAAAAATATTACCTGAAACAAAGAAAATAATTGTATTACTTTTTAATGAAAAACACTTTTTTATCCTTGGGAAATAGCTACAATGTACAATGTTTTCGGAAACGATACTCAAAAATATTTTTTGCATTCTTGTCAAAATAAAAAGCTTCAAATAACTGACCTCGCGTGGTTAGTACTGCGTTTTCCTCGTGTCCCAGTTTTTGACCGGTAAAAGTAAAAATAACATTAAGCCAATTACTTAACGCAAGTAAATTGCTTGCAATCTTGTTTGCGTTGCGCGCGTTACTACACGAAAGTTAAACTTTATGGTAATTAAGTTCGGCCGTTTGGCAGGTTCGCCGCATGTTGTGTGCTAAGGTTGTTCCATATTTAAAAAAATGCACTAAAAAGTGGATCCAGGTTGCACAAGATCGCGGCAAATGACGTAGGCTGAAGGAGGTCTACACCCGAAAGGTTGAGACAGGTTGAAGATAGAGAGAGAGAGATGAACTAATAAAATGTAATGACATTTCAGTAATAACACTAACAGATGCTCCTTAGTTGTCAAGTTAGTTAGAACCACATAAGCCATTGCATAAAAACGACAGTTTGCAACTAAAAACTTCGGAGTTGGCCAAGTTTATGAACCTTATTGGCCATTACTGCACCGTTGCCACGTAAAACATATTTTTTTGGATTACTTGGAACGAAGGGCACTTTTTGGTTAAATGTCTTTCTTGTTTAAAAGTAGCAATATGTATCTGCTAAAATCTTGTCAGTTCATTACCATCATCAGCTCTACACAACTGCTACAGAAACCTCGATGACGCAATTGGGATCCACACTGCCAAATTCTCCCTGTAGGTGGCGCATTGTTGATGCGGCCAAAGCTATCTGTCATTCCAGTACAGAAGTTGTGATTTTTTTGAGTTTTTTTTTGTGTTTTCAATCTACGAAAGCATAATTCCGTTATGTGCTGTGCCAGATTGTTACAATAATGATGTTCATTTATTTCCAAAAGACCCAGTTTTAAAAAAGAAGTGGGAAACAGCTATAAGAAAAAAAACTTAATTTTAGGTAGTTTACTGGAACTATTTACATCATGATAAGCTTCTGGATCGGAAACATTCATCGTATAACTAGATTGTGAAGCTACGACACCAAAGTCCCGGTATCATCGCGTTTCCAATTGCAGAATTCTAACCTAAAAAACAAACATGTACGTGTTTTATTATTTTAGTTATATTTATTAAAAACCTTGTTATGTAGTTTATTTGTAACACAAATACAACAAAAACAATTTCAACAAACAATTAAATGTAACATTTACAGTAATAAAACTAATCCACCCAAATGTTTACCTCGCATAAGATCGGCTTTTTTACCAGATACTTTTGATCCTCTTTACCGAATTTCGTCTTTTAGTTCAGATAACTTCATTGACGAATCCATTATGATGAAATAACATTAGATAGTCACGAAAAACTGTAAATTAGACACGAAAAAGCCCGACATAAGCAATAGCAAAATGTTTGACATAGCCGTATCTATGCTAGCGCCATCTGCATATTTTAGTTTTGCGTGTAGATCCTCATTTTAATTCACTGTGTCGATGTCACGATTAGCAGAAAAAAGCCCTGTAGCAAACATGGGCTCTATTTTTTTTTCTTTTCTTTTACAACGCAAAACTGGTCAATGATTGTTATTATTTGCGACGAAGGATTTAAAATATTTCAAACATGGAACTTAACAGTTTTAATCAAATTTTCATTTGTTTTGTTTTTTTGATTATCTGTTTATAACGTAAATATGCCATGTCTTGCTCCATTATTCATAAAGTGAATTAGATAAAAAACCTTTCTTAGGTTTTAAAACGGCAAGTTATTTTCATCTTGAATCTCGAGAGAAACTTTTTGTGTTTGCATTAAATATAAGAAGCTCTAATTAAAGCATTGTATATGAATAGTGATTAGTTTATACCTATTTAAAAAACTTATATGGAAACAAAAATATTCAATTACTAGTCGGTGAAAAAGAGTGGTAAATAAAAATATACCTATTGCGTTTGAAAACTGACATCTGCATAAAAATTATGCTGACAACACTATTAAAGTATCAATATTTTATCAGTTAAACCGGTTCAACGACCAGTACATAGTTGTATCGATATTAAATAGATAAACTAAGCGATCGCGTGTTTAGGTTTCATGAAAAGCCCTATAATTAGGCACAATAATAGCATACAATTTGTTATGTAAGCCTTTACACCAGTTGTGAATTTTCAACATTAAAAGAGCGCTTAAATAGTGGTTCTTGAACATAACATTTAAAAAAAAATTAAATATTACAAACTTCTGCATTAGAAACAATTTTATAACTACTTTAATATTTCTGCTATTAACAAAACGTACATACTTTGAAATGGCTAGGTATCTGAAGAAATATTTTTGGCGCAGTGTCTCCAATACATATAGCAAATAGTATCTTCCGGAAGCCTTAGATCAAGCCACTTTATTTGACTCAGCTAGCGCCTATAAGTCTGTCATGTTACAGGTATTGCGTAAAAACCTAGTTAAGATAACTAAATATTGGTTTTCTTTCCGTATTCAATTAAGGAGAGAGTCATGCGAGAAGGTTTCCACTTCGAAATCAATCTGATTTGATCCAATTTTTTTGCTAACAATTCTTTTAAAAGTAAAACTATTCTTCCTCTAAACTAGAGACAAGGACTGACGTTGCATCTCTAAATTTTTTTCAGGTCACATGACCTTATTTAGCCATAACATTATCCCTAAAAATATTTAACTAGACAATATTTTTCAACAGAGAAGGAACACTTTATTTGCCTGATCTAGGTTGTACACCCGCATCTCAGGCTAGAAAAAGCGCATAATATTTTTATGTACCTACTAAATTATTAATAAGTTTTATTAACATAATTATTTCAAAACTAAGACATGACTGGAGAAAGATCTGGCGCAGGACCAACGGATTAACATCCTTTTCAAATGGCTATCCGTCACAGAAATACGAATGACACATTAAAATTCCAGTCTTACAAATTTTCCTTCGATTCCAACATAGTTCCGTCTTGCTATCGTAAAATAGTCGTCTAAATCTTTCATCGCGTTATATTATGCTCCTCCAAGGTCGATGGGAGTTTTTCCGGCGATTCTATGGAGCTGAGGCAATTGTTATGTTGGTTGATTTATCGGGTGCACATTCTGTTCGATCTCCCGATCGCAATGATTCATGGTAACGGCCGCCTGGGATGTATCAAGGTCAAGACTCCACGTCTGGTTTCCGATGCACGTTTTTGTCGAGTGATCTTCAGTTGTTTTGTGATTTGGTAAGCTGACGTGTCAATTAAGTTTTTTTTATTATTTACAAATAGTTAAGGTGCGTCTAACACTATCGTGTTTGTTACTTTTAATATTTCTTAAAGATTTCGTTTTTCAAAACGAAAATACAATACGATCACTATCTTTAGGTATATTTCATGATATTTTAATAAAATTTTGTATATTTTCATATCATAACTGCCTGGTTTCTATGATTATAATAATAAAGATAGCCTTCAAAGATTCCGATGCTGGGCAAAGGCCTCAGCTCAACTATGAGTAAGTACGAGCCGTTTTTCACTACGCGGGCTCAGTGCGGATTGGTCGTTTAGTTTATTATTTAAGTCTGTAAGTAATTCCAATTTAATATCGTATTTAGTATTATTTATGTGTTTGTTCTCAGAAATCATAATATAAAAGTCCCGAAGCATGTTTTTTTTACAACGTTTGAATGTGATTTCAATACTTTTGAAATTATAATTTACACCTGTCTACCATGTGAATCTAATGAGTGGTTACAGACATGTCAGCGCAATAAATAGATAGAAGTTTACAAATAGTTTCATGTCAGCTCTCCTTAGTGGTTCGTTAAAAGTCATAAAAGTCATTTATTTATGCATGTAGACCCACTGGGGGCACTTATACACGTCCCAACATATATTTTTTACCTACCACTGCTTCGGGACAAATTCTGGGCTAGTGCTGAGAAGAAGCAGCGCAAGAAACTCAGTTACTTTTGTCAAAGCCTCTTTTAAAAATAATATTTTGATACAGAAATTAAAATTTTACTGGTGCGAGCTGGTCCACACGTTGACATCATTCAAATAATCGTCTACCTTATAATAACCCTTTGTCATTAAAGTATCCCTAATTAATGATTAAAATTTATTAATTGGTAATCCTACAATCATCATATCAGCCTGTTGCAGTCCACTGCTGGACATAGGCCACTCCAAGACAGCGCCAACTTTCACGGTCCTCCGCTACAATTCTACAATATGTTGTGGTAATTTGTTAAAGAAATTGATACATTTCCCCATAAAAGACTGACCAACCTTTTGAAGCCTGAATTGTGGAACAGCAAGTTTATTTTTATTTCTAGTGTTAAAACAATGTGTATCACTTTTCTTTGTAAATAAATGCAGGTTTTTGCGCACATATATAATATTTTCATAAATATATTGAGAGGCTACCGTTAATATCCTTATCTCTTTAAAAAAATATTTTCGTTTGTATAGGTATAATGTATGTAAGTACTTTTGTATCGATCCTTCTAGTGAGCTACAGAAATTACTATGTGTATATCAAACTGAGTTCGAACTGGTGCAATTTTGAAAAGTTGTATGTCTTTAGATATAAAACTTTATACAGTGAGTCCGGGTTTGACTAGGGACACAGAATACTAGTACTTCGTACAGAAGTATGACTTAGCAATTGTATTCAAAGAAATGTCTACTCAATGTCGTCAACAATATGGCGTAATTTAGTTCGCCTCAGAGTCAAGCACATTTTCGTGTAGACACCTACAAAAATCCATTGCAAGATAATTTTATACTTATTGCTCTGGAATATGATTCATAATACACTAAACTTATTCAGTGACGTAATATCACGCGACGCAATAGGGTTGACTGCTACGAGAAGCTTCTATCGCCTCTTTCTAGTACTTTATTCATTCTCGCCCAGCCAGCAACGTAGCCGCGCGGCCGCCGGTGAAAAAAACGCGCGAGCGTGGCTCTGGCCGGTAGCGACACGCAACTTGTTTTAGCACCTACGTAGGTGCGCCGCGTGTAGGTACGTTTTTGCTACTTCCGCGGGGAGATACACAGGCCTGCTAGGGATAATTTATGGGCTATCAATTTATCAAATGTTATCGACGAAAAGCTCCCATGTTAGGTTCTAACTCCCCCCTCTTAAAATGGAAGCCATTTTAATTATTAAAAAAACTATTTTTATGGATCAGGAGGTCCTAAAAGTTACCAAAATGATTCATTTGAAAAGTAACGCTATCGCCTATCAATTGAAATAAAGATCAATTCACAATTATTAACTGCCATAAATAAATAAAAAACTGGCCAAGTGCGAGTCGGACTCGGGCGCAAAGGGTTCCGTACCGTCCGTATTAACTTAAAACATTAGACAGTATAGGCAAAAAAAAAGTATACTTATATTTTTATTTTATTTATAATTTCAAAAGTATTCATCACAGGATACCCAAAACAATTTTAAATAAGAGTTTCCGTGCCTGTTTCTTTACGTGAGTGATTTGAAGTTTATAGGTATAAAAAATACAGGGGGCGGGGGGGGGGGGGGGGCACACCGTGTAAACGACTTTGGCGGACTATATCTCGCAAATGGTAAAGCTGATAAAAAAGTGTTGTATGGAAACCCTACCTTATTTTCATAGTCCTTTTCAACGATATCCCACACAAGGAGGTGTACTCAAAAAAATAATTCACTCCCCCCTTTACATGTATGGGGAGGTACCCTTAAAAAGGGGTAATTTTAATTTGTTGTATTTTTAAAAATGAGATTTATATGTGAAGTATCCTCGAACCAAGCTACATGAAAATCAGTCCATAAACGTATATCTTATAAGGGTTCCTTGTCGGACTACGAAACCCTAAAAAATGTTTGCTATATGAAAGAATCTTGCATAAAATTTAAAACAGTTAAATAGTCTTTTAAACCTATTACAAAACTAAACCCAAGAATGTATTTTTTTTATTTTGTTTTGGTGAAAAAAAGGATTTTGTCTCTAAAATTGGATAACTTACCGCCCTTTAATTATCGCTAATCTACGACTATAATATTATTATTGGGTTACGACCCGGACACACTATATATAATTGAAAGATACACATGACATGATGGATGTCTCTGATATGTAGAAAAACATAAAATTTTGCAATGTAAGTAGTTAGGATACAGCTATTACTGATACTCTAAACAAGAATGCATTTCGTAGCAAAAGTGCTACAGTTATTTCCTAGTCTAGAGTCGTTCGTAGCACTAGTGCTACCAACTAGGAGCCAACTATCAACTTTCCAAATCTGTCAAAATATCTCAAATGAGATGGAACTCTATGTGATATGTTTATATACGGTTGACATTTAATTGCGGAAATTTCACAGATAACTATAGGTTGATGTGGGACCCACTGTACACCAAATATTGGTATTAAACGATCTGGCAAGAAAAAACACAAGTTGAATAGGAATAAAAACTACAACGCTAAAAGATAAACGATTTCCGTGGGTGTCTCTAGAACCAATCAACTAAGAAAAAGTCGCTTCAAGTTAAGAGCAGACAGTGGCATGCCAGACAAAGTCTCGATCTATAAAATGTTTGTCGAGATAATGTGCGCTTACCGAGGATAAACACGGTGTACTTGAGCTTGTCTAGACACGAACTGGCACACGCTTCCGCTGATAATTTGTGGTGAATAAATAAATTATGTTAGATAACTTGACAACCGTGGTCGAGGGGTTATTATGTTACATAACTTGACGACCTTCATGGTTGAGCGGTTTACACGCGCCGGTGTCGCTTTTATCAGAGATTGCGGTTCCTCAGGATCCCGAGTTCGATTCCCGGTCAGGTCTATATAGTAAACTCATATTTATTATACTGTCTCGGGTCGGTGTTGTGATACCGCTGTTGTTTCTGATTTTCTATCCGTTATCCTAGCCACCATAGCACAAGCTCATGCTTAGTTTGGGGCTAGGTTATTGGTGTGTTTGTTGAAACAATTTATTATTATTCGATAAGCAACCACAGTTATTCGATTATCCTTCGATTATGCGGCGAGCAATACCGGAGCGTGCGATGCGCAGGCCGTACTACTAACGAATGAATCTTCATTCGTCGCGTCGATTAATCATTCGTTCGCTGCCTGTCCTGTGCGCACAGTCGCGGCAATTCGATCGAAGGGCCGAGTATAGATTATCATTCGATTGTCGATTATTATTTTTTACGAATTACTAAATCGACATTCGATAGTTCGAATGGTCGATTGTCGATTCATTCGATTTTTTTTAGAAAAATCGCCCATCGCTAGCTATAACTAATTCGTTTGGAATAAGTAATGTATTATGATGTTGGCCAATATTTATTTATTTATTTACTATTTAGATATTTGAAATATTCTACTCAACGATAAATATTCTGACAGGAATCGATAAAATAATAATAACGTGTGAAAACCTAAGGGATCATAATTGTCCGTAAAGTAAATAGTGTCCTAATTGTAACTGTATTGTATTTCCTTAACTGTATTTATTGTATTATTGACTGCCTCGTTGGTCAGGTAGTCAGCACGCTGGGTACTATACACGAGGTCCCGGGTCCGAATCCCGGGCGGGCCGAGAGTGTTGGGTTTTCTGTCTTGAAAAGTCAGTCAGGAAGTTGGTGGTGTTAACACCCCCGTGCCTCGGAAAGCACGTTAAGCCATAAGGACCAACGGTTCCTGCACCTAATCTCTCTATGGTCATGTTGGACTGCCGTCTCACTGAATTATGAGAGTGAAAGAATAGAGAGTGCACCTGTGTATTGCGCACACACTTGTGCACTAGAATATTTCCCGCGTAGTTGGCTAATCTCGGTTGAGATAGGCCGATTTTAATTTTGCAATGGTAACCATCTTTGCATGGTTTCAATTAAAATATAGCTTATGTCACATAAAAGCAAAGCTTTTTGATATACCCGAAGACTTCTCACGAACGTAGGTACTTATAAACTTAACTTATATAATCATACACTCGTATGTTCAAAATAAGATAAAGTAATTAAACATACATTTAAATGTCCCTGAAGTCAAGATGTCTAATTCAAAGTTCACGTATTATCTTTACGTGTATATGTAAGCTAGATTACCTAATTTTAGACCTGAAGATGTTCATAAGGAGTTCAGGTCTTTAGGTTGTAGAATAACGATACATATACGATAATATAATACATACAGTATAACCAAATGTGGGTCTGCGCTGAAATAACATTTGGTATTTACATTAGCGCCAATGGGTACCTGCTTCTCCAGTCCTTGTATGTAGGTAGTACTTGCTCACTGTAGTACACTCAGCATTAAATATACTATGTAGCCAATTTGCCAACTTAGACATTAAACACAAGGAAACAAGGTTGGTAAAGCGTTGACAGTGGGCTCAATTCCAATGCGCCCTGTCAAAAATTAAATTTAGGTCCAGTCTGTCTCTTTCTCTGCCAAACAAACGAAAAGAGACAGACTATAATAATTTAGAAACGTCAGACTAAACAGCTGTCCGTTGCTAGGGAAATTAGAGAACCCATAGACAATTTAACACGCAAAAACTTGTACAAATACGTTAGAAATCGCATTACTTAATTTGACGTTTCTAAATTATTGTAGTCTGTCTCTTTTCGTTTGTTCGATAGAAAAAGAGAGAGACTGAACCTAAATTCTAATAATCTTAGACAGGGGGCATTGGAATTAAGCCCAGTGTGGCATATATTTTACACTCCGACTGTACCTCATCTAAACGGTTGGGTTAGCACGGCTCGCAGACTGTCGTCAAACAACTCGAGTGGAGCCACGAATTATCCAATGACTTTAAACAGCAGCTCAAAGAGCAGGTTTTTGGAAGGTAAATCGGCAAAATATACTCCTATATAGTACGACGACATCGTAAATGTAATAACATATGGGTTGATGCTTAAATTGTGCTATAAACTGACTGTTTTTAATCTTTTTGAGATATTTTCTCTAGTCTAGATTAGTTATAAACTCGTCAGATATGATCAGCCAAATGTGAAGGTTTATTTACTTTATAATAATTTACGGCTTTTAACTTAAATCTGGTAAATATAGGGTGATAATATTAAAGAAAAAAAAATCAGCTGCTAAAATACAAGTAAATAACTATTGACTTTAATAGGAATTTTTATCATAGAGTTGGTGTTGTATGTAATATGTTATACTGGTTAAGCATGAAAATATATTTTTAGTTTAAATACAATGGTGTTTTACATCACCTCATATCTAACCTTAAATCGCAATTAGGTCAAATAAATTATGTAGCTATTCAACGGGCCCGTACTCTGTAAGATGTAAGATGTCCGTGTTTTGGCCATAGGCATCTCTCTCGCTCGAGCTAAGTTGCGCGCTTGTGTGAGTGCAACAGCAGGCCTACTAACTATCGCGATTATGACTATAAGTCGGGAGTAACATTCGTCACAGCTGTCAAGAAAGCAATATCGTTTATAAAATGCGGGCTGGAAAACAATGTCAGCTTTTAAAATAATGAGAAAATGTGAATTCGTAAATTAAATTTTGCACAAAATATCATAAGGTCTGTGTAATTCGAAAGCAATCGTGTTTATCCAGGCTTTTAAGAGACGAACGAAATGGACATCTTTATACAAGACGTATCGATACATTGATCTTTGTAAATACAGTTTTATACGACTAACGATAGACCGATTTCAACGTCACTTCAGTAGACCGCAACACACTAGTCGACCTCGTGAAATTTTAACCTAATCAGTGCCGTGACAGACGGACAGGCCCGGGGGAGTTCATCTGACTATCTTTAGGAATTTGCGGCTTTGCGGTAGCGCGTGTTTGGGTCTAGCCCACGTGCTGCCTTAGCATTTGATTTATTAACCATGTAGATTGATTAAACTTGCCCCTGTTTGCGGCTAGTATAACATGGGTTATGTTTTATAAATAAGTTATGATGATGAAGGTATTTGTGTTATGAATTCATTAATCAATTGAACAGAAATCACAGAATAACGAAAAACAATTTTCTGTTTGTGTAAAGGCTGTACATCCTTTAGTTTATCTAGTTATTCATAATAGTTATTCATAAGTGTAGTATAATAAATTATTGTAAGTACTTAAGTTATAAGCATTCACTTTGCTGGATTTTTTTTTTTCAAGTGCAATACTATTCTTTAGTTATTCAAATTTATAAGAATTTTTTTGTTAGTTTCTACTGTGTGTTGTGGAGTGCAAAAAATTTCAATATTTATTTCAGACAAAGTAAATCAATTCATGGGTATCAAATAAAGGTTTATTGAATGGCATGATACATTGTGAAGGAAAAGCTTAACAACAGAATTGCTTTTATTACAAAATATTAGAAAAAACCTTAACGCGCAAACTGATATTAGGACGAAGACTCATATTTCTTATATTGAGATGCTTAACAGCATTTCAATATCAATTAGTCAATTCCGTCAAATGCATCATGATGCAGTTGGCTTCGTTGCATATCCATCAACTGCACGCGGTAGATATTCTGCATGCTGTTACGCTGAATTTGATAGCTTGGTCCGCAGTAGCCGCATCGATGCCTTGCATCAGATGAGATTACGGTCAAATGTCTATTTATTATTAATTGGCATTAATAATAATAATAAAAACATAGTTACGGATTGATAGGCCTCGTTTCCACCAGAATGCGAGGATGCGTAGCGAGGGCTGAATTTGTTAAAATAATACAAGGTTACTTTTCAGGCAGGTGTCAAATTTTGAAAATCAGATCTAAGGAACAATATAGAGAAACGACTTTATCGCAATTATATTTAAATATATATTTCTTTAAATAATATCTTTAAACTATACGTAAATAAAGTAATTGGAGTGATAATGCAATTTCCGCGAGCCATAATGTATATGAATGTATTATTACACTTTTCACTTGATCGTGATGCAGATATCTTGCGTGCGTATTTTTCGAATGTGTTTCACGAATGAGTGAAATTATCAACGAGTACGATTTTTTAACAGAAGTAATTAAATACTTTTGTTGAAACAATTTAATTTATTTATTATTCTGAGCCACTCCTGCAAACTTGGCCCCCTTTTTTGTTTTCGGTTTTTTTTTTGTAGAATCGCTTCATTTCTCTAGGAAAATTTGCTTCGCTAAGCAGTTTCTACAGGAGCTATGCTAAGCGAAACTAGGTAAATAAAGCGACAGATGCTGCAGTCAAAATTATCCATAATGTAGAATAAAATAATCTTCTTCTTCTTCGTTATTCTTCCATATTTATGCCGTCACAAACCACCTTGACACTTGACCTCCTGGGGTAACATAGTTGTTTAAAACGACTTAAGGTTAGACAGGAGTGAAAATTAATTACTTAATAGTATTTGCCATCGATCACTGAAGTGTCGGAAGGAGCTAGCTGAGTCATCTTATCGTCACGCGAAATCAAACTATCTTGACTTTGATTAATTTCTGAAATCCGATTTAAGCTAGTCCCCGTCACGACACGTCGCGTTGCAATAATTGAACGAAGTCAACTAGCTGATACGTAATAGGGATTATTTTTATTATTATTATTGAAAATTTGGGCCAAGTACAAGCCAGCTCAACCAGTGATTGTTATATTGTTGCAGCCCTTTTGATTATAGCTCACTACTTATGCCCGTTGAATCCAGAAATCGGCAGATTTTTCGGGGAGTGAGTTCTGTTATCTTGTCCGGGTGCATTATATGCTGCCCTAAATGGATAATTCTTTTGCTCATAGGCGGTCCGCATGAGCAGAGTATATGCATTGCCGTTTTTTTGTTGAGTGGCAGAATCGGCACATTGCGTCCTCGGTCAACTTCATGGTTGCCATGTGTCTGTTGAGTTTGCAATGACCCGTCAATATTCTGGTCACAGCACATGTTTTGTATCTTTTGAGCTTTAGCAGTTCTTTAGATACTTTGTTGTTATACCCTTGTATGAGCGCTTTAGAGTGTCCTTGTCCTGGTGCGGACATCCACTATATATAATAGCCTCTTGTTAACAAAGGGTAGTAAGAAGCGTAATAGCTCTTTGTTTGGTAATACCACAGAACGGTTCTAGGCCGATTTAAGGGCCGTCGGCTCCTTTTCTGGCGAGCTCGTCTGCAGGATTATTTTTACTATTTGTAATAATATATTTATGTATATATAGGTACGCCTAAATAATTACGAATGCAGACACTTCCGATTTGAGACTTTTGCAAAGATATAAGTCATAATAAATATAATTTCACACTGGCAAGCATGAGCGTCGCGACTGATAGCGTTAAGTACGTATTTGGAGTTCAAATGTCGCTGGGTGAAAAAAAAAATACTTCTGTTTTTTGTACTTATTTAAGATTATAGATTTCTTTCATAAATAAGACTTACGAATTATTAGGCTTTTTTTTTACTAAATAGTAGTCGCCAAGGTAGGTACTGAAAAAATAAATTACATAAGAGTGGATCAATATTTAGATGATGATTACCGCAGACGCTAATTGCCACCTTTGTTTTACAGAACAATTTTATAGGTAGTGCCAAAATTTGCTTTTTCAATACACCTGTAAATTAGATACAGTTTATTGTAAGTAAGTACTACATAATTAATATTTGTGTGTGCTTAAAAAAGAAACCAAAAATTCGCACAAAGGTAGGATTTGAACTCACGTCCTTTGGCTGTGCATTTGTGTGTGTGTGTGTGTGTGTGTATGATATGTATGTGTGCGTATGTGTTTGTATAAGAGTGCCATAATGTATAAACATTAATGAGCATAAGATGTGTATGTATAATAGGGAAGATATATACAAATTAAAATGAAGTCTCCTTTCAATAAAATTGTCTATCTGCAATATTTATTATACTTTTCCGCCATGTGGTAGCCCTAGGATGCACTGTATTCTATAACTCAGTTTTTACTCAAGCAAGAAAAACAAATGAAGGTTCACGTACTTTTCATTTTAGTTTTTCTCTAAGTGGCCAGTTTTTGTGCAAATCCGCTGTCAAAGCTACGCGCTAATTAACTGTGAAAAGCGTTTGCAGTAAAAAGAAAATAAGAACGTATGTATATCTAGTAGCTTTTCACTTTCAGTGTTTTCAGCACTGTGTGCTTGAAGTTATTTTTTTTGGGCTACATGAATAATATTATTTGGTAAAATTACGTTATGTTAGAGCTTTATTTTTGTTAAGGGTAGAGTTCACCAAAACAGGTTAAATTTTAAAATAGTGGTTATGATGTTTATGGGGTTATGAGATTTGACATATTTTGTATGGAAATTGTGTTAAATAAATCGTCAATCTATGTTTAACGGCTGTTTAAATATGGTGAAATCGGGTCTAACATTATTCTTGCCTTATTTACGTTCAAAATATATAAAAACACAATAAAAATACCCACTAAAATTAGTTTTGGCACTGCCCTTTTTGACCAGTAACATTTATTTTTAAATGATGTGGGCTCAGCCATTGGTTTCGATTTCACTCGGGCCAGGCTATCGATCAGACCCGTTTTGAGTCCACTCGTTTATTCATCCACCCTAAAATAGAGATATGCTAGTCCAGTAGGTTTTACTTAAATTGAAACCAAAGCAGTGGTGTATTATCATCATATCAGCCTATTGCAGTCCACTGCTGGACATTGGCCTCTCCAAGACTGCTCCAACTTTAACGGTCCTCCGCTTCCCGTATCCAGCCACCACCGGCCACCTTCTTCAGGTCATCGGTCCACCTAGCAGGGGGGCGTCCAACACTACGTTTTCCGAGACGTGGTCTCCATTCGAGAAACTTCCAACTCCAACGCCCGTCAGTTCTGCGACAGACATGACCAGCTCACTGCCATTTCAGCTCATATATGTATATAGTGGTGTATCATAATGTATTGATATTGTAAGATCTTCCGGAAATAGCCAAAGCAGTTTAACCTTTTAAACGTTTATTTCAACGCATTCTCGCAACCATTTCTAATCCGGACTTGTTCAAGGCCTATTATCTGAGTTGATAGCACACTTGCGCAAGTCTGGATTAGCAAATCCGGAAGGTACACGTGCGCAAGTCCGGATTAGCTTAACCAGACTGGTGAAAGTTGACATTAGAGTTAACCGCGTAATTATTCAAAATGAATATCCTTTATGATAAGTGCAAATTAGATTTGTTTATGATAAAGCTTCCAATATAAACCTTGATTTTTATTTATTTATTTCAGGTAGCAAATCAATAACGAACATATATGGGCCATAAAATATTTCATAAACACTGAAAAAAAAAATTGTTTAACAGTAACCAAAATTTGGCATACTAGTAGCCAAATCCAGTGACTTGCGAACTTCTGTATTATTAGTAACAAACAAGTTTTGTTACTGATAGCCAAAAGATTGTTTATATTTAACAAACATTTACTTCCCTAGAACGAAACCTTCAACTAACAAAACTAGTTTTGTTGTACCCTTTTTTCAGTGAAGACTGTCATCGCGGTCGAATTGCACTATGTCAGGCGCCTATGGCGGCTCATGGAATGGGTTGTTAAGAACCCTAGTGTCAAGTCTAACACTAAGTCTGCGTTTTGGACTTCAAAGCCAGCGGTTGCGTTGCATTAGCCAAAGGTTGCGGGTTCCAATCCCGTAAGGGGCAAAAAGTTGTGTGTTGAGTACGAACATTTGTACCTAAGTCATGGATAAAACTACACAAGGTCATACTTAATTTGGGACTAGGTAATTGATGTGATTGTGATAACAATTGATTATTACTATTAATCTTACGATACTGGCAAAGTTCCTAAATGATTAACCTAACTAGACACAAATATATGCATGCATGAACAAAATTTCGCGCTCTGCAGATGGTGAACCTACCGTGCATGCTTCCTATTTATCCGCTCATACGGAAGCCAATTCATTATCCTTTCTATAATATCCCTTTGCCCTTGACGGAAAGGTTATATTTCCTATTTTATTATCCGAATAGGGATAATATTGGGGTTTTACCTGTAAGGATCTACTAATGTTAATAAAATATAAATGTAAATATAAGTTCATTTTAGGTTTCCTATTGCTGCGAGCATTATGTATGCACGGCCAATTTTGCTAATTTTTAAACATACCTTTTGTATGTAACAAAATATGTCAAATAATGCTAAACCGGCTGATTAAAATTAATCATGTGTTGGTGAACTCCAGGCTAACTATGTTTTCGCGATTTTCGTTTCAAATGTTTTACACTGCACAGACAAAAGTTTCATTAAGACAAAGCGAGAATAAAAGGTGTATAGAGGCATGAATTTATAAGGGTTGAGTAGCACAGTACTACTTAGCTCTAGAGCTCTTTAATCTAAATTCTACTCGTATATCATTCAGCACGTATAAACAGAGTTTAGTAATATGTGTATTTTTTATTAAACACGAATACTCACTAATACGTACTAATGTGTCATTCAAATTATTATAATGTTTGGCGTTATGGCGTTTTTATTGCAACTCATAATTAAAATTCAATATGCAAATATATCATTTCTAATAAAATAAGTGTCGTTTTCTGTTCTTATATAAAACAGGTTCTTATAAACTTGTTATAAAATAAATTGTCTTCCTTTATGCTAAAAACATTTGGATGATGATTCATAGTTTAATTAAGGCTTACTCGCCACCCACATTTAAATTTATTCGCCCAGATTTTTTGCTTGGTCCAATTCATAGTCCAATGATAAATCCACACCATCACTTTCCGCGCCTTACCATTTTCCGCATAAAACGCATTCCATATTTTCGCCGCGCACAAAAGTGGCGGTCGCGGAAGAGCGCGTAAAAGCCGCGAAGGTGGCCTGAATCCGTAAAATGGAACGCAACGCATTTGTTTCAAAGCCTATTTTGATCCGCCAAATAATACTTTAAAGCAAACCACTATTGTAACTATGTAAATGCGGTTAACTCTAAGTTGTTTGTGGACTAGTAGGCAGGGTTACGTTCAAAAGAAGCCTAACTAAAAAAAACATCAATAAAATAATTACAAGTTACGTTCAAGAGAACAATATCGATATTATGGATGTTTTAATAAAAAGTAATATAATATAATTATTGTTTTTAAGTGATAAGCATTCACTATACTTTCGACAGGCTCTGCCAACGCCAGGGTGGCCGAGAGGTTAGGCAATCGCCCGGTATGCGAGGAACGCGGGTTCGATTCCCGCCTCTGGTGGTCGTTTTTTTTCAAGTGCAATAATATATTTAAATTGCATAGTGAATGCTTATCACTTAAAAACAATAATTATCTTATTTGCAAGCTTCATCTTTCGATTGTTAAATACTTGCAAAAGTATTTCTTTCGAGTGTTGAGGGTATAATCCCAATAACATTGATGAAAGCAACGCGGCATTACAGCGTTAAGAAGCACTTGAAAATTTCGACAGGCTCTGCCAACGCCAGGGTGGCCGAGAGGTTAGGCAATCGCCCGGTATGCGAGGAACGCGGGTTCGATTCCCGCCTCTGGTGGTCGTTTTTTTTCAAGTGCAATAATATATTTAAAAAGTAATATGAATGTTGAGGTGCTTGTAGCGCAGTAGCGGCAGCGCTTTGGTAGTTACCAAATGTTAAGCAACCCACGGCGCGGTCGTGATTGGATAGATGACCATTCTGACAAGCATCTCCGTGCTTCGGTAGGCACGTTAAGCAGTTGGTCCCGGCTAATATCTGTTGGTATTAGTTAGTTGGTTAAGCCTAGGGCGGCTTGATAACATCTGACAGTAAGGTTTGTCACTTGCCTTACAGACACCCCTCCACCAATCCGCACTGAGCCCACGTGGTGGAGTATGGCTCGTTCTTCCTCATAGTTGAGGTGAGGCCTTTTCCCAGCAGTGAGATCTGACTATAGGCTAACTTTATTTAAAAAAAAATATGAACAGTGTTAAGTTCATTCATTTTAATTCATAAAATACTACATACATAACTATGTATGTAGTATTTAGATGTTAGGTAACTACCTAACATCTAGACTTTACTAAGCCACTAAAAATAATGTAGATAAGTACTTGAGTTGGGTTGAAACGTAACAGGCTAGTACTCGTATGATAAAAATATCATACGTGTAGTAGCTTATAACGTTTCAACCTAGAACACACTGCATTTTAAAAAGTTATCTCATCTCCCCATACGTCGCTTCCCTAACCGCACGCTTTTATCTATACCGGTTGAAAAATCGTCGCTCCCCACAATTTATACCTTTCCACTTTTCAGAGGTGCAACTCCGTACCTGTTGACTCTTAAATTGAAATATTAGACGGTGCTTCGTTGGATTAGTCCCTGTCAGCGAAGGAGCCCAGTTCATTCGGGTTCCGTGAAATATAGTGGCGCATAGTTCCAGTGGGCAGCTTAGGGTTAGGTAGAGGATAGGCGGAGCGAGTTGGAAGTGTTTGGGCTTGAACATTTTTAGTGTTGAGTCAATACTTTACTGAGAACACGAACCTTTATATTATTATATCATCTCTTTTTTCCCTTCCCCATTAAGACGTCTTAAGCTACCTTAAGTTCTAGATTCCACCTTGTACGTAATCCATTTGTACAAACTGAGAGATAACTTTTTACGAAATTAAATCAAATTTCACTTACAAAAATTAATCGACTGTGTCATCCGTCGGGACTCGAACCCACGTCCCTTCGCTATCCGGGCGAGTGCTCTTACCAACTAAGCTACGGAGGACGTTAGTCAGACGACGAATTCTTGCAAGTGCTTGCTACGCCAGTGAGCCGGCGTTCGATTTCATCAATACTTGGGGAATGTACCCGCATGTATCCAATGGAAATATTTTTACAAATATTTAACCATCACTTAAGATGAAATTAGCTTAACTTATTATATGTTTATAACTTAAGCAAATATTTTGCAAGTTTTTACGAAATTAAATCAAATTTCACTTACAAAAATTAATCCGCCTTAAAAAAAAAGCCGGCTCACTGGCGTAGCAAGCACTTGCAAAAATTCGTCGTCTGACTAACGTTCTCCGTAGCTTAGTTGGTAAGAGCACTCGCCCGGATAGCGAAGGGACGTGGGTTCGAGTCCCACCGGATGACACAGTCGAATAATTTTTGTAATTGAAATTTGATTTAATTTCGTAAAATCTTGCAAAATAATTGCTTAAGTTATAAAAATATAATGAGAGATAACTTGTCTGTCTCAGTAAATTATAACGACTCAACACAAAAAAAAAACAAGTTTGGGAATTGCTTATATGGAAGTGATTTTTCATTATTTCATAATTTGTACTATTATGAGTACTAGCAGATATTAATTTATGAATTATACCTATACGTACAATGGTCTCACCATTGTTTGCCCCAGCGATATATGATCGCAGGCCTTTTTCAAAGGAAACGTGAAAATAACAGGTCACTTGGCGAAATGAAAGTATTTTTGCCTTACAAAAGGAAAGTCGTGTTTTATGCCCAAATTCGTGAATAAAAATAATTTAGGAACGCTTATTACACTCTGACCAGTTTCACGATAATATTTAGGTGACTTTTCCTATAAAATTTATGATATTATGAATATCATAAGAAGCTGCGTTATCGTAAGAAACTGAGGGAAAATCAAATAATGGAGAGTCTTAGAAAAGTTGGTATTAGGACAGATATTGTAAATTTCAATCGTCCTTTCTACTGTTTCTTATGATATGATATGGTTGATTATTTTCTTATTAATATGGGTGCCTTAGGGAGCACCTTGCACGAGCATTGTCATCCGTTCTATTGAGCCATGTCAGACCGGACAAAAAAATATCTGAACGTCGACTTGCGATTACAACGTAAGTAGGTAAATGAGCTTTTTACCCGATTCAATGTTTGGGTTAACAGTAGCATAAATGTACTGCAAGAGGAAGACAAAACCAAAAAAGAGTTATTTATTGACATTAGACAATTGTATACACAACATCACATAAATACACAATTATAAGACAGCGTAAATGATAAGTCAAAAATTTACATAATTTTATTGCCTCATAAGTGACTTGGCGCATTGTCGTTCTAGGCTTGATTTACGGTACAAACATTAAAAGTAAATACTTTCATTACGTCAAAAAAAACCTTGATTGAGAAAAAATTACACTCTGAATACACCTTTATAATGACATTTACAAATCATAAAGCAGAAGTCTACGAATTCCGAAGACATAACGTGGGTGCGTTGGGGCGAGCCTCATAAAAATCTGTAAAAGCAAATATTCGAGACGGAAAGGCATAAAATTTTCCTCCGATGAGAATTCCAGAAGCACTGCCATTATTTTTTACGATGTTTCTTCGGACTGTTAGTCTTAAACATTAGGCTTTATTTGTAGACAGATAAAGATCAAAGTTGCGGGGTAAAATGCGTCATACCGGAGATCTAACTCTTCAGTTGGGTATAGGGAAGTTCTTAGGTTTATGGTCCGAAAGTTGTTTATTTCAATTACATTAAATTATACCTGACATTTGTTAGCTAGTGAGGTTATGAAGTACATAGTGAAACCGCGTTAAATGAACTATAGGGCTGAGTTATGTATAGTCATATTAAAAATATATAATTTTCATTACTAATAACGTAATAATTTAAATTAGTCTATCTAGTAATAATTTAAATTACTCTCCACTATTAGTACTGTCATTAATTTGTTTAATTTTTTAAACAGCTGTTTTACATTATCGGTGTCTTGGTGTAGTGGTTTGCGCCACGGACTTCTAGACCAGGCGGTTGCGGGTTCGAATCCCGCAAGGGGCAAATGTTTGTGTGATGAGCACGAGCATTTGTACCTAAGTCATAAATATTTATAAAAGTAATTAAGTACGTCTATCCGTTATCCTAGCCACCATAGCACAAGCTCACGCTTAGTTTGGGGCTAGGTAATTGGTGTGTTTGTTGAAACAATTTATTTATTGTAATTCAACGGTTAATTCAACGGTGTTATTACAAAAGAATTTGACCAGGTTTAAAATAGGTCTAAATATTAGCCGACAACAGAGGAATGAATGACACATTCGTGACATAACCTAATAGAAAAACTCTTTTCTAATTGGCTAGCTAATAGCTTTAGTCCTGGCTAAAACCCGGTACTAAGTTTTTGGAATAACGGGGTATTAGTCTTATTCATAAACGTCCAAAATGACTGTTATAGCGGATTTGACACTAAAGTTCGTATGTCTTTGTTTGTCATATTTGAAATTTGTTTTATCAGAAGGGATAACCAACCACACATAAGTATAGGTCTGATAAGTTTTATGAATAAAGGGGTATAACTTATTAAACATTATTTGACATATTTTGTAAAGTAATTGTGTCAAATAACCCATCACTCCCGTTCACCAGCTGTTTAAAAATAGGTGAACACGAGTTTTAGCCCAAATCGAAGCTGAGATGTTTTTTGATCTTGGTTCTGTTTTCACTATTTTCTTTGCCTATTTTTATGCACATTTTTGCAGCGGACTGTACGCCCAATCTTTAATCGTATCGTAATCGTGTCGTGCCCGTACCGTAGAAAATAGGTCGGCTTATCTCCCGGTGCCGATGTCGGTTTATGAACTTTGAAGATCGCTGCGATACGACCGGGACGGATTAGCGGGCCGTGTGATCGGCCACATACCAAATGGGTCACTGGGTTGCCCGATTTTGGCCTTAAGTGGTTTTTCTTGGCATTTGCAGGTAAATATCATTAAATCTGCAACCCTTTGTTGCAAGGTTAATGATATTTACCTGCAGGCTGGCTGCATAACTTGTAAGCTATACAAATTGTCACTTTTTAATAACTTTGGAAGTTATTATTGCTTGTCAGGCGTTATTCTTTAAGTTATTTATTGCAAATATAAAGTACCTTTATACTTCCCCCCCCTCGCCTCTCGCGGCCTCCAAAGTGTCACGGAGCGCGGTATTGTCCTTTTCATTTATCACGTTTATTGATTCTTAGGTACTTATTAAAATCTTAAGTATGAGCTCATATTGCAATAAATCGTGCACAATATGATAGGTAATACTACTCATTACTACGAGAATGTTAATCTCCAACTAAAATGTACTCCATTTTAAAGCAATTAGCAGCGAAAATATATGACGGAAAGCGCTCTAAGGTAATTTCACAAGCGTTGCATTATGCCAGTAAAGTATCTGTTAAGAGGATTGGCAAAATGCAGGTGGAAAATTCATTTGATTCCGTCCATTTTCATCATAGTGCAACAGTTTGTCGTATACCTAGCAAGTAACAACCGCTAAGCTTTGAACACAACAGGTACGGTATACTTAGCATTAGTAAGCAAATATCTAGAGCGTTTGAACCAACATTGGGAGTAACGAGCCATCGCAAACCGGCACACACGCAAATGTTTACACATACGGGGTTGGGGACGATCTACATCTTAAGAAGATATCTTGGGTTAGTTTTGAAAAAATAAGGAACAGTTAAAGTGATATTGGACATTTGAAAAGAAGCATACAAAGTAAGTTTCTAGCGCTGCTTACTTCTAGCTGTAGTAGGCTGCAGTAGGCATCTAATATCTAGCAGAATCTAAGAAACACCGTTGACGTCATAATATAGACAGTGTGTCCGGGTTTGGACTAGTGATAATTTATGGGCTATTAGTTCATCAAATGTTATCGACAAAAAAAAACCATGTCGGGTTGTAACTCCCCCCCCCCTCCTGAAATGGTGGCTCCATTTGAATTTTTGAAAAAAAAACAATTTCTGTGGATCTGGAGGTCCTAAAAGTTATGAAAATTAATAATTTCAAAGGTAACGCTATCGCCTATCAATTATTATTATTACCGTCATTGAGGAAAAAAAATGTTTTCGAAAGCTTGCTAAAAGTTTTAAAAAAGTCTAATAGTTTTTAAAATCTATTACACAACTAAATACAAAAATGCAATTTTTCAAATAAAAAAATGATTTTTCATTAGGATTATTTATGTCTCTAAAATTTGATAAACAAAAGGCCCTTAAATTATGTCGAAACCCGGACACCCTGTATAGTAGAAGTCATACCGTAGAAGGATTCTTTGACGGGAATCTTTATCTCCATGTTTCGTTTGATCCACGATTTACAGCGCCACCCTGTATATAAATAAATAAATAAATTGTTTCAACAAACACACCAATTACCTAGCCCCAAACTAAACGTGAGCTTGTGCTATGGTGACTAGGATAACGGATAGACATACTTAAATACATAAAAACATCCATGACCTAGGTACAAATGCTCGTGCTCATCACACAAACATTTGCCCCTTGCGAGATTCGAACCCGCAACCGCCTGGTTTGTCAACAATTAAGAAATCATTAAAACACAATTTTACGGATTACTTCGCGATTTATTTACATTTTACTTTAAACCTGACGTTTTGAACACTTTACAGCGATCGTGGTCACAGAGAAACGTCAGGTTTAAAGTAAAATGTAAATAAATCGCGAAGTAATCCGTAAAATTGTGTTTTAATGAGTTCAACAATTCGCGTAAACGTAAGAAACAATTAAGAAATGTTTCGTTTCTAATATAAAAATAAATTAACCGTCTTTACGTGTTAGATATACGTTTTTTCGTTTGTAAAAGCGATTGTGTTCGATTTTAATCTCACTTAGGGTACCTAATTGTGGATAAAAATAAACGGTGAACATTAATTCAGTGAATACAGATAATATCTTGATGAAAAAATTAACACGTCTATGAAAGCGAAATTGCCCCAAAGCAATGGCCACCTTCAAGCACAAGACGACCTCAAAACGATATTACAACCAAGAGCGTAACGCACGGATGTTAACATGCAAATCGTCCTTCTAACGGTAAGCACTATTCGTAGGTAAATTAAGCTTCTGCTAGGGTCGCGATATCCCCTTTCCTGCTGAGCTGCAGTTGCAGCATTTAGTTTCCTGTACGCTGCCGTTACGGCCCGTTCGCAACTTATCTCTACAGCTTGGGTGCACGTAAAATATAATTTCATGAAAACCGGTCAGTGTGGACAGATTTTATACGTTAGATATAGTAGTAGTGTTGTGAAGCGATTCGAACCAGATACCAGATTGTAACAGAAATATACCTTATACAATCTGTCCGGGGGACGACTGTACAAACTTAAGGAGCTAATTAAATAGTAGACTTAATTTTAGAGATAAAATTACGATACATGTAGGTTCTTAACCTAATCCCTTGCAAACGGCAGCCCTTTTTTTCTTGTTTTTTTTCGTTCTTTTTTTTTTTTTTTGTCGATAACATTAAGTGTAAAATCAGCTCCTAAAGTTTGTATAAAAGATAAAGTAACTAAGTGATAATGATTTTTACGTCTGTGCTATTTTACTTGTAGGTAATACGGTTATAGTATTTACATCATTAGAATAATTATTTGGGGGATTGCTACTATGTACCTTTTTATATGCGAGTGTCCAATATTTCGGCACGGTTGTAAGCGCTATGACTATATTGTCATTACTACTTACTCATTTAGTTTTTTAGGTTTTTTGCACATTCGCATCACTGGATTCCAGACACTTGACAATTTAAATCCGTCCTTCTGTAAACTGTTCCTGTCCACGAAATTTTATTAAAACAAATTTTATTAGAGCAATATATTGGTAAAATCGAACAAAACATATTGGTAAAAGTCAAGTCTAAAAACTTTACAAGATCAATTTATAAATAACGGGAAGATTTCTATTTTAGCCCTATTTGTCGTAACTGTACCCTGCTGGTAAATATCACCCACATTACAGGACTCCTTCAATTCCTTGACACGTACACGGAAATCTTGGGCCCGAGTGTAATGACGGTGGGGTCTTAACGAATCCTTTGAAACACTCCAAGGCTCTCCAGGTTTCAAGTTATCGCTCAAGAGCAAATTTTAATGATCCTTGGGGCTTACTTACTGCATTGAGGTAGTTGATATAATTTAAAAACAGCGCTGCAGCGTTAAGAAACACTTGAAAAAGTTGCCAGGCTTTTTCGAGTGGTTAGGTAATCGCCCGGTATGCGAGGAACGCGGATTCAAACCCCGCCTCGGGTGGAAATTCTTTCAATTGCAATTAGTTATCTTCATATTGCAAAGTCAATGCTTGTTACTTAAAAACAAAACCCATAATTGTCAACCTATAGACAATGTGTTCGTCCATAATAGCTAGGTCCATAAACGATTTTAAAGTCTATAAGTGGTATTTGATAGTTTGGTCTTAAATCAATGTTATGAATAGGTTTCATGTTTAAGATCTGTGATGATGGTAACATTTATTTTATAAATAATTTTCTTTAATAAGAAATCCGTGCTTTATTGTTTTAATTTTTCGAATTGCTTATTAGAAATATTGCAATAAGCCAACATTATGCTATAATTGAATAATAGACGAATATATATCCTATCATTGCTAAGGTCGAGAGAAATTAACGCCAGTTATAGGATGAACATAAAAGCCGGTCAAGTGCGAGTCGTCACACATGAAGGGTTCTGTGCTGTTCTGTGTCATTCGTATAAGATAAAGCACACAATTCTAGCACAAAGCGTAAAAGTGAATTTTTATGGGCCTTATTATGTGTTTTTATTTGTTCTGTATTATATGCTTTTTGTTTAATAAAAAATACATATCTACTTAAAATAATCGAATATTTCTAATCAATTGACAATTTTAAATTCACCGCCTTAGTCTTTGTTACCTGTTGTTAGAAATAGTGGCAGTGGAAATAAACATCGATAATTTTATTCTACTACGGTTTATGAGATACAATCTCCATGCTTGCAGACAGAAGGCCAAAGAGCCTTAGTAAACGAGTCTTGTAACCCTTCGGACACGGAACCCTAAAACCTGTTTAAGAGAATCCAGCTCACGTAGCGATAATCACGTGGCCCGATAGAGCGCAATTCATAACGCCGGGCGCGTATTTATAATGCAAGCGATATTTACTTTACTCGGAACACTATGCTTTAGCACAGGTTCTCAAACAATGCCTGTTTTTTAGGGTTCCGTAGTCCGACAAGGAACCCTTATAAGATCGTTCCGTCCGTCCTAGTCTGTCACAGCAGAATATCTTCTACGTTTATGGACTGATTTGCATGTAACTTGATTCGAGGATATTTCACATATAGATCTCATTTTTAAAAATACAAAAAATTAAAATTACCCCTTTTTAAGGGTACCTCCCCATACATGTAAAGGGGGGTGAATTAATTTTTTGAGTGCTTGTGTGGGGTATCGTTGAAAAGGACTATAAAAATAAGGTAGGGTTTCCATAAAACACTTTTTTATCAGCTTTACTATTTAGCTTTACCAGCGAGATATAGCCCGCCAAAGTCGTTTATACGGTGTCCCTCCCCCTGTGATTTCTAAAGTCTTGGACCTATAAACTTCAAATCACTCAAGTAAAGAAACAGGCGCGGAAACTCTTATTTGAAATTGTTTCGGGTATCCTGTGATAAATACTTTTGAAATTATAAATAAAATAAAATATATACTTTTTTGCCTATACTGTCTAATGTTTTAAGTTAATGGTACGGAACCCTTCACGCGCGAGTCCGACTCGCACTTGTTTTATATTTGAAAGGGTTTACTCTTGACTCTAGACTAAGCCAGAAGTGGCATAGACAGTCGACGGTGGAGCGAGCTCACGCAGAAGGATCTGGTACTCCCACTTACCGACGGAACTCAGCAAGCTGCTTGGTGCCCGGCTCCGGTGGTAGGGTTTATTATTTTCTTCGCCCTAGACTGTTTAAATTTATTCTTCATCAGTGCACCTACAATAAAAAAGGCGACACAGAGCGTCAACAAGCCTAAAGTAAGAATAATTTTTCAACGCTTCCGCTGGTGTGATTTTTTCAGAAAGTAGAGGAGCAAAGTAGTCACACTCAAATGTACGCATATCTTATATGTGTGTTAATTTCAAAAATAGTAGTACACTGCGTAATTATAAGCAAGTCTGAACTTTACTATCTCCTTGCTAGAGAAGCTTTTCATTAATTAGCATGTGTCGTCAAACACACTTTTAAATTTGTTTTTGTTGCATGGTGAATATTTTGACTAATCATGACATTTCTTTTAATCGAAAATATCGTTTATAAATAAGATAAACACAAAAATAACAACCATTGCGGTAATTTATCATCTAATACATAAAGCTCTTTTGCCAAGCAAATTAAAACGGACTTTAGCGTCCTATTGTGTAATATCATTATACCTATTGGTAGTACGAGTAATAGTACGAAGTGACTGCCTCGTTGGTCTAGTGGTCAGCACGCTGGGTACTATCCACGAGGTCTCGGGTTCAAATCCCGGGTCTGGCCGAGAGTGTTTGGGTTATTCTATTTTGAAATTACTCAGACACAGCTCCGTAGTCAGGAAGTTGGTGGTGTTAACACTCCCGTGCCTCGGAAAGCACGTTAAGCCGTTGGTCCTGCGCCTGATCTCTCTACAGTCATGTCGGACTGCCGTCTCACCGAATTATGAGAGTGAGGGAACAGAGAGTGCACCTGTGTATTGCGCACACACTTGTGCACTATAATATGTCCCGCGCAGTTGGCTAATCTCTGTTGAGATAGGCCGCCGTAGTCGAAATCGGCTAGGAGGACATAATTATTATTATTATTAATAGTACGAAGTTTGACAACCACTGTTTCAGAGCCATGTGCTTTCATCATATGCCTTGGTACATGTGAAGTTTCCACCTGGCTAGCTTTACAACATAAGTGTGTGCCTTTTACCAGTGGCGCTCTTTATTTAAAGTATTCTAGAAAGTCTCAACGTGATTAAATGCATAATGATGTAGGTACTTCATTGAATAAACAAAAAATAATAAGTTTGAACTCTACTTGACGAAAATATTTAATTAATTCAATAAATAACACATGCCTGTAAACGCTGTGATAAGGTTTCCAGATGAATCCATTGATTAAAATTAATATTTCTTATTTATACCTAGCCGAATATAGAACGTAGCAATTTAAGTAATATTTTTCTGATATTATGAATATAATCTCACACGAAATATTAGCCAGGGGCATCCATGGGCAACACTAATAATGGTTTTATTTCTGTATACAAATGGAGTTTCTGGAGGGATGCCACAACGCCCATCTAATTGTAAGAATAAATAGCCGCAAGATAAGCACGGTATTTGTATAAAGTATTTTTATATAGTTAATGTACTCGGCGTCTATTATTGTACTTCGTCGAAAAAACGTTATCATTAATTGGACATAAGGATCAGTCTTCCCGATTAAAGGGGTGATGTCGTCTTTTCCACACTTAAAGTGCAAGTATTTTTTTTATATAAACTATCCTTAATTCTATAAATATCTATTTACGCTATCGATCCTTTAACAGTAATAGTCCTTTAAGGGAAAAGTAAAATAATAAAAAAAGTGGACAACATCACATACATTGTTCTGATCCCAAAGTAAGTAGCTAAAGCACTTGTGTTATATAATCAGAAACAACGAAGGTACCACAAACACCCAGACCCAAGACAATATAGGAAAATATTTTTCTACATTGACCTGACCGGGAATCGAGCCCGGGACCTCAGAGCTGGTGACACCATGAAAACCGGTGTGTACACCACTCGAGCACGGAGGTCGTCAAGTCAAAAATATGTTGTACCTGTGTATTGCGCATACACTTGTGCATTATAATATCTCCGGTGTACCTGTTTTGATCTCTTTTGGGATTGGCCGCCGTACAGCCGTTCGGTAGGAGAATATTATCCATACTAATATTATAAATGCTAAAGTGTGTTTGTGTATCTGTTTGACTGCCTCGTTGGTCTAGTGGTCAGCACGCTGGGTAAAATCCACGACGTCCCGGGTTCGAATCCCGGGTCGGGCCGAGAGTGTTTGGGTTTTTCTGCCTTGAAATTACTCAGACACAGCTCCGGAGTCAGGAAGTTGGTGGTGTTAACACCCCCGTGCCTCGGAAAGCACGCTAAGCCGTTGGTCCTGCGCCTGATCTCTCTACGGTCATGTCTGACTGCCGTCTCACCGAATTATGAGAGTGATGAAACAGAGAGTGCATCTATGTATTGCGCACACACTTGTGCACTATAATATGTCCCGCGCAGTTGGCTAATCTCTGTTGAGATAGGCCGCCGTAGTCGAAATTTGGCTAGGAGGAAATTATTTATTATTATCTGTTACTTCTAGACGATAAAACCGCTCAACTGATTTAGATGAAATTTGGTACAGATATAGTTTAAGACTCTAGAAAGGCCATAAACGACGTTTTTTGCGATATAAAAACAAATAGGTGGTGTAAATGGGAAATGAAAGTTTATATGGAACATCCGACTTTATTCCGGCTAAGTATTATTTCGTGCCTTTTTCACGAAAGCGTTTCACTCAAATTCAAGACATGTGTAGGCGCCCACATAATGTCTGTGATTCGCCAGCTGACTCCCGCAAAAACTTCGTAAAAGGCTCGTATGGGTCCTGTGCGAGTGTGTACAGGAAAATGCTTTTTGCGGTTTTTCAGTCTTTCAACCCGAGGTTTTATCCTGATTTGTGTTACTCTTACAACTCTGATAATATCATTCAAAAGGATCCTTAATTAAATTAACTTATGTGGAGTGAATGTGTAAATACGAGTCTCTGTGCTCTTACAATAGTTGATTCATATGAATTTTAACTTATTAATACGGTCATGAAAAAGATCAAATGGGGTGCCCATCAGTAAGGCTGATTATAATGTTACGTGCCCAAGAATGACAATAATTTCTTATCAATTTTAAGCACCGACCTCTATAATACAAGAACGCTGGACTAAACATTCACTAAGAAATGACAGATAATTTTTGTGCCGAATCAAAGCGCCCCCACCGAGTGTCTAGGGAACTTAAATAGAGTAACTTGCATAATGATTATGTCAACTACATGTCAACTCTCATTAGTTCCGTGTACGGTCACCACACGCTAACTACAGCAGTCCCCGCCAAAATGGCGATAGTCAAATGGCTTCATTTTTAGGTTGACAGTATGCAGTCTAACGTACTTTTATTATAGAGGGCAGTGATTTTAAGTCAATAACTTTTTGATTAAGGAAATACAAAAATAAAAGGCAGTCAGCCCCTTTGGTCTTTCGTTCTCTCTACGTTTTTAATACTCTATTCATGCAGAAAACGTATCCAGTTTTTATATCATAACGTCTGTTTTAACAGCATTTCAGCACTTATTCATTTTACAACATGTTTACAGCTCTACCCTAAAACATAAGATCCACCTAAGGATCCACCATGAAGTTTTAAGGCCCGTCTACACTCAACCGTTTATAGAGGAACGCCCAATCCCAGCTTTTAATAAATAAAGAGGTACCAAAACATACCAGTAGACTGTCGGGCTGGCCCGTATTTCTACAGTATTATCATTTTATTATGCTCAAAAGAGTTTCCAAGAGAGCGCTTGGATCGAATTTATGAATGTTGCCCCGAAATAAGGTTTATTTGCTAAAAATCCTTTTTATTTCAGCTGGCTACTCCATTGTTATTTTTTTGGGTGTATTCATGTTTAAAAATAA
This sequence comes from Pyrausta nigrata, assembly GCA_949316185.1. Taxonomy (NCBI): domain Eukaryota; kingdom Metazoa; phylum Arthropoda; class Insecta; order Lepidoptera; family Crambidae; genus Pyrausta; species Pyrausta nigrata. The sequence continues at coordinate 13,917,742 of OX438943.1, forward strand.
GGCGTAGGTTCCCTTTTTTATTGAAACAGAAAATCTTTTTAGTGAATGATGACTCGTATGACTATTATGAGAGAAATTTCCATAAAGCATTGAAAAAATTATAAGCAAAGGAAAAATAAATGTTCAGGCGTCGTTTCGTTTACTTATTTTTAAAACTTCTAACACCATAAACTCGTTTGAAACTAAATAATAAGCTGACCTGATTCTGGTAACGATCCCTGGGCGAGCGGCGGTAAACAAAAGTCCATTGTTGACACGATAATCGCACAGATAACTGCAGATTTTGCCCTACTTACCTATTGTCGTATTGAGGTTTGTCCCTTAAATTGGCTTAAAAGGGATCCGGCTTGCAACCCGCAGTCTTATATAATACTTGTGGCACAGAATAAGTACTAGTACTTCGTACAGAAGTATGACTTAGCAATTGTATTCAAAGAAATGTCTACTCAATGCTGTCAACAATATGGTGTAATTTAGTTCGCCTCAGAGTCAAGCACATTTTCGTGTAGATGTCGTGGCCAAATCGCTGAATTGATCATTTCATGGAATGGTTGACCATTTCGTGAAGTGTTCACGTCTCATGAAATGGCCAACTAATGGTAACCAAATCATTAAACGATAACCCCGTTATTCCAAAAACTTAGTACCGGGTTTAAGACAGGACTAAGCTATTAGCGAGTCAATTAGAAAAACGCTTCTCTATTAGGTTATGTCACGAATGTGTCATTCATTCCTCTGTTGTCGGTTAATATTTAGACCCATTTTAAACCTGGTCTAACTTTTTTGTAATTACACCGTAAACGTTTAGCGATTTGGTCACCCACGTTTGACCATATCGTGAAAATAGGGTAACCATAAAATATTTAATGAAAACTCAGAACAATTTTGTTACGTACTTGTTTATTTTTAGTTGTTTAAATTTACTATGGAATATTAAAATAATTTTTAAATAAGTATAACAAACTTACTCAATCTAAAAAGGCACATACATGGACGAACGCGCTCACACGCACTGAACCACACGTGACATCTTTGGCGCGCCCTAGAGTTTTATATGTATCTCAAGTTTTTGATAGGAATGTTTCTTTCCTGAGCACAGAATAAGTACTAGTACTTCGTACAGAAGTATGACTTAGCAATTGTATTCAAAGAAATGTCTACTCAATGTCGTCAATAATATGGCGTAATTTAGTTCGCCTCAGAGTCAAGCACATTTTCGTGTAGACACCTACAAAAATCCATTGCAAGATAATTTCATACTTATTGCTCTGAAATATGATTCATAATACACTAAACCTATTCAGTGTCGTAATATCACGCGGCGCGATAGGGTTGACTGCTACAAGAAGCTTCTAACGCCATCTAGCGCCTCTTTCTAGTACTTTATTCATTCTCGTCCAGCCAGCAACGTAACCGCGCGGCCGCCGGTGAATAAAACGCGCGAGCGTGTCGCTGGCCGGTAGCGACACGCAACTTGTTTAGCCCCTAAGCAGGCCTGTGTATCTCCCCGCGTAGGTAGCAAAAACGTACCTACGCGCGGCGACCCTTACTTAGGGGTTAAAACATACTTCTGTACGAAGTACTTACTTACTTACTTCGCTGGCTCAGGGACCCGAAGTGGATCTTGGTGCTGAGAAGAAGCAGCGCAAGAAACACAGTCACTATTGTCAAAGCCTCTTTTAAAAATAATGTTTAAATACAGAAATTGTACTAGTGCGAGCTGGTCCACACGTTTACATCATTCAAATAATCGTCTACTTTATAATAACCTTTTGTCATTAGGGTATCCTTAATAAATGATTTGAATTTGTTAATTGGTAATTCTACAATATTTTTCGGTAATTTGTTAAAGTAACTGACACATTTTCCCATGAAAGAATGACCAACTTTTTGAAGCCTGAATTGTGGAATAGCAAGCTTATTTTTATTTCTAGTGTTAAAATTATGCGTATCACTTTTCTTTGTAAATAAATGCAAGTTTTTACGCACATACATAATATTTTTATAAATATATTGAGAGGCTACTGTTAATATACTTATTTATTTTTTAAAATCTTTCAATGAATCTTGAGGTTTGAGATTATAAATAGTACGTACGGTTCTTTTTTGTAGTACAAAAATTGATTCTATATCAGCAGCTGAGCCCCATAGTAAAATACCGTACGACATCAAGCTGTGAAAATAACTAAAATAGACTAGTCTGGCCGTTTCAACATCAGTCAAGCGCCGTATCTTTTTTACAGCAAAAGCAGCTGAACTAAGTCTTCCTGACAAGGCCACGATATGAGGACCCCATTGTAGTTTTGAATCTAAAGTAATTCCTAAAAATGTTGTTGAATTTATAGTATTTAGCAGTTTGTCTTTTATCAAAACATCTGTTGAGGCCTGTCTGACATTAGGCATCGTAAACTTAACACATTTAGTCTTATTCCCGTTAAGCAAAAGGTTGTTACCGGTAAACCAATGCAATACTTGTGAAAGAGTATTATTTACATCGTCAAAAGTATCTTTCCCCCTAGGAATTTTGAATATAAGTGAAGTATCATCAGCAAAAAATACTATATCACAAAGATTTTCCACAAAGTGTGGAAGGTCATTTATATAAATTAAAAACAATAAAGGTCCCAATATCGATCCCTGGGCACACCCATGGTCAGAGGTGCTCCAGAAGACTCAACCCCATTGATGCATACTTTTTGTGTTCTACTTGTTAGGTAAGATTCAAGTAGATTGAATGCATTCATTGAAGCCCCATAATGTCTTAATTTTTTCAATAAAGTTTTATGTTCTACACAATCAAAAGCTTTTGAAAGATCACAGAAAATACCTAAAGCATCTTGTCTATTATCATAGGCATCAAAGATATGTTTTAATAGAGCAACTCTCGCATCAGCAGTACTTCTACCTTTAGTGAAACCAAATTGTTTTTCGTGTAGTAGATGGTTTAAAGAAAGATGTGCTAGTAGTTGATTGAATATTACCTTTTCAAATATTTTACTGAGGACCGCAAAAAATCGATATGGGTCTAAAATTAGAGGGGTCACTTTTCTCGCCGGATTTAAATAGCGGTATAATTTTACTAAATTTCATTAGGCTTGGAAACTGGCCATCATCAATGCACTTGTTAAAAAATATTGCTAATTGAGGAGCTATTGTGTTGATAATTGATTTTATAATATACACAGATAGTCCCCATAGATCCTCAGTATTCTTCATATTTAAATCTAGAAATGTTTTTGTAATTACTTCGGGACTGACATGCCTAAAGTGCAGTGGAGAATCGCACTGGTCGACATTGGACTTGAGAATCGATTCCGCAAGTTCTGAAGAAGATGCATGCCCTTATGCCGCGCGTAGGTACGTTTTTGCTACCTACGCGGGGAGATACACAGGCCTGACCTGAGTCATAATCGCATACTTACTAATTAGGTAACTCTTATATTATTAATAAAAAATATAGGTAACATAACATTAACTAATGTTGAACAAAAAGGTACCTAAGTAAAATAATAGAATAAAATATTTAAAAATAAGTAAGAACTTTGGCACATCACATATTTAACAATGTATATGACTAAAAAAATATCTACAAGGGCCGCCATCTTGACACAAACAAAGCGCTTAGACGCTTACAACGCCTATACCGGTACTCAATGAAACAATTCCACGATATGATCGATTAAGATTGATTATTTCATGAAATAGCAGTGCGTCCAGCTGGCCCCATCGTCAAACGATTTTTTATCATTGATCTGGCCAGGGCACATCATGATATGGCCAATGGACAGTGAAATATTTCATGAAATGCAACCATTTCATGAAATGGGCAATTCTACGATGCGGCCACGACATAGACACCTACAAAAATCCATTGCAATATAATTTCATACTTATTACTCTGGAATATGATTCATAATACAGTAAACCTATTCAGTGACGTAATATCACCCGACGCGATAGGGTTGACTGCTACGAGAAGCTTCTAACGCCATCTAGCGCCTCTTTCTAGTACTTTATTCATTCTCTTCCAGCCTGCTGGCTAGAAAAGATACGGCGTAGCCGCGCGGCCGCCGGTGAATAAAACGCGCGAGCGTGTCCCTGGCCGGAAGCGACACGCAACTTGTTTTAGCCTCTTACTAAATGTCGCCGCGCGTAGGTACGTTTTTGCTACCTACGCGGGGAGATACACAGGCCTGCTTGTGGTTAAATATAGTCGGGAGCTATAATATGTATATTGCAAATTTCAATAAAAAAATGTTATGATGAGGAAGTTCTAGTATTGTAACGTGGGTTTTTTTTTATTATTCTAGTTCCCTCTGGCATGGGGGACCAGTGACGTTTATGATTAATTGTTAGTATGTGTACGTTATAGTCAGTGTACTTATTTCGTTATATTATAATCAATATTACTATATCTGATATTTATGTTTTTACTTATTTTCTATTATCTGTTTTTCTAGTATATGCCTTTTTCACTTTCTTACATTACTTATATTAATTGCTATTTCTATAAATTTACTATTTCTATTTGCTATTTTTAATTTGTAAACTCATGTTATTTATGCTAATCATATAAACAGGTTTTACTACTTATCTACTATGTTTTATTTTTATATACTACTTTTTTAGCTATATTCTTACAATATTCTATGAATTTCTTACTAATTCTACTATCTTTTATTATTTGGGCAATATTTTCTACTTTGATTTCTGTATCTATATTTATTTCTATAGTCTATCTTTGCAAAAAATGGGGCACTCTACTAACAAATGTTTAACGGTTTCTTCTTTTTCAGGGTCGCAGCCGCACGACGGACTCTCCTTGCACTTGAATCGGTTCAAGTACCCGGAGAATCCGCCATGCCCTGTCAACACCTGCACGAGCAGCGGATCCAGGTCCATCTTTTTAATTATTTTGTAGGCCCCTACAGCGGTCGGGAAAAACATTTTTGTCACTCCCGCCGTTTCCTCGCTGCTATAGCGCAGTTCCCATTTGTCAAGCGAATCTTGGCGTAAGATACGCTTGACAAATGACACCGTGCACCGGTCGTAATCCGGTCTCGTCTTCAACCTCAGCGCCGCCTCCTTAGCCAGTTCGTCAGCTCGTTCGTTTCCCGCCATTCCTGCGTGGGCTTTTATCCAATAAAGTTTGATGGTCTTTCCATTAAGCGCCATATGTTGGATTAGTTGCCTGGTCTTGACAGCTAAGGGGTGGAGGGATGTTCCGCTTGTGATAGTTTCGAGTGCGGATCGGGAGTCGCTGTAAATGTTGAAGACGAGTCCGGCTTTACTATTCCCTGCGTTCTCAACTGATTTGGCTAGAGCCAATAGCTAAGCTTGAAATACAGTGCAGAATTGTTCCAACTTAAGTTTTTTGGACTTGGTCTCCACTCCATTATCCCACATGGATACTGCGGCGCCGACCTTCCCCTCTATCTTGCTACCATCTGTAAAGATTTAAAGGCCACCATTCTCAGTTTGGGACAATTCTGCACTGTTTGTAATGAGCTCAAACTTGAGCCTCGCCTGAGTCGCCGGGTGCAGTGTATCGGTATAGCGCATTGGGGTTTCGACGCATCGATCTTCTATTACTCTCCGGGAGTGCCCTTTCTTTACCTCATTAAGAGAGGCTGCCTGGATTCTGAGGTCCAGTGGAAGCAGCCCGGAGAGTATTAGAGCCGAGTTCAGGGAAGTGGTCCTGTACGCCTTGACCATCTTCTGAGCAAAACCTCGTTGCACCTCGTTCAGGTATTTTTTGATGCCAATTTTCTCCGCTGCAGGAGCCCAGGCGCTTGCTGCATACATAATGATTGGCTCTATGACCGCTACGTATATTGTTCTGATTATCTCTGGGGACAGTCCCCACTGTACTTTGGCTGCTCTGGCTAGTTGTTTATAGATGCTAAGAGCCTTCCGACAGACATTAGCAACGTGAGCGTTGAAGGTGAGCTTGTTGTCTATCGTAAGGCCCAGCACTTTAATGTCCTTCGACATGGAAATGTTCTCCCCTCCCGTTCGTAAGAGTGGCGTGTCATGCTTGAGCTTGTTGGTGATGACCATTGCCTTGGTCTTGTGTGGAGCAAACTTGAGCTTGTTCACGACACCCCACCCTTGGACGTGGGCGAGGGCTTCACTTGCCTGTCTCTGGACATCCAGAGTGGTTTCCCCAGAGAAAATCAGAACAACATCATCTGCAAAGGCCTGGCAGTAATCACCCCTGGCTTCCAGCTCTTTGAGAAGAGGGTCCAAGAGAAGGTTCCAAAACGTTGGGCCACCTATTGAGCCCTGAACACAGCTCTTACTATTTTCTGCAGAGTGTTCGGCCCCTGCATATCTCACCCTAACCCTCCGGTCAGTCAGGTAGCTGTCTACGACCCTACGGATGTTTTTGGGACAGCTTGTTTCCGCTAATCGGCACCGGATGACGGGCCACCACGCGCTATCAAAGGCTCCCTCTATGTCCAGAGACACCATGACCATAATCTTCTTTTTCTTCTTAGCTGGTTTTTGATATGGGCTATCATGTCATAGAGGGAGTCTTCGGTGCTGCGCTGTGGTGTAAAACCGTACTGCCTTTTGCTCAAGCTGTCCATGGTATGCCACCAGATCCGGCGGACGAGCATTTTCTCCCAAATCTTACCTAAAGAAGGCCAATCGGTCTGTAGGATTTGGGATGTGTGTAGTCGTCCTTTCCTGGTTTGGGTAAGATATCGACCACTGCTTCCTTCCAGGCTGCTGGAAAGTGCGACAGATCGAGGCATTTATTGAGAATAGCAAGGAAGAGCTCGGGGTTTTTGTCTATGGCCGCTCCACATATGTCCGCCGATAATCCGTCTATCCCAGGGGCCTTTTTTGGGCTGAAGCTACAAGCTGCTCATCGCAGTTCCTCCAGGGTAAACGGGGGATCAGATGATTTATCATCGTCACCACCGTTTACTGCTTCGGCTTTCTCTCTGATGTGTTTGTGGGCTTCATTGTCGGCTTGTGCTTCGTCCCTGGGTATTATACCTTCTACGGTATCCGACAAGACTTTGGCAGACTCGTCTCCCTCCAGCACCCTTCCGTCCTGAACCAGAGGAATATCTTCCTGTCTTTTTGTTGTTCGGCCAATAACTCTGTAAATGCCCTCCCACATTGACTCCTTTTCCTGCTTACCACAGAAGTCCTTTCAGCTCTTGGTTTTTGTGTTTTTCAGGAGCTGCGTGTACTCGTCCTTCATTTCAAGGTAATCCTGCAGAGTCCTCTCCCTGCTACAGGTGCTGCGCCTGATATTCTTCGTCTGAGCTTCTTGACTTCCGCTTTTTTGTAGGACAGTTCTTCCGTCCACCAAGGCAATCCTTTTCTGTTTGTGATTGAAATTTTGCGGATTGTTTTGTCGCTTGCTTTTTCTATAACCTTTGTAAATTTTATAATCATATTGTCTAATTCCTCTTTTGTATTTACTTTCCTAATTTCGTCCATATTCAGATTTTCCCTTTCCCAATTTTGTCCTAGTTCTTCCTTAAAATTTTGCCAATTTGCCTTTTTTGTGTTAAACTTCCTAGTTGTCCTCTTAATATCTATTCCCTTTGATTTTTGTAAGTTAACTTCGAAAAGGATTGCCTTGTGGTCGGAAACAGTCATGTCAGCGTCAAGCCTCCAGTTCTCTACTTTACCTAGCAAGTCAGCACTGCACACCGTGACGTCAACGCAGCTCCTGAACCTTCTGCCTCCTCTGTGGTAATCAAATGTAGGACTCGTGCCTTGGTTTAGGATATGCAGCCCCATCTCATCCAACGCTCCACCAAAGCTCTCTCCCCTCGTGTTCGTCTCCACGCTTCCCCACCAGATGTTCCAGGCGTTCACATCGCCACCCAGTATCACGCGCCGGTTACCTACGCCATCCAGGATCTTTTGGATGTGATTAAGATCCTCTTCGATGTTTCCATCACCCTCCAGGTACACCGGTTTCCCAAACTTCCTTCCTTAGTCGCGCTACAACAATGTTTTCAGTGGTCAGCGTTGGACGTGACGTGACGTATACGATTCACAATATTCAGTTGTTTTTAGGGTTCCGTACCCAAATGGTAAAAACGGGATTTACTAAGCACACCGCTGTCTGTCTGTGACCAGGCTGTATCTCTTGAACCGTAATAGCTAGACAGTTGAAATTTTCACAGATGATGTATTTCTGTTGCCGCTATAACAACAAATACTAAAAACAGAATAAAAATAATATTTGAGGGGGGCTCCCATACAACAAACGTATTTTTTTGGCAGTTTTTGCTGTACATTAATAAGGGCAAGAGGTAGAAGCTTGAGTTTTTTAAAGAATATCAATATAAATATAGACTGTAAAAATAAATAATTTAATTTTAATAATAATGATATTAAAGGGGCCCCCCTTTAATATCATTATTATTAAAATTAAATTCCATTCCAGTCCCATACAACAAACGTATTTTATAAATCGTCTTTTGCTCGATATTAATAAACGGCAACACGCAAACCCTTGAAATATTTACAGAAAATGAATTTATATTAAAACATTTAAATAAATTATTAAATTAAAAATAAATAAATATTTAAGGGTTCCAATACAAACGTGATTTTTTTACCGTTTAAAAAAAAGGGTCATAATATAGTGTCTAATGTTATATCTACTCATATGTACGGAACCCTTCGTGCGGCACTTGGCCGATTTTTGTACACTACTAAGCACGGCCGCCCGTGTGATATGAAAAATAATACAACAATCATAAGAAAATACATCTTTCTTTATGCAAGTTAATTTGTAACAACTAAACGTTAAAATCATAAAGATTTAATTCAGTCACTCCGTCAAAATCAATTGGATTAGGTACCCAATACCCGACCACAAACTAATGTTCATTCAATTTCAACTGTCGCGGTCGTTAGTCGCGTAAATAATTCTAGTTTTAACGTTCAAATATTAAATTTAATCCCATTATGTCCCACAAAACCTGTCAAACTAATTGTGAGGCCATACCCTGAAAGCAAATGCTAGTATTTATTTTAGTGAAAGCGACAGCAAAATTTAAAAATATAGAATTAATTTTCGTAATAGTCATTTAGAGTAGGGCTTTTCTGTTTGAAAAGAGCTTTGAGGCTTTGAGTACTTTTTGTCAAAGTAATAAGCAAGATTGACAGAAATAATTCTAGAATCCTAAAACATGGAACAACGCTTTTATTTGGACAAAATAAATAGAGGCAACTCTTTGCTTTCATTTTGGAATTTGTGAAGTTATTAATTAACCAACGAATTTTCGGCAGTGACAATAAATTGATATGTCTTAAACTATCTAGCTAAAGGACGAGCTTAATTTTATTACTAATAGTTACTAATTGATTTCAAGTGCACGTGACTTCATTCGTAGTTTTCGTTATTTCTTCAACTTTTATATTTTTAAGTATGAACTGACATTGGTATTTGTTTATTTATTTATCTTTATTATACCTGTTTTTTTCTATGACACTCAGTCGATCGTGAGCGCGTGACAGTAACCTATAAAAACTGGCACTGGGCCCTCTGGTATTAAGCTCACTGTATTTTTTTCTCTTTATAATTTACTGCTAACTAATGTAATACAACACTAGCTTTGAATTTTTTTTTTTTTTTTTTAATTGAATGTATCATAAATTATTGTTTTAAGTGATAAGCATTCACTTTCTAAATATATTATTGCACTTGAAAAAATGACCTTGAATGAATTTTTTTGAATGTATCATTATTTTTATTATCATTTTAATTTCTTTATGCACTATGTATATTTGATTATTATTGTTATTATTTTATTGTAAGACTATTATTTTATGTAATTTTTAATAAAATGGTAAATTGAATTAATTGTAAGAATGCAATGCACATTTTCATTTTATGTGATCACATAACACTATGGGTTACCCCAAGGCATCCGCTGAAAACCAGCTCCGTGGTATGCTCCCGAGCTGCCACGAATTATGCTGAGCGGATGCCTTTTCGGTGGATCATCTTGTTTCTTTTCATCTATTATTTATTATGTAAGGGTTTTATTTTGATTGCCGAATAAACTATTTTTCTTTCTTTCTTTATTATAATCTATTCAGCTTATACAGTTTAGTAAAACTTTTTAGTACAACTTACCAAAAAGAGTTGAAGGAGAGGAGAGAGGTCAACTTATTCTAGTAAAAAAGTAAATATGTCTTATATTAAACGACACCTGTTCACTCCCATGATCTGCTTATAGTTGGCACTGATTGAAGATAATACATAAAAAAAAAACACAATGAGGTACGGATGACATACACACATCAAAAAAAGTTTACGATGACTTTGAAAAATCGAAATATTTTGTTACGGTAGATTATACTATGATTTCTTCTTTTTTTTTTTAATTCTTTATAATAAAACAGTTTAATTGTTTTTCCATATAAAAAGGCTTTCAGTCATAGCTTACGCTTACTCAGAAATCTGATTTAGTCAATTTTGACGGATTTGAAATACTTTTTCGCAAAAAGTTGTGATTGAAAAAATGCCAAGAGGATTATCAGAAGTTTTACGAGCAAGAATATTAACTTTGAGGGAAGAAGGACACAGCACGAGACATAAAGCACGCAGACTTGCTATATCCCAATCCTGTGTCGTGACCACGTTGCAGAAGTACTACAGGATAGGTAATTTAGCTGACCGACCCTGCAGTAGTCGCCCAACTGTTTTGACTGCTTCCAAAAGCGCTATATTAGATTGCTGGCAGCCCGTGACCCAACAATCAACGCTACTAAAATAAAAGCAGAAGTTCGGGCTGCCTCAGGGCTTGAAGTTAGAACTCAGACCATTCGGAATTGCTTGCACCAGGCTGGATTGCGAGCACGGAGGTCTTGGCAAGCGCCTCTGAATTCCCGGCAACGTCAACGACTGAGATTGGAGTGGGCTAGGCTTCGGCAGAATAAGAAGATGAAGAAGAAAACATTTGGCAAAACTGTCTCTTCGTTGACAAATCGCAAATCATTACTCATCCAGATAACCGACGTGTCCGTGTCTGGAGAAGACCAGGAGACCGTGAAAGGCAAAGAACTGCCACAGGAACAGTTCAGCAAGGCGGGAAATCGGTGTCCTTTTGGGGTGGTATTATGATTGGAGCTAGAACACCTTTGATCCCATGTCGAGGCTTCATGACAGCAGACATGTATAAAGCAGTTGCTATTGATGAAATTGTCAGACCATTCCGAGTAAACCATAGGCACCAATTTGTACTGGTCGATGATAATGCGTCCGCACATCGAGCTCAACGAGTCAATGCTGCTCTTCGAGAATACGACATCACAAGGTTAGACTGGCCTGCCGGCTCACCCGACTTCAACCCAGTAGAGCACGTGAGGGATGCTCTTAAGCTGTTTGGAACCGTCAGCCACGTCCCCAGACAGTGCGAGCTCAGGGAAGCCGCTATTCAAGAAAATGGGACAGGTTACCCCAAGAAATGTTGGATAACTTGATCCTCAGCATGCCCAGGAGGATCTCCGCATGTGTTCGAGCCAGGGGAGGAGTTATATTATATTGAATAAAATATAACTATTATATAATATAATAAAATATATTATATCAAATTCCTCTTACAATTACATTATGGTTAATTACTCAATTTTTGTTATTAAAAAAATAAAAATAATTTTATTTCTTAATTTCAAACAGGGTTTTTTCTATTTAAAGAAAACACACAACAAAACATTTTTCATGATAAAGTTAAATTTTAAGAATTATATCAGTTTATGTCAGTGATATCAAACTTTTTTTGATGTGTGTAGTTCGTCGATAGACGTACGGATGTTAAGGCACTGAGCCCTCTGGTATTGAGCTCACTGTTTTTTTTTTCTTTATAATTTACTGCTAACTAATGTAATACAACACTAGCTTTGATTATTTATTTATGTTGTCGTATCAGGAGGTTAAGAGAAGGGCGGAAAGCAGAGAGGAATGGAAAAAACTCCACCGACAAGAGCCTAGCTCTTAAATTTGATGATGATGATGATGTGTCATTATTTTTATTATCATTTTAATTTCCTTATGCACTATGTATATTTGATTATTATTCTTATTATTTTATTGTAAGACTACTATTTTATGTAATTTTTAATAAAATGGTAAATTGAATTAATTGTAAGAATGCAATGCATATTTTCATTTTATGTGATAACATATAGTTCGTCGATAGACGTACGGATGTTAAGGTAACACTACGGCATCATATGCAATAGTGATAGGTGTGGGGTGATTTTAGACCAAAAATGTGTATTATGATGTGCTGGTGACTGTGATTTAGATATGGGAATGTGTAATACTAAGAGATTACTTGTAAATGGGCTACAATTGGAACATAGACAGCAACGGGGCGCTTTACCCGATATTAATAAATTGATTTGATTGATTTCTATATAAAAATATGTATCTACTTGAAAAGCATTTAGGACATTTGACTTTATCAAAATAACTCGCAAGTACCTTTGTCACTTATAACATTTGTCACTATAACAAAAACAGATACGAAATAACAGACCAAACCAAACCCGATGGGATAATATTTACATCAAGATTTATAAAAACTAGACGGTAAATTTATGCTGAGTGAGTTCCCAAAAATGTTATTTTTCTAAAATATTCTTCGTCATTTTAATAATCTTCCATATCACGGGGTAATCCAGTAAGCTTCGATTCATATTTCAGATCACGCCCGTAACATTTTTTGTTCTGAATAACGCCCATGAAAATTTGTTTATTTTCAATCGTGGCTCTGAAATGGCTGCCTATACTTTTACGCAAATATTGTGACAGAATTAATGGAAATATCTGATATTTTAAGCATGATTGTTGACGTCAGGTGTTTTAGTAGGTTACTGAACTTATTATTTTTCCAGGTGTAATTACATACAAATCTTATACCTTTAAATAATAAATTCTTGTATATAATTTATGATCTCGGAAACGGCTCTAACGATTTCACAGAAAAGTTTATCGGGGATGAAAAATCGATCTAGATAAGTCTTATGTTTAAGAAAACGCGTGTTGTCTAGTTTTAATGCGTTTTTCTTTCGCAATTGTTTGAATAGTACTACAAAACTAGTATTTTTAGTAATCAAAGATCTTTGTTAACAATTTCTACCAATTTATATGAAACAGTTACTTCAATTAATTACAATATTTTTACTGTTTTTCTTACCGTCCGGATTATGTATCTCAACGATTCTATTTATTCCCTAAACATTGAGAGAAAAACAAAAGAGCATGTTCAATGAAAAGCAAAAAGAAAGCCTATGTTGCGAAGGATCTCGAATATAAAAGGCGGAATAAATTGTATATCGACCACAAAACCAAAAAATAGCAGTAAATCAAGCCAGCACAAGTGCCTTGAAATGTTAACGCATGTAAAACTGGAAGTGACAATCGGTGTCATTTTGTAGTGTAAATTATTTGTAGGTATTAATATGCCAATTTCTTTAATACGATTTTTGACATGTGAGGTATCGTTGAATTCTTCTTAACTGTGACATAGGCTTAGTATATTAAGAGATTTTTTTTCCTTACCATAGCAATTTATGGGTATTCAATGAAAACAGTGAAAAGACCATTAAAAAATGAATAAAATATCACGTTTATAATACCTTTTCAACACAATTGTTGAAAAAGTCTGTATTTTAATTTAAACTGCATGAAAACAATTATTTTAATGAAAATTAAAAATGTTTGATGAAAAATAGGGTGGGTCTTGTTTTTATTTTCTTGCAATATGTATACGGGTTCAAGTGAAAAGTAAAAAAATAATTACAAAATATATTTTTTTAAGTTTTTCTAAGATTTTTTTTAAAACGACTGAAAATAGCGGCTATAATAATATAAAATAATAGTTTTTTTTAAATTATAAAATTATCTTGTTATGTAATAACGTTTTGTTTATATGAGTAGAATAACCAATTAGAAACTGTATGTCACATAGTTATAAACCTATGTAAGTAATAATATTGCATTAGGTACCTACTACAAATTTAGAACAAATACTATGGTGATCATATTACAACATTCACTCTATTAACCTTTATACGCACAGAGATGTACGTAATTGCACGCATACATCCATAGCAACCAGGGATATTTACAAAATTTTCATACTAAGACATACAATTTAGGAAGTCCTATTGCTTTAAATTACTGTTTAAATTGACCCGCACTTTCGACGAAGCACTTTGATAATTTTGACAGAACTGTACTTAAAATACAGGAACGAACTTTCATTTAATCGTTAATAATGACACGTAAAATTTTTACAAAGCGTCTATTTTCAACAAAAACTTATGAACTACTGCTTCAACACTACTGTGGATCAGAACTAATCACTATCGGTGCGGGATACCGCTCCATAATCTAACAAGTCTATAAATCCACGCGAAATGATGAAGATATGTGGGATATACTTTTCGCCGAATGAAACGATTCGAAATCGACTTTATTTGTGCTAAACAGATTTGTCTGGATTGAATAATGGTTCGTTTTAGTAACCTCTAGAAAAAGTGCAATGCAAATCTTTTTGTTTACCCATTAACAAAACGCCTTTATACAGGACAATTTTGATTATTTATTTCATTAACTCCCTGAAGACTAAATGAAAAAAAGTGTAAATTCAAAAATAACGGCTTTGATTTCTACTAAAAATGTATACTGCGCTTGAAAACTTGCCAGCGCATAGAAAATTTAAACATAAAGCCGTTTTATACGAAAAGAAAGTAATTTCTGTTTTATATCCCTTACACGGGAAACGGAAAATTTATTCTTCATCCATACCTAAAATGTCTTTTTAATGTTAGCATTATTGGATTGGAAAGTGTTGAGGCAACCATGGTAGGTAAATAGATACATTCTTATAATTTTTTCCTGTCTTTTACAATGCCTCGAATTAATGAAAAAAGCTCTCAAAGTCCATGAAATCACTTACCTTTTCTCTGAGACTACTTAGTTCAGTAGATCTTGTAACAGCTAATGGAACTTGGAACACACTTCACTATTCTCGGAAACTTTTAATTTGCTAAGTTTAACTTGTATCACGACTCTGGTCGATACCTGCAACAACAGAAAATAAAAGAAGAAAAGAAAATAGAAGTTTTTAATGTATCTTCTTAAGTCTGTGTACCCGTTGATTAAAAAATATAAATTTGATGAGGCCGAGGGTTTAATAATAGAATAGAAAGGTGTTTTATGGTAGATTTATTATTATCATTTCCCTGTTAACAGGGTCGCAGAGCTCAGATGGCAGTCGCTTCACTGTAATTATTACCTGATCTGATATATCCTGGATCATGGTCAGCGGACCCTGAGCCCTCGCGTGCGATCTAAAGAGGAACGTTATATTAAGTAAAACATATTAATGGTGTATGCCGTTTTGTTATAATCACGAGGGTCTTCAAGACCTTAATTGCACTATAATATTTTGACAGAAACTTTCAAACAAATCTAAATAGACATTGTTTATTTATCCATACAAACATCATTGCGGCTTACATTAATAGTACAGTCAGTCTAATGTACGATTTATCTCTAATCACCAAGTGTTTTGTTTAAAATGTCATTGTGGGTTTTATCCCTTTATTTTCCCTTGTCCCTTTAAGTATTAATTTAGAGTCGTATGTGATAAAATATCTAGTAATTGTTTGGGTAACCTACTTACACTAAAGCATATACGCCTGTGTATACGAGTATAGTGGAAATTACATAGCTTTTAAATATACATATTTCTAACCACGCAGCGCATCAGTAGTAGGTAGGTAAGTATAACAATTTCATAACAAAAATTCAATATTTTGCCAAACAAAATTTTTAAATTGTATAAGGTTTAAATACCTATTGGAAATGAGAGGAGCTACTGGGAAACAGTAACTAAGTAGCTTCCAGGAACATGGGTCGAAAAACTACAATCAGTTTTTGACTTCCCATAATTTTTATAGAGTAGTTTTTTTCCTCCTTTTATTTCTTAAAGTCATTTTGTAACACCATGTATGAACATTTTCAATGCTGACTATACATTCGGTAGTTGGATATTATTTGAATTCAGCACTCCAAACAGCGGGCATCCGTTGAAGCCGGATGCGTCAAAATCCGTATTATCACGGATATAGTGGTTTGTTTGGTATCTGTAAGTGGTTGCAGTAGGTGCCAAACAGATGCAAAGCATCGCAGCGGCCTTGGTTGTAATCTGATTGATAAATAGGGACGTTAGATGAAATCAATGTCTGTGTCAAACTAATAGCGTTGCTTGTGAAACTCGGGGTTACAAGGTTCAGGAAAATCGCCCTTAAATAATGATGTAAGTCAAGGATAACTATTAGTAAAATAAAATCTATTTGGCACATAGCCGAAATAATTTCACCTTCTTATAGTTAGCTAGATGTTTGTTTTAGTTAGTTTTTTTAGGAAGTTAGGAAAATAATTAACAAACCTCGCTCTGAAGACTCAGTGAGCCTTCTGAGCACTTTGCCCCTGACTTTAGCGACTTAGGAGTTTTATTTTTGTATGTTTTAGCCCATATAATAATATACATTCTTTTAATAAAGAATGTAATAATTTTATTTGGCACAAAAACACAGTTATATAAAATATTTAATCACGATTATAATAAAAAAGTAAATAAATAATAATAAGCATGCATTTACAGTGTCAAATAGGTCCTCTCTCGTAAAGTCGTGACAGAATAGTATTTATAACCTTTTTATTTGGATAAGCTTTTTTTATTTCGAATAAGTTTGCTCTTTACTCAACACTTAATATATACTTACATTTTAATTGCAATGTACATAATATTCATGGCATATTTATTTTGCTCTTTCATGGTAAGCACCCCTGTGCGTGCAGTCCCAGGTATTGCAGTTATCAAAGCTTAAATTACGATGTTGTATCAAAGCTTTTAGTTATCTACTTATGCATTAGCTTTCAGTTTGTTATCCGAGTGGTATTTGGGTTACTAAAGATGTATTATTGCCTATGTTTTAATTTTTGATGCGAATAGTTTGTTACTCGCATACATTAATATAGATTACGTAGTCAACCCTGGCATTTTTTACGAATTGCAGTATGTATTTGACAACTAAACCAGTAATAAATTCAATAGAGCACATATTTGTACATCGCTTACTGCCGCACTCAGAGTTGTCAATTAAATCTATAACTAAGTCTAGTTTTGTCACTTTCTTTTAAATGAAATAGAAAAGGACTGCATGACACTATAAAGGGTCAACTTTAATTGACGTCTCTGAGTACGGCAGTCAATAAATTAAAATGAAAGTTTTGAAATGAAAATATGGTGTTCTATTGGTAGTTGTTCTAATATTTGTATTCAAATATTTCTCAATACAAAGCGTATCATCATTTTTCGTAAGGTTAATTTGCAAACGGATAATATTTCTATTTACTTAAATACCCCACTCAGTCCATTGAATAGAGATAGCATGAATACCCAAGAATTTCTAATATATGATATCACATTGAACGCATACCAAAACGAATCGGTACCGGCTTATGCATTCTCATGGGCCTATTTATATCCTAATGGAAGATTTGGAATGTAATTGTCTATCAAAAGCAATAAACACTATGAATAAATAGTTTTTGCTCTTATTTTATCGCAGTTTAGATGGCTAGAAATCTCATTCCAAATAGGGGTGTGAGTTCAGCCCTGTAATAATTCCAACGAACCTTAATTAATTTTAAAAAGTAACTATGTCTGTATGTTACCTTTATAACGCTTATAAATACAGCTGAACCGATTCAAATTGGTATAAGGAAATGACTTGCGCCCTTGATATTAACTTACATCATTTTACTTTATCCCAGAAGGGATGACCAAAGCCAGCAGTGAATAGGGATAGGGATATGTGCGGTAAATACATTTGTGCGAACGAAGTTGCGGTAAGCACTCCCTAATAGTTCACTCCTCGCATATTAGTATTAATCTCTCTACGGTCATATTGGACTGCCGTCTCACCGAATTATGAGAGTGAAGGAACAGAGAGTGCACCAGTGTATTGCGCACACACTTATGCACTATAATATCTCCCGTGCAGTTGGCTCTGTTGAGATAGGCCGCTGTAGTCGAGATTCAGCTGGAAGGACATTATTACTATAATTTTAGTATAACTGGCATATTCCAAAACATACACAATAGCTGCTTACCTTTATAAACGTCGGTGACGGACCGTTTGTTTCTACAAACGTCGAAACTGTCGAGAGCCGATTATGAATATGCAGCCAAATCTGTCGTAGGAATTGTCAGACAATCTGGCGCTTCGAGCAAACAGCATAAATGAATGAGTAATTATACCAAGAACTTGGGTGCAGACAGAAATTAGTTTGAAACACTTAAACGCTCCATGTTTGAAGCTTCAAACATATATGAGGATTAACATTAATATGCGACTGAATTGGCAAATCACATTATGATATGTTTCATATGAACAGATATTAAGTGGTACTGAGTTAGTCAAGAATATTAAATCGAGTCTTAAAGGTGAATCCACACAAAATTAGTTTCGATATTTTTGGTGGGCGTTACGATGGAAAAAAATATTATAAAAAGCAATGCTCAGATTTCGACACAGATTTCGATCCTAGATAGAAGCAAATTTTCTTTGTTTGTGCCAACTACGGCACATCACAATTATATTTGTTCAACCTGAAACATTGTAGAGCAGTATTATCATTGAAAAATCTGGAATATTCGAACTTTCCTTTCAATTTCGATAAAATATTACTGTGTGAGTGGAAAATTTTAATCAAACTTTCTTGATAAAAGTTTGAACCACTTTTCCTAATGAGAGCCAACAAAAGCACACCTATCTGTTTTAAGGCTTCACTTCTTCCTTGAAAATGGTTTTTCTTTCAAAATGACCGCATTAACGTTATACTGTCTCATCATTTATTATTTCCATCAAACTTCCACGAGTACTTTCATATATTAGTCTTTCAACTGAAATTTTTACGACTAGGTCAAACTGTTAAATGGAACCGAACATATATTTAGAAAGAAAGAAAGAACAATGCTTTATTAACTTACAGATACTTGACTCTATAGATGCTACAAACTTGATAATAATGCACCTATTTATTTATCTGGCTTCTTACTGCACCTAAGCTTTGTAACACAGAAGCACTTTCGTAAACTGCGATTGTACCTTTATTTTCTTTGTTCTTATGAGAAATGGGTTTCAAATTATTGTGCTGGTCTTTCTGAAATATGCATCGGCTCGCATTCGCGGGGTGGCTTTTATTTGCATTCTTTTCAAGCACTAAACAATATTTCTTTATTTAAGAGGAATTGCGAAACTGTAAGTTAGGTAGAGTTGCAAAGGGACGTGGTTCTTGAATTACGTCACTGTAAGTATAGATTATTAGTTGGTTTATTAAGTTATTATTTGCTACGCCCGTAGTAGGTTAAAATTTGTAAATTGCACCTTCACAAATATGTATCATACATGAGATTCCATGTTATTTTTCAACATACTTCAAGTTACGTTTTAACTAAGTATAATAACAAGACAGTCTATCTTAGAACATCATTTGCGTTATATTCTTTGTGACTATCTAGATATTTCTCAGTTTCTTCGCTTCTAAGCAACAAAATGAATTATCTCAAGAAGGGATTAAGTTTAGAATAAATGTCTGCTGAAGTTACTTTGTGGCACAGAGGTCGTGATGTGACCAACGAGGCTTGAAACTTAAACTTGCGTACGTAACTTTGCAGTTACATTGCTTTGTATAGTAGCTGTATATTTTCTTTCAACAGTGTTTTTTAGACATACATTTTGTTCAGAAATGATACTTTTATAACCAAGCATTATAAGTTTTGGATTTATGTTACATCGTTAGACTTAACTTAGATCAAAGATTAGCTTTCAAGCATTGCGAATAGGTATCATGCCTTTGTGGACAATGACAATTTTTCTTGTGCTATGGCTTGGAAAATCTAGAAATTGCTTCTGATTTAAACGTGTCTCAGTATTATAACAAAATACCTACTAACAAATTACATTTTCTCTGTGAAGCTGGGTGTAATAAGATAAATATAAATTTATACCTGACTACTTTATCTTACATAGAACGGGTATAGCATAACTACCATATTTTTTATTTAAACTTCATCTGCGTAACCTAATTTATGGATGTATTCAAGAACAAATACCCGTGCTACGAACACATGTTCTCACTCCATACCATTACCCCATTATCTGTCCCACACAGAGCGGCGCATCTCTTCCACGCGACTGACTGCTGTCGTGCGCAGAGTATCCGTCATGCCGCGTCAGTAGAATGATTAGACAAACGTCACATCGAAAGATTAGTGTCATCGTTCGTCAAATGTTTGTTGTGACAATAACAGGAACGGTGTATGACGGGAATGGGTTAGATGTTATGTGTTAAAAACACCTACAATTTGTATCTAAAATGCAATAAATTATAGAGCAGAGTAAACATTCCTTTTCATTCACGGTACAGCATTAAGACCTTACTGTAACTATTAGTTGGGTGATTTGCCCTATTAACCGCCGCACTCAGAGACGTCAATTAAATTAAGTTTATAATTAAGTCTCGTTCAGTCAGTTTCTTTGTCAATGAAATAGAAAAGGACTGCATGAGACATGATGAGACTTAACAAAGGATTTAATTCAATTGACGTCTCTGAGTACAGCAGTTAGACGGTAGACCTCTTAAATTTAAAGGACAACAAATTTACTAACGAGTATAATTAATATGCACGTTCTGACAAATAAAATAAATCAACAACTAGCTTTGATTATTGCCGAAAAAAAATTGATAGGTTTTCTATATTGAGTTGATAGTTTGCTCGCATTTCGATTCTATGTCCAATAAACTTGGTAATTTAGTTTCGTTCACACAAGTCGTACGTACCTTTATAGCTTAAAAATACTATTATTTTTCTAGTCGAATATTTTGTTGCCAATATTGTATCGGTCGGATATTGCCAGTCAAAGGCTGGCTTAGGGAAATATGTCAGAACTGGCAAATGCTACTTGACATTCCAGTAACGAAACGTCAACCGCAGAAGTCAAGTTTAGTTCTGGTTATTTTACTTTGGATATGTTATTTAAAATTATACCTACTTACATACAAATACTTTATTTTGTACAAGAACGCTTCAAAACTCTTTTATTTGTGTTAAGATAAAATGTATAGAGGTCAAGATAATTTATAAAGTAAATCATATCGAAGCTGAATTACATTGTTATCACGACATCTCTTCCCTTATTGAACACCGGCCTTACAAAAAACTTAGTACCAGGTTTACGCAGAGACTAAATTAGAAAACAAATTAAAAATGAATGACACATTCGTGACATTACCTAATAGAGAAACGCTTTACTGATTGGTTGGCTAATATTTGGTCCTCTTCTCTTTGTAATTAGGGGGCCCCTCCCCCCATTGATCCCCCCATACATTGACAATAGTCTACTGACAAGTTATGCTGAATCATGCTGAATAGTGCATATTATAGAACAGTGTTTGTGCTTGGTTGCACAAACAACACTGCGTGTTTAGTAGATCATTTAATAGCTTAAGGAATACATCATAATTCAGAAATATATTTTTTGATAATATATATTAAAGACCGTAACACTGCACCGTAACATTTTGCTAGACAATCGCTTAGTGGAAAGAAAAGTTATCAACATTTTCTTTTACTAGGTCTTTGATCCAAATCTTGGATGTTCCTGATTACAATTTAATTCAAGTGCAATAATATATTTATATTGCAAAGCGAATGCTTATCACTTAAAAAAAACGATAATTCAGAGACTTATCGGTTAGGAAAATCTTACAGCCTATGAATTAGAACTGGCGATATCCAGTCGGCGGCACGTCAGGTTACCCATATCAAAACAACTTTTATTACGTAGGAAATAGAAGTGGTCTCAAGGCGAAAGTGAGGTAATCCGACGTGCGGCCGTGAGTGACGAGGTGATTTAAAAAAAAATCAAGGTATAAGTAAAAAAGGTGCTTAAGTCAAGTTTTTTACCATTTTTTATGGTGGTTAAAAGGTCACCTGTATGAACAATAATAATGCTTCATTCTCCAATTTCATAATAGGTAAATTTTCATTTTCACTTTGTACGGCTTTACGTACGGTTAATCATAAAAACAAGGCTCGCTATCAATCACCTTCGCTTTGCTAAAAAAACAAAATCGATTTCAGTAGGTACCTGTACGGCCTTTCTATCTATACGGTGCTATTCTTTAAGCAAACTTACCTATCTAGTAGGCAATTGACGCCTTTTGTCGTCAAAAGGCGACAAAAGGCGTCAATTGCCTTCAAGCTCACGGTACACGTTGTCCGATAGATCATACAATAAAAATCATGACACGTAGAGGTTGTGCAGAGGCGGCGCGAAATTGGAAAAATATATTCACTTACGAAGGGTGCGCGGGCCGACTATACATCAGAGTTACCAGTAGGGCTGGTAGAATGAAAATAAGTTGGCGAGCTAGGCTAGGGTCTATTGCATAGAGAAATTCAATTTCACTTTTGTTACATAAACTGAACAGCTAGACATGTTTTTTTTTTATTTCACTAGGCCACTGATATGTTTTTATTGGGATTTTGATGACATTGTTGCTGAGCATCAGGTTAGAATGACGTCATCAAGTTATTGTTACTGGATGTGTAGACAATGGCGAAAAAATCTACTAGAGAAATTTAAAGTAGGTACAATTTTTTTTATAACTTAAGCAATTTGTTTGACAGTTTTTATGAAACTACACTAAATATCGCTCATAAAATATGATTGACTGTGTGTCCCACCGGAAGACACAGTCGATCAATTTTTGTGAGCAAAATTTTATTTAATTTCTAAAGTATGAACTTTAAAAAAAAACTGGGTTTTTAAGATAAACACTTTGAACTTTGAGGAGTTACCTCGAAATTTACTAATAACTATATAAGTACTTTATATTAATTAATATTAAAATAGGAAGTATTTTTTTTTGCTATTTCGACAGCCTTGAATAGCGTAAACAAAAACAATATTCCTCATCAATGCCAGAAAAACCTCTTTCAACCACCTACATTCCGAAATTGGTGTAAGCTTTCATATCACTGATATAGGACATTATGGTTCTCCTAAAAAGGTCAGTTTCACCTCCGACTAACAGCCCTACTCACATCCTAAAGGGACAAATGACGCAGAAATCGTAAGACCTATCTTGGGACCGGGGATTTGGACATTCAACTTTATATTATAGGATTTTTCGCTTCGTGATATTTTCCTGAACGCAAAAGGTTTGGTAAACTGCGGGTAATGACGACCTCTCGCTTTTTGAACGCTTTCTTCGATTTATGATGGCGGGCCAATATGGTTTGGAGACGATTTCCCTTGTGCTAGGTTGTTGTAACAATCATTTGTTGTATACGTAGTTGTAAACATATTTGCTTAGAAATTTATGTTTATTTGAAAAGAACAAAAGCTTTTTTAATGTACGATGTGAAGAAATAAATTCTTTACTTTGTGGAATTGATTTATATTTTGAAAAAATATCTTTAATGAAAAAGAATCTGATGTGTCTGTATGAGATGAGCATAGCTTATTTTTAGGGAACTATTTTAATAATGTTATTCGTATATAATGTGGTATACAATCGCTAGTCATAACCCGGACTCTTTATATGTACGTACTAGTTTTCGTATATTGTGTTGCTTAATTTTCAGCATTTTGTGTGTTTTTTAATACCAACGCGCACTGTGCATTTATTTTTAATAGAATTTTTTGGCAGTAAAGTAGCAGTGATGTGCACAGTGTAAATTCTAAAACAAAAGATACGATACATTTTACGAATCCATAAAAAGCTCTATCCAAAAAAAGTAACCCATATGCAATAAAAATTACACGGGATTTTTACCTGATAAAAATACTATCACATGAATTTGGTATAGAACCTTCGAAATGTCTATAAAAAGTTACATTTACCGAAACAAATGAGGTAGAAATCGAGGAACCGATCACTATCATAATGTGAATTTCAGTAAGCGACCTATTGGTTTTGTACAAGCACTAGAGGTAGTTTTCATGTCAGACTACCTCACATTTAGTTAGTTCATCTGGGTAACCTGACGTGTGCCGACTATACTCGTACATCAATATCTTAGGCCCGTGTTCACCAATTATTGATTGACGGTTTCCTTAACATAATAGAATTCCTTAACATATGCCAAAAAATTCTAAACCGGCTAATTATAAACTAAGCATATGTTGGTACTCCAGCCTTAAGCATTTTGTCAATGGCACGTTTAAGTTTGGAAGATGGGTACTCAATAAACAAAAATCTAATTCGCTGATCTGTAAAATTGTATTCCTGTTTTCTGACGCCGTTTGTAACTCCTCAAGTGCATCCAACTTCTTGAATCTTTTTCACAAATATTATTGGATTTGTTTTTAGGGCAAACCGGGGTCTAACTCTTGATGAGTTCGAGTTACGATCACAATCGACGTCTAGAATCAGTGATTTGGTACTCTGCAAATCGATTGTAGTGCTAATCGAGTTGTGGTCAAATAGATAACTACTTGAAATCGAAAACCGCCGTTACATCCTTACCACCGACGCCATTCAGCTCGAGTTAGAGCTAATGTTTAACGAAACGCCATTTTTTGTCGATTTCGACTCGATTCTGATTTCGATTCGATTGAGCTCGGGAGTAGGTACCCTGACTCTGCGTCAAGGGTCTTATAGAAAGCTCTGCTTATGCGAAAATGTTTAAAAAATATTGACGAATCGTTTCATTGCGTGCTTTGATGACTCTTGTAGCGCTCGAGTACCTTCTGATGGAAAAGAAGTTAACTGTAACTAAGTACCTATCGTGATTTTTTTGGGTTTTTTTGTGCGCAGTGTAGTGCTAGCTTACTTTAACCGTAACTGAGCTCGCTCAACCGTCGACTCTGTCTAGGCCACGTCTGGCTTAGTCTAGAGTAAGAGCAAGCCCATTTCATTTAACAAAAACTACAACTTTAACTGGTGATTTGATGAATAAATTTGACAGTTCGTTAAAGTTAAAGTAAACTGAGCCTAAAATCGATTGTGGATTAATAATGTATTATTATAATAATAGTTTTAATCTCAGAAATAATCCTTCAAGGGGTGAAAAAGTTGGTGGGAACCGCTAGTAAAGTTTTATAAACAATAACATATATACCTATATTTTTATAAAATGTTCTGAATACAATTGTTAACCCAATAAAAGAGAGAAAAATCCTCTAAGATTTTTCAACCTTTACAATCAAGATAGTTATGAGAATTACATTCAATAAAGCTTAATCAACCAGCAAAGACGATATCCTTTGGACCATTCGTTAAAGATGATTTTCAGTCTATTATAAAAACTCAATAGCGAAGTAGTTAAACCCACCTTTTCAAGAAAGTCATGTGACCCAAAATGACGCCATTTTCAGCAAAGCTAAAATTTTTCTTGCAGCGGTATTTTATACAACTGAGGATTCCATTTTCGAGCCATTTCATAAATTTCATTTTGACTTCTTGAAAGGAGGAATCAAGTTTTATTGCAGACGGTGGAAAATATTGTATAATTTGAAAATACTTTCTTGTTTATCATTATGTTACGCTGTTGGGATAAATGGTGTATCTGGTTTGATAAACGAGCTGCGTTTAATACACTTTAAAACAGATAATCTGACCCCTACCGTATTTTAGTGACTAAATTAATCTCGAACAGGTTATGCTTGCTCGTTAGTTGAATTACTGTTGGACATGAAACTATTAATTATTGCGATAATTGTTTGTCACACTAATTGCAGTAGTGCTTATCAATTTTGGTTGATATCTAGTGATCTCGGGTATTCCAATGCGTATTTACCTAAAACTACTTTGAGCCTTGACTCCGGAGCCTACCTAACTTTTAAGCTATCGCGTTTACAATTTCAGTTACAAAGCAATGAAATAGTATTTTTAATGCTATATCATTGCTTTGTAAATAATAGTATCTTTTTAACAAATAAATAAATAGTATCTTTCTTAAAATAGTATAATTTTTTTAAAAGCTTTTGTAGCCGGCGCGACTACTTTTTATTTTATTGATATTGTGTTTATTAATAATTAATTAATTATTATTAAATTACAATTATTAAATTAATTAATAGTTACTTATGTTGACTTTGCTTTCAGTAAATACTTGTGATTGTTTGAACAAACTCTATTTTTCTTTTTTGTTTAACATTTCGATAGCCTGCATAATTATGATGCCTGCAGAACTCAATTAGTTATGCGGGCATCATAATTACATTTTTGTTCCGAGCTTTTGTACACTCACAGCACACTTCAGTGATACTGCGTCGGAGAGACAGTAAGTAAATCATACGCATTCGATTATCCGATATATGATTATCTAATAAACTGCCACGTTGTGGTGTAGTGGTCAGCACGCTGAGAACTGCCCACGAGGAGATCCACTAGGAAAATAGTTTTTCTTTTGGGTTTTTCTGTCTTAAAATAACTCAAAAATAGCTCCGGAGTCAGGCAGTTGGGCGTTTTAACACTTTCGTGCCTCGGAAATCACGATAAGTCGTTGGTTCTGCGTCTGATTTCTCTTCGGTCATGTCAGATTGCCGTCTCGCCGAACTAATGGGAGTGAAAGAACAAATAATGCACTTGTGTACTGTGCATATACCTGTGCACTATAAAATCTCGTGCGCAGTTGGCTGATCTCTGTTGAGATTGACCGCCGTAGTTAAATTCAGCCAGGAGGACATTATTGTCTAATAAACACGATGGAGGAAACAATAGGTACAGTATTTTCTAAGATATCACTGCCAAACGATGAAAGGAACCATAATTTTGACGAATCCTGCGCCCTTATTGAAATATTTTGTGGTAATTGGTCATTTAAATTGGCATCCTTACATTTCACAATTCTTTTTATATGAATACTTTGGTTGCAGGTTTATAACATACGAATTATGAGATAAAAGTGTTTATTGCCCCGTGTTTGCAAAAACTTGCCCTGAATGACCTCATATGAAAGTAATATTGAAATGTAAGATGCACGAAACCTACTCAAAATTTCGAAATTCTTTAATAAAACTTATTGGATTCTTGGTACAAAGGCGAGTCATTTTTGATTACAATTCGATACATTTGGTATGATATCTAACAATCCACAATGTGTTACAGGTTATCAGTAACGCCCGAAGGTCATGAAGGATTGTAATAATGTAATAATAAGACCTGTTTTACTGCAGTTTTTATTACCAAAATACGTACTTATTTTTGTATTATTTTCATTTTGAAAACATAATTGCACAGCAAATTTTATTCGACACCTACACCTCAACTGCGTTTGTAGTCGTAATGCTGAAGAAAACACAGATTTTTCAAAGTTACTTTACCGAGGGCAGTACAACAATTTCTCAACTAAAATTGTGCGTAGAGTTGATACAGCTTTTATTTATAACTAGGTACCTCATTTAAGTGTAAAGGTCGCACACAAATAAATAAAACCGACCAAGTGCGAGTCGGATTCGCGCAAGAAAGGTTCCGTACCGTTATCTACTTTATCTTAGTCACGTTATTTAAATAATTTACTCTAAGGATTTTATATTTAATAGCAGTTCCCCGCGACTTTGCCCGCGCCAAAAGTCGGATTTTCCATACAATTTTTTATCCTCCATTTCAAAGAAAGAAAGAAGAAAGAAAGAAAATACATATATTAATGAATGGACATCACATATCACACGAAAAAGTTATAAAACAAGAAACACAAAAAAATGACAATATATGTGGGTAAGCCAGTCGGACTGTGCAGTTGTGCGTCTGAGATGTCCATATTAAAAGGGCCCCACTCAGCTTAAGTCGTGACCCGCTAGGGGCCCCGACGCTGGTTTTCAGTAGACCCTAGCTGAGTGAGGTCACGGACTGATACGCCAAACATTATTAAAAATAACAATACCTATTATTAATAAACAGTAAAAAACTAAATTATAGTCAAATATATATATATATAAATGTGTATAAGTGTAAAACAATAAATACAGCACGGACAGATATTCGGACGACTAACTCACGCAAAACGTAATTATTGCTACGCTCAGTATACTTCATAGATCGTACTTACAAAACAAGATTCAAGAATCGCTGCGCGGCGCGTTGGCAAGATAAGGCCTATAGCAACGACATATTTATAATCTGTGCCTATAGATAAATTAGCTGCTGTTTATAGCGCACGAGTCATGAAAGGTAACCAGTTAAACATTAGTGTGAATCCACGCCGAACGCCTGGGTCTTCCTACTTCCCCCCCTGATGATTTTATATCGCGACAAAAAGTAGCCTATGTCCTTCCCAGTGTCTCAAACTATCTCTGTGCCTTTCATTTGATTCGATCCAGTAGTTTCGGAGCCTATTCGATGCAAATAAACAAACAAACAAACAAATCTTTCCTCTTTATAATATTATATTTATAATGTTCAGGCCCATAAATGCAACGAGTGTATGTACCCTTAATTTGCAAGAAAACATAAGTGAAAAGTCCAACCCACGTTCGATCAGTTTCTTGTTTTACAGAGATCGGAGTAGGTAGATTGTTTTGGGGTAAATTAACATGGACATGCCCTCGCTATTATGTGGTCTTATAAGTATTTAATATAAATGGCATTCATCGTAAAAATAAAAATAACAAATTTGTGAATAGTGTCAAACCAAGTAATTGCAGGTAACATAAAATAAGTAAGATTTATTGGTTTTTGGCATGAGTAATTGGTTCTTCAAAAAAAAAGCATATTCATATTATTACAGCACTGTCAAAGTACATCAAATCAATCTACCTACTCCAATCTCTGGTTATCTTGTTGTTGTGTGTCATCAGTCTTATTTTGGGGCTTTGTCAAGCCTCACTAAAGTTTTCCCCTCAAATTCTTTCACGTGGAATTCGGCAAAACCAATTCCTAAAGTTTTTTCCCCAGGCACAATTTTGTATTCATTTTTCTAGGGGACTTTCTGTTTGACACAAAAATGAAATGTTTTCTTGTTGTGAATTAATTTGTGAGGTCTGTGGGAATACAGTAATTTTTATCGTGTCAAGTTTTGTCTAGGGGCTTCAGGGTTTAACAATCGTTCAGTATTGTTCAAGCGCCTCTGGGGACGCGAAAGTGTATGGATTTACTGTCATACTTTAAGGATCACTCGCTTTACTTTCAATATCGTAAGATAAATATGCGTTCGTTCGCTGGTCTTTGATTGGCATGTTACGTCAACTAGTTT
This sequence comes from Pyrausta nigrata, assembly GCA_949316185.1. Classification (NCBI taxonomy): domain Eukaryota; kingdom Metazoa; phylum Arthropoda; class Insecta; order Lepidoptera; family Crambidae; genus Pyrausta; species Pyrausta nigrata. Next base: position 13,947,024 of record OX438943.1, read on the forward strand.
GATTGGTTGGTGTACTAATTGCTGACACGGACTGGCGGTTCCTATTTAATTTTACTATTGACCCCATGTCCGAAAAAAATGGTGGTAGTAATTATACTAATCTATCTTTTATCGTATTTTATATTTATAAAATATTTTATAACAAGTAAAAGCAAAAAGTGGCCGCAATGCCATTAATCAATAAGTATTAGTTCCATTGATCACACGTATAGAAAATGGTAAAAGAGTTGTTCTGTCGCCATTCAATGGCAGTAATGGCTCGGGATCACGTCATTTGGCATAAAGCCATTACTAACCTGCCTAAACAGTTGTATTTACAATTTTATTACAAGATCATGAACGACAGACATGATAGCTAGGTGGGAAATTACACATGTTTCATTCATGTGTGAAGAATTACTCCATGTTTAAAGTATATAGTTACTTTTTACGATCATTTAAAGCTAACCTCGTAAGAAATTAAATCAAAGTTCACTTACAAAAATTAATCGACTGTGTCATCCGGTGGGACTCAAAACCACGTCCCTTCGCTATCCGGGCGAGTGCTCTTACCAACTAAGCTACGGAGGACGTTAGTCAGTCGACGAATTTTTGCAAGTGCTTGCTACGCCAGTGAGCCGGCGATCGATTTCATCAATACTTGGGGAATGTACCCGCATGTATTCGATGGAAATATTTTTACAAATTGTTAACCATCAGTTAAAATGAAATGCTTAACTTATCGTATTTTTATAACTTAAGCAATTGTTTTGCAAGTTTTTACGAAATTAAATCAAATTTCACTTACAAAAATTTATCGACTGTGTCATCCGGTGGGACTCGAACCCACGTCCCTTCGCTATCCGGGCGAGTGCTCTTACCAACTAAGCTACGGAGGACGTTAATCAGTCGACGAATTATTGCAAGTGCTTGCTACGCCAGTGAGCCGGCGTTTGATTTCATCAATACTTGGTAAAAATATTTTTCGTAAAAACTTTCAAAATATTTGCTTAAGTTATAAAAATACAATAAGTTAAGCTGATTTCATAATCGAACACCGGATGACACATTATATCAATATTTGTAAGTGGAATTTGATTTAATTTCGTAAAAACTTGCAAAATAATTGCTTAAGTTATAAAAATACAATAACCTCGTAAGGCCCAAGCTGATTAAATAATCACAAAGCTTTGTCATAACTTATTTTTTCTTATATAAAAATCAGTCATTTAAAATGGAAATAAAATCCTGTTGTAATGTGTACCGTTATACAAGCATTAATCCATCAACGTCATACTGGTATAATTATCATCGGTGTCATAACATCCAGAATCATTAATAGACCCAATCGCATGTATTCCGATAAACTGGATTCATAAATCATTTCAGTTTATTCTGATTCGGTACCAGTATAAATGAAGTTATATTTAGGAATTTGAGTTACATTTAATACTCTTTTCATTCATCAAATAACTTCATCTGTCGCATAATTCTAAACTATAGATTTTACGGCCTAGTCTAAGGTTTTGCTGCATGCCTTAAAGTTCTTAGCTTGCTTTCTGTTCCTTGTTTTGTCGTACAAATTCCCCCTTAGAGCTCGTTCACACGAGGACGATTCGTGATTTTTGACGATTAGTCTTTTTTCACGATTGGTTCTTTTTTTTTATTGACAGCGGCAATGCTTTTTGAATGCCTATATTCACACGGATTACGAATCGTGAAAAATGACGATTCGTCTTAAGTATAATATCGTGTTTTAAAAAATCACGAATCGTTAAAATACACGAATCGTGAATTCATTGTGACGGATCCGCTGATGCCACTAATTCGTATATTTAGAAGAATCGTGAAAAAACACGGTTCCGTATGCAATGCGAACGTCCATCCGTCATGACGTATCGTGTATTTTGACGAATCGTCAATGACGAATCCCGTGTGAATGAGCCCTTACTAATAATGATTTTGCTACACTTGAATAAATAAGGCGGCTAATTTGAAATGTTTGTCTTCACTATGTCATGTCACCTGTCTGTTAACAGTTCCAAATTAGCTGGCTCATATATCAAGATGTGGCAAATTCATTATTAGTAAGAGGGTAAGTGATTGACGAAATTTTACGCAAAATCACTGTCGAGTGACTGGCGTCCTTGGTAGTTCAGTTGGGGATGTATTCGACCGGAAAGAGAAGGTTCGTGGGTTCAATTCCCATCTGAAGCTTTAGTACAAATATGCTTAACAGGACCACCATCCCAAAAATCATTATTTTCTGAGGCTAAGAAAGTTCAGTTGAGCCTCGTAGAAAATATTTTTTGCTCTTAGTAGGTATGATACTCACTGTACGCAATATTTCATGTTTATTCCCTGACTGTGATGAGATATTTATTCTGTTCCCGGTCCGCATTTTAGTCGGATGCTGTGTCTTGTCTTTGGATCCATTAGGTTTATGAGTTATTTTGGACAGGTTAAGGCCCATTCATATTGGGCGAACAAGCGACTATGTAACAGTAACAGACTGAGAAGCTTTAATTCATAATTATTAGCTTTGCTGAAATATTGTCAAATAGACTAAGAAGCGAACATCGATTAAATCATATGTAGATAAGAAAACCTTCCGTTTGTATGCATAATTATTACCCGATTGTGAAAGGAGGGATGTTTTTCAAGATGTTTATAATGTATTGTATAATTGTTTGGCACGCCCTACAGCCCAAACGGCTAGACAGTTTTTGACATATGAGGTATCGTTAAATTAATCAACATTTTGAGAGTGACATAGGCTATATATATTTTAAAAATGGCGCCCGCAAATGGAAATGAAGAGGGGAGGGGGGATTGATTTTTTCCTTACCATAGCAATATGGGTATCAATAATAATGTTGCTTGTTACAGCAAGTCACAGAATTAGTGGTTTGAAATTGAAATTTAGTAAATTATAAATTCAGAACTGACATTTATGTCAACGCAGGAATTAAAAGATGCGCGTAATGTTAACAAATAAGTGGGTAGTGTATAAGCCACACATCATTTTACCCAAATCTGTCTTGAGGTTACGAAAATTTGACAGATCAGGTCAGGTTGATGTGTGGCTGACTGGACCTATTTAAATTAGTTTCCCAATGTAACCGCATCCTAAGCTTAGAAAAGCAACAATGATGAATGTATAACTTAGTCAAACGTGTACATAGCTAGTTTTGTTTTGGTGCTGGCAAAGTAGCAAATGATTTATCACAAGATAGCAAACCATTTACAAAATGAGCGTTATGACTACTTAAGAGATGAATACGTGTTTTGGTACAGATAATGTTAGTTTAATTCACTCATTGTGATTAATGGTGATTGTGACAGAGTACTAAGGATTGTAGTAAGAAGTTAGGTTATATTAGAATAGTCATAATCGTGATGGATGGAAACTTGAATTTAAGGTTAGGTTAGTTCTTAGGTTTTAAAATTAACAATGTACGTATGTACATATTCGTTTGCGGGTATAATTTAAACCAAACCTGTCTTTAAAAAATATATTTTAGAAATAAGTCTACAACTGGCAGTCATTGGTGAGCATACATAATAATACATATTTTCGAACATAGAACCTCCCCTTTTTTAAATCAGTTAAAATCCATTACAGATTATAGACATCAAAGCATGTTTAAATGAGTCTGCAACCTTTTCTCTTCCTAACCTATAACGAAGCATTTGAGTCAGTCTGCATTACGGTGAAGAATGCCAAACAAAAAGGCCTGAAGGGTCGAAAATGATAAAAATTTAAGGTTCTCCATTTACAAGCGTGAGTCAGTGAACGAGAAAATAACATAGAGACATACTGCGAAGACTGTTGGGAGTTCCTCTAATTGCGGCGATAAAAAGTAAACGATTTTTAATAGAGACAAACAAAAAATTTGCACTAATATTACACAAACAAACTCACACAGAAAAATATTAAATAAGTATGTATTGAAAAAATATTTTATTGATAGGGTTTCATACCAACTTAATGTAAACCTTTAAAAGCTCAATCATAAACCTTCGTGGTTCTTAGTGACTATTATGTTACTTTATATTGTATTGTTTTTTAATTTGATAAATACATTAAAAAAAGTAATTACAGTGGAGCGACTGCCATCTGACCTCCTTGACCCTAACTAGGGGAACCTGACTAGTTTGGATCATAGTAACACATTCAGTCGCCTGAATGTGCAGGTTTTCCCTTACCGTAAGAGCATCGGGTGGAAATAACTAATGTACATAACTCGAAAAAAGTCATCGGTACACGGCGGCAGCTGCAGCAGAGGCGGCAGCAGGTGGCGTAGTGTGGTTCTATGTATAGCCACTACGCTACCGACGCTACGATACTATCGATAAAGATACTACCTATCTAATAAAGCTTCTATGAGATTCTCGTGATTTCTCTTCGACCATTCAATCCACCTTCAAATCGCGCCTATTTTGTATCACACGGTCGTATTGTGTTTTAAAAAATTCATAACGTTTCCTCTGACGGGGAAATAACCTGCCAATGTGTGCGTTTCTAATGGAAATACTTTATGAAGCCCCCAATAAAAATAAGGAAGGTAAATTGAACAGAATCCGTCGCTGCGTACATAATTTGCTTTTTGAAATGATTTTGTTACGTTACGAGTTATGCGTTTTATTTCTATTTGTTTTTGCGTTTGAACCTTTTTGCAATTTGAGGGCTAGCAGTGAGGTGATTTTGCGAATGATTGGCATTTTTTATGTCCGATAAACACGTTTATGGCTCAAAACGCATGAACACGAGTAATATCGTGTTACTTCAATAAACATTTAGAAGCGAATTCGTTCCAAAACTATTGAAATATAATAATGTCCTCCTAGCCGAATTTCGACCAACAGAGATTAGCCAACTGCGCGGGACATATTATAGTGCACAAGTGTGTGCGCAATACACAGGTGCACTCTCTGTTCCTTCACTCTCATAATTCGGTGAGACGGCCGTCCGACATGACCGTAGAGAGATCAGGCGCAGGACCAACGGCTTAAAGTGCTTTCCGAGGCACGGGGGTGTTAACACCACCAACATAATGAAAAGTAGGAAAATTATTATTGCAAGACCGATTTTTTTTTAAAATAATTAAGAAATGATCATCACGAAAACTACTGAAAATCGGGGAACTTACATAGAGTATGTTTGGATAGCCCTAGATGTAAGTATTCCATTAAAAAATAGTGCCTTATGAACCAGCCTGTATATATCCTCTCCTTTTATCCCGACAACGAAACAAATTGTACCTGCCTTTATCACATCAGACCATTATAGATAGTCGGACAGGAGGTTCTCATATCGAATCTATAAATAATCCTCCGGGTAGTTCCCGAGGGGAAAAATCGAAACATACATCCGCTCCGTAAGCTGTAGCTCACTGCGAGGTTGTTAATAATGTATAGAGCTAAAAGATTAAGCTGTAAGATGGTACAGTAGCCAGCTACATATTCATTGCAAATTCACACTTATTACTAAGGTATAAGATACTGCAGTGTACCTTGATGTGCTGACGTCCGTACATAAGCACCAATTTTGAGGCCGAATAGCGTTTGGGTGTACAGTCGGCAGCACGTCAGGTAACCCATTTGAACTACCAAAACAGCTTTTATTGCGTAGGCAATAGAGGCGGTCTCAAGGTCAAAGTGGTGTGTTCTGGTGCGGCCGTGCGTCCATCAAGCATCAAGCTTTATTAAGCTTTAGAATTTGGAAGTCATGCCAATCGTCGTCATGGTACGAGTAAACGCACATGAAAAAAAAAGTGTTCTTAAAAACACCAATTTACAATTTTATTTATTTATTTTATTTGTACGGGTTTTATTTTTTGTTTCGTAAAGTTTTGTAAGGTTTTGTAATATTTAGTGAATACATTGATACATTTTTATATCATCAAACCGCCTTACTTATAATAAATATACCTCTTTTCAACATAATAAGAGCTGTTAATATGAAATGTTTGTAGGATAAAAAGGAAGAAAGGTTTAAAGGTTGAAGCATTTAATAAAATTGAAAACTTTTTACGGTGTTATTACAAAGAAATAGACCAGGTTTAAATTAGGCCTAAATATTAGCCGTCAACAGAGGAATGAATGACACATTCGTGACAAAACCTAATAGAGAAACGCTTATCTAGTTGGCTAGCTAATAGCTTAGCCTTGGCTTAAACCCGGTCTAAGTTTTTGGAATAACGGGGTAACAGTTTTAAAATTACAACAATCCACTAGTAATTTCTAATATACCTAAGCTAGCTATGTGTTTCCACTTAATACCTAGGTTAAGCTATGAGCATTGGCTATGCTTGTTCTCGCAAAGATACGACTAATTCTAAGCAAAACTGAAATGTGATGTTCTAATTTTACAAATTGTGGTACATAACTCAATGCGGCTCATAATTACGCGTACAAAAGATTAATTACATAGTAAATTGCCCGTATGTTTCACTCGAATTACTGAAATAGTCGTTGCTCTACAATCGTATGTATTTTGTGCTGAAAACATAAATAAACTCAGTTTAAACGAATACGAAACAAAAATAGAGTGAAACTGATACTAGCGATATTTCAGCATTAAAATATTATACTCGTGTTAAATAAACTAATATTTGTTTAAGAGTATTTGTTCCTATATTGACTTTTATATAGGGTATCACTCGGTACAATAGTAACGATCATGAATATAATTAAAGATGTCCCTAAAAGCAAAACTTGAATTAAATCGTACAGGCAATTTCCGAAAACCTAGAATCAAAGTAAATAAAATTATTTAAAAGTGAGTCTTGAGCTTGACTCTGCCTACGCCACGTCTGGCTGAATCTAAAGTCAATATCAAACCCATTTCAAATAACATCAAAAAATGACTTAATTATGGTTATACACGGTGTTATTGAAATAACGCAAAACCTCTTACAAGCAGGCTCTGCTGCTCAAATACAACCACTTTTATTATGGGACCAACATAGAAATCTAAAAAAAAACAAGTTCTCCATACAAACTGATGTCAGCTGGTTATGGTTTAGTATGGGGAAGCAAACTTAAATTTTGCGATTTCGATGTTGGTCCCATAGAAGAAGTTGTTGTATTTAAGCAACAGGATTGGCCTCTTAGAGGTTTTGCGTTATTACAATAACACCTTGTATAAGTTTAAGTAAGAAACCAAAAATTCGCACACAGGTAGGATTTGAACCCACGTCTTTTGGCTCAAATCCTACCTGTGTGCGAATTTTCGGTTTCTTATTTAAACTTATACACGCTGAAATTTTAATGGTTGTTTTCCCGCAGTAAAATTAGTGCAGTTTATGCTGTGTTGCTTAGTGCGTAGAGCTTCTTTTGCTTTAAACGTTGATTTCGTGCGGCAAGCAGTACCCAAGTACGTGAATTCTCGTAAAAAAAACTATCTTTTCTCACGTTTTCGAATTGATAATTAATTTTTTTAGTACTTTGAGAGCAAAAATATTTTTAGTTTAAAAAAATTCTCGCATGATTCGATAGTACTACTAAAGGTAAATCGTTCTGCTGCGGGAAAACAACCACTAAAATTTCAGCTTGTATAAATAAGAAAGAACACTGTGAGTGTTAAAAATATTAAAAACCTATAATTATTGTTCTCAATACTCATTTTAAAGACTTATAAAAGTTACAAAGTTGTCTTTTGGTGCACGTTTTTTTTGCGTGGATACTGAAACATAATATTCCCAAAGAAGGTAAAAATGATAGCTCTTGGCCCTCCATTAGCGTCGAAATACAATTTTGCTTTGTTTGACTACTACAACCATTTTGTGTTATCGAATTTCACACCCGAATATTGCCAAATATCTATCACTCCACGTCAAAGTTCTTTTGTTATTATTAAACGTCTATCGATCTTCTATTTTATGAAAATGTCTTTGGAGAAGAGATTATAACAATTAAGGTACAGAGTGTAGGGTAGATAAAGTAAATATTTTTAAATACAGTCTAGTATATCATACTTACTACGCACTACATGACTACATGTCAAAAATTTCATCTTACATTATTAGAGATTTAGATTTTAAGTTACATTATATTTTTACCTTAAGTATAAAGAAATAATAATGTCTGAGTCCGAAATATTTAAAAGTATTAAACCAAAAACAGATTATTAAACCGTTCTTAAATGCAGAGATAGCCACAAAAAATATATTTAAATCTTGAAGGTGGGAAAACTGACACCTTATAAATGTCGTTTAGAAGGGCAATATGTGATTGATTCACTTGTATTAATTACAAGGCATATTCCTTAATTACAGCCTTTTCATATGAATTGTATAATACGCATTTATTTTCACTAAAATAAATTATGCTCAGATCCATACTAATATTATAAATGCGAAAGTGTGTCTGTCTGTCTGTCTGTTACCTCTTGATGCTTAAACCACTGAACCGATTGAGATGAAATTGGGTATGGACACAGTTGGAGACCCTGGAAAGGACATAGGCTACATTTTGTCGCGATATAAAAACATTAAGGGGGTGAAATGGGGGCTGAAAGTTTATATGGAAAATCGAACTCTTGCGGGCGCAGTCGCGGGGAGCCACCATTAAATACATTTTAATAACGATTGATTTAACCATCGAGTATTTTTGCAAGAATAAGGTAGTTTTATAGTTTAAATAGGCATGGCGTATACGTACACAAGGCCGCACGTCAGACTACCCCTCAAAAGATCTTTTTGCAGTTCACATTGTTAACTTGATATGTTGCCGCTGTACCTACCTACATAACATCCGGACAACACGGGTCTAGAATAATTTGCACTATTTCTATCTCTTGAAGATGATAGGAGATAGCCTGGACTGTCCCTTTCTCCGGCATTGCTGCCACAGACAAGTCCCAGTAATTGCGGGAGTTGAGGTTATAATGATTATAATAATAATAGTACTTATATAGTAATTTATTTAATTACTGTTTGTGTGAATATTTTATGTATGGATCTGTGTAATCTGAAATAAATATTTTGAATTTGAATTAAAGTGAAAGTCCACTTGGCACCAGTTACTTTGAATTCGATTAAGTTTTATTTATCCGTCTATTGATTCCGATCTCAATTGCGATTCCTTCGTGCAATCAATAAAAGAGTATCTAATAGTTCCGCAGTACTCAACCAAAGACAAACAAGACATCGCTCCGTGGTCAATTGCCATAGCTAATCCGAACATTGAACTAGCGCCAAAACACAGATTAAGCTCCCTCAAGAAAACCCTTTGTAATTCTAACTCGCCACCGACCTCGCAACTCAGTTTTGATTTACCTACTTAAACATTTGAGTACACGGCAGCGAATAGGCCAAGATTTGCAAAGCAATTACGCTTGTTCATATGATATTACATACACATATTTCAAAGACAAGGAATAATTAATGATTTGAGCCAAAATAATTAAATAATTATCAAGGATTTAAAATTGCTGTCATGAATTTCATATCAAAAACAGTCTCTAAATGTCAACTTTTATTAAACAGTACGTTTATTCTTACTGGATCGGTGAATATTACTCAAACTCCTTGTAAATAAAAATGCCGGACTAAATTTTTAATAAGAAACCAAGAACTCGCACACAGCCTACCCGTATGTATTTTTCGTTTCCTATTTAAACTTTTTAAAATAAAACAACACTGTGAGTTATTGTTTTTTTTAAAGTGATAAGCATTCACTTTGCAATCTAAATAACGCTGTGTTTTTTTTCCGGTTGCAAAGTGAATGCTTATCACTTTAAAAAAAACAATAATTTATCGTTTTGCAAGCTCTTCATCTTTCGATTGTTAAATACTTGCAAAAAGGTATTTCTTTCGAGTGTTGAGGGTGTAATTCCAATAACATTGATGAAAGCAATGCGGCATTACAGCGTTAAGAAGCACTTGAAGATTTCGACAGGCTCTGCCAACGCCAGGGTGGCCGAGAGGTTAGGCAATCGCCCGGCATGCGAGGAACGCGGGTTCGATTCCCGCCTCAGGCGATCACTTTTTCATGTGCAATAATATATTAAGATTGCAAAGTGAATGCTTCTCACCATTAAAAAAAAAACAATAATTTATCGTTTTGCAAGCTCTTCATCTTTCGATTGTTAAATACTTGCAAAAAGGTATTTCTTTCGAGTGTTGAGGGTGTAATCCTAATAACATTGATGAAAGCAATGCGGCATTACAGCGTTACGAAGCACTTGAAGATTTCGACAAGCTCTGCCAACGCTAGTGTGGCCGAGAGGTTAGGCAATCGCCCGGCATGCGAGGAACGCGGGTTTGATTCCCGCCTCTGGCGGTCATTTTTTCAAGTGCCATAATATATTTAGATTGCAAAGTGAATGCTTATCACTTAAAAAAAAACAATAATTTATCGTTTTGCAAGCTCTTCATCTTTCGATTGTTAAATACTTGCAAAAAGGTATTTCTTTCGAGTGTTGAGGGTGTAATCCCAATAATATTGATGAAAGCAATGCGGCATTACAGCGTTAAGAAGCACTTGAAGATTTCGACAGGCTCTGCCAACGCTAGTGTGGCCGAGAGGTTAGGCAATCGCCCGGCATGCGAGGAACGCGGGTTTGATTCCCGCCTCTGGCGGTCATTTTTTCAAGTGCAATAATATATTTAGATTGCAAAGTGAATGCTTATCACTTAAAAAAAAACAATAATTTATCGTTTTGCAAGCTCTTCATCTTTCGATTGTTAAATACTTGCAAAAAGGTATTTCTTTCGAGTGTTGAGGGTGTAATCCCAATAACATTGATGAAAGCAATGCGGCATTACAGCGTTAAGAAGCACTTGAAGATTTCGACAGGCTCTGCCAACGCCAAGGTGGCCGAGAGGTTAGGCAATCGCCCGGCATGCGAGGAACGCGGGTTCGATTCCCGCCTCTGGCGGTCATTTTTTCAAGTGCAATAATATATTAACATTGTGAGTGTTATAATAATAAAACAAATAAAGGACTATCAATAAGCACTATGAAATGTATCTTAAGTAAAGTAGCGGTTAAAGAGTTGCAAAATTAGGATCCATTAAATATAAACACAACATTACTCTTACTTCTCAAACGGTCGTAAACATATGAAATAGCAAGAGTCTTGAAAAAATCAATATTCATTATGTATGTCTATTGTCTACCCGTTATCCTAGTCATTATAGCACATTCTTGTATTTAACTTAGGAGTAATTAGTGTGATTATTGAAACAATTGATTATTAATATTAAATCTTTAAAAGTATTTTTCTTGTAAGAAACTTGGCTCATTTTTATCAGCTTCCTCTTGATAGTGCGATATTATCATAAAGCGGTTATTGTTCGGGGATTGTCTGATTTTCGACTATCTGGAAGTCATTGTTGTGAAGTTTGTCGCTTTAATAAGTATTGATTCGTCGGCTCCTTATGTTTTGGTGGCACGTCGAAAACAACAAATATTTCAGCTTATTTACATAGCCACCTACAGTTAACCTACTTCAGTACTAGTCGTAACTAAAGGAAAGTAACACGTAAAGAACTGCCGAATTATGTAAGCAATGGTTACTCACATTATTAAACAGACATTGATGATAACAATGTAATCTGTACCAACTCAGAAATGACAGTTATTGAAAGCTTTACTGATTGTTTAGTTTAAGAACATAAGCAATGTCGATATTGCTTATGTTCTTAAACTAATACGCTTAGTATTTTATTTCGTTTTTTGTTACATCTTCCAACTTCAGTTTTCAAAACTCCAGCTTGTGATGGTGGCTAAAGATTCTACCAGCGGTGGTAGGCTTCGTTGTGTGCTGATAGCTACCACGCTCCCGAAAACACGAGCCCAGCGCTAAGCAGCTTGCTGTGTTCCGTCGGTGAGTGAGAGGTCTAAGACGTTTGGTTAAGTCAAGAGCAAACTCATTCCAAACAAAAAAAATCTTAGCACGAGATTTCACTACGCGTAAAACAAAAGTAAAATCAGCCTATTAGATCCCACTGCTGGGAAAAGGCCTCACCTCAACTATGAGGAGGTACGACGAGCCATACTCCACCACGCGTGCTCAGTGCGGATTTGTGGAGGGGTGTATGTAAGGCAAGTAACAAACCTTACTGTCAGAAGTTATCAAGCCGCCCTACGGCCTCTGACTAGGCTTAACGACTAATACCACAAATATTGGCCGGGACCAACTGCTTAACTTGCCTTCCGAAGCATGGAGATGCTTGTCATGGACGTCACTTAAATGGTCGGAATGGTCACCCATCCAATCACGACCGCGCCGTTGGTTGCTTGACTTTTGGTATCCATACCAAAGCGCTGCCGCCACTGCGCCACAAGCACCTCGCGCTACGCGTAAAAAACGATAATCTTTCAAAACAAAATCCGATTTATATTGCCGGCAGATCTACCCTTCTAAAAGCTATCACAATGACAATTGCAACTCGATTGCAAAGACATTAATTGTATTTTTTTCATTGTTTTAAAAGCTGATATTGCTTTCCTGAAAGATTTACGAAAATTTCCAAGCCGCCGATTTCTAGCTGTCCACTAGTGATTGGTCATAATTATCACTTTTATACCTTAACAGGCGATTACTTAATTAACGTACCAAAATCAAGTGTTATTGTAAAATCATTATTAGTTAGAGGTTAGTAGACTTGGTATATAACTTGATTCCTTGACTACAAGTCACCCAGATTTTCGTAGGTTCCGTAGGTAATTAGGTGATTCCCTGTTAGGGTAAAGAAATGTCAAATTCATTATTAATTAGGGGGTAGGTAACTCCTTAATTACTACTAAAATGTGTATTTTGATGCAATATCAAAGCCAGAAAATCTTTCTATCTAGCCACCATAATTTTGATTTCATGCCCATTCAATCGGCTTGCGTCAGCATTTAAGCCCGACAAATCCGATAATGTCCGTATTTTTTCAATTCATCACAATCCTGTCAACCGGATATGAATTGTTGATCATTTCTGTCCACCCTGTCATTCAGTTCAGACAATCCGACACGGTTTGATTTGCACACGCCAAAACACAGTAATGCTCCGATCTAGAAGCTCTACTATGTAACACGACTTCCGTAGTTTTGACTTTAGCTGTCACTGTAATAATATTCACCTACATGATTTTTCAACAGACACTCTGTTCCTTCACTCTCATAGTCCTGTGAATGGGTAAGCGTCTCTTCGTCTGGTTTAGCGTGCTTTTCGTGGCACGGGGATGTTAACACCACCAACTTTCCGACAGGCTTTTTCTGATTTATTTCAAGACAGATAATCCCAGAGGTTTCTGGGATTATCCTATATGGGATATTCCTAGTTAAAACCCCGAGTCAGGCCGGTTGGCCTGACTCGGGGTTTTAACTAGGAACCTTGTGGATAGAATCCAGCCTGCCGACCACAAGTCCATCGAGGCAACCATCCCCTGTTAATCTTATTACAGTCCTCTGTTAATATTATGATATTGCGTGAGAACTTGACGGGTTTTGCTCAAAATACGTGTAATATCTTTAAAATAGGACCCCAGCTTTATGCTCCGATCAGATTTTTCAATGATTTGCATGTCAAACGCGCATCCCGTGGTCATGTGTTTACGGCATTCCTGCTAGGCTTTTTGTTTATTTTATCTTGCGCTATAATTAGAACTGTTTTAAAAAGAAAACTTTGAATTAGATAAGAACTTGCAGTCTAATGCTGTTTATAACACTAACGACTCTCCATGAATTTGTTCGCGCTATTGTCGGATTTTCCTCAGTAATTTGAATAACCAATTTTATCCTCTAAAAATTACTATCCTACAATAACAAATAAAGGTGTTGTTAGTAGAAGTCATTCTGTTTTTTAAAACTGTTACAAATCATAACCCCCTTTACTATTAATGATTTTGACATTGCTATTACACTTGAATGACTAAGAGACGGCTAATTTGAAATGTTTGTATCCTATCTGTCATTAAATCCAAACTAGCCGTCTAATATTTATACAAGTGTTAAAGCAGTGTCAAACTTATTATTAGTAAGAGAGGTTATATACACTGAAAAAAAAGGATCAACCAAACTAGTTTTGTTAGTTGAAGGTTTCGTTGTAGGGAAGTAAATGTTTGTTAAATATAAACAAACTTTTGGCTATCAGTAATAAAACTTGTTTGTTACTGATAATTCAGAAGTTCGCAAGTCACTAGGTTTGGCTACTAGTAAGCCAAATTTTGGTTACTGTTAACCAATAATTTTTGTTTAATATATCATTTCATGTAGGTAAAGGTAAGACAATCGACCTATTCTAGAAATTGAGTGAAAGCTACCTACCTGAAATGTTGATGATAGGTTTTAACTGAAACTTACGGTTTGTTCGTCTCAAAAAAAATCCAGCACTTTCAGTTTTCAGTAGCTATTAACAATAGACAGCGTAATTCTAGGCAATTATGTTTCCACAAATTAGCGCTTTGAAGCGTCGACTAGCGATATCAAAACTGTTCTTAATGTTACCAGGTAATAAAGATGTAATCTGATTTTTATTAGCACTCAAAGAAAACGGTGTTAACTTGTAAAAATCATTGTTGAAAGCAACTCAAGCCCGACTTGAGTTAATCTTTTGTTAATTTGCCACGATAGCTCAATTACGCGGGCTATAAGTTTACAATAAATCTCTTCTGATTCTCGTAATGGAAACTACTCACGACACATTAAATTAAAATAAAGTATTCTGTGAATCAGTGTTTTATTAAAGAACAAATAATGTTTGTGTTAAACAACGAATACTGTAGTATATTCACGCAAAAATGATTGGAACTGTATCTTTTAAACTGACAAAAAAATGGACTAAAAAATTAATTAATTTGCTCATTCATACCGCACTGTCATATTTAAGTCAAAAATATCCCCGAACTTTACTATAAAAGTATTTTAACTACGTTTCATCATATAAAGCATAAACATAAATAATTAAGAACTCAATAAAAATATGTCATAAGGCAAAAATTACGAATAAGGGTAAAAATCGTAGCGAATAGTTAGAAAATCATAATTGAAACATAAGCCCTTTGAATATTATTATTTTCTAATAATAAATAAATATTTACGAGAATAGATAAGATAGAGAGAATAAATTTTAACGAGAGAAGATAAAAGTAATGTTTTATCTACATATTTATTTTTAGCTTTATAGCAGCAAAATTGTAATGTCAAATTTTTGGACTTAATGCTTTAAGGCATTTTCTACCAGTCAACAGCGTGGGAATGCGAATGGTTAACCAGTGGCAGGACAGTTAAGGTAAATTGATGTTAAACAAAATTACTGCATAAATGAATAAACAGTGTGTCCAGGTTTCGACTAGCGATAATTTAAGTGCCTTTAAGTTATCAAATTTTAGAGACATAATCCTAATTATAAAAATAAAATTGTTATTTCAAATAATAAATTAAAAAAAAAACACATTTATGGGTTTAGTTTTGTAAAAAGTAAAAAAACCACTTTAACTGTTTTCATTTTTAGGAAGATTTCTTACTATAACATTTTTTTTCCTCTGTGACAGTTAATAATTTTTATTAACCTTTATTTCACTTGATAGGAGATAGCATTACCGTCCAAATTAATCATTTTCATAACTTTTAGGATCTCGAGATCCATAGAAACAGTATTTCAAAAAATAATTCAAATGGCTGCCATTTTCAGAGGTGGGAAGTTAGAACCCAACATCGGGGTTTTTGGCGATAACATTTGATCAATTATTGGCCCATAAATTATAGCTAGTCAAAATCTGGACACACTGTACATATCAGAATTTAAGCCTGAAATAAAAAAAAATATCTTGGTTGCATTTATACGCTTAATATTAAAACAGCCCACAGTTTTTAAATCTCCTATAAAAAAAAATCAGTTGAATATTCATTCAAATTTTAAAAGCTTTTCGTTTCAGAAGCTCTGCTGCATGGCCTCGCTTCCACTATGATCAACGCATTTTTAAAACCTTCAAAATTCACGGAAAATTTAACAAAGTATTCTTCGTAAAGTCAATTACTTTATCCCCATCTGAAAATAGAACAGCAACTTTACAGGGAGCTTATTTTCCATGCTCAGTTCCCGGGTGGTTTCAGTACCTGTAGATTCAATGTACAACTTTTCGACGCAGCGGAATTTATAAATAGGCTTCTGCAACCATTATTTTTTGTGTAGCCATTAAACGTATCGAAATAATAGGTTTTATTTATTAAGTTTGAAACTGTACATATATGATATATCTATAGTTTAAAATTATGAAAATAAAAAAAATACTCACCTGAAAAAATCGCCAACCTTTTCTTCAAACAAAAAATAAAATAAAAACCACCACTAGAAACAGCACTGTTTTCAGTTTACACGCACAAATGAGTACAGAGAAAATAGGTTCGTTCGCGCGTTATTTTCTTGACGGGAGCGCGCGACGTCCTGCCCGTGCGATGTCCACGCTAGCACTGATCCCGTGGACTGGCCCCCCCCTCCCCTACCTGTTACAGGTACTCCATACATCCAGAGGTAAGTAGCTGATATTGATGGACAAATCGAATTGATTTCCCGCAGACGATTAGCGCGCGTTTCGATCGTGACTGCTTATGCACGCGTAGCTTAGAAACGATGATTGGCAGACTTTTTGCTGGGCGGTATTGAGGTTGGTGTTATGTACGGACACAGCTTTCTTGGTCTAAGAGCTTACATAGCTGGCGTGCTTTTGCATTTAATTAAACTTACAGCATTAATTACAAGTACTGGGTGATGTGTGCTTAAAGCGATATTTTAACTTTTTAAACTTCCTTGTTGCGTTGTTTATCATTAACATTATAATACTCAATACGGAAATAGCGATATTATTGTAGGAAAAAATCAAAAAGTTATTAATGTTTTTAATAAGTTACCCCTATTAAGCAAGAAAATATTCTTAGTTTTAAAAGGTAAAAAAAAATCTTAGTAAAAAAAACCAAGCAAGTTTGATTTAAACTCGCGCACTTAGGGTTCCGTAGGTACAAACAAAGGTTTTTTTACAATGTAACCACTTTGTTCCTAACTTATGCTGTAATACCTTTCTTCTTACTAAACTTTATGATTCTAGTTTATTACCCACGAAATGTCGAAAAATACGGCTGAAATGCCTGTATCTGTACGAGTATAGTCTGTTAATTTTTCCCCGCTTCAAGGGACTGCAGCTTTGTAATAAATGTAATTTCCACTTGATACCTACCTCTACGCGTTCCTTAGACAAAAGGTTTTGACAGACAGACGGACAACAAAGTGATCAGAAAAGGTTTTCTTCTTTTCTTTTTAAAGTACGGAACCCTAACAAGAAAATTGTTTTATATGCCTACATTGTTTTTGTTTATATCACATCCTCGTTGCTTTCGTACCTACTTAAAGTTATTCAAGCTAAAGATAGCAGCCGATGCTGTATGAACCTTGTCGTATGACACTATACCTATATTGTATATATGATAATTTTATTACATTTTTAATGCTGCCGACAACCTTGTTATCTTTTCGTCGCTGGGTTTGACACGTTAAAGTAAATTATAGTCGTTGGTAGTAAACAATGTTTACAAATATGAAAAAAAACACAATAAACTGTGGTGGTCAAACGAGACAGTGATATCAGTATGATCACAAATAGTTTAATACTAGTCAAGTTAAAGCTTTTAAGAGAGCTCTAGTGCTTCTAAGTAGCTAAATGTTTTAAAAGTACTTTAACTTTTAAGGGGTCTGAGAGCTCTCTTGGTAAAAGTACGAGAATGTACATAAAACTATTGTTACTACAGATTCGTAAAAGAAAGCATTTTTACAACAACCTAGACATGTTTCAGTGCTCTTGATTAACTTCTATTTCTTCCGACTTGTTATAATAATACCTTAGGTTTGGTCACAGAATAAGTACTAGGTTTGGTTCAGGTATAATGAAACACAAAACTAATTTACATGTCTACAGCGTAAAGGAACACTCTTTCCACGGCTCGGTTAAAAGTAGGTATACAAAAAATATATCTTCTAAATAATGAGTTTCAAATTACAAAGTTTTTAATACTCCTACAACTATTATATAATACCATGTGCTCGTACCCTGAAAACTATTAAAGTAGAAAAGTTAGAGCTATTTCTCCCATTACAGTCATTCCTAAGGTCCTTATTAAATTTTTTATTCAAGTTTATACTAGTCAATAGCCGAGCGGAGAAAACTTCACTTCTCATCCGTAAGGTCGTGAGTTCGATCCCCGCCTGTACCACTGAGTTTGTACAAAAACTTAAGCACAGTCTTTTTCAAAGATATCGCTGCCTAACGGTGAAGGAAAACATCGTGAGGAAACCTGCACACTAATTGTTAATAATGGCTAGTGTGTGAAATGAAGAAGGCAATGGCAAACCACTCTATTAAACATTGCCAAGAAAGTCGTTGTGTGTGTTTCATTCCACATAATGATCATGACCCTCAGTCATAAGGTATACGACTATGAACAAGAAGAATACTAGTCAAACTGACCAAGTAACTACTTGCCCTCCAGAAATGGTAATAAAATAAAACGGTATAATAAAAGTAGTACTCTTAGTAAACTACTTCATCGGATGCCTTACTCTGGATGACTATGTTGGTATCTTTGGCTTTGTCGCGCACGCTCCCGCCAGCCATCTTGCTATGTTGCGGGTCTTGCAATAACCACGCGAGGCTGAAAGGTACCTAAGGGTTCGGAAAAAACAACAAAATATCACAGGGGACAAGGATGATAGTGACATATTTGGAATTTGTTTAAATGTGCAATGTCTGTCTGGATATTTTTATGACTGTGCTTAATTTGTGAAGTGGGCATATCTAGGGGATGACCAAGTGGGAAACGCCCAGGCCAAGATCAACTTAAGAGTCGCTGCGATAGTAAAGTAATACTTGTATTTATAGACAATAGTTTAAAAATGATTTTGGATAGAGATGCGGGGGTTTGATCTAAAACATCATCACAAAAGGGGTTAAAAATTGCTTAAAAAACACGCGATTATTGCCCGCCTGACGAAGAGGGATGGCTAAGTTGAAAATCGGGCTTGACCTACAAAATAGGACCCCTGTATTACCATTTAGTGCGGAAACGCGCTTCTTATGTTTACTGGTAACTGAAAACAGCGTCTCTGGATAACAGACATTGTATTTATTGTATGGAAGGCTGAAAGATGCTGATGCATATCAAAATAAAGTGAGATTGTGCAATAATGTGACGACTAAGCATCTACTACCCTTGGGGTGCAGTTTAATATTGTGATAACTTAGATCTCATCGATTTATTAAAATGTCAAATAATATAAATAGTCAATGTACAGCACCTTTTTCATAAATTAAAAACGTAGGTAGAATTAATTTAAAGCGCTGATCAGACCATAAAACTAACAGTTTAAAAAGTTTCAACTACATCAAATAAGAAATCTTTGAATACGAATGTTCTTTATCGTTGAAAGATTCAAGACCAAAAATGTGTCGATTGAAGAATAATATCTTGCCTAAAAACTACGCCAGAATAGTTTGGAAAGAGTACCCGATCGCTACTAAGAACCACTATATCAAAAGTGTAAATTTCTATGATGATTGCTGAACTCTGCTGAAATTCAACAGACGATGGCACCAAGAAGATCAAAGGAATGCCTGTAAATAACTATAAAACAAGCTGATGCAGGGTTACTATCAGTCAATTGCCAAATTTTACGAATAAGATCTAGGATACAACAATATAAAGAAACGGAATTATTTTTATTCGTCGTATTTTTCGAATAACATCTTTGAAATATCCAAAAATAAAATAAATAGATAACGCAAGTTTCGCGCGCATATTGCTGTTTCAGTTGATCGTTATGAAGACATCGGACGTGTGTATTTTTCTACGAATGAGTTAAATTAAAAACGCGTACGATTTTTTAACAAGCGGATAGGAATAATAAATGCGTTTTTTTGTTTGAGATGACCATGTATTCTTAATCATCATCATGGTGGCCTCTTGGTTATCTTGTCTTGGATCTAGGCCTCTTCCCGCTTCTTCCACTTCTGGAGGTTTTGCGCCCGCCTCATCCAGTCAATCCAGCCTGCGTATCATCGGATATAATAATAATAATGTCCTCCTAGCCGAATTTCGACTACGACGGCCTATCTCAACAGAGATTAGCCAACTGCGCGGGACATATTATAGTGCACAAGTGTGTGCGCAATACACAGGTGCACTCTTTGTTCCTTCACTCTCATAATTTGGTGAGACGGCAGTCCGACATGACCGTAGAGAGATCAGGCACAGGACCAACGGCTTAACATGCTTTCCGAGGCACGGGGGTGTTAACACCACCAACTTCCTGACTCCGGAGCTGTGACTGAGTAATTTCAAGACAGAAAAACCCAAACACTCTCGGCCCGACCCGGGATTCAAACCCGGGACCTCGTGGATAGTACCCAGCGTGCTGATTACTAGACCAACGAGGCAGTCATATAATCGGATACGTCGGATATAATCGGTCCAGCGTTACAGTGGTCTTCTGCTCCTTCTGGTGTCTGCTCTTAGTCTCCATTGAAGGACCCGTCTTGTCCAGCGAGTTCTGTCCTTCCTTGCTCAAGCCCACTTTTTCCTCGCTTATTTTAATATTCCAAAGCTATTTTCCTGATTCGCTCCTAAAAATCAACTCTTTGCTATGTTACCCTGTATACGAGTATACATGTCCTATAAACTATCCTGTATCGCCTAACCCGCAACAAACATAGGTTCAGCCCTAATAGATGTTTTGAAACATGTTATTCAATCGCAAAGGCCGATTCACACAGCCGCACTGACCGCACGGACTGAGGTTGCAGCTGATGGGCAGTTTGTCGGTAACTAGAATAATCGGATCTATAGTATAGGTACGTCGTGGCGTATGTTGTCCCTTGAAAACAACACCAGATAATAATCATCCTTGATAAGTAATAAAATCCATACTAATATTATAAATGCGAAAGTGTGTCTGTCTGTCTGTCTGTTATCTCTTGGCGCTTAAACCACTGAACTGATTGAGATGAAATTTGGTGTGGAGATAGTTCGAGACCCTGGAAAGAACATAGGCTACATTTCGTCGCGATATAAAAACATTAATGGGGTGAAATGGGGGATGAAAGTTTATATAGAAAAACCAACTCTTGCGGGCGAAGTCGCGGGGAACCACTAGTAATATATATATATGTCGGAAAACAAGGCGGTTGCGCTGTTTATTTTGAAGTTTCAAGCTGTCAGAACGCGATGACAGGCGTCAATCGGATTTGTGGTTTAACTATAGAGCTTCGTTCGGAAATCGTATCATACGATTACGTCAATCTAGCGCCATCTATTGAGTTTAGTCGGAAATCGCCAAGTAGTTTACTTAGCATGGTCGATACAACGACGGCAGCACTTGTTTCCGTCTTTTTAACGTTTCCTGTGACGGGGAAGTGACAACACTGGACAGTCTATCACTGAGCGCCAACACGAACAGTTGTGTCTTGGCTATTGCATCGTTGTATCGAACTTGCTGCGTTTCTCGATTGTAATCTGAAGCCATCCATGTAATCTTTAGTTATTTTGTGTCGATTTGTTTGTGATACTGATAATAGGCGTCTGAATTAATTAACCTGACTATTATTTCGAGTATACCGCCTCGTATGAGCCACCTGACAACGATTCCTTACAAGCCACCGATGACATATATAACTCTGGATGTAATTTCTGGCTATGAAAAGGTACCTCTTTCATGTTTTATGCGACGCTATGCCACATGGAGGGAAAGTATTTTAAAATATTTAAGAAAGACAATTTTCTGAAAGGTCTTTATGTTCCAAACAAATTGTTTCTTAGCTTACTGTTGTAATAACAATAAGTGTAAGTTCGTAATAATTAAGTTTATACGTAGAACATTATCCCATCTATGTAAGCTAAGCGATAACATTATCAGACAGCGAACAGTCCTAACTCTGTCATGTTTCAAATTATACCGGCGAAACACATAAAAGAAATGTAAAAAACTCGGATTTAGCCGCCCAAATTGCCTACAATATTTCACCTGAATGTACCATCTGGAATCCCTGAATGATACATTTAGACTCCTGAGAGTGATATTAAAAATTTAACATCGGACACGTACAACTCAATGATACGTGAGTTAAGCTTAGTACATATCAGTGCGGTATTTTGAACATGATTGATTATTATCGATAAGTGTCAATGTAACAGCTAACCCAAGTAATATGGGTATTTATCTACGTCCGTAAACATCTTCCCCTGTCAATCTCTTGTATCAAATAAACCATACAATGTTTACCCGCCATATGGGTATGTACTTTTACACATAAACTAACTAGTAAAATACTATACTAAAATTTCTAAACTTATGTAATTAATCTTACCTATCATACGTTATCCTAATCGCCATAGCACAAGCTCACGCTTAGTTTGGGACTAGGTAATTAGTGTGATTGTTGGAACACTTTCGCATTTATAATATTAGTATGGATGTGTTAGTAATTATGTAACATCACTACTGTGCACAACATTCAATTACAACTAAAATTTAGTTTTCTATTAAGCTGTACAAATTATTCCCTACACTATCTACGTTTTTAAAGTTGGTTGACTGTTACTCAGTACCTATTAAAGAAAACTTAGCCGTAATACAGTAACACTTTTTCAGCCATATCCAGCTATCCAAACATCTACAAACTAGCCTACATTTAAAAAGTGGAGGGGGAAACTCAGCTGTTGCACGCCGGCTCCGCAAAGTTTCAAAGGTTGGATATAGATAAATATAATATAATCTGTGTGATTGCGAGGGCAGGTCTTTTATTAAAACTCTGTGCTGCTTCACCTCATTTTGCAACTGTCATGCGCAGAGCAAGGTAAGATTGGTTTTATGATTGTATAGTATGTGATACCTTTGGCGCAATGTGCTTTAGTAGGTATATTGTAAGTACTCTACTAAAAGTTAAGAATGAGTCTCTATTTGAGTATCGGTTTAATACAGCAACAACGCCACAGTTTGATATTTTCTAAATCTTCAAAGTATTATGCTATTTATACGAGTAGACCATTTTGTATGTATGATCAACTTACCAAGATACGTATTTTAGGCATGGCTTCATACCTAAAGAACATTATGCGAGAGTTATCAATTTTAATAATAAAAATATGTTTGTAACTTAGCAGCGTGTAACAGTTTTACTATGGTATCGCATTTTTTTTGTCTCAATAAGAACCTTCCACGGACAAAAAATTGCGTTCTCAAATTATACCAACTAACCAAAGGTTAATTTTTATTTACCTACGAATAGATTACATCGGATGTTCCTTATAAGTTATCAAGCCGATGCGTGGTGACTAGGTGACCACCATACTTATCAATTGAACCCCTGTGTATATTCAGCGATTTTTTTATTTTTTTTATTTAATAAGAACTCATACAGAGTACAACCAATACAAAAAAGATAAGGCTTTAAAACTAATAAAGGTCTAGATCGTAATCCAAAAAAAGTGTTCCTAGCATGTTTGACATAATAGAAAAACTTAGGTTCGAGTTAGGAGAAACAATAAATAAACAAAAACGGTGCTTGAATAACCAATACAGAAATTGGTAGGTAACCAGTGCGTATAGCGCAACTTATCTTGGTAGTTATCGAGATACATTCCAAAACAAAATGTATGAATGGTGGTCACGTATCACCACGCATCATCTTGGCATCTTACAAGAAACACCCTGTATAAATCATCAGATAAGTTCCCTACCTTATTACCCAGTACCTACCCTATAGAAGCATTAATGATGCTGCTATCACACTGAGTAAGCCACTTAACATCTAATCGTGGACATTTTCCTCAACCTTTTACAACGGATATCCTGTTAGATACCAACACCCTTCGTGTCTTTTGTGCAAGAACAACTTGGGTACATTGTCACTCACTTTTTGTGCCAAAAAGGTTTTTATACGGAAGTTTTCCTCTGAAAGCACGTGAGGTGAAGGTTACGCACATTTTTACGTACATTTACTCCTTTTGTGAGTTTGTATCTGTACTCTTAAGTGTATACCTAATATTTCAAGTCGAATTCCGGCTATGGCGGTCAATCTCTATATTGATAAGTAAGCCAATTACGCCGGAGATATTGAAGACCCTGGGTGCAATCTCTGGTACTTCATTCTCATAGACAGGAATCTGACATGACTGGAGGGAGGTCAGGGGTCAGACCAAGGTTTAGGTAATGTGATGCCTTCTGGGAGAGCTCGTTCCACCGTCGACTCTGTCTACGCCACGTCTGGTTAAGTCTAGAGTCAATAGCAAACCCATTCCAAATTTAAAAAAAAAACTGCTTACCGAGGCATGGTGGACGTTATCACCACCAAACGTACAGGCTCTGCTTAACAAAGAATATCATCATATGTTTTCAAAACATTGCTCTGACCCCATACTAAGTTTCTAAATCAACTGTCTGGTGATAAGGAAATAAGAGTGAATGGTGGGGCCACAACACCCAGACCTAAGACAATATAAAAATGGTTTTGTCAATTAATCGGAATGGGGATCGAACCCGGGACAACCAAAACCACCAATTCACACCTACTTTCCTCTTGCATACGAGAAGAGAGTGAAATTCGCTGCCGGATGAAGCGTTCCCTAAACACTATGATCTGGATCCTTAAAAAAAGAGTGAATCGACATGACCCATCCACAGCTGCATCTTCGCATACTATCAACTTAGATCGTGGTCAAATATCTGACTATTAACAAAAAAAAACTGAGAAGGCCTATATTCAGTAGTGGACACGATCAAGATGATGACCTAAAAGAAATTTGAATGCTTTAAGCAGTGATAATGCCTACTGCACTTGATCACAAAATAAATAGCAAACGGAATGGAGGTATGGTGGAATATATTCCTAGTTTAACTGAAACGACGAATTCCCAACTTGTTGAGTTGTATTTACTCAGGACGTTTAAATAAACCTGATACACGTAACACGGGATGGAAATGCTGTACTCAGCTTTCGTATTTAGTGGTCTGTAGTAAAATAACTTTCCCTAAAAAGAAATTAAACTGAGCTAGTTTCAATGCTACATTTAAGTATTTATCAAAGTAGAAAAAAAAAATAAAAAACTTTGTTTTTTTCGCAACTTCTTCCAATAAATGTGTGATTAACGACACAAAGTTTTACCCCATTTCCCCTTTTCAAGGTCACCACAGAAAATGGCCTTTTTCTTAACGAATGTCTCTATCCCAAAATCTGTTCAGCAGTTTAAGCGTTGAATGGTAATGTAATAAGAGATAGACAGTTTTACTTTCATAATCATAGTAGGTACTAGTAGTGTTGTGATATTAAGAAAGATGTAGGAATATTAAGATCAGCTATTTAATCAGTGGTAAAGTTGTAGATGTCTAAACTTTACCCCGACTTACTTTACTGACTTGTGTTTTTAATGGACCTCAAAAGATAAAGGCCTGTTCAAGAATAAGAATAAACAAACATGAAATGGATACCTACTTATGCCATGGAAATTCAATTCCACATATAACATTTCTTAAGCTCCCCCAAAATCGTTTGTTACTGCGAAACCAAAACTTCACCAAAGTGCTGCGAAGTCGAGTATCTCTGACAAATTAATTTAAACATGAACAGCAAACTAACACGTTCAAGATGCATTCTGTTTTCTCAGGCCGCGTGAGTTAGTGGGCACTTCTTTGGTACTTGTGAGTACTTGTCTCGAGTGCGCGACTATTCGAATGAGACCAAACTACGTAAGTTACGCGAAGGACTTATCTTGCGAGTATATCTTGATGATATTATGCAGATACAGGGCGTCCACATCAGTTTTTAATAATATTCGGGATAATGTTTAAAATACAATTAAAGGTATGTAAAAGAATAAACAATCATGTATTATCCAATACCTGCTTTACCATGGAAATTCAGTTTCACATATGACATTTCTTAAGTTCTCCTAAAATTGTTTGTTACTGCGAAACCAAAACTTCACCAAAGCGCTGTGAAGTCAAGTATCTCTTACAAATTAATTTAAACATAAACAGCAAACTCACGCGTTCAAGATGCATTCTGTTTTGTTGAGCCGCGTGAGTTAGTGGGCACTTCTTTGGTACTTGTCTCGAGTTTGCGACTGTTCGAATGAGACCAAACTACGTAACTTACGAAGGGCTTATCTTGCAAGTATATCTTGATACAGGGCGTACGAATAACATTTTTATAGTAATATTGGGACTAATACTGAAATTACGTTATTTCAAAAAAATTAAATTGCCTAGATTGACCCGTTGGAAGAAAACGACTATACCCACTCATCCCTCAACCCCACTGGCCTGCAAAAGTAAGTTCTAATAAAATTGTAATAATTTTTAAAGTATTGCGTACTTGGAGTTTTTTTTTAAATAAAAATATTTTTAAAGTTTTTTTTTAAATAAAATTTCCATATTTGATAGCCTACTTTACTTTGCTGTCCTTTTTATAATCTGCGACGGTAACTGAATCATTAAAACGTTGTTCTACGGATTTACTTCGCGATTTATACAATGTGTCGAGGTAATATAGGTGTAATATAGGAAAATAGATATTTTTTAGGAAATTTTAAAACAGATATTTTTTAAAACAGTTGAACAGTTTTTTTTTAACCTATTACCAAACTTAACCCATAAATTATTTTTTCTGATTTTTTTAAGTGACTAAAGCTTGATAATAAAAGGCCCTTAAATTATCGCAATTCGAAACCAGGACAGCCTGTATACATTTTATTTAAAACCTGTCGTTTCGAACACTATAGCGTTCGGGGTCACAGCGAGAGACTGAGGTAGGTATAATTCGTCATTACAAAGTTTAGAAAAAAAATAACTACCGTCACTCCTTAATATTATTTAAACTATCCGCGTAAACGTAAGAAACAAATATGAATCAGAGATCCTATAAAAAAAAACATTGAACACCTAAAACAAAATCCGTCGTTGTTAAACTGTAAAAAAGCTTACAATACAATCTTTCAACAAAAACAATGTAACAGCTGTTGTCTTTAATCAGATCCATAGTATTAATAAGGATTGTCATAAATTGGTTAAAGGATTAAGCTTTGTATTGAATAATAGCAATCGGTCGCAATTTAACAATAATAATTACTCGGTCGGGTAATCTGTTAACCAGCGACAGTTAATGTGCTCATATAATCTTAGTTAATCCGCTGATACGTGTTAACATAAGTACAACAAACACAATATAAGTGGACACAGCAAACTCGCTTTGAAACAAAAAGTTTTATAACCTTATACATTTCTATCAAATCCCTGTGGAACAAGTAAACATAATTTTTGAAAAAATAAAACACCTGACTGCATAATTTATATATTTTTGAAATGGTCTTTTTACTGGCTTTCATTTGATACCCATATTGCTATGGTGAGGAAAAATTCAATCCCCCCTCCCCCCTTTATATCCATTCGCGGGCGCCATTTTTAAAATGTATAAAGCCTATGTCACTCTCACAATTTTGACAAATTCAACGACACCACATATGTCAAAAACTGTCCAGCCGTTTGGGCTGTAGGGCGTGCCAAACAATTATACATACATACATACTCTCGAAAAACATAACCCTCCTTCCACAGTCGGGTAAAAAACACTATGATAATACTAAGTTACACTTTAAATTGTCTAAGGTTTTGTTTTTTTTTGCCGGTTTTTGGCTTGCACGGCTTGTGCGTAGCCATAATCAAGTTAAAACGAGGAAACGGGATTATTGTACCAAAAAAACGGAAGGTTCGGAAGCGGAATTTAGGGAGGTGATCAGAAAGGTAAGTCTAAAAGGTATAATAGGAAGGATACAATAAAAATAATAACATAAATATTTTTTTTGTCAAAATTTTTATATCATTGAGGATAATAAATAAAGGAATTGTCTAAGGTTACACATAACTGAATAGTCTGAGTGCTAACGGTGGCTAACTTACGTCATTCATATAGTGCCAAGAAAAGACAGTTACTATCAAGAAATTAATTAAAAGTTACATAAAAAAAACCTATTGAATTTATCCTATTTGTTTGGTACAAAATTATCCAATACGCAAGTGTAATGAAATTTACTGCTAAACTAATAAAGTTATCTTAACTGCTATAGTTTTCCTTCAAAGTTTATGAAATGCACTATCATTATGAGTTTTTTTAGGCTTTTTCAAGCCAGCAGTTAAGCTTTTAGAGGGAGGATACTGGAATGTACTGTACTGGACCAAAAAATTGCACTTTAAAGTTAAATATTTTGTAAAATGGAGCAATAAAAATGAAAAATCGTTTTAGAAACCCTTAAGTCATTTTTTAAGACCAACTCAACGATACCTTACATGATGGGGTAGACGACGAAAAAAAAATCATCCCTACTTCACATATAGGGAAGTCCCTAAAAAATATATTTTCCAAATTTTATTTAACCACTTTATCGGCGGCGTAATTAATATACATACACCTATAAAATTACAGCTTTCTAGTACTAATAATCTCTCAGCAAAACCTTGGACGGACAGACGGACATGACGAAACTATAAGGGTTCCTTGTCAAGACTACGGAACCCTAAAAAGGTGGGTAAACCGTATGTTTCAGGCAAAATCAGGAATACGAAGATACAATATACAGAACAACTTTTGTCATCTAACAAATATGACTGTGGCAGTGGCCAGATAATAACGCGAAGAAATTATGGCTGTTGGGACAGAAAAGTCTTTTAATTGAGACCCTTAGATATTACTACTAAATACTTATTGAACAATGAACAGTTACACCTGTCACTAATTTTAATGGCTTTGCTAAGCACTTAGCTAATACAGCAGACCAATGATGTATTAGCTAAGTGCCATATACCACTATGAAGCTGCTGAAAGCCTGTTTTTACCCGACTTCGACGAAGCAAAAAGGAAGATTATGATTTTGAGCCTACCCTCGCTTATTTTGCGATACGTAAATGCTAAGTAATTAAGGTTTACGACTCTGTGGCTTTTTACTATTCGCTATATGAAGACATCCTTGCATGGCGGTCAGAGCTAGCCTGGAAGGGTTACATACGTCTTTATTCTGTGATAAATTTTGAAAGTTCTAAGCCCGGTCGGACCCGGATTGCTTGTCTTTGAAGTTTATCTTTGTGTAGGATCTACCTACTTGCCATTTCATATAAAGGAGGACCAAAGAGCTGCCTTTCTGAAATGTTAAGGTTTACTTTATAATTTTCTTCGTAGAAGCATTTCTTTTGCTAGTTTTCCGCTAGATTCAAATTGTTTGATATAAAAATATAGCAGAGAAAACTGAAGCTAAAATTGTTATGAAGGCCTTGCAGGTAATAACGACTACACAATTCTAATGTTTTTCTCTTATATTTAGATTTACATAACGCGCGTTGTACATTTTAAGCCAAAACTTTCCATTTGCAAAAATAAAATAAAACTTAGTCGGGTTGTTCAAACACTTATAACTCAAGAACAGCAGAACCGATTTTGGTGATCTATAATTTGTTGGATTCGTCTCATCATAGAATAGCAGAATAACAACAAAAAAAAATCGAGAAATTGTACGTTAAGGGTGTAAAATGGGGAATAACAAAGGGCATAATTAATAAGGAAAACAGTTTGTATGGGCATTCTGGCAAATCTGGCATTTGCACAGACGAAGTCGCTAGTTATAAATGAAAATCAATCTCTAAATAAATATGTTTCTGAGCGCAAAACTGGAGAATGGCTAAGCCAATTCGGCAATATTTTAAAAATATTTATTTGAATCCAAAGAAGGTGTTTACGAAAAGAAAAATGAAAAAAAATTGCGTGAATAATACTCAATTTAAAAAATAAAAATCTGTTCTATAGTTTGCTGAGTCAGCTTAAGTATATTTAAATAAGCTTTACGCACATAAAACTACCTTAACCACAGTAAAAACATAACAGCTCTCTAAAACAGTATGCAGGTTTATTGAGACCTTTGTCACAAATGTTTTCAGATTTGGATTAATGAGTTCGCTATTTCAACATCGAGCGAGTTGAAGGTCACGTTCTTAAACACACATATAAAATTACAGTATCTAAATGTCACAGATATCAAAAATAATATTTTTCTTCATTATTCTCACAGGAGAAAAACGACTAAAGCTGCATGACATGACATAACACACCAAGATTTGATTTAAATAAAATGCCAATTACTGCATATTTGTGTATACTGTGGCCGTTCTTACCTGACTTCACATAACCATTGATCAATTTAGACCCTTTTAGTAAACTTGGCTAGGCTCATCAATAAGTAGCTATTCTGTTTAATATTTCATGACACTGCTGCATTATTTTTCTCTGTCTAACAACAGAAATTAGTAATGTCAGAGAGGGATGGGTTGAGATATTAAGCTTCTTGATGTAAGGAATTAATCAGGCGTATGGATGGTTTGTGTATGTAGCTCAAGGCTGAATAAGAGGGATTGAAGAGCTGTTTATCATTTCTACTTCTACATATACTGTACTAAATATGGACTAATGTATGTAATCAGATAT
The DNA here is from genome assembly GCA_949316185.1 of Pyrausta nigrata. NCBI lineage: Eukaryota > Metazoa > Arthropoda > Insecta > Lepidoptera > Crambidae > Pyrausta > Pyrausta nigrata. The sequence goes on from OX438943.1 coordinate 13,977,509, forward strand.
TTTATATAATGAACTTCCCAAATGACATTTTCGTCTATATGAATCACAACTTTGCCTTTTACTTGATTTTGTTTTTTAGCTTTAACTGGTTTATGAGTTTAAAGTAAAAAGGACTCTTTTTAGGCAACCCGACGCTGGAGACCAATTTATGAAAATCACCTAGGGATTTTTAGAAACCGCAGTAAATTTGCTAAAAGCTCAAATGAATATTTGAGCAGTGTTTTTAAAATGAACCCAAATATCTCTTAACTGAACATAAAATTAACTACTTCCTTAAATCGTTTCTTTTTAAAAAGCGCCTGAAATATAAAGAGAGAAGATGCCTGCCTAATCAAGCGATAAATAAGACCAACGGTCCTCAAGAGATTCTTAAACAGCCCTTAACAAGGTATTTACTTTTAATTAGAGTATTAAAAGATTGAAAAAGCATTTTTTTTTCTGTTTGTTCTGTAGTTATTTTGAAGAGAATCTTAATTCGATCTTAAAAGATAATTAATTAGAGCGTCTGTGGTGAAGTGGCTAGCGGGTTGCCCTGCCTCTTATGCGAGAGGTACCGGGTTCGATTCCACGTGCCACCATAAGCCAATGACATTTAAGAACAATAGTTCTTTAACTAGGTAACTGATGCTCTAACGGTGAGGAAAAACACCTTGAGAAAACTTGCGCATTCAGGCGACTGAATGTGAAACCATAATCCAAACGGGTGCCCCATATTCTGGATCTTGGTCCAAGACGGACCCTGAGCCCTCGCTTGCAAGTGAAAAACCAAGATAGCGCTAAGATGATGATAAGAATAAATAATTAGAACTAATACCAAATATTTAAGCGATTTTGGAGAAAATTTTCAATGTCTTTCTTTCAACTTTTACGAGAATTTGTATCAAGAACATAAATTATTTATGTAATTTATACAGCATTATAAGCATTAGTTAAGTAGTTATCGTCCGATGAATAGTTAGGGGCACGGTACTTCCCGTAATTAGAACTACCAAATTGAATACCTACCTACTGCATTATGTTTTATGAACTCAGGAACATCCGCTCATAATTCCTAACCCATTTAATAAACAGCTTTGGAATTAACTTTAAATGATTTTCTGTTTATTATTCTACACAGACATAGTTTTAATTATAAGATAGAGCTTACAGATATTTTTTAAATAATATTTTACCGCCAGAAACGGGAGCAAAACCGGTGTTCTCCGCGCGTCCCAACGACCTCGCGCTCAGTTCAACCACTAATATCTTTATTGTCTGTTGTGTTATGGACACATATTATATGTCAAAAAAATGTTAATAAGTCAAGATTGATCATTAAAAAAACCATTATTGATATCGTTTAAACAGAAAGTATTAGAAAATATTTTGTCTCGGTCACACGATTGTGGTAGATTCGTGATCGCGACATAAAAAGGTCCATAGCTTCAAAGAGCCTCCACTTTTAGACACGCTTAATGGCCCTACGGAAACTTAAGTTTCATTACAGCATCACTGGAGCACAAATGCCTTTCTTATCGCTATGATACAGAAAATATAGGCACACAAATTCATCAACTTTTTTCTGGAAACCTTTTGAAGAAACCCTTCATGGTTAAATATTAAAGACAATTGAATGATTTAGATGTAAGCGTTAAATATTCATTATAAAACCCTTTTTCAATTTCTTCGTCCGCTTTTTAGTATTTATATTTGTCAAGAAACAACTAGTAAATTTTTGAAAATGTAAAATTTTCGTAACTTTTGTGGCATGGTTTTCGTGGACATTTGACCACGAAGGTTATCTTTCACTCCACGTAACGTTACGAAGGTCTATTTATGCAGTCTTAATTTGCTTCTCTATCAGTCTGTAAATGTTTGTAAATAACCATGTTAACGTTTTCTCCCAAAATTATTAACAAACGATAGTTTGTGTAGGTGATGACTTTTTCTTATATTTATCTATTTTAGTCAAACATGGTTGATATGTCTAAATGATTGAACCCTGATGTTCTAGTAACTAATTAAATGGTTGTCTTATCAATTTATCGACGTCAATAAGGGAAGTTCTACATCGAATTCATATACGAAAAACTTGATAAAACACTGCCCTTGATTGATTGTATGCACATGTGGAATATAAATAATTTGGCATAACCAATACATCACACGGAAACTGTGATCTACAGTTTTAGACGACAGGAGTACGTTTACTTGGAACAAGTGATTTTTTCGGTAGATTTAACTTGGCTGGATACGATCCGAAAAACTACGCGAGGTCATTTATTATTTAACATTTTGGGCCAAGAATAAGCCAGCTCGACCAGTGATTGGTCTATTGTGGCAGCCCATTTGATTATAGCTCACTACGTTGAATCCAGGAATTGCCAGGTTTTTCGGGGAGTGAGTTCTGTTATCTCTTCCGGTTGCATTATATGATGCCCTAAAGGGATACTTCTTTTGCTCATAAGCGGTCCGCATGAGCAGAGTATGTGCATAGCCGTTTCTTCTACTGAGTGGCAGAAACGGCACATTGCGTCCTCGGTCAACTTCATGGTTGTCATGTGATCCGTCAGTATTCTGGTCACAGCCCATGTTTTGTATCTTTTGAGCTTTAGCAGTTCTTTAGATACTTTGTTATTTTTTTAATTTATGTACCATGTACAAAACATTACAATATATGTTAGTAAAATCACGTACTTAAACCACTAAGGTTTGTTATGACATGACCCGAGTCGACGATATAAGTAGGTACAATTTCCAACGATATAATTTAAACACACCCAACTAGGTATTATACAAATCGTACTACAACTAGGAAATGAGTAAGAGCATAACATGTTTATAGAAGAAAATCCAAATAAAAACTCAAAACTTAACTACCTACAAGTTTTTAGGCTCTCAATAAAATACCTTTTCAAGTTTCAGTTTAACATTTTTTTCGTTCAAATTGTCACGCACCTCTGTAGGTAGTTTTTTATGAGCCGTGGAATAATGTAATCTGCCATCCGCTTGCCATACCTGTTATTCACATGGCTGGTTAGTAGCCTGCGGCTGCTAACAGTGCGCGTACACACGGGATGCTTAATTACCTGATTAAATTGTTCGTTGAAATATTTTTTTTTCAATAATGAGTATTTCACTTGAGTTTGAACGGGTAAAACATTGCAGTGCTTAAAGAGCTCACTATCATCATCTTGAAATTGACGTCTGATTTTATTTGAAACAATACTTTTTAGTATTCTTTTTTGTAAACAATATATTTTGAGTAAGTAAGTATTGAAAGTTCGACCGTAACTACCCACCCCATACTGTACAAATGATTCTGCTAAAGAGTTATATAACATTAATTTAGTTTTAAAAGGAATTCTGCTTTTTAATATTATAAAGTTAGGCAAAAATTGTCTTAGTTTAGTACAAACATACTCGATATAGATATGCCAATTAAACTGACTATCAATTTACAATCTCAAGTAAGTGTAGGTATCGACGAGATCTACTCGTATATAGGGGCAACTGCAGTTGTAATTACTGGGAGAGTGGAGGCAACTATGATTATGAGCCACAATGCGCTTTGATAAAGTCCCCTTACTTAAAATGCACTATCATTTTAAGTAAGGGGACTTTATGTGTAACATTTTAGTTTTAGTACAGTTTAATACTAGACCGGCATCATGGCACTATTTTGAAATGACATCAAAGTCAGACTGTAACAGTTTCGGAAAACCCCGGCGCCCATGTAAGTGTAACTTTATTGGAATTACCCAGGGCATTTAAGTTTCTGATGCATATTTGAACTAATTTTCAGTTTAGTTAAAAGAATTCTAGAGCCAGCAATGCTGCTTGGCTATCCGAGTTGATGTAGATGTGTTGGTTACGAAGCCTCCTTTCCAAATTTATCTCCGCGCATTTGTTGATTGCAAAGACGTCGGCTTGCAAGATAGAGGGCTCCGTGCCCAGGTTAACGCTAACCCTGAGCTTGGGCCTCTCTCTGTATACCCTACACCCTACATCAGATCCTTTCTTGGATCCATCTGTATACCAGACGTGACTTCCTTCTTTGAAGATCATTTGGCCCTCTAGCCATTTGTCCCTTGACGGAATGTTTACTGAATATATCTTATGGAAGTTGTAATTTGTGTGTTTGTCGTCGCTGGGCATGCTAAAGGGTATGTGTTCAAGGACTGCTTCCATAAATTTTGTTAGTGTCTGAGAAGTCCATCTGGTTTTTGTGTGGGTGCATATTCTGTATATACACTGATTGACTTCCTTTTGTACCTGCATATTTAGTGGTATAAGGTCTAGCAGTGCATTCACCGCTGCCCTTGGTGTTGTTTGCAGAGCTGCTTGAAAACGAACGCCTACAACCAATCCGAAACATGGTCTCTTATTATGGGCGTTATAAACAAGTTTAGGGACGAACAACGAGCTATGTTCGATGTTTGTCCACTGGATTGAATCGAAGAGGTACGTAGACAAACTAAGGTTACAGTAAGAAACATAGCCCTGTAGATCACTAAGCTCAAGTGGCAATGGGCAGGGCACAGTGCGGAAAGGTTCTTGATTAGATACCATTTGGCCAAGAACGTAGCGTAGGGCGTCCACCAGCAAGATTGACAGACGACCCTGCAAAGGTTGCATGATCGCACTGGATACAGGCCGTTTGTAGCCGGTCACGTTGGAAGTCATTGGGATAGGCATATGTTTATCAGTGGACGTCCTGCGTCAGATTATGTCGTTGATATGCATGTGTGCAAAAGCATTTAGTACATAAGCTAACAAAAATAAACCTTACTTCGTCGTCAAAGCGGAACTATTTACTGTATAAAAGGTTAAGAGATTTAATTATTAATGCTTTGTATGCTCTGTACTATAAAAAAAAACTATTAATTTTCGTAAAAGCAACTATACTTGTAATTATTTAGGTTTTATTTGAAATATTATTATGTAATAAAATAGAACTTCGCTGTGAAAAATACGTTTCGTGACTTTCGTGGAGTCTTAAATAACTTTCGTGGGTACCAAAATTTCAAAATGAAATATCGAAATAAATAACAAACCGATTTGTTTGATTCCAACAGAATTCAATATAATTTTAGGCCTTCTTTAGTGTAGTATTTTTCTATTTTCAAAAAAACTTAAACTAAAAATCGCCATGAAGGTGGCGTGGAGAATGCTTTCCGGAGAATCACTCTCATACATAACTGTACCGTAAATGCGTGCGATATTTTATAATTCTGTAAGTAGAAATCCAATCTCTCCTACAGACATAGCCGGTGAGGTTCGCTACGACATTTTAGATGCTCGTTCAAAATTGCTTGCTTCCCGAAAACTTCCTAAAAAAACGAAGTTATCTTTACAAACAAACAAAACACGATCAAAAGATGAAGAAAAGTGGACATGAATATTATTATTAGTATGATTAAGTCGTTATGTCATAGGCCAGCACGTCTGTCGTCACATCGCCAACGTCACTTACAAGCGGCACGTGACCAGAGTAATTTCGTTTCGCAACTGATTACATTTGTTACTGTAACTTGAGAATAAAGATGGGAATAACATAAACGAACTAATTCTGCGACGTGCAATGAATTATTGTTCTGTTAGAATTCAAGTTTTTCAGTAGGTATAACATACCTACTTACCTAATTTTATTCTCGTAACTGAATTTAATGTTTTGTAAAAAATTACACAGTTGGTAACATACTGGCGATGGCGCTCTCTTTAGCTTACTTTGCCTGCCGAATAAAACGCCAAAAATCACAATGATATAGATAGTTCAGTCAATTACAGGAATACACAACGAAAACGTCACATTTATTTTGCACGTTTATTTGTTCAAGTAGATATTCATAGCAGACTACGAATAAGTATTAGCGATAGTCTAGCATGCTGAAACTTGCATGATGATGATTTACCTTGCAATATGAAAATCATTTGCCTAACAATTAAAATATCACATTTAGTGATATTTTAATTGTTAGGCAACGACCCAGGCAAATGACCAAGAGGATACAGTCTGATCAGCACCCTTATTTACAAACGTCGGAAACTAGGTACAGATTTCGAATCCAAGAAGCAGGTTTCCGAAGACGTCTAAGAAAATGCGATTCTCTAGCGTCGGAATCGAAAACTTTGGCGTTTCCAGTATGCACAAATGACATTATCTTCCGAAAACTTATGTAGTCGTAATAGCGGCAATTAAAAGAAATAATACGAGTATATAGTCTGTACTAGTCACTGTTACTAACATTCATATTTTAATAGCATATGGCATAAGTCTATGCCAGTTGCCAGTTGGCAACAATCACAAACTGATAGAACAACAAATAACATCCCTAACAAGGGTCACATAATTATTTGCGGTCCACAATGTAATAGTTGTATCGGATTTTCATTTGCGGTGGAAGTTTCGTACAAGTTAAATTTAATTTAACAAATTGTTTCGAACTGTCTGCGTTGTAACGTTTATTAACATTTAATTGTAGGTAGGTACGTACTTAGTAATATTAATTTCAGTTTGTATTGTAGTTCTTAAATGACTGCAGTATTGGTTTTGTTGAAAAGAAGATATACAAAATAAAAAGCTATACTTACGGACCTATACAGGGTGTCCTGTTAGTAAAGGATATTTTTTTAGGTACATTTTAGTTGCATCATGCTCGTACATCAAATGGCAAAAAAAATTCATGTAAGTGTTTTCATTTTTGAGATTTTGGTTTAGAGTTTTTACTATTTTTGGGAGCCTTACTAACATTTTAAGTAAAAGTCACAATTGATTTTGGAATTTAGAATATTCAAGAGTATTAAAATAGAAACAGACTTCTAAAAACGCATTAATTGTAGAAGTACCTAGCCATACAACAATTAAATACTTATATCTCGAAAATGGTAACACAAGTTTTTTTTGCATATAATAGAGCATGATGTAACTAATCTGTACCTAAAGGATTATCCTTCATTGACGGGACACCCTGTATAGGTCCGAGACCTTAAATTGTCTGGTATTTCTACAATTAATCTATCAGGTACCAGAAAGAAATTTGACCAAATACTACTTATTAATTTAACACTTACCTTGGTCCTTAACTAGTACCTCCAAAAATTGATTTTAATAAATTGTTCCCTGACTTTTTATATTTGTTATTGATACTTTTTATATTTGTTTATATTTTTATAATTTTTGGTCACCCACTTCGTGTGCAAATATTTTTTTTTTTATCGCAATATAAAACCATTTTAACTTGTACGCTCAATTGCAGGGCACAGACCTAGCTTACCTCAACTATGAGGTGGTTAACGCAATGTAAATGCATCATAGTTTTGTGCACGAGTATCGATGACATTGGTACGAGTATGATGATGATGTCCTCCTAGCCGATTTCGACTACTGCGGCCTATCTCAACAGAGATTAGCCAACTGCGCAGGACATATTATAGTGCACAAGTGTGTGCGCAATACACAGGTGCACTCTCTGTTCCCTCACTCCCATAATTCGGTAAGACGGCAGTCCGACATGACCGTAGAGAGATCAGGCGCCGGACCAACGGCTTAACGTCCTTACGAGGCACAGGGGTGTTAACACCACCAACTTCCTGACTCCGGAGCTGTGTCTGAGTAATTTCAAGACAGAAAAACCCAAACACTATCGGCCCGACCCAGGATTCGAACCCGGGACCTCGTGGATAGTACCTAGCGTGCTGACCACTAGACCAACGAGGCAGTCAACTTGACGTTGACATTGGTATACACACGGCCCCACATCGACCTAAAATCAACAAACAAAATTTCCGCAACCATATTTCAACCTTATATTAACCACATAGAGTTCCATATCATTTGAGATATTTCGACGAGTTAGGTAAGTTGATGCGGAGCCCGCTGTACAAATGTCAAGGACAAACTGCAATTCATAGATGTCGAACATACCTTGCTATTTTGGGAATGCACATGTTTGCCTGAAATGTGGGTCAAGATCAACATATCGAATCAAATGGTATAAATCGGTTTACGATCAGAGAAATGACAGAGTTTGTTTAGGTAGGCAGCGCCACCCAGAAAACGTGTGTAACTGGGTAGGTAAATAAAAGAACGTAACGAAAAGAAAAAACAAAAACATGCTGATTCAGATTAAAAAAACGTGCACAGTCAAAAAATAAACTTGTTTAGGTTTATAATTAAATAAATAATCAAATATTTCAGACGTTTCAAAAATACTTGTTTTATTATTATTTTGTGAATATATAAGATCGAAATTTTTACTTTGTAATAATGTGGTGTTTTCGTTGTGCTAAACTAATAGAAGGTACAACCAGCTGAAACATTGGTTGGTTTAAAAATTTGTGAACTCGGGTCTTAGTAACACTTACTAAGACACCGAGTTCACAAATTTTTAAACAGCCAGTTAACCTAGATTGTCGGTTAATTAGACAGAAATCCAATAGAAAATATGTAAAATCATGCAAAACTCCAGGCTCAGACTAATATGTTTAAAAATGCCAAGTTGTAAAGAAATAATTTAACTTATTCTGTGCCTTGCCGAAGCTATCTTTGATAATATTGGACTGTCTTCCTGTTCAGAATCATTAATATTTTTCAAGCCAGTCTTTTTAGATATAATGATAAAGTCGTGCCTACAATTTTTCGATCACAATGAGCCTCTCAGTCATCGGGCTTTTCCGGACCCTGTGAAAATATGCCTGGTTTTAGGGTCGCCCATTTGTCGATATAATCTCTTACGACCATAATGACAATGGGCGAGCGACGCGCCATAGCTTCGCACAATGCAAATAAGATTTAAAAAAACCGGCCAAGTGCGAGTCGTACTCGCGCACAAAGGGTTCCGTACCATCATCTATACAGCAGATACTATATTATAAGTGTTTACATATTTTATTAGTTAGCATAAAAACACGTTTATTGTTTTACCTAAACTTTTTTTATTTTAATTAAATTATTTATTTTTAAACTTAATATTCTGAGAATATTATAAAAGTTTACCTGTTGCCGATTAATACTGAGCTAAAAACGGCACAAGAACATGCTTATTATATGGGAGAAAACTAAAAACAGTATTTTTGAGGATATCGCTTTCCCGTAAGGAATTCTGCACACTTCTTATATTTTTATAAGTACTTTTTTATTTATAATTGTTTCATAAGTAGGTCTTATATAATTATACGACTGGTAGAGAATGCCACTAGGCATTAAGTCCACCTTTTTGTACAAACTTTTAGTTCTGCAATAAAACTTAAATAAATACCAGTGTGTTGAAACTTTTATTCCAAAAATAATATTCATTTTAGTCAACGGAATTTATGTTGAAAAGTTTTGTAATAGAAAGTATGAAAAGGTATATCGATACCCAATTATTTATTATATTGGCAACAATAACGTCATTTTATCGCTATGCATCGATAAATCACCTCATTTTCTCACCCCTACTTTACTTTTATTCCCCGTGAATAGACTCAATAATCAAGAGAGAGTGATAGACCAGGAGACGGACAAAAGAAAAATGGCGGAGGCATTTACCAAAAATATGTACGTTTAATATATTTTATGATACATTTTATTTTATTTTAGACGTGGCCGAATGGGTCGCACAACGGCTTTAGAGGTGTCGCCATCTCTGAGGTCCCGGGCTTGATCCCCGGTCGGGCTAGTACAGCAATATTTTCTACAGGTATGGGTGTTGTGGTACCACCTTTGTTTCAGATTTCTATAACAAAAGTGTTTTAGCTACTTATTTTGTATCTTTGTATAGTTGATGATGTGCACTATTTATTTATTTTACCTGACTGTGAATATATTTCATGAAGTCCTAAATTCCCGAAATTATCATAATATGTTACATCCGCTTCAGGCACCGTTACGTCACAACCGGGGAATATATTTTATTTATTAACAACGCTACCGGAAACTCCACTCGACACTAGCGCCACTCATAGCCAAAGCCAGCCAAACCCAGCCAAGCCAGCCAAAGCCAACCATAGCCAAACAAAGCCAGCCATAGCCACCAAGCAACACCAAGCCACCGCTTGCCACCTTTCCCCACCGCCAATGTGCCTATAATAGAGGGGGAAAGCCTTTATAAGCGACGGATAGCTCAGTCTAGCAGACTTGTACACAGCAACCACTGAATAAGCTAAAACTATGCCAGTTTGAGTAACCTTAATCATAATTATTTGAAAGTGTGTGATTCGGCAATTAAATCTGTGTGCTTAAGCTATTGTGCGTTTTTTATTTATGCCACTCGTTTACAAATAATAATGGCCTCCTAGCCGAATTTCGTCTACAGCCAATCTCTCAGAGATAAGTGTGTACGCAATACACAAGAGCATCATTTGTTCATTCTCATAGTTCGGTAAGACGGCATGCTGTCCGACACGACCGGAGAGAGATCAGGCGCAGGACCAACGACCTATCGTGCTTTCCGAGGCATAAAGAGATATGAGGACGAGAGTGGGGATTAGTATTATTATTATTGATCTTTTTAAAATGTTTCTTCCGATAGCCACTAAGATTGCGCTTGTTCAGGCCTTACTCCTGCCCATTTTAGATTATGCGGATTGCTGCTACTTAGATCTTAATGAAAATCTCTTTAGTAAGCTTGAACGCCTTCAGAATTTCTGCATTCGTATCATCTTTGGATTGCGAAAGTATGACCACATCTCAGAGTACCGCACTCAGTTGAAATGGTTGCCTATCCGTCTTCGTCGTGATTTACATGTTCTATCCCTTTTATATTCCGTACTTTTTAACCCTAAGTCTCCTCCTTATTTAAAAGAGCGTTTTCAATTTATGCAGCCGCCCCTGGGTCATGATATGCGGTCTTCCAAAAAACTCCGCCTCATATCTCCCCCTCACGCTTCCCGTTCCTACACCCGATCATTTACTGTCCAATCCATCCGCTTATGGAACTCTCTGCCACTGTCTATCAGGCAGTCTGAATCTCTTCCCATCTTTCTTCCCAAAAACTTACTTCCTCTCACTCCTCTAGTTTTCTTTCAATTCTTACCTTCTCCTTTAAATGTTGATCAAGTCGCACACATCTTATAACTTATGTTATGTTTAGTATATAGTATGTATATTTTATGTATGTAAATAGTATAATTATAATTTGTATGCATAATTATTATTGTATGTTTATGTAACTCAGAATATTTATTAGTATTATTAACATTTAATAGCCTTAGTAATTTATGTATATGTATGCTTTTATAGTGTCTTTTTCTTTATTCTTTACCCATTTCCCTTTATTCTGTTAGTTTTCTACGCCGACCCAATTTAATCTGGACTGTCCTCTACCCGGAGGTTGTCTGGAAGAAATTGCTTTCAGCAATAAGACCGCCTAAAATTGTACCATTCTCTATGAATATTTATGTAAATTGATACTGTGTGTGGTGTGCAATAAAGAGTATCTATCTATCTATCTATGTTATATGTAGCTCCTCATATCTTCGCTTCAGTTGCTTGGTCTATAAGTTCGAAAGTAAATCACTTTGTACTGTATGGTACTCTAGGGAAATTGGAAATTTAGCTTGTGTCAGTGTCGGTTAAACAAATTAGCCGAGTTGATGTATAGCACAATATTTTACCATGCGCTTCGGGAACCGTGGAAATTGTGGTGGGAATTTGTTTTATTGTGTGCATATATATTTGTAAAAAAAAATGATTAACAGTCTAAACCTTACTGTCAAAATACCATTCTTCTGGCAAATATTGTATCTTTACTACAAAAAAAAATGTTTATTGTTTGAAGTTTACGTAAGATGACATGTGTAGGTACAACTTATTTAAAACAATTTTTTTTTCATAAAGCTCTGTGAGACATGTTCGATTTACAATATTCTTTTTCTAGATTTTAGCGTTATTCCTTTTAAAGTAGGTACCTATAGTAAAACAAAGTCAGTGCTATTAAGAGTATTTATACGTGTGACATGTGTACGTGTGTACGTACACGTCTACTCTGGTACCGACTTCCTTCCTCATTTCCTTTACTTGCTGATAAAAAAATATTCCAAAATATTTAGTTAATATTGCATTTTTATTTAATTCAAACTATGTTGAGGTTGCGGAAATTTGACAGATACAGGGTAGGTTGATGTGCGGCCGTGTGGACCTACTTGTACGTATTCGTCTAAATATGTACCGTACTCCTTCCATATTTGTTTTACTTGGCATCAAAAATAGTTATTTCTACTTTTTCAGTGGGTTTTTTAAGACGGTTTCTTTTTGTTTAGTCTGATCTCTTGCCGGTCATGTAGGATTACCGATACACCGAACATCACCGATCTACTAGAATGAAGGAACAGTGAAAGCACCTGTGCAGTGCAGTATGTGTGTTTTGCGCACAAAATGCACAAGTTTATATACTATACATATATGATATAATACAAAATCTTCTGCATACCTGGTAATTCTTGTTAAGATCGGCTGCCGTATTCGAAATTAGTAAGAGAATGTACTATGTACTTTGATAAGTTACACACCACAGCGCAGGGCCCCCCCTTCTGCTAACTGGCGCAAAAATGAAAAGGTGCCACAAACCGCTGCATTTTTCCGTTGTCAACATTGTATTTCTACAGGAAGCCATCTAGGTTCCAGACATAGTGAGATCACTGTTTTATAGCCTCCATTTTACGCCCTACTTCAGAAGTCTTATAAGTTTGTGGTGTGATTGAGTTGCAAATTGTGGCAATTTGTGCGACGATTGTATCTATATATTGCATATTTAAACAATCAATAAAAAACCGGCCAAGTGCGAGTCAGACTCGCGCAAAAAGGGATCCTTACCTTACTACTTCCTCTTAGTCACTTTAGATAATTTATTCTAAAGATTTTTAATTTGGTACAAATTTATCTAACATCCAAGTTTTACGACTATTACTGCTAAACTAATAAAGTTATTTTATGAATTATCATCACAATTTTTTTAAGATTTTTCAGGCCAGCAGTAAAGCTTTTAGATAGGGGAGGAGCGCCCTACTAAACCAAAAAAATGTAGTTTAAGGTTTAATATTTCGTAAATGGAGCAATAAATATAAAAAATGTTTTAAAAACCCCTAATCCATTTTAAAAGACCTACCCAACGATGGGCTAGACGACGAAAACAAATTATACCCACATGTAGGGGAGCTCTCCAAAAATATATATTTTCCAAAATTTTATTATACCACTTCGTCAGCGTGATTGGTATAGTATACACATTCAAAATTACAGCTTTCCAGCATAAACGGTCTCTTATTAAAACCTCGGACAGACAGACAGACGAACATGACAAACTTGTAAAGGTTCCTTGTCAGGACTACGGAACCCAAAAAATAGGAGGCCGCTTAACGTAGGCTATAATTATTTTTTTACATACCAACAAGTCATATACCTTACACATAATAACACATCGTCATCTTTTAGAAAAGTGCAAACTGATAGTACTGTTCGGTGTATTTTTCTTTATTATGTATGCAGACGTTTTTTATTGAGGAAAACATTTATGGTGGCGCCTGTAAATACGAGTATCCTCGTGTTTACTATAGTTAAAGCAAAACAGCGTTTGACGCGCTATTTACTTAAGATGTTTAGGTGCACGTCGTTGGGATCCATCCGACTGTGAAAACGACTTTAAACATGCAAAAAGGACAGGAAAATTTACGCCTTATTCTAGCTAGATTCATACTACTCTTAATATTATAAGGGAAAGTGTTTCTGCATGTTTGTCACTTCATCATTATCATAATCAGCAGGACGTCCACTGCTGGACATAAGCCTCCCCCATAGATTTCCAAAGTGACCTGACAAGCGGCCTGCATCCAGCGCGTTTCTGTGACCTTTATTAGGTCGTTTGTCCATCTTACGCCACGTTTTTGAATTGGCCAAATGGTCTCCAATCAAGAACCTTTGAGCCCCAACGGCCATCAGTTCTTCACGTAATGTGCCTTGCTCACTGCCACCTAAGCTTGCTGATTCGTAGGGTTACACTGAAAAAAAAAGGATCAGCCAAACTAGTTTTATTAGTTGAAGTTTCGTTGTAGGGAAGTCAATTTTTGTCAAATATAAACAATCTTCTGGTTGTAATCAGTAACAAACTAGTTTTGTAGGAAAGTTAGCTCAAAGCGGCCACAGAAGGCAAAGCGGCCATGGCTCCGAATACGGTTCTATTAAATGTCATAACGAACTTTACCGGTTCGTCTTACAGCTAACCTTCCGCCCCGCCCCGATCAGTCATTCGGCACCGGTCACTGCAAGCGCGTGCGTGCAGTGACGATTTTTAAATATTTGGTGGTTTCCTTAAAAAAATGCGAGGTAAGTCCAGCCTGATTTGATCTAAACCATGCATAACTCATTACTTTTATCTAATGCGCCTTAAAACCCACTTAGACTATGTTTGTGTATTATTTGCTTACAAAGTTAATGTCAATTATGACAGCAGTTAATTTTTGAAATAAAGTGCACGAAAAAGGCAAAGTGGCTCGGGCAAAGCGGCCAACTGACCGCTTTGCCCTTAAATAAATGTGTAATACTTCGAATTAAAATACTTGATTATTTTGTTTAGATGGTCAACAATTATAAATGAAAAACTACCAAAGGATTATGGGGCGAAAGTACAATGACGCAAGCAATCAAAAACGTGAAGGAACAACAAGGCTCAATTTAATGTATAGCAATAAAAATTTAAGCAATTTTTGTTTTTTTATAACGTTTGAAAACATATTTATTATAGTTATTAATAACACAGTTGATTAAAAGTGCCATTAATTTTAAGAGTTTAAATGTGTAATTGACACCAAAGGTGTAATAAAAAATACATGTTGATTTTAAACTATTATTGGCAATCTTCTTTTTTCGAACACTACCTATATCTTTTATCAAAAAATTTATATTTCTCATACATTACTGGACTGGCCGCTTTGCCCTTACCCCCATGGCCGCTTTGGCCGGCACCTTGGGCTAAGCGGCTTTTTGCCACCTTTTCGTAATTTACGTGTCATATATGTATTTTCAACTTTTTGCAGATTTGGATTGCGTACAATGAAGAACAAATGTTTTTTCTACCTATCAGTATAAAAATCTTTTCGAAAATCATTTTATTCAGTAGGTTTTTTACACCTCAAAGTAAAGGTGGCCGCTTTGAGCTGACCTCCCCTAACCACCGTAATTGATAACCAGAAGTTCGCAAGTCAGTAGATTACGGCCTACTAGTATCCATGTTTTGGTTACTGTTAACCAATAATTTTTTTCAGTGTATGTCCGTTACCTTCGTTCTCCTACGTATCTTCTCGTATAATTATGTATGTTTGTTACAATTATGAATCTAATGCAAATGCATTAGATTCATGCATTAAATGCATTAGATGACTAAATAGTCATAAACATATTTATCTTTGTTGAGAGCCGACTTTTCCACTGTCAGATAAAAAAAAAATACTGGTTGATTTATACAGCGACTATTTTAAAATGTCGTTTATCATGATTGTCTACAAAAGAAGTGATGATGGTTTAAACTCAGTCATGCTCGTGTAGTAATTTATTTGATGGTTATTAATTCTTAACTGACTGTTGAAAGGCTGGCCTTAATAAATTAATTTTAAAATATATTACGAAAATATATTTGTAGTTTTAACTTTTTAAGACTTGTGAAGTCAAAACCACAAATACTTATATCTTCGTTTGCCATAAAAAGTTTTATATATTTTAACGACAGAGACGTACAGCTGAACTGAGTACGGAAGCGAAAATGCTAGAATAGACCTATTCAGACGAACTCCCCCTGCAATTACGTAGCATCTTCACTAACGAGACTGCTCTGATGTCACTGAGAAGAATTTAAATATAGCTGCTTGCAGTAGAAGGAATATTTAATGCTATCCTTCTACTGAACGCTTAAATGGTATCATAAAACAAAAAAGTTATTAAATTCTTTGTTTCAATTTTGATTACAAGAAGAGGAGAGGCGCTCACTTGGCTAGCAACCTACGTGAAATAAAGCCCAAGAATAAGACCCCGCTTACGCGAGGACGATTCGTGATTTTTGACGATTCGTCTTTTTTAGGGTTCCGTAGTCCGACAAGGAACCCATATAAGATCGTTCAGTCCGTCCGTCCTAGTCTGTCACAGCAGAATATCTTCTACGTTTATGAACTGATTTGCATGTAACTTGGTCCGAGGATACTTCACATACAGATCTCATTTCTAAAAATACAAAAAAATAAAATTACCCCTTTTTAAGAGTACATGTAAAAGGGGGGGCTCCGCATACATGTAAAAGGGGGGGGTGAATTATTTTTTTGAGTGCACCCCCTTGTGTGGGGTATCGTTGAAAAGGTCTATAAAAATAAGGTAGGGTTTCCATACAACACTTTTTTATCATCTTTACCATTTGCGAGATATAGCCCGCCAAAGTCGTTTACACGGTGCAGATTACGCCAATCTACTGACGAGACGGCTGACTTTCTAACATGGGTCCCGACTGCTACAATTTTTAATATGGGTACCAATTTAACCAGGGTATGACCTCTTTCTTGTTTTAGGGTTTTTTAATTCGTTTTTTTGTTATAGCGGCAACAGAAATAAATCATTTGTAAAAATTTCAACTGTCTAGCTACCACGGTTCATGAAATACAGCCTGGTGACAGATAGATGGCCAGTGGAGTCTTATTAGCAGGATCCTGTTTTTACCCTTTGGGTACGGAACCCTAAAAATGGAAAAAGAAACGTGAAGGATAAACAGAAACGTCTTTAAGCCACCACTGTTATAGTCTACAGTCAAGAGCAAACCTATCCCAACCATATCCCATAAAAACAACTATGAGAGTAAATGAACAATGAGTACTGCTTATTACTATATTTATTTATTTATTTTATTTAACGATAAAAAAATGCACATGACGTATTATAAGTTACTACTGTAGTAACTGTCAGAACATTTTTGCATGGGAAAATCAACCCTGTTGTTCTGTGACGTGTGAATTATTTTTAACCTTAGGGTGATAGGAAAGGCCACTTTCTTGACGACCTCCGTAGCCGAGTGGTTCGAATACTGGTTTTCAAGGTGTCGCCATCTCTGAGGTCCCGGGTTCGATTCCCGGTCGGGTCAATATCGAAATTCTCATTTTCATTATTGTCTCGGGTCTGGGTGTTGTGGTACCACTGTTGTTTCAGATTTCCTTACCACAAGTGCTTAAGTTACTTACTTAGGGATCTGAGCAATGTATGTGATGTTGTCCAATATTTAATATTTAATTTTAAATAATTACCGTGCCTACTATAATAATCTCCTGTGCAGTTGGCTGATCTCGCAAACGATTGGCTAGTCATATACATTATTAGTAGGGAAGCTTAAAAAACAACAGAAGGTGAAATATAATCGATTGGGAGCAAACAATAGCCCGTCCTATTGTTTTCAGTTCATAAAGAGAAATGCCATTAATGAGAATCTCGGTAGACTTCATTAAAATAAAGGGAAAAGGTATCTAAGTAGGTAGACAGTAATTGCAATACACTTCTTGGTGAAAAACTAGTATCCACTATCCATGTCGTAATTGTGAGTCCATTTTGCTTTGTTTTACTATCATGAATTAATAATAAAATGGAGTAGATAGACTATACCACTTTCTTCTCATTATTTACCTACCTATAAAACGTGTTAAACAAGCAAACATAATTATTGAAGAACAAAACACCCGTCTGCAAAAAATATTATATTTTTGAAATGGTATTTTTACTGGCTTTCATTTGATACCCATATTGCTATGGTAAGAAAAAAAACAATTCCCCCTCCCCCCTTTATTAGTGCAGGCGCCATTTTTAAATTTATATAGCCTATGTTAATCTCATAATTTTGACAAATTCAACGACACATCATATGTCAAAAAGTGTCCCGCAGTTTGGGCTGTAGGGCGTGCCAAACAATTATACATACCTACATACATACATACTCTCGATAAACATAACCCTCCTTTCGCAGTCGGGTAAAAACCGGTCAAATACTTGTCGGACTCGCGCACGAGGGTTCCGTACCATTTTCTATACAACATTAGACACTATAATTTAATATTAAACCCTTTTTTTGTTTGTTTTAAGAACGGCAAAATAAAAACACAAAGTTTGTGTGTAACTTTCATCATCATTATCATAATTGTCAGCCGTAGGAAGTCTATTGCTGAAAATTGGTCACTTTATATTCTGTAAATATTTCAAAAGTATACCTGTAGCCGTTATTAATATCGACTAAAAAACGGCAATAAACATGTTTTTTTTTTTGTATGTAAGACCCACTTAAATATTTATGTTATTATGTTGTTAGTATCTGTTGTTAAAGCGGCATCAGTATAAATACATCATCTGTGAAAACTTGACTTTGACTATCTAGCTATCACGGTTCATGAGATACTGGCCTGGTGACTAGCGACAGACAGATGGACGGATGGACAGTGAAGTCTTAGTGCTAGGGTTCCATTTAGCCTTTGGGTACAGAACCCTAAAAAGTATAAACACAAGAAGGTAGTACCACATTTTTTTATAAAGTCGCGTTTGAACCACTCCCTTAAAGGCTCGTTCATTGCTTACAACCTGTATAACACAGTAAACATTTAAAAGTTAATTATTTTGCAAGAAGGAAAACAAAAATCATTAGAATTTACATCTAAAATCAAGCGCTATATTGGTTTTTGTTATATGAAAGGTTAATTTCAATTTGTGTTTTCATAATTATTATTCATACCATTCAAACGTTACTTACATACAATAATACAAAATCATTTATTTAACATTAGATACCTAATTCGGATTGGTACAGAAAAAGTTGCAGCTGTTTTTGTGGTTGTGATTTTGTTTTCTGGCTCTGATTTTCGGACCGAATGATGTCACCTACGGAATTTTTCAGTGACAATGTTAGACGCAGCAGTTAATTGGACGCGAACCCTCTTAGTCGATTTCCGAGCCTTGATTGGGCAGAGATTGACAATCATACATTCATTTCCACTATTTTCCACGCTGGACATCTGGCCTTGACGGTGTCGATGGGAAACGAGTTGATCATCTAACGCTAGGGGTTGACAATTCTGTTTATTTTATATCGATAAGAATAAATTCAAATATATTTCTTCCATCCTATTTTCGTTTGCAAAAAGAAATACTGTTTTCTGAAATGGACATTGTATAAAGAGAATGTAGCTTGATTCCAATGTGCTCTATCTAAGATTAAATTTAGGGTCAGTCTTTCTCTTTCTCTGCCAAATAAAGAAGAAAGAAACGAAATTGACTCAAACCCCGTTATTCTAAACACTTAGTACCGGGTTTAAGCCAGGACTAAGCTATTAGCTAGCCAATTAGAAAAGCGCTTCTCTATTAGGTTATGCCACGAATCTGTCATTCATTTATCTGTTGTCTGCTAATATTTAGACCTATTTTAAACCTGGTCTAATTTTTTTTGTAATAACACCGTAATATTTTAGGAACGTCAGACTAAACAATATGTAAGAAAATTACAGAATACATAGACAGTTTTGTGGGAATGTCAGTCTATGACGACTAAAGTTAGACAAAAACGTAAAAAATCTTGTCAAAATTTTAACGTTTCTAAATCAATCATTCTCTTTTTGTTTGTTTAGCAGAAAAAGAAAAAAACTAAACTTAAATAATTTCTTAGACTGGGCTGGACTGGACTTAAATAATTTCTTAAATTGAGTCCTATGTCTTTTATTCTTATCCAAATTAGTTTGCTCTGTATTGACCATCCCGTTATTATAGTGGCCTCTGTCTTTCTCCTCTATATCTTAACCAGCGTTGCAGCGTCCCAAGACTAAGCTTAGAAGAAAATTATTGGTGAAAAATGCTTTTATTTTGTGTCCGTGCTCAGCTGAGGCGACAACATCTCCTGAGGATGCCGCGTGGAGTGGCGAAACGCGTCGAGGTTTTTTGCACGTTGGTGTTGGTTACTAAGAACTGCATTAGCTGTAGTGCATGCGTATTGAGGGAGGGCGGGCGGTGCATTTTGCATTTCCCTAAACTAATACTCAACGCGGTTGCGGTTGGTGTGGTTTTGGGGTCTGCGCTCGCGTTTCTTAGCGGAAATTTAAAGCAAAATAATTTTACTTTTATTTTTCCCTTTGAAAAAAACTTCACTTCTGAAAAATAATGTGCCTACGTTACTTACCAGCATTTGCCAATAAAAGTATCGATAGCTTTCCATCACTTGGGCTAAGTTGATTCGCCGCGGGCATATCTCTGAACCATTGCATTGCAAATTGTGATTCGCTTGCAAATTACGATGCAACTGTCTTGAGACCGCCTTTGACTGACATTACTGCCACTTTGATATCCTGTCCCTTGAGATGCTAAGGCCGGACTTCCGAACTTTTTCAAGACTTATCATGTGAGTTGAAAGCCTACTTGCACCAGTCCGGATTAGCTAATTCGGACTGGCGCAAGTGAATCTTGCGAATTACTTTTCCAGACTTGTGCAAGTGGGCTTTCAACTCAGATAATAGGTCTTGAACAAATCCAGATTAGCCAATCCGGTGCGCAAGTGGGCCTAAGGATGCTATGAAAATTAACCATGAGTTTTGTTTTGAAATGTAAATCTAATAATTTATATACATATATATTTGAGTTACTAGCTCGGTTTGTTTATTTCTAATTATGTTTTACCGTATTTTTTTAGATTATCTACACTAATATTAGTTACGAAGATTTTAGCAAGTTTGTAACTTTGTTTTAAGAAAGTAATTATTGGTTCTACTGAACTTATTTTTAATATTATTTCACAAGCTATAAACCTCGAGAATGTATCTCTAGAGTGTCATCGGCTATATTTTTATATGGCTTTTTTGTCTTTGCAAAATATAATGTTAAATTATTTCTAAACGAGTTAGGTACCTTTTGCCTTTTTAAATTCAAATTTAAGGTCAAATGTAGTACGATAATTTTCATCATAATTTGTTACAATTAAGGATTACCATGACCGAGACTGATTCTGTGACCATTTTTGATCTTAGACTATTTTGGTTCATGAAATATAAAAGCAAAACTTACCAAGCTATCGTATCGCACGATAATTTAATTGTTGCATACTAAATGTTATTAAATATTACGATATTTTTTAAATATTTTATTAATAGGCAAGATGACAGATTTTGAAAAAGGGTTCTAAAATATTCTTAAGTATCTTCTATTTCCAAAAAATATTTTATTTTTGCAATAAACATAGGTAATATTTAAAAAAAAAAAAAAAATTAAATGTTCTTAAATTGGCGCCAGAACGCAGTCAGGGTGTCATGGCGTCAGAGGCCCTACTCCTGTTGACGATGTACGTATTTTCGAGTCTAGCCATCACGCTCGTTCGCATTGTCATTCAGTAAACATATATAAGTTAGTGATAAAGTCGACACAGCGAAATAACCCCGAGAAATGTTCATTTCACAGGTAAATTGTTCCAAATGGACACTACCTATTTTAGGTTTATTTTTGCCAATGCGTTTCAAATATTAAGTGCTTAGTGTGATAATTCTCTTCTTTAAAAATTTATTAATGT
This sequence comes from Pyrausta nigrata, assembly GCA_949316185.1. NCBI lineage: Eukaryota > Metazoa > Arthropoda > Insecta > Lepidoptera > Crambidae > Pyrausta > Pyrausta nigrata. The sequence goes on from OX438943.1 coordinate 13,999,018, forward strand.
AAGAAGCAAATATCCAATACACATAATGCAGAATTTACGCATATTTTGTGTAAAGAAATAATTTTCGTTTTACACTAGGGCTGTATCAAGTTATCGATATTTCGTTTCCACTGTCTATCACGTAATAAACGAATAGTATGTATTACTGTTGTTTAAGTATCTAAGATTACATATGAACCAGCTGGGAACGTAATTACTATTTAAGATACTTTGCAGTTTTTACCTGTTAGAATAGTTACTAACATTAGTAATAAATGTATCTGTCAAATTTCCAAATAACTTGGATATAAAATTGCATGTCTAAAATTTTTAAATCGTCCAAACTAGGTTCCAAACAAAAATTCAAGTGCAGTAAGCACTTCGAACAAAAATATTTCAAGACGCGAGGAGCAAAATAAGAATAATACTATTCCTCTGCTGATGTTTCATTGGATAGCAATGTCTACTTATGGTTATGTTATGTTGCTTCACACATTTATGAACAATTCTACACACACAAATGTCATCCTATTTCGGTTGCGTTTGACAGCTAGTGTTTGTTCCTCTATTCCGTTAGGAATATTAACTTTATGGTATTTACTGAGGTGTGACGTAACTCGAATCTGAATGGTGTTATAAAAACATGGCGGATTTCAATATTTTGCCATTTTATTTTTTAAAATAAACTAATAAAATCGTTTTAAAAATAAAAGTAAAGATTTTTTTACTAGATAGATACATTATTTCAAAGATTTTTGCATACTATCATCTTCCCTATTATTACGACATTTTCCAATTATAGCCTCAATGTGGAGTGAACAACATGCAAGCGTAAAACAGAACGCAGGAATCACTCACACCGTCATTTTTCACACCACGGGATCGTCCTTCAATGGACAGGATGTCAGAATAGAAAGGAGTCGCCATCATGTTAAGTATTAGATACACGCACGCTGGGTACTATCCACGAGGTCCCGGGTTCGAATCCCGGGTCGGGGCGAGAATGTTTGGGTTTTTCTGTCTTGAAATTACTCAGACATCGCTCCGGAGTCAGGAAGTTGGTGGTGTTAACACCCCCGTGCAACGGAAAGCACGTTAAGCCGTTGGTCCTGCGCCTGATCTCTCTACGGTCATGTCGGACTGCCGTCTCACCGAATTATGAGACTGAAGGAATAGAGAGTGCACCCAGTAATATCTCACACGCAGCTGACTAATCCCTGTTGAGATAGGCTGTAGTCGAAGTTCGGCTAGGAGGACATGACGCCGAAAATAAAACGAAGAGAGTTGTTAAGCTCGAGTTTATTTTGGGATAAATTGATACAACAAACATCGGATTGGTGAAGCTGGCAATAAAAAAATCACACAAAGCTGTACAGTAGGTATATATATATTACCAATAAAAATTGACTAGTCAGCAGGTAAAGGCTTAGCAACCATAAATTTGCAGGTCTTTGGTACGTCTTCGAAGGTGATTCCGTATTCTTTTGCAAGCTCTTCGTATGAGATTTCAAATACCGTTTCCCATCCGTCACGAGCTGCTGCCTTTTGCGACCCCAGTGTCGTCATCCATGCACCAGTAAGAGTAACACCAGTCTTATAACATACTTTACGCCTGTGGTGGACATGAAAGATCAAGTTAAAGATTATTCTGCGAAATCTTATACTTTAAAAGGTACCGTTTTGTAATATGTTACAACCTAAAATCTTTTTACATGTGATAAAAAGATTTTAAGTTGTAACATATTTTTATATATTGTCGTAAAAAGATTTTAATTTGTAACATATTTTAGTTAATATAATATTTTTTCTTAATTTTTGGGTTATTAAAAATACTATATAAATTATTATGATAAGTTACAGTTTGGGAGGGAATAATTAAAAAATAAGCGCCTTAATAAATACTTACTAAAACTTAATGCGCATAAAACATTTTTGTCTGCACTGAAATAACTTTTTTGAAAAGTTTTTTAGTTTATATTTAAGCTTTAATGCACAACTAAATTTGTTACAAAAGGAGAACACGCTTATAAAGATAGATCATAATTTTATTTACCTGACATTGCCAAACTTTTGAGCGATCCCAAGACCCCTGTAGTCAGGATGGGTTACTATTCCCCTGTCGTCAAGGAAACTGTCCAGCTTTAATTCCTTCATCACATCGTACAAAGAATTCAGTTTGTCCATTATTTCAAACATATCTCCCAACTCCTTCGTTTTTGTCTATAACAAAGCAAAAATATCTGTCTTAATACAATTGATTATCTTTTGTGTCTGGAAACATGATGCGTGAATAGTTAAACTCGCTGACAATATATTTTTTTAAATCTAAATTTATTTTACCGTATACTTCATTTCTTCTTCTGGGCCATCTTTTATTGCAATGGTAGTCAAAGAAGCTCCTATCAATTCTCCTACAGCATCATTGTCATGATCTAGGCAACATATCAACACGTTGTGTGGTATTTTCTTAAGATCTTGCAGCATTTCGGTTAAAAATTCTTTAGATTCTGCTATAGAGTCTTGGCTTTGATGTATACCTGTAATTAGATTGGTAATAATTTACTAAGCATTATTTTTTGTTTTACATCTCAGTAATCTACCTACTTGCTATTATAATAATTTTGCCTTTTTATATAGTAATAAACTATGTCGAGTAATTCAAGGCAGCTTACTGCTCGCGCCACACTGTTTTAAACCATCTTTGTCTACATATGAAGAAGAAGAAGATTTATAGAATATTTGCTTTTTTAACAGGTGTACAGATGATTGACAGGTATAAGTATAAGCGCCTATTCTGCCATTAATAATAGCATGCAAATGGAAACAGTTAATAAGTGCAATATTTGATTCTTTGATCATTAGTAAAACTGATTTTATTCAGTTACTGATTGCTTATTCTAAGAGATTTTCGAAGTTCATAAAATGCACGCGTCATTAGCCACTCGTGTAATATTTTCTTAAAATTAAAGGACTGATCTATTATGCATTTAGAAATCTATGGACATACAGTTGCTGCTAATTGCTTTACTTTTGGTTTAAAATTTGCTTTACAACTGGTATATGTATTATTATTATATCACGAAATACACCAATATTTTTTTGAGGAAGATTTATTACAATATGTAAAGACATTGCTCAACTCTTATTTAGAATAATTATCTTATGAAAAAATAAATAAATTACCTGCTGCCTTATGACTTGTTTCTTCTGTAACAAAATATTTCATGTAAAGATCAATTACATCGTCCATTCGATCAATGGGTGCGTCTTGAATTCGAAGTTTTAACTCGCCATTCTTAAACTTTACTGAGAATTTACACCATACACGCGTATTTTGAGCCATTTCAATACAACATGTACACCCTTCCGCAACTTTGATCAAACTAAACACTAACAATGCTGCAACATAGACAGAGATATCAAACGCCAAGTCGAGGTCTCGCTCTCAACGAGGTGTTACAGTGACTCCCGGCTAGTCTGTACAAAGGGTGTTCAAAAAGTACGTACATTAATTAAAAATAAAACCAGGCATAGCACTTAGTAAATGATTGATTTGTTTCTGCTATAAGACATACCTCTTAACACTTTCAAATGAAAAAAAAAAAGTAATAGCTCGGAAATCCCACCCTCAATTATCCCACTCTTAAATGAAAGAAAATAAAAACTTTACTGACCTTTTCTAACCTTGAATATGTAATGAGGTATTGTTTTGTTGCATCAGACTGAAAAGTTTCTAATTTACCCAAGTTCTGCAAATCTGCCATCCAACTTTTAAGAAGAGCAGACAAGAAACGAAGCCAACTAGCAAAGGGAGTTCTAAATTAAAAGTTCCAACCAAAAGAAGGTCACTGAAAAAAAATTACAGAATTTAGTTCAAGGCTCAACCCAAAGTCGATCATTACCACCAATCCGTGACGTCCGTAACGTAGGTGTTCTAGTCTCGTAGACACTTTTTTCAAATACACACACCAGTCGACCAGTCATCCTAAGCTGTCTACACTGTACGAGCATCGTCCGCATAGCTATCCAGGAAGGTACTCAAAGCACGAGAGTCGACACGTGAACAATGACTGCACAATTACCTAGTTTCTAATTAGTGGTGTCTGTGGGACCACCACGTCAGTTGCAGAGTAGAAAGCACTTATTGCACCATTTTATTTTTGTATCATCCTTACTAGGATTCTACTTAGGGCTCCAACTTGGAAGGTAGTAGGAACCAATCGGATCTCGTATCGTAGCGCACTTAAGATCATCCTACCTTCCTAGTTAGGATGTCACAAATAGGATAGTGTTACAGTTTTAGTCAGTTGTGTCTTACCATTGAATATATAGGGATATCATATTCCTGTCGCATAAACATCAAATTGTCTTACTTAAAATACTTACCTGAATGTATATTTTGACTTTGGGTGATATTTTGACTTTCAATTACCCATGCAATTACTTAGGTACCTACTCAAATGTTTGTCTGCATTAACAATAATAATTAAATGTCACCTTACGGAAACAAACAGCGTTATATGAATCATGGTACAATAACCGCGCAGAGTTATTTTCAATTATTTAAATAAATAATGATATCCATACTAATATCATAAAAGCGAAAGTGTGTCTGTCTGTCTGTCTGTTACCTCTTTACGCTTAACCCACTGAACCGATTGAGATTAAATTTGGTATGGTGACAGTTTGAGACCCTGAAAAGGACATAGGCTACATTTTGTCACGATGTAAAAAAATATCAAGGGGGTAAAATAGGGGATGAAACTTTATATGGAAAATCCAAACTCTTGCCGGCGAAGTCGCGGGGAACCACTAGTTAAAACTACTACTATAAATCTTAAATTAAAATTGAAACTTTAGCTCACTTACACAAGTGTAATGTTACTTTCCTTTAGAGTATTCAAAAGGAAAAGCCCAGATTCAAGTTATATTGCTCACTCACTATTCACCAACAGAGGTTAAACAGTAACTAACATTTTAAAATAACGCTTTAACACAGATCATTAATATCCGCCATTTCTGTGAATTCTGTATCATTAAGTCTAAATAATGTCCTCCTAGCCGAATTTCGACTACAGTGGCCAATCACAACAAAGATTAGCCGACTGCGCGGGGGATATAATATTATAGTGCACAAGTGTGTGCGCAATACACAGGTGCACTCTTTGTTCGTTCACTCTCATAATTTGGTGAGACGACAGCAGTACGACATGACCGTAGAGAGATCAGGCGCAGGACCAACAGCTTAACGCGCTTTTCGAGGCACGGGAGTGTTAACACCACCAACTTTCTGACTCCGGAGCTGTGTCTGAGTTATTTCAAGATGGAAAAACTCAATCACTTTCGGCCCGACCCGGGATTCGAACCCGGGACCTTATGGATAGTACCCAGTGTGCTGACCACTAGACCAACGAGGCAGTCTTATATGATTATCTACAATTATATATTTCAAAATAATATTTGTGGAAAGTAGTCGCTGGTTGTACGAATTCGATTCTAAGAAATCATTTACAAGCTAAAAGCTACATTGTTCTGAGTGGCTGAAGCTATTATTTTTTAAAATCTTAATTGATGATGATGATGATGATGTCCTCCTAGCCGATTTCGATTACGGCGGCCTATCTCAACAGAGATTAGCCAACTGCGCAGGACATATTATAGTGCACAAGTGTGTGCGCAATACACAGGTGCACTCTCTGTTCCTTCACTCTCATAATTCGGTGAGACGGCAGACCGACATGACCGTAGAGAGATCAGGCGCAGGACCAACGGCTTAACGTGCTTTCCGAGGCACGGGTGTTAACACCACCAACTTCCTGACTCCGGAGCTGTGTCTGAGTAATTTCAAGACAGAAAACCCCAAACACTCTCGGCCCAACCCGAGATTCGAACCCGGGACCTCGTGGATAGTACCCAGCGTGCTGACCACTAGACCAACGAGGCAGTCTTCACAATCTCAAAATCGACAAAATCTTAATTACACCCGTGGGAAGTCAGTAGTCTATCAATACTTTTAAAATAAGGTAGTAAAGGAAACCGAGACGATTTCATACAATTTTGGGCCCAAATGTAAGGAGATTAAAATGTGGTTTTATATAAAATCTTAAAATGTATTAGATCTTCCCTGTAAATTATACGGACTTTGGCATGCAGAGTTATTTCAAGTTGTAAAAATTAGTATTCGTAAAGGTGAACACGTGCCTATCGCGCCGGCAGGCAGGAGCCTCACGCGCCGCATTCATCACATTTCTTAAGATCTTGCGCATACAATGGGCATCGTACGCGTCGAACGCTTAGTTCACGCGCACGCATCGATGTTAAAGATTCATAAAGATCACATACACATCCTGGTGGAACCCATGTATCTACAGTATTAAACGAAATGCGAGTATATAATAATAAGTGCGCGACATTGCATGCGATTTCATGAAAAGATTTATAGAATGCGATGCCTGTTCTTTGGATAACACGTAAAGTCAACGGTCGAGCTTGTCTCCGCTCATGTCAGATTGTTGTCTCGTAAGAATGTTAAACTGAATAGTGGTTATTAATCTAAAGTAAAATAAAATAATGTTTTATTTATTTTTATCCTCAAATACAGTGTGCGCTAATTTATTTTGAAGTATCATAAAACAATAGCCATTATTAACGCTATCATAGCAGCTGTGAATTTTCACGAAATTATTCTTCAGTATTGCTTTGTCTGGTACATGATATTTTTTAGTTATTTAACCCATTCAAAAGCGGTACGCTATGCATTTTTATGGCTATGATTGTTAGAAATAGCTTAGGACGAGACAAAGCGGCACTGAAGAACAATTTTGTAAAAACTCACAGCTGCGACCACAGCGGTAAAAACGAGTCCATTGATTTTTGACCCCAAACACGAGACCTTTTATCGAGTTTACTCTTAAGCACTCTAAACAAGCTTCTTAAGAAATCGTTTAGGTCTCTCGTAATAAAGTCAGTATCATTCTATAGGCAATACTTGATTTATAAAATATTTTTTTTGCACCCGTGCGAAGTTTTGCTAAGGATTTGGCATTAATAAGGGACAAAAAAACATACAAACTGCACTGTAGGTATATATTATATAAAATAATTAATTTGTAGGTAATGGCTTAGCAACCATAAATTTGCAGGCATGTGGTACATCTTCGAAGGTGATTCCGTGTTCTTTTGCAAACTCTTCGTATGAGATTTCAAAGACCGTTTCCCATCCGTCACGAGCTGCTGCCTTCTGCGACCCCAGAGACGTCACCCATGCACCAGTTAGAGGAACACCAGCCTCATAACATACTTTACGCCTGTGGACATCAAAGATGAAAATTAACAGCTGTTTCGCAGAACTTTACATTTTAAAACGTTTTATATTAAATACCACATTTAAAATGATTTTAAGTTGTAACATCTTTCAGTTTATGTTTGTTTTATTTCATTTAAATTGAACATAATATTTTAAATTATATTTATAACTTATTGTAATTACCATAAATTATTTTTTTAAGCTACAATTTTGGATTGAATAATGAAAAATTAGCGTCCTCAAAGCGCATAAAACATTAGTGTCATGACTGCTTCATGTCTTGTTTTTCTCATTTAGATTTATTATGTATATCTAACATTGATTTAATATATAAAGGGATATGTCATCACACTGACAGCTATGACACATGCTCTAATCGGCCGGATCGCCATTTTAAGCCGATTAAGTATTTAATGTCGCGTGGTCCGTCAAACAATGAACATGCCTAAGTGTGTCGTCAAAAATTGCAAAAATCACAGCTCAATGAATCGTAAAAAATATGGACTGACGTTTCATCGGTAGGTAAATATTATTGATAAGGTTTGAAACCGAAATAATACTTGAAACCTGCTTTAATATTTTATTTTCTAATTTATTGACGTAAAACATTGCCAATCTTCTATCACTTTCACACCCAAAGCTAAAATGAAACAAATTACGTGACGTCATCGGAACAAAGTCAATTTTAAGGATGGAGTCGCCAGTGAATTTTTTTTGTTAAACAAAATACTTGAGTTTTTAGATTTCCACAAAATTATGTTTGTAAAGAAAATGAAGCAAATTTATCGCAATAAACCAGGACGATGAGTTTTATGTGAAGGGAAAATATAGCGTTGTGTGTTCGTATATTTTTTCTGAATCTGATATGTAGGTATTACACTACACGTAAAGGGATGTACATGCAAAAAGGCTGCAAAGTATTCGGGGCACCCAGCCTATGTTTTTATGTTGTATTTCACTTGCTTGTTGTTTACCTGTCATATATCTTAGCCATCGGTAAAATCCAATGTAGAAGTTAGGTATAACGAGTACCTAGACTAAAGAAACGGTTTTTAATTTTCGTACAGCCAGCAGTACGTCAGGTTACATGTGAGCTATCAAACAGCTTTTATTACGTAGTTAATAGGGGTGATCTTAAAGTGAAAGTGGGGTAGTCTGACGTGAGCCGAGTGTTCTTACACACCGCAAGTCAGACTACACGTGTTGACCTTGATACCGCTTCTACTTCTTACATGATAAACGCTGTTTTTGTAGTTCAAATGTATGCCTTGACGTACTTCCGACTGAACTTAACTGGGTTACCTTATTCACCTTATTTTTAAATTAAGTTAGCCAACTGTTTAGAAGAGAATCTTCTAGCTACCTTAGCAGTAAATCAAAGTATTTTCATAAAACCACACTAAAATAAATAACTGTAGCTAAAATAAAGACGAAAAAAAGTGTTTTATAAATAGTAATTTCTGCTGGAACTCTTGTCTTTGAAACCGTGCTAACAATAATTACAGCTGCAGAGAAATAATAACGTAATGTTCAAAGCATAAGATACATTTTCAATAGAATAATTTAGTAATCCGATTATAATACTATTACACTCATTAATTAACTAAAATAATACCTGTGGCAGTAGCCTTATGCTTTTTATAAATCTGTGGAACATGTTGTTGGTGTGTGTACTATAGTACCTATAGAATATTTTGCCTCAAAACAATTTTGTACATTATCGTTTGTGTCATTGTCGAGCATCGAAATGTGAACCATCCTCGCATTTCAATGAGTTAGGTTAGGTTAGTTTGTAGTTTAGTGTAGCTGTAGTGTACCTACCCAGAATTGGTGAATTGTGTCAGTATAATTATTATTGGTTGTAGTATGACAAGTTTTGACCTGAATAGTAGAAATGTAAAAATATGATTATTATGAAAGTGTCTTCATTAAAAAAATACTCGTATTCTCATACACAAAATATACCTAATTTTATGAAAAGTAGTAAATAAAATATAAATCATGACTTTCATCAGTTACTTAATTTCATACAAAACATGAACAAACAATCTACTCCATTACTTCTTTGTTCGTATTATTGTCTTACGAATCTACAAATGAATGATATTTGACATATGACGTAGTGTCGTCATCCATTGCTGCGTAATTACACATGACAATTTAAATAGCTGAAGCTTAAGCGGCAATGTATGAACTTAGCCAGTTGAAGCTTCATAAGGTGAATAATAACATGTGCCATGTTTGGGCTTTGATTTTGTATGGCGTAGTGCATCCTTATATATAATAAATCAATGATATCTAAGCTTTTATTACAACTCAAATTTTGAACAAAAAGAGTACACCCTAATTCTGGTGGACTGCAAAACAAAAACTATAAGGGGAAGAGTTCAGCAACACCATGTCTAATTTTAAAATAACCGTTAAACTAATATTGACATATTTTTTATAGATATCTATTGAGTAATTCGTCCAAAACATGTCAATTAATGCTACACCGGCTGATTAAAAATTATGGTGAACTCAACCCTTTTTAGTCTATTAAAACTTGTGTTGACTAAATTAATTTTCTTCTGACTCACAACTCTCTAAACTTCAAAAAAATCTTAAAACAAAATAAATTATCAAAAACCATCATTTAAAGTGTAAAAATAATTATAAATAAGGTTAGTTAAGCCATCGGTGCTTAATACTAATATTTAATTTTATAAGTCAGCCTATTAGATCCCACTGCTGGGAAAAGGCCTCACCTCAACTGTGAGGAGGAACGAGCCATACTTCACCACGCGGGCTCAGTGCGGATTGGTGGAGGGGTGTATGTAAGGCAAGTGACAAACCTTACTGTCAGAAGTTATCAAGCCGCCCTAGGGCCTCTGACTAGGCTTAACGACTAATACCACAGATATTAGCCGGGACCAACTGCTTAACGTGCCTTCCGAAGCACGGAGATGCTTGTCATGGACGTCACTTAAATGGTCGGAATGGTCACCCATCCAATCACGACCGCGCCGTGGGTTGCTTAACTTTTAGTATCACTACCAAAGCGCTGCCGCCACTGCGCCACAAGCACCTTATATTTAATTTTATTTACCTGATATTAAAAAACTTTTGAGCGATCCCAAGACCCCTGTAGTCAGGATGGATTACTATTCCCCTATCATCAAGGAAACTTTTCAGCTGCAACTCCTTCATAACGTCGTACAAAGAGAACAGTTTGTCCAGTATTGCAAACATATCTCCCATCTCCTTCGTTTTTGTCTGTAAGAAAACAAATATTTAGGTTTGAGGAAAAATAATTTGATCATTGATCAGTCAAGAACATTTTACTATTAGCACAATAGATAGATTGTTTTTCAGAGTTGTTTGATACTGAATTAGCGCCAGAGTTTCAGTAAAGTCAACAAGAACATTTTATTTCGGTATTGGCGTCAGTAGAGTGGTTGCAGATTAGAAAGAATAAGGTTGTAAAAAGTTAGGAACTTTACCCTGGATCGTATGCGATACAGTAATGTTATACAATCTATTTTGTGTTCTATGGTGTTACTTTCATCATGTTTCATATTCTTCTTAACCTAGAGTTCACCGAAAAATGGTTAAGTTTTTAATCAAACGGTAAAGCATCATTTGACAAATTAACCGTCAATCAAGGTTTATCGGCTGTTGAAAAGTTGGTGAACTCGGGTCTAAATAAATTTCTGACAAGAAAAATCTTATCACCTTAGTTGTAACTAAGGTGATAAGATCAACGAAATTTGTGACACATGCGATAGCACTTTTCCTTACAATCAGCACAATAGATAGATTTGTTTTTCAGAGTTGTTTGAGACTGTATTAGCGCCAGAGTTTCAGTAAAGTCACTTTAAGATAGGTATTAAAGTGTAAATGAAACTTACTCACGCAAAGAATAGTAATTGTTTACTCACTCATTTTAGTTTGCTTTTTTAAATCTAAATTTTTCTTACCGTTAAATTCATATCTTCTTCTGGATCATCTTTTGTTGTAATCGTAGTCAAAGATGCTCCTATTAATTTTCCTACAGTATCATTGTCTTGATCTAAGCAACATATCAATATGTTATGTGGTGTTTTACCAAGATCATGCAACATTTCTGTCACGAATTCTTTAGATTCTGCTATAGCATCTTGGTTTTTATGTATACCTGTAATAAGAAGTTTAATACTTAGAAGTATTTTTGTTTTGATTTTCAATAACCTACTTGATATTGTAAAAAATAGTTATTTTATTTGTAAAACATAAATATATTCGAGTTTTTTCATCATCAAACTCAGCCAGGGGCAGTCTAGTGTTGGCGCAACACTGCTCTACATGATCTTGAGCTATGGGCATCCAGTTGCTGCTAATTGCATAACCTTTGATTGAATACAACGAAATATTTTTTATAATTATTATTGTTTTCCTTTACCCAAAGGTTGTCTGGAAGAGATCGCTTCCAGCGATAAGACCGCCTAAATTGTACTGTAAGTTTATTTAATTTTAAAATTCATTGTACCTTTGTTTTCTTTTATTGTGCTATAAAAAATATCTCTCTATATATTAATAACTACTTATTTATTTCGAGCAAGATTAATAACAGCAGTTAAAGGCATCCTAAACCTTTATTTGGAATTCACATCTCATGAATGAATATAAATTATTACCTGCTGCCTTATGACTCGTTTCTTCTGTTACGAAATATTTTACGAAAATATCGATTACATCTTCCATTCGATCACTGGGTGCGTCTTGAATTCTAAGTTTTAAGTCACCATTCTTACTTGTTACTGTAAATTTACACCACACACGCGTAGTTTGGGCCATTTTACTACGACATGTATACCCTTTCACAACTTTGATTTAACTGAGCACTAAATAACGTCGTAACAGAAACAAAGATAATAAGCCGAGTCAAGGTCTCGCTCTCAACGAGGATATTTTTGTATTAGTCAGCTGTCGGACAATGGCATTCAATTTTGGGCATTATTTTCCTGTTGCATAAAAATTAAACCTTAAATACTTACCTAAAAGGGTTCATTTTGACTTTGGGCGACTTTGTGACTTTCAAATATTTGACTGCATTATCAATATTGATTGTATAGTAATATCATAGTTAGTCATTATTGTATAATGAGCGTTCAGACTTCTTACTAGCGAATATCATAATTTGTAATTAAATTTGAATGAATTTTTGTTATTTTTATTAAGAGGGCAAACATTATTTTGATCGCAATCCCACTTGCGATTTTCTTAAAGGAATCCAAATCGTAGTTTGTAGGAAAAACTTTTACACTTACAATAATATTACCAAGTTTAATATTATTTCTTTTTTTCCCTTGAAGTATTCAAAAGCAAAATCCCAGATTCAAGATATATTGCTCACACACTATACATCAACAGAGGTAAAACAGTAACTAACATTTAAAAACTCTTGCTTTATCAACGATCGTTATACAGGTATAGGTAGGTACACTTGTTTTACTTGTAATTAAGAAACGACAAGAACGAAAGTCTAAGTTTTTTCCTTAAAAAGATAAAACGATAAAGAATAATAATGATTTATAAAATATATCTTTCTGTATTATGGCTATAATTATGAAAAATATTGAGAAAAAACACCCTTCAAAAATGCATCTTTATTTCAAAAAGCAAAGTTAAGTCTTTAAAGCTTCTTTTTGTCACTCTTCCTGATCTTTGACTATGGGCATCCAGTCAATTGCCAAAATTAGGCAGCACCTTTCCAAACCAAAGACATCTTTGTAACTTTATTAGGAATTTACATAGATGTGAATTCTAAGTCAAAGTCAAATGTTTTATTTGCAAGAATACAGTAAATACATCAGGTGATAATGATAGAATGAGTCCAATACATTCAGTCTAATACTAGCGTGCAAATATACTATTACAATAATAATAATTAATATTAATGAAGATTTAATTTATTATATTTTATCTTTAAATTTAAGAAATTCTTTAACAGTGTTTAAAAGCTGTGGTGTAATAACCATGTTGTCAGCTTTGTTTTAAATGTATTTATGTCATGAATTAATCTGAAGTCGTTTGGTAAATTATTGAACAGCACATACACATATTATAAACATTTATTTTAAATATTAGTTCATGGCAAGTAGGATGATATAATTTGTTCATAATTCTAGCTCTAGTTTGCCTATTATTTATTTAAACTCGGGTTTTCCAAAATTTTCCAAAAGTAAAATTTTACCTGTTGCCTCATGAATCGTTTAGAAATATTTTACGAAAATATCATTGACATCTTCTATTTGATAACTGGGTGCGTTATGAATATGAATTTTTAGTTCACCGTTTTGACTGTGAATTTACACTTTACACGTTTATTTTGGGCCATTTCAATATGACATGTAGGTACAACGCTGTGTTTGATCAACGCTGTGAAAGGGTTTTCATAACGTTGATCCAATTGAGTACCTGACGTTGCAACAAATATTGAGAGTGAATGGTCTCGCTCTCATCAACGAATATTTTCGTCAGCTGCTACTAACAATTAAATTAGGGTTTTCATTTACTGTTGCATAAACATCAAATAGTTCTACATAAAAGTGTACTTTGCCTTTTAATGATAATACTTATTTGGACTGCATTACCGGTATAATCGAATTTCACTGAAGGAAAATAAATAGTGTAAAATCAAAGTTAGCCAATGTACAATCAACACAAAGGGAAGTACACCAAATTTCCACTTTTCTGTTTCAGAACTCATAACTTAGTTTCTAATTTCGAAAGAAGAAATTAATATTATTCAGTGTAACATGATATTTGTATTTTAAAATATCAAATGTAATGCAACATAATCTCAGTTTATACTTGCAGTGATAATATCAAGTGCAATCTTCTTGCTCTCGGAGTCTTCAAAAGCAAAAGTCCAGATTCAAGTTGCTAACACGCCATTCACCAACAGAGCTACAACTAAAATTTAATATTATATAAAATTCAATCATTCATGTTCCTAGCACAGATTAGGGTTGTCCCACCACTTCTGAAAGTTCTTTATCACAGATGTCTTTATCTTCTTCTCATCATTCAATATAGCACAGAAGTTACAATAGTCACTGAACTCAGGGATTCCTTGTTCGTATCTGGAGTGGTAAGAGTAGTGGTTCTTCCATTTGAAATAATTCACGTATTTTTCTGGTGTTTGGATCAGCTCGTTGATCTTTGCTGCTAAAGCTAGTGGCCCCAGACTTTTACCGTTCAAGTAGGTGCCGTCTGGCATAAATCTGTAAACGCATAATTATTGCTTTAATATATAAATATAAAAACAAAACTGAATATATTAACGTTTTATTGGATGATCGAGAATCTTATGTTTTGGTGAATTGACGCCCCTATCCATAACTATTTTAGTCAAATTGTACTTACTAATAATATTATATATACATAATAGTACATAAGAGTGTTTGGATTTTTCTGTCTTGAAATTACACAGACACAGCTCCGGAGTCAGGAAGTTGGTGGTGTTAACACCCCCGTGCCTCGGAAAGCACGTTAAGCCGTTGATCCTGCGCCATATCTCTCTACGGTCATGTCGGACTGCCGTCTCACCGAATTATGAGACTGAAGGAACACAGAGTGCACCTGTGTATTGCGCACACACTTGTGCCCTATAATATGTCCCGCGCAGTTGGCTAATCTCTGTTGAGATAGGCCGCCGTAGTCGAAATTTGGCTAGGAGGACATTATTATTATTATTACTTATTATAGTCATATTTTGATCGACTTTAGTGTCAATCATATCTTTAGGTAAATAAAAGGGCAAATCCTAAAATCATTATCATTGTTTGCTAGGTCTTTCTTATGTTGTAAAATATTGTAATACTATTTTAATTTTTCTTGTACAAATAATATTTTTGATGGGTTTAATTACCTTGTGTAATTTGAAAAACCATATACAATAGGAACAACGTTAAACTGCAACGCTCTCAAAACCTTTTCTGTCACATAATCTTCACTAAATGAATTCTCAAATGCCAAGTAAAAAAAGTAATGGTCCCTGATTATTCTATTACAACGTAAATCAGAACCAAAGTTTCCACATTTCTTTTCACCACACTTCCCATATACATCTAGGGTTAAGTTATAATTAGCTAGTTCTACCTGAAGCTTGTCAGCAAATAATTTTCGACCTGATCTGTCCCCACAATTGGAAACAAACCAAGCAGCAGCTTTAGTTTTCGACCTTAGTTGTGCCTTGCATGTTTCATTTACTGGGTCCATGTCATCCAGTTTCATCCAGTGCATTATCTTTTTAGGTCCGATCACAGTGTTTGTTCTCAAGTCTTTAACAATCATATAGGTCCAGCTCACATCAGAATCAAGCCTGTACGTCCAGGACCAATTAAAAAAACCGTCTAAGGCACTCAAACAAAGAGGATAGTATGCAGACGACTCTTTTGACGTAAATACGTACTTTTGTTGCGGTGATCTTATCTCAGGGAAATCATCGTTTCTTACTGGATACAAGTCGGGTGGATAGAAAAGAATGACGTCAAAATTTGTGACGTTACTCAATAGGGTTCTGTTAGCAGTTACTACACAGTTGGTGTGACGGCAATATTTTCGTATGTCGCCATCTTGACTGAAACCTTTGAAGAGAAATGATTCTGTTTTCGGTGTGATCCATTGCAGTATATATTTTAGTTTTGGACTCTTGGACACGTTATCAGGACTCTTAGACCGTCTGTACTTATAGAGTTCTTTTATCCGTTGAATATCTGTCCAAGATAAGTGTATGAATAAACTTATAGCCCCCAAAGCACAAACTGCAAAAACTTTGGTTCTCCGACCCATTGTAATAGCCAAAATAAACCCATAAGTTTCTTTTGAAGGTTAACAAAATACAACTACAGCTTTAATAATCTTGAAAATAGCATATAACTACAAAAATCCAATTATCCATTTCTTTGCAATCGTCCTAGTTTTAACGCAATAATCATATTTTTATGATTATCCTACAATATTAACGGAATGAACTAGATAATTGGAATAAAGAAATAACAATAATTTTGAACAGACAGACCCTTTTTACTTTGTGGTACATGATAACCACCATAAAGCAAGTTTATTTAATTTACTTGGTGCATATGCAATAAATATTTTTTATGAACCGGTAACCATTTAATTATACACGATTACTGATTACCTAATTAATTGTTATCATCAAATAATTTAAGACTTACTACAAATAATTTAAAATGATTTCATGTTTACATGTAAAGTTAAGTTCTATTGACATCTAGGTATTTTCGTATTAGAAGTCAAAAGCTTCAATGAATATTTTTAGGATATTTTAAAGGAGATGTCCTAAATTGTATGGGGACTAGGCCTCGGAACTGTACCACTATCTAAAGATAAAAGGTTTCAGCTACTTACTTTGGGATCAGAGCAGTATATATGTTGATGTACAATATTTTACTTATTATTATTATTGAGTATTGTGAAAATCTACACGCCTATAAGACGGCTCAGACCGGCAATGGCACAGTCAGCCGGGTTCAGGGCAAGAAAGAGAGAAATCGGCGAACAAATAGTGCGGTATCAAGCACCACAGCTTTCTGCATCTTATCTGGAAGCGAGCCGGTGATATATCCCAGCCTCTTTAGGTGTGCACTCAAAGAAACTGGAATTAACCCGTTTGCCGATACTACAATTGGGATGATTTCAGTGGATACCATATTTTCCATATTTCGTTATGAGGGATAGTGTCATTCACCAAAAACACCCTTTATTGCGCATGGTCCATCAGCACTATATCAGGCTTATTGGCGAGAATAGACCTATCAGTGATGTTGGGCCGGTCCCACTAGAGCCAGATACTGTTGCTTTCGAGTACTGACTCCGGCGAGTACTTATAATTATTATTATTCTGGATTCTGTTATTTAAATAGATATGTCAGTTATAGATAAATTTAGTTGATTAAACTAGATATGTATTTAAATACAAAATAACATTTATTTGATTGTTTGATGTGCTTCTGTTGTAAAACCTTGCCCCTAATTTTGGAAATTCCATTCCGTTGGGCATTGTTAAAATGACTGTTACTAAGTACTTCAATTTTCTTAAATTTTAATGAAATTGAAGGAACCAATAAATTTTGATGGCATGCTTAGAGAGAAATGCTTTAGCACACTTTTGGGTTGTCCCACCAATCCCTAAAATTATGCTTAATCGTAGTCTTTTCAAATTCTTCTTTGTTGTTCAACAATGCACACATTTGGCAATACTCATTGGTTTCTGGACTTTCGTGCTTGGCGTGGTATGAATAATAGTTTTTCCATCGAAAGAAGTCCGCATACGCTTCTGGATTTTTAATGATTTCTGCTATCCTGGTAGCCAGAGTCTTTGCTCCTAACTTAAGAGCGTTTAAGTATATTCCATCAGGCATGAATCTGTGGAAGAGCAGTTTAAATCATGAATATCGCTTTCTTTAACTTTTCTAATATTATTCTAACGTTGCTATAAAAAGAGATAAAAAAGTCTCATATTCTGTTGATAAAAGAGACAGTCGGCAATAGGGTATTCTCAATTTACCTACTCAGGTAGGTAAATTCAGCCACCTTATAGCAGTTCTCTGCGACTTCGCCCGCGATAAAAGTCGGATTTTCCATACAAATTTAAATCCCCCATTTCCCCTTGATGTTTTTATATCGCGAAAAAAGTAGCCTTTGTCCTTTTCAGGGTCTCAAACTATATGTGTACCAAAATTTCATTTGAATCGGTTCAGTAGTTTAGGCGTAATTGTGTAATATACAGTTACTTTTGCATTTATAATATTAGTTGGAACGGTCACAGTCCATTAGCATTTATTCAAGTACAAATGTAATTTTCGAGTAGGTGCGATGCTACACGACTAGTTGTCAATAACGGTACCTACACTTAGCAAAAGCTACTGTCATTTAGTAAATACAGTCAAAAACACAGACCTAAACGTATTTTTAGAAAAAAATAATACTTTATTGTTCTACGCGGCACTTATGTAACTTATATAGTCTACTACGTAATGAACGTAATGTTTTACGCTATTTAAAATAAATAAATGCATGACATGTATTTATTTATTTCTAAATATACTTTGACTAAATAATGTAAGTAAATAATGAGAGTTGAAATCAGACACAACTTGCCATTCGTAATTTAACAGCGGTTTCATGTTGATTGATTGATTTTCAGTTATCAGTTATCAAACACGGATTAAAAACAATTTGTTACAGTTTTTTTACTTTCATATTTTGATTTACGACGATGACGTTGAAGAGAAGACTAACTCATGGTTCGCACTTTGGATCAACAACACATTTGAAGTATTTAGTGGTTAGTACTTATTATCGCCTTTGAGTTCCTGCCATGTCCTATTAAAGTGCCATTGTATGACTACCTTTAATAATCAGGTAGAATTGCCAAATTTAAAATCATAATATATCACACGCCATCTGAATGGTAAAAGGGTTCGCTTTCAGAGTTATTTTACAATTAATCTATTAATTTTACCTTGTATAATTAGCTCCACCGAAAACAATTGGCACAACATTATTTTGTAAAGGTATCAGCAATTTTTCAGTCACGTAATCCTCGCTAAACGAGTTCTCGAACGACAAGTAAAAGAAGTATTTGTCCTCAAGCATTTTCAGACAACGTTTGTCTTCTGATCTTGGACATGTCAACTTTCCACATTCTCCAAATATATCGAGATCTAGTTTGTAATTTATCAGTTCACCCTCAAGTTCTTGAGCAAACTTGATGCGGCCTGATTCATCGTAGCAATTTGAAACGAACCATGCAACCGCTTTTTTCTTAGACTTCAATTTTAGCTTGAAATCCTCACTCACTGGTGCCATGTCTTTCAATGGTAACCAGTGCATAATTTTGTTAGGGCCAATGATTTTATTATTAGTGTCTCTGATAACCATGTAACCCCACCGCACATCTGAATCCAATCTGAACGTCCACGTCCAATTGAAATATCCGTCGAATCTATTTGAACAAACTGGATAGTTTCCCGATGATTCGATTGACGCAAATACGTACTTCTGGTTATAGGATCTGCGCTCAGGTAGGAAACTTTCTGGGAAGAATACCACTTCAGGCCCGGAGAAAGCAACCACATCGAAATCAGTCATATCGTTTAGATGATCTACTTTATTCGTTACAAAACAGTTTACGTATGAACAGTTTCTACTAATGAAACCTTCTTGCCCGACTCCCATTGAGTCGAACGGGACATTCTTAGGAGAAGTCCATTGCAGAATGTACTTCAAATCAGTTCTTTTTCTATTCCTTCTTCTCTCGGCTCGAAACGCACCAGCTTCATAGTCCTTTACACTATTAATTATCACTTCACCGGTGTCATTGTACTTTCTATTGAGTTTTTCAGAAAAATGTGTGAAAGAAACAAACACAAAAATTAAAAAAGGAAAACTTGACGCACAGAAAAATAATTTTCTTAGTAACAACGCGCGCATTTTATTTTTAATGTGTTTTATATCGAGACGAATAAGCGTGCATGACTATGCTCGGGCTATGCATAACTAGAAAATATTATAGTTTGACGTGTGGACGCTAAATGTTATGTCCAAGCAACACGTGGTGTTGTAGGTTATAGTAGAGTTCACATATCAACGTCTGGTCAATGAAATATGTAAATAACTGTGGACTATGATTTTATCTCTACTTACGGTATGATCTGCTCTCACTTTTATTGTTAAAAATACTAGGTACTTTAACTAGTGCGTTATTAAATAAATTTGTACGCCTGTTTTATCCAAATTGTAATAATTTGAATGAGCGATTTTACAAGTGTCAAAAATCAGTTACATATGAATCCGCTAGATGACGTTTAACAACATAAGTCAGGTAGATTTTTATGAAAAAGGCTGGTTTTAGCAATGATCAGGGCATATTTATCATGTTTTAGATTCACACGTACCTACTACCTACTGACAGGTCATTTTTTAACAATTTAGTGATCAACAAGATAACTTGGCAATTTTTTTTAAAGTGTATTTTGAAAATCCTTAATTTTTGACGTAGCAATTGATTATGATGTATATAATTTGCTTATTAAAAAAACTTCCAAAATCGGCGCTTTAAAAAGTTGCGCAATGACATTTGTCATGTTGCTTTTAGAGTTTTTGTAAAGGTAGATAATAAGAAAGATTTATTTTCTATTTCTGATAGCACAATTATGAACCACTAAAGCTTCTTTCATTTTCTCTTCTCAGAGAGAAGAGAGAGAAATTCTTTCTTTTCTCGGTCGATGTTCAGGTGTATCAAAACATACGAGTTTCTATTTTTGTTCAGTGTTTCTTAATTAATTAGAAATTGAGTTTACTAGTTACAATAAAACTAGCAGTAATGTTTTACAGTAACTACATAAAATTTTCCATTATATTTTACTACTGTTTCACGATCAGTAGGCACTGAAAATTGGTAAAATTGATTTGTATTACAGAATAATTATTTTTCTCAATATTGTATATTTTCTCATCTTTTAATAAATGCAGTTTCAAGATGTCAAAAGGAAAATTTCAATTATATTGACATTTTGAAATATTTAAGTTTTTGTTAGTCAATTGTTATAGTCGCCCGACATTAAAATGCAATACAAAATATAATTGAATTTTGAGAGAACATACGTAACAATACGTTCACCTATTGTTTACAATGGGTACGTATTATAATACCGAAAGTTCATAATACCTACAAATGAAATAACTACGCTTGAAACATCGAAAATCAAAATACCGAACGAATGAAATACCTATACCCGATATACCGAAAAGTTTAAAAGCAAGCAGGCATGCAGCATGCAGCATGCAAGCAATCAAACAGGCATGCATGTAGCCGCATGCATACGTTTTGCTCTTCTCCGGCGCTGCGGGAAGTGCAGCCCTTTCGCCCTAGCGTAGCGAATCTGAGGCACCCACGCTCGCCTCCGCAGCTTCAGCTTGCTGGTCGCCTTCGGCCACCAGCCTCAGCCGCTCCAGCTCGCACGGGAGCCTGAGATTCGCTACAGCGGGCGAGGGCTGCTCTACCTCCGCGCCTCCGGCTTTTGAATTACACTCTAGTATCGGGCAGACTAGTACCACGGCGAAGGACTACGGCGAGTCGGGGTCAATCAAAATTAGTTTTTCTTAATGAACCTCAATCTCAATGGTCTACAATTTGTTAGACGTTTCGTTCATAAGTCTTGTAAAATTCGGTATTATTAATCATCGGGTTTTAAATTTTTCGGTATATTAAACTTTCGGTCATATAAACAGTCGGTATATTAAACTTTCGGTCATATAAACAGTCGGTATATTGACTTTCGGTCATATAAACTGTCGGTATTTTAAAATTCGGCATTTTAGTATTCGGCATTCCAATTATAGGTCTTATAAGATTCGGTATTTTGAATTTTCGGGATTTCAAACTTTCGGTATTTAGAACTTTCGATCATATAAACATTCGGCATTCTAAAATTCGGCCTTCCGTTCGAAGGGCTTATGAAATTCGGTATTGTAATACGTACCCGTTTACAATAAGTGAATTTGGTAATCTCAACTTTAAGCTACATACATGGGTATAACAAGACTTTGGAAAGTCGAATTCTGGAAATTGATAATAAAAAAAATACCTTTCAGACCTTAGCTTAAGTCAGTAGAGTATGAAAAAATTGTTTCAGGAATTTTTGTCCGTATGTTCCTTAAATAAAATCTGCTAAATAAATTTTAATTAAGAATAATAATAATGTATTTTTGAGTCGTATGATTGGTGCTATGATATTTAATAAAAATAGATTAAAAGACTGACAACTACGATACCCTACAATTGAACGTATCGCGACATGTAGGTACCTGACATTTTTTGTTTTTTGTCATCAACATCGACTGGAAAATGCTTTTCGCATACTACACGGGCTTATGTGAGATTCCTCATCTATCCCACTACAAACTACGAGCAGTTGGTGTTCACCAAAGCTATTTGGGAGAAGATAGGTATATTTTAAGTAAAGTATATAATATGAAACCCCCCCCTTAGTCTGCAGTAAACGGGCGTACGGACACGCGCACATGTACATGGTCTCCCAAACGTTTTATTTACCTAATACTTATTTTTTTCCCAGGTTAAATATACAAATAGCCACAACAACTGGTAATCCTTCCAAAAGATGCATAAGCTTTGATGCTGTCACTCTTCGTTGTGGTCAGTTACAAGATCTGTAGGTCAAGCTTGGGTCACTCGTATGCCGACAAGCGGATTATTTGGGACAAAGGCGATGGGCAGGGCAAAGAAAATAAACCTTTCGTAGGGATGGGACGGTCTAAATCTGTAACGTTCGGATATCGTTTTAAAGATGGGTCATGAACATGGTTCTACTTTTGCGTTATTTTTCGCCTTCTTTTAATGAAACATCCTTGGCTTAGTACACTAATATATTAGAATGGTGAGACAAGTAAATAACTACTTTGGTGATAGAACATTAAAGAAACGGTTACCATACCTATTGAATAGTTTGCCCGGGGATATACATCGGGAACAAGATACAAATGTTTTTAAAAGAAAACTTCAGACGTATTTTCTAGCTAACTTAAATTAAGTTAGCTAGAAAATACGTATTTTCTAGCTAACTTAAATTAAGTTAGCTAGAAAATACGTCTATATTAGTGTACTAAGCCAAGGATGTTTCATTAAAAGAATCAAATCAAAACAAAACTCAAAACTTAAGTACCTACTAATGTAGGTACTTAAGTTTTGATTTGATATGTTAGAGACTCATGATCCCACAGACAAACTATATAAATAGTTTTGTGGGACTACTGTTATTTCACTGTAAAATGTTGTTTGTTTTATAAATAAATAAAAAAAATAAGTGGTTAGAAATAATATTGGCCGAGTTAATGATGCTCACTGGCGAAGTAAAAGACATGATCTAAAAAGTTATTGCCTGTATATACTCCCCCTTTCTGTAAACGAGTATGTTCCTTTACCTAAAGGTCGTCTGGAAGAGATCGCTTATAGCGATAAGACCGCCTACATTGTACATTTTTCTATGTAAATCTTTGTACTTACTGTATTTTCTGTTATGGTGTGCAATAAAGAGTTATCTATCTATCTATTCTCAACAGTAAGCAATACTTTACGAGGGAAATCTAGGGTTATAGGAATTTCCTTCAGCGAGGCAACAAAAGTAGCCTAGCCTTTTAAGTAGTACCGTAAGTAGGTAGTACTTTTGTTTTCATTTGCGACAGATTTTGACGGGTCAGTAAGTATGATGATGGGGGTTCTTAACAAAAGCGGATTGTTCTAATATCGTCCTACTAGTAACGAATTTGCCACTGCTTTCTCACTTGTACGAATGTGAGACGGGCAATTTGGAATTAGTGACAGATAATTGACATGACATAGTGGAGACAACCATTTTACATTGGCTGGCCTTATTTATTCAAGTAATAAAGCAATGGCAAAATCATTATTAGTAAGAGATTACACCAAAAGTCCTTAATAAAAATACCTAATAGTAGTCGGATATTTCATCAAATTAATATCTAATGGATGCCTAAAGTACAACCTCATTTAGCGAACTCAGTAATTAAAAGGGTTTGGGTTTTAGATTAATTAATCATACTTACCACACGGTGAAAATTAGTATTTTAACGGCAAAAAGAATAAAATGTAAGGGTATTAATTATTCTTAATTTCTCATGAGCTTGAATTTATTTAAATTAAATACTGACAAATTACAGTGCTTGAGCCTATGAAGAGGCTTTTTGTGATTTGCTTTAATAGGCAGCAGAGAGATATATTTTATGAATACTTTTTAATACCTTACTTACTCCTTTGGCGCAGCGACCCAAAGCGTGTCTTGGCCTCCGACACAATAGAACGCTATCCGATCCGGTCTTGCGGCGCCTCTTGCCAGTCCGTAAATTGTAGCTCCTGCAGGTCTGACATGACGGCGTCCTTTCAGCGGTATCTGGGCCAGCCGACGGGGCGGCGGCCTCGAGGTATTCCAAGATACACAGCTTTGGCGCTACGATACTCCCCCATTCTTTCTAGATGGCCCATCCAACTGAGTCTCTGGGCTTTGGCTTCTTCCAAGATGTTCGGTTCGGCGACCAGCTCCTCGATCTCGTGGTTTTTCCGGACCCTCCAGCTGCCATCTTCTCTCTGAGCTGGACCCAGAATCTTCCTCATGATCTTCCTCTCTGCCACTAAAATCTTTCTGCTTCCTTGAGGGTTAGTGTCCAAACCTCACTGCCATATACCAGGATCGGTCTTATGACAGATTTTTATATCCGTATCTTGGTTCTTCTGCTAAGAAGCTTAGACACCAGCACCTTTTTAATACCTACGAGTATTTTTTGTTCTATGCATGTCACCGTGTAGGTGGAAAATTCTTGAGTTATTATCAAAATATAATGTCCTTTAATTAAGCTTATTGTCAAAAGGAATCTATAATATATTTAAGCAAACAAGATTATTTTTACAATTTTGTTTTCAAGCGTGGTTATAATGGCGGTTGTATATTTTTTCACTTTCTTTATTATCTTTGAAAAATGTAGCGAGTTCTGTATTTACCAAAACTTACAGAAATCAGCCTGATCACCTGGCACCCCGTTCTTTGTATAATCAGAAATATGTTCCTAGTTACTAAATTAGAATCGCAGATTTGAAACTACAATAAACTAAACCTGTGATATCAATTTGTTACTCAACAACAAATATGTACTATACATGTTCAGTTTAGTAGACTAACTTGTACTGAAATAAATAAAGTTAATTTGTACGTATTTAAAGCAAAACTAAGTTGGTACAACCTACCTTAAATATTCCGTCTTCCATTACATTCCCTGAGGCGGTAAATAAACTAATTCGTCTAAATTAAGCTTATTACAGCGGCACAGTTTTCTAATTCTCTGGGAAATCTGGGAAAAGCAAAGGAGAGGTGGGTAATTACCTATTACCCATTTAACAGGTAAAACCACAACGGACAGGGAATATTACGTATAATCTAAATTAATGTTGTGTCTACGGTAGTTACTTGTAATTCTTTTAAAATCAGAATGATATTTCTAAATAAATTGTTATTAATCATCATCCAGGTGTTTCTATTGTTACAGTTACGGATTTTTTTAAGGACAAGATGGTAAATACTTTAGTTTAATTGTGTTATAAAGTATGGCTCAAATGGCTGTATATTTAAGTATTTATTGTTAATTACTGCTTGATACCTTCACGTGTTCCTAAGAAACAGGGTCATGAGCATGACAAATAGACGGACAACAAAATTATCTTATTCTTGTTCAGTCTCTCTATTTCTTTGCTAAACAAAAAATGGGGACAGACTATAATAATTTAGAAACGTCAGACTAAGAAGAAGCTGTCAATTGTTTAGGGAAATAGAGAATCAGACAAATAAAATTTAGTAGGGATGTCATTTGAAGTCGACTAAAGCACAATAGAAAGATTTGTTTTCATAACAGTGGTGTGACTCAGCCGTATTTTCGAATTTAGAACCTACGGATAGGCGGAGCGCTAGGGTTGGTACACAACAAGTAAAAAATTTCTAGATTTTTGTTCTTCATATGTGTATTGTTTTAGGTTTAGGAATGAGTTATATTTTAATTAAAGATTATTTATCATATCAAATATAATAATAAGTTTATTGTATAGTAACAGCACAGTATGTCGGACTACCCCACTTTGACCTTAAGACCACCTCTATATCCTACGTAATATAAGCCGTTTTCATAGGTCAAATATGTAATGTATAAACTGTCTAGCTATTGCGTTGATGCAGCCTGGTGACAGACAGACGGACAGTGGACTCCTAGTAAAACGGGCCCGTTTTTACATTGTCAGTTCTATGAGACCAGGTACAATTTACGAGTTTGCTTCTACACATCATTGAGCCTTAAAAAATATATTTAAATCCTATGTGTATGAAAAATATCCACAGACCCAGTAGTTCCCGCAATCTTCGGAGGCATTGAAAATTTCGCAAAAAGAATTTTTATTTTTTTAACATGCACACCAGTTGTTTAGGGTGGGTAGTTTCCGAGTTATGGCTGTTTCAATTTTGACAGCTGTCATCCGAAATAAATATCTCGTCGAGCCCTACGATTTGTCCCTACACACCCGTAGTCTTGGGTGGATAATTTCCGAGATATTTCCGTTTCAATTTTGACAGCTGTCATCCGAAATGAAGATCTCTACGAGCCCTAAAATTTGTCCCTACACTCTAGTACTCTGAGGTGGGTAGTTTCCGAGATATGGCCGTTTCAATTTTGACAGCTGTCATGCGAAATGAAGATCTCATCGAGCCCTACGATTTGTCCCTACACACCAGTAGTCTTGTGTGAATAGATTCCGAGATATTGCCGTTTCAATTTTGACAGCATTCATCCGAAATGAAGATGTCGTCGAGCCCTACAATGTGTCCCTTCACACTAGTCTAGGGTGGGTAGTTACCGAGATATGGCAGTTTCAATTTTGATAGCTCTCATCCGAAATAAAGATGATTTTATACATGTTTCATATAACCTACTTTGTTCAATGATATCTATCTGCATTTCACATTGCACTCTGTAAAACCATAATTAATATCAATATATAGGGTCTAACGAAATTAGTTATCAACCGGCAAAGTCTTTGACAGCGAACCGGCTCGCGCCCCGCGTGTGGGTTTGTCTGCCCAAGTCTGCTCAAGGGGCCGTGTAACTGACGTGTATGTATGTGTGTGTCGATACGGGTGCCCTAGTATGTTGATAATATACTGTACATTTATATACCGTGACTAAAGTTACACAAAAACACGCAAAAAATTTAAAAATACGTAACTACGTAATCACTTAATTTGACGTTTTAAAATTCTTGTAGTCTGTCTCTTTTCGTTTGTTTTGCAGAACAAGAGAGAGACTGAACTTAAATTTTATCTAGACTAGACTTGGAATCGACTCCACTGAATAGTATTAATCTTGCATCATCATTAAAAGACTTTGGTTATTTTCTCCTCAATTGCTCTAGAAGAAAGTAAAACACATCATTTCAAGTACCCTCTGGTCATATGCCGCGGTAAAGTGATTGATGTGTTCTCGGCCGGACGACAGGGGATGGATGCCCTAATGCGAAGGGAATTTAAGGGTAGATGTGATAGCACAGGATTTGTTACGTTAAAAAAAGAAAAATTGCTTATTTGCCAAAAGGATAATATATTAAAGCTTCGAGATCAATATACACTCACACTCATTGTTAAAATAGTTTTAGTAAATTGTTGCAGCTGTGGGCGTGTCACGAATCTGATTGTCTGTGTGTGCTATGAGTATTCATGATAGACGGAAAAAATGTGGTATAACTTTAAGGCCTCTACACACACGCCTAAACCTATATAGATTTACTTTTCAGTCAGGTGCCAAATGGGGAGCGACTCAAAATCAGTAGGTAACGAATTTATAATTGAAATATCCAAAGAAAAAAAAACATTTAATTATTCCTATCCGGTGACAGAAAATGTAAGCGTGTATAATGTAACTAATTCGTAAAAGTATGCGTAATGATCAACTGAAAGTGCAATCATCACCTAGGTATCATGTTTCAGGGCACAATAAATAATCAATTAATATCCGATCGCCGGCGGACTTATATGATCCTCAAAGGGTTATGAATAATGAAGGGAATATTATGTCACGTGTGCGTTTATCTCCCTACATTAATTTTGGATATTTAAAAGCAGACGTTAATCGAAAAAACCGGCCAAGTGCGAGTCGGACTCGCGCACGAAGGGCTCCGTACCATTAACTTACAACATTAGACAGTATAGGCAAAAAACACGTTTGTATGGGAAAAAAAATATTTTTTTAATTTTAATTTAACTATTTATTTTGAAAGTGAAATACAACATAATATTCTGTGAATATTTTAAACGTCTGTCCGTTGCCATTATAAACACCGAGCAAAGAAACCACGTTTGTTGTATGGGAGCCCCCCTTAAATATTATTATTATTTCAATTTTAATATTTATTTTTAAATGGAATGTACAACTTAATTATCTGTGAATATTTTAAGCGTCTAACTGGTGCCGTTATTTTTCTTTAGTTAGATGTGAACGAATTCTTGCCCTATACACGTATCAACAAAGAAATAAAATACCCAAAGCGTTTGCATTATAGGGCCGACCTAAAGCAGGATTTGGCGGGGTAAATCCCCTGCCAAAGGGACTTTCTATTATGGGAATAATAACGGTATTTTGTTTGCGTTTGTTTTAGTAAGTCAAACCTTTTGTGAAATATTTTTGAAGGTTCTTGACCACCCAAATATGTATTCTAATATTCTGCTAAAAAATTAGATGCCGCTACATAAATTTTCTATAAAAACTAACAGTGCCAAGTAGTATATAGATGTACTGTACTGTATATCTATATACTAACGGTATATAGATGTACAGTACAGTACTTTATCTTCATACTAGAGCGCCCGAATCGACACACGTCCACATCAAACAACGAAAACAAATCTATCTATTGTGCCAATAGTTATAAGCATAGGCAGCTATTCCTAAGTGATAGACAGTTTGAAATTGTCACAGATGATGTATTTCTGTTGACGCTTTATAAACTAATACTAAGAACATAATTTATATTTAAGTTTCAGGGCTCCCTTACAACAAATGCGTTTTTGCTGTTTTTTGCTCGATATTCAGTGATATTAATTACGGCAACAGGTTGACGCTAGAAATATTTACAGAATATTTAGTTGAATATTCACTCTAAAATAAATAAAATTAAAAAAAAATAACATTTAAGAAAGTAGTATCTAAGATTGTATACCTAGATAATTGTACAAAACCCTTTGTTAGCCGGTTTGTGATGTTCTGTTTTAAATTATAAAATTCCACCATTTCCAGTAAAAGTATCTACCTACACAAGTGGGAGTCGGACGATAGGTGCTGCAAATTTTTATAGCGGCCTCTTAACTAACATAGATCTACTGTTCGTCTACCGTGTCATCAGGAAATAATAACGTAGAGAAATGCAAAGAGAATGAGCGATTTTCCTAGTGTCAAGAATCAGTACTTAATGATAGATCGTCCGACCCCGTGTCCTGCTGGAAGCGCTTCCGGAAGTACGTCCAATTTTTTCAAAAAGTCCTGCTGGAAGACGGACCTTGAGTCCTGCTGGAAGTACGCGGTTTGTATGAAATCTGCTCCTGGTCCTTCCGGCAGTACGGTGACCTTGACCTTGAACGTTCGTATCACCAGGGGTTATAAACATTGGTTTGCTTTTATAAAATACTAGATTACCCCGTGAACTTTTTATCGCCCACCTAAGAAATTTAATATAGTACCTACTAATTTGCATTGAGAATGATTCAGACCATGCGAGGATGTAAAAAAAACCACGCAGACGTATTTTATATTGTATTTATTAAAGTATAAACCTCAAACACTAACACAACATTTCTTTTTACCTAAAGGTATAAAAATAAGTAATTTTGACTTTGTCTTAGGAACGAAGTTATTTGTTTTAGGAGCTATGAAGCTAAAAGTAATATTATAATTCTCGCCAAAATGTTGGCGACTCCAGGCTTGATCGGTGCCGGGCAGGTCGAAACACGTCGCCGGCGCGCGAACGCGCTGCCCGCGTCTATATCCGTGCGCCATCGCTTGCCAATTGACCAAATTTTAAGTTTGAATTATAATTATTTAAGGAACTGTGACCCAATAAAAATGCGTCCTTCCGGAAGTACAAAAAATCCTGCTAGCAGGACGCTGGACGATCTATCATTAAAAATCCGCTAGAGGGCGTTGAACACATAAGCCAGTTAAAGAAATAAAATCTGATTACATGTCTGTGCACGTAATATTACAATATTTTGGTTTTATAAGCTTAATGATTTTGACGCAATATACATATATGACTAAGATGAATAGCGCCATCTATCGAAATAAAACTACAATTTAGAGCTGTCATATTACAAACCACCGAGCACATAACCTGTAGAGGTGAAATGTCATTAATTTTGTTTCTGAAAAAATCCGTCAAAATCCCTTGGAAATTAATGCCTCTGTTTTTGCTTCAACGCATTTTGTTAAAGAAGTTCACTTATTTCTTTTCATATTTTTCAACAAAAGTGCTGTTTAAGAGATTGCTATATACAATCACAATCGAAATATCTCATATTTCAGAATATCAATTTCAAATATATGCTTAAATTGACATTTTTCGTATCAGTGCCAAGCACTGATAACTTTTGGAGAAAAATCGCGCTTACTTCGCCTCTATATGTTACATGCTCGATGTTACAAACAGAGTTTTTATGTGTTATGTACTTTGGCAGCACGTCAGATTACCTATTTGAACTACGAAAACAGATTATTACATAGGGAATAGAAGCGGTCTCAAGATCAGAGTATACTTCATCATAGCAACAGACCTTTCATCGATTTCACGTCGGGTCACCGCAGGACCATCAATCACGCTTGCCATCGAAGACGCTTATTTAAATTGAGTCAGATCTTTTCTTTCAGTACCTTATTTGTCATACAAACCCTGAGATGGACCGTTTACACATCAATGCAGAAGGAATCTTTTTTAAGGTTCCGTACCCAAAGGGTAAAAACGGGACCCTATTACTAAGCCTCCGCTGTCTGTCTGTATGTCTGTCACCAGGCTGTATCTCACGAACTGTTATAGCTAGACAGTTGTTTTTTTACAGATTGCCGCTATAACAACAACTACTAAAAACATAATATTTTTAAGGGCAATAACTTTTAACTTAACTCAAAAATTTAGGGGCTACCATACAACAAACGTGTTTTTTTGGCGGTTTTTGCTCTGTATAAATAACGGCAACAGGTAGAATTGAAATTTTCACAGAACATCAATATATGTATAAACTTTAAAAAATAATAATTAAATTAAAATAATAATAATATTTATGGGGGGCTGCCATACAACAAACGTCTTTTTTTTCTCATACATGACACAGGTATGTGTCTTAAAAAAAATCATTTTTAACCAAAAAAAAACTGCCCTAAAAACGCATTAAATCGTTGGAAATAACATTTTTATCGCCAAGTGACGGAAATGTGGAAGGAAGTCGGTATCAGCAAGACGTACAAGTAACATAGATCATACGTATATAAATACAGACATTCCACCGATGTTTGTGAAAAACTGTTCCAAAGTGCTTTCCTCTCCTTTGGCCTTACTATTTAATCGGTCTTTGAACTCCGGCACATTTTCAAGCTGCTGGAAGAAGGCATACATTGTCCCTATCTTCAAGTCCGGC
This sequence comes from Pyrausta nigrata, assembly GCA_949316185.1. Lineage (NCBI taxonomy): Eukaryota > Metazoa > Arthropoda > Insecta > Lepidoptera > Crambidae > Pyrausta > Pyrausta nigrata. The sequence goes on from OX438943.1 coordinate 14,030,602, forward strand.
GAAAAGACCTCGTGCACTAACTACAGACCTATTAGTATTCTCTCGTGCTTGGCAAAGGTCTTTGAATCATTAGTATATACTCATCTTTATAATCACCTTTATCGTAACTTTACTAATGAACAACACGGTTTTGTCAGTAGAAGATCCACACTGAGTAAACTTCTTGAATTTAAAAATTACCTCTGTCAGGCTTTTGCTTCTGGCGGCCAAGTTGATAGCGTGTATCTGGACTTTAGCAAGGCCTTTGACAAAATTGACCATACATTGCTATGTCGCAAACTTTCATACTACGGAATACATGGTTCATTGCTTAGATGGATTACGTCTTACTTAAGCAACCGAACCCAATTAGTTACTGTAAAGGGTCATTGTTCTTCTCCCATATCGGTTTCTTCAGGTGTTCCGCAGGGGTCACACCTTGGACCACTCTTGTTTATTACTTTTGTTAATGATTTAGTAACCCGTTCATCGTATCCTGCCCTGCTTTACGCCGACGATTTGAAACTCTTTTTAAATTTTACAGACAAAGATAGGTGTGCTCAGTTACAAAATGACCTTCACTTGGTTTCGGAATGGTGTCAAAGCAATAAGATGAAACTAAATGTGGAAAAATGTTGCGTTATCTCATTTACCAGAAAAAAGAACAAACTGAGATACCCTTATAGTGTTCAGGATAGAGCTTTAAATAGGTGCACCGTTGTAAGAGACCTAGGCGTTTTATTCGATGAGCAATTGACTTTTCGCCCTCATTACGAGCATATTATTAAGAAGAGTCGCCGACTCTTGGGATTTATAATAAGGTCTACAGGGGATTTTAAGCACCCACGGAGCGCAATAACACTTTTTCTTAGCTACGTCAGAAGTACCTTAGAATACTGTTCTCCAGTTTGGTCACCATACTTCAATGTCCATATTGATAATGTAGAAAAAATTCAGCGGAAGTTTTTGAAACATCTTTGCTACAGATATAGTTTGGGACGGTCGCTACATAATTACCACGAAAGACTAACAAAATTTAATCTAATCCCCTTACAAACACGTCGAATAAGATATGATTTGCTTTATCTGCACAAGATCCTGCATGCATCTATCGACGCGCCTGGTCTCCTTTCATCAATAAATGTTAATACACTGTAAAGAGTGCGTAACCCGAAAACTTTTACGTTAGACGTTTATAAAAATAACACCTCTTTCTTTAACCCACTAGTTAGAATTTGCAGAACATACAATGAACTGGTGGGCGGAAGGAAAGACATAGTAGTAGATGTATTTAATAGTAATTTTTCCTCGTATAAGAAAGCTGTCTCAGATTATTTAAAACAAGATTTCATCTCTTCTCAGTAGTTTTTGGTTCGAATTTTGATTTTTTTTGAGTTTTTAAATTTTAATAATGATTCTTATATATATTTTCATTTCACTATTTTAATTGTATTTTTATTTAAATTTACTTGGGATTTTGATTTGATTTTATTTTGATTTTAATTTTATATTAATTTAATTTTATTGTATAATTTTTATTTTTATTATATTCTTTGTTTAAATTTTTATCGTATTTCTATCTTGATTTTGATGATCAATTTTTATGTGAGTTGAATAATTTGTCTATTACCAGTTATTTTGTTACTAACAATTTTCAATCACTACAACATTTCATGCTGTGTATACTATTTATAGATTACTATCTAGCCATTAGTATAATTATATATTTTATCATGTTCATGCTCTGATTGTAATCTGTCAGTATACCTATTAGAAATAAATAAATAAATAAATACTCAGATTGGCACCGACATCCTTCCACGTTTCTTTCACTTGGCGATAAATAAGTTATTTCTGACTTTTTAGTGCGTTTTTAGGCCTGTTGTTATTTTTTGTTAAAAAATTATTGCATTTCGAGACAGGTACATTTAAGTCGCATTACCATCGACACGATAAGAAGAAGGTACACTAATTTCCCGACTTACTATAACAATACCGAATCTGTATAAAAAACTGTGGTAAAAATATTTAATATCCACGGATTCTTTTTGAGTTTTTTTTTTCTTGTAACCAGTTCTCTTTGGCCGAAGGCACAGAATAGATAATAGTCCGAAAGTAAAGCAAGGACAAGATCGCTCCCAGCGATAATAAAGCCTAACAATGTGCTTATATGTTCTAAATTTTATGGATTGTCTGAGATGTATTTCCTTGTTGCAATACAGAATATCTACCTATCTATATCCCCAAACTACCGGGACTAGACAAAAACATAATAAAAGTGTTTTTTCTGTGAAATAAATCAAAGCGACCGACCGGAGCGATCCATCACGGTTCGCGATGACGCGACGTGCGAAATATGGCCGTTTTATTATGGGTTATGGTAAAACAGACGATAGCCGATAAGTTCTGTCTGCTCGGTTTAGGGAATTTATAGACAGTTGGCCAGATTAGATATGGTTAGGGACTTAGTTACCAATCTGCGTCGGACGAATTTTTTTATTTCGATAGATGTCTGTATTCTATGACAACGTGGCATTCTAAAGGCAAGGCACATTTAATGTGCAAAAATGTGTGCGCTATACACAGGCGCACTCTCTTTTTCTCACTTCTCTCGCGATTAAAGTAAAAAACAACTTAGAGTGTAAAATCTCTAAACTATTTAGATATTTTACGCTCATAATCACAACGAGTATACAGTTGCTTTTACCATTTAAAATTGAATAATCATTAGCCTATTTAAGGCCTATTTTTACGGAAATACGAAATGTTATTTATTAATTCTAAACGCATCGCAAACCGACATATGACGTAACTATTTGTATGTGTGAGAGTTTCCAATCGAGAAAAAGTTTGCTTCCAAAGACAACCCTGTTAATATCGAAGAAAGTCGTTATAGGCATGTTTATGCTGTCACAAGTTTAGGTTTTCAATAATTAACTACAAAATAACTACTGAATAAAAAGTCAAAATGCTCAAATTACTTTCTTAGTCTTTACTTCAAGAAAAAAATATAAAACATGTACCTTAAAATTTACTTTACATACCGAACTCGGTAAGACAGTCTGACATGACCGAAGAGAGATCAGGCGAACTTCGGACTGATGGCGTAGTAACGTTCTTTCTGAAGCACGTGAGAGGTTCTACACTTGCTAGTACTATAAAGGGCACTTGAAAGATATAAGTAACTGAATGGTTTCTAAGGCGGTGGCTGTGGCGGAGTATCACACGGTTAAAGTCAGCCTATATAGATCCTACTGCTGGAAAAAGGCCTCACCTCAACTATGAGGAGGTACGAGCCATACTCCACCACGCAGGTTCTGTGCGGATCACACGATTATCACTCTTCTATTATGCGGTTCTTAGTTTTCCAGTGATATCGCTTTAAAAATGTGGTTTCACCTTTCTTTAAGGTTATTCTACGACGTTTATTACTATTAAAAATACTGACCTCGGATCCAACTTCTTTTTAACCCTTATCTCGCATGAAATGGTACGAATATGATTAGAAAATCATTTATTTATTTATTTAATCTTTATTGCACAACTAAAACTGTGTACAAAAGGCGGACTTAATGCCTAGTGGCATTCTCTACCAGCCATACCTTTGGGCTAAGTAGAAATGAAAAGTGGGCGGTGCGACAAAGGCATAAACAAAATTATTAAATTTATTTAAAGCAAAAAAAAAACGATAGAAATAATATTGTTACTGAACTCTGCATATAATATGTAATTTAAATAGTAATACTATCGTACATATAGAATACCTACATATATAGCCAACAATAAATGTAAATACCATAATGTAATCATGGAACTTTTATAGATAAAACTATCGTTACTCACGTGCAAGCATCCTTTCAAGACATCACATAAATTTGATTCAAAGCCCATGCTTCAAAGCTAGATCTTTTTGTAAGTTTATTAAGAGCTTAGCTTAAAATAAACTTATATCTTCTGCATAAGTTGTTTTGAGATCAATAAATCAATCAACCAGTTAACAAATATTAGGTTTTGCACCGTGCCCAAAAAAAACCTTAGTATGTAATTTTACCCTAATAATAATAATAGAGCAACATTATATCGAACAAACTTTTCAGTGTTTAATTCTTAGTCTGTAAACTTCTTGAAGAATAATAAAATGTCACAGCTGTCAGTAATTGTCAGTGTATTTGAGACTGCCATAATATGCGACTTCGGGTTTCGTGAAAATTTTACAAAAACTTAACATACTATGCGCTCCGTTTTCGTGTACAAGAAGTATTCACAATATTTCAAAAATGTAAAAAGGATTGTTTGGTAATGTTATTTTGTAACACATTTTTTTGCTTAGTATGAGGAGTCAAGAGGAGTTTATTTATTTATTTATTAAAGTATATCAACAGAACAATGTACACATCGATTCCTTAAAAACTAGTTATGGTTATATTCTTCTACATTGGCTAATTAAAGATATACATAGCATTGGTCAATTAATAGTGAGAAGGAGTGTTAGGCGCCTCGTTAGGCACCTTTACATAATAAAATAATTAAAACCTAACTTAGGGTTTGACATACAAGGCTTGACCAAAACCCAGTTTATTAATTAGTCCACAGTAACAGAAATAACAAAGAAGTCGTTAAATAATTAAAGAAAAAGCCATAAAAAACTAGTGAACGAAGAGCTGCAGAGATAGCGTCTACCTACATGCATATAAAAGCAAAATTTAACAAAACCGCCCACTTTTTAGAAACAGATGTTTTATCCTTGCACATCTGAGTTGCTCTAAACGCATATCTACTTAAGGAACTTCTTAACCTGACCAAGCCCAATAAATCTAAGCTGCTAAATGGAAGAGGCCTAATGGTCTCTCCTAACTTGAATTTACTTTAAGGGTCACCAGTCTTAACCCTAGCCAACTTTGTTGGTTAATCTAGTACGTGGGTCGTTTGGTACACAATACGTCTTAATATGAGCATGAATTAGGGTACTTGGAATTGCTAATATTATTACTAGCATAAGTACAAAGTTAGTCGGTCAGTGCCTGCACGTTGTACTCGTTATATGTAAGTATATGAGTATGTCTGTTTTTGTATGGATGTACGTGTAGTCCGGACATGACATAGAATAGAGAAGAATGTACCAACCCCACCGTCTAGAGCATAGCACATCATATATCAAATAGACAGACGAGTGACCTGCAGATCATTAATATCAAGTGGCAGGTGGTTGGGCACATAGCGCAATGACTTGAAAACATTGAAAAAATCTAGACTGACGCACCTTCGTTATCAAGTGCAGCTAAAGGGTCCACAGATCACTGCCAAGATGGACAGACGACCTTGTACGAGTAAATAATCGTACTGAATGCAAGCCGCTTAGGTGCAACAATCCATTTGAAAACCTTAACTATTTAATTTATATTTTAAGGGGAAGCCCCTCGGCTCATAAGTTAGGTATAAAGACACGAAGCTATAAAAAAATAAATTTAATTGTTCCAATAATTACACAAATAACCTCGCCTTCGCCTCGCCCTAAACTAAGCATGAGCTTGTCCTATGGTGACTAGCATATCGGTTATTATGTACGTATATGTATAAACATCCATGCCTTAGGCCCAAACGCTCGTGCTCATCACACAAATGTTTGTCCCTTTCTTGCGGGATTCGAACCGGCAACTTCCAGAACTACAACTATAAAACCAGTGCTAAAAGACGGTTGTCGAATAAAACACTGCCACAAAGTATCTAATCATGATGATATTAATTGAGTATTCTGTTGTACAGGCGGGTGTTGTTATTTAATTTTAAGTAATTATTTGTTTACTTTATGATTTTTCTTTCAGGTATATTTATTATACATTCTAAGCGAAAAAAAAACATACAAATGTGTACAAACTCGCGCCTAGTAAGCAGTCTGGAGTGTTATATGGACGAACTGGTCGACTGCTTCGAGGATTTTATCAAAAAATCGCTTCTCATCATCTCGGTAGCAGTCGGAGCCCTCATCGTCATGCTGGGCTATGTGTTGAAGATCATCACTGAAAGGGCCCAGGGTACACAGATGGGGACACAAGGTAAAGATTCTTGCATAGCTTTAATTTCATTGTTATCTCTCATGTTTATTTCGGAAGGTTACGAAGGAATGGCATGAATTGATTCCACTGGCCCCATTTTATTATCGGGATACAAGACGTAGGCGGGGTCTCTAGCTTTATTTCGTTGACATAGGTACCACAATTACGCAACAAACGTGTTAAAACTACGTTTCCCTTCCGTACGGCTGAAGTGTTCCCTAAACACTATGATCTAAATACTTTCAAGAAAAGAGTAAATACACTATTAATAGTCAGACATGATCTATCCTCAGCCGCATCGCAGCTTACCATCAGGTGAGATTGCGGTCAAATGTCTTCCTATTGTAGGACTTTCCTGATACACTTTCCCGACACTGCAACTTCTGTTTATTCGGTATCTAGGTGCAGCTAGTTTGCAATGAAAACCTCAACCTGTAAAAGCCAGGGAGTCCCAGGAGCAAGCTTCGACCGAAGCTTCTATCGACCTCCCCCCAAGACAAAGTGGGAGATAAATGATAAACAACTTTCTTGGAACACTTTTCCACCATTTGAACTCCGGTTTACCTAGCTGTATAGTTTCACCTCAGTTAAATTCGTTTGCTAGTCGGGTTGGAACAAACCATTGCAAAATTTAATTTCAGTAATTGTTCTCAGTTTAATTAGGACACCAGAAGTGTGAAGACCAGAGTGTCTGAACTGTGTGATTAAGACAAATGATTTATTTATTTAAATTTTATTGCAATAATAAAAGAAAGTACAATTGGCGGACAAAATGCCTTCTTTAAAGATTTGTCACAAGTAATCTGGTAAAGTCCCTTTTATTACTTCTATTTGTGAAGTGACGATGATGAAGCACCCAACTTAATAACCCACCATTCTATGAATAACAGAGCTAAGACGTTCAGCAACAAATAAATACTAATCAAGTCTTTGCTCACAAATTTCAGGGGTACCCTATCGCACAGACGCTATGGTAAACTCTGCGCTGAGTAACACCGATACCTTGCGATCCAGCTACTCCATGATCAATAGGAATGAACAACAGAAATCCAGAAGTGGCATTGCGCCCGTGAAATCTGTACATAGTACAGTTATGCCGTGTCTGAGGGAAGAAAGCAAAAGAACCGCGTCAGCGACAGCCAACACCAATCCCTTGTCGAGTGTACCGAGTTTTGATGAGAAATTGCTTAGGGATATTGGATTGTCTAGCTGTTCAAAAGTGAGTCAGTTCATTTGTTGCTTCTCATAAGTTTATTAAAAACCTTTCTTGGAATTGTTTCGGTGGTCGCCCAACAACCAATTGCGAGAGCTAATGCTGATGAGCAGCAGATGTAACTGTCAGTCACGAATTAGTGTTTATTCTGAGTGAATCTGTCTGTACCGTTGGTCCAATGGTTAACCGTTGGATTCTGTCCAAGGGGTTCGGATCCCGGGCCGAAATTTATTTCCGAATTTTTATATCTTAAAAGAACTCCGAAACAGTTGGAGTCAGGAATCTGGCGGTTGGTTTAAATACCCCCGTGCCTCAGCAAAAGCAACTGTTAGTCTCATGTCTTATGTTATTTACTTTTTAAGTGCAATAAAATTTTCCCTAAACGTCACTGTGCTGCATTAATGAAGAAATACAAGGCTTTCTTTTTAGCCATTTAAACAACTGCCCCTGTGTACTTATGAATCTATTCATATGAATTATTAAATGAAACTCAAATAATATATTTTCAGAAAGATATTTTCAAATACTTTACTTTTACATAGGTACTTTTATTTGAGAAAATCAAAGCAAATTTTTCCTACGAATATATTTACCACAAAGTTTTTAAAATAGCCCAAAATTTCGTAAAATTCAGAACAAAAGTATTTAATTGGTCAATGCAATAAAACTAAACTCCTCCGGCATTCCAAGTATTCCCCCGCTTGCGAAGTTTATCTGTAACTCGGGATCACTTTGAGGCGAAAGCATTAACAAATTTCAAAAGAATTAACCCATTTCAATTTCATTTGGACACCCAGGCAGAGCAGTGTACGCTCCAGAATTCCGGAAAAAATACAGAAAAATCAGAGAACGTGGAATGAAACATTTGGTTGTTTCTTTTCAGAGCTGCATCCAGGGCAAACGGTCTGTGATGCGTAACTGTTCAGCTTCGAGGTACGTTTTTCCTAGTTTTTTTATTAGCCGTATCTAAGCACAGGGATATAATAAAGTTCGGTGAAGAATATGTTTAGGCATACACGTTTTACTATTTGATCGTCTGATTACTTTATTTTCTTTATTTTATTCTTTTTCTTGATTCTTGTAAGGATAACTCTTTACAATAATAAATTATCAATTTTAACAAATAAAATAAAATTCATGTACAGATATAGCCTATCGAAACACACTGTAAAATATTATACATCTAAGAATTTGATTTTGGAAAGGGATGCGAGTCTTGAAATTATTATATTTATCTTATTTTCAGGCTTATGATCCCCAGCATGCCGACTTGCGTTCCAAAACGTAAGTATTGTAATCTAAATATAAATAAATATTCAACAACATATACAAATTATTGTTCCGATGCCAATGTAAGCTGCTAAGGCACTTGTGTTATAGAAATCAAAAACAACATTGGTAACACCCAGATCAAAGACAATATGGTATTATGTATATTGACCCAAATTTAACCCATCCGGGGAATCGAACCCAAGAACTCAGAGTTGGCGGCACCATGAAAACCCGGCTGCGAGCCACTCGACCACGGAGGGTATTTAAATGACTAAACCTATTAAACAATCTTCGATCGTATTTAACTTACTTCTCTGTCTCTGCCGTAGACGTACGAGTATAATATCTCCATACTGAGGGTTGTGATTGTTATGTGGAATGAAACACACATAACGACTCCTGGCAATTTATCAGTGTGATTTGCCATTACTATTTCACATACTCTCAGCTCTCTGATCTGAGACTAGCAGGTACCCTTACCAATGTTGGCCTTATCCGTTACCCGATTGGCGATACCGCATATTATATTTCAGTACATAAGTAAAAACCAACTACACTTCAATATAGGTACAGACGCCTTACGTCGGACTACGCCACTTTGAACTGGAGACCGCCTCTGTTCTCTACGTAATAAAAGGTGTTTTCTTAGTTCAAATGTTTAACCTGACGTGCTGCGGACTGTATCACCGTGGTCTCACAAAATAGTTGTGAAGTTTTCACTTTTAGGAAGGTGTAAAAAGGTAAAAACCTTTTTATATTATCTTTTAAAAAGGTAAAAAAATCGTAATTTTTTTACAGACCACATCTCGAGTCCTCGGCCGTGTTCCAAATTCATTGCGAATCGAAACTCGTGTTGCTCGATGTGCTGCGCTGACGACGACAGGCGATGACAAATACTGGCAACACTCATTTTATGAAATATCAAATCACATGGTATGGAAGTAAATGGGGTATGGGACTGAAGCGTTCCTCACTCACTCACTTGGAATGGTTAGCACCAAATCTGGTTAACAAAATACCCAGATCAATTTTGGTCCACCATGGTGTGGTGACGAGAAAGAACGCTTCAATCAACATGGCAACAAAAAAAACAGCGGTGAACATGAGAATTGATAAAAGTTTAGTAAGTGTTGTAAAATTAGAAAAAGCAAATAAATAACACTTTCGAGCCCAAATATTAAATGGAACATTTTGTAAAAAAAACTGTATTTTCGCTCAGATAAGCAAAATGAGGGTTTTAACACTCTTTATTAAGAATTAAAATGGGGATTTTCGCGAATTGTCTCATTTATTGTCGTAGGTAATGTAAAAGGGAAAATATTATCTTGTTGGTGCGCATAGGATGTTATTTTTAAATCCTCATTATGTTTTGTTCTTTTAGGAAAAATATAAGTTAAGCGTCAAAATTGTATATTGTTTCAATAAATAAAATTTTGAACTTATGGTTTAATTTTTCATTTATGTTTAAATGTTTTTTGCCAAGTACTTTGAAAAATGTTTTCTAAGCTTGTAACGGTATTATACTTTTAACACGCAATGTATAAAAAATACGAATAGGTAATTTAAGTGAAATTATAGTCGTAAATAGGTTTTTAATAAATTATTTACCCCCTTACTAACAAATGATTTTGACATGGCTTTAACACTTGTTAAGAGATGGCTAGTTTAAAATCAATGACAGATAGGTGACATCACATTGTGTAAGGGGATTATAGTAGTGTAAAAGATACAAAAATAATGTCTAAAAGAAAACGTCCGCTGACTGGAAGCACACTGGAAGTTTCTTTGCAAGCTGCAAATAATTAGCGGTTAATAATATGTGATTGTGGGTTAAGGACGTTATAAGAATGTTTTTTGTTTTGGTGAAAAGAACAATTACAGATCTAAAAGTTAATAGTAATTTATAGTTCATCAGACGTAACTTTAGTAAATATCTCGCGCTGGCTGGCAATTGGTTATAAAACTTTATATTTATAGCCTGACCAGGAATATATGGGACCTCGCCATATTGCGGAAAACAACTGGAACTAATTTCTTTAACTGGCAACAGAAACCTCAAATCGTCATTGACATGTCATTAATTGCCATAGTGATTAGTGTCAAAGTGGACGCGTAATCTAATTTTCAACCAACTGCAATTTTTATGTGATAAAAATACCGAGAACTATTAGTTTTCGTAAATAAAAGTGGTTTAATATGGTGTTGTAATGTTTTTCGACAAGAAAGTCTATGTGATCACCACAGTTTCTTTAAATTAATTACTGACATAGTTGTCATAACGAATTTTTGGTACGTCATATAGTGCGAATAGTGAAAATTGGCTACTGGTGGATACGGAGAATATTTTAATAACGATTTTGAAAAATGATTTTAATGAATATTTATTTTGAGTTTAATATCTTTATTTCAAACCTACTTGGATATTTTAACTAAAATAGTTTGTAATTTTCGAACATGAATGTAAACATAAAAAATATATTTTTTATTTTCAGTTACCAATCTACGCTGGTATGATTATACAAAGTGTTGTCATATAAAGTAGATTCCAAGCGCCCTTAATTCAGGTCCCTTATATTTCTGTAGGGCTATTACGTATCTCATTTGACAACCAAAGTGATTATCACTATGCCTTGGTGTCTAACTGAGAACTGTCATAACATGGTTTTCGTATTACCGAACTTCGGTTCCTAACTAAAATGACGTCATCGCCGGTGGATATGCTTATAGGCACTGGCATATCCACTGTCCAACTTTTGACAGCTGTTTATGTATCGATAAACTGATTTTCGTATTATGTTAGCTCAGTGGATATCAAAATCGTTGATCACCGAAGCTGTCAAGTGGCCATTGATAGAAACTACTTATGAGCAGTGTTTATTGGAAAAACAGTGATGGTCACTATTAACCTACCAAGTCAACACGTACGTAAAAATAACGTAATTACTAGTAATTGTGATACCTATTTAATTTTGGTCGGTTTAAGGGATATCACTCGGCCAGCAATCGAATTATGTTTGTAAAATAAATAAAGCGGTCCTACTAATTATGGCTTAAGCTTTTTTATTGGGATATGCATGGGTTGTGCCGAGAAACAAAGGATAATAAAAGAGCTGAGGATCAAACACGTTGTTTTTACTATCGTAGTGACCCAATAAAAAAATTTCGTTACTGTGATGAAGTCATATAGAAAAATTTTACATCCATCAGATTGCTGTTTTAGTACAGCCGCTTCTGATGTGCTGAGACAGCGTTCATTCGCTAATCGAATCGCTATGGACTCTCATGCTTTTTGAGCGGTTTGGCTAGTCCACCGGTGAAGCGACCTAACGTAAAGTCCCGGTTACCTGCGGCAAACTAAATCAATAAAATTATTTGTCTAAGAGATATATTTCTCCTAGGAGCCATCTAAAATAGGAAAACATAAAAAAATATTATCTAGAAATTTTGTAATTACTAACTTGGCTAAGTGATAGAATGAACCATTTGAGTTACGAGTAGTTCCTCACCTTTATCACCACAACTTCTTCTATATGTACCTACTCGTATAAATAACCGCTGAAAACCACGTTCTCGCGCAATGATTTTTCAAAGTCTAAACTTTAAAAAAGTGGCGCGAATAAAAGTTGCTAACCTATAACCCAACTTATTGAAAACGTTGCTTAATTAAGTATCATTCCATATTACACGCAATGGTCTTTAATTAAACCACATAACCTGTCAATAACACTAGTGATGTGTCGATCTATGGTCGATATCCACTGTCCACCACCGCATAGCCACTGTCCTATCCTATGATAGGCACTGCTTACGTAATACCAAATATATCAATTCATCAGTTGTCAACTGAGTTCGGTTACCAACTAACCTCAGTTATACACTCGGTGGCTATCTTTTACGTAATAGCCCTACTGGTCAGGCTATAAACAGTTTTTTTATACGGAACAAATTCGGTTTGGCAACAATTTTTTTTTGGCATAGAGCATGATGTAACTAATCTGTACCTACCTAAAGGATTAACCTTCATTAACGGGACACCCTGTATATACATATATGTTGTTCCGTTTCACCGGATGAATACGGTTAATAATTTGTGATGCTAGAAAAGAGATGTTATAATATTATAAGAAGGTAAGATTTATTGTTTGTTTGTATTGAATAGGCTCTGAAACTACTTGACAGATTCAAATGAAATTTGGTACAGATATAGTTTAAGACCCTGAAAAGGACATATGCTACTTTTATATCAGTAACATATAGTTCCTACATATTGTATATTGTAGCTACTAAGAATTTCACTTACTGACCCCATTTATATGAAACTTGTATAATAGAGGTCAGTGATTTAAACTAGGTAAAAGTTACGAAATCTGTATAAATAAAGACGCCATTTCTGTCAAGTTGTGGATACGTCAGTGTCATACGATTTTGTCAAAAGTGTAAAAAAATTGTAGAAATCGCTTTAAAATAATATCAAAATAAACATTATGTAGGTTCAAAAAGCTAAACAGATGGCGAGGCGTCACGTTTACGCAGGTTTGTTTCAGCTCTTTTGGTAAGAAAACTTATTCTATTGCTATTGAAATAATAGAATTACCATCGCGAACATCTTAGGAATCGATGGACGTGTTAGTAAGATCCTTAGATCATTTAACCTTAAATTATCATAACTGGCTTAAATAGTGGTTTTTACATCTAACTGAGCTAAACTATGAAGCTTTACCACAATTTGAACTTATTTTCTGCCTCGCGTATTGGCTACAAATCTCAAAAAAAATACGTACTCATGCCCGATTTTTGAGGTACAGTTGGCACGTCAGGTTACCCATTCAAAAACAGATTGTTTACATAGGGGTTCTCGGGATCAAAGTGGTGTAGCCTGACGTGCAGCTGTGTGTACAGTGGTTTTTGTCAGTACTAGAAGTTCCCTGCAACTTCGCTTGCGCTAAATTTCCAGGGACTCAAACTATAGATAGATAGATAACTCTTTATTGCACACCATAAAAGTAACAACAATACAATTTACATAGAAACTACCTACAAACTACAATACAAACTACATACAAACTATCTTTATATCTTTCATCTAAATCGGTTTAGCGGTTTAAGTGTTAAGGGGTAACAGACAGATGGACAGACTCCACTTTCGCATTTATAATATGGAGGATTTAAATGGCCAAGCTCAGTACCTCAGAAATCACATATAAGTCAAGCTCTATGTGTGAATAGAAGGTAGGTTAGTAGTCTTATCAACAGCTATCCTGCATCTTTATTTTGCAAATATTAGGTAGCTACTAGCACAGCCGATATTAGACTTACACGGTATGCTCGTCACCACTAGGGAATACATTTCTTTTATTTCCCACTGTAAATTCCTAAAATCCAGGCTTGTATACTCGTCTCCCACGCCGTCCAGCAGCTATGGCCCAGAACAGCCGCCCGACACCGAAAGACCTGCGGTATCTTGCCAACATGGCGTCGCAATACATCTGGACGGCATACAACATGATGAACGGGAACTACCTGGCGTTGGCAACGGTCATAGCGGTGGTGCTGCTCAGTTTCCTCATACCAGACATCTCGCAGAAGATCCACGCGACAAGTGAGCTCAAGAATATGAAGAAAGTGCTTCATTTGATGACGGTAAGTGCCTCTAATTCTAGGCTGTGGCAACTAATTTGTCCCAACTAATACATTCTTTGATATACTTATTGTACCTACCCAGATATATAATACCTTCATGCAACAATGTTCGTGGTAAAAGAATGTGGGAGTATTTCCTGCCATCTACTTTAAATGAATATCCTAGCAATATTATTGAACAAATAAGTAATTTAGAAAATAGTGCTAAATGTATAAAAATACTTAAGAACTACATATTGTCTTAAATTGTAACGAGTAGTGTAGTGGCTCTCATTACCACGTATAAATCTAAATAGGTTTTTGTTGGTATTGAAATATGTTTCTTTAATGTAAATTGTTTAACATAAATAAAGAAATAAAGAAGAAAGAAGAAGATGATTATTGTAACGATTTTTTTACGATACCATCTTATTGAGAGTCTAGTTCACCACTAAATAATAATGTCCTCCTAACGGAATTTTGACTACAGTGGCGAATCTCAACGGAGATTAGCCGACTGCGCGGAAGATATTATAGTGCACAAGTGTGTGCACAATACACCAGGTGCACTCTCTGTTCCTTCACTCTCGTAATGTCGTAATCCGGTGAGACGGCAGTCTGAAATAACCGTAAAGAGATCAGGCGCAGGACCAACGGCTTAACGCTACCCTAAAATTTTACTTAACTACTTTATCGGCGTGATTGGTATATACATACACCAGCAAAATTACAGCTTTCTAGTATATACAATCTCTTAACAAAATCTCGGACAGACAGACAGACGGACAAGATAAAACTATAACGGTGTTATTACAAAAAAATATACCAGGTTTAAAATGGTTAAATAAATAAATATTAGCCGACGACAGAAGAATGAATGACACTTGTAACATAACCTAATAGAGAAGCGCTTTTCTAATTGGCTAGCTAATAGCTTAGTCCTGTCTTAAACCCGGTACTAAGTTTTTGGAATAACGGGGTAAGGGTCCTGGTCAGGACTACGGAACCCCAAAAAGGAGAAACAAGAAGTAGGACAAAATAAAAGACATTAAAAATAAATAATAACAATAGGCACGAAAAGGCTTTGCATTGTTTTAAGAATTATACGGAAGCCAAAACATGCAAATTACTTAGTATGAAAGAAATGTAAGTAAGCCTAGATTAAACAGGCACTCCGCGATGCGCGATGTAGCTGTACCTACCTACTTTAAGATCCTGATACGGTCCAACCCGGCACAGTAACCTTTTGACCCAAAGAACTAAGAAAAACGACTTAGACTCGAGTCCACCAATTTTTAAACATTCAGTAAACGTATCTTGACGTTAATTTGGAACAATTCCAACACAAAATATGTCAAATAACACTATAACCGCTGTTTAAAAAAAACAGTTATTTATTGGTGTTATTCATTATTTCGTTATTTTTTATTGGGGTTTTCTGTCTTAAAATAACTCCGACCCGACACAGCTACGGAGTCAGGAAATTGGTGATGTTCTAACACCCCCGTGCCTCGGAAAGCATACCTACATTTGAAGTGGAGATGTTTTTTTTCGTTGTGGGTGGTGATAATTTTATACCAAATACAAAATCCCTAGAATAAATTATTTTAAGTGACTAAGATATAGTAAATAATGGTACGGGAAACCTTCGTGCGCGAGTTCGACTCGCACTTGGCCGGTTTTCAATCAATGAAAACTTTACAAAAACTTAACTGAGGCACGTAAAAAACTTTTTTTTTAAAACGACGCTTTATTTAATGACGTAATGGAAATGGCAGAAAAATTGTATTGGACAGACTAAAAAATCAGATCAAGCGATTTCATTCGGTTGGGAACGTGACCGTTTTGCAAAATGGACAGGCGTTCAAAATGATGAATGGCGACCAATTTTTAAAGTTAATAATAACTATGCAAATCGAGATTTCTAGCAATTTTTTCCAGGGATCCATATACCGTACCAGAAAATATTTAATATTTGATCTGCTTCGTCAAAAGCCCGTCGTGGGAGTTTCTTGAGCGATTGGATATACTTTGATGATAAAAGGGTTTTATCACAAACCATATTTAGCTCTTTCCACACTACCATCTTAGCACAAACACAGTATGGCTAAAACCATATATTCATAAGCCCGTTTGAATTGTAGCCAAAATAAACATTCTTTTTGTCTATTGTTTTACACGGCTAATATCCAGCTTAACTTGTTGCATCGCAGTAAGAAATACAAAACCCCTACGAAATCTTAAAGGTAGCACTACACTATTTAGCTCCAGACTCGATATTGCTCTTTTTAACCGACTACAAAAAAATTTTTTTCATTGTAGACCGATTTTCAAAATTCTGTAATGGAAAGGGTTATCTTATGATTAAGATGGACTTTAGATTTTGTAGGGAAGTATACCGTTTTTGCTACAGCATCATTCGGAATTCAATCACTTACATCCGGGAGTCATAGCTTTAAGGTGTTTAGAAGTTTGTCCATATTTTCCCCACTGTTTTTTTTAGTTACTGTTTCGGTATTGTGTTAAGAAGCACGGGCAATAAGTGTACGTACATATCACTAAAAAAACATTACAAAAAAACAATCGCCCTAAAATGTTGGAAATAACTTTAATTATTGCCAAGTCAAAGAAATGTGAAAGGAACTCAACAGGAGATGAAAGGAACTTTAAAGTATTCATACGAGAAACCTATGTTACGTGCACGTCTCTGCACTTCCCCCAGTTTTCTTTCCCTTTGGGATAAAACAAGTTTATACTAACTTTCTAGTGTCTTTTTTAAGGCGGTTGACTTTTCGGTATTAACTAGCTAGCAATAGTGTGGCGTTTCCCTTACATGCTACTTGCAACTTCCTTTCTCTTTTAATCGGGCGCTCTATTCCTTGACTCTGCAGTAACCACAGGATTAGTAAGTAAGGCATTTCTATCTGAATCTCAGACTTGGAATACTCGCTTTGGAATATCGGAATGCTTTAGATAAATATGCAACTAAATTGATTAATAGAATCCACAAATTGGTAACTGAACATGTTTATTAGAAATCCTCTTTATTTACAACTAGAGATTCCTCGCGATTTTGTCTGAGAAAATCAAAAGTGTGAACACACCGTACACAGAAGTAAACAATTTGCATTGTATTACAACTTTTACAATATACTTACTTCTTTTCTTATAGAAAGAAGTGGGTCATGCTGAAGTAGCCTGTCTGACCGCTGCCGACGAGGTCTGCTACCTCCAGTGCTCCATGCAAGACGACGCCACGGAAACTGTTAGTATTAGGTCATTATTTGCCAATTTTCTTATAACCTTACATTATGTCGGAACTATAGGTAGACAGCCTAATTGATCCTCGCCTGCGGGGTACTGGGACACGGGAGTTTTTTTTTTCAATTTGCAATGGGTTTGCTTTTGTCTCAGGACTAAGCCAAACGTGGCATAGCCAGAGTCGACGGTGGAGCGAGCTAGCTCAGAAGGTTCTGGCACTCCCACTTACCGTCGGAACTCAGCAAACTGCTTGGCGCTGGGCTCCGGTGGGAGGGTGGTAGCTACCAGGCGGCACCTAACGGAGCCTAGCACAGCTAATAGGATCGTTAGATCCTTCACCACCCCATACTGGAGTAAGATTAGACCGGGGACCGTGAGAGGTGCGGGCGGCGCTTTTGGTTTGTTTGGATAATTTGACAAGAATGCATCTACTGACCGCACCTGTCCCAGTGCCCGTTCTCGTACTGCCTCCGCGCCCCCGCATCCCTCGCTCCTCGCAGAAGGGCTCAATTATACAGGTTACCGATAATATTCTTACGAGTCTTATCATGATCATGTTCAGTAGCTCATACACATTGAAAAAGCGCAGCTTAAAAATGTATCAATTAAGCTGGGAATCGTTAATTTTCTGCATTATGTGATTTGCAGTAAGGTAATAAATTTCTGAACTATTTGGTGAAATTATCAAGATTTCACTAACTGATAGATAAATGTGTAATTTCTTTAGTTGTTATATTCGTATGATAATTAGTATTCGCTTGACCTAAAAGTAAGGTCTTCCAAAAGGTCTTGTTCATATTTAGATCTGTACATATTTAAAAACTAACTTTCAAGAACTCAGTAGTACTTCTGTCATGTCGGAACGTGATTGTGCCAGAAACTTAATTATTTTTATGGTGGATGTTCTCAGTCAAGCAACGTTCAAGACTTGTCAGTCTGCACGAGCCGCGGCGCCCGACCCACATTGTCAGAACCTGTCCAAGTCGAGACGAGAGTTGGCTTCTTCAGAAAAATATTTCTCCCCACCAGAAACACATCCCACAAAGTAAATAGTTCCCTAGTAAATATTTTTTTAGTTAAAACAATTTTTTACAAAATTTGTTTTTGTATTTGATTTACACTACTGGGAACCTACTCCCAAGTTCAATCGAATCAAAATCAGAATCGAGTCAAGATCTACCTAAAATGGCGACCCGTTAAACATTAGCTCAAACACGATGTCGATGGCGTCGGTGGTAAGGATGTAACGGTGGTTTTCGATTCAAGTAGTTGACTAGCGACCAAAACTTGATTGGCGCTATTAATCGATTTGCAGAGTACATACCAAATGTGAATACCAAAAGTGATCGTAACTCGAACTTGTCAAGAGTAGGCCTGCTGATTTCCTTGAATCTCGAGCAATGCGGCCTGCGGTTGCATTTTGCATTCGTTGCGCACTTGACCTTCCTTTATTAGGAACACCGTCAAATTAAATTGGCGAATGGCACCTAAAACAATTTTGTCTTTTTTCACAGGAAATCGCAATCATGTCCTATGTCTACACAAATTCATTCGATGCTCAGAAAACGTTGAACTTTTCTGAGGGATACGACATGCTATCTTCCCGGTCTGTTGGTGCATTGGACGACAAATAAGCCTACCAATAGGGCATCTGTCTTACGAGATTATTATATGAGTCAGTTATATTTTGTGGTTTTTTTTACTTTGGTATGAGGAAAACTTGCTCGTCTTCTTCTCATTTTCTCCGAGTTTCAAGTAGAAATCTGTTATCTCCAAAAACAAGTGCTTTGATTCATTTGAAATTGTGTTAGATTCCGTTCAAAGTTATGAAAATTGATTAGGCGTATTAAATAGGAGTATTTGCATTCATCATTATTTAACTCATTACATTCGTAACAGGGATGATGCTACTGTCCACAGATAATTCAAATAACATATTTTTAGAAAGAAATAACATGTTTCAGATAAGGTTCATTGGTCATTTTCAATTATCTGTAACACTGATTTTTAATTTACGCCAAAACCGTTAAAAAGTAATCGAGTTGAGAACAGAAAAGCGTGTGTCACCGTTATGCATTCCCATACAAAATACCAGTAAGGAAGAAAGCGTTTTGAAAGTCGTTAAAAGGTACGTCAACGATTGATGGTGATATGCACCCTATTGGTTCGAAAGTTTATTTTACTGTTAAAACAAAATGAACGAGATGTGACCCAAGTCACCAATGAATTTTGATTGTTCAATTCATAATGAGGAGCAGGCATGAGCAGGCTTATCAACCCACAATAATGTTGAACAGTTAATTAGCAGAGATCGGAGTAGAAAGATTGATTTGGGGTCATTGACCGCAAACATTGATCTGGACATGCCTCCGGTGTAAAAGTATTAGGAATTAAATGGTATTCTAGACGTAAAAATTAAAGATCAAAGTTGTGTAAAGTGCCAAACCAAGTAATTTTAGGTGACGTAAAATTAGTAAGATACTAAGAAATACCGGAATTTTGCGATATCGGTTCTTCAAAAAGGATTGTCCATACTATTCCAGCACTGTGAAAGTACACCAAATCAATCTACCTACTCCGAGTCGTGGCTTGGTAGACAGTGGGTTGCAAAGCCATTCATTATTTAATAAAGGAATCTTTTAATAAAATTGCTACGACACCAGTCACAAAACAGAAATATTGTAGTAGCAAATTCTATTATGTAAATAAATAAATTGTTGTAGTTGTGTAGCCCGGATGCCCGGAGCGCAGACCACTAAAAACAAAACGGTAGTCAAATAGGTAATATAGGTATATATATGTTGAATTTTGTTTGATATAATCTGTGATTTTACATTGCTGACATCACTGCTGTCATAAGCTTACATGATCAGTGCACTGATCAGAGAGTCAGTGACATAGCTGACATGCACGAATTTGATGGACAGTCATGCTAAAGCAAATATGAAAATCTATTTTTATAAAAAATGAAAAATGTTCAAACGTCCTAAAAATTGATGCTGCATGCTTCAAATTTAAGTGAACACAATAACTGGTACAACTTTATCAACATGCCTCGTCATAGAACCTTGAAATCGATGTTTATTGATATGATTGTGTTTGTCGGGATGTTTGCATTACTAGGGCATCTTTCCATGAACTTTTGGGAGAGATTCGTTATCCAGACTGAGCTTACAAACATGAAGACCAGCTTACATTCTTTAAAGGTAGTCATATTTTATATAATTTAATCACATTTTATATATTAATAAAACATATATAAAACACTGCTAACAATGTGTTCGGACAATGGACGGCCGCTTATCAGATACCGCGTTTAATAAATGATCCACCTTTCGATGTACGTGAAAAAATACACACCAAAACTTTAAAACTAAACTCAAAAACATTTTCTTTCTAAAATATGGTTACCTACTGCAATATATCTACTTACACAGAATAGATAATAATAATAATGTCCTCCTAGCCGAATTTCGACTACGGCGGCCTATTTCAACAGAGATTAGCCAACTGCGTGGGACATATTATAGTGCACAAGTGTGTGCGCAATACACAGGTGCACTCTCTATTCCTTCACTCTCATAATTCGGTGAGACGGCAGTCCGACATGACCGTAGAGAGATCAGGCGCAGGACCAACGGATTAACTTGCTATCCGAGGCACAGGGGTGTTAACACCACCAACTTCCTGACTCCGGAGCTGTGTCCGAGTTATTTCAAGACAGAAAAACCAAACACTCTCGGCCCGACCCGGAATTCGAACCCGGGACCTCGTGGATAGTACCCAGCGTGCTGACCACTAGACCAACGAGGCCGAGGAATAAATAATAATCTACTTACTTAATAATAACGTACCTACCTGCCTAGTTCTTACTTCTGCCTTGCTACTACTGACTGTAACAAAGTTGTTAACTTACATTATTTGCATTTATTTTGTTACTACACTTCCTAATCAGTTAACTACCATATTCGCCGATATATTGTTACTTTACTGTCTAATCACAATATTTTACCTAACAACTTACTTAATATGCTGACTTTAACTTAATTATTTAGAACCAAGTCAAACCTTCGTGGTTTTAAGATGTTAAATATACCTATATGTATGCCATTGTTTAATCTGATAAATAAATAAATAAAATTAAAAAAAATTATAAGCTTATTTCGATCAAATATAAAGTACTTAGTTTAAAAGTATTCTTTTGCAGGAAACCATACATATCATTGGACATGCATATGATAATCTACACCGAGAATTACTGGGGCTAGCAGAAATTGCTGAGAAAAAACAAATACCAAAAGGTGCTATTGACAGGACTCCAGAAACGCCACAAAGTAAGAAGAACCAGTACTTTGATAAAGTACACAATGAGATTCCCGTTGAAGTTATTAAAAAGACAATAAACCACACCACTTCAACTAAACATTTACTTTTGAACAAAACAATCCAACACTCTTTCGGGCCAGACCCGAAAAAAAATAAACCTACACAAAACTTTAACAATGAGAAAAGTGGTAAAAACATGTCTACTACTACAAGGTATCCCACTAAATCGACGGGAGCTGGTTTGGACACGATTAAACGCAAAATCGCGTGCCCCAACGCCGAAAATTGTAAATACCGAAAATCTAGCAGTGGAATCCATGAATGTTGTAATGATTTTGAGTGTTATAACCCAGTTTATAATTGGAAATTCTGATGTTAAGCCTTAAAATAATCATACGTTTGGTAGGGATATCGCTTTTAAAATCGTGTGCTCGGATGATGAAGTATCGCTTTAAATATTATGGAATAAATAAATACTTTATGGAATTCTTTGTGATAATAGTTTTTACTATTTCCAGACATACCCGAATATTGGGACTGAACTACGATAATAAGGAAAATAAAGTACGTTTACACAGAATTAATTAGTTTTATTTCTAAAAGTAGATCGGATCAGAACGTTCCATGACACTCATTTCGTCGTGTTTTAGCCAGATCTAGTCAATCTTGTTTTACTTCAACAGTCTTTTGTAAACAAGCAGAGCATTTAGAAATGTTTTTCTCTAGTGGTTTGTTGAGATAAACATCGACGTTAGGCAGAGACAGCTGAGTTTTGGGATCCCATCCTAAGTGGCTTTTTTCCATTGTGTTGGCTAGAGCTTCCAATATATCAATCTGACCTTCCAACTTCGGCAAATCTTGGGAGAACCTTGAGATTTTTAGTTCTAAATCGTAGTAGCTATCTTTGATATGGGATAAGTTTTTCTGAAAACAAATTGAAAAGCTTACTGTAAGGTTCGTTTTTACTCAGCACACATGACTATCAATGACTAAAAGTGAAGTAGGTTATGAATATAAAAACTAGTAGGTAACTAAATGCTAGGATCTTAAATAGATTGCTAGGTTAAGTAAAATATATATAACGCGTCACAAAGCCAAAAACAAAACATAGCACCATAACACTTCACGTGATAGTAATTGAGCTATCTATTACTGGTTATAAAAGTAATTTTTATAATCGGATTGTAAAGACAAGCATATTGGGTAAGTAGACCTGCTGTAAACATTAATATAACACTTAGCAAATAAATGAATATGAATATAACAAAAGGACATAATTACCGCGATATCGTCGATGCTTTTAGTAATGTTATTCATATTGTTGCATTTGTTATTGCAATTGTTGCAGTGGTATTCCAGCATCAGGTATATCAGAGCGATCAGACTGGTCATGATGACGAAACTGTATAGCCCGCCAAGGAAAGACCAGGGCTTCGCATTTTGAGGAGGAGGTGAAAATGTGTGAGCTAAACTACGATTGGAGTGAGAGTGGCCTCTTCCTCTTCGATTCCTCCTTCTATCCATTTGTATATTCTTCCAGGTACTTAAAATTTATCGTCAAAACAAACTGCTTCCCACCACTCTCATCGGAAGTAAATATGTTTGTTTACATTTCCAATTTTTAAGGATTTTTAGAATTTTCCTGGAATTTTCCAATATATTTTAGTTTGTTCCCATTTTTGTTAAGGAAGTTTGAGACAGTGTTTGACAAAAGTCTGACAGAATTTGAACATTTGACTCTGTCACGTAATAGAGTTTGAAATTGTCTGCCAGTTACTTACTTAACTAAGCAAAGATTTTAAAAACTTATAGTAGAAAACAAACAGTGGTCTCAAAAATTATATATCGTAAAAAATTAAAGATACATTCTTGATTGTTCGATTCATGATTTAACGTAAATGTAAATTTAATTTTATAAAAAAAAATCATACCAAAGCAAAACTCATAATAAAATCAGCATCATGTTGTATTTCAGCGCCATCTGACGGCCATATCAGTAAACGCACGCTATTAGAACCTATTTACAACAGCCTTCGGTTAGCAACCGCTCCAAGTAGCAAGCGCATCACTATCAGTTTTTAAAATAAGTCTTTATCCTAGATGGCACAGTTGATTGAGTATAAAACTTTTCTAAATTGTATATATTTTGTTTTTTCTCATTCCTCCTTTCTTAATTTGTTTATTTGAGATGAAGCAAAAATTTTACAGAAACTAAATGATTGAGAAATTGAGAATAAAAACTGGTCTTGCAGTTAACTGATCAAGAGATGGTTGATAGCGCTATGAATAGGTTCATGCCGAAACCTAATAGCAATTTTGGAAATATTAATTAACGTTTTCTTTGGAAAATTATTTTTTTGCTTGATTGTAATTGTATTTCATTTTTATTACTTCTAGTTTCAGGTAAAATAAGGAATTCTCTTCTAGAGGCTTCAGCCGAAAATGTTTGTGGTCAGCACCTATCAAAAGTTCTTGGAAGTTATTCGTAACATTCGGTTGGTGGACCCAATCACCTTTCCATGCCCGGCGCGGTGCCGCCGTTTAGTCGAGACGTTCGAGCGAGATAGCTTATCATTCGACTCGCTTTCACTCATTGTATTCCATACTTGGTTTTCGTTTTACATTTCGAGCAAGTAGTGATGTTTGGGGTATCGATATTTTGGGTTATCGATATACAGAGCCTTCGTTGAGGCTTTGATTGAAGGTTTACAATAACATCTATCTACGCGTTTAAATTTAGTTTGGTCCTTATCGACTTTGTGCCCGTTATATAGCTTTTTTAAACAAAGTAACTTATCTGACCTCAAATTAAAATTGGAATAATAGATAAGGACATAATATTAGGAACTATAATACCTATCTACTTACATACATTAGTTACACGTCCGTTATGTTAATAGTTGCCTACTCGTATTGCATCAAGTGATTGTATTCATTACAATCATTCTTTTGTTTTCCGAAGAATTTACTGAGTTTGAGCTTTCATCTAATGTCAGACTATCAAAAAGCTGCAACAGCTGTCTAATCTGCAGCACGCTTTTGGAGAGCTATCGATAATTTTCACGACAGATTTCATCGACAGCAGCCAGGCCTTCGCCCTGATCGAGACCCGTGTGCCGGGCGGTCGCGACGCCGCTGCATGATGTCATTCATCAGCACACACTCACACATTGAGCCCGCTCGCAAGTAACCGCGCTGTTTACATTCTGAACGCAGTGACTTCACGGTGACCATCCGTGTCTGTGATTTATTTATTTAATTATTATAATTACATAGTTATTAGTTAATCCACCATGGCAAACAACAGGGCCGCCAAATCTGGATTTGCTGCTGAAGCACAGAGAAAGGTGAGTTTTTATTAAGTTTTTCATCTCCGGTAGGCTGTTAACCGCCTATTTTATATAGCATCGTGTATCAAACGCTCGCGCTTTTCAGCCGAGATCTCCGTAAATAGGTCGCATGGCGGCTAGATATTGATTCGGGATGCTGTGAGGTCCAGAATTGTGTTACCAGGACTCGGCCCTGACCTACATTGGGCACATGTAGATACTTGTGACATTGGCGCCAGATGTTAATTAAATATTATTATGGGCAATGCAGGCTGGTTGAATATTGGACACGTACGGTGATGTACTGAGATGCCAACGAGTCGCTCCTACGAAGCAGTTAGGCTGGTATTTTAAATGATCGCTTAGGTGGGATTAGCACACGTATTAGGATCAAAATAAGATTGTTTCTAATAAGTATTTAAAGATATTTGTAATCCAGATTAAGGGTCGTACGGTCTTGAAAAGGTATTGTGAAATAATCGTAATGTTGTTTTTAATGTGAGATTTAAACCCAATAAGAATAATCCAAACGTGTAACCTACTTAGATTATGAGTAAGTAATAAATACACCATCCTTTTCTTTATTACACAAGTTGTCAGTAGGTACCAAGGAAATCAAAACACGTGATCCGCTACTGTATTTAATATGCATGATAATAGGTACCAAGTAGATTGCCTACCATAAATAGTGCTTGGATAATTACAAAATTCTCTACAACTAAAACTAACATATCTTAACAATTAAAACTAACTGAAACATGCATTCAGTTACTATCGAAAACATTTGATTAAAATTTGTCATTGAGTTTATGGCATCATGAATTAGCTATGCTGCTAAAAATATTTCGTCAATCCTTCAACTGATAGATAATCTTATTAGTCTATTCTATTAGACACGAACTTGGTATAGCAATGACAGCATGTCCGTATTTAGTGATGATAACTAACTATTGTTTCAAAACATAGGGGTGTTGTAGACAGAATTGTGATTATATGAAGTCCTTAAATATTTTTTTACAATTTCAGCTGTGTGTTCATGCATTTTGCGTTTGACTCATTGAATTTGACCATGTTTTTCCCACAGGTGACCGCGCAAATGTGTAAATTGATACGGTCACCCCTGATACGTATACCGGTTTCGGGCAAATACAAACCCTGATGTCTTTTTAAAAGAACATATCTAAAAATGGGTTATTAACGTCGTATTGACCGTATAATAATAATATATAACTTTTTTAATTTAGGATATAATATTTATATTTAACGGTACATGTATGTGTGGTAGCTAGTGATACATGCTTGAAAAACAAATTACGTAGATGTTCATTACCTACTTGAAATACACAGTAACTCAGATAACGTTGTGTCTTTTTCATAACTTAGTCACATACTACCAAAATGACGTTACATACTATGTCACGTTTATAAATAAATTATGCTATTAACAAAGACACCACTTGTATTTACATTAATAAATGACTCTATTAAGCTTTATTATACCTAGCCCGCATTTTGCTGATCCTCTAATGCGGATGGACGGTTATGCAAATTTGTAAATAGGTCATTGACATGACTGTGTCGATAAAAAGTAAGTAATTCGACTTATCGCATGGTTTTGTTAAATTCTACTTATCAAACCTAATAATTCTTCATAAGCATAGCAGCAAATGTTCTAAACAAAGTATGTGGCACTGTTAAACTTTTTGAAACACTTATCGATATTATTAAAATAACGATCCTATCACTTTTTTTTTAATTTAGGTTTACCTAGACCAGTGCTTCTCTATATATAAGTGGGTAGTAGTGCCAGCTTGTTAAGGGAACGATAGAAATCCTACAAGGCAATTCTAAGACTAGGCATCGGTAAAATGTATCTAACACCAATACAACAACAATACTACAAAAACGTATTTAACCAAAAATTTATAAATAACTAATTAGGTGCCTAAAAAATAAAAATAAAAAAAGTCCTTTTACCTTTTAAAATTCATTCAAAAGTTAAGAGCTGTGCTCTTGTCGGTTGGAGTAATTTCCTTACCTTTCTGTACGTTGCCAGCACCTTTAGAACTCCACTTTACATTAAGACATAATCTTTTTCTTGAACCTTATTAGTACGTCATGAGCAACGCACTCATAAAAACAATACCAACTCGAAGACAAAATAGAAGGAAAAAAAGGAAGAGGAAGGCCAAGACGAGCACTTACACAGCAGTTTACTAAGTTTCATTTGAAATAGAAGATAGAAATAGAAACATTTATTTGGCACGACACACAAGATCACAGATTAGTAAGAGTATGTCTAAAGACAGATAGGAAACGGCCCTTTTTGGGCGCCTGAGTTAGTGGAAAATTTTGACAGCTAGCGCATGACCGATGACAGCTGTTTTTTTTGATCATGGCTTCTCTGGCACAGATGATATCTTTGCTCACTAAATTAACGTTATCGTTATTGAATAGGTATTTAATAACGGTACTTACTATACAGTTATATTATTTTTGGCTCAGGAAAAGGGTTTGTCACACTGGATGCGTTCTGCGATCAGGTCAAAGTAATTTCAGCCCACACTAAGAATGAGCAACATTGACCTGACCGCAGAACGCATCTAGTGTGACAAATCCTGAAAATAAAACAGTTAGAAACACTGGAAAAACTTGTATTGTTAAAAGATACAATAAAAATATAATGCAGAACGGAATTGCTAAGACGTATCATAAATATTCAAAGTTTACAATAATTATGTATACGTAGAGTGCAATTGGAGAACTATAATAACTAACCTACATTAAATAAGACTAAAACTACATTTAGTAGAGTGACGACTGACATAATTACTGTACACTCACACCTAACACAAACCGTTACAGATTTCATCATAAGTTCCAAAGTTTTAATTTTATAGCTTACCGTTTAATTGTGAGAAAAAATGTACAATGTAGTTTTATTTATCCCTCGCAACGTTGTTTACAAACAATCAATTGCTATCTCGATTGGATTCAACTGATAACTGCATCTGAAGTATTATAAAAACAAACCATACAACGACTAAACTTCGGTAGAGTTCTCTCGCACTCTTGTCTACCTACTAACCACTTTAAAGCATAAAATACTAACACAACAACGGGCGTATTTTTAAATAAAAGACGACGCTAGGTGAAAAACATGTTTGCTCTTTTAAGGTGCGAGAGACCTCGACAGTACATAGATCTAAGATTAAGAGACAGACAGACACACTTTGCATTTATAATATTATTGTGGATAGAGACCTATTTGTTCAATATTGTACAATTTATTAACTTACTAAAAATATTAACTATTTTAGCCAAATAAATTATACAGACTGTCTCAAAAAATAGTGTCAAGCTAAGCCAAGAATTTAGTTACAGTCGAGCCGAATCCTATAGTTACGTATGACGTTTGTCAATTTTTTATTTTCAATTTTCTAGCATTAAAAATGATAATAATATTAGGAAACAATTTGTGTAGGTTAGAGTTGTTATAATGTATATCTTTTGTTTGTAATTAGTTGGTATTTCTGAATTTTGATTTGAAAAGATGGCGACGTAACAAGGTTTTAGCGACCTGTGGTTGAGCTGTCATACGTAACTTTAGGATTCGGCTCGACTGTTATAAACTTAAATCAGTATCAACATTAAAGAAAACTATTTGCAACAAAAAATACATAAAGGTTTAATTAAAACTATAGGCTAATAACAATGCCAAAATCACACAGTACACCATACTAGTAATTTTAGAATACTTCGATGTATGTATATTCGATACATGTATATTGCACACTGATTATGATTAACTGGCATGGAAGAGAAATTATTATAAAAACGAACATAAGTTTGAAAAAATATAAAACAAACATGCCATACAACAACAAACATGCATTAGCTAAACTCCTATTAATTTATACATGCGGAATACATACAAATGAGTAACGAGACGAAAAGGATATTATGATAATGATGAGTCCGAGAATCATGTGTATGTATATATATATATATATACATGCATCATCATAATATCCTTCAGGTTTTGTGAAAGTTACAATAAGTGTACAATGAACATCAAATAGTGACAGTTGTTACAGAATCATTAAGCATTTGACGACTAAGTTTGCCTAACTAACGTTATAAAAATAGGCACTCAAATACACAACTTAATTAAGTAACAAGTAAAGAAGAAAACATAAATAATAATAACATAGTAAGGCACCGGTAATCTTTGTTAATAATTACCACACATACTTTAATATCCGTTACGATTGATGATAATATTTATTTTGTTTTCAATTCATTGACCTTGTATTTGTTTGAAATTAATGCTACAATCTATTGCTTACCAACACAAATATCTTAAACCTCACCTTGTCTGCTTTGACCTAAATATGTTAGATTATATACTACTAATACTAAGGCTAATTTTTTTTTGGAAATTCTTGTGTCTATTGAAAATTTTCTTCCTACAACTAGCATACAAAACCACCCTGTATAAAATACAACTACATGTTTAGAATTGAACAACCAAATTCTACAATTATTACCCAAACAATAGTTGTGGTCACGGGTGATTGTGATCACCTTCCTGATCACATCTGCAAGACATTGGATAATTCAACACCACAAAATCAAAAATGACCAAGACTAGTTAAATTATTCATGAAAATTAAGAAAAATATATACCGTCAGGGCCAGAATTTCTTGTATAACAAGGTGATGCATATGAATGATCATTTCTCACATCTGCAAAGATTCATTTTATTTGTTCAATCTTTAGAACTTTCTATTTTATTATGATTATTTCAGATCAAGCGGGCAAGTATGGCATGTTTCACACAATATGAAAAGTAATTTGATGAATAAATTTATGGCAGCACATTACACCTCTGTAGCTTCTTTAGTATGTGTAGATAAGTTAGCTTACATTATTTGTATTGGTACCTTTTTCATACTATTTCACTGAATATAAAAAGTTCTTGAACTACTCATATAGTGAAGGAAATGGTTTGGTTGGCTGCCTCGAAAGAATTTCTGCTGGTGTAAACAATGTTGGACCACAAATCAATAGCCTTCTGTTGTTCTGTATATATTTTTCTTCAAAATGAAGTTGGCAAACCTATAAAATAAACATACACAGGATGTGAGTGCTATGACTGTAAAATAGTGAATAGAGAATAACAAGATGATCTTCTGTTTATCAGGATTATTGAAAAAGCTTTCTTAGTATAATTTACTAGGTGTGTTATGATACTACACAGGATCTTTCTTCGCTTTAGAGGCAGGTGTATCAATTTCTAGGTATTTCAGAGATATCATGTGTATCGATAAATGTAAACTTTAGAACTAACCTTGCAGTGAATAAGCTGATCTTTAGTGAGTGATGCTAGTTCGGGAACAATAGGAATAAGATATTCCATCCAAATTGCTCGCAATCGATCAGTACGAGGCAACCGAAACGTCCTGATGGACTTCCTCTTGTTGGATGGGCACT
Source organism: Pyrausta nigrata (assembly GCA_949316185.1). Taxonomy (NCBI): domain Eukaryota; kingdom Metazoa; phylum Arthropoda; class Insecta; order Lepidoptera; family Crambidae; genus Pyrausta; species Pyrausta nigrata. The sequence continues at coordinate 14,061,151 of OX438943.1, forward strand.
CCGAAATCACGCAGAATCTCGGCATATCTGAAAGATAAAAGATCAAACAAAAGAGATTTGGTTAATAACAATTAAAACAATTTGCAAGAACTTAATAGAAAATGCAAATAAATAAACGGCCGAATTCGAAAACTCAATGTCAGATAGGGCTGCCAACAACTAAATATGTTTTTCCCTAAGCATTCAAAAATATACCGCTCCAGAGTAACCAAAGTCATCTAAAAGATGATGAAATTGTATGTATTGTCTTCTTAATAGTGCATTAAGGGTCATTAAATAATAAAATAAAATAGTCAAAGCTTGTTTTTGATGTAATACACCAGCATTTGCAAGCAGTTCAATGATGATACCGACAGTTGAGTTAAGTATGTCAAAAGTTACTATAATTATCTTAAAATTGTTGTGTTTTACATTTTTATTTACAAAATTCATATTATTCCTTAAATATTTTCTCTACTAAATTCCCCTTCCATCGTTATAATTACCCTAATATTCAGGGAGATTATACCTAAAGTGGTAACCCTCATTGAAAATACTTTTTTAGTTCTGAACTTTATTACCAGATGTCGTATCGCTACATAGTCTGTGCGAAATAGTGGATCCTGATTTTTGCATAGATTATAATGCGCTGCCCACTAACTCTATGTCATCTCTATGGCCGTTTCCACCCCGTGCACAAGATAGAAAAAAAAGGTACAACGACGACAAACAATAATAATGAAAAAAAAACAAGAAGTCAAGGGCGAAAAGCAGAGAAAGATGGAAAAGACACCATAGACAAGAGCTGAGCTCTAAAATTTGATAATTAGTCAGATTTACCAAAAAAACAGTGTGCCAAAAATTTGGTGTATGTATGAGCAATTTTGGACGATCAATATCATCGATATTGCTACAAATACTAAAAGCATTATAATTTTCAATAATAAATAACTGTCATATATTTATGTTAAATCCTGAAATAAAGATTGCAGTATTTAAAAACGGTAAGGTATAAAGTAAATAAATTACAGGAAATTATTATGTTAATAAATATGCAATTTACTTAACCCAAAAACTGAAACAGTTATCAGTTTTATTTATTTTATTAGCATCATAATACTACCGTTGCTTACTTCAGTAAGTACCTAATATTTGCATTTAATTGTAATTTAACGAGTTTACAGTTTGAAGTATTCTCAGGACGTACACCTTCAGGTCCACCCAAGCTTACAACTTTAAGCATTAAGTTGTAGAGTTCAATGACTTTCGCTTACGCTCTGTCAACCATGCTTATATTTATAATTGAGAATAGATAACGTAGGCTCTCAAAAATTTATACAACTTCTCTAGGCTGAAGTTCTGAAGCGCTTAGTTCTAGAAAACTTATGCCTTTGGCTCTACTTAGTGACGTACAGTGATCGCAAATAAACTACTGCGTGCACTGCTGACATAATTAAGTAGGCACCTATAGAAAAAGTGCAAAATTACGTTTTTTGTAAAAGCTTATATAGGTTTAGGACGCTGTGAAATATCTAGACCCTATGCCTCTTTGCCTGCAAAAAACTCCGACCTAAAACCTACATTATATATATTTTTTGGAACTATAAGGAATCTTTTCGGAATACGACTGAACTCACAAAATACCAATAAACAAATAAAGAAGTTACACACTATTGCTTTCGTTTTTTTTTTAATTTAAAAAAAACGGTCTCATATACACTGAGCTTACTGCTTACACCGATTCATATAACCATTTTCATAAGATGATTATTTTTTGGTAGTTACCGTTAACTTACATCCTACGTAAAAAAAGTTGAAAAGCAATATAGTTTAGTGTGTTAAAATTAAGTAAATATATTTCCACAACTTGGCGTTCAAAAAAGTTGGACACACAATATTATGTGTCCAAACTTTTGTAATTTATTACTTATTATAGAGATTTAAACAAATATTTGGCATATCAAAGCAGTTGGTCAATTTACACCCTTAATGCAAGATACAAACTTCTAGCCTATCATATTTTTCTAAAACGGTGTAGGTACGGATGACACTGTAGATCAAGGTAAACATTTTGGCATCTCATATGCCTTTGAAATAGGGAGGGTCTGTAGGGCCACAGTTCTTGAAAGGAAAAATAAAGTGCTGGCCAACAGTAAAAAAGCAGTTTAAGAAATAAAAATAATTCCACGAGGAAAGTTTTAAAAAATCGTCAGCCAGGACACCTTTCTTTACTCATAATTTGGGTCAAGGAGATTGGGCCGATGCGGCTTTTACAACCGGTTTTCGATAAATACTTTTGGACGCAACCCACTTGCAGGTGATGAACCTGGCTCACAGGCTCACTTACTTTTTAAGGATTGGTACGAGTTTTATAACGTTTCACTTAAATATATTGAATATAATATATACTAACAAAGCTGTCTTACGTTAAATATGTAAGTATATTAGGTATTTCATTTCAGTTCATCAGTCAGTTACAAAATTTATCTAAACCAGCGATGTAGGAAACTGTTTTAAAATATTTTTGTCTGCTGTTGAAAGTATCTTAGGTATTTATTATTATAATTATTTTAATTTTAATAGTTCCTCATTTTAACCTTTATAATTAATTAATTTAAGCAATCAGTTTATTATCATGGTAGCCAGAGATATAAACAGCTATTTCTTCTTGAATATTCTAATAAACTCATAAAAACCACAACAAAACTTGAAAACTTACTTACAAATCAGACTCAACGCGATTCGTGTATTTTTTTCCATCTTTTAAATCTTATTTTTATTTTTAAGTTTATAGTTAATATATCGATAGCGGCGTAGAATATTACAATAAGTCCTTTATAACAATTCGATATATTCAAAACGAACGTGCCGGTATGCACTTTATCAGCATTTCATGCTTGACGCAGTCAATATTGTGTAGCTAATACTCGTATCTACTGTAGTAAGTAACGTTTGCAGTCAGTTCCTTCATATTATTTTTCTTTCTCAAAATATGTTCTTATATTTCACACAAGCATCCCAGTAAAACCTTACTTACACTAACTACAAGTAATAGGTATTTATTACCGAAAGAATGGGGTGATCGAAAAACGTATTTGAGTTTCAATCGATGATAACTTTGGTTTGATGTTATTACAATAAAAAACAATCCATGAAGTATCCATACTTAATATTATAAATGCGAAAGTGTGTCTGTCGGTCTGTCTGTTACCTCTTGACGCTTAAACCACTGCACCGATTGAGATGAAATTTGGTATGGAGACAGTTCGAGACCCTGGAAAGGACCTAGGCTACATTTTGTCGCGACATAAAAATATTAAGGGGGTTAAATGAGGGATGAAAGTTTAAATGGAAAATCCAACTCTTGCGGGCGAAGTCGCGGGGAACCACTAGTATCACCATTAAAGCAGGATATATCATTTTATTCTTAAAGAGAAATTAATTGGTAGGTACACATTTTTAGTTTATTTATGACACCAAGAGTACTTGAAGCAGAGGTTGCGACATGTCTATCCAGCTGTGATAATAATAATCTTACAAATTAAAATTTCCCAATTACCTACGTCCAATCAATTCGTGCTTTAATTTGGCCTAAGTAGTCACCGTATTTGTGTACCCATGTGAACAAACAGGTAAAGAACAGATGTTCGATTAGCACAGAGTTTACTCTATACTAAACAGTCGAGACGGTGACTCATGCGCAGTTCACTTACATTACAACACAAACCACACCTTATATGGTATGGCCTTACGCAGAATATATTTATAAGACTTTATACGGGTCACTTTCAAAACCGCCATATGTTCGCGATTAACTGATAATTTCTCTTTAATTTTTAACGGTAAAGATGTAATGATATGCATAAGTTGCACCTACTGTGTAGCCCCACGACATGAACAGTAAAACAAGTGCTTCACTTGAACTTTTGAAACCAATTTGTTTTTTTAAAAACTGCCTAAAATTGGTTGTCATCATCTGAATGTGACCAAACAATTTACTTTGTATATTACAAAAATAAATTAAATCTAAAATATCTTTAGATAGCGCACTTTCTAAGTTTATTATTGACTATAACATTTGAATTTATGATAAAGTTATGTTCAAAATACCAATATTATTTTTTTGTGGTAATTTTGCAAAGCAATAAATAGCTTCCTCACCCGCAGGTGGTTTAACTTATGAACAAACTCACTTAAGAAAAAATATTTGACGTTCAATTTCCTTCTTCAGCAAAACACACTGTGTTGCCTGTGAAACTCTACCCGTTCACTAATGTTATTGTTATATTAGCCCTTTGTTCAAAACATTGCATTGCTACCGCACGCCTATTTCTGTAGTAGTTAACAATACCTATAGTTTTGCACCTTCATTTTGATACCTATGGCTATGTAATTTGATATTCAATGTATAAGCTATGCAACTAGCCGTCAAAATTCATTTGCCTGTAAGGAATCTCAAGGTGTGTGCTGATGAATTTGTCATTGTGGTTTGATCCATTCTATACATGATTTTTTCCATTGACTCTGTTATTATCTTATAGCTGGTAAACATTTTATTTTACTTTATTTAATCAATATTTCAATAAACCTTTTTTCCTTAATTTTTAGACAATACTTTAAATTTTGTTTTGGGTGATGCACAAACGCTTACAAAATGAAGTAGTTATTCTAATGGGTATGTAATGAAAGGCAATATTAGATCATTAGAGTCAAAGTCCGCTTTAGTAAACGAGACGTGTCTATGCAACACCCACTTTACATGTAAATTAATATGCGTCATTTTTCCGCAATAGTTTAGTGATTATGCATACTGTTCCCGCATTCTTCTCGGCATCTTCTTTGAATAATTTATACGTAACATTTCGGTAATATTTAATATTTAACGTTATGTATCATCTTACAACTTCCTTCCTTGACTGGTCCATCTCTGATACTTTTAAATCCTAATATTTTTTATTCATTGAAATAACTCAGACACAGCTCCGGAGTCAGGAAGTTGGTGGTGTACCACCCCCGTGCCTCAGAAAGCACGTGAAGCCGTTGGTTCTGCGCCTAATCTCTACGGTCTTCTCGGACAGCCGTCTCACCGAATTATGAGAGTAAAGGAACAGAGAGTGCACCTGTGTATTGCGCGCACACTTGTGCATTGTAATATGTCCCATGTAGTTGGCTAAATCTCGGTTGCGCCGCTGTAGTCGAAATTAGGCAAGGAGGACATTTTTTTTTTATTTTTATTCAAGTACTCGTAGCTAAAGTTTTGTTCCTAAGGCTGGTTTAGTTGCTACGATCTTTTGTTGCTCGCGATATTAACTTCCTTATTGATCTGAGATAATACATCGTCTGACATTGGGCTAGACGTTTAACAATGGGTTAATCGTTCTAACCTTGGCCTTCCCTCGGCTATTGCCATGATGCCCATGATTCAACTGCCATCGTTTCGCCTCATACTACATACCTTGCGAATTTCGGTTCAAACATACGTCCTTGTCTCTCTAGGTATTTGTGCAAGTAAGTATCTACTTCTAGCAGTATATTGGAAAAATATATCTAACACGTTATTTTAAATAATGAAGGTACAGAAATATGTATTTTTCTATAATTCTTAATTTTTTCTAAAGAGTTCCCTTATTTGTACTTTTAGTACCTAATTACTACCAATGAAGTCACAAATATGTTAGTCTCGTCCACCTCCTCTTTACTCAATCAACTCAGTTTCCCAACATTTGCTGCTTAGTGCGCAGCTTGTAAAGTGCCATAGATGCAGTTTTTGCAAGTCGATCGATCGCTGCATTTCATTGACCGTAGAAACAACCTCGCCGAGTGACCCCATTCTTTCCTCCTTACATGTCACTGTTGGACTATTGTCGATGATTCCTTTGAAGGCTACCCGGTTTTATGCCATTTACCTCATGCAACACGCCCCTGCTGCATTTCAAACATTTTTGACGCCTGCCTAGTTTATTTTCCAGAAACGGAACGCAATAGTATTAAGCCGGGCTCTGACGCAACGCTCCTCGGTAACCGTTGACATTGAATCATAGTTATTTATGGCAACACCCGTTTTTGTTGCTGAGCCGTGTATGGGCCGGACAGGCCAGAGATTAGCTGTGAACGCATGCCTTAATATCATTACAGGCGCATTGATATCTGTAATCTCATCCATCTTGACCTCTTTTAACATATGGCATGCAACCTGAGAAAGACCTTTTGTTGAACAATTAACCACCACATTTAGTCCGTAAGTTAAGCTCAATTCAGCAGGTAAGTAACTAATGAGGACAATATTTGTAAGAAAAACATATTTTTATCATAATTTCCGTTGGGGCTCTTGGAGATTTATCTTCATCAAAAGTGGAAAATGAATTTTTACGTGCGCACTGATTTTACTGACTGAAAAACTCGATAAAAATTTGCCGGTTTTTTACACAATAATATATTAATTAGGTAATGTAATCATTGCAAAGAGTAGAAAAAACAGTAGTAGTTAAGAATTGTGATAACTTGTGAGTATACATAACGAAATATACTTTCGATTTTTGTTTTTAACAATTAATCCCAAATCGTTATCATGTTTTCAAATAAATTCCCGAGCAGAGATAAAACAAACGTTAAATTAATGTCGTAATAGTTTGCTTCGCTCAGTAACAAACTAACGAGGTAGGTAACTTACATGCTATCAGGATTAGTTCAACCCGGTGCCCTTCTGTTTGATAGAAATTAATGAATAACATTGATAACACTAACGTTTACATGAAGCATTATAGTTGAAAATTCACATACCAGAATTTCTTGACAGCTATAAAAATAACTGACATTATCTAGAAAATCATCATTATCATCCTAGTTTAATCCCGGTTTTGCACCATCTAGAAAATATAGGTATATGTAGGAAACTATATATAATAATAAATCGTTTATTTATCCTTCGCAAAATAGGTAACTTAAGATGAGGTTAACATAATTTTGTAGTATTTAAGCCACTTTTTGTACCATTTAAGCCATTTCAATGCATGTTTTTACAAAATAAATTTTACAAAATTTAATTGACCGTTTCCTGGGATCTAAACCCACAACCCCTTGCTGTCAGGGCGAATGGTTCTCCCAATTCAGCTACAGCGGATGTCAGTCACGCGATGAAATTTACTTTTACGAAGCATGTTCATGTTTAGTTAGCTGGGGGTGAACATGGCCATCAATACCTACAACTTTTACTATGAAGTCATCAGTGTTGAAATAGTGAAAAATTTTTTTGCTATCCATACATTGTCACCGAGATAGCAGAATTATTGTATGAAGCATCAGTTTTTTTAAAGATTTAGACCATGCTCCCATAGTAAAAGTTATAGGTATTGATGATCATATTCAGCCCCTTAAAGGATAAGACTACTTACACTAACACCCTGTATGAATTTATATGGACACCAAGCCAAAGGAAGATAATTTAATAACTCGTATTAGGTGAAAATCTCGTTTTAATTCACATGACCCCAAAGCTAAAAATAGTCCTACGTTCAAATGTAACAATCAGATGTCTAAATCGGTTCAAACAGGACATACTCGAACCACTTCCTTTATATTCGAACACAAATTAGATATCCACTCGGAATTACAATGAAAGAAACGGACTGTGGTCATATAGTGATGCCTAAATATCAAAATATCGATAGTTGCTTGTGAATAATATCGATAGTTGCTTGTGAATAATATCGATAGTTGCTTGCGACGATTACAACTTCGAATTTTTTCCTCTATATCACTTCTATCGGGTGACATATGCTTTTTCCGTTACAGGTTGTCAAAGTGATGATTTTTTTACCATCTTGATTTTTAGGATTGTGTCAAAAGGATTACATTAGTTATTCATCTTCTATTCATCTTCTACAAGTTCGATGTTAATGCAAAATTTTGACAATTATATTTTCACATTTTACAACAGGTTTAATTGTGTCCTAATATAAATTTTAATTTATCACTTTTTTGGTCCGGCAGGCCTTTATTCTAACTGAATGTAGACTAACTTTCAAACTGCAATACATAATTATAGTTTTCAGGAAAGCAATAATAGCTTTTGATTAAACGCCATGAAAGCAATGATATTATATTAGCATTCACCATAATGAATAAATTACAGGCCATATATCAAGTCGCATGTCAAAACTACCCTCATGTATAAAGGGTATTATAAAATTCAAGACTATCTTGATGACGAGAACGTATGGACAGTCCAGCCTGCACCAAACTGATGTACCTACATTTTATTGTAAATTTTTTCACTTTTTTATGGCAGCTAGTGGTGACTGAGTTTGTTCCGGTGTTTGCCTAATTGTCTGTGTCTTGTCTCGAAGCACTAGTAGGGCCCAAAAGATAAGGAGACATGTTCGGGCCCCCTCAGGGCTAAAATTACTGATTTTTAAATTTTAGACGTTCATAAGTGGCATTTTCTGTCCTAAATTGAATAAATTATTTTTGACATTGCCCCGAGATTGCAATCATAATCGCGATAATGTTCAAGTTAGACAGTATATACCTAACTATATAGACAGTATATACAGGGTGGCCAGTTTACAGTGGTCCAAAGATTTTTTTCAGCTTGAGAGCACCATGAGTGATCGTTTAAAACATACTTTAGCTAAGCGAAAACTTATGATATAGAAGTTGTGACTCTTTTGTAAAAAAAAACCGAAATTACAATATTTTTGACGCAATAACCTCTCTAATATAAAAACTACTGGACCGAATCGAATGAAATTTAGTGTTAGCATAGCGCAATAATCTACCTATGCGCTATAGGCTCATCTAATGTAAATTATTAGACTGACTTAAATTATTAGACTAACTTTTCTGTAGATTTTTTGAACATTTCGCCAAAAAAATAATTTTCGTAAAAATCCTGCGGAAAAAAATGTACCGCCAAAGTTTTGCTGACACTGCTAAAAAGTATCTTAACGTGGTTATTCTTTACACAAATAAATATAGTAGTCCTTCGATTGCAACATCTTCAAAAACAACATTATGTTCATGAAAATATAAAATTACGAAATTTACTATACTTAAATTTTAATCATTTGGCCGTTATTTTTGATTAAAGAATAATTTCTTTCGATAAAAATTGCTACGAATCTGTATTCACATGGCTAAAAAATATTTAAAGAAGTAAAATTTAATTTAAAAAAGTCACAATTTCTAAACCATAAGTTTTCGCTTAACTAAAATATGTTTTAAACGATCACTCATGATGCCCTCAAGCTGAAAAAAATCTTTGGACCACTATAAACGGGCCACTCTGTATCTATCTATGTAGTATAAAGTCAACAGGACATGTTTCTTACGTGTTTCATCAATTTATAATTGAAGTAATCTTTATTTATTATCTCTTAAGTGTTAAAAATGAATTATATCCTCCGTAAATAAGTGTGAGTCTAGAATTTCAAAAGTGTTTGCTAAGGAAATCTAGATTAGTTAATTCTCAGCACTATCACAGACACTATACACCTAAAGAAGTGATTTATCAGCTAGCCACATCTAAGATGAACAATTCGTTGACCTTCGTTTCAACCTGTCATGCTCTTTTAGTAGATGGCGTGCAAGTCATTTCATCCGAATCTATACTTAATATTATAAATGCAAAAGTGTGTATGTCTGTCTATTGAAATTATTTGAGACCGGCAAGGGCAATTAACTTTTGTCGCGATTGATAAACAAGGGGGTGAAATGGGGGATGAAATTAAATGGAAAATCCGACACTTGCGCAGGCGCAGATTTTGCTACAAAAATGCAGCACAGAATAATAATAGTATGCAGCCTGATGTGCTGGCGATTCTCGTACATAAATAATGTCATTTTACGTAACTTAATTTTAATAATGTCGCGAAGTTATTGTGCAAAATACTATATTTCCCCCTTTCCATTTATTGAAATTTTTAAGTTGCATTTTCAGCATATTAACATCACAATCGGTGTCAACATAAAATGCACAATTATTAGCATAACATTAATGAAATCGAATTATAATTATTTATAAGTTAAAATTAATTAAGTAGGTGATAGATGACTTTGCAGTCATCAGCAGATATAATTATCTAATGATGAGTAAATTTTAAATATTTTACTGAATATTTAAAATTGACTGACGTAATTATAATCTTAGAATACAGTATCCTTTTTTATTCTTCATTTATTTAGGAACTGTGACCGATTTATTCGAACATGCCAGCTCCATCTTATCAGAAACTAAGATTAGAGACTAGAGATTACAAAATTAACATTTATTTTAGCGGCCTCTGAAGTAGGCTTAGCTAAAAAGTTGGTTAATGAATCAACATCTTTTTTAATAACACTAATTTAACTATAAACTATGTCTCTCAGGTCACGATTCCGCTACAGTATCCTTACCTATAGTTATCCTTAGGTATGTAAGGTCCAGTAACTTTCTTATTTACAGTTATTTTGTTAATTTAAGCAATTATATATTTGCAAGTTTTTTGTGTGCAAAACAAATTTATCTTTGTAATTCCAAGTACCTTTGCTTAGCTATATTATGTTTAGTGTTCTATCCGATTATCTTAGTTATCTATGTAGAGCCACAGAATAAATAATGTAAATAGGGGTGTCTCGGAGAGCTGATGAAAGAAGACTAGGTACTTGTGGTAAACCTAAAGCCTTTACGAATGCGAAAGGAACTAATGTAATTAATTATTTTAGACTGGTATGGTCATACTTACTCATTTCAACTAGAACGGTTACTATAGAGTATTACACAATGTCTTCTTTTAAACGTTAGTCCAACTGCTCTATTCATTAAGTGATTACGAAATTTTCACACTGAATCATTTGTATGACACTCGAACGTTCAACAACTTACTATATGAGCTGGGGTTCCGTGAAAACAGATCTTACTGAAGTACTCGTACATAATACTTGCTGAAGAATATAATCTGACCAAAATATAGGCAGATATTTCAGTCAGAAGATAATAGATACACAGGTCCGGTTTTCATAAGATCAGGTTATAATTAAACGTATCATGTTTCCAGGCACAATAGAAAATTAATTGTTACCGAAGCTATTCGAAGACTTAAAATAAGGTTTGACAGGTTAAGAGACTTCTTATATACTCGTACTTCTTTTACGTCAACGGTGCACTGCATAGCCTCATATTAATATAACTCTTATTTGTATTCTCTTGGGTTCAAATAATCTTGTAGATACGGAACCGGTTACCCTATTTGCAGGTCCTCCTCAAATATTTGTCAGTGTTTTTTGCGGCAAATGTTCGCAAATGTTGCGTCGGGTTCTGAGTCACGAGTACGCATCCTTAACATATTACGTCATTGTGCTTGAGTTTTTGTTGCTGATGTATGAGAAATTCGCTGACTAAGTAGTTTATCCATAATTTTGGTTACGTATTGGAGTCTTCTACGTAATAAAACTTGTACATGAAAACGATATTCGACTAATTTCGATAAATATTTTACACTAACAGGTGTAAAAATCCCCAAGTTAATATTTTAAGACCAATATTGTAAAATAAGCCTACTTATTTTCTGTCAAATGGATAAGTTGACGTAGGGACGCCACGCTTTTGATCAAATGGTCTCCAATCAAGAACCTTCCTGCCCCAACAGCCAACAGTTCTTTTGGTACCTAATCTATATCATTTGTCATGGTGGAATGATTTAGTACGTATTGTTTATTTATAGCATAGTATGACATCATAGTAACTTCAATACGTACCTACCTATTAGTGAAATCCTCAATAATTCTGTCATGTCATTACAAGATTTTCCTACAGGAAAATTGGTGACGATTTTGTTTCACCTTGAACTAAATAGTGAAAACTTCAAAGCAAAACACTGCTGTATGTCATACCCATCTCCCTAATTAGTGAAATTAGGTAAATACGTACTTTTGCCTAAATTAGGTCATAAGGAAACCCTCACTTTCGTTAGCATGCAAAAGCTTACTTGGCAGTTTCTTAGATTTTCCATTTAATCCCTGGTGAAACATAATGTCCTAAACGTTAAGAGTGGAGATTTTTTATATGATAATAATACATGGTTATTTAAAAAACATTAAAAACACAGAAAATCGCCAGCAATCATGTGATAGGTACCTTATATTTTTATGAAAACATGTTATTTTGGGACTTCGATGTTGTCCCATAGACAAAGTAACTTAAGAATAACCCTGTACATTATTTTAGCAAAAAGCGAGTTTTTCGTCCAATTATCACCATCCAATGATGTGTATAGTTAACTCATTTAATATTTCGGTCGTCCAACCTCAATGAATTCATTCCACTTGCTTATTAATTTCAATGGCGTGCTAAACCATCCTCACGAGTGCCCAAGGGAAGTGACAACACTGTTACCTACATTGCTGGTTTAGTGTCCCGTGTGGGATGCACTGATAATACTAATCACGATTCACGACAGCAAAACCTATTTACAACTAAGTTGGAAATAGTAAAAATTGTGAATCATCGGTTTAGAATGTAGCGTGTAAAGGCTAAACGGGCGAAAAGTCATTAGAGTTTACTAAAGTACCTATAAACTTAGTTTATCAATAGATTGCGTTTAAGTGTTTAAAGGTCTGATACGCTGAACAGATACTTTGTGCTACCTACAGATTTTAATATGAAGAGAGCTGATAAAAGATAACGTTACTAAAAAACTCTTCTTTGGCATCGTTGGTATTTCGGTGATCATGGAAAGGTCATGATCACTGAAATACCAACGTTCCCTTGGAATAACTTATTGGTTGTTATATAACCATAACCGTATGACCACCACAACTAGCTAGTCTTATCTTTTGTATCAAATTGCCGTATTTATATCCTAATAATTTTTAATATTTCTTGTCGTCTAACCTATACATACTACGGCTACGTGCAAATCTATGCACAGACTTAGAGCAACCATTCCTTTGGTAGATATTGCATGAAACTATAGTGGAACATTTCCAAGTGCCCCTTTAATATGTGGGCGACTTTGGTAGAAAGGTATCCGGGCTGAAAAACTTACCTACACCGATGGTTTGGACGAAGTATACTCGATCATTGTATACAGCCGTGGTATCAAGGGTGCAAGTTGCTATGATGGACGCCTAACTTCGACAGAAGATGGCACCTTAAGAAGAGAGAAAACTAATTACTATAGCGTACTTGTAGCTAAAACTTCAAATTTTATTGTCAACCGTTGATAATATATAATTATTTTAATAACTTAAGCAATTATTTTGCAAGTTCTTACGAAATTAAACCAAATTTCTCTTATAAAAATTAATCGACTGTGTCCCATCCGATGACACAGTCGATACATTGTAATGTTGATAATAGTTAATTCATTGTTATAACCGTGACCGTGATGCTGTCACTTGAAGAGTCGTTTGAAAATGTGTTTGAACTTTCATTTGTATAGCGTAGTGAATCCCTGTAATTTTCTAACCAGATAATAACATTTAAACTGATTTACTTCTCTATTGGTTTCAGATAAACAGCAAATACAGCGAGGAGCTAGCCCAAGAATGCTTGGAGTGGGTGCGTCAGATCACCGGCGAGCCAGAGAACATCTCTGGCGACATGGACAACTTCTATGAAGTTCTGAAGGATGGCACCCTACTTTGCAAGTAAGCTCACGGACTCTCCTGTATTAAAAGTGCAGGCCGCTTTTCGCGTCATGCTAGCATCAACGACATCATCCGTCGATCTCTTGCCTCTATCAACGTGCCGGCTTTACTCGAGCCGAACGGTATCGCGCGTGATGATGGCAAGAGACCAGACGGGATGTCACTTGTTCCTTGGCGGATGGGTCGGGCTCTTGTGTGGGATGCTACCTGTGTCGACACACTTGCAGCCTCTCATCTGCCCGGGACAAGCCGTGATGCTGGTTTGGCTGCGAAAAGTGCCGAAAACTTTAAAAAGAACAAGTACAGGCAGATCGACTCCCGGTACCACTTTGTACCGTTTGGAGTCGAAACACTGGGTTCGTGGGGTCCCAACGCTATCTCTTTTTTCAAAGAGATTTCCAAGAGGCTAGTTGACATCAGTGGTGACCTAAGAGCTGGCAGCTACCTTGCTCAGCGTATAAGCATCGCTATCCAGCGCGGTAATGCTGCCAGCATCCTAGGAACCTTACCACAAGGACCCTTTTTATAATTTTTGTTTTTGTGTTGTATTAAGTAATTTATTTTAATTTTTATTAATAAGTTGTATATATAGTTAATTACGCTTTAATAAATTATAGCTCACCTCAATAATACACAGACTTATTGCTCCTGAACTTAGCACGTTAGCAGGGCTAGCTTTAACGATGTGTATGTTTGTAAAGACCGAATAATGAATTGGGAGCTGTTTTTCTGTGTTAGAATTTAAAGGTCATAGGCACTCCTGAAATCACGAGTAAGAGTTTTGTTAGTCGTGGAAAATCCTTTCCACATACCTAAATCTAATTGAAACAAAGATGATGATGAAATCCAACTGAAAAGAGAGATGGTAAAGGTTCATGTTTTTTTTTAAATTAATTAGATAGTTGGACGGAGAAGAGAACAAATGAAGAAGTTTTATCTATGGTTAGGGAAAAAAGGAGATTGATGGAAACAATAGAGTGTAGGAGGGGACGAATGTTAGGCCACCTAATTCGACACGACAGTTTCATTAAAACGATAATAGAAGGAAGTATAGAAGGAAAAAGGAAGCGAGGCCAAGACCAAGAATAAGCTACATGCTGCAGCAAATAAAAGAAAAGATAAATGTCGGGTCGTATCAGGAGGTCAAGAGAAGGGCGGAAAGCAGAGAGGAATGGAAAAAACTCCACCGACAAGAGCCTAGCTCTTAAATTGGATGATGATGATAGGCTACTAATCCTGTCAGAATATATCACATAATGAACCTCAAATAAAAGGATTATAATATAATCTATGTAACAGGTCATAATGGTGATTTCAGATTGGTGAACAACATCCAGCCAAGCATGGTGAAGAAGGTGAATGAATCAAAGATGGCGTTCAAATGCATGGAGAACATCAACGCTTTCTTAGAGGCTGCTAAAAATCTCGGCGTACCTGCGCAAGAGACGTTCCAAACCGTTGACTTGTGGGAGAGGCAAAACTTGAACTCTGTGGTCATCTGCCTCCAGAGTCTTGGCAGGAAGGTAATAGTATAAGCAGTTCTAAACTTCATCATCCTCCTAGCGTTATCCCTGTCGTTCACTAGCACGCGAGGGCCCAGGGTCCGCTTTAGACCATGATCCAGGATGAGGCAGATCAGGTAATTAGCAGTTCTAAACTTTTAAATCAATATTTATATATTTGATAAGCGCTGAAAGAAAGACTATTACGAGTGAGAAATGCGTAGTCTTTTCCTCCCGGAAGGGTGCCAAAATGGCGGAGTCAGCTGTTTCTCAGTTTAAAGTAAAATTATGCGCAATCTTTCGATTTATTCTAGTTCCAAAAACACTTAACAATTGTTATTATTTCCTAGTAGTAACCATCTCATTCTCATCCTAGATTTCATCAGTAACAGTCAATTTCTTAACACTCCGATTTACACTAACTATGTAAGTAACTTTAGCGTGCTGCACAAACTTATCCAGTCATTACAACCACCTAAATTTTACAACTCTTGAAAATCTACTACTTAGGTATGTGTGGTGTGCATTGAAGAGTTCCTTATCTCAAACAATTTCATCTCCTTTTTCAGGCTCACAACTACGGAAAACCTTCCATAGGCCCGAAAGAAGCCGAGAAGAACGTTCGGAACTTCTCAGAGGAGCAGCTAAGGGCTGGTCAGGGTGTGATCTCCCTCCAGTACGGATCCAACAAAGGCGCCAACCAGAGTGGCATCAACTTCGGCAATACGAGACACATGTAAACCCTTGACATCTACTCCTAAGAGATCACTTTGAACTGGTTGACATTAAAATTCTCTACTGTTAAAGACAAAGTTGTTCTAAGCAAAAATGAATGGCTTTTTATGTCAAATAGAGTTACTTGTCCTGTAATTTCTACGAAATACTTACTGACTGTTGATTGCAAACAAAAGATCATTGTTTTGGTTCATCTCGTAAAGTACTTAATAATACTTATTTTTTAATTTATTCTTGAGTTTTGCAGTATTTAATTTTTTTTAAATATAGAAAGTGATTTTCATTTCTTGCTTAGGATTACTTAATAATATAGATTTAATGATTGGATGTTAGAATGAACATGTTTCAACAGTAATTTATCCACGTTGATTATTTTAACGTAAAGTTACTTCTCAGAACTTATATTCCACATAAAAACTTAGAAGACTTAGATTAAAGGACCACCTTGAAATATACAGGATTCTAAAAAGGACTTGAATCTCTGTGTGTCAAAATTTATTTTTGTAAAAGTATAGTCTCAGTCATTAATTCGTAATAATTTTAGCATTTAGTTTTGTAAATTATTGTAACCATTCCGGGAGTCATTCCGCATTTTGGAATTTATTTTTGTGCTGTTTTAATGTTGATATAAAAGTGGTTTGATTTTATTTATATTTAAATAAGTTTAAGTCAGGTAGAATTACGTGTTTATTTCATAACTATTTTTTTATAATTTTTAAGAGTGAAATTACTATAATAATAAAGATTGTTCTGTCTCTTGTAATGTGCCAATATCTTTTTCACAAATATATTATTGCACTTGAAAAAAATTATCTTTTTCACAAATTATTGTCACTAGCATTTCAACTAAACAGTACAATTTGTTATATTTTATTAAAATATTCTTCAAGATATTATAGTTAACAACTTACTTATTCTACACTAAATCACATTACGTAAAATTTTATACAATTATATTATTGTGCCTTTAAAGCTCTGAAGAGCGTTTAACTGCCTCATGGCTAACAAAAAAATATTAAGTCTAAAGACTTATTAGATATTTTCTTTAATAAATAATCGTATTTATCTAATCATTCCAGAATTTGTAGTATGTTAGTAGTAAACACTGTGATTAATGATTTTATTATTATGTACATCTTTAACTATATTCTTATATTTATAGTTATGTACTTTGACGCGTAATATTAAGAATGTAAGTTTCATGAAGTACTTTTAACTTTATGGAAGTACGTAGAGTAAATAAGTGAAAAATAATTGAGAGTTTTATTTCAAGTCTCAGAATGTTTATAACTGCATGTAAATAATTGTCCAACTCGATGATTCCGGGTTGCTTAGGTATCAACCAATAGCGAGAGTCTGACTTTATTGACTGTATTCCTTTCGGTGTTTCTGTTGTCCTTTACAATAACTTCTACTTAAGGACTGACATCTAAATTATAAAAATGTATGTACAATTTAAAAAAGGGAGATGTAAGTTCAGAAATACCAATCTGCGCGGGCGCAATAAGGAATTTTCTGACAGCTCAAAATCTTAGTTTTATTTTAAATTTATAGATGGCGCTGTTCATCTAAATTATACCATAGATTCATATGGTAATAAAGTTTATTCAAAATGACCCCCGCGATTTTAAATACAGGCCTTCAATCTGCGCGGCCAGTCGTCTATCGCAGCACGAACGAGGTCCATGTCAATATCGGCGGCTGCCTTAATCAAGGATGCCTTCAGTGACTCCAAATCAGGATGAGGCTTTGAGCAGGCCCTTTCCTCCAAGTGTACATCCGGCCGTCTGAGCCAGAGTCCTAGAGAGATCTTGCATATCTAGGCTGATAACGAATCGTAGGTGACGGCAATATACCAAGGTTTCATCGTTTGTGACGCAATAGTTTCTTTGAAAATTGAAAAAAACCTGGCTCAGACAGTCAGAAATTCACCTTTTTGGACACTCTAGATCTCAACTTCCAGAGGGTTTCAGAGCCCCGTTTTTTATAAAAAGTATAGTGACGCATTATGTGACGGCATCTAAAGTAGTTTCATCCATTTTGGTGCAGTAGTTTTCGAGATATCTTGAAAAACGTGTGGTCAGACAGCCTGATATCCTGTCGTCTAAACCAACTTGTTTTTCTCAATATTTCACGAAATATCACATTTTGGACTAATCTTTATAGATTATACTAATGTGTCACGTTATGTGACGGCTCTCAACCAGATTTGAACCACCAAAACCCACGCGTTTAGGAGCTATTCTAAAAAGATTGATGGTTCAGACGACCGGATGCTGGCTGTCTGAGCCAGTCAGTTCTACTACTTCCAGGTGCTCTACGTAGCTGGAATATCATTTTATCCTTAGTGACGGCGATGGTGAATACGAATTTCGTTATGTGACGGCTCTATGTCCCGGCAAACAAAAGTTATAAGCATTTCAATTATTTTCCATACATTGATTCAAAGGTAACCACACTTCGCTCTTTCTATAGGAATACAAATACCAATATAGTGAAAAATGTCTCTGTTTCACAAAAGCTGATTGCTTTGTTATTTAAATACGTATTTACGTAGGTAACTAGTTCGCCGATAAAGGAAAATGTATTAATTATTACTTTTTGGGTTTAGTGTGACTGTTTGGCCGCTAATTTCAGTTAGGTAACTTAGGTACTAGGCTAGATAGGCTGCTTTAGGCACTTTTATTACGTATGGAATAAAGGCGGTCACAACGCAGACCTTCTTCACTAGCTTTTATGTACTTGAGCGCGCTATTCACATACGCGCCACTGTATCGGCCACGACAGAAATTCAGTACGTTGCCATCAGCAAAGCGAGCGCGCCCGAACGTGTTTTCCTAGCCATGAAGATGTCCCGTATTCATATGCAGTAGGTGGTTGGAAAACATCCAAATGTAAGAAGTAAGTAAAGAAACCTCCTTTTTTCTCACTACAGTTAATGAAGAATGGTGGTTTGTTTCAACTTTGACATTTGCTTCAAGTACCAAAATACCTAGTTGAAAATAGTTTTTATGCAAGATAAATGTAGGTATTAGGTAAGTAATCAAATTTTTATATTGTATCAAAGAATAAATACATACTAGTAGGTAGGTACTATGTACAGAAGCATGACTTCGCAGTAGTATTCACAGAAATGTCTACTCAATGACACTATGGTGTAAGCCTCAGAGTCAAGCACCTTTTCGTTAGACACCTACCAAAATCCATTGCAAGCGAATTTAATTCTTATATTCTGAACAACGACAGGCCTGTGTATCTCCCCGCGCAGGTAGCAAAAACGTACCTACGCGCGGCGACCCTTACTTAGGGGCTAAAACAAGTTGCGTGTCGCTACCGGCCAGCGACACGCTCGCGCGTTTTATTCACCGGCGGCCGCGCGGCTACGTTGCTGGCTGGACGAGAATGAATAAAGTACTAGAAAGAGGCGCTAGATGGCGTTAGAAGCTTCTCGTAGCAGTCAACCCTATCGCGTCGCGTGATATGACGTCACTGAATAGGTTTAGTGTATTATGAATCATATTCCAGAGCAATAAGTATGAAATTATCTGTATGTGTATGCTGTATCTTCTCCTCAGGGCACAGCACAGGGATCGGTACTGGGTCCGCTGCACTTTTTAACATTCGTGAATGATATGAGCGACTGCATTGAACACTGCACTTGCTATCAATTCGCCGACGATACGTGCTTGATTGTCGGTAAAAAGGATGTCGGAAAAGCAAGTGTATTACTTCAGTCAGATTTTCTGAAGCTCACCAAGTGGTGTCATGATGCAGGCTTGGTTCTGAATGCGAGCAAAACTAAACTGATACACATAAAATCACCTTACCTTAAGCATTCTTCGGAACCAAATATAGTCGCTCATGATCATCACTGCTTACATGCCCACAGTTTCAACGATTGTAACTGCCCTAAGATTGAACTAGTCGAATCTCACTATTATCTCGGACTTATAATAGATAACAGATTCAACTGGGGGCAACATATAGATCATGTGTGCAATAAACTAAGAAGTTTTCTAGCAAACCTAAAAATATTGAAGGACCGCATACCATTCAAGGTCAAAATAATGCTATATAACGCTCTCGCTGATTCTTATGTACAATATGGACTAAGTACTTACGGTCGCACTTATACCAGTTATCTGGATACCATTCGAAAGCTCCAAGTTAGAATACTTAAAATAATTGTATCAAAAGAGGTAATGGAACAGTTTCGTGATAAACCAATTGATCTGTTTAAACACTGCCATGTATTACCAGTTCATCTTCAATTCAAATATAGTCTGCTGAAATAACAATTTTTCAATGACAAACTAATTGAAAAGATTGAACACCTGTATATACCCGGTCCATGGCTAGTGAGCGCTTATGCACGTCACGAGCAAACAACATGTACGGAGAACGAACCACGCGTTATCTGGTACCGCGCTTTATTAACGAGATACCCCCTGATTACAAACAAAACTTAACAAAAAAGAATATCAAAACGAAACTTAAATCTTTTTACTTAAAATAAGAGAATGCACCTGCAATATTTCTGTTATTAATTGTAATGAGAGTTACCTAATGCTGATTAAAGAAGCTGCATTAACTATTTAATGAATAATGTAAATTTGTGTTAGCTATGTAATGTATTAAATATTTTTTAGAGATGTAAGACTGATGCGGCATTGCAGACAAACCTCAGTGGTTTTTGTCAATGTCTATTAAAATGTTACATTAGTTTAAGTTTTTTAAATGCTAAATAAATGAAAAAAAAAACTTGCAATGGATTTTTTTAGGTGTCTACACGAAAATGTGCTTGACTCTGAGGCGAACTAAATTACGCCATATTGTTGACGACACTGAGTAGACATTTCTTTGAATACAATTGCTAAGTCATACTTCTGTACGAAGTACTAGTACTTATTCTGTGACAACGATTCACAATACACTTAACATATTTAGCGACGTCATATCATGCGGCGCGCTAGGGTTGACTGCTACAAGAAGCTACTATCGCCATCTAGCGCACCTTGCTAGCACTTAATTTATGCTCACCCAGCCAGCAACGTATTGCCACGCGCCGCCGGTGAATAAAACGCACGTGTGTGTCAGTACTCACTCGCGAGTTCCAACTTGATTAGCCCACCACGGTGGGTCACCGCGAATAGGTACGTTTTTGCTACCTATGCAGGGAGTTAGACAGGCCTGGCTTGTATTTCACTTGCTTGACGTGTAACTGTCGGTAAATCGGTAAAATCTTATGCAGTACCTAGTTATAACCAATTAGGCTAAAAACGGTTTTTAGTTTCTGTACAGTCGGAGAAGCACGTCAGGTTATCCATGTAAACTACGAAAACAGTTTTTATTACATAGGAAACAGAGGCGATCTTAAGGTCAAAGAAGGGTAGACTGACGTGTCATGTAGTGTACTTACTTACACGCTGCAAGTCAGACTACCCCTGTTGACCTTGAGACCGCTTCTATTCCCTACGTTATAAAAGCTGGTTTTGAAGTTTAAATGTATACCTTTAAATACCTTAACGTGCCTCAGACTGTACATAAGTATGTTATCTTACTAACTTTAATTTGTAATTTAGTTCGACAACTGTGTAGTAGGTAAGAACCTACTAACCACCTTAGCTAACAAAGTGTTAAATGACTAGTATTTTTGGTTGGAACCCTTCTCCTTCAAACTACCAATAAAGAACTTTATATATATATATATACACGATGTTACTTTGCATCCTTGCCATATTTACAGAGGTAACTATATTACGGACACTGAACTTAAATCTTTTTAAAAAAAGTGACCTAAAATTTTGATTTTTAATCTTGATTATTGAATTTTATCGACAATCTGTTACGCACACCATTAACTATCGTAGGGCATACACATCACTGTTCGCTGTTCATCGGCACAAAAGAGCCGCGGCGATTGCGCTCTCTTCGTAACATCATAAACGCCGCCCGCGCCGGCCGGGCCCACGAGGCCCGCCGTCACTCCTCCGCTCGCTTCAGTCGAACTCGCATAGCTTGCGGACACATACGTGATTATTTTCGCGCGCTCCGTGTGATCGCGCGTGCCGTGTTAAAATGACCGAAGCTTATTCAAATAACGAATTGGTGATTTTCGGAGTGACGTGAAACGACTGGTGTACGCAGAGGAGATTGAGTGTGTGAACGTGTTACGCGAAAGGATTGTTTCAGCTTTCGAAACAATGAGACAAAACGTTTATGTGTTGCGAAAACTAAAGCGGAATTCGCTTCGCCGTGCTAAACTGTGCCTCAGAACGGAGGACACTTTGAACACTTGCTTCGCAGTGCGTAAACTTTGTAAGTAGCAACTTGTAAATAACTAATTAATTGTAAATAAGATGATTTCAGCTTTTTAACTACGCCAAAAATAACTAATTTATTAATTTGAAAAATGTGGAACAATGTTATGAATTGAAACCGTTATTATCATAAGGTATTTTTGATGGTTCTAAGCCCGTAAAGTAGGAAAAAAAATCTGAAATCAATTCATTTACACGCAACGGGCGCAGGCGGCTTGGCCACGCCTACTTGGTTTATTCCTATTGCGACTTTTGCACGTGCGAGATAAAAATGATTTATTCCTAAGTGTACGGCAAAACCAAATTTTCTTAAAACTTATTGAGCTTTATTTATGGGAGTCTCTTGTTTATCGAAAGTAATAGGTTCCCTTCTTTTATCTCTGTGAATATGGCAAGGATGCAAAGTAACACCGTGTATATACTTTATAAGGAGGCAATTTTACTCCAAGGTTGCGTAGCCGTTCGCAGCTTCAGAGGAATAACTACGTTATGTTCTAAATACACTTTCTCTCTAGCCTAGTACCTAAGTTACCTAACTGAAATTAGCGGCCAAACAGTCACACTGTAGCGACATCTTACCACTGTCGCTAACACTAGCAAGCAACTTCAAGACGCGACGCCCTGACTCGGCTCCTACAGGCTAGATGGCGCTGATAGCCCGCTCCATACAACACAAACCGCGATATGTAAGATTTAGCACGAGCTTGACTACATATAGATAAACCAAGACGGTGACCATTGGACCTTGGTCCCCGACCATAACAACCGGTCGGTAGGAAGCGCTTCCCTTTGCCTTCCTAACCCAGTTGCGCCAAAGTGGTGACCCCGACGTGATCTACACTGGAGCGTGGAGCCTCACCGTCATCATCATTATCGTCGCCTTCTCCCTTGCCAACAGGCACCCAGCCAGCAGCATCCAGCCAGCAGTCTCCTGCAAGCCAGCTCACCAGCCCTAAGGACACCACCGCAGACCGCACCGGTTCTACCTGGTTGCTCGGCAGCCTCATCCAGCTCATCATCCCGACTCACTGTGGACTTCGAGCTCTCCCGCACGCATCGTGGACATCACACATGCTCATCCCGACTCACTGTGGATATCACGCATGTACATCCCGACTCATCGTGTGGACATCGCGCACTCATGCCGACTCACCGTGGACATCGCGCATCCCGACTTGCCGTGGACATTACGCATGCCCATCCTAACTCACCGTGGACATCGCGCATGCTCATCCCGGCACATTGTGGACTCAACAAGCACTGGCACTTGCAAGCTCACTACGCACAGACTGCTGAGCTCTCAACCACCCTGGCTCAATCAACCTCCGGTTCTTCGGGGGGAGTGGTGTAGCGACATCTTACCACTGTCGCTAACACTAGCAAGCAACTTCAAGACGCGACGCCCTGACTCGGCTCCTACAGGCTAGATGGCGCTGATAGCCCGCTCCATACAACACAAACCGCGATATGTAAGATTTAGCACGAGCTTGACTACATATAGATAAACCAAGACGGTGACCATTGGACCTTGGTCCCCGACCATAACAACCGGTCGGTAGGAAGCGCTTCCCTTTGCCATCCTAACCCAGTTGCGCCAAAACACTAAACCCAAAAAGTAATAATTAATACATTTTCCTTTATCGGCGAACTAGTTACCTACGCAAATACGTATTTAAATAACAAAGCAATCAGCTTTTGTGAAACAGAGACATTTTTCACTATATTGTTATTTGTATTCCTATAAAAAGAGCGAAGTGTGGTTACCTTTGAATCAATGTATGGAAAATAATTGAAATGCTTATAACTTTTGTTTGCCGGCACATAGAGCCGTCACATAACGAAATTCGTATTCACCATCGCCGTCACTAAGGATAAAATGATATTCCAGCTACGTAGAGCACCTGGAAGTAGTAGAACTGACTGGCTCAGACAGCCAGCATCCGGTCGTCTGAACCATCAATCTTTTTAGAATAGCTCCTAAACGCGTGGGTTTTGGTGGTTCAAATCTGGTTGAGAGCCGTCACATAACGTGACACATTAGTATAATCTATAAAGATTAGTCCAAAATGTAATATTTCGTGAAATATTGAGAAAAACAAGTTGGTTTAGACGACCGGATATCAGGCTGTCTGACCACACGTTTTTCAAGATATCTCGAAAACTACTGCACCAAAATGGATGAAACTACTTTAGATGCCGTCACATAATGCGTCACTATACTTTTTATAAAAAACGGGGCTCTGAAACCCTCTGGAAGTTGAGATCTAGAGTGTCCAAAAAGGTGAATTTCTGACTGTCTGAGCCAGGTTTTTTTCAATTTTCAAAGAAACTATTGCGTCACAAACGATGAAACCTTGGTATATTGCCGTCACCTACGATTCGATATCAGCCTAGATATGCAAGATCTCTCTAGGACTCTGGCTCAGACGGCCGGATGTACACTCCTCCAAGTGTTGCCATATCTTGTAATCTAACCGACTTAAATCTGGACTGGAGGAGGGCCAGTCTTCGTGCCGGATGAAGTCGATTTCACGCGTCGCCAGCCAGTCTTGTGTGCCTTTCGCTCTATGAGCTGGCGCAAAATCTTGTTGGAATACCCAGTGCCTGTTGTTAAACATAGTATCAGAAACAGGTTCCACAAGGTTCTTAAGGACTGTATTTTGATACACAACTGCATTCGTTTTTACGCTTTTCTCACAAAAATGTACCACAGTTAAGCCCCAATAAGAGACTTCCAAACAAATCATGAGCGAGGATGGATAATGACCGCGTTGGACACGCGGAATACGGTTGCTCGCTTCTTCACTGATGTGTGCGTACACCTTATCATTTTGTTTGTTGGAGCTCTCTTCCACGGTGAATTTTTTTTCATCCGAAAAAAGAATTTCCCGATGCTTTTTTCCCGCGTACCGCTTCAACAAAGCGCGGCATCTCTTCAGTCTCAGGTCCATTAAACCAGCTTCCAAACGATGTCCTGTTTTTCTTCGATATGCCCTAAGCCCTAAGTATGAAGGGCCAACAGTTTCTGCTTACGTATGGGATTTCTTTGAATTCGCGCCTTCACAGCCGTTATCACTGCTGAAGTCCTAAAAGAGCGAGGGCGACCACTTCTTGACCTGTCATCTACACTAGAGACTTCATTGTATCGTTTTATGATAAGATTAACGAATCTTTTGGTTATATTCTAATTTTTCAGTAAGTCGAAAATCTGAGTTGGCGCGTTACCGCAACGATGCAACGCAATAACCGCGACACGGTCTTCTTTAAGTGCCCACTCCATATTTAAAAACCGGCCAAGTGCAAGTCGGACTCGCGCACCGAGGGTTCCGTACAAACTTGAATGAAAATAGTTCGTTAATAAAATAGTGTTATATAATACCTTTACATCTGTAGCGTTAGGTACCGCTTAGATCTGAACATGCTATAACTCAATAATTTACTACCTAAGTATCAAATTTCAACCATAATTGTAAATGGTGATTGACATTCGTCTAGTTGGCTTGGTCAGGTATAAAAATCGAACCCGCGTTCCTCGCGTAACGGGCGATTGCCTTACCTCTCGGCCACCCTGGCGTTGGCAGAGCCTGTTGAAATTTTCAAGTGCTTCTTAACGCTGTAATCTGAGGCTGTAATGCCGCGTTGCTTTCATCTATGTTATTGGGATTACACCCTCAACACTCGAAAGAAATACTATTGCATGTATTTAACAAATAAAAGTGAATGCTAATCACATAAAACAATAATTTATAGTATAACATAAATATGACAATTTATATATTAAATTTTAGAACAATACATACCTACTTGGAATATATATTTTTATGTTACTATGTGAATTACATAAAGCATGCAATTAGAGTGCAGTAACATTAGTAGGTAAGTACATATATGTATACTATAATAGACATAATAACTTTAGTGTCAAATCCGCTAGTAACAGTCATGTGGGACGTTTATGAATAAGACCTAAAATTAATACGTTTATAATAATACCTTCTTTATTTTAAGCTTCGTAACTTATTATTATGTACCATAGCATAAGTAGTAATATGATGTAGGTACTTATTATTTTTAATGGATAACCATGCCCTAAAAAATGAATTATGAAGTAAGTATGCAAATGACAATAACACTAACAAAGACAATAATTATTCTCTAAAAGACTTAAACTTTGCCTATTGTTGTTACATACAATTGGCACCATCTCTCGGGTAACTGTTATACTGCTATAAAAACTAACTACTGCGCTTCGCGCAATGCATATCGAACACAAATTGAACCATAGCTCAAGAGCTATGGTACAAGAGAAACGTACAATAGATGGCGTAAAACAACAAAAAGAAGTACATGCTTTTTCTTTCGCAATTGTTTAACGCACATTATCTGTGCTAATTTCATCACGGTACCTAAGTGTGTCTTGGCGCAGTGCGAAAGACTGTACTATAAATCCAGAGTTTTAAAGACGAGCGTTTGAATCTTAATGGGTGACAATTTTTTGTATGTTTTTTGTATTTATTCAAGTTCATAGCTTTTTTTGTTTTTAAAAAAAGAATTAGTATGAGCATCAAAATTAGTGTAACAGATTTTATCAGACTAAAATTGCAAAAAAAAATGCATTCCGCTGACTAAAACTAAGGCCAATTTCGGATAAATTTGATGTGCATTAATATAGGTATTCGATGTGGAAATCAAATTTTAGCAGCTTTTTTGAGAAAAAAATTATGCACATTTTCAAATTTATTGTTTATAGTACTAGTTTTGTTATTCAATATTTATATTTGCAGTGCAATAATTTATTTCAAGTAAAAATAGTATAATTGAAATTTGCTTATGTCTTTGCTGTGCATTCAAATATACATTAGAAAACATCAGTAATGTATGCCTAGGATCGATCCCAGATTCTTACGATCATACCAACGCCCTTAGCCACTTAGCGGAGTCATTATACGCATTCAATGTATGGGAACCAATATTTTTCGGATCAAAGGATGAGCCTTGGCATACTTGTTCCTTAGACTAGTGTGGAAAACGCCCGGGAGTCAGCGGCTCACACCCCGCTGGGGGGCTGGGGGAGGGGGTGAAGTTCCCTTACTCCGCATGCACTGTGACTCGTCATAACTGCTAATTTATACCTACTAGGGCAAGTTTGGTATCGTTTTCAGCTAAATCAAAGATGGCCAATTGATTTTTAAAATAAAAACCGAGCATTTTCATACAAATAAAATGGAGTTACGG
Organism: Pyrausta nigrata; assembly: GCA_949316185.1. Lineage (NCBI taxonomy): Eukaryota > Metazoa > Arthropoda > Insecta > Lepidoptera > Crambidae > Pyrausta > Pyrausta nigrata. The sequence goes on from OX438943.1 coordinate 14,088,548, forward strand.
CCAAAAATTAAAATAATAAATTCTTCATTTTTTTTGGTAATGGCCATAAAATTTAAACGTGTACCAATATCTGCTTAAAAAAATAGAGGTAAATAGCCGCATTCATACACATTCTAAAAATGTAAGCTTTGTTAAAAATATTAATAGTAAAAATGTTAAAAAAAAAAATTCCTCCAAGCGGCAGACACGAAAATTCTTAGAAAAATACAGGACAGCAAAAAACAACTTTTATATGTTGCCAAGGACCTAAACCAATGAGAATAGAATATGGTGTTTATAGAATAGGACGCCATTTTAATGCTTTTTTGATAAAAAGATATTGTATGAACCCTGTGTATAGGTTTACCGTCGTATTTAAAAACGTATTGGTCAACTACATTTTGTGACAATGTCGGGCGACTTGAAGGTCTTTAATTAATCACTACATAGATATGTGCTTAAAACACTCTTATATATTTATATATGTACTGTCTCCTATGTACATTTGCCTCGGAATCGCTCAACTACGTGCACTTATGTTGCCGCTGCAAGCACCTGCATCTGTGGCCGCCACACATTTTCCAACTGCACCTGAGAATTTTAATACATACATACAACACATGCCTAGGCTGCAACTGGCAAGTCTGTACATGTATATTTCCAGCTGTCACTGACTTTAGTCCATCATTCCCAATTAGATGGATCTTTTTGTAAATAAATGCTTTCATGCATTGTTCACCGTAGAAAATGAACAAGACCTAAAACAAAGTATTTAAGAATACACTATTGAGTGATTGGTTAATTACGTGATTACATAGTGTTAATACTCAATATCTGACTGTCATATAAAACAACCACAATATTTTCGATTATGGAACATGCATCGCTGTTCCCGCTCACTTAAGCTCTCATAACACCTTCTGTGGCATTGAGGAAAGCATTCAGTGTCCACCGCAATTTTCACCTTTACAATTGAAGCTGGAAACAGTATCACACGGTCACACTCGCCCATGATGGCATGGAACAGCGAAAGAACTTTTTCGCTTTGTAGTCCTGTAAAAAGCAAAAAATCCATATTGCCTACCGAGACGTGTTAACTAAGAGGAAAAGTAAATATCCAGGTAATCGTAATAATTTTCACCAAGATGATTTTCTATCTCATGACATGGTGGTGTTTTACAGTACCTATGAGTACCCATCAATACCCATAGCTCCTCTGGGCACTCGTTGCACAATAGTGAGAGCTAGCAAGCACCACGACTTCGATCGTCGGCGTCTACGGTTCAAAATCTGATTCATGTACAGTCGACAAAATTGAATCATGACCTACTTTGCCGATTATTCCTTTATGTCCTTCCTGTATTCATTAATGTAGTAAGGTTTTCTTCGCTGTCATGCATGTTGCACATAGTACGTTTTAAATATGAATAAAAATGCGTCATTACGGGTTAGAGATCTATGCAAGTTTAACCTTTATTATCACTGCACTAGACATGTTTTAGATAATCCAGTCTTAATATGAATTTAAAATAAGTCCATAATCCAAACTCTTTTCACTACGAAGAACAATGTATTATAATTTTAAAAATAAAAAACGTCGTGTCAGATGTGAAGTATATCTAGTAAGTCTGAAATTTTATAAAAATCTAAGTCAATATCTACAAACAAATCGTATAATGGCCAATGCGGCAGAACAAAGAGCTAAGAATAAGTCGGAATACAGTCAGAACCTGGATCAGACGGCATGCTAAAGAGGGTACCCTCGAAGATAAACGACGACATAATCATGGCGTTCGTTGAACCACGAATCAACAGAGAGCGGATATGCAACACTATTACGAATAACATCTTTACAGACGAGAAATCATTACGCTCTTCTCAACATGGTCGCTTAACTTCGTGGCGTTACGATAACACGCGATACACAGAGAATCACGTAGTGCCCAACCAATTATCCGGCTGAATTTCAGCTAACATGTGTGCCTGGATGGACGCCGGAAGTGTCGGAGAACTTGTTCAAATTTCTCCTCGTCAGAACACTATAAACTATATCAATTTATTGGAAGAATCAATGTTACCGACTTTGCGAACAGTTTACTTGCGTGAAGAAGTGCCAGTATTCTCCTTTGTTCATGATAACTGTCTAGTGCATACTGCCAGAATTGTCGCGAATTGGTTTACCCTGCATGAAGATGAATTCACTTGTATACCATGGCCGTCTAGGTCTCCAGATCTTAATCCAATAGAAAATTTGTGGGGTTTGGATTGGGGAAGTGACATTTGTAATCGTCTAATCGGGTCACTTTTCACTTTACCAATTTAATGCCACTTGTTAAATATATAAATAAAATAAATATTATATTCTTCAACTAAGTATACTGTTTTATTTCATCATGGCTAACACAAGTTCCAGTGGAACTTTTATGAAGAAACTGGTTCCCGATACAGACTTGGCGCCCGGCTGTGCCGAATGCCGAATATCTACTTACCTACCTGTGTGTTGCATTGCAACCCTTACCTAAGTTCTCGCCAATTTTCATACAAACTTATTCGTACAGATAGCGATCCTAGCCTTGTCAGTAACTGTCAGTGTCTAATAAAATGATAACAGTTCGTTTCTAGGAAATGTATGTTCAAGCTAATTTCAACCTACTTGTATAGAATGACAGTAGAAAAATGACCATAAGGTGGGTCATGATTCAATTTGGTCAACTGTACAGCCGTGGTTATTACGGCATCAAACATGTACCATCATTCTTGTCTCCACCACTTCATAGCTACATGGAGCTCATCTTTGTGTATTCGGATTGCGGTTTTATTAGTAGGTATATCGGATAAGTCCATGTCATACACGTCCTTATTTAGGCCAAACTTGTATGACTAGCAAAAAGTAGAGAGCAAATGAAATTTCTTTGTTAGAAGTAAGTACCTGGGTTAGATGAGCTATAGGTACGTACACGTAGATACTGCAAAACACCACCAGTACCAACCTTTATATGTGGTAGCAAATACTTTTGAATTTAAACGTCCAGTAGTCAACATAGATCTTTTCCTTTTTACAGAACAACAAAAAGTAAGTTCTTCTGCGGTTCCATGCCTTAATGGGGCAAATGTGATACTGTTACCATCTTCAATTGTAGAGGTAAAAAAGTGCGATGGACACTGAATACTTTCCCTAATTGGCATTAAGGAAAGTATTATATACGACAGCTTATATGAGCAGGAACAGCGATGCATTTTCCATAATCGAAAAGATTGTGGTCGGTTTATATGACAGGTAAATATTGAGTATTATCACTATGAAATCACGTAATTAAGCAATCACTCAATAGTGTATTCATATCAGCCTATTACAGTCCACTGCTGGACATAGGCCTCTGCATGACTGCGCCAACCTTCACGGTCCTCCGCTTCTCGCATCCAGCCACCACCGGCCACCTTCCCGAGGTCATCGGCCCACCTAGCAGGGGGGCGTCCAACACTACACTACGTTTTCCGAGACGTGGTCTCCATCCGAGAAAGTTCTTACTCCAACGCTCGTCGGTTTGCGACAGACATGACCAGCCCACTGCCACTTCAGCTTACTGCACCTCTGAACGATATCTATGACTTTCGTCTTTTAGCGGATGATCTCGTTCCGGATTCTATCCCTTAGCGAGATCCCCAGCATAGACCGTTCCATAGCTTGCTAAGCGACATGCTGTCTGTGGGCCTAATGAGTAGAGGTAAATATTTTTTTAAACATTTTTATTATTAATATTTTTAACAAAGCTTATATTTTTAAAATCTGTATGAATTCGGCTATTTACCTATATTTTTTTAAAGCAGATATTGGTACACGTTTAAAGTTTTTGGTCATTACCGAAAAAAATTAAGAATTTATATTCTTTAATTTTTGGCCGTAATTCCATTTTTTTGTATGAAAATGCTCGGTTTTTATTTCAAAAATCAATTGGCCATCTTTGATTTAGCTGAAAATGATACCAAACTTGCCCTAGTAGGTATAAATTAGCAGTTATGACGAGTCACAGTGCATGCGGAGTAAGGGAACTTCACCCCCTTCCCCTAGCCCCCCAGCGGGGTGTGAGCCGCTGACTCCCGGGCGTTTTCCACACTAGTCTACCTAACGAACAAGTATGCCAAGCTTATCCTTTGATCCGAAAAATATTGGTGTTGGCGTATAACAACCCAACTAACTAGACCAAGCGTGCTTATGGTTATTCAATGAAAAGTAATAACAACTAGGTACTCTAAGAAAAAACTCATTTTAGCGCGAGCGTAAAAAACAACAATGCCAAATGACGCCATCTAGTGACGATTGTCAGAACTAACTTATATTCATATTCGTTTATTTGCATACACCGTGCGCCCAGTTGCACGAGAATTTTATAAAATTATTGGTAAATGATAAAATGTTTCTGTAAAACCATATCAATATTTAATAGGAATTAAGAGTTTCGTGGTCTATTTTTTAAATCTACCTAAACATAATTATAGAACAGTATAATAAGCATAGCGCTAGCGCCATCTACTTATTATTTTTTTGGATCAGCATTTTGTCCTCTTCGCAATGACAATCGAAAAAACTCTTTTTGTATTTGATTTAACAACAAGTAACGGCTTTCGGACTTTTTCCTTAACTTATGCTGTAAGACCTTCCTTCTTGCCAAATTTCATGGTTCTAGGTCTATGGGAAGTACCCTATAGGTTTTGATTCCCCTGAGAAATGGGAAAAAATGATAGAAAATTGGACAAAATTGGCCGTATCTTTTTTCAGCGTTAACTTAAAAGCTTGATTTTTTCACATCATTAAGGGACCATAGACATAAGAATTTGATGTTAATTTCAACTTTATACCTCCACGCGTTCCTGAGTAAAAGGGTCTTGACAGACAGACGGACAACAAAGTAATCCTATAAGGGTTCCTTTTTTCCTTTTGAGATACGGAACCCTAAAAATGAGGAAAATTCTAAAAGGTACACATTTTTATTTTCATGTAAAATTCGAAATTCGAATTCAATAAACTTTTTTGTGGCCAGCATTCTAAATTCAAAAGTTTTTATTGTGTGACAGAACTTATGACCTGACTCCAGAGTTAGAAGAATGAAATTATCTTGCAATGTATTTCTGTAGGTGTATGCACGAAAATGTGTTCGAGTCTAAGGCGAACTAAATTACACCATATCGTTGAGTGAGACTAATGAGTAGACATTTCTTTCAATTTCATTGCAAAGTCAAACTTCTGTACGGAGTACTAGTACTTATTCTGTGCCTCTGGTATTTTAAAAGTACCTATCGTACGCACGGATTTAGGCCCACTTATACGAAACTCGTTAAATACGTTTAACGGTAATTATGTTTAAAATATCATCCTGTTTCTGCCAACGTCAAATGACTGACAAAGACAGAATGATGTTTTTAAATATGTTTAGCGCTAAGTGTATTTATCGAGTTTCGTTAAAGTGGGCCTTAAAAGAGGTTCTTTCATCCTAGTTCCTACTAACATGCCATGGTCAAATAAAGACAGTTTTCTTTGCTTGGCGAATATTGTAAAAGCCGTTTAAGTTGTAATTTCTTATTTTTAAATGAATCATTTCGATAGTGTCAATATTGTTTACATAAATATTCGCAATGCCATAAAAAACAGACTTTACATAATGCGGGTAGTGCCGCCCAGTGCCATGCATGCTGAGCCGAGCTGGCCGGTGGGGGTCTCAAATTCATCCAAGGGCACAGAATAAGTACTAGTACTTCGTACAGAAGTATGACTTAGCAATCACAAGTAAAAGTTAAGAAAACAGTCCAACATATAAAACTACGAAACACGTAAAGGAGCGGCGGGCGTCCGAGCGACACGGGTCTCGCGTAGATAGGCTAGATTGTGACTGGCGCGTGCTAGCGAACAGAATGCGCGGGCGAACCGAGCGGTAAGGCATGCGGGGCGGCGGCCGGGAGGCGGCCGCTCGCGAGCACTGGTTCTCGTTCGGCACTCAGCGCGCGCGCAGATATATAAAAAATAATTATTACGAGTCGCGCTGTCTGTTTGTTTGTGTAATAATTTTATGTTTGATGTTATTGTTATAAATAAATAATGTGTTGTGTGTTAAGTGTATGTATAGGTATATAAGTTAATTATTCAAATAATAAAATAATGTTTATATATTTATGTTTATTTAAGATAATATATTATATTGTTTTGTACTTATAAATATTATATGGTTATTTATGTATTGTGTGTATATAAGTATAAAGTAGATAATGTGAGTTTCCCACATCACTCCCCCCTGAGAGACCTTCTCTAAGGTCGATAAAAATCTGGGAATCGGACTTGTCGACCTGACCGTGTAGTTCTGGCGGGAGGGTTGGTAGTACCCGTACCATTTTGGGTTTGAGGTCTGACTACATCTGTGTCGGTTTAATGGGACAATAATGTAGGCAGGTTTTAGTCTGTCCACCGATACTGTGACCACTTTTCCTTTGACACGAATTTTATAGACCTTATGTCCCCTTTCGATCACTTCGTATGGCCCTGAGTACGCTGGTTGTAGCGAAGTCGCTGCCCTATTGTTGCTGTGTACCAACTCCACTCACGTTAGTTTCGAATTATCGACATCCAAAGTTTTGAAAAATCATATTTCTCATTAGGAATACTAAACTGAAGTATATTGTACACCATTGGCTAGACAGGTTGTATTCCATGTAAATTACACTTGTTTTTGGATATATTTCATAATAATATTGAAATTAAACTTTAATTACTATTGTACTATGTAGTCCAAAATTAGCAAACTTTTGACATTATTGTATTGTACTTTCACATTTTGGCTATTGTCCTGTTCTATATCCCTACTTGGTACAAAGCAATATTCAATATAGTGTTACACTTAAGAGTAAACAATTTAAGTAATAATGACTAAATGACTGTTTGAAGGAAATAATTCAACACATTTTAAATGATATTATGTGAAATGAGTTATTATATTAAAACCAAGAGACAGCATGTCGTTCATAATCATAATTTAATAAAAAGTAACAGAGTAGGTACAATACCCAAATCCAAAAGTCGACCATATAATTTTTAGTGACCGGCCAGTTTTGGCCAAAAATCGTGTTTCGGCCAAAATTTCGGTTTCGGCCAAAAATAGGCCGAAACTTCGGCTGCGCCGAAAATTTATTTATTTTTCAATAGTCACGGTCTGTTTAGGTAATGCTTCGTTATTCGCTTATTTCGCCTAGTCAGCTCAATTGTTACGGAAGTTTCTTCTAGTAAATAGTTTTTACTTATTAAAATGTTTTCGGCATTGACAAACGCACAGTTTTAGTGGAAATAGCTCAATGGACTACTTTTTTGCATTTTGCAACTAAATGAAAAGATAGAAAGATTTTCTTTTTTAGTGGCTAGATTATCATTTCGTTATGGCATGGATAGTGAAGGTGTTTTTTTGCCACGCTGTCCCAAAAGAAACTACTTTACTTCAATCCTGCAAATAATTAAATCATATCATATGAAAACACTTTTCTTTAAGTCCACATATTTTTTCGAAATCTTTGATAACTGCGATTACTGTGCGTACTAAGAATATTTTACTTGCACGTAATTGACCAATATTATACTTTAAAGTATTGTTTTTAACTCGTTCACGGACACTCCGCCCACAGCCGTAACTCTATGTGATTAAAATGTGACATCACGCCTTAGGCCGGTAAACTTCAAATAGTCAAAACGGACAGACCGCTTGCAGCCGATTTAATTTCATAGCATCAAAGAGACCCACGTAATCAAGTGTCACAACATGCTATTTGAAATTATTCAACTGTCACGGGAAAAGGAATCATGAACATTTTTTCTTAGGTGTACTTGTGTGCTTCACACACACATCTACGCTGTACTTTACATGGCACCCCGCCTATAGCCGTGCACACAAAATTTTTACGAAAATAAGGAGTACAATTTATCCTTCATATGCCCTCTAAACGCACCGAAAACCGAATATGACGACGTTACTATTTGCAAGTGTGAGCTTCCAATCGAAAAAAAAAATGCTTCCAAAGATAGACGTGACAAGTTTAAATATTCAATAGTTATAGCCTGACCAAAAATATATGGGACCTCACCATGTTGCGGAAAACAACTGGAACTAATATTCTTTACTAGCAACAGAAACCTAAAACCGTCATTGACATGTCATCGATTGTCATAACGATTAGTGTCAAAGTGTACGCGTAATCTTATTTTCAACCAAGTAATATTTTATGTGATAAAAACACCGAGAACTATTCAGTGTCGTAAAAGAAAAGTGGTTTAACATGTGTTGTAGTATTTTTCGTCAAGAAAGTCTATGTAATCACCCCGGTTTCTCTTCTTTTTTTACCCGACAGTGGTTTTGCAAAAATAATTGTGTTTTAGTCCATAATTCAAGGCCAATATTACTACAAAGAGCTTTTGACTTAAACAAGTACTCAATTTGCGAGAACAAGACATGTTCTTTTATCGTAGAAACTGTTATAATTAGGCAGCAGGCTTAAAAAAATAACATGAATGTAAATTCATGAAAAATATGTTTTTTATGCTTAGTTGCCAATCTACGCTGGTATGATTATACCGAGTGTTGTCATATAAAGAGGATTCGAAGCGCCCTTAATTCAGGTCCCATATATTTCTGGTCAGGCTATAATTACAACTGAACCAAAATATTGCTGTCAAAATTGTTATCGGCCCGCCCAAGGGTCTTATGATCCTCGAGGGCGATAAATTTCACTAACATGTGCGTTTATCAATGTCAAAATCATTTTAAAAAGAAAAAACGATTTACAAAAAGAAAATTCCTCTACAATTAAGTTGACCAGTAAGCGAACTAAGCTAATCAAGGAGCATAGACTTACCCGAACAGAGTGTAACAATATATAAATATCAAAATTTCGGCTTGTTTCGGACCGAAACTGAAACTCTGTCCGAAACACGATTGCCCTGGGCGTTTCCCGATTTGTAGTCGCAGGGTTTTACGCATCTCTTAGCCTGGCTGCCGAATTTGAAGTGGTACCAACACTGAGGGAATTTTCTGTAGTTGGATTGTGAACGCGTTGATGATGACCGTTGTCGATTTTGGTGTGGTGTCTGCCTGTTGCGAGGACGTGATCGATCATGTACTTCTGCAGTGAGGGCGCTGACCTGCTTAGTTAGTTCTGCAATGCTCTGAGCCATCATATCTAACACTGATTGGGTACCTGTATTGCTGGTTGTTGCTACTTGCGGTGATGATGGAGAAATATCATGCACTCTGTCAGCCAAGTCTGCCAATTCACTGAGGGATAACTTCATCTGAGATGCGATCACTGTTTGCAGGTTATTTGGTAGCCGGCTCGTCCAAAGAGTACGTAGAAAATCTTGTGGTATGTTGGGGCCTGCCAAATGCTGCAAATGTCGCAAGAATTGTGATGGTTTGCGATCTCCAAGCTCCTCTGACTGCAAAAGCTGCTTCACTTTTCTTTCACTGGATGTAGATAGCCTCTTGATTAACTCGCTTTTTAGTTTATCGTACTTTCCGCTACTTGGTGGTGAAGTGATAATATCTTCTACTTCTACGGCGTACTGACGATCGAGGTGTGAAAGTACGTAGTAATACTTCGTATTATCGTCGCTGATTCTTGCCATTGCAAACTGCCCTTCGATTTGTGAAAACAATATTGAGGGTTTCTCCGGCCAAAACGGGGGTATTTTCACGCCGACTCTAAACGTTTCTGGTGCTAGTAACGTATTTGCTTGTGCGGTAGATGCGTCCTCCATTTTATCGGCTACGTCGGGTATGATACTCGCGTCTGAATATTCTTGGTCACTGCTCATAATAAAATGTTCAATGCGGGGTCACCACTTGTAGGTACCTTATTTTGTGCAGGATGATAAATAACTAAGTCCGTCTTGCGAAGTCACAAAGATGTTTATTGAAGTCACACAATAGGTAGTCCACAAATCACAGTAGAGGGAGAAACAGAGCACAGAAGTTCATAAATGTTCGTAAGGAAGAAGTAGAATCGGATAGCACAAGTAAAAGTTAAAAAAACAGTCCAACATATAAAAACTACGAAACACGTAAAGGAGCGGGGGGCGTCCGAGCGACACGGGTCTCGCGTAGATAGGCTAGATCGTGACTGGCGCGTGCTCGCGAACAGAATGCGCGGGCGAACCGAGCGGTGAGGCATGCGGGGCGGCGGCCGGGAGGCTGCCGCTCGCGAGCACCGGTTCCCGTTCGGCACTCAGCGCGCGCGCAGATATATAAAAAATAATTATTACGAGTCGCGCTGTCTGTTTGTTTGTGTAATAATTTTATGTTTGATGTTATTGTTATAAATAAATAATGTGTTGTGTGTTAAGTGTATGTATAGGTATATAAGTTTATTATTCAAATAATAAAATAATGTATATTATCTTAAATAAACATAAGTATTTATGTTTATTTAAGATAATATATTATATTGTTTTGTACTTATAAATATTATATGGTTATTTATGTATTGTGTGTATATAAGTATATAGTAGATAATGTGAGTTTCTCACAGATTATTGCCATTTTGCCGCTGACGGCTATAGTGAGCGTGTGGTGACCGTCCACGGAACTAATAAGAATTGAAATCATATGGAAGTTACTCTATTTTAGTTCCCTGTACAGTTGGTAGGGGCGCTTTTATTCGGCACAAAAAACATCTGTCTTTTCTTAGAGAATGTTTAGTCCAGCGTACTGTTTCTTTTGAGGTCAGTGCGCAGAGAGTGGAGACGATGTAAATGCTAATGAAACCTACATAAATCCGGCTATTGAATACTTGAAGATTGAATACAATTAAATATGATGAACTAATACCACAGATTATATAATAGTTACTCCAATAGGTATTGTTTATTTTTGTTTTATTTAGGTATCATCGATATTCATTTTTTATCGATAAGTATAGCCGGACCAGAAATATATGGGACCTGAATTAAGGGCGCTTCGAATCCTTTTTATATGACAACACTTGGTATACTTAAACCAGCGTAGATTGGCAACGGAACATAAAACATTATAAGTTAACTTATTTTTATAAGATTACATTCATATTATTTTTTAAGCCTGCTGCCTAGTGATAACAAGTTCTACGCTAAAAGAACACGACAGAACACTCGCAAATTGGGTACTTATTGAATTCAGTAGCTATGTGTGATATTGGCCTTAAATTTTGAAACAAAACACAGTTATTTTTGCAAAACCACTGACGGGTAAAATAAACATTAATCCATTGTTTTTTCTAAATGATGTTATTTATAACATTATTATTATTTTAATTAATGTATAGGAAATCACATAGACATTTCTTTTCGAAAATTACTACAACATAATATGTTAAACTACTTTACTTTTCTAAAAACGAATAGTTCTCTGTATTTTTATCTCATTAAAATTGCACTTGGTCGAAAATTTTATTACATGTCCACTTTGACAATAATCATTATGACCATTAATGACATGTCGATGACGATTTGAGGTTTCTGTTGCCAGTAAAAGAAATAAGTTCCAGTTGTTATAAGTATGTATGCCCTACACAAGTTCAAATTCATAATCGATACAAAATAACTATAAGTTTTAAATAAGGAACCAAAAATTTGCAATGATTTGAACCGGGCCCGGTTAGCCAAATGTCGTAGGTTCCATCCTGCCAGTGTGCACTTTTTTTTTAACTTATAAAAATAAAACAACATTGTGGATGTTCAAAGAATCTTAAACCCTATAAATTACTAGGTAACAAAGTAATGTAGTACATCATTTAAGTAATTCATATTTCAACATAATTAATCTTTTTCGTAGTTACAAGATAACTTCTTATTTGCTAGGTATTTTTAAATAGCGACTTGTAGTTCACGCACATGACGATCGCATGATCTGTTTGGTACCTACCCCCAGCAGAAGTCTTATCAACAGACAGCGATAACCTAACGACGTCTCCTCATTATTAAAAGTACGAGTATTATGGATGGCAATAATAATGTTCCTCATTAGTACGAGTATTATGGATAGCGATAATAATATACCTCACCTAAATTATTACTTTACTATTAGGTACATAAGTGACTACCTACTATCTAATATCCTGGGTACTAATTGTTAAATCACGTGCGTTTGGAGGTTTCTCAAAGTGCAAGCTTGCAATATTAAAAGTGCCGTTGTAAATTAAGTGCCACATCAACGGCACTCTGTAAGGATCAAACATTATTTGATGAAAATTGTATTTATACGTAACTGAATATTATGAACGGAAAGTTACATTTCATCTGCTTACGAAATTTTCGCCTGAACGCGAACCTATCTTCAATTTTTCTTGAGATGAACGCTTCTCTATAAATTTGACATTGAAAGCAATGTCAAAAATTTGGCTTGTTCTCGCTGCTTACACCTGTGTTTACATGCAAAAACACATTTTTTCATTGGTCCAAAATACGCATGTAGCATTTGTGTCATTTTTTGATTGGTTGTTAAACTGACTTAACAGCTGTCTGGAAAATGGTAAAAGAGAACAAATTTCTGAATGTTTGTTTGTCTTGGAAATTTTTCCTATTTGATTGCAAAATTAACTATGATTGTGAGAATGAAAAGACGCGTTCGTAATAACCGAAAATAACTTAGTAGGTATATAAAGTTAGTGAATAACAAATAGCAATGTCGCAAGATGCTTACGCTAATGGTTGGGCGATCGACACTGCGCCGCCTTCTGACCCCAAAAAGCTTCAACTTCCCGATAACGACGTGAGTTGCCCCCAGCAGAGTTGTTTGTCTTATTGCTTATTTATCAAACGTCCTCTACTCTGACCCCAGCTCATATATTGACGTTTATTCCTGGCTTATCAGCCAGCCTCCTGCAAGTCTTGCCATTGTGGCATCACTGTTTTTAACATGCTGAGAATGTTTTATATTACTCTTTTAACGACATCACTCACAGATACACTGTTCGCTCTATTTGTTGAAGGATTCATTCAGTTAGATTCTCAGACATGGAAACCTGTATTCAGGTAGGTAATGGAAAAAGTCGAGGATAGGTTCAATTTATCTTTGTTACCAAGATAAGGACTAGATAAAGTGCTTGCTTTATCACAAATCCATCATTATTTGATCATTTTCCTAATAGGTACTAAGTATAAAAATATAAATAACTTGTACACATTAGTGTTTACTGCTTTTTAAGGTTTTACATTTTTTTACTGTATAATAATTTATATTATGTATAATTTTTTCTCGATTTTAATGTCATTATAATTAATTGCATTCAGTTCTTTCCTTTTTCTTAGGTTTGTAACAATTATAAAACATTTGATTCTTACAATTATGTAAATATTTGATCATTGTATAGCTCATAGATACTGAAGGGGGAATACACCCTTTAGTTCTTTTATTAATATTAATGATTTGAATATTCAGTAAACACAAAGTTATCAACTAATTACCAGATAAAGCTATTGTGAATTCTCTATACAAAGGTAATTAATATATTTTAAAAAGCTCTCTTCTGATGATAATTTATTATTATCTTTACAAAGCAATTTTACTGTAGGTTACTGTAGTTTGTCATATGATTATATGGAATATAATATTAACCTACTTTACAATTTGAGTGGAGGTCACATCATGCGATACTCAACTATAAACAAAGTAATGTAATTAATCATTTGCGTTATTTGATTACGTCTTACAATTATCTTACTGTTTATGATTGAACATTTTCCGAATGATAGTAAATATTTTGAGTCATTATAACAATAATAATATTATGAGCTCCAATACAAAATTGACGTCATTAGAATCAATGCATATTAAAACTTAAGCCACTTCCACAGAATGAATAATAGAGCCTACTTCTTATGTAGGTCCTTACTTTAAATATATAAGGTAATTTTGTTGATGTTAGGCTTGCAACATTTTTTAAAGCTCTTAGATTTTTTTCATATGATAATATTTTTCTTATTAAAAACCTCTTGCCAAAATGTTAATATTTTATTCAACCTAATTATTGGACATAAATAATGTCAACATATTTTTATCAAATGTAGAGATAAGTATTTTAAGGAAATCAGTCCTAATTAAGCTTCAAGTCAAGACATCGTCGTTGTTGGCCAAGCTTATCAGACTCATTACCCCCTGGTTAGTAGGCACGGATACGAATTTATCAGGGGTTATCAAGCTACATGACCCTTACACCCGCCGCCCGCGGCCGCCGTCTGCAGATGATAAGCAGCAGCATATAAATTACCTACCTTATCACTCCACACCATTCTTTAGTTGTCAGTTTGTTCCGAAACTTCACTGTGAGCGCACGTCTCTCTGATTTTCAACTTACGTCCGTCAACTAAACGCTGTTTTAGCTTTCAATTGTTTATCTAAGTCTCCCTCATGGCTAAATTCATCAAGTACTGTGATTTCCTCTCTCCACATTAATCAGTTTGTGTGTTATAAAGTTATATTGGACTGGTCAAAAAACCGCGTGCGGAAAGCCTGTGGTTCAGCGCAGGCACAGATCTTCGATAAAATTCGAGCTGGCAGTAGCATACATGCATTTTTACAACGAGCTGCTTCAAAAAATGACAATTACCCTGAAATTCCGTGTAAACCCTATATACTACTCGGACTATTCGGATACGATCTAGGCTTGTATCTGAAATTATTAAACTTGAAAAACCCTTTCTGCCATTGGCTGTACCATTTCGAGTACTACAAGTTCGGTGTTTATTCGAAAGATATTACTTGACATCGGCCTGCTGATTCATCTTGAAGATTTTATATTTCATCATGGATATTGTGGCGAATGTAAGTATTACAATCGGCAGCTAATTCCTTATCGGTTTGCTTCATTCGTTGATGGAGCGAGGGTCATAGGACATAGTGTATCTGCGGTCGCTTTTGTAATCACAGTTGGTTTTATATTCGTGTTATTTTGTTGGCAGTACCACCCCGTCTTCAAGGCGTTCCTGGCTGGTTCGTTCTCTGGAACCTTCAGCACAATCCTGTTCCAGCCTCTTGATTTGGTGAAGACGAGGCTGCAGAACCCTAGCCAGAGTGTTGTAGCGGCGACTGTCAAGTAAGTGTTTCAAAACTCCTTTTGTGTTGACTTTTAGAACCGTGTAGCCAGCACATGTAATTACACATTTTCTTTCCAAAATAGTAGTAGTAATATGTACCACTGCATAAGATGCCGCATTATGTTCCATGACGTGCTGTCGTCTGTAAGTACCTAAGTAAAATGGGCGTTTCTAAGGTTTCAAACTTGCATTACTTATGTTTCTTTATCTGGACGGTATCAATGGTTTCACCTGAACTCCTAATGGAGTTTTGGCTTTAAAAGTTTTTTTTTAATATGAGTTATTTTTTCTATTTGTTTGTTTTAAATATCATACTTAACTGTCAAGCGCCGGCTTTATTACGAGAATGCTCAATAATTTTATTGGATTCATAATGCTCTTCATATCTTAACACTAACTTTCTCGTGCTTTCTTTAGATTCATTCCTTATAGCAAAATATTTGATTTGAAAATCTATTTGAAGATTACGTAAAGACAGACCAATTTAAGATTTTTTAATTGGTATACTTAGGTACTTGCCTTTTAATTAATTAATTTATTTAATAACTTAAGTAACTCTTACTTACAATTAATTCATTATCATAATTACATTTCACTGTTTTATCTCATTCAGTCGGTACGTAAGTACCTAAACAAGATAATAATTTCAGATATCTGTTGCTATAGAGAATCCGATGTGTTGTTTAATTTTATCTTTATTTGTTAGCAAATACTTATTTACCATTGACTTTGAACGAGTTCATTGTAGACTAATTTTATCTATTTAACGAAATTATCTCTAAACAAAATTAAACATTATGTGTTCCTACTCAATTCACTACAATGCGCTTAGATTGCTTGGTTTTGACTCAAATTTTATGATATCCATGTAAAATAGGAATAATTCAAACAGAGTGAAAAAATAAGTAACATTATGTAGTCAAGCAAGTGCTTGACTACATAATGTTACTTATAAGTTCTTTATTTATTTAAGATTGTATTATCCTCATACAGTGACAAAAATCGTCATTGCCATCTCCTTAATTGAAATTGCAGCATATCTAAAGTTTAATCGGTTTTACACTATTTATAACTCATGAACGTCGGGACCGATTTTCATGTTTTGTTATTTGTTCGATGTGATATGATGGAAAATAATAAAAAGAAACATATGGGGTTAAAATGGGGAAAACAGTTTGTATGGGAAATAAAGCATTTCTGCAGACGAAGTTGCGGGGATCCGCTAGTTCCAGCATAACTATAATAGTAGTCAAAACGCCAATTAACGTTCCGTAAGCTTCTACGTATTAAAAGCTAAAGATTATATTCTTTCTACGTCATAAATAAAGCTAAAAGTGGCCTTTGTTTTCCCAGCGGCCGACTCCAACCCAGCATGATTTCGATCTTCACTAACATAGTACGGCAAGAGCAAATCATCGGGCTATGGCGCGGTATGGTCCCCTCTGTCGCCCGGTGCGTGCCTGGAGTAGGCCTGTACTTCTCATCGCTGCACTGGCTGAAGGCCAAGTTCGGGAAGACCAGCAACAACTTAGGACCGCTGGAAGCGGTCGCTTTAGGCGTGGTCGCGAGGAGTATGAGCGGTGTGGCTTTGATTCCGATCACCGTGATTAAGACGAGGTAAGATTTTTGTAAAGTACGTCCTTATACCTTAATGAGAGTTCCCTCACTTGACGTACTAACACGTCATTACTAACATAGCCATCAAAAATCTCCAACCCCCATAGCATCCCCATACTAATATTGATTTTGATATGATACTCGATTAAACATGAGACTGCTAATTTGAAATGTTTGTCTTCATTATGTCATGTCACCTGTCATTAATAAACAAGACGTTCAAAACAAGTGTTAAAACAATGTCAAAATCATTATTAGTAAGGGGGTAAGGATATAAACCCAGATTTGGGACAGGCATCTTTTTTGAAAGATGATTAGGCGAAAATTTACTTCCTCAAAGATACAAGTAACGACATACACATTTACAAAGTACTGATTTTAAAATCTTGTGATGTTTGGTCACCTTTAGTCTCAGTAAAACTTTTAAAAACATGTTTTGCTAAAGAAAATCTTTTTTATCACCTATTTGTTTTAGATTAGGTGCAAAATGATTAAAGATTTTAAACCGAAAAATACGCATTTAAACTAAAAAATAAACAACAGTGATTCATTAAAAATCAGATAAGAAGTACTTTAAAAGTAGGAAGTGCGTTCTTTGATTAGAATATCAATGATAATTATAGGTAGGTCATTTCACCTTAAATCGGTCAAAACGCAATAGCATATGTAAACACAACAAACGAATTTACATACAATTGTGATTATATTACAGAACTCTGTAAAAATAAATACGCATGAACATGTTTACAAAGGTTTTTTTGTATCAGACTTAATTTTTTAACTGGACTAATACGAAGAGGGTAAGAGAGAGATATATGTATGTCTCTCTGACACGCTTAGGTTTTATCCGTAGCTCAGTTGGTAAGAGCACTCGCCCGGATAGCGAAGGGACGTGGGTTTGAGTCCCACCGGATGACGCAGTCGATTAATTTTTGTAAGCAAAATTTGATTTAATTTCGTAAAAACTTGTAAAATAATTGCTTAAGTAATAAAAATAATTATAAGTATGCTATCAATTTAAATATTTTTTAATAACATTTTAACAGTACAACTCGAGCAGAAGTTGTGCAGCAATAATGGACGTTTATACACGTATATAAGTATGTCTATCCGTTACCCTAGTCGCCATAGCACAAGCTCACGCTTAGTTTGGGGCTAGGAAATTGGTGTGTTTGTTGAAACAATTTATTATGAAAAAAATAGCGGCAGTCCAGCCAACACCCTATAAAAGATGGAGAGAAAATAGACCCTGTTTTTTAAATGATTTTAAAAATAAAACATCTCTTTGCAGATACGAATCCGGTGTTTACAAGTACAACAGTCTTGGTGGTGCTCTCAAGGCCATTTACAAGGCCGAAGGGATCCGGGGCCTATCATGCGGCCTCGGGCCCACACTGGCAAGGGACGCGCCATTCTCTGGTCTCTACCTCATGTTCTACACGCAATCTAAACAAGCAGTGCCTAAAGGTAAGCCTATGATAGTTCCTTACATGTTGTCAAAACAAGTTTCAGCACCGAGCGAGATTTGAACCCTGGCCTCGTGAAGTTATCAGACCGACGTCATACGCACTCAGCCACTACGCTCTTACGTACCGGTGCAAAATTAGCGACTATATTCTGCGTCGAACAATGTGAGAAAAAAACACATGAAAACTCGATCCATTATTCAACCCTCCGCATACCAAATTTCAGCGATATCTTTAGAGCAGTTTCCGAGATTACAAATATATATTAATAAATAAATATCCAAGAATTTCTCGTTTCAAGGTTAGTTCTGTGCGTAGATCGACCTGTAGTTAAAAAGTATCGTATGAAATGAAACTGACATCCATATTTGACAAAATTTAGGACCTTAAATCTAATATCTCTAGGGATACAGTACTGTGATGTGGACTACAAGTACTACATCTACTGGGCCGTCCGTAGACAAAAGGCAATCTTTCTATTGCAAACTCCGCTATCGCCAATTAAATGTCAAAATATGTATGCAAAAGTCAAAAGTCACGTGATGTTTCGATGGCTTATGTGTCAGTTTTATACGAGATCAGTACCGTTGCCATGAGCTTACGGCGGTGTTACTCGCTAGCGACGACGTAAAAAAAGTGTATGGAAAATTGCACAGCGCCTCTAGCGGTTACTTGGTGAACTAAAATTTTCCATACACTTTTTTTACGTCGTCGCTAGCGAGTAAAACCACCAACGGTACTGTTTGATGAATGGAGAAGTTTTTTTTTTTCTTGCGATTTTGATGTTGGTCCCATATTATAAGTTGTTGAGATAAAGCACTAGAATCATCAATAGATAGATAGATCTTGTCTACGGGTCCAGTAGTTTTAGTCCACATCCATACTGATGTGGACTTTTTGAGATCGGCCTCCGAAATACGGTAAAAATTTGAAGTGTTTGAATATTTATTCAAAATAAAATGTTTTAGGCACTAAGCACTTACCTAAATTAATATCGGTCCTTCGCGACTGTAATTTCGAGTTGACTGACCGTGATTCGGCCAATCTTCTAATTACTGACGTCAATTGATTAAAACAATCGTACGGTATATAAATTATGTACTTTTGAAGATTATGGATAAAGCATTCTTATCCGAAGTGTCATAGTAATGAGCCGCACCCATACATTAAGGTCATTCGGGTTAATAAGGCATCAAGTTGAATTATATTATCTACTTATCAAAATATATCATAGACAAAAGACAATGGGCAAAATAACTTCCCACTCTTTCTCTAGTGATGAAACGAAACGAAAAGACACAGACTAAAATAATTTAGAAACGTCAAACTAAGTGATTTTACAATTGCGCTTTATTTAATTTTAATCGTCATCGAATGACATCCCTACTAAATAGTCTATGGATTCTCTAATTCCCTTAAAAACTGACAGCTGTTTACTCTGACGTTTCTAAATAAATGTAGTATATCTCTTCTACTTTGTTTAACTTAAAAAAAAATGAATGAAATTAAATTTTGTCTTAAACAGGGCACCTCGGAACCCAGCCCAATCACAAGTATTTGTTTGTTTTGGTTGTTAGTCTTCTTCACATTAAGTACCTGTTAAAATAAATATATATTTTTTTATTAACAAACAACCTGTCTTATCAACGTTTATACATGAATTCAAGGTTTCACATACAACATCAAAACAAACTTCTAAGCCTTTTCATCAAAACAACTTTACTCACGTCACATTTGTCTGAATAATTAATTATACATGTATAATAATTAAACAAGTTACCTGTACATTCTAGATAAGACAGCACATTCAATATTTATTAACTGTAAAATGACTTGCAAAGTTGCAATTATCACGTTTCTTCATCAAAACAGTTTTATCAAATCTTCATACAATTATTATCACGGATTAAAATTGTTTGTTCCGATTTTTATCATTGCCTGATTTGTAGTTTGATGTCACATAAACTTGCATTTTTAAAGGAAAATAAAATGAATTAGCTATAAGGTACCTACGTCATTTACTAATTTTTGATTCGACTGAGGTAGTATTCTTACGAATGGTTTTTAGTCTGATAATCTACGTCTAGTTAGAGTCACGAAAATAGGATCTAAATATATACGTTTTATCCTTATTGCGTTATTCCTGTTTTAACAGAACAGCACAATAGTTCAGTGTCAGTCATCTTGATTTCTAAAACCCAACTCTAGGACTCGAATACCAGCCATAAAATTGTATAAATGATCATGTCCTCTTAGCCGCATGGGAGATATTGTTTACCTATATTTTTCTAAATACTTTCTATTCCAGGCTCGAAAACAATTTTATTCTTTACCTTGTTTAGTTATGTCAACTTTTACCAACCCTATTTTTTTGTATCCACAGAATGGCTCCAAACCCCAACAGCAGCCAGCCTCATTCACTTTAGCTGTGGTGTCGTGGCCGGCATAGCGGCGTCATTGGCTACCAACCCGGCTGACGTATTGAAGACCAAGATGCAGTTGTACCCTGACAAGTTCCCGACTACATTCAGTGCTGCGTTGTATGTGCATCAGGTAAGCGTTAAAAAAATGTTGATACGTTTAGTACGTACTATCGGGGTCAATTGCGCCTTACCAATTTGCAGAGAGATTTGCTTGGCAGGCCTCAGAAGATTTCAAAATTCGAATCACGGGTCAGTAAAAATTTGATGGCAGTGTAACTGCGAGCGAGTTAGAATTTTATTGTTACGTCTCTAGAATAGCTATTTGGTTGGTATTATTTGTTCTTAGAAAACAGCGATGCGATGTGCAAAATATTTCGGCCCTAATACTGGTAAGGCGTACTTGTTCTTGGTACCTACTTCGAAAGCCGTACATAACATATGAATATAGGACTTTAGACTACATATGTTAAAAACCCGTGTATGTAATAAGATTATAATACAAAGTGTGTGCGCGGAATGTAAATACTCAGGTTGTGTTTATTTGCTTGTACATATACCTAATTATCTGATGGATAGTTTTATGGTGGCACTAAAAGATAGTAGACAAGAGGTGTATTATTTTAAAAAATGCGCTTAAATAAAAAAAAAATATCTAACATAAGAAAATACCCTTTTTCTACTGTGTGTATTGTTTCCAGTAAAATTCCGTCGGTGCCATAGCTGCAAATCACAAAAAAGTTTCTGCTGATAATTATTATTTACTTACCTAAAAAAAACTAATTGGGTACCTACTGCGCAGTTAAATTTAATAGACCATGAATTATTCGCGTGGCTTCCGCAGGGGTCACCACTTGGTCCGCTATTATATATTATGTCAACTATAGCGATATCACTATGTAGTTTAATGGTCAAAGATTATCTAACTCCTAATAAAGAATGGCATGATATAAATGGCGACCCAACGCGTGCTGAAATTTTAAATTAATTAGTGTAAACACTGCTGTTTCGTTTCGGCGTTGCAAGTTCGTTTTATAAAGTCGAAAAAATATTCTGGATGATAACAAATGTACACTATAGTCTGAGAAGCTCGTGGGTGATCCTCCTGGCGGACGACCGGCACCCGGGAACAGGCTCAACGGGCGATGAACATCTAGCTGCTTCGTTAGATGTCATCGGGGGCGGGCGGTGTTGCGGGGAAGGGGATTTCCTATGTCAGTCGCGTGCTATTAGCGCTTCCTCGCCCCAGAGTCGGTGGCCGCTAGAATTTGACACTGCATCTGCAAAATCCTTTGGCAGATTTTTTGTCAAAATGGCGAGTGGCCGCCACCGGTGGCCTGTCGCGAACACTGAGCCGCAAGTGGCCGCCACTCGCGTGCGGCGACTCCATACAAAACTTATTAAAAACAATGTAAACAGCTTGTCGTTAGCCACCGGTGGCTATGGTCGGTGGCACATTTCCGCAGAGCCTAAAACTTCACATGCCTAACCTGATTTTGTTAAATATTTCATATTTAATGCCAAATTTCTCTTCTTCCAGACATACGGTATCAAAGGCTACTTCAAGGGAGCAGTGCCCAGAATGCTGCGTAGAACGCTCATGGCTGCTATGGCGTGGACCGTCTTTGAACAAATAACTCAAACCATAGGACTGAAATGATACAACAGAGCTGCTAAGAAAAATAACGCAATGATCATGTGCTGCCCTCTGTGGGAAGTTTGTTGAATAGTTTTCTACAGTGATAGTGCATTAAAAAAGAGGTAGATGTGTCATTAGCGCGCGAAACTGGATTGCCTCAAATTGAGCTATTTGCTCAATTTTGCATTAAATCATGACATTTGACACGTAAAGAATGGGTGCCCGGCAAATCAAATTCGAATCGCCGCGTAGTAGGAGATGACAAGTCTACCTCTGTTTTAATTAAATACACTGTCATTGGTTTTCTACTATATTTTTGAATTTTCGAAGAAGATTGCTTTCAGTTTCGTATAGTAATAACAAGAAAATATTCCACATTATTATAAATTGTTGCACCATGTTTGCCTTGAAAAGTTGAAATAGAATTGGATTTGGTGTGCGAATAATTAAATAATAACGAAAGCAGCTGTCATCTAGTTGTAGCACAATCCAGTTTTTGTCTTGATTTTGTAAATTCAAAATAATAATTTAAATACTTACAGTTTAATCTAGCATTACTAACAGAGTTACAGATGCATCCTAGATCAGTCTTGAATTAGAACTTTTAAGGTGCTATGTTCCTAGTGGGTTTGATTTCGAATAGAAAAGTTGCTTTAATTTTTAGGTAATCATTTGTGTATTCAACAAAAAAAATATACATATTTGCTTATATTTTATTAAAAATAATCATGTTATATTATGCTGTTTCAAGTTTTATATCCTTGGGTTTATTGAGAATTATATTTATGAAAATAGAAGTTACCTAATCCTACTCTAAGTAGATTGTTTGTATAATTGGAAATATAACAAGTTATTTTCATCTAGTTTTAGAATTAAAATGTGATATTTTGTTAAATAAATATATGTACAAAATCTTATTCGGTCTTTGAGTTACTATTAATTAATAAGGAATCACTAAATTGTACTTGTACATTGTACTCTTTTTCTCAAAAGTTCTTAAGGAATTATATAAGAATATGGGCATTATTAAATGAAACATGTAGTAACAAAACTATAAGTCATATATTTTACATATTTACACAATTGTTTACAATTTCTACAAAGATTGATTCTCATTAGAATTTGATATTATCTATACATGGCTAGTTCGTTTCATATAAACTCCAAGCCTTCATATTTAATGTTTTCAACTAGAGTGTCGTGTAATAAGACGGTGCCATCAGTTTTAAATGCACAAATATATGTAGCTGTTTTTCCTTCAAACTCTGTAGTTTTCAAAGCGACAATGGCTTCATCATCTGTTCCGGGAATGAATTTGAACGATGAGAAACCATGCTTTGGCTGATGCTTTGTTATCTGAAAATAATAGGAAATACTAATGAAATAGGCTAGGGGCAGGCAAAACAAAAGAATAATAATTTGATATTATACAGGATGTCCAGTAAATGAAAGATAATCCTACCTAGGTGCAGATTACTATTATATGCCAACTAGTGTTACCCCGCGACTTCGCCCGCAAGAGTTGGATTTCCCATATAAACTTTCATCCCCCATTTCACCCCCTTTATGTTTTTATATCGCGACAAAATGTAGCCTATGTTCTTTCCAGGGTCTCCAACTGTCTCCATTCTAAATTTCATCTCAATCGGTTCAGTGGTTTAAGCGTCAAGAGGTAACAGACAGACACACTTTCGCATTTATAATATTAGTATGGGTAAGTGTTTATAAGCAAAAGTCTTACTAATTATTACTTGAAAGTTGATTTTAAGTTTTTATTATATTTGGAGCTCTGTTATAATTTTAAGTAAAAGAGGATACGTACTAGCCTCCTGCTTATTTATATCTCCAAAATTCTGAAAAAAGAGGTCTTATGACATTGTTTTTCTATTGTGTCTGGAAACACGATCTCTAAACTCTGAAGTATTAATATAGTCCAAAAAAATCATGCGCGAACGTCCTTGGTTGTTGGTGGATGAGTGGTGTTGCAGGGAGGGGGGGTTTCTTATGACAATCGCGTGCGATTGGCGATCCCACACACGGCTTACGGGGCGCATGAGGGTCGCGCATGAACTCGTCGGACTATAGTAGGTATTTTCTTTATCTCCTACAGTATCAATGATGAATTAATGATAAAGATTATTTAAAAAATTGTTACTGACCTCTATTGCTTGCACATTGTTAAAGCTATTATCTGCTGTAATCAGGTAATTACAGCCCATCACTTCATCTCTTGTTTCATTGTATGACTCTTGGCTGCACCGCCGTGGTAGAAAATGCCACTTCTGTTTAGCGGGAGACCAGACTCCTGATTCGTGGATCATGTATCCTGGCCAGTGAATGCCAATCGAACTTCTTATTGCTTTGTATTGATTTACCCAGCTTTGATGATGGACCTGTGATATTAAGTAGTAAATTATGTCAAGAATAAATATTTAGACAAAAGCCGCAAAAGGGTTGGAAATAATCAGTCATTAAGGTTTCTTCAAATAAGCAAAATATGGTAATGCATTAAAAAATATATTAATGGTGATTACTGACCTCACCATTTATGTTGATGGCTTTTACCCACATCGGGTCATAACTAGAAAACTCTCCACCAGGTGTAGTCCACTCTTTGCCCATAGATCCTACATACAAGATCTCATCTTTGACAGTTGCCCATTCAGACTTGAGCCCTTTTTCTGAATGACCATTGCCATCAGTCAAGACAATCCATGGCACAACTTTTTTGCTGTCTAATATTTCAAACACCTGCAAAATAAATTAAAAATATTGCACATTTACTTTTGGCTACCATTTTATTTAATTCTAATAGTTTATTGATGTCATATTTTAAAATGTATGCTGGTTATGTTTCACATAAGTAGTTTCTTATCTTTTATTAGATAAAATATAGTCGTGAAATCATGGCCATTTGCTTAACCTATCGTCTGTGGGTGTTCAGGATCCTAAACACATACAGATGTATCCATCGTATGTGTATGATATGGATATAAGCGTGACTACATCTGCCTACTTTTTTAAATTTTAAGCCATTTTTCTATTATAATAAGGTATACACGTACATTTAAAATAAAATTGAATGAATGAGCTACATAGTCAAGCATTACTTTTAAAAAAAATCGACCTTATTGATATGAATCGACATTCAAATTCATTCACCGACCGTTACGAGCACGGGAGTGATTTATGAAAGTAAAATATTTATATATTCTAATCGTCATAGCTTGCCTTTACTACAGAAATAGATTTTTAATAAGTTAATCTATTAGGAAAAGTAAAGTAAAATAGGAATGAAAATTCAATAATAGTAAAAATAGTGCATTTTATTTGTGTGTGCATTATTGGTGAAACTTCATTTTCAAACAGCTCAAGAAATGAAAATAGAAACATTTGAGGAATAACTTGTCATCCATAAACAAGGTAATTTATGCAAATATTGATTACATTTGCTTCATTTTAATTGTTTAATACAAAAATATGTATATTTTTAACATCTCTGAAACTCGCCACAGACGACGGGCTGTCATCTTCGCGGTGTTTCACACAGACAATAGGTTAAGCGGGTAGATTAAAATCAGTAATAAAGGAAGGAAATTTTATGAATAATACTTACAATACCAGACCTATCATCAAATGTAAGTAGTCTTCCATCATAAACTATGAGCTCGGACAGCTCCATCCCTCTGCCTTTATGAGAGTAAGTTGACGATATTTGTGTGGCCGGCATTAGATCCCAAGAAACCTCAGCATAGTTTCTTGTCTTGTGATAGCTCAGATACCCTTTCTTGAAGTAACTATGGTAAGTATGTGGCTTAGTAGGACTTTTCGAGTTTGTATCTAGGTCGGCTACGATGCCTATTCTAAATGCTACAAGATCGCCCGTTATC
This sequence comes from Pyrausta nigrata, assembly GCA_949316185.1. Taxonomy (NCBI): domain Eukaryota; kingdom Metazoa; phylum Arthropoda; class Insecta; order Lepidoptera; family Crambidae; genus Pyrausta; species Pyrausta nigrata. The sequence continues at coordinate 14,114,653 of OX438943.1, forward strand.
ACAGGTGGCGTGAGGGGATACGTCGCGTTGTATGGTCTCACCGTGTTCAACCATCTGTGCACAGTTGGTATCTGTGTCGTCCACCAATTATAGTAAATCACAACCAGCAAGAATACACCAAAAGCCAGTATCAGGAACACAAATTGGGGCTGGATTCTGACAGCATTACCAACTCGGTAGGTGGCCGGTGTTCTAAGAGCTTTACGCCAATCGCGCAAAGTACCCCTCATTTTTCTATCTTCTATTTCGTAGAGGTCATACATATCATTAATTCATAGTTGATTCACTCACAATTCGACTAGATTTACACGAGAAAGCTCGACGTATAATCTCAAGTTAAAGATGGGCAGGTGTTAGGCAGGTTTACCTATTGGAATATTGAAAGGTTTAGTATATTTCGAGGCACGTGCTACTCACTAATGCTTTTTCATTTAACGAGCTTGGGTTCATTATGAAAAGTACCCATTTTTATTAAATATTTGATCCATTGTAACTAGAATTGATAATGATGACACTACACCACAATGAGGAAATAATAATGTACTGTTGACAGCTGACATGTGACATTGACGTTTAACGTCTGACGTTGACAATATTTGCGTTTAGTTCTTACTCGCAGATCTAAAAAAACTTAAGAATTTAACCGCTAGGTGGAACTGGGTACCTAAACTGGGTAGCCAGCTAGCCAGTGGACTGGGGAGTAGGTATACTAGTTGGGTTGTTATACGCCAACACCAACATTTTCCGGATCAAAGGATGAGCCTTGGCATACTTGTTCCTTAGGTAGACTAGTGTGGAAAACGCCCGGGAGTCAGCGGCTCCCACCCCGCTGGGAGGCTGGGGGAGGGGGTGAAGTTCCCTTATTCCGCACGCACTGTGACTTGTCATAAGTGCTAATTTATACCTACTAGGGCAAGTTTGGTATCGTTTTTAGCTAAATCAAAGATGGCCGATTGATTTTTGAAACAAAAACCGAGCATGTTCATACAAAAAATGGAATTACGGCCAAAAATTAAAAATATAAATTCTTCATTTTTTTTGGTAATGGCCATAAGCTTTAAACGTGTACCAATATTTGCTTTAAAAATATAGGTAAATAGCCTCATTCATACAGATCCGGAATAGAATCCGGAACGAGATCATCCGCCAATAGACGAAAGTCATAGATATCGTTCAGAGGTGCAGTAAGCTGAAGTGGCAGTGGGCTGGTCATGTTTGTCGCAAACCGACGGGCGTTGGAGTAGGAACTTTCTCGGATAGAGACCACGTCTCGGAAAACGTAGTGTAGTGTTGGACGCCCCCCTGCTGGGTGGGCCGATGACCTGAGAAAGGTGGCCGGTGGTAGCTGGATGCGAGAAGCGGAGGACCGTGAAAGTTGGCGCAGTCATGCAGAGGCCTATGTCCAGCAGTGGACTGTAATAGGCTGATATGAATACACTAGTGAGTGATTAGTTAATTACGTGATTTCGTAGTGTTAATACTCAATATTTACCTGTCATATAAACCGACCACAATCTTTTCGATTATGGAAAATGCATCGCTGATCCTGCTCATATAAGCTGTCGTAAAACGGTATGTGGCATTAGGGAAAGTATTCAGTGTCCATCGCACTTTTTTACCTCTACACTTGAAGATGGTAACAGTATCACATTTGCCCCATTAAGGCATGGAACAGCAGAAGAACTTACTTTTTGTTGTTCTGTAAAAAGGAAAAGATCTATGTTGACTACTGGACGTGCGAATTCAAAAGTATTTGCTACTACATATAAAGGTTGGTACTGGTGGTGTTTTCCAGTATCTACGTGTACGTACCTATAGCTCATCTAACGCAGGTACTTACTTCGAACGAAGAAATTTCATTTGCTTTCTACTTTTTGCTATTCATACAAATTTGGCCTAAATAAGGACTTGTATGACATGGACTAATCCGATATACCTAGTATAAAACCGCACTCCGAATACGCAAAGATGAGCTCCATGTAGCTATGAAGTGGTGGAGACAAGAATGATGGTACATGTTTGATGCAGTAATAACCACGGCTGTACACGAATCAGATTTCGAACCGTAGACGCTGACGATTGAAGTCGTGGTGCTTGCTAGCTCTCACTGTTATGCAACGAGTGCCCAGAGGAGCTATGAGTATTGATAGGTACTCATAGGTACTGTAAAACACCACCATGTCATGAGATAGAAAATCATCTTGGTGAAAACTATTACGATTACCTGGGTATTTACTTTTCCTCTTAATAAACACGTCGCCAGTAGGCAATATGGATTTTTTGCTTTTTACAGGACCACAAAGCGAAAAAGTTCTTTCGCTGTTCCATGCCATCATGGGCGTGTGTGACCGTGTGATACTGTTTCCAGTTTCAATTGTAAAGGTAAAAAATTGCAGTGGACACTGAATGCTTTCCTCAGTGGCACAGGTGTTATGACAGCTTATGTGAGCAGGAACAGCGATGCATGTTTCATAATTCAAAAGATTGTGGTTGTTTTATATGACAGGTAGATATTGAGTATTAACACTATGTAATTACGTAATTAACCAATCACTCAATAGTGTATTCGTAAATACTTTTTCCTTAGGTCTTGTTCGTTTTCTACGGTGAACAATGCATGAAAGCATTTATTTACAAAAAAAACCATCTAATTGGGAATGATGGACCAAAGTCAGTGACAGCTGTAATCTACATGTACAGACTTGCCAGTTGCAGACGAAGCATGTGTTGTATGTATGTATTAAAATTCTCAGGTGCAGTTGGAAAATGAAGTGTGGCGGCCACAGATGCAGGTGCTTGCAGCGGCAACATAAGTGTACGTAGTTAAGCGATTCCGAGGGCAAATGTACATAAGAGACAGTACATATATAAATTATGTGAGAGTGTTTTAAGCACATATCTATGTAAATCGAAAAATAAAGACCTATAAGTCACCCGACATTGTCACAAAATCTAGTTGAGCAATACGTTTTTAAATACGTCGGTAAACCTATACACAGGGTTCATACAATATCTTTTTATCAAAAAAGCATTAAAATTGCGTCCTATTCTATAAACACCATATTCTATTCTTACTAGTTACAGGTCCTTAGCAACATATAAAAGTTGTTTTTTGCTGTCCTGTATTTTTATAAGAATTTTCTTGTCTGCCTCGTGGAGGTAAATATTTTTTTAAACATTTTTATTATTAATATTTTTAACAAAGCTTATATTTTTAGAATCTGTATGAATGAGGCTATTTACCTCTATTTTTTAAAGCAGATATTGGTACACGTTTAAAGTTTATGGTCATTACCGAAAAAATGAAGAATTTATATTTTTAATTTTTGGCCGTAATTCCATTTTTTTGTTTCAAAAATCAATCCGCCATCTTTGATTTAGCTAAAACGATTTCAAACTTGCCCTAGTAGGTATAAATTAGCACTTATGACAAGTCACAGTGCGTGCGGAGTAAGGGAACTTCACCCCCTCCCCCAGCCTCCCAGCGGGGTGGGAGCCGCTGACTCCCGGGCGTTTTCCACACTAGTCTACCTAAGGAACAAGTATGCCAAGGCTTATCCTTTGATCCGTAAAATATTGGTTCCCATACATTGAATGCGTATAATGACTCCGCTATACGGTAGATCCATTGTACCACTACTGGATCTTGCACTGAGTTGGGTACTTACCTATTACGGTTGAAAACACAGAACAGAAAAACGTTTTTGATTACAGCCTGAGCCCGTACCGTAAAACCATTCTGTATCTAGTCCAGTAATATATAAATCCTTGTTACACTAACTTAGGAAAAAAAATATTTTCTGTCTTTTTTAGACTTCTATATTTAACTCCAAGAATTTGGTATCTATCTACCTACTTTTCTGTTTTCTCTGGTTATAATTCATCATCATTATCAGCCGTCGTAGGACTTCCACTGCTGAACGTGGGCCTCCTTCATAGTTTTCTACAACGACCGCTTTTGCAACTTGCAAGCGGTCTGCATCCAGTGTGATCCTGTGATCTTAAATAGTAGCATCGTACTTAGGAAATTAGAAAGATGTACCTAATCGCAGTTTACTACTTAGGTTCCTATCTTCCTAAGTAGGATAGGAACTTAGGAAGATTGGTAGGATATGAATATGATTGCTTCCTTCTTACTAAAGATGCGACTCTTGTCACATTTGATGCGAATCAGAACAATCAAATCGAAATCAAAGCAAATGAAAACTCGATTCGAATGAGATTTCCAATGTTGAATTGAATCATCGCTTGATTCGAATCCGCGAGCTAATTCGAATCAAACTGGTTGGTTCGAATCTGCGATTGTAATTTTTTTCACTTGTTAATTCGACAGCTTTATAGTGGAAAAGTAATGCAGATTCGCAATGAGGCCTTTGTATATTTATTTATAATATGTTCGAGCTGAACTGAATCAACGTATTGATTCGCAACATTCGAATCATATAACTGATTTAAATCATTCGAATTATGATTCGAATTTTGGCCGGGAGTATGAAAACTCATTTCTTGATTCAAGCCTCATCACTACTTACTTCCTGCCTTTCCTATAGTTAGGACCCTAAGTAGGACGCTACCGTCCTAGTTAGGATGCTACCTTCCTAGTTAGTTAAAAAGCTACAAATAGGATAGTGTAATAAGCATTTTACCGGTTGGACGTGCTACGCTGCGTCTTTGATCAAAAGGTCTCAAATCTAAAGGTCTGCTCAGGATGTGTAGAATATATAACACATGCACAAAAAGCAACCACTGTATGCTGGATATCTTCGAGCACAGGATAGGTACCACTGTTTTGAAAGTATGTAAAAGATATTTTCACTAAAACTACACTGGACTAAAATAACTTTTATTATTGTATTGTTTCACATTTTACTTAATACATATTTAATTTTAAAAATTGTGAAAAGCAGTTACTTTTAGTTTTGACTTACCTAAGGTGTAATTGTTTTGAATGTTACCTGTATTGTTTTCCAAATAAAATAAATCTATAACTTTTCTTTCTGCCATCAGTACTTCCAAGTTTCTCGTGCTATGTCACAGAATAATATATTTTTATGAGGCGCATAGTTAGAGACCAAGCTTCAGATTCGTATGTCATCATCACTGGTAACACACCGCAGATTAACTAAGTATTTGTACTCTTTGACTGAAGGCTTTCGTCCTTATAAGTAATGTGTGTGGCTAAAGAGTAGAGAATGAATAAAATTGTTTTTGACGTCATTTTCGATTTACGATCAAATTCCTTTCCATTGTCGTTATCGTAATGTATAACCTTAAGATTAGTCTATCATGATCATTAAAATTTAATAAGTCTCACCATCTGACGGAGTCATGAACAAGATACCAATGTCTTAGCTTTAGGCAGTCAGCCCCGATTTCACTACATTTTTAGCCCAAACGATTCGCAAAACGGCTGATTCATGCATGCCGTCTAAGCATTTAAAGTAGGTACTTACAAGTTTGTGTACGCGTGTCTATGTGTCTTCTACCGGTGTCTATAACCAAAGTTAAAAAAGAATCCAAAAATATAAATTGGCGGACCAAATAGGTAGTTTAGTTTAATTTTATTTCAATTAATTTTTTGTACAGGATGTCCGTCTGTGATGAGAGTATCAAATCACTTTTGAATTTCTTCATACAGTGAAAGCTAATTTCTTGCTTTGTGCTACGATAGTGTGTATTTCGTGTGTGGTAATGAATGCTAAACTGTTGTACAAAAATAGTTTTAAAATTTTATGCGCCATATATTTAGTTACCCACCTGTTGATATTTTTATCTTAAAAACTTCTGTAAAAAAGTTATCTATAACTTTTGCATATTCTTTCTAAATTATGGTACCTACTTTGCACCATTGATTGTACTTTGCATGCCACGCACTGACCTCTATAGGTAGTACAAGTACGTTGGACTGCATACTATCAACCTAACAATGAAGCCATTTGATTATCGCCATTTTGGCGCTGACGGCTACATTAAGCGTGTGGTGACTGTCCACGGAACTAATGTGAATTGACATAAACTCAAGGAAGTTACTCTAATTTAGTTCCCTACCGACTGGTAGGGGCGCTTTGATTCGGCACAAAAATTATCTGTCATTTCTTAGATAATGTTTAGTCCAGCGTACTTGTACTAAGTATAAAGGTCAGTGATGCCATGCCAAGAAAACTTTACGGAGTTTGGCATCCCAAGTCAAGTCTAAATATTTGTCTTTGATTTTAATAAACATTTCAAAATGCATGGAGTGTTTACCAATATTCTTTGGTATTTAGAATTCTTGGCCTTTGCTATTTTGCTCATATCATTCTTTATATTCATTCTATATTTGGCGAGTATTAATTTGATGAAATACAATATGCGGTTCGATTATAGAAAAAAGTAAGTTATTTACATTTTTATTTTCTTATCTATCAATTTGTAAGAAAATTAGTTATCCTTTAACGGTGCATTGGAGTTATAAATACACCCTGCTACATTACTTTGATAGCTTAACTTACTTAGATTTATGCAGGCTAGAAGCAATCGAGCAATTTATTGAGATTCGACGTGAGGCTACTCACAAAATTATCCATGCAACTGGTTACATATTTTCTCGAAGTACTCAAGACATGTCTAAAATGAGTTAGCAACAAACCTAGCTTCTACTGCACCAACATTTTTTTGGTTCCGTCTGTACCCAAAGGTTAAGAACGAGACTCTATTACTAAAACTTAGCTGTCCGTCTGTCTGACTGTCACCAGGCTGTATCTCATAAACAGTAGCGTGATAGCTAGACAGTTGAAATTTTCAAAGATGATGTATTTCTGTTGCCGCTATAAAAATACCATGAAGATAGTGAAAGAAAACGTAGAGCGTTGGCGGTCAGATGTAACATGCTGGTGCGCAGGTTTGCATGGTGTAGTGAATCAGTGAAGATCACTCTTTTCAAGGAAGGTGCTTGTGGCGCAGTGGCGGCAGCGCTTTGGTAGTGATACCAAAAGTTAAGCAACCCATGGCGCGGTCGTGATTGGATGGGTGACCATTCCGACCATTTAAGTGACGTCCATGACAAGCATCTCCGTGCTTCGGAAGGCACGTTAAGCAGTTGGTCCCGGCTAATATCTGTGGTATTAGTCGTTAAGCCTAGTCAGAGGCCCTAGGGCGGCTTGATAACTTCTGACAGTAAGGTTTGTCACTTGCCTTACCACCAATCCGCACTGAGCCCGCGTGGTGAAGTATGACTCGTTCCTCCTCATAGTTGAGGTGAGGCCTTTTCCCAGCAGTGGGATCTAATAGGCTGACTTATTACTCTTTTCAAAGCTTACTATTAAGTATTCTACACCTGCAGTCTGTGGACTAGTTTTGCGCTAAGGACCATCAATGCTCTACGGGTCCAATACAATAATGGTTTCAGAATGTTTTTGAGGCTGCCCCGATTTTGCAGTGTATCTGGGATGGATAATTTCTTCGCGTAAAAAGTTCTTGCGTAAAAAAACACCGTCGTTGTGCGGCAGGATTCGGGCAGCTCTTGATTTTTGCCGTTTTAAAACTAAATTATTGGTTTATATAGTGCCTGATCTTGTGTAGATACTTAATGGTACGAAACCCTTGGCGAGTCCGACTCGCACTTGGCCGGTTTTTAAATCAGTTTCTGCCAAGGTCGTACCAAGCATTAGCGTCAGGGCAAGATCTCGATTAGACACGGTTTGTATCCTCACTTCTGGTGTAATTTGACCACGATTTACCTAAATAACTAAGTTATTCTACAAACATCAATTAAAATTATTAATCAGATCGGTTGTTAACTGCAGGAATTTATTGAGGAGGAATGTAAAACCGATCATAAAATAATAAAACTGTTGCGTGGATAATAGTTGTTGGTTTCATGGTTTGATACAAATTTTAAGGTAATTAATCTTCGATCTAGCTAGGTAGGCTGTTACTAAAAGTAGATGAATAGATTTTCTTTTTTGCACAATAAAATAAAATAAAGGTACAATGGATTTTTAAAATAAATTAAAGTGGGGCTAAATAAATATAAATAAATAAATTAAATAAATTCAAATTAATTTAGGCGGTCTTATCGCTGAAAGCCATCTCTCACAGACAACATTTGAGTAAATATGTTGTAAAGAGCGTAAAAATACAGTTTTTTTTTCAATTATCACACCAATCACCCATCAGCAGTCCTAAATTTTAAATCGATAGCCTGTACTTATTGTAAGTAGAGTTCACGGATATACATAATATAGCTATGCTTTTTCAAAACAACCATGACTTCATAGGTGCAAATGCTCGTTCTCATCACATATTTGCCCCTTGCGGGAATCGAACCCGCAACCGCTGACTGGCACTGAAGTATGAAGTGTGGAAAACTGCAGTCTGCACCAAGACGGCGTAAAGTAGAAAATAGGTAGAAAACCAATGAAGTAAGGGTAAGGAGGTAGGTACAACACACATATTTCACAAGGGCAGCACTGTATTGAGATGGGAATGTACGAAAATAATTAGACGGACGACAGCAAATCGTTCCAAACCTCCTTGGGTTTGATCATGAAAACAACCGCCTTCAAAAACACGCACTTAAAAGTAGGAAATAACTTTTTTCGCCAATGTAGAGACTTTTATCTAAGTTAGCCTATATAGATCCCACTGCTGGGCAAAGCCTCACCTTAACTATGAGGAGGTATGAGCCATACTCCACCACGCAGGCTCAATGCGGATTGGTGGTAGGGTTGTCTGTAAGGCAAGTGACCACCTTACTGTCATATGTTATCAAGTCGCCCTAGGGCCTCTGACTAGGCTTAGCGACTAATATGAATAGATATCGGCCGGGACCAACTGCTTAACTTTCCTTCCGAACCACGGAGATGCTTGACACTTGACGTCACTTAATGGTCGGAACGGTCACCCATCCAATCACGACCCCGCCGTGCCTTACTTAACTTTGATATCACTACTAAAGCGCTGCTACTACGCCACAAGCACCTCTATAGGAACGAACTATATGGAACCCCCTTATTATTTTTCTGCTTTTAGGTACATGGCAGATGGAACCTGGATGAGACACTAAGTGATGAGTTCAAAGAGCCCGAAGAAAATAACTATAGTGTAAGTAAGTTGTTTACGATTTCGCAACCTCCGCATTGAAAGAAAGAAGTAGTTTTAGGCATCCGTACCCAAAGGGTAAAACGGGACTCTATTACTAAAATGAAGGGGATCCACATATATAAGGTCGCCTTTTATAAAGTGGTGAAACTTTAACAGAACTTCTAAATATTTTAGATAAACCGGGCCCTATGATTTTCATTTTTAAAAACGTACTAGTTTTCATTTTTATTTTTCCTAACAAAAAAAAATAATATTTTTAAGAGCATCCTGTCTACTCTGAAACATCCCTACATGCCATCGCCTCTCTCTCTTATTTCAATCGTGCCCGTCTCTTCCCTCATTTCATTCATGTTGCGCGGTGCGCGGTGCGCGGGGAGATCGCGGCTGCGCACCACTCACTCACTAGTAGCGCATTAAAACCGAGTCTTATCTACCTACGCTGAACGCTGCGCATGCATATATATATATACAAATATCACCTTGTGTGAGCCGGCTAACATGGCATGGCATTAATGACAGCTAAGGTGACATGTCATAGAGCGTTTCATAATCCGTCTCATATTTATTAAAGGGTTATATACATATAGCAAAGTCAAAATCATTATTATTTAGGGTGTAAAAATTTACATTACGTATTAAATTAGTTAGGTACAAGGGTTTTCATTAACCATTTTTAATAGGTCATCATTTAGTATATGTAAAGTATAATGAATAGGAAAAAATATTCCGGGAATTTAGGTTTCGTTTTTTACAGAATTTGCGCTTTATTATTTGCGCGTTATTCCAAAAACTTAGTAGTTTAAGACAGCACTAAGTTATTAGCTAGCCAATTAGAAAAGCGCTTCTCTATTAGGTTATGTTACGAATGTGTCATTCATTCGTCTGTTTTCGGCAAATATTTAGACCTATTTTAAACCGGGTCTATTTTTTTGTAATAACACCGTATTTGTTTGGAGTTTATTTCTCTGTAAAATCAGTGGTGTGTGTGCGTGTCTTTTGTTCTGTGTTTGGGATGTCCTAACGGTCCTAACAAATGGTTCCTTCTTTTTTCATTCAAATAACCATTCTTTCAGGGTAGAAGATATTGCAGGAAAAGACGACAAAAAGAAAATATCTGTAGAACCCGTACCCAACCAACGTCCGATCTGCTGCGATCTGGCCTGCGTTTGGTTCTGTCGCCTTTTCTTTAGTGTTGCAACTATTGCTATTTGTTATTACTTCGCATACTCATTCATAACTGACACGAAACTCAAGTTTGGTATATTCGTGGCGTGACTGCTAAACCTTCTGCTATTCCAACTGCGTCATTGTTAGTAAAAAGTGGCTACTTTGGTTCGGTGACAGTTTGTGCGTCTTCCTAAAATGTTAATGTTAGATTGATTGTTTCTTTGCCTTTGTTGTACCTACTTATTTTAAGGAGTTTAATAAACTAAGTATGTTTTGGTTTCATGCTGTTTTTATTGGCACTACACTACAACACACAACTAACACAATGATTTATTGACGACAAATTTAAATAAACTTTCCCTTGTAAGTACAAATATACCTATTACATTATGTACCACCTTATTTATTTACCTACCACTGTTTAACACTTGAAAAATTATGAGATGGCAAATTTTTAGTTAATGTTAAATATGTGATATGACATAATGGAGACTAACTGCCGCACTCAGAGACGTCAATTAAACTTAACCTATAATTAAGTCTCGTTCTGTCACTGACTGTCAATGAAATTGAAAACGACGGCATGAGATTTAATGAAGGATTAACTTTAATTGACGTCTCTGAGTACGGCAGTAAGCATTTTAATTAATCGCCTCAGTTTTATTCAACTGTTAAACGGTGGTCTTTATTTACATAATATTATACAGAGGAAAAATTAGCTAATTAGCTTATGAACCGATTCGCATGAAACTTGGTTCATAAATAGTTTGAGACTTTGGCGGCAAGGACAAAAGCTATTTTTTGTCGCGATATAAAATCATCAGGGGGGTGAAATGGGGATGAAAGTTTGTATGGAAAATCCGACTTTTTACGCGGGCGAAGTTGCGGGCAACTGCTAGTTATAAATAAGGCGGTAAACTTATATACGTGTAAATAATAATATTACACAGATGCGTGTCGTAGTTCTACAGTCAAAAGTAGCACGCGAGCACTGAAAAGCGCTAGTTCATATTCTCATTCACCTGTCCGACCGGATGTCAGTCCACAAAAGATTATAAACATATTTGCACTACCTCAACATGTAATGTTAAGATCCGAAAAATTATGCAAGTCATGATCAAGACGAGATAACGTTGCGAAATTATCGACGTGTCTTGATCAGATAATAATCTATATTGTTGCCCGCTCATTGAGTCTTCACTTTCGTCCGCATTAGTTTCAATTACAATAATAACATACTTTTGGTTTATTTTTGAAGTATTCCGTGCTGCCGAAAGATAATCGAATGGTCGAGTACAGATACAAGTTGATGAAATGAAGAGAGTTGGCAGCACGTCAGGTTACCCATTTAAACTACGATAACAGCTTTTATAACGTATGAAATAAAGGCGAATTCAAGGTCAAAGCTTCACATGTGTATTATGGTGGGGCAGAAATTTGGTAGTGAAAAACATTTCTTAATATACCTACTGTGAATAAACAAATGGGCCGTCTTATTGCTAAAACCTATTTTTTTCAATGCTTTCACCAGTACCTAGAAAGCTAGGTAATTATTATTATTATTACCTGAGTGGCAAAGACTTTCTTTTGTTTTTTTTGCACCTGTGCAAATCCAGGGCACACTACGACATACAGTATTACACGTACGTAGAACATACAGAAACACGAAAGAAAAAATATGGAAAATAATAAATTTTATCATAATGAAATGACATTTGGTAATTTGTGGTATCACTGTGATAAACAAAGGACTTGTCCATTAATGGTTTTTTATTCGTCCATATTTCTAACCAGAATAAACTAAATATTATATTAAAGAGTTCACAAAAACTAGCCTTTCTGCATAATTAATATATTTTTAAGGCCTCCGATTTAGAGAAAAATTTGAAATTATATTTTATCTTTGTCTGTACAGAAACCGCACCTTCGCCTATATCAATAATATCAATTAACGCATGTAAAAAAAAATTGACAGCAAAATTGACATTCCATTGACAGTAGTACCTATTATATAATCTGTGGTAGTAACTTGTAGTATTTATCCACCAGTGGAAAGGCAATGGTACATAGCCATACAGCCAGGAAAAACAAGTAAGTGATCAATGAATGCCTGTTACAAAACATATTTTTTCTCAAAAATGGAGGCATTTAAAATTCTGATTTCTGGGTTACGTGTTTCATATTTTTGTAGCTTTTAAGCTACAAAAACCTATATTTATCTTTAGATAAATATAGGTTTATTAGTGGTTGGTGATATCTTAGAATAAAAAACCAGCCTCCATACAAAAAGAGGACAAGTCCTTTATCAAATGCAAGTTTTATTAGATTAAATGTGTTTTAAATTGTTAACTTTTACTACCGGTTTCGCTAACGCGCTACATACGCGCTTTTATAACAAGGAAATCGTTTTATTAGTGTAATTTTTAATAGTCTTATTATATTATAGACTTTATACAAATGTAAACGTAAAAGTAAGTGGCATTATTATACTTAGGTAAAATATGCATTTTTATTTAGCTAGTTCTTTTGATAGAGACAAAACTACCTAATATTCATATAATTTCAACAAAGATATCACGCAACTGTATCTACCAAAAAGCTTAAAAGTACGTACATATATTTATACTACCTTACGTTAACAGGAGATAGGTACACCTTAAGAGTCTGCAGCAACCGTGTCTACATCCTGTGCTTATCAAGATGGACAAGATAGTCTGTATACTTTAGAAATTAGAGTTTCCACAAAGCATTAAAACCTTAGTAAAACGCATAATTATTTCGCAATGACCATCCTTTGTGCGAAGAAAAATATGCAATATGTTTTCTCGTATATGAAGTTTATGAATGGCTTTAAAACAAACTTGGCGTGAATTTTTAACGCATTATTATAAAATAGTGTTCCTTAGCGTGATGTAAGCCATCAGAGTGATGATGATGATGATGTCCTCCTAGCCGATTTCGACTACGGCGGCCTATCTCAACAGAGATTAGCCAACTGCGCGGGACATACTATAGTGCACAAGTGTGTGCGCAATACACAGGTGCACTATCTGTTCCTTCACTCTCATAATTTGGTGAGACGGCAGTCTGACATGACCGTAGAGAGATCAGGCGCAGGATCAACGGCTTAAGGTGCTTTCCGAGGCACGGACACACCAATAACTTCCTGACTCCGGAGCTGTGTCTGAGTAATTTCAAGACAGAAAAAACCGAACACTCTCGGCCTGACCCGGGATTCGAACCCGAGACCTCGTGGATAGTACCCAGCGTGCTGACCACTAGACCAACGAGGCAGTCGATCAGATTTTAAGGTAATAAAAGAGATAATTAGGTCTATCAGACGATCGATCTGATTTGAACTAACTAGACTGTGTCGTCTGGTTAGATCGAGTGATAGTTTCATTGTTCAAAGTTAACCAGAAAAATACTGAATCCAATTAATTCGAAAATAATTTCCTCGCCTTAACTTTAATTTTGCAAGGTACAGAAACTAGTGTTTGTATTTATCATTTTATTAATCACAATGATTATCTCTTTCAACGACGCGTCGCGACGATTTTACTTAAAATAATAAGCACATGTGGACGTTTTTTTATTTTCACGTAATTAATGTAATTAAATGGCACTTTTTATGTGCTGCAGAGCTGAAAAATATTTAAGTATGTCAATTATGTGCCCCTTAAGTTTTTTTGGATCGTTAGTAAGCGTACCTACTGTTTTAAAGATACTTTTAACCTTTCAACGACCGCGGTCCTCCCAGTGTGAAGTATGTAAAAGTTCTCGGCTCACTGGTCTCCCCGGTAGGATTTAATTTTTAAAGAAATCAAAACATTATTTGGGCGTTGAACGGAATTCCCAACCTACAATTTTCGGTTCTCTACTCTTTTGGATATAGTGTGATAGGAGTTTAGTTTTATTACCGACCTATTGAAAGACATTTTAACAGTTTAAACTGAAGTAGTGACATTTCGAACAAAGGAATACATAGAAACCACAACCCAGAAGTACATCAAAGCACTAATGTGCAGTTTTCCTCTTTTTTTAGCCTCACCACGCACCGCAAGGTAACAAACGATTTTAAGCAATAAAAGATCTTGGTATCTAGTCACAGATCAGAAATTGTAAAAACTACGAACAAATTTTGGCAACTAACCGCAAATTCTTAAGCGGTTCCTACGTAAGTTTGCGTGTATCTACTCAGTAAATTATGGAAAGCCAAAACCACACGTGATGCCTACCTTCAGGTTAGGAAAGTGTCGCTATTTGCAAAAATTGCCAAGGTGGTAATAATTTTCGGTTGCTTTTTGAATACACCAAATAACATATTACCTCTGATACATGCAAGTAATATGCCCGGTTCAGATTATTCCAATGTTGGACTGAGTTTGTTCCGGTGCTTCTTCTCAGCACAAATTGTCTGATTTGCCAGATTGTTTGTGTCTTGTCTTGAAGCACTAGTAAGGCCCTAAGAATAAGGAAACATGTTGGGGCCCCGTATGGGCCAATACTGTTTTTATGATAGACATTTATATAAATGACATTTTCTGTACTAAACTGTATAAATGATTTTTGAATTTCGTCCGCGCAAATGTCGAGTTTAATTTCCCATACAAACTTCACCCCTCTTCTCACCCCCTTAGAGGTTGAATTATAAAAAATCATGAAATACAGAATTCATATATTCTAATCAAATAGCTAAATATATTTTTTATTGATTTAGCTGCAAAACTGACAAGCTACAAATTTATAATTATTTTTATAACTTAACCAATTATTTTGCAAGTTTTTACAAAATTAAATTAAATTTTGCTCACAAAAATTCATCGACATCCCACCGGATGACACAGTCGATAAATTTTTGTGAGCGAAATATAATTTAATCTACAAATTTGCCCTACCTTTTTACGTCCTAAAGGGAAGAATTTCCAAAAATCTTTTCTTAGTGCATTCCTAGACTTTATAAGGATCCTATATGCCAAATTTGGGGTCTCTAGACCTAGCAGTTTAGGCTGTGATGATATGTCAGTCAGTCAGTCATTAAGTCAATTTTTATAATATATTTAGATTAGGCATTGATTTCACTCTTTTATGTGCTCACTCATGGCTGCAGAAGCCGATCTTCCAAAGAGTAAGTAGGATTTTAAAACCATCCTTCTAATTCCAATCAAGATGCAGTGTAAATACTAATGATGCGTGAGTGTTGATAGGCGTAGATATTCGCATCCGGAGGATAATCCCTGGCCCTATGTTCCCGACGCTGTAAAACGATTAAGTGCTCAGTAAACTAATCAAAGTAAGAATAATTTCCGCTCAGTCACCTTTTTGTAGAAATAAGCCTCGTGAAACTTAGGGCTGTAAACTTTTTTTTGGTTTAGGACTGTGGGATCCTAGAGAAAGTGGATTGTAAAGAGCAACAAAGAGTCTTAGATTCATAAAACATCAACAATAAAAAGGGTGTTCTTCACATAAGGTCTGCTCAATAAATGTACATATATGTTGAGTATATTATCATAAAATAATTATTCATTTTATTACATCCGTCAAAACCTGTGAGCCTAGCGCGTTGATGTCTTTTCTACTGGCCACCACTTTTATACTGCAAAATGATTGGATATATCACCCATAGGTACTAGGATTTAGAAAATATATTAAAACACGAAACAAGTTTTCTCAATTTATGTTCTACTGAAATGAAACTAGGTAACAAAAGCTTTATAAAAACTTATTAAAATTACTACATATTTTTTTATAAAGTCAAATTTTTGGTGAGCTGGATTTTCGGCACGCTGTGATAGTTCTGTTACATAACCTCACTTACATAATACTAAAGAAATATTAATTATTTGTAGCTTTAAGCGTTCGCAGCTCCACTGTTACTATCAATCAATCTAAAGAAATTGTAAAGAGTTACAAATGGATATTATTAATTGGTACGACTATGAAACTACTAGAACTTATATGTCTGCTTATTTGCACGGCCTCCTGGTTTTCAATAAACATATTGGACACATTACTCACTGCCGAATAGGTACTATTTAAGGGGAACCTTTCTCTTTCATCCTGTTTGCAGTGTGCGACTATGGATGGGTTTGAATGTGTCCCCTTAAGCATACAGAAGCAATACGTTAAGCAAGCAAGAGTGTCGAGCTATCTGTTATATCTAAAGCCTTCAACTAGTTTTGAGATGGTCCTATTTTCAAATCACTCGTAATTAACTACTCCTGATTGACGATGAAAGAGCGTCAAGCCACCTATCACGCATATAAGCTATATCTTGTTCACTTTAAGTGAAGATATTGCCTATACTAAAGTAATTTCTTCAATAGCTAGATTTCATGTTATGACTACATACGTATGGTACTAGCTATTCGATTTGATTTAGTGTCTGCAATGAAAATATAATGCAGATAATGAATTGTCTTCGGGCTTGGTATTACTAATACTTTTTTGTTTGATTTGACTTTTAACACTTGTTTTTTGAAGTACACTTTCTTAAAGAACACAATTTCAAATTGCGTCAAACAATTTTAAAAAAAAACTTATTTTTTTTCATTTACACGTTCATAAAATGTCGATCGATTTGATAATAACGCCATCCTTAATCATATCCTCGTGGTTGGTTCTGGTGTCGCTTCTTCAATAATTACAAGTAATAACTTTGGTCACGAAAGTTTTGATTGAGGCAGGTTTGTTGCGTGTACTTAAGAAGGTACAGTCGAAAGCACGTCATGTTACCCATTCGAACTACGAAAACCACTTTTATTACGTAGGGAATAGAGGCGGTCTGAAGGTCAGAGTGGGGTAGTCTGACGTGCGACCGTGTTTTCAGTTGCTTTGGATTTGCTAATATCATAAATTTATTGACTGTTTTCGCTCGGACAATAAGGGGCTGACGTGGAGAAAGTATGATGAGAGTAACCTATTTATTATATGAAAAAGAAAATGGTTAATTGCAGTTTCAGTTCAAAAAAAGTAGTGAATATTAGGGCTTTACACATGAAATTGCTGTTTTGTATGAACTGAATTACGAAAAAAAAAATATTTTCATACAAATTATTTTAAAAGTTTTCTAAAAATCACTTAATCGATTTTGATGTTATTGCAACCCACAGTGAGATAAAAAAAGAGCTATATACTGCATATTTCAATTTAAAAAAGACAGAGTATATTGAAGTATTTAAATCGACGACACGTTGAAATATGTATTTTAATGACTTCCCTATAAATAATTTGCACTAGTATACAGTTTTAAAAACTCGAAAAGGTACATAATTTAACTATAGATTCAATAAAAATTGAAGTAGGCAAAAATAACTAAGCAACGGTAAAAATCAAAAAGCAAATTCATAGGTTATAGAGACCTTATAGTATGTATTATAAAAGAAGTCGCATAGTCTCGGTAGTAAATCATCATCAATTAGCAGAATCATCTACAACTCATTGGTACATCTTCATTAGGATGTCCCGTCAACTTAAGATAATTTTTTAAAGCTATCGAATCGCAAGAGGTTCCATAACTTGGGAAATTTTACATAGATTGCAAAAAGGGTAATAAAAATGAGATTGCCCGTATTCTTGGCTCTGTCGCCCTTTTTATTACAATTTTCATTTTTTATAGACCTAACATTTATGCCTGGAATAATCAATCAATAGCTTCTTTAATCACTAATACGTAAATGTAATTTATAACCCGCCCATAAAAGGCGTTTTGACAGTTCATTAAAAGTACGTCACCGAATTGGTGGTGTCAAGAAGCCAATTTTCATTTCAAGAACTCTGACATTTACACCTGAAATCATCCCTAATACGGTTCAGCGAAAGTGCACGCACCCCTGCGAGCGTATAACCGATGCGCGGGCGCCGGCGCGCTTCACTCGTGCGTCGGCCTTGGCGGTGAGTGCGCGTCGCGCGTGTGTGCTTGTGATATTGGTGATACACAGGTTGAGGTGGTGTTGCTGAGGAGTGTGGCTGTGGTGAGTTTTTTAATTTTTTTTTGGTGTGTGACTTTTTATTTTTTTATAATCAACGGTAATTTTTGTGGCTAAGGTTACAGACTTTAGAAAAATAAAAGGTTTAGGTTGGGACCAAAAAATAATAAAACGTGAATACAGTTGCAAAATATTTAAGGCCTAAAAGTAAATAAAATTCAGGTGTAATATAGTATACAATTTAAATAAAAGAAAACATAAAAATTAAACGATAAATTAATCGCAATTTAATTTCATTTACAAAATATCATTTACTCTTATTCAACTACAAAAAGTTATATTGCAGATTATCTGTAAAATAATATCCCGTACGAAATAGCTCATCAAAGTTGTCAAACTAAAGGGTGAAATAATAAAACCCATCAGAAAAAATATGTCACAACAACTATAAAACTTGCATTTCATAAAATTAATTTAATCATCAATGTCCGTTAGCACGTTAAAATTCAAACGTAAAAATTGCAAGTTCATAAAGTGTCTTAATTGTCATACAATAACTTTAATAACCGATTCTCATCGACATGCACTCACTAAAATATTAATTAAAAACTAATTGCAAATTGCAGTCCTCTTTCAGAACATTGCATAACTTTTACTACCGGATTGTAATGTTAGAAAATGCCGTTAAACTTTTACGGCAAGGCGTTAAAATGCGAAATTGTCACGGAAAACCGCTGATTCATCTCTAATGACAGAGTCGCCCCTATTATCGTAATAACGTAAGATCGATTAAATTCGCGAACGATATGATTTCGAATCGATTATTCCACATTCGCGGACATTACCGTTTTGACGGTAATCGATTAAGATAATCGTTTTACGCACGCCCGTGAAAGTGCGAATTGGGTGATCTAAGAAAGTGAAGTAGGGTGAATATTGCACACTTAATATACTTACATACAGTAGACCCATCTTCCACTAATTGCAAATACAGCGTTCAACCTGTGTCAACACATGAAACAAACGTATAAGAAACAACGTAAAAACAACAGTAAAATTATCATAATTAACTTATTAGCGAGCGTAACTAATGAGACGCTGTGTATAATCGCGTAAATCAGAACTCTTCCATATATCGTTCATTAAATATTTGTTTGTTTAATAAGTAATTGTGTTAACAGTATTTTCAATAACTTAACACAGATTATTATTGTAATATGTAGTTACTTACCTAAAACAAAAAAGTTTAAGCGAAAAGTGCCATAGCATTGTGTTTATAAATTGCGGTTAATAATATATGTATCTCGTAAATACCTGCAATTTAATGTCTCTATGACATTATGTATAACATATTTCACATATTTTTATTAATGTTTTTACCGTTCCAATCGGTGAATCTGCTTGAGACAAAAAGTTTAATTTAAATATAACTATATTTTAGATATACTACTTATTCAAAGAGTCACAAAATGGTTTTACTTTAAACACCTCAATGGGGAAGATTACGCAAAACTTTTTGGTAGAGGGCGCTGTGTGTTTGTTACATGTCAAATATTGTTACTCTAAATACTTTTTTGCTTTTGTGGATTTGTGAACTTTTTTTGACTCTAGACCCTTTTTTGTGGACTTACCACAATGTATTCCTTCTGGCGTGTGGATAGGCTAAAGAAAGAGTTGAGAAAACGTGCAGCTTCGTTAAAAGGGAAAAAGCTGACCTAGTCGACAGGTAAGATAACATAGTGTTTTTTTATACTTTTACACGTTTTCATAGCAAATCTAGGATTAAATTTGATCAAATAAAGTCCAAACTAAAGGCTTCTTGTAAAAAAATACCAGTATATCATTTCTAAAGGACAAAAATTGTAAGCTCGACATAACCTCTAAAAGCATAAATATAAGCTTAGCTTATTGTAATTATTATAATAGTATGTATCTTTAGCTTTCATTGTTTACCTACCTGTGGTCTTAGAAGTAGTCTCAAAATCAGTTTCTTTAAAATGTTTGCACATAACCTAGAAAAGCCACTTGATTTAAAGTTTCCTCTTCTCAATGCCGTTTCCCATTTTTTCCTTTGCTGTGGATTACTGGGGAATTTGTAGGAACCTATTTCACCACACCCAATAGTTGCACAGCGCCCCATTTTAAAAAAAACTAACAAATAATAACAAAACAACAAATATTTGTACGGGTTTTGACAGTTCCTAAGTAACAAACATTTGGCGCCCTCTATAAGGAACTAATGTGACAGTTTGCTTCTCCATTGTACATGTTGTATCAGATTAGGAACTTGTGTCTGTACATTACCGTAATGTGCGTGTCTTGCGGTTTGCCGATTTAGTACGAAAGTGGTTAAATAAAAAGAATCACTTAGCCTGGTTTATAACAATAAGTCCGGTGCAAATCGTGTAGAAGTACCAATCTACTTGTACTATTTCATTAAAGAAAAGTTATTTTACATACTTGTACTATTTTACTTGTACGAGTATTATTTATTACTGTTTCGAAAGAGCCATGTCAGACCTATGGCGGCTCATAAAATTAGACATCAGGCTTGTAAATAGCCCACACACTAAGAAGACTAGTACCAGATATCGGGTATTCTGTGACAGAAGTAATTATTAGGGATTGTTTTATTGATGATCCATAATAATAATTTAAGGTTACTTATTTGGTTAGTAACTCATCTCTTACAAGCCTTCTTCATTCACGTTAGCTTTGCCTTTATTTGCATAGGCTTCGTTACGAATCACAGTTTAGTTTTGACAAGCGCCAAAAAGTCGAAACTCTAATGATAAACTATGTAGGTAATTACAAAGACCATTATTTTAACGTTCAGTAATAGTTAGGGTACCTAACTTTGTGCAATGGAGTCTTGCATTCATGGTTAATTTTACTAAAGATATAAAATTCTAGTAGGTACATTAGATGTTAAGATATGTATTAAAATTACTGGTAAGTGAACATGGTTTCTTTACGTAAACATGTAGATGTTCGTTGAATTAACACGTGTCTTTAAGCCTATATACAACTCTTTAATTACTTATTTATAAATAACTTTATGCGATCTTATTTATACTTTGAAGAGGTTAAGTTTGTGAGTTTGTTTATGGAACGTATCTATTACCTGATGTTGAAAATGTACATGTGAAATCGTTTTTACATAGTTTTCTACCGAAAAGATGGGGTAACTCCGTTTTTAGGTTGGTCTGTCTGTCACCAGGCTGTATATCATGAACCGTGAGCTAGACAGTTGATATTTTCACAGATGATGTATTTCTGTTGATGCAATTAGAACAAATACTAAAACAGTATTTAAAAAAGTTAAGGGGGGCTCTCATACAACAAACCTGATTTTTGGCATTTTTTGCTCTATATTAATACCGGAAACAGGTAGACGCTTAAAATATTTACAGAACATATTGTTGTATATAAACTTTAAATATAAATAATAAAATTAAAATATTTAAGGGGGGCACCCGTATAACATACGTGATATATTAGCTGTTTTTTTGCTTGATATTAATAATGGCAACATGCAGACGCTTGAAATATTCACAGAATATTAAGTTTAAAAATACATAATTAAATTAAAATAAAAAATATATTTAAGGGAGGCTCCTATACAAACGTGTTTTTTTAAATTGAGTCAAGCCATAATATAGTGTATAATGTTGTATAGATAAACCAACTTGCACTTGGCCTGTTTTTTTATTATCTAATTAGTACTAAAATATAGAACTAATTTGGCGCGATAGCCGAGCGGAGAAAAACTTCACTTCGCATCCGTGAGGTCGTGAGTTTGATCCCGGCCGACCACCGGTTTTAATTAAAAAAAACTTAAGTACAGTCTTTCCCAAAGATATCGCTGCCTAACGGTGAAGGAAAACATCGTGAGGAAACCTGCATACTAGTTGGCTAGTGTGTGAAGTGGAGAAGGCAATGGCAAACTACTCCATCAAAATTTGCCAGAAAGTCGTTGTGTGTGTTTCATTCCACATAATGATCACGACCCTCAGTTATGTGGTATACGACTATGAAGAAGAGTTATAAAACACTTTTCATTTTGGCAACTAAATCAAACCAGGCTATTCAAATACAATCTCGATCAGGTGAGATTTTGAAAGTGTATGTTATTTTATTGTTTGCCTGTAAAGATATATTCGGCTGAAGGTGTGACTTAGTGTTTGTTTTAAAAAAATAGGTAGCTTCTTTTTCGGACGGCTAAGCTAGCTTGGCTTAATTCAAATGCGTTTCTTGATTATTTTCAATGTTAAAATTGATGATTTTCGCATAAAGACTGTAACAGCTGATCAGTGGTTTAAAATAAAAAGGTGTATTTTTCGCTGATTTCGTGTTTGATGGTATTTATGGCATAATATTTTAAAACATTATGCCATAAATATTTTAAAATATTATGGCATAATATTTTAAAATATTTTATTATGGGTTCAAAATCAAAATACTAGTAGTTTACCAACAAAACCTCGAAAGGAGTGATCAGCAGATTTTTTTTTGGGATTTCGATGATGAAAAAGTTGTTCTATTACAGCAGCAGAATCACCACCTAAAAGGAATGCATTTGACTTTGTTAGACTCTATATTAGTAAGTTAACTGCCTCGTTAGTCTAGTGGTCAGCACGCTGGGTACTATCCACGAGGTCCCGGGTTCGAATCCCTTCTTTCTGCCTTGAAAACTCAGACACAGCTCCGTGCCTCGGAAAGCACGTTAAGCTGTTGGTCCTGCGCCTGATCTCTCTACGATCATGTCGGTCTGCCGCCTCACCGATTATGAGAGTGAACACATTACATTAGTGAGTTAGTATCACAATGTAGAAGTAATTAAGGTAATAACTGTAAGTGATTTCTCGCAACCAAGACTGTTTACACGTTGTACAAATTCTTGTAAATTGAGATTCTAGAATCACTCTTAAACTTTCACATTGCATTATAAGAACACATTAAAACGAGGATTAACGCGACGGATAGTAAACTTTATTTACCTTTAATTTTCCTAACGTTTAAGATTCTAGAGGTTTGTCGATGCAATTGCTTGCAATTGTTACATCTCTGCTACATTGCTTCTAACCATGTGCCCTTTTAAGGCTACCACCTAACTTAATCGCTTTCAAATTGCAATCGTTATAGCTTTCAGGAAAGCAACTATGGCATTCAAACCAGCGTTAGAAAAGCATTAGCAGTCCGAATAAATAACCCTTCATGTGTCATGTTTCTATACGCAATAGGCAGTCAATTGTTATCGGCCGGTATCCTTATGATTCTTGAGGCGTTAAAATATTACAATTCATGTCATTACTTTGGAATTACTATCGAAATTGCAATAGTTTTCAAGATAGGTGGTAGGCCTTTAGAAAACAATGAATAATTTAACAGCCGGCTATCTGTATCGGCCAGACCAATTTTAATTAACCAAATCCATCTGTAGATTCCTCTAGGCAACGGTACTGGGCCAGTACAAATAAGGTATAGGTAGCTTCGTATCCGATTGCTACAGGTTTGGCTTCAGTGTGTATTTTTAGAAGACAATCCTGCAGCTGGTATTATACCTGTGGACCTGATTCCCGACATCGTTGTCTAAGATTAATTTTGCGTTCATTCTGTCTCTTGCTGCTGGCTGAGAACGGATAGAAATAAATTGCAGTGACTTTAAAACTTCAATCCAAACTGCAGTCAGTTTCTAAGGTCACAGTTCACTCGCCATATAAAGTAGAAAAATCATTTGATAATTTAGATGGGACTTAAATTAGTAGAAAATATTTGAAAGCTTGTAAAAGAATATGAGAAAAGCAACACTTTATTTGACGTTTTTTTAATGAAGAAATGAGACAGTCTATGTCTCATTTCTTTAGCAGAAAAGGATACGAATGAAATTGAAATTAGACTTAGACGGTGTTATTACAGAAAACCGGCCAAATGCGAGTCAGACTCGCGCACGAAGGGTTCCGTTATCTTTTAAATTTTTCAAGCGTCTACGGGTTGCTGTTATTAATATCGAGCAAAATACGGCAAAAAACACTTTTGCTGTATGGGAGCACTACTTAAATATGTATTTTATTCTTTCTAGTATTTGTTGTTATAGCGGCAACCGAAATATACAGCCTGGTGACAGACACATGGACAGTAAAGGCTTGTAACGTCCCATTTTTACCAGTTGGCTCGGACCGCTAAAAATAAAGACAGTGTTTTTAAGTCTGAAGACAGTGTTTATGATACGGCCAATTTTAAATGAATGACAGTTTGACAATCTGTGAATAATAACTAATCTATTCCACATGTAATATAATGTGGCACTCATTTTAAACTAGCCGTCTTGTAAAGGAACAAGACAAACACTGTTGTATTTTTTTGTAATATTACAACAGGACACTCGTCCTGTCGGGAATGAGCTAGGTTAAGTTGCTGGCATACAGGATGGTCCAGACCAGACGGATATAAAAAAAAATTCTAGGAAGTTTGAATAGGGACCTATCAGATCGTGTCAGGAAAAAAATAGCTTCCCATCCGATTACGAGTTACGATTTTTCATTTGAAAATTAGGAAACATCACTATTTTTGTGTTTTTTTTTTCTAATAATAATTTTAGGTTTAATTTAACAACTAGTTCTTAGTTAAGCACTGTACACTCTTCAGAAATAAATTTAGCCGGATACTCAAAGTGTAAGTACATTTAAATTTAATTTGATTCTGAGAACGTGACTGGGTCCGAACTCTACGATTTTATTTTAAATGCATTTTTTATTTTTTTCCTGGCACGATCTGATAGGTCCCTTATCAAACTTCCTTGAAACATTTTTATATCCGTCTGGGCTGAACCACCCTGTATAAATAAAAATAACGTTGTAAATAGCGACCACAAGTGTCGCGACAACGTCTGTCTGTTCTTACCAGGTTGCCTTATAAGTAAATTAGCATTGTTACGACCTTGTTGTTTGTAATCTTAGACTTGTTTTCACCAGTTTGTCAGGATAACTTGCTAGCAAGAATAGCGATAGACATTTGTTTTGCGTGGAGAAATAATCATGTGGCTTACAATACTTACACGTAGCCAAACGCAGTTAAAAATCACGATTAAGTAAACTGAATCAAATCTCAACTTTATTTATTTACATATTTTCATTTTTACAGGAAAACCTTACACAGAAATTGCTTAAATTATAAAAAAAAATATTTACCACATGTAGAGCTTAGATTATATTTTATGCGTTTGACAAATGAGTGAAAAATAGGTGCTTAACTTTGATTTCATTTTTTTTTTCGAGTTTTTGTTTTTGAACTTGACGTTTGTTCAGCCACGCCGTTACGCTGCAAAACAACAATTTTGTATCATGAGAAAAATAGCATTAAATCTTTTCTTTCACCATGTTTTAACTACAAGAATCGAAATGCAAATTTTCCCAGACAAGTCCCAGACTTTATATCTTGCTTCCTCTTCATACATACCAACTTACTAGGGTACCGCAGTCACGACCGCACCTAATGGTTCTCTTTGCACGCGCATACCCGCGGAATTCTAACGCGCAAATTATACAGGACACTAGTTTCCACTCACATTCAAGCATTTAATACAAATTTAGAACATTACTGTTCACCGGTTAGGGGGAATCGTGTAAGAACTTGTTAGAGATGTTGCACGTCGCACTCGCTGCATAATTAGTGCAAAAATCTTTTCGAAATAATTCGGTATGTAGATTAAATTTGATGGTATGTTTTTATATTTTATTCTTGAAGTAAAGACTAAATTAAGAAAGTAATTTGAGTATTTTATTTTTTCATTCAGTAGTTATTTTCCAATTAATTATTGAAAATATAAACTTGTGACGTCATAAGCATGCCTATGACAACTTTCTCCGATATTAACAGAAATGTCTTTGGAAGCAAACTTTTGTCTCGATTGAGAACTCTTATACTTCTCTCGAAAACTCTTGTCATATGTCAGTTTCCGGTGCGTTTAGAGGGCATATGAAGGATAAACTATATTCCGAATTTTCGTATAAATAATTTTAAATTTTAGGTGGTATGTATAATTTACTGTATAGTGAATCTCTAAATGGTTTTGAAATTACCGTAGATTTTTTTTAACTTTACATATCGAATTGTAACTATATATACTATAACTATATTATGTAAAATTGTGGACCAAATTGCGTATAATTAAAAGGTCAAGAACTTCAATAGGTTAGGATGTAGCTAAAGTTCTAAAAATAATCTATGCAAAATCTTTTTCGATTCTCAAAACTTATGAATACTTTTATTACTTGTATAAGTATGTTAGTTACAAATGTACCCTAGGGTAAGTATGAGTAGAATGCATACAAGGTATTGATTAGTGTTTAATACTCTCAAAGCCCATTATCAACTAGTGAACGAATTGAATAGTCAATTAATTACAAGTGCTGGAGCAAATCACCTGACATCAGGTCAGCGGTGGATATAAATCTCGCTGAGCTCGGTAGATTTATCGCAAGTAAGACGAAGATGGAACTCTGTTTACAAGTTCAATTAAAATTAAAACAAGTTGATTTATATATTATTTATATTTTATATTTTGAGGCCACTATCTACTTATCATTAACTTTCCAAATTATTTTTTCATAAGTACCTTTAACGAGGTATGTAATTAATTACATTTATTATTTTGTGTCTGCCTGTTTTCAACAATGTTTCTGTGCATGTGGCATTAAGCGACAATACTATCCGAATTTGTCAAAATATCTCAAAATTATTTAGAACCCTATGTGATCAACATAAGGTTGAAATATGGTGTACGAAATTTGACAGATTAGGTTAAGTTGGTGTGAGGCCCATTGTACATAAGATTAAATTATTTCTATTTAAAACACATGTTTGTATTTAAAGTACAGTAAGTAATATGTATTTATTTAAACCTCAGCAATTTGTTTTACCTTTGTCGCACCGCCCAATTTTAATTCCTGCTTAGCCCAAAAATTTCAGTTGTGCTAAAGCTTAAAAAAAATTTGCGTTATGTTTAGTTTGAACAGACTCAGTTTGTCAGTACTCCTTGCACGTTTATTTATTTATTATCATAAGACTGCAGTGTATCTTCGCTGTACGATCACATAATTATATTTAAAATTGTTGAAAATAAACTCGAGTAAGTTAAGTTTGTCGTGCACATTTTGATACCATCGACGTCAAGAGAAATATGTTAGTGACTCGTAATCTTCGCTGTTTTATGTCGAGCATTAATCTTACACAGAAAGAAAGAAGAAATATTTAACAGTTTGGATCATATACACAGAACAAAAGACGTTGTACATTAAACAACACATTAAGGCAATAAAAACAAAACAAAATCCATACCAAATACAACAAAAACATTAACCGTCAACGTCAGTCACACGGTGCCTCTGTATGTCTGCGAATCTGTGATATCCAAATCAATAGGACCTCACTCTGCATAAGCCTGACCCTCTAAAAGCCCTGGCGCTGAAGATACAAGATACAATGGTTCAGCTCGAATCAGCCTTATTATGCCAAGTTCTGCGTTGATTGGTATGTAGGGCGAACGTCCGTCTAGACAACAGCCTAGACCAACTCAAGAAAACCATCAATTTGAACTCTATTTTCATGAACTTAAAGCATTGCATTGGTGTTGAAAGTTGGGATTGGACGTGACAAAGTCATTGTTCAGTTGGCTCAAATTAGTGATTCAAGTCGTTACTGTGGCTATGAACGATGACAAATTTAATGGCACGTACGAAAACACCAGTTATATTGTAAGAATGGTCTGTGAAGAGTGAAGTATAATTTGGTATCATTAATCTGATTTTTAAGTTTAGTAGCACACGGCGTGTCAAATCAGTAGCCCTAAAAGGAAAGTTCAAAATAAGTAATGTGGCAAAGGTCAGTTGCAGTGGCTTATATACAAGATGTCCCAAAAGAGCGTGCCAGACTGTCACTGGAGATAGCTTAATCATAGACCTTTCAGGTAAACACTTAAAAAAAGCCTTCTGATTTGGGAGATAATGTCACTTTTTGTCCAAAAATGGCACACCACAACTGACACTGGAAATAATAATAATAATAATAAATTGTTTCCACAAACACACCAATTATCTAGCCCTCAAACTAAGCGTGAGCTTGTGCTATGGTGACTAGGATAACGGATATAAATACTTAAATACATATAAACATCCATGACTCAGGTACAAATGCTCGTGCTCATCACACAAACATTTGCCCCTTGCGGGATTCGAACCCGCAACCCCCTGGTTTAGAAGTCCGGTGCGCGAACGACTACACCAAGACGGTCAATAGCTAAGGCATAGACCTTTTAAAATGAATAAAAGTAACATGATAATATAAATGTCATGGTTTCGGATATAGGGCCATTTTCTTGTACTTACCATACATATTTCAAGAAAACTGAAAATGGGGCTAACTTCAAAGCAAACAAATAAAAGAAAACGTCAGATTGGACTGGTATAAAATAACTTAAATTTGTTATTAAAAGTGATAAGTAAAAAAATCAACTTGTTTATTTTTTATTTAAATATTTAGATGGTTCGGGTCGTGCCTTGTAAGCTTCCAAAACTGGATGATCTATGTGGAAAAAAATGGGTAACTTCAACGACTAGGAGCAAAGTTTTGTGACTGTGGGGTAAACGCGAAGATCCTAAACCAAATCTATGACATATTTTAGACCAAAAATACAGACAAAATGCTTTTTATTCTTCGCGAATTAAGCTTCAACTGCTAAATTTTCAGATGCATACTGTTTTTATGACCTCTACATTGTTAATCTATATTTCAAAACCAATTCACAAAAGAACGAAAAAATTTTTTTTTATTTATTCAATTAGCTGCCTTATCGTGATAAAATATCGTGTGTGGAGTTCAGTTACGTATTAAAAAGTGCAAACCTTACACATGATGCGATTGCATGTTTCCTAAAAATACTTGCCCACAAGCGGAAAATTTTCGTGTGAGATCAATTCATTCAGAATCTAAGATTGCATGCATTTTCGAATACATGTAACGTTCCTTCTGTTAGGCCAATTGTACATGACTAAACTGATTGCAAGTAAACAGTCCAAATTAAATGTCACATTTATATTTCAAAATCGTAATTTATTGTTAGCTTTTTATTTGTTAGCTTTTGAAAACAAAGTTATATTTGCTGTCAACAAAATATTGTGGTATTTTGGCTAAGTGAAAGTAAGTAAGTCCTAATTCAGTTAAAGTTGGCACGGAACCCTTAGTGCGCGAGTCCGACTCGCACTTGGCCGGTTTTTTCTGTTTTATTTGTCCTTAGCTGACATTAACTGTTTCTTCATTTTTCCTGTATGCTTTCTTTACTTGGAGACAGTTCTTATTCTAAGGCTCAGGAATTCTCTATTCTGGATTATCTGTATTTTACGCTGTGCCTGTTTCTAGTTTTTGGTAACGGTTATCTACCACGTGAATGGCTGTATACCTATAATCTCTTTTGTTTTCTGCAGTAGCAATAACTATAACAAACATTAATTGTTCTGAAGTAAGATTACTTAGGTCTACTTAAGTCCAATAAGATCATCTGTCTGAAACAAAGTAACGTTGTCTTACCAAGAACAGATCTTAATCATATTTTTTTTACTCTTCACATTAAGAAAGTAGTAACTATCAATGAAATTTGCAAAGCATCAAGCACGTGAGCACGCGAGTTGTTACCCAATTTTTTATCGACGCTAGAAATCGAAATCTTTTTGTGTTGTCAACGTAACTCGTACAATGATACAATCGCCGCCAAAATATAATTCACACGACTAATTGAATGAAAGCTGGCGAGTAATTGCCGAAAAGCGTTTCGTCTGCGATCGGTCTGCGATTCTCTAATGTAATAATGGCCTGCAAAATTGGTTTTCCAGTTCACCTACACGCTAACGTTAATGCGAGTTACGCAGGCTTTATTGTAAAAGCTATAGAGTTGATTATGCCGTTGCGAATCTGTACGTGTCTTGAAACTTTCGCTGGGTAAATTATGGGTATATAATGATCGACAACTGATGTTTTAGTGACGACATTTGACCGATGACTGTTGAACCGACTGCGTTTACTGGTAATTGAGTGGGATTTATGGATAAGTACAAATTGCGGTGCGATTTGCTGACGATATTTTGATGTCTTGTGTTACGTTTGTCGTTCGTGCATCATGGTCACTACCATTGTCAGTGATGTGATATAACACTGGCATTGGAGTTGAGGTAAAAATGCTAAGCGATAAGTAATTTTTGAACAATGTTTAGGAAGTGGTGTTAAACGGACCAAGGCTAATTCCCTGTGCCCTTTGGCCTTCTCATTAAGAAGTTTTATATTAGACTAGGTTCCCCGCGACTTCGCCCGCGCCAAAAGTCGGATTTTCCATACAAATTTTCATCCCCCATTTCACCCCCCTGATGATTTTATATCGCAACAAAAATTAGCCTATGTCCTTCCCAGTGTCTCAAACTATCTCTGTGCTAAATTTCATTTGATTCGGTCCAGTAGTTTCGGAGCCTATTCGATGCAAATAAACAAACAAACAAACAAACAAACAAATCTTTCCTCTTTATAATATTAGTATAGATAAAGAAAATCAAACTTGGAAATTGGCCACTTATAGTCCAAATGTTTAATTTAAAATATAATCCAACTTACACTGTACTGGCGTTATGAAACTATGAATATTATACAAAACATTTTACAGTTTAAGTTATGCTAATAGGACAGATAATTTAGGTTGAAGACGGATATTTTTATTTATTTAGGAAAGATCTTACACAACTAAAATAAATCATCATTTATTTCCAGATAAATCACTGCAACCTAGTAACACACGGCCTAATCAATCATGACAACCAGGTTTTCAATCTAATGTGACCAGACATTATTCTGGTATCCGTTACAGTCTAAACACCTAGTTTACTTAAATACTGAGAACAGCATAATCCATCGAGGCTGCTTTCCCCCATATTTTGCCTACGTTGAGCTGGTCAGAACGAAATAAAGGCGTTGCATTATGCATAGAACGAGCCTCTAAATGCTAACTGCCCCGCGAGCATTGGCGTGCAACCCACGACATGTATGATAGTGCTCGCTGACATCTTAATTTTTAGCCTTTGCACACTATTTGTAATCCAACTGCCGTATTATTAAAGCAGTAGCGATGTTTTTTGCGCTTCTATTAGTTTTATGAATTTTACAACAACCCTCCCCTTTTTTATTAAGAATTTCCTGCAAATGATGTCTGGGAGAAATCGCTCTTAGTGCCCGCCGACTTTATAAATCTTTCTGTGCATAGATATTTATTTATGGTCTGCTATGTTGTTGAATATAGGAGTTTCTAGGTTGGTATACCAATAAGTTTTGATACAAATTGAAAGCTGAAATCGAACAATTCTAAATGATTCTCTTGGCGAGATCTAAGTTAAAAACAATCGTAAGTACCGTAATAGGTGTTTAGTAAACGTCTGGAAGTTTCTGTTCTCATTTTAGATTCTGCTTCACAACTTACCAAACATAAACAGTTTTCCTGTAAATAACTACATAATAAGTACTGTTTTCCCACTAACTTAATTACTGTGAAGGAATACGATGAACGCTATGAACATTCGTAATGATTTGTAATGTTTTGCACTAGGATAAAAGCGCATGTTAATAATCTCAGTTTAATAGTCTATCTTTCATAATGATCCATGAGATAATCACGACTTGACATCGTCTACTAGTTCATACGTTCCATAGTTCATTACGTGTCAATTACTCTATTGATAACAGAAAGTACTTAATTTACTCATTACCGTTGTATCCATTTGTACTATTTGCAATCAAAAGGAAAATAGTGAAAGGGGATCAAGAATTCGCACCGCGAATTAGATGTATGTTTAATTACCTTATTACAAGGCCTTTTGATGCTAGCTCTCACCATCTTTTGTGTGTTTTAGTCATTATACATTTGCGGTTTGCAAGAAATCAGTAGAGCCATTCTTTAATGTCTACCTGAATTAGAATAGAGAGAGTCACAATTATTACATGCAAATAGTGTTTTTGTTCACAGTAAGTACATATTTTTCAAAAGTAGCATTACGTTTTGTTGTTTTAGTTATATTATACTAAACAATATATCGTGAAAGTGTCTTGTTTATTACTTAAAATTAAGTTATGAGTTCATTGTTATCTACTTAACTGTACTTGACGTTGACGACTTATCTCGTCAAATAACTCTTCAACGTCGATATGTCGCTGTGTTTTACGTTCTAACTGAAAAATGTCATTCAAAATTGCTAATAACTTCGATGAAAGGCAGTAATTAGTAAGCATTGTGATTATTCAATAATCATCAATCAAAATCGGTATCAGTACGGAAATCTTTGAAAAAAACTGGACGTATTTCTTTGTTGCGTGTGTAGATATTGTTAGTTAGATTTAGTGGTTATTAACTATGGCCAGTGGTTCTGTGAGTGAACACAGTGGGGATGTAAGTGCCTATTAAGTTTTACAATGTTGTATGATGCAGAAGTAGTGCATCAGATTTATCTTGCTGATTCCGACTTTAACTGAATTTTATTTATTTATATTATTTAAAAGCTTAAATTATTTTAAAGTAAAATAGCACGCGCCCGGTTGTGGTTGGTCCTCGGCGGTAATATGCAAAAAACCAAACGCCTCCCGGGATGTTTAATTCTTACTTTTCAAACTTATTAATTTATTTGGTAAAATCGTTTATACTCAGATAAATTACTGTCTCAAAGTGATAAGCATTTACTTTGCAATCTAAAGATTAGACATTGTGTTGTGTATATGTATTACCTTCCTAACTACCAAACTGTAATGAACTAACTACGTACCTAAAAACCTTAAACTTCAACTTTTAATTATGATATGATATCTTTTCCTAACAAATTGTAGATAGGTAGAGGTTATCTTTTAAATGAGATAATATAAATCACTGGTTGTTACTCTTTCAAATTTTTGAAAACCGTTATTTGATACGCAAAATTACAACAACGCAAAAAATATTTAAATTAGTTTATTCAAAAACCATCCTAACTAGCAAAATAGCCATCGACAATTAAACAAGATAGAACAGTTACACCGTATCAAGTAAATAACTGTTGCCACAGATAACAATGATAAATCCAGCTTTTTGCCCGAATCATAGTAATTTGGTAATTTAGTTCGGCTTAAACTAGCGTAACTGCGCTTCCGATTTGAGTGTCAGTCAAATTGTGTGATTAACTGTGTGTTCACCACATTATGGTTAGGTGCTAGTGTTGTGCGATACTTGTGCTAAACCGGGACATGATTATGAGGTAGGATCGAGTTCACCAACACATGTTTAATTTTTAATCAGGCGGTTTAACATTATTTGACATATTTTGTATGGGATTTCTGTCAAATTAACCGTTAATTGAGGTTTAGGGCTGTTTAAAAGTTGGTGAACTCGGGTCTTTGTTGTGATTCTTATGGATAAAAAGACTTAAACTGATACAATTGTATTGGTATTAATTAACATTAAATAATGTTTAAAACAAAATTTTATAATAAAAACAATATATAATGTACTTATAAAATATTTTATCAATGTTAAATATCTTCAGCTTTAGTGTGCGAATAATATGAAAATTTTGGAAAAAAATGGCATTTCATATATCGTTAACATCATAAGTACCTAACAGTTTTTCAGTGGTATCTTCCTAATGGTACAAGGTATTTTGCGAAAAGGGGAATTTTTAGAATGATTTCGCGAATAAGCCCAATAACGACTGCAGGTCATTTTGTGAATAGGTCCAACATCTACTAAGCCCATTAAATGAATAAATAAGGATTTACTAGGTACGCGCCATACAAACACGAAGCTCAAACATGGCACAATTTTCAACTGAGATTTTATGTAACAGTCAAGTTGTCAATTACTGGTTAACAAAAGATGATATGATTGATCTACAGATATAATTGATTTAAGGCTACCGAAAGATGGGACGTCCCGTTTCTCTCTCTCTCTCCAGTCGATCCCTCATTACTGAGGATCGTGGTCATTCAAGCCTCTCAAACGGACGATTTGCGTCCATCGATTCCGGTCTGCAGCAACCTTCACCATATGGTAGAATTTGGATGGACAGGAGGCCACTTTTATTTGGTCTGTCCAACGGTGATCCACCTCGTGATCTTCTACCCTTATTTATTACCAACGACGTATTACCTCGAAAAGTTGGTACTTTTCGAGGTTGCCATCCTTTTTACGCATAACGTGGCCGAAATAAGGGAGTATACGTTGTGGACATGTGGTGGACAGTCGGGTCTTTAAGCCGAGTTGGGAGAAAATAGAAACATTTGTGCGTTCGGCCGTCCATGTATTCTGACCCAGCACTACATTTCCGAATTTCATATCGAACGTCCCGTTTATTCATCGTTAATTATTTGGCAACACTATTTTATCGTAAAGACTACGGTGCTCTATGAAATCTTGATACGTTTCGCTGGCGTGCTTCTATGCCTGCAACGTGGGTCAATGGCTTTGAGAAAATTTCATATGAGCTTTTAATGATCTATTAGGAATTTTATTGCAGCGGTTTATATAAAAATCTTAACAATTACTCTACATTCTTTGTTAACATTTTTTTAGTTATTGTGTAGATTTTATTTTAGAACAGTTGCTATTGTTGCCAGTTTTTCAATCTAAAAATATAAATATAGATAATTTACTGTGGTCTTTGCAAAAAAATTAGTGCGTTACAACTCGTGCGTTAAGATTAAGTCTAATTCGTACTAATTTTAGGCATCATTATTTAGAAGTTGCCTACAGTAATGAAGGCTTCACGGTCCTTTGACATGGATACGCATTATGATTTAGATAAATAATTTTACGTAAGTAAGACTGCAGGAGCAGGTTACTTGAAATTATAGACTGGCCTTATTTGAAGTGTTCATCAATCAGACCTTTAACATTTAACCTTGTAAATGTTGACGTGCACCACCGTAACTATACCAATAACCGGTGTTTTTCGTGTGGAACTTGACAGATTTTTGACGTTTGTAATAGTAGTTAAAGTAAGTGCGGGTGCAACCCAGTCTACGAAGTGCTACGCCCTTAGGCAAGATTCAATTATTAACAGCGAACTTTGCTAACAACGAAATGTCTTTAAAAGTCAGTGAGTTTGTGTGACATTGCGATGGCTTATGTCACTTTCATACATAGCGATAACGAACTTCGTTATAGAATAGATTGCCACTTCTTTACTCGCCCTTGCCACTATACATAAGTTACACACTGGTCAGCACAGACCTAACCTGTGTAACCTAAAAATCGTGTGTGTAACTGTGTAACCCAAGTGTTTCCTTACGTGCTGTCATCCGTACCTGCGTGTAAGAAGAAAATATCGGTTTTAAAAACTTGACTAGTGCCTGCTGCGTCCTAGCTGCGTCACGTACTAGAAAGAATTTAAAGCGCCTCTACATCGTCAATACTAGTTTACATACAAAATCCATATTTACAGCAGCAGTGACATTTTGATGCGGTACTGTTACAAATACGCCAACTATTACGCGAAGCAAAGAATGTCCAGTCTAACGAATCGGATGCCTTTGCGTGTGGTTCCACCCACTTCTAGCGCCTCGAATATAAAGATCGGGAACCAGACCAGTGGAGCAGATCGCACACAGCTCGGACATTGACAGCATAAACGTGTAAGAGGTTTTTAATTCTATTTGTAGACAATATGGTAAAAAGAGCGGTCAGGACGCTCGATATTGATTAAATTTTCAATTTCCTAATTAGATGTTCTACAAATCATGCAGTGTAATAACTCCTTTAGTGTAAAAGTTGTAATTGTGACTCTGTTTCTTCTGTCAACGTTATTATGGAATAATTACCAATGTTTTTCTGATCATAAGATTGGTTGATAAATACTCAGTTATATCACAGATCACCTAATATTACTTTTGACCTCACGATTTCAAATTTGTCACTTAAAGTAGTTCAGTACTGAAATCTAAAACATCCACATACTAGAGCTACATCACATAATTACCTAGGTACGTAAGAAAATTTATTTGCTCTAGATACTAATACTCATTTTAAAAACAGGTATATCTCTTCTTTATTTAACCGACCCATATGACCAATGCATCTCAGCTCAGCCTTTGAAACCGCCACACGCTGTCCACAAATTACCATATACATAGTACCCACTTTATCTAAATCCAAATAAAATGCACGTTGCACTAGCGACGTTACATTATGTGCCCCACAGATACTGTTACGATTCCGGTAATACATATACGCGTTATAAATATTAATGCGACTGAAACAGTGTGTGAACTGAAAATTTAAATGTCCGGAACGCTAGCACGTGAGCTGTGTGTAAAAGTTTTACTCGTAACTGTTCCAAAAGCGAAAATAAAGATCGAGGTGATTAGTGGGCCTAAATTGAGTTGACCGGAGCACTGTGCGATGTGATTGGGGTAATTGATGTACAAGTAACTTCTTTAACTCGTAAATTAAAACTGAGCCCTGACTTGAGATCGAGGTGATTAGCGGGCCCAAATTAAGTTGACCGGAGCACTGGGCGATCTGATTGGGGTACTTGGCGTACCACTAACTTCTTTAACTCAGTTAATTAAAACAGGGCCCCGCTTGAATATCTTTTTGCAAAAACTAAACAAACAACCTATTCAAAAAGTAAAAACCTATTATTAAGACTCCACTATCTGTCTGTCTGTCACCAGGCTGTATCTCATAAACCGTGATACCTGGTTAAACAGTTGACATTTTCACAGACGATGTATTTCTGTAGCCGTTATAACAACAAATAAACTAAATAAAAAATATATATATATATTTAAGTGGGGCTCTCATACAACGAACGTAATTTTATTCCTGTTTTTAAAAATTAAAATTAAATAAACAAAAAAGGTGTATAATGTTGTTGTTTATACAAATGATACGGAACCCTTCGTGCGCGAGTACGACTCGCACTTGCCCGGTGTTTTTTATTAGTCATATTCAGTTGCTTCGTTCTATTGTATTCGGGGGTTGCTGACATTTAATATGACTGACGACCTGAGGAAGGTGGCCGGTGGTGGCTGGATGCGAGAAGCGTGAAGCGAGACCGTGAAAGTTGGCGCCGTCTTGGAGAGGCCTATGTCCAGCAGAAGACTGCAATAGGCTGATATGATGATGACATTTAATTGTTTCTTAGTTTTGGTACATATCATATGATAGAGCCTACTAGTTTTTTTACTAGTATCTGTTTTCACAAGCTATCTCTAAATTACGGTGTTGTCCCCAATTTACTCAATCAAAAAGTTTCAAGCTCTGTTCGTCATTTTTCTTTTCTTCCCGCAAGTATATTTTTTTTTTTAAATACCAACAACCTCTTAAGAGTCGATTCTGGTGGCTAATTTTGGGGTTTTGGTCTTATAAAGAATTTTGGCACAATGTTCGACCACCAGAATCCACCCTTACGAGATCAATTGTGTTTTTTATAATAACCCTGTATACAGGAAACTACTATAGGAGCATTCGATCTTGTATTAAAATACCGGGGTATATGACATATAACGCATAAGCATGCAAGTAGCGGCAGATCGGGGCGTGAACAAACGCTTCATACATAGAAACATGTCGCAAATATTACTACGACGGATTGGAATGCGATGTTACAGTAACGTCATCATTAACGAGATGGATATCGGTAAAGAATATTGGAAAGTTAACGTTTCAAGTGTGAGTGAATTGCAAATTTTGAATATTATTGAATATGATTGGCAAAACATAGATAAAGCTATTATTGACTACCGCGACCGTTTTGGTGTAGTGGTTCGCGCTCCGGACTGCAAAACCAGAGATTGCGGGTACAAATCCCGCAAGGGGAATTAGTTTGTGTCATTAACACGAGTAATGGGTGTTTATAAACGAATATAAGTACCTATGTCTTCCGTTACCTTAGGTGCCATAGCACAAGCTCACGCTTAATTGGCGTGTTTGTTAAAACAATTTATTTACTACTCCAAACAGGTGAGAATGGTTTATGAATAATAATATGAACCAGCGAAGTTATACTCATTACCTACTTATAAATATGGAACCGTTTCGCTTACTTAAATAAATTGTCTTCTCAATAAAATGCCAACACCTCCTTTCTCGTAACGAATAAGTGCGTATTTACGCGTGAATGAATACTAAAACGCGGGTGTCGTATTCATCGCAGACCCTGACTGATAGGACTTAGGAGTGATAGGAGACGTGTGATACTATCTGGGGCAGGACATCTGTCGGTGACACTACAGTTAGTACGTGAGAAGCATAGATTAAAGGAAGTCGAGATGTAATGTGTGTTTTGTTTATATAAAAGTCAATGATATGAAGCGGAAATTGATTGCCTCAAATTGAGCAAATTGCTCAATTTCGCATTCAAATATGACATTTGACACGTAAAAGAACGTGTGCTCCAAGCATCAAATTCGAATCGCCGCGCAGTGCGAAATGACAGATCGCTTTTTTTTTTAAATAAATACACTGTCAGTGATAAAAGGGGTATGTAACTGTCAACATGATTTTGTAGGTATTACGGAGTTCTGAGGCAACAAATATAAATAACGTTGTCTGTTTATTTTAAGTCAGTATCATTCACTAGGTAAGAGATATCATAACGAGTAAATAGGTCTTCTTTAGAAATTCTAGTTCCTCATATATTGTTCTGTCTGTAACTTTTACGTTAAGTTTTAATTTTTCTATTTCCATTTGTATTGTACAGTTAAATTATGTATCTTTTAAATCAATATAAAAAAAATACTATTGCATATTATTCATACAGAAGTATGAATTACTTCCGTATAAATAAATATGCAAACTGCTTCTGTATAGAAAAAACACCAATTAAATGCGTCGCCGGTTTAAATACTCAAATAGGTATATTTTTAACATATGCTACTCTGTTTTTGATATATTGATACGCAGTCGATAGCTCTTTTTCCATCTTACTATGGTTTGCAATTGCATCAAACCCTGTTTTGACTTTTCTAAAAAACAGGAAAGTTTGTTAGGAAATATCAGGTTTCGTTATTTTGTTCATACAAATCTCCAATTTCATAGGTTAGTACTCCTAATTTAGGATATAGATTATCTAATACTCTAGCAGCATCTTTCATTTTACACTTCCAATATATTATTTTGACATTCCATGCACTATACATTTGTACTCTTACTAAACGTCAGTCCATGTTACTTCTTCATTTCAAGGGGATTAGTATACGCAATGGTGCAGTGAGAATTGCAAGGGATACGTATAGGATTAACGTCTCGACTGTCCACAAGTTACCATAGATCTACATTTCAAGATTAGTTTTCTGATTATAGCAGCACCTAAGGATTGGAGTTTTGTTTATAAGGCGCGTAATGTTGTTAGTATGAATAAGAGTAGTATATCTATCTACTATCTAATTATTAATAAACAAAGGGATAAATTTAAATGTACATCAAAAACAATCAATTTGTGTCAATCAATAAGGTAATAATGTTTTCTTACAATTATGTACCTTAAAGGTACATACAAACAATAATATTTAGATTTTTTGTACTCGTAATAATATCAATTTTTAAGAAAAAAGTATGCTTACATACCTACCTAATAATCGGTCGGTCGGATCGGAATCGGTCAGCAGCGTCATAATTTTACATGAAAACCAATTCATAAGTTTAATAAACCAGACCAGAAATAACTCAATGATAATTTACAACGGATCAATAGCAAATAAAACGCATTGTTAACAGTAGAACCAGTTTGACTAACGCAATAATAAGAAAATACAACGACAGTTATTTGCGAAAGTCAGTACTTATACAAAATACAAAACCAACTCGGCTGGGATATAAAGCAGGCCTTATCTCGGCCTAGTACCGGCGACTGACATAAAAATGTTTTACAATATACGCAATTAGGCACAACTATCTACAGTGTAGAAACACTGTAGTGCCAGTGCTAAAATATCGAAGATCAAAGATAAAGAAGCAGTGGAACCAGAGCTATTTAACTGTTTGTAGAAGTGTACAATTTAACATTTCCGCCAAGTGTACAGACTTTTGTCTAAGTAAGAACTTTAGATTATTAGTAAATTATTAATTTTTTATTATTTGAATTTAACTGATTTCAATTAAGTAAATTATATAGTACATTTTGTCTGGTTAAGTCCGGAAAATTTGCATCTACTTCCTGATAAGCACTAACACATATATCGGGAATACAACGTGCACTTTTTGTCTATCGGAAAAGTAAGGATATAAATCAGATTATATAAATAAAGGTATTGTTGAAAGATTTTGCTAAAATTCGCATTTTTTCTAGTTTCATACAAAATAATAAAATTATTACTTTGCACTCGGTGTGTCCTAATTACGCTACGCGCGCCCATTCTAAGTTGTAGTATAAAGTTGACAACGTAGCGCGCTCGAAAGTGTGCTTAAACACAATGAATGGAGATGGGTAAGCTGGCAACGTCGCAAAAAATCACTGAGAGCAAATAATGACTAACTGATTTTCAAAAACAATCAAACTCGTGCCTTATACTTATGTTAGAATAAAGTCTTTCAGGAAAATATTACTTATACTTTCTAGAATCCTTGGTTAAATTTTCCGAAAAACAAAAAGAGCACGTTGTACACGAAAAAAATAATATTAATTATGAAGATAGTTTTAATGACCATCCATGTATGAGTAAAATGTATCACTTTTCAAAACACTAAAAGAACTTAAACTTCTTTTGAGTTGATTTAAAGTCATTCGGCAGCACGTCAGGCTACCTGTTTGATCTACGACAACAACTTTTATTACGTAGGGAAT
The DNA here is from genome assembly GCA_949316185.1 of Pyrausta nigrata. NCBI lineage: Eukaryota > Metazoa > Arthropoda > Insecta > Lepidoptera > Crambidae > Pyrausta > Pyrausta nigrata. The sequence goes on from OX438943.1 coordinate 14,155,667, forward strand.
AGAGGCAGTCTCAAATTCACGTAGGGAATAGAGGTAGTCTCAAATTCACGTAGAGAATAGAGGTAGTTTCAAATTCACGTAGGGAATAGAGGCAGTCTCAAATTGACGTAGGGAATAGAGGTAGTCTCAAATTCAATGTGAGGTAGGCTTACGTGCGGTTAAAGATTTTTATCGGAAATAATTTTCTTTATTTTTCAAGATTTTCAAGGCCAGCCTGTATGTTGAAATAAAACAAGGTGTCAAAATTCATTTGTCGGTGTCAAAGTTAATTTATTTGATACTTTTTAATTGGTAAACAGAAGCGATGAGAAAACTCATAATTAACGTCAGATATGTCAATGTAATTAAAGCTGAGTTTAAGACGACTGGCCCTTTTATACTTTAATTACACATACTGTAATAAATACCAACTTTATTGTGTACCAATTTAGGAAGAGACATCTTTTTATGAGTACCTTTATTTACTTCTTGTTTGCTTTTTTCGTTTTAAACTGATTGGACTTATTTGGAACCATTTTAAAAAGGGAATTAGGTATATACATTAACACACTAAAATAGTTATCTCATTGGTACTTTCATGTCAATAAACGTGCAACTAATTTGGATACTCCTAAAGGAAAAAAAAACCGGCCAAGAGCGAATTAGAAGCTCTACTTTTCGCTGTGTGCGCGATGACAGCGCCCCTAGTAACCACAATAAATCGACTTTTAGATCTGTGAAATTATGGGAACTGTATGGTTTAATGGTTTTTGTTTAGTTAATTGACAGCGAAATTAAATGGAATCATCTAATAAGTTTGTGGAGGAATTCAAAATGAGTTAAAAAAATCCATGAACTGTTTGAGTAAGACAAACAAAAACGGATTTTTTTTTTGTGTTTGTGTGAATAAATGAATAGAATATGAAAAAGCCGGAAAATTCTGTATGATAAGTAAGCACGAATTATGTTTTATCAGCAATAGCTAACAAAAATAATATTCAAGGAAGCAATAAAATCACAAAACATACGTTTATTATCGTAAAAGCGGTTCTATGGGAGCTTCCGAGTCTTGTTTGCGATTTTATAATGTTATAAACTTCGCAAGGGTGCTTTTACTGAACAAACCGACAATGCAACAATGTTAACTTGATACACAATTTAGTGTTATTGTTGCCAGTCAGAGACTTTTGTGGCTCTGAAGGTGGCTAGTTAATTTTTCACAAGCTCCTTACTTTGCACCTTATGGATAGGCACTACTTAAGTAAGCAGGTTGTATTTTTTGCTACTGTAAGATAATGCAATGTCTAAAGTAGGTAGTATACAGCAGGTAAGGCATGTATGTACTCGAACTATTACCATTTTGTGTATTTATCTAAATTTAAAAACATTTTATATTCAGTATCTCCTATGCAATATTGGTAGGTGGTTTACCAAAAAAAAAAACCAAGGTGAAAAATTATTGACCACCATTTTGGATCTAAGAACATCTTAATTGTAACCTGAATCCCAAGAAATATGAAGGGAAAAAAATTGTCTTGTATGTTTAATATTTTAAAAATCGTGCTACCATTAAGGTTTTAAAATCGTAGTTTCAGCTATGTCACTAAAGATAAATAATTTTGAGGAGTCAAAAAGCCTATTGTTTCCAAATAAACAGCTTGTCTGCTTTTAACTCAAATTGGACTAATTGCCAATACATTGTCGAGTAACTTATACGGCAAGCAACCTTTGAAGTGTTGATCTTCGTAATAACCCGTTCCATACTCCTCACGATTACCCGTATATTGGTCTTAATGCAACCATCCTTTTAAAAGTATAATTACTTGTAATTGGTCGGTTAACCCTTAACAAGACAAAACCATAAAACAAGACTAGCCTAATAGGTTTTTAGCATACAAATTTTGAAACTGTTATTGCTTTTTTCCCTTTTGAATCTGATGGTGATTCTAGATTTCAGGAATATGCAGAAATGGTCATTTATGAAGTTTGATCGGTTTGATATTCGAAGTAAATGATGACACAGATCTTTTTGAATATGGCCTAAAGCCAAACTAGTCACATAATACTAATTGACGATAATAATATTGTTACCAATTTAGAGTTCAAAGTTGTATCTAGGTAGACACCTACACATTTTTTGAACAAAGAAAATAATGCCTACTATACCATACTCGTAGTATGATGAAAAAAACACAATTCATTTGGATGTTATTTTCTTTATTTAAAAGCAGGTTTTTAGCGATGGGTTTAAATATGTTTGGTCAAAATCGGTTCAGCTATTTTAAGGTCATGAGCTCTTAAATAAGTTTTAAAAAAAACGCCAAACCAAACCAGAAAAGTAAACATTTAAAAAGTCATAAAAAAATAATATCTTTCGTTGGTTGAGGCATCTAATTCTGAAATGTTAGGCTCATTTAAATGGCGCTATAGTGTCTTGGCGCGATGGCGGTAGCACTTAAGTCAGACTGTGCCAGCACATAGTTGAATACAACTACTTCGAACTTTATGGAGGCTTTCCATTTAACAATATCCGTAAGTCATTTCTTGTACAAGCTTAGCAATGGACCCAAAACCAATACCACCGTGCTTCACAATCCTCTTGTACAGTCGTCATAGCTTAGGAATTTGCTACTGCATAAGGCACCGTCCACACTATGGCATAAGTTATGAATACACGCATGATTAAAAATCAGTGTTATAGGTAATTCTTCAGATCGTTATGCTAAAACAATTAACTAAGTAAATGCTGATTGTGCAACAATTAAAAAAATGTTAATGTTTAGTAAAACTATTTTAATATTTGCTGGCGATTCTGGGTTTTTTGTACATGAACTTTTGGCCATGGCCTTTGTTTTAAGCAAAAAATAAGTCTTCTTCACACTTTAATTGACCTAAAAAATGAAGGCTTGAAACTATTTATCAATGGCGTAATTTTTTAGGACATGTTAGATTCCTGAAACATCATTGATATGTTCACCCATCACATTTATTATTATTGTATCATTTAAAACGGATAAACGCCCAGTTTCAAGAACATTCATTAGCTTTTAATGCCTCCATTAGCTACTAATGCATCATTAACTTGACAGATTCAAGGCGATAATGACACATTCTAATTTATTGTCAGTTTTTGCAACATTTTGAAACATTAGGGCTCTATTGTACACATCTGAGATGGTTGAAGCGGTGCTCCGACTATGTCATGTCATATTTGTGCACCAGTGAGGACTAGCCTTAACACATCTTGGCGTTCAACTTAATCAGGCTTCGCCAACACGGAACGCATTTCAAGCCCTAAGGTCCTTTAGCGTCCTAGTGATTAGTTAAAGAGACAAATGACTGCGCAGCTGGATTAAAGAAATCTAAGCTTTATTTTTATATACTTAGAACTGTATAAGAGTGCTAGAGCTATAGTAATACAGGTGCTACTTGATGTATAGCACCAATTAACTTAGTTGACACGTCTGAATGCAAAATGGAGTGATGGTACTGTGGCGCGGCAGTGATTTGTTGCTGTGTGCGTGAGTAATTCCCTGTAATACGTTATACTCCGGATACGTGTAATTTAGAAAGTGAATTAGCAATAAATTGACGTGAATGCTTTAATTATCATCGGAAGCATTTGAAATAGGTTTTCAGAATAATAACTTTTAGTAAAATATAAAGTACTTATAGTTCTAATGACTGATAATTTTTCTTATGTATTTTTATCTGCATAAAAAAGATACTTAAACTTATATTGAAATATTCGTAAATATTAGATACTTCACTTGAAAAAAAAAACCGCCTGAAGCGTGAATTAAAGAGCGCAGCGTTTCTCGTATACATTGTGTGTGATTGTCAAACCACTCAGTCACTCAGATATTATCCAAGCATCGTGCTTATCACTTAAAACAATAATAATAAAAAAACGTGGAGTTTTTTTTCTATTTCCCCTACCCTTCGTCATTTACTCGACCTTTTGAAATTTTCATTTCTATCTTTTAAATATTAAACCTAACAGAAATACCTACCACCGTAGATACCTAACAGACAATCTCAGGCTTTTTAAATTTACGTGGCATATGGTTGCTCCTAGATATTGAAGCCTGATAACAAACTGTTTATCTATTTCCTTATTCATGGTTTTAGCAAATACTCTTTACCTAGATAAACTCAAACTGTAAACAGAATTCAATTGTATTTATCCAAACGCAAGTCTTTCTGTTCATGTTTGCCAATTTTGTGGACTTATGAACGTGGCGTAATCTGACAGTCAAATATTGAAAGTCAAATATTTGCACCGATTGGGTTGTATGGAATGATGGGCAAGGTTGATAGAAGTAAGAAACAGTAGGTATTTTATAAAATGCTTAAAGTAGTTTATCATATAACTTCGTTTAGTGAGATAACAGCAGCAAATGCAAGCAAATCGTATTATTAATCATTGTTGCTGCTATCGAAAAGCCTCGGCTTTAGGCTATTCATCTCTCTTTTGTACTTAATTTTTTAAATGGTCAAAGGAAGTAAAACAGAATTGTTTCTTTAAGTGTATTATTGTTACAATATATACAACTTATTAATAAAAATTAAGGTAAATTACTTAATACAACACAAAAACAAAAATTATAAAAAGGGTCCTTGTGGTAAGGTTCCCAGGATGCTGGCAGCATTACCGCGCTGGATAGCGATGCTTATACGCTGAGCAAGGTAGCTGCCAGCTCTTAGGTCACCACTGATGTCAACTAGCCTCTTGGAAATCTCTTTGAAAAAAGAGAGATCTTTAAGGGTACTTTTTTGTGAAGATCTAAATCAGTTAATTAATTAAGTGTTTTGTACCGATTAACAACACGCAAAAACAGCAGACCAATAAAATTCATGAGTTGCGAACGTCTGTTTTCCCGCCATTCAGCTTCCGTTGCAAATGGCTTCATTTAAATGTATTCTGGCAAATAAATTACCTCGACCCAAGGCAAGGTGACATAAAATCTGATTCCCACGTGTGTAAACTTGTCTTTGGACAACCATAGAGTGATGAGAGAATGGTGCAGTGAGTAACATTTGACCAAGTTACAGGCGTACGTGGATCAACACTTCTGCAATATTTAAAAAGTTTGAACTAAACAAAATGATGATGATTCGAAGACAGAAAGTTTTCAAATTGCTACTATGATAGGTTTTAGCTTTCAAATGTCTGAAAAGCAATGATAGCTTTTAAAATAATTAAAACATTTGAAAACACGATGGTCATAACAAAACTTAAACATATTTTGCATTTATTTGAGATGGTCAAATTAAGATGTATTACACGATTGTAATAATTAAAATACTTTTTTTCTGTCAAAAAATATTGTCATTTTGCCATTGTTGTTATTTCAATTTTAACAGTTGAAGTATCCTATATCAATCGGGATGGTGAAAGGATTCTATTAATACCACACACATCTAAATCAGCTCAGGCTTTTAGAAATTATGGTGGAATAAAGAATCATACATATGTACATACATGAACCCTGAAAACATTACTCTCCTTCTTTGGACAGTCGCGTAATAACGACAAAATGACAATTCATTATAAAGTATGTCACTGTTTTGGAATTGATCTCTTAATATTGTAGATTGCTATTAGTGAAGTGGCTTTAAAATTAGACATTAAGCCTCCGCCGTCTAGCGAATGCGTGTTTTTTTTTGTTGACATGTTTGGACCTACTATTTGAAACTCTATTACTTATTCTGATAGAGCAAGTGCAATTAGCTTCTTTTTTGTTTCATTTGAATGCAATTACACGACTTAAATAGCTACAAAAGTGTCCTAGAATGGTGTAAACTCTTTGGCACTTCGGATGCGTTTTTGCTGACGGTCCCTGCCGGATGGGCTAGCGAGATTCCTACACGCTAAGTAAAGGTCAGGACACATTATGAGCCGGAGGATGAAAAAAAAATACCATTGAACTAGTTTTTGTACTGTTTTTTGCGCTGTAAATTTTTGACATATTAACAAATTGTTATCTGATAGGACTCGATTCGATAGAGCAATTCATTTAACTAAACCAAGTTAGTAGTTGTAGTATTTTAACTACAAAACACAAATAGGTTTTTATATTATCTACCGAAATGAAAATAAATAAATAAAATTAAATTTCGTAAAAACATGCAAACAAATTGCTTAAGTTAAAAATATATATAAATAAACATATTAAAAAACATTGTAAATATTATACATAAAATAGTACCTGTAACTAATTAGTAATCAAATCGACTTCTAACTTGTTTTACCTTGCATGTTGATTGACACTTTACCATCAAAGTCAATCTTAAAAACACTCCAATGAATTTTAATTTGACATTGACAACATCGGTGCGCATGATTCCTGTAAGAAAAATTGAACTTTTTTAAATCAACTCTTAAGCAATTCATTTATGGAGAGATCTTGACAACTACATGTCATCTGTCCATACCTGTTAGTGAATACATGAAAGAATAACCAACCATGCCTAACTTCCTTGCAGATTTCTTTTTTACCAAAATCAGGTTTATTAAGCAAGCTTCAATAAGCCGGCGGAAATTGTATACATCTTTGTAGGAGGTATGAGAGCTTGCGTGTACAAAATAGAACTGTCAGTCAAGCAAGCAGTTTGAATATAAAAAAGTTTATAAATTCCAACATTCTAGACCATGGTGGCTGGATGCGAGAAGTTGAGGAATGTGAAAGATGGCGCCGTCTTGGAGAGGCCTATGTCCAGCAGTGGACTGCAATAGGCTGATATGATGATGATGATGAACATTCTAGACCACATGGTTGCATTGAAAATGCTGATCTCTTAAATAGATTGACATTAATTTGCACCTAGTGTATCACCAGCTTTATGTATTTAGTGATGAAGATAATGGTAATGAGAATGTTGGCGGTGATCATCCGTATCACTAAAAGATCGTTACAGGAAATGAAGAAAAAATACTTTTACACTGTGATTTTATAAACACCTACGTTAATGGTTGACTGTTCGAGAATTTTTTTAGCATTATGTTAAAAAATATTCGTGCAGAAAGTAAGTAAAAGTGTAGAATAAAGTGGACTTTTGACTATCTTTGATTTGGAAGTACAGTCGGCAGCACGTCAGGTGACCCATGTAAACTACGAACAGCGTTTATTACGTAGGGAATAGAGGCGGTCTCAAGGTCAAAGTAGAAAGGTCAAGGTAAAAAGTACACACGGCCGCACGTCAGGCTACCCCAGCCTGACGTGCGGCCGTGTGTACTTTTTCATATGTAAATACTCGCATTGTGTTCTATACCTGTACATAACACAATAAAAGTTTACACGAAAACGCAAGTTTACGCAGACGAAGTCGTAGTAGCAGCTAGTATAGGATAATCCATATTACAGCTGCTAAATTTTACTGCAAAAAACCTGAGAAAGTACAAGAGTGATCGTTCGAAAGCGTGTACCATGCCACCATGTCTATCGTTTTTCGCACGTCTTGGCAATTTTTTACCAATTTCCAATGCGCCATTTTAACGGTAAAATGCATTAATATGCAAAGTGTTCGTTTTGAATTTGAATTTTTTCGTTATTGTTGGCACATGCAAACATTGAAGGAAATGTTTGTATTACACTTCGACCGTTTTTGTTTGAAGAATTGTTGATAGTCGTGCGGTTATTATTAGCATGCATATAAATCGGTGGTGCTAATATTATTGTAGTTGTAAAGCGTTTAAACGATTTTACGAATGGTATATTTTTATACAACCAGCTACAAATAAAATTAAAATTGTGTGAATAGTTAATAAATATTATTTCTCGCTTTTTTGGTAACTGAGGCAGCAGACATCATCCGGACAACCAGGTACAAATAAATTAGTGTGAATAGTTTAATGTTATTATTTCTCACTTTTTCGGTTTCTGAGGCAGCAGAATTTATCCAAATAAAACGATTGCCAATTTTTTAGTTTCTGGTTCCTCGCAAAGGTAAAAACAAACTTTAATTTGACAAATACATGAGATTTTCGTGTTGATGTGTGAAAATAGCCTGAATAATCACCAATTTGATGTCATTCGATGTTTTTTATGCTCCATGGCCACACGTAAACCAGTGATATCAATCTACAGGAACGCTATACGTGCTAAGTTTCGCTAGTCGACAGTGCCCTTAAGAAGTTATGAAGTCACGATAACTCTGTTGATAAAGGGGGTCTACACACGCTATCAGTGGGCGCATATCCTTCAGAGCCGCTTAATTAAGTGTCATTAACAGTTTATCAACAAATCTATGCTAGTTAGGACCCGTTAATCTATGACGAGACTGGGGAAAGTGCGTCAAATTAACTGTCTTGGTCTGCATTCAAATAGTAAATAAATATTGGACAACATCACATACATTGCTCAGATTTCAAAGTAGCTTAAGCACTTGTGTTATGGAAATCTGTAACAACAGTGGTATCACACCACCCAAACCTGAGACAATATATAAGACCCGAGAAAATTTGAATTTCCATATTGACCCGACCGACCTTGAAAACCGGTTTGCCAACCAAAATTTTTAAATGTCCTTGAAAATATATGCTCATTTTTCAGTTTACAGCTTTTGGGCCACCTGCACAGATTAGCTATGGAAACGATATTCACATATTATACATAAATTGGTACCTTATTTTTAAACTTAAGGCTTTTAAACTCAATACTTCGGCGCTTTGCAGACGTCGGGGCGGGCCGGGCCGGTCAATTACACCGCGAACGATAGCGCAAAGGGAATCCTATACTGCCAACGCACAGGAAGGGCAAAAAGACCGCGCCGCTCGTGTGCTTTGTGTTCGGGAACACTCACCGGGGTGAGGGCAGTCGCAGGCATCGACGGGCAGACGCGATCTTTATTACTTCGCGGTCAAAAAGACCGGCCCGCCCCGCCGTCTGCAAAGCGCCTTACCGTGAAGCCCACCTACCCACAAAAAAAACCTATTATTCTTAGTATCTTGTGATATATATTAGATCAGGAGTCCTATTTTTGAAATCACTCCTATGCAACACATAATTAGCACTCAACACATAAATTTTGACGTTTACATTTTATCGCTCGCCTTTTGTGACGAGTGCGTAGGGGCATTTATTGCGGGTCCGTGCGGTTGTGTGCAATTGACTCAAACTAAGTATATCGTGTAGGAATTCTATTAGAAAACCCAAAGCATCTGTAATGTAAGCCAGTACCAAGAAGAAACAAATAAAGCTACAATGTATCCATCAAACTACCAAGATAAAGCGTATCTTAATTGATTTAAGAGTAACTAACCCCGTATTACGAACCCGGAAACTATCAGTGTGAATTGCTCCTTTTAATGTCTTGTAAAATTGGTTTCCTCGAAAACCATTCAATTGCGCTACCAGAGAATCACTTAAAAGAACCCTTTAAGGAGAGAAAGGAGATCTAGCCTAACACCACTAACACTGAATAGTTAATTACATCCATATACGAAACAGATGTGATGCAGCCGACAGCTCATGTAGGTATAATATGGAGTAACTAGCGTAACTTTATTTACGTAAAAGTAAAACTCCATTATGAGTGACACCGGTGATAAGATATAACTTGCGCCTTGTCAATCTTTATACTACTGTTATAATACTTGAATATTTATAAATAAATAAATAGTAGAAAATATCACAACATAGCTCTGATCCCAAAGAATGTAGCTTAAGCAGTGTTAAGGAAATCAGAAACAGCGATAATATATTGACCCTAGCGGGGATCGACCCTCACCGAACCTCAGAGATGGTGACATCTTGAAAACCAGTGTGTGAGCCACCCAACCATATTATGTGAAATGCATGTCAATTTGACACGACTAATTTGAAATTAATGACCGATAGGTGACGTGACATAATAAAGACAAACATTTCCAATTAGCCGTCTCATACGAATTCATGTGTTATAACAGGGATATAAATATAATAACAAAGCGGTTTTGTTGTTCATTGTATTATAAAAAAAACACGATTTTAACTTTCATTAAAAGGGTAAGCGAATATTCATTTTGCAGGAAAAACAAACCTATACATCTCTCTACATACTTGTACATAAAACAAATTCGGGTTATGTAAACCATGTATAACTCGACAACGGCGGGACCAATTCTCGTAATCTTTCATTTGTAACATTTGTCTCCTCATATAGCAGAATAACAATAAAAACGTTCCAACGTTTTGCATTATGGAAGTTAAGAGGATACTCGGTCACGTGGCATTTGGAGAATAGGTATTTGAATAAAATGTTGCTGTTTCGATTCAATCTCTGGCGGCCTCACAAGCAAGAAAGGGACAAATGAACTCAGACGATAAATCGCTTCTTACATTTGACCAAAACAGCATTTTGAAGTCCCCTATTTCCTTGCCCAAAATTTGACAAATGATAGTATTTTTTTCGGAAATAATTGATCAAAGGTTAGGACTATGCTCCTATGATTTAGTTTTAGCATTAATTTGCGTAGATTTTTTAGGCGAACGTTTGAAAGTTGAGGTTAAAATTGGCAATATTATTGGTTTTCGAAAGCTCACATTTCCTTTGGTAATTCGAATATAAACAAAAATGAAAAATAGGAGCATAGCTGTGGTAAATTGAGATTTTATGGTAAAAAAAGTTTTGCCTTCAGCCATTATCCAGGAAGAAAACAGGGGACTACGTTTGTATGGAGTAATAGCGCCTAGTCTTTTCCCTTAATTGGGGGAAAGACAGTTTGTTGGGTAAATCTGGCATTCAAGCAGAACAAGTCACCGTTATCAGCTTGTTTAAAATACATGAAAAATTATTAAATAAATTTAGTGCGTACTTTGATCAAACCCAGCTGGCCGTTATCCCAAGAATAAGTAGCTAGAAGCTTGTTACTTAATTAAGCAATAAAAGTAAGTGCCTAGTAAAATTTTCAGCGTAAAGATTAGGTTTTACATTCATAGCTTAGTGCTATAATTGTGTCGATAAAATTATCATGTCATAAAAAAAATGCTTATCTGACAATGAAACTGGAATTTCAGAAGTTCATACAAGTAGTGTTTTCAACACATTCGTGGCACCGTATACGAAGTAGGTTGGCAGCACATCAAGGTATAAATTGAAACTACGATAACGGCTTTTAGTAAGTAAGGAATAGAGGTGGTCTCAAGGTCAAAATGTATAGTTTTAATTGCGGCCTTGTATCTACTTGAATTGGATAATTTAAAATTAAATCACTTAATATTTCTGAGACGGTAAAATGCAATTTGTCATAAACTTAAGAGTTACCTACTATGGCTAATGGCAACACTAAGCTTTGACTACATTCAGTGTCATAGAGTAGGTAGAGCATAATTTGTTAAACGCCTTCATTCACTGCACAAATAATTGTAAACGAGTGGCATAAATAAAAAACGCACAATTGCTTAAGCACACAGATTTAATCGCCGAATCACACACTTTCAAATAATTATGGTTACTCGAACTGGCATAGTTTTAGCTTATTCAGTGGCTGCTGTGTACCAGTCTGCTAGACTGAGCTTTCCGTCGCTACAAAAAGCTTTCCCCCTCCATTATAGCCACATTGGCGGTGGGGAAAGGTGGCAAGCAGTGGCTTGGTGTTGGCTGGCTGTGGGGCTATGGCTGGCTTTGGTTGGCTATGGAGGCTATAGTTGGCTTTGGCTGGGTTGGCTTTGGCTGGCTTGGGTAGCTTGGCTGGGTTTGGCTATGATTGGCTGAGGCTTGACGTTACATAATAATTTGTTTCAATTGAGGTATTCATAATAACAAATTAGACTGTATCGATCTTCTTTTTATTATGTGGCTTGTTAACAACCCGAGACTTTAATAAAGTCTCAGGCTGCCTAATATGCATCTGACATGGTTCGAACAAACCGATGGCTTAACTTGCCATTCAGAACACATATTTTCTTATTGTTCAATCAATCAATTCACGTTGATCAGATTTTTTTTCCGTTTTATTTTAGTCTCTTAATGTTTTTTTTTATGCTTCTAAAGTATACTAAGTATAATTTCAATTGTGGACGCAGCTTTTGGGATAATGTCTAGCCCAAAATTTATGTTATTTTTATTATCTTTTCTATGATGTTAATCTGTTTTGTTTTCCTAAATAAATAAAGATTAATATTGTGAAACAGAATATCAATGGTAAACATGGTTTTAGATCGCGGAGATCTTATTATGCATCAGTTCTAATTAGGTTATTTGATAAATCATCTATTTATTCATAGACCGTTAAACACGTAAGCAGATACAGAACATAAACTTGACTAGCTTCATAACGAGAGTCCTTGTTATACTAACTCTGTTTATGGAAAATCGTCAGTTTCAAATCCAGACCAAAGCCACAGCTCAAGAAGAACAGCTACCTATAATAATCATAAAAGAATAAGGCATGGAAATATAAAATTCGAAAATATGTCAAAAAAGTTATGATTAAGGAACTCGAAATATATATTTTTAGTAAATCCTAAAACGAGATGGATGTTTAGAGAGAAGTGGCAATAAATTCAATTTATAAAATTATTTGATTAGAACATCTTTCTGTCCGACTACTGGCCGTAGTTTACCAGCACCACTGCTCAAATATCGAGTGTCAAATATATTTTTACTAACTAGCTTAATTCCACTTTTACCATACATCTACATTATACACTACACTACGGTCAAATCTGTCTTTCTGTGGCCTATTTCTTAGTACTTAGTACTAAGCAGTTGGCTAATCGGCCGTGATTGGGGCCGCTGTAGCATAAATTCGGCTCGGAGGACATCTCCGAGCTATCTTCTTCTAAAAAGGTAAATTTTAGGCTTTATAACACTGCAGCATGATTTAGTATAATCATTCTTGATTGGTTTACTGCTGATAGACAACTAGAAAATCTGAAAGCTAAACGATTTGTAGCCAAGTATTTCGTATAACTTTACTCAGTTTAGTATAGCCATGTACGAATAATAATATATGTATATCTAAAGAAACTGGGCATTAAACTGTTAGTGCCTGGGCGACCGAGCTTTGCTCGGTTACTACTATTTAATAAAAAAAATATAATTCGCAAGTCTTTTAAAAAAAATAAAAAATGCTATACTTAAACTTGAAAAAAAAATTAAAAAAAAAATAATATAAGATTAATATTCGTCGGTAGTCTCTTCTCTTTTGACTACCAACGGTGCTCACTTATTGGTTCTCAATTTATTGGTTGAGCACCGAACTGTCACGACTTTCGATACCCCTTCGATAATTGATAGTGAGCAGGAAGCGTCCGTATTGAAAAGCAATTTGATCCATGCCCCGATAGTGCTCATTTCGCTTAATTAGTAATGTCTAACTAGACTCATTAACTTCGAGATTAATTGATGTTCACTGGTCTTTTACTTTTATTGGAGTTTGCTTTCGTTTCTAATGTCACAGTTGAGGTGATTGCAGTAGAACCATCATAAATGATAGTCCGACCGCTTAAATAAGACCTCGCCGGCGGGGTACAAGGATGCGGGGTTAGACGAGAACAGGGGATTGGGTGACTTGAATTTTGAAAAGAATGTGAATTTAGAATTTCAAAATGCAAATCACCAAATCACAAAAATTAAGCAAAACACACATAATCACCCTGTGTTCCAAAGTTGAAACTGGTATTGTTGTTTACCAATTGCTTTGGCGCGCGTATTGGTCGGATGGAGCAGTAACTAAGTATTTAGTTGCATTTATCGAATCAGCGTACATTTTTTTTTCTAAATACCTACTGATATGTATTACGTATTTGATTGTCAGTAATGTCGGAAGACTAGATATATAATAATAAAATACTAACTGAAGTTCGACTCAATATTTGCGCAGCGTACGGTAAAACCACAGCTGGTTTATGTTACGCTGTGAATGGATTATTATAAATTTTAAGTATTGATTGCATTTTTTTTAAATAAATAAAATAATAAAATAAGTCAAAGTCAAAGTCAAAAAAAATTATTCAATTTAGGACAGAAAATGCCACTATTGAACGTCAAGAATTTAAAAATCAGTATAATATTAGCCCTTAGGGGGCCCGAACATGTCTCCTTATATTTTGGGCCTTACTAGTGCTTCGAGACAAAACACAGACAATCAGGCAAGTGCTGAGAAGAAGCACCGGAACAAACTCAGTCACCACTAGCTGCCATAAAAAAGTAAAAAAAAATACAATAAAAAGGTAGGTACATCAGTTTGGTGCAGGCTGGATTGTCCATACATTGTCGTCATCAAGATAGTCTTGAATTTTATAATACCCTTTAGACATGAGGGTAGTTTTGACATGCGACTTAAACCTATTAATAGGTAGTTCGACAATATTGTGTGGTATATTGTTAAAAAAATTAATACAATTTCCCAAAAATGAATTAATTGTTTTGGCCAATCTAAAGTCTGGAACGACAAGTTTGTTTTTGTTTCTTGTATTATCAGGATGAATATCACTTTTTTTCGTGAAAAGATCTAAATTTTTGCGTACGTACATGATATTATCAAAAATGTATTGAGAGGCCACAGTAAGTATATTAATTTCCTTAAAGAGTTCTCTCAGGGATTTGCGCGGACTCAGTTTGTAAATGGCACGAATGGCTCTTTTCTGTAAGATAAAGATGGTATTGATGTCCGCAGCAGAACCCCACAAAAGAAGACCATAAGACATAATACTGTAAAAGTAACTAAAATAAACAAGCCTTGCCGTTTCAAAGTCAGTAAGATGTCTTATTTTTCTAACCGCAAAGGCAGCTGAAGCAAGTCTCCCAGCCAGAGTGTCAACATGTGGTCCCCATTGCAACCTCGAATCCAATGTAATGCCCAGAAACATGACAGTCGTCATCGACCATCATTGTGAGTAGACGTGCCGCAGATTTTTTCAAATAATCATAAATCACAGTCAAGGAATACTCATTAACTAAGTGTATGTGGTGTTAAGTGCATAAAGACTAAATCAGAGTGTACGTTACAGTGTCGCGTATCGGCTATTTGAGTGAAACGTATACGAAAGGTCTATCTCCGTCCCTGCCTTACATCGCATCTATCAGTCGCAACAGCGGAGGACCCCCATCTCACCCCCGCGAGTCAACGGACGGCACATACTTTTGTCCCTGTTGCACTTGTTAATAGATCATTATCACAATGTCCTTGCAGAGATCGCCGCCGAACAAATCTACCTCCGCAAAAAACACGCCAACATCAGCGAATTCTGAGGGTAATGCGAGCTCACGGAAGCGAAAACAACCTGAGTGCCATTTGATTTTACTTGAGCAGAAATTCGACGCACGCTTATCAGCCTTAGACTCCAAAATCAGTGACTGCATCACGGCCACCGTCAGAGAGGCGCTTGCAACTGAAATGTCGAAAATATCTAGCATACTTGGTGAAATCAACGTTAACGTAGCCAAATTGAACGCTGACAATGTTAATATTAATAAATCATTAAAAGAAACCAATGACAGGCTAAGTGAAATGGAAATAGGTCTTAATTTTTCCTCTGAGCGCCTAGACTCCTTCGAACTTCGTATAAAAAACGTGGAAACTAATTCATCAAGCGCCACCGCCGTAGTCAGCCAGATCCAAGCACTTGAAGACCAGATATCAAAAATGGAACAGCATGCTAGGCAGTGTAATGTGGAAATAGTCAACTTACCGGACGCCGAGGTGAAAATCTGGTAAACATTCTGGAACGCCTGGGTGACGTCATTAAACAGCCAATACGACCTACAGACATAATCGCAGTCCATCGCGTCCCACACGCTGATTCTAAGAACGCGCGCCCAAAAAACATCAGAGTAAAGTTCACCAGCAGGATAATGCGTGACAACATCATCGCAGCCTACCGTTCTACAAGAGGGCTTGACTCCAGTAAGCTCCAGATAAGCGGTGCCCCATCCAATGTGTACATAAACGAACACCTCACTCTTAACAACAAGCAGTTGTTTCGACAATGCTAGAAAAGAAGGCTACAAATATGTCTGGGTCAAGCACGGCTCTGTCTTGGTGCGAAGATCGGATACATCACCTGTTCTTGCCATTCGAAGTCTCGCCGATATTGCTAAAATCAAGCAATAAAAATATTGATGAGTGTATACATAAGTGCTTACGTAAACACACAACTGAAGAAATGTTCTTATCTTGTAATGACTCACTAAGTTCCGATGGGTATGTACTACTTGTAAACAAAGTGTTTAATAGCCTATGTTTAATGCACGATGTAATATCTTTTAACACCTGTATTAGTTCAATCAGAAATGCTGTATCAAATGTTATTGTTAGGGCGCTGTGGTGCTGGCTATCTATGATGTTTATGTTTAAATATCTGGTTAAATTATTTGAAAACTGTTATCATTACTTATTGTGTAAACAAGCGTACATTGAAGCATAATAGAAGAATAATGATAGGCAATAAAACGTATCAATATTACATGAGTGTTGTGATCTTATTGTTTTGCGTATTTTTGATTCTTAATAACCTTACGACAGGAATAGAACAATCAGGAAACAAAACATGTTGCATAAATAAGTATTTATTGCTGGGTTGTAGATTCGAGTCCAACATTGATAATAATGACATAAACACACATTTAATACACAATTTAACTTTTAAAAGAGGTCGGAATAGAATTGATCCAATGAAATTTTACTTTTTATGTACTATTCTATTATTAAATAATATCATTCAAACTTATTTTAACATATACACACACATAGACCGTACTTTAATAAAAATATCTCAATTAAGCATTGGCAGGAGGGACATGAGCGAGTGAGACTAGAAAACCGGTTTCTTACAACTTTTATCATTACTTTTTTACAAAACAAGCTTATAAGATGGCTAAGCTAGTTCTATCAATTTACTATCAGAACTGCCAAGGCTTGCGTACAAAGTTACACACTTTATACATGAACATCCTGGCCCACAATTATGACATCATTATCTTGACCGAGACCTGGTTACACAGGAAAATATCAGATAATGAATTTGTCGACTCGCGCTATCGGATATTCCGATGCGACAGGGACAAAGCTGCGAGCGGACTCAAGGACGGTGGAGGCGTCCTCATAGCCGTGCGCCGCGAGCTGTGCGCTACGCAGCACGTGCACGCGCGCACTGACGGCGCACCTGCTGCATCAGATCTGTCGCATTCCATAGAACACGTCTTGGTAGAAATACGCTCACAGAATCACTGTTGCCTGGTTAGTGCAGCATATATCCCACCTAAAGCACACCCCGATATATACTCAGACCATCTCAATTACCTCACATACGTATTGCAGGCTACTGGCGCTAACGATTATATAATAGTAGGCGATTATAATCTACCAACTCTGCAGTGGCAAGACTGCACTACTCATATGGAACCTATTCTGACCGAAAATAATTTTGCACATAAATGTTTTGTACGTTTTTTATCAGATATAGACGGCGTACAGGTAAACAAATTTAGAAACGTAAATGATAGGATATTGGACTTATTTATTACTAATAACCGTAACAACTCAGTCGCGCGAGCACCGATTTCACTGGTACTGCCTAACAAAAATCACCCCCCCTTCTTTGGACTTCTTACTATTAATAATGGCATTGTGCCTATACAATTAAAGCCGAGAGAGGTATATAACTTTAAAAAAGGAAACTACGACGCTTTAAATGCGGATCTCTCCGGTACCGACTGGGACAAACTATTCATGGATTGCCCTGTGGAAATCGCTATTCGCAAACTCTATGGAGTGTTATATAATTTAATGAATATGCACATTCCAAAAAAAAAAACATTAAAGCATCGCAGTTTCCTGTGTGGTTCACGGGAGCGTTAGTTCATATTTTTAAGAATAAGAACGGCGCCTGGATTAGGTGGAAGAAATTTGGAAATCAAAGCGATTACGTGATATTTTCCATGTTTAGAGCTAGATTTAAAAGGGAATCAAAAAAATGTTATAAGGCTTATATGGAATCGATCGAAAAGGGCATCACTGACAACATACGTCACTTTTGGTCATATGTAAATAGTGTTAAAGCTACTCCAGATATTCCAAATAGAGTTACGTACAGTAATCAAATAGCTGACAATCCTGATGATGTATGTAGCCTATTTTCTTCATTCTTTAAATCAGTTTTTGAGCCCTCGCGTATTACAGAAGACTTTGATATAAATTCCCTTCAGGACACCAACACAGCGTCCAATCTTGTTTTGAGTAACATTACTTTTGCCTTCGACGAAATATTGATGGAATTGCAAAACCTTGATGCCACCAAAGCAGGTATCGATAACATTCCACCGATCTTTTTAAAATGTACTGCTAAGACAATATGCTACCCAATCCAGCTCATTTTTAATAAATGTCTGAAAGAAGGGACTTTTCCATCCATATGGAAAGCCGCTCGCATTGGCATAGACGCAAACTAGCAGATTGACAGTGTATATACCGATTTCCAAAAGGCGTTTGACAGGGTGGATCACAGAATATTACTAGAGAAGTTGGCCTTCAATGGTATTCGCGGAGACCTCTTGCGCTGGTTCAGGTCCTACATTTTCAATCGTACGCAGAAGGTTGTTATTAAAGGACACGAGTCAGATTACATCTCGGTGAGCTCCGGCGTGCCACAAGGTTCTATTTTGGGGCCTCTTCTATTTATTTTATTCATAAATGATTTATCTAGCTGCTTTCAATACTGTGACTTTCTGCTTTACGCAGACGAGCTTAAAATATATCACACAATTGATAATGCTGATGATCATCAAAGATTCCAGTCGGATCTTGACCGCCTTTCTTCCTACTGTAACAAAAACAAATTAAACCTTAGCATTAATAAAGGTAAAAAAATAACCTTTACTAAAAAAAAACATATAACACATTTTGACTACAGATTAAATAACGTTCAGATCGAGTCAGTTAGAGATTTAGGAGTAACTCTGGACTCAAAATTACACCTAGATGTCCATATACATAACATAATAAGTAACGCTTACAAAATGTACGGATTTATAATGCGCATAAGTAAGCAATTTGTAAGGCCCACTACACTCATATATTTATACAAATCTTTAATACGCTCATAATTAGAATACGCGGTACCCATTTGGAATCCCTACTATGATAAATATAACAAAGCAATTGAAAAAGTTCAAAAAAAATACTTACGTACAACTCACTTTAAATGCTTACATGGTCGCTTGTCCTATGACCGGCTTCTCGGTCGGAGAAATATCACTTTCTTAGTCTTAAGAATAGACGCGTGCTACTCGAGGCAAAGATGTTATATGATCTGTACCACAAAAGATATGACTGTATGTCATTAATTAATAAACTATGTTATAGGGTACCCATCAGAACTCACAGCCGCACACCTTGTCAATTGTTTGCAACCTCTCGATGTCGAACAAACGATGGAAAGCGCTTACCCCTTCACAGGCTTGTACACACTTACAACGAGACGTTTAACTCAATTGACTTGGCAGTTACGCGACCGAGTGCATTTAAAAAAATTGTCACTTCTACACTTTGTGCAACATCACATACTATTTAAATTAATTATATATTATATCTCCTGCTATGATTATTATAATACCAGTTTCACGCTTCACAATGTGTCAAAAATGTTTTCCTTTTAGCTAATATGTGGTAAACGGTGTTGGTGACAAATAGACTAAGACTTTTTTGTAACCATACATTTAAAAAAAATATTTATCACTGTTTGTTTATCCCAATAAATGAAAAAAAAAACACAGTGGAGTTAGATAGATCTAGTTTCTCACCATTTAGTAAAATTTCTGTGTTACCTTGCTTCACGTTGGGCATGGTGAATTTAACACATTTGGTTTTTCTTGTATTGAGAAGCAAGTTGTTGCTTGTAAACCAATTTAACACCTTAGAGAGAGCCCTGCTTACATCGATTAATCGATTAAATTTAATGAATAAACCACAAGCTTCCGCACCGCACAGGACCCCTTTGTCGTCTACCCCCGCAGGCAAGGTCTGAGATAAGCGGTCAGACGTACCTTTCTTTCTCTTGGTTAAGTTTTATTGAAATACCTCCGAAATTAAAAACCAATCTGTAATCAAATCATGGATTGATTCGAAATCAAATTTAATTTCGCTCACAAAAATTAATCGACTGTGTCATCCGGTCGGACTCGAACTCACGTCCCTTCGCTATCCGGGCGAGTGCTCTTACCAACTGAGCTACGGAGGACATTAGTCAGCCGACGAATTTTTGTAAGTGCTTCCTACGCCAGTGAGCCTGCGTTCGATTTCATCAATACTTGGGTATGTACCCCCATGTATCCGATGGAAATATTTTTACAAATATTCGAATCAATCCCGACTATATGCTTATCCATAGAGTAGTCCACTCGCCATGGCTGCCAGTGTCAAAATACGTGTTCAATGAAGACGCAAAAAACCGATAGTGGCTGAAGCGTAAGCCACAAATCATATAGATATCTAGGTGCCAAGTCTCTCGGATACTTGTGGGTACATTTCCCAAAGAATTGATGAAATAGAACGCCAGCTTACTGGCCCAGCAAGCACTTAAAAACATCAAAAGTCATTTATTTATGTATGTAGGCCCACAGGGGGCACTTATTCACGTCCCAACATATATTTTTTAAGCCCTACCACTGCTTCGGGACAAATTGTGGGCTAGTGCTGAGAAGAAGCAGCGTAAGAAACTCAGTCACTAATGTCAAAGCCTCTTTTAAAAATAAAGTTTAAAAAAATATGTACAATGCGAGCTGGTCTACACGTTTACATCATTCAAATAATCGTCTACTTTATAATAACCTTTTGTCATTAGGGTATCCTTAATACAATATTTTTCGGTAATTTGTTAAAGAAATTGACACATTTTCCCATCAAAGAATGACTATCTTTTTGAAGCCTGAATTGTGAAATAGCAAGTTTATTTTTATTTCTAGTGTTTAAATTATGCGTATCACTTTTATTTGTAAATAAATGCAAGTTTTTACGCAGAGAAGTGACTAACACCTGTCTTACTGTCTTGATAGCTCAGTTAGGAGAGCATCTGTGTGGATAGCAATGGACCCTACCTGCTGAAGACGATCGATACAAGTTTTCGGACAGTGAGCCTGCCGTAATGAATTCCACTTGGATTTATTGTTCTGTGCCGTCTGAGAAACGGAACGACTGGTATTTGTCGTGTCTTGATACAATTATATCTGTTTCCTTCATCGATATAGATCAGGCGAAGAAAGCTGAAGTTCGTCTTTTACAAAAAAATTAAAAAGCGATATTATTTATTTTTTATAGTCTATGAAAGATGATTGGTTTTTATACTACCGGTTCCCCGCGACTACGTCGGTGCAAATTGCGGATTTCCCATGCAAACTACTACCTACCTCCTTTTTCACCTTCCTAAAGGATGATTTCTAAAATAAGAACTATCCCTAGTCCTTTCACGAGACTCAAACTAATTCTTTACCTCATTTCATTTAAATCGATTCAGTAGTTTATGTGTGAAGAACTTAGGTCAAGAAGCAACATACAGACAAATAAATTTTCGCATTTTTAATATTATTTTATTTGTATAAAACGTTTCAGTAAAAGGAACTACGTGCTTGTTTTGGGCTTTTAAGGGATAATACTCGTATTCTGTTATTTTATTTCACTAAACGATATCATTTTAGTTAATTAAGTTCAAATCTAACAAAATCTCCAACGAGAAATTGAGGAAGAAATACATTACTACCATTTTGTAACATCACAACATTTATATCGAAACTCTATATTAAACTAAAACGTTTAGAATAGCCAAAAAAGTGAAATTGTCCTACTTAGTATCTTTTTTGCCTTACGCCGATTACAATAATTTGATCTAATAAGTTCAATAAAGAGTTTTACTTGCGGAAAATATCGAGTGATTTTCACCTTACAAGTCATCTTTTTTGCTATTTCCCGGTTATGATAATTCTATTGGCACTAAGCTATTTCAAAGCGATGCAGTTGGTAAAAAATTGAAGACCACAGAAACATTCGAATGATTTGGTCCTGTTATTTCTATGTATTTTATGAATGATTCATTTTGTGTTCTGCTTATCACGTAATGGGTATCACGTGGCGATCAACCTTATTGACGACCGTCTTGGTGTAGATGTTCGCACGCCGGACTATAGTTTAGGTATATGTATGTCTATCCGTTATTCTAGTTGCTATAGCACGCTAACGCTTAAAGTGGATGTAGGTAGGTTAACTATTTGGTGCGATAGTTACAAACAATTATATATTATTATAAGGGTTGAAATAAAAAATATGTTTGCAGTATTTTCACATTCCTTGTACCTACAATAAATTAGGGCTTAAGCATTTTATAATGTACTTTATGAGAAGAAAGATATTTATTTAAATATGAATACGTCCGTTTAACTTTCGAATCCACTAGTCGTTTGTCTAAGGTCACAAGGATTTTCTAAACTAGAAACCTCTAGGCTTCAAGTGACATTAATTTAACTAAACTTCTTATCTTCTGACAGATGTATTCCTTTACAGGCGGCAAGTAACGCTATCTTAAATAAAATCACGAACATCAACGCCCCCAATGGGTAAATCAGATAAGAACTATTAAATAATGTAGCAACACCGTGTTTTGAATTACTCGCATAACCTCATCTGTGCAAAGCATAAATTAAAACTATGTTCTTGGAGAAATGCATGGCCATCTCAGCATACCTCAACTGACACTAGAATTATTTTAAAACCATAAGCGGCTAGTCTAGTCATCAAGTTCACTACACCTACTAAAACCTGAGGCGCCACTTGAGTCTTTTCTTTGATCTGCTATTAATTTATCTAGAATACAGTATCTTATACTCACTGCTACATCTGACGACAGAAGTCGCCATTAAATTAATAATCTTGCTTATTTTACGACAGTACTAGGTAATATGTAGGCAGTACTTTATTCTTTTACACATTCAAACATTGCACAATATATCCAAGTTTAGCCGACAACGCCCAATGGTTCACTTAAAGTGCGTGGTGTGCAAAATTGCTTGATAGACATATTTTATATTAACCTTTATTTAACTTAGTAATGTTACTGTTTTAAAAAAAAATACATAAGAAGGATTTTCTTAAAGAGTTTTGGGTTATATAAGTGTATAGCCTGACCAGAAATATATGGGACCTGTATTAAGGGCGCTACGAATCCTCTTTATATGACAACACTTGATATAATCATACCAGCGTATATTGGCAACTGAACATAAATATACTGTATTTAATATGTTTACATGAATTTTACATTTTTAAGTCTAATAATCTGTTATCAGACTTAGACTTGCTATGATACAAGAATAAGACAGAATACTCGCAGATTAAGTAGGTGTTTAATAAAATTAGTGAATCTTTGTAATATTGGTCTTGAAATTTGGACCAAATTGGAATTATTTTTGCTAAACCACAGTCGGGCAGAAGTAAAATTGCCTAATGTTCTTTCAAATTATATTATTTATACATTGATTTATTATATAATATGATAAATATTTATCATTCTAAATATTGAAAGTTACTTTTTTAAAATTTCTACGAACTATTTCAGTAAATTATCTTTGCAGGGTTGAAATAAGGAAAATAAAACTTCCAAAACAAGTACAAATAATTACAATTTTCAAAATCGTTGTTACAATATTCTCCATTGCCATCAGTTGCCAATCCTTACTTTTCGAACTATATGACGTACCAAAAATTGGAGATTATGACAACTAACTCGGTATTCATTTAAATAAATTATGTTGATCGAATAGATTTTCTTGTCGAAAATTACTACAACACATGTTAAACCACTTTTCTTTTACGACAGCGAATAGTTCTCGGCGTTTTTCATACATAAAAATATCACTCGAAAATTTGATCACGTTTCTACTTTGACACTAAACATTATGACAATGACGATTTGTGGTTTTTGTTGCCAGTAAAAGAAACTAGTTCCAGTTGTTTTCCGCAACATGGCGAGGTCCCATATATTTTTGGTCAGGCTATAACAAATTATTAAGCCTCGTTTACTTTTTTTTACAAAAAATTTTTAAATATAAATTGGATTTGAATTTGGGTTTTTATTGGTTACAGATAACACCAAATAGTGCACCCGTGCCAGCCCTCAAAGCCGGTAAGTAAAAACCGATTGGCGCGTGCGCAGCGGTTATCGCCAATCTAACGCGCAATTACGCGTAACGCTACTTCTGCAGACACGTGATCAGTGTATGAATGTTGAATACAATTAAAAGTATTGGATGTTGCTTGTCGATCAGAAAAATAAAATGCTGAGGCTTGTTAATGTACCAATAATGTAGTTTTTTTTAAATAATTTGCTGCCTAGAAGAGATTTCGTTCAGATACCCAACCTTAAGGAATACATTTTTAATTCTTATAATCCCAAAAACTTTTTTCATTTAATTTTGCTAGATATTAAACTTTAATACTGCACAGTGGGTTATCCACGATGATATTGTTTACAAAAGTTGCCATGCCCGCGGCTTATTGCACCTTAGCACTTATCTAAAACATGCCACATTTAACGGTCGCATAATCGTGAGTGCAATGTTTTGAGTTTCCTTTATTATTAGTTTATCTAAAATAAGACATAACGAAACCCGAGTGCAGGATACAGGTGGTGGTAATTACTAGAAGAAACTCCTGAGGTATGCAAACTGAGCACTGACACTTTAAAGGGCTAACGTGTTGAGTCGTCGAGATCAATAAATTGTGTATTTCGAGTATCTTATATTTTGGTATATTCTCGGATTATTGTTTTTGTATCACTAAAACTCCCTTGAACCTAGTACCAATATCATCATTACCAAAATTATTTTTTGTATGGGGTTTATTGCACTATGTCCTTTAATCAAAAGATGCCTCTAAATTTTTATTGTATAAGTTAAGCGGTTAGTAAATATTTTATTGCACTTGAAAAAATGACCGCCAGAGGCGGGAATTCAATTTCGTCGGGAGGTCATTTTTTCAAGTGCTATAAAATATTTAGATTGCAAAGTGAATGCTTATCACTTAAAAACAATAATTTATATTAAGTGGTTAGGTTTTTAGATATTAAGATAAAAGTGACTGAGTCTGTTTTAATAGTTAGGTATTGAGTTTTTTATGCTGCTTCTTCTTAGTACCAGCCTACAATTGCTCCGAAGCTGTAGTAACTCTACTTGGGTGTTGGGACATGTATGTCCCTTTTGTTTGTTGGGAATACAAATAACTTAATTCTTATTTCTTTTGTACTAATATTACTGATGATTACTAATTTTTTTTCGTTTACTAACCATTTCAAAATAAATGCACCATATTTTACAAACTACGTGTTGCGGTCACTAAAAACTTTATATCTCCAGTACCCCGCCCTTTTTCTGTTATTTTTCACAACGTAACAAACTTGCATTTGTTGCTGTATCAGCTATTAAACGCATAGCCAATATTTATTACTAGACATCATAATCTCTATTTGGCATTTCTAGAGTATATTTCATGTTAAAGTAGATTGAACAAAATAGAATTAAAAATTCATCACACATAAATTGTCGTTTACAAGTAATTAATATGAACAACTTATTTATGAAATGGTGTTCTCTTGGTTACAGGTATTAATCGTAAAATATTTTGATGAGAAAATCTCCATTTATATTATTGATAGGTTGATGTTTACTATTTTACTTATTAACTGAATATGTTTTATGATTATCGTGAAGTTATTGTCGAGCCGTAAAATCTAAGCGTTCAATTCAATCAAGAATAAACATTATATCTATAACTCAATTTAACGTTTATTAAGTGGCATAAATTATGTACCTACTCGACCCACTAGATTTTTTATGAATAAATATGCCATCTTTAAGATATAGATTTTTTATGATGTTAGAAACATTGACAATAAAACAATGGTTCAAAATGCGTATGCATGCTCTATTGTATAATAAGCTTGATTTGTAAGATGGACAGATGATGCTTTTATACCTTTTTTGATGTCATGTTTACTTATTTATCATGTTGTAAAACATTGCGTTAGTAGACAAATTTTCACATCATTTAGCAACATAAAATTCTTCTCAGCTGGCTGTCAAAAAGTTATCAATCCGCTATAACTTTGAGCTGTTATCCTTGACAAGTATTGGAAGTCAGTAGCACAAGTCCCGTTGGGTACCCTGAAGCGTCATTACCTAGGAGATAGTCTTCTGTCGTGGGCCCATAAAGGCGACTACACACGGCCATTAAGGCCGTTAGAAATTATAGGGCGGGCGCGGACGAGTCGAACCCGCCGCAAGCCTGGACCCGTCTGGTTACCGTAGGGCTAGCTATATTACACCAGCACAAAAGGGTACTTAGAAATATAATGCGCAGCCAATATTAATAATTTACCGTAGCTAATGCTAGAACGTGAAATTGTTGAGAGCAACGAAGGAAATCGACGGTTAAAAGACACACCATCGTTCGTTTGAGATAAGGTGCAAACGGTTTTCTTTTCTTAGCGGCGTCCATTCATGGGTTGGACATTTTGAAAAATATTACCTAAGAGTAGATCAATATTTACATGTATGAAAAAAAATCCATTACAAATATTACTGAATGACACTTTTAATGTACATAAGTAATCATACCACTAAAGTAAATTAATTCATGTCCAAGAAGGCACTTTTATTTAACAGAAAAATACTTGCAAGGTCCTTAATCAAAACCAGTAACCATTACAATGTCCATTTGACAATCGCCACATAAATCTATCAACCGATAAAAAAGTAAAAAAGAAAAGTAAATTCGCAGCCCTAGCCGAGGTGATCCTGCGGGATATTTATTCACAATTTGCATTCCTTCGATATCGGCATCGCATGCCTATGAAACAATTTATCGGGCGACTGACATTTTCATAACTTTTTTGAGCCAATCTGATGATCCACATTTGTCGGATTCTGATTTATTGTCTTTGAGTGCGATAGTTAGTAAATATATAAAAAAAACATTGGTATTCTGCATCGCACTAACCGCATAATTATACCACCGCGCCATTATTGTACCCTTTTGATATTCACAACACGCCAGCTTGCTACAGTATAGATTTGTATTTTTTAACGGATTCTTGGATTTTATTCGATTTTTTTGTTCACTTATTACGTAGCGCATGAGCCACTGTGCGCTAAATTAGAAGCTTTTTAAGATGATTATTTATATTTATTGCCTCTGCTATTAACACTCGTATAAATATGAGACGATTACTTCGATATTAATGACAGATACTAGGTAACATTCAAATTAAGCGTCTCATATAATTATATTTTCGATTATTAATATCAATATCAAAATCATTATTAGTAAGGGGAATAATGTATAAGTAGATGTTGCCTGTCTGGATCAAATCTAAAAAATGTTATAGAAACATATTTATTAGTATGTATCTGAAACTATAAGAATGTACTATTTCTGGTTATCGTGTTTACTACAACTAATAAATTAACAGAAAAGCTCAAGAACAGTTGTAATAGGTAAAACTATCAAACGCATGCACTGATAGCTATAAAAATGTATTTGCATCGCATAATCATGTAACCAGCAATTAATTATATTGATGCTCAGCTCATAGTGAAATGAGTGGCAATTTATAGTGAAATGGTAACAGCTCTTGAGCACAATTATGCAAACCAACCTTCCTAGTTGCATATGCAATATGTTTAAGGCAGGTAGGCAATTCTTAAAATTTCTGATATTCAGTAAAATATCTAAAGTCATCATGACCTTACATCCCGGTATCCATACTAATATTATAAATGCGAAAGTGTGTCTGTCTGTCTGTTACCTCTTGACGCTTAAACCACTCAACCGATTGAGATAAAATTTGGTATGGAGACAGTTTGAGACCCTGGAAAGGACATAGGTTACATTTTGTCGCGATATAAAAAACATTAAGGGGGTGAAATGGGGGAAATTTATATGGAAAATCCAACTCTTGCGGGCGAAGTCGCGGGGAACCACTAGTATTTTATAAATAGTAGACGGAAAAATAGTAACTTGATAAAATACAAATTAATAAATTAATTGTGTTTATTAAACTATTAATTTTATTTTAAAAGGTCTAGAAAAAAACTACATAATAATATTCTTGAAAATATAAAATGAGTTATAATTATTTTTGACTGTGACTGTGTCATCTGGTGGGACCACCACCGGATGACACAGTCGATTAATTTTTGTGAGCGAAATTCAATTTGATTTCATAAAATGAGTTGTTTGTTTTCTTTGAGCTTTGTCGTCATAATGATCTTATTACAATATTTGCATAGTATGATAGTACCTGCGTTCGCTCACAAACTCCTCTATAATTTAATTTCTTTATTAGGGACAAAGAAATTATTGACTGAATCGTTTATGTAAGATGGTAAAAAAACCTTTTCAAGCAATATAAGCGAAGATCATTAAAGGTACTTACTTTGTTTTATGGTCTTTTTATCTGTTTAACAAGTCTATTGAATATTGCAATGGCCGTTCATAGGTAAATTATAAGGCTGAATTATATACTAACTAGTGGTTCCCCGCGACTTCGCCCGCAAGAGTTGGATTTTCCATATAAACCTTCATCCCCCATTTCACCCCCTTAATGTTTTTATATCGCGACAAAATGTAGCCTATGCCCTTTCTAGGGTCTCGAACTGTCTCCATACCAAATTTCATCTCAATCGGTTCTGTGATTTAGGCGTCAAGAGGTAACAGACTGACAGACACACTTTCGCATTTATAATATTAGTATGGATGTTGTAAAGAGATAAAGTTTGTGAGTTTGTAGGTAATACTGTCTGGTACTAGTGATACTGTAAAACTCCTTTTACCAGGAAAAAACATTATTCCTGAGGTGCGGGTTGCTAGTAGTAACAAAAAACATTTTGATTAATTTACCTCAAAATATCATTTACTTACTTCGCTAGCTCAAGCATCCAAATGCGACATTTTCTTTTATACAAGAAGACAATATAAAGAAACTTCAAAAGAATGACCTTTTGAATTTTGAAAATTACACAGCAGGTCTGTCTCCACTTTATCTCTCTACCCATATTAAGGGTAGGGTCTCAAGATGCTATTGATATTTTTTTTACTAACAGCTAAGCATAAACAGAAATAATCCATAAAGTCCGTTAGTGTACATTAAATGTTACCTTTTAAGGAATTACGTTTAATATTACGATGATGGGAATATAACGGTTTGGTTAGTGTTGAGACACACAGGAATAGAAAATGGACATCTTTCGAAATACCATTACTCTATTCTGTATTATTATCAATTTACGTAGGTATAAAAGATACAACCATAATAATTTATTTGCTAAACTGGGACAGCTGAACATATTTTAATAAGTTTATATGTAGAGCTTTAAATTAAAAATTTATCGTTCATAGATAATATTACTTTGTTTAAATTTAATTTATGTATATTTTTTTTCGTATTTTATTTAATACGTTGTTCGTGTTATTTTTTTACGTAAAAAATACGAAGCATTGCCTTTGTACAACGTAATTTATTTTAATTTACGTATGTGAGTTTGCCATGCAATTAACTATCGACAAATGATCGACAAGCTCAGCCGTCGCAATGTCTAAAATAATCGATAATTTCCCTTCACTATTTACCTTACAATGTTATTTATTCTAATTTACGTAAGTGTGTTTGCCATGCAATCAACTATCGGCAAATGATCGACAAGGTCAGCCGTCACAGTCTAAAATAATCGATAATTTCCCTTCACTAGTAAAACACAGTATATCAGCACATTAACGTAATATGAGTGATGTTTCCGGTGAAGATCTTTAATTGCTGTTAGTGAAAGCAATTCCCAGGGGCAGTGAATATTCCGAACTTCCTTTAAAATGCCTTGCGAAATTTTATTGATCCACGTTATAGCTTGATAATAAGTGGCTAATTGTACACAGGCCACACATAAACTTACCACATAACGTTAAGATTTGCCGAATGACACTGAACTTTATTGTGATACACGCAAAGACAAAAATTAGTTGAGGAAATACGTTATTTGGGATAGGTTGACTGGACAAATAACAACTTTCCAATAAACTTCAAATAAAAAGAGTTACCTACTCGGTAGTATTGAAGTTCAATATCGAATTCACTATCTATGTTATTGCTGCTGACTATTGCAATAACAATCGATATTATCGACATATAGTCAGAGCTATCGATACTTTTGATAGCGACAGTATCGATAGCCTATCGATATTGTAGATGATTTTTGAGGAAAACTATAGATAATGCGGCAACGCTAATAAGAAGAAATCTTCATAAAAAACAATGGAGGCGCTAACAGAATTAAGACATAAATAAAAATGAGCTTATGAACATAATTGTAACATTATTTTATTGTTAAGAGTAATAAACCATTTAATGGTAGAAAGTTTTACTAATATACATGAAAAGCATTGCCAGAACAAAACAGTTCGTATAATTAAAACATTAATAAAAATGATTAACATATAACAATTAAGTCTAACAAATGTATCTAACACACGTCGACTAATAAGCTTTATTTGTCCAGTAATTATACAATAAAAATCGCTAGATTGGAGAAAAGATTGTGTGGAGTGATAAAAATTGTGCTATTTTATAATGATCAGATGCCTATCAAATCAGATTGCAATTAAAATGCAATTAGACTGATAAGAGGAAAAACATTATACTTTTTAAATATGTACACATAAAACAAGATTACATTTTAGTACACACTTCTTGTTAGCAATCAGATTTCCTCTAAAAATTGTAATTAATAAATAATAATATACTAAATCGTTTCAACAATATCCCCAAACTAAGCTTTGAATTCTATGGTGACTAAGGTAACGGATAGACACTTACTTACATACGTCTATAAACATCCATGACTGCTGCGCAAGCAGCTCGTCGACAAGCAGGACGTGCACGCCGCCGCTTGGTGAGTGAGCTATTCACTTTCTTGTTGTTAATTTTGTGTTTGCTTTGAACAAAATATTAATTTGCCCAAACTCCCCTGGACGTAATTCCCGATGGACACATATTCTGTTTAACTTAGGTACAAGTGCTCATCACACAAACTTGCCCCATGCGGGATTCGAACCTAATTCGGGGGGAAGGATAAGGTAAAACAGGGTAAGAATAACAATATGGGTATCATACGTAAGCTTGTGAAAATACCATTTCAAAAATATAACATATTTTTACTTTGTTATACGTAATACTTCGTCTTGCATTGTTGTTATGGAAAACTGTAACTAGATTTTAACAATCGTGAATTTTTTGTTGAATTTTGCAGCGCATCGAAGAAAGTACACAAAAAACAGATAACCCGAGATTTGGTATTGGATTCGTCAATTCTGTCGAACTGTTGATTGATTACATCAACACTTTTTGCATGATTTATTTTGAAGTGATCATCAAAGACTTTCGTTGCCGCTCGTTGCAACCCGGTAATAAAACATTTATTAATTAAAAATAACGAATGTACAATTCAGAATTTCTCTTCAGTAATAATGGTTTTGCAACGTGTTTGCAATACACAAATAATTATATTGCTTTATTGATCCTTTATGAGCGATCATGATCACCTTTCTCCGGACGTGACCTTTGATTTCAAATCGATTTGCAGACACGGTAGATTTTTTGCCAAGATTAGTGCTAATTTGGAATTACATCATAATAGTAAATTGCTAAAACAAGATTACAAATAAAAAACTGCATAAACCTACGACGTCTCATTTGAATAAAAAAAATTTTCATTTTAATTCATTTTATTTTATTTCATTGCAATGATTGATGTTTATCAAATTTATATAAGCGTAATTGTAAATAAAAATTACACTACGAACCTACATCCTGATGAATTCTTGTCACTATGGAAAACTTTATAACACAACTTTTCTTATTCATAGAGTCAATAACATTAATCTAACGTTTATCTTAATTTGACAAGTAACTGGAAAACTGAGAAAACCGCTTAAAGATAGATTAACTCGGGTCGAGTTAATCAATCTTTAAGCAGCCGGTAAACGCCTATTGACGGCGGTTGACGGCGGAATAATTTTAAACCGGCTGAGTAAAAAACTTAAATATTGTATGTAGTAACTTGGCCCTACTTTTATTGAGCGCCCAAAGAGCAGACTTTGCAATTCTTTTCATACAATACATACTAATCTAGTTTACTTACCACGACTGAGTTGCTATGTATGTGCTAGTGTATGATTGATGGACAACCCCAAATTGCTTCTAGCTTCCTGCACAAACTGCTATTGTTACAACTTTCGGTATTGGTATTGAGTCGTGCATGTGTTTATTGTGATTGATTAGTGTTGAGAGATAGTAAACAATCCCGAGTATTTTAGGGTTCCGTACACATAGTGTCGCAGTGATGCAGACAGAATAATCGTCCTAGCCGAATTCCGACCACAGTGGCCAATCTCAACAGAGATTAGCCGATTGCGCGGTAGATATTATAGTGCACAATACACAGGTGCACTCTCTGTTCCTTCACTCTCATAATTCGGTGAGACGGAGTCCAACATGACCGTAGAGAGATCAGGCGCAGGACCAACGGCTTAACGTGCTTTCCGAGGCACGAGGATGGTGGTGCAGAAATAATAAAATGAGTTCTGCAGTATGAGGTGTCTAGGCGGGTCATGACAGTGTATTACAAAAAGAGGTAGGCATGTCAATATCGCACGGAAATTTTATTAATCAGCCTATGATTTACGTTAACTGTAGAATATATAAAAAAATCATTAACAAGTATTCACCTTATATCGCCTAACCTATTAATAATAATTATGACACTGATATTGATAACAGGTAAATAAAACATGGGACGGCTAATTTGAAATGTTTGTCTTCACTTTGTCATGCCACTGTTATAAATTCGAAATTAATCATATCATGTATTGTTTATTTAAATTTTATAACAGCGGCATAATTACATATTGTAAATTAGAGGGTTAGTAGGAAATTAAAAAAAAAACACTCACAAAAACTGATTGACTGTGTCATCCGGTGGGATTTGAACCCACGACCTTTCGCTATCCGGGCGAATGCTCTTACCAACTAAGCTACAGAAGACGATGGTCAGTTGACGAATTTTTGCAAGTGCTTGTTACGCTAGTGAGCCGGCGTTTGACTTCATCCCTTAGGGATTTTAATTTATTTTCTAAAAACTTGCAAACAAAATAGTTAAATTATAAAAATAATTACAAGAGGGTTTGTCTTTTGAGAAAGCTATGGCTTCGGTGAAACTGAAACAAACTTGCTAATAAATTAGATATTAAGCGCGTGCCGCTACATGCCTTTGTGTTTTGAAATTCATACATAAATGTATTGAGTAACATTAATGTAATGTTAATGTTGTAACAGTAAAGCACTAAAGTCCTGTTCCATTATATGGTCACGTACATGATACTTACAGTGTAATATTGATGTTGGTAGGTGTCATAGTACTGATTGGACTAAGTGCAGCCGGCAGCAAGTCAGGTCACTCATGTCAACTACGAAAACATATTTTATTACGTAGAAAATAGAGGCGGTCCCAAGGTCAAAGTGAAGTAGTCTGGAGTGCGGTCGTGTGTACTGATATTTACTACATAAACTCCTTCATAAAACCAATCAATCAATCGCATCACTCGCTTATACGAGCGGGTTTAAGTGTTGGTACATAAGCATAGCATGTTTTGAATTTTCTTAATGGAATAGGTACCTTATTCAACACAATTTCACGGTTTACTTCGCGATAATTTTTATCTGATTTAATTTGTACTCAAACTGATTTTTCTAACACTATTTTTCTAAAAAAATATGTACTGGGCCTGAAGACAAGATGCAATCTGTTCCCGTTATCTGTTTACGTAACTGACAAGCCATAAAACATCGCGTGACCTTAGATTACAAATTTTGACATTTCGTTGGCGATAGCGAAGTTCGCTCTAGAAAAATTCCATCTTGTCTAAGGGCACTATTTGATAAAGTCTCGTGTATGGTATACGGGAAAATTTGGCCCTCTGAACGTAGCCTTAGTCAGAATTAAATGCTAAGGCACAATTAGCCTGTCAATTTAGTCTTGAATTATTAGTGTACTTCGAGGAAAACTCATGAAAGGGGAAATTATTGCATGGGTTGGAGCAGTTTTTGTTCCGGCAAATGTAAAGTGCATGCAAAAAGTTGACACATACCGGTTATTACGCGGGGTACACATTTACTAGAAATTTTTTGTTGGTCGGAATGTAATGAACTGAAATGTAATTGTATCCTTTTTCGGTTGTGGTGCATTTAAAATAATCAAATTTAGCCTATATCTGAAAGGTAAATGTAGTTTACTGTGAAAAATTAGATTTATTAAAATTAAGTAATAGACAGACACTTCGCCGCAATCTCGCCTGATGGTATGGTAAGCGACGATGCGCCCGAGGATGCCTTGGGTCATATCCGACAAGTAACAGCAGTCAGTCTTTAATTAAATGGTATTTCCTTTTAGATAAATGAAATTAAAAAAAATGATTGTTATTTATTGTTTTCCCAGATTTTTCGTAGGTTAAAAGCCTATCACAAAAATGGTTCTTAATTTGAAAAAATATATACTTAGTTCCGTTATTATAAAGCACTGACGCTGATAGTTTGAAATCCAGCATACTTTTAACATTTAGTAATACGCTAAACAATAAACCAAAATAACATGTTTTTTCCAAAGTTCTAAGTTTGCAAAATCATCAAACAATAAAATTTGTGATAAGTCTGGAGTCGCTAAAATGCAAATTTCAAAATTTTTATTACACGTTCTCGAATCAATATTTATTTTGTTTATGGCCATGTAGTGTGAAAGCGCATTTCTCATATTTATTACACGCATCAAATTAACTTTTAACTTTTAACTGTTATATAACTTTCCGTTTTCCTTAACCGTCTGCCTCAGAAGAAGTAATATGTATTTTCCAACCTGCTATAGATTACATTAAGATTCATGTGGATATCGCATTTGTTGATATATTTCTAAAAGTCGTTTAAATATTTAATGACATGATGATAAAATTTAAGCAATTTCATTGTAAGTTTAAATGAAAGACAATTTTCCAAAGAAGATAGTCGGCTGAATTTGTGTGCAAATATTTACGAATTTTCTAACGAAGATGCTAAATTAATTTGTGTGCAAAAATTTACGTTTATAAAGTTATATTTTATGTTAATATCAAATATGATCCATTTAAATAAAAAACTATTACAGTTGGTTTTGTTTGGTTGGCTTTAAGTTACATAAGTGTAATTTAACTTATTTTTTAGTTCAAAGAAGAAAACTGCTGGCTTATTATCCATTAACCTATCGTTTATGTCCCATTATGATAACTTATGAGAACTTTCTTTAGTTTTTCTCAAACTTAATTGACATTAAATACCATTATAAAATTTATTGTGAGCCCTGTGCGTAAGTCAACTAAAATATCATTTCTCATTTTAAGTGAAAAGCTAATGGCACTGTCATCAATTTAAGCCCTTCCCACCATAAAGGTTAATAAGTACTTAGGTTAATAAGACTATAAAGCATAAATTATTTTTGTAATTACTTTACCAACAGTGTAGGTCAGAGTGAGCGCATAAAATGTTGTATTAAAAAATAAGATTGGCATAAATCGACCCAATAGATAGAGACACCGTACTACACTTAGAACGGTGTCTCTATCATGAAATATAAATATCACTTTATTAGCGGGCTTTTGTATCATTTTATGGTAATTTAAAAAGCAGGGAATTAAAATTTTAAATATTTTCAGAATGAACAAATAATTAACAACTAAACGTCTTCAGGGATGCAAAAGTAAGACGAACGACATGAATTTTGACGTGTCAGTTAAACATGAAGTATATGTTTTATATCAAACGTTAATGTTGACCGGATCATACATTGTTTAAATGTCAGTCCGACATAATGCATAAAATAAATTGTCGTTCAATGTCAGTTTTATTATTTTTTCCTTTATACAGAATTAAGCTTTCCACCAAAGACTAAAACATGCCAGCATTTGGGGCTGAGCATCAAAGAACTTTGCCGTTCTTCTTTACAACATGTCATTTCTTTGCTTGCAATAGTGATGTACTATGATCGCGCGATAAATACACCGTATCTAGAGTTCGCTCACTTTGAGTATATTTTTCGGCTTCGAAGCTGCACTAAACAGATTGGTCGCTCTAATATTTTTAAGTCAAGTTTTGCAGTGCAAACCTCAAAATCTCACCTCTTAGCCTAGACTCTTTGGTTTAAGGAGTTTACTTAGCGTTAAAAGCGCCGACAACCCTTTTGATTAAAACGTTAACAACACAGGGACTGAGCCTACTGTATGTCTGTTACACCCTTCAAATCCAGATTAAAAAGATTGCACGCACTAAATACCATCAACAAGTAGCGTAAAAAGCTGACTCTCTCACACACCCGTCGCCTAGCAACCATGGAAAGCCTAATTTCCACGGCTACACATCTGATTACCCGAATATATTCGGTCTGCCTAATAGGCTATTGTTAAGTGTTGTTATCTCTTTCAGATTGTGAGATAACACGCGAGGTGCGAACCGTGGAGGCTCCTGAGTCTACGGTACCATCAACAAGCTTAGGTGAGTGTTAGTTAAGTAGTTAAGAGATTAGTAAGATAGAGGTTAGTGTAAGCGCGTTTTATTTAAAAACATATTTATTATTTGTTCTATTTAAACTATAAATTGAAATTAAACTAAATTTCGCACACAACAATTGATCTACCGTGTCATCCGATGGAACTCGATCAAACCCATGACCCTTTGCTATCCGGGCGAATGCTGCGGCAGTTTGCGAAATTTAATTTAATTTCGTAAATACTTGCAAATAAATTGCTTAATTTATAACCATAAACTGTTTTATCAGAGGTACAATACTTTTTTTGTAATTACTACAGAAAAATTAGTTTAATATAGGTTAGCACGTTTCGCTTACATACATTTTTTGTTTAGCCGTCTATATTTTGAAACTAATACATAATCCTCTGTCACTTAACCCATTTGCAGCCGCAGATGTTTCCAGAATTTTAATTAAATACTGATTTGTATGAAAATATAATATTTTATAAAAACATCTTTTTGTTTTATAATTAAGCTCTCTGTTTTTATTTTAAGTTCGAGTCTCAGTGCATTGTTATTAGTTTCGCGTTCGCTGTTAATGGGTTCTGCGTAGATATCGGAGTGCAAATTCTCACCTCTAATCCTTTCTATCATTAAAAAAAATAGATTAAAACTTCCTAAACGTTCTATTAAACTTCATATCAACATTTTCTAAAATCTGGTAAGTTTAGGCTTGATAAGGTTACAGGTAACAGACAGATTGAGATAATATAAGGATGACGCCATTTCAAGCACGATGACAAGTAGTTAATTTAAAATTACACCGTCCCAAGCTGGAGACAATTAGGTTTGTTGACGTGTGTCCTAAGCTCAAAGAGTGGAATTATACATTTACACACTTTAGTAGTTTAACATGGGAAAATTCCTCGTAAAACTGCTCGTAAATAGCTTTTGTTTGCGTATTAATTAAACAGAAAAAAGATCTGTCAGATTGGCAAACAAAAGAAGTGTAGAACTTTACACAAAAGAGACGCAAGCTTGACAGTAAAGAAAAAATAAGCATAGACTATAGGCATAGACTTAATCGTCATGTCAAGAGGCGTGTAAATTGTTTATGGTATGAAGTTGAGCTATTTTCTCAGTAATTAACTCATATGAGGTAGTTTAATAGTGGACAGATTACTTTTAATAAACCTTTCTGCTCAAGATTGCCGTATCTACATTTTTTTTACTAATAAAAATGTTTGTTCTATCCTTGATAAGGGATACGTTTCATGTAAGTGAACACTTAGCCAACATAAACATTGCATTAACAATAATTTGATCAAAATGGATTGAGTCATGTGTAAGACTAAGTAAATACTCGTACAAACGACTGTGATTAAGACGCATAATACTAAAGCTAGGGTTACACTTCTACGAAGGTGTTTCAATCTAAGTTGACGTTGAGCTAAAAAATTGACGTCAATATCGTAATTAAAAACTTATTGTAACTGTTTACTTGTGACATTTGGTAATCGTGCTCCTGGTTCCACAGAGACAGGTATTTCCTAGTTTGGGGTCCACTAGTAACTGTTTTTAATTCTGCTGTGCTTAAAAAAATGTTTTTGTTTGAACTATGTTCACTCGCTGTATTTTTATTTCTGGAAATAAATTGATTCTGTCTTATCTTATTGCACTACATATAGTAGAGCGCGTGTCAAGTCATTCAATTTACTCGCATTTAAAGTAAATACTTTATGTTAAAACTGCTAACCTCTCCATGAATATCTAAGTATTTTCAGTAAATTTCGAATATTCACAAACATCAAACCATCCTACTTAATACCCACTATTAGTTACTTTATTTCTTTGACTATATCCTCTCAAATGTCAGATTTTTCAACAACTTAGGTACATTTACTATTTCACACATAACGTATTCTCGCAAGCTTAATATTTGTAATGCGACCTAAGCTTTATGAGAAGTACTTATTCCAGCCTCATAGGATACTACATGCATTTTATATCGTCAAGATCAAGGAAAATTGCAGGTCTTATGCTAACGTCAATCTTCATGTTAAGGATGGATTGGATTGAGCAAGTACCTATTTAATCACACATGCTGTTCTGCATAAGTGTTTCTGAATAATAAGACAACGGCGTAACTGAAAACCGATTTTATATTCCATCTGCGAAGTTATAACTAGTAAATATTGTTAAGTATAACTAGAGACCATACTCTGCGTCGAACTACTGCTGATGTCGATCGATTTGTCGCCCCCGATAACCCCCTTATACCAAATTTTAGATATCACAAAAACATATTAATAAATAAATATACAAGTATTGCTCATTTAAAGGTAAATTACCTTCGAGTTGGTCGTAGTGTACGATATCGGCTAGTAATTGCGCGGGTAGGGCTGCCAAAAAAATCATGGAGCATCCATCACTTAACTGACAAGAAAATATCGCGACACAATGAAATAAAGTTGTCATCTTCAGCCAGGAGCGTGCTATTTCTATTAGTGATCGTTTTTGTAAGGCTAGGCGGTGTGTATAACACACATCATTAAAAAGTTAAGGTGAGGCCAACAGGGCCCGTAGCTAAATGGCAATTTATTCTTTAGCAGTTCGTTATCGCTAATAAATTGTATAAAATTGACATGAGCCATCGATACATCACGCGACTTTTGCATACATATTTTGACATTTCGTTGGCGATAGCGAATTTAAGGGCTATTCTCTTTGCGAGAATGAGAGGTTAAAACACTTTTAGACGTCTTTGGCAGTTGCAAATGTAAATTACAGTATGAAATGGGTCGCGTTGTAAGCTACCTTTTATTACATTTAAGCTAATTAAGTAGACTATATTTATTCAACTACTGACATCCTGATCAGAAATGAAATGTATTACACATAAAAGTTAAGTTTTTGATGATTTTCTTGCTGATTTTTTTTCGAAATTTTTATGTACATTTTATACATAACTATATCAAAAAGTAATATATACCTATAATATATTCTTCTTAGCTATTTTTCCTGTATAATATGAATGTGGTGTAAAATGTAGAGCATCAAAATTTTATCGAAATTGAAATTATTGTACCATTCTCTATGAGCATTAGCATAATGTATTCCAATTCCAAAACCACCCAGGTTTCGACGCAGTCGAAGGCTTTTTCGTAGTCCACAAAAGCTAGACACAATGGCTGGTTATACTCTTCGGACTCCTGTTTATCCTGCCTGACTGTGTGGATGTGGTCTACGGTACTGTAGCCTTAACGAAACCCGGCCTGTTTCGGTGGCTGGAAGGCGTCCAATCTTGCGGCGAGGCGATTTGCGAGGACTCTTGAGAACAGCTTGTAGACGTGGCTCAGGAGCGCGATTGGCCTGTAATTTTTCAAGAGCGACTTGTCGCCTTTCTTGAAAAACAGCGCTACAACGCTCCCACTCCACGCCTCCGGGGTAGTCCCATTTGCAATGACGGCATTAAATATCCTCACGAGCTCCTTGATGACTGGAGGTCCTCCTGCCTTCAGGAGCTCGGATGTAATGCCGTCTTCACCGGGAGCCTTCCCATTGCTAAGCTGTTTGAGAGCCCCCGCAACTTCGTCTTTGTTCATGTTTGGGAGGTCTTCAGTGTAGTGGCGTGTCAGCGTGGCTCTTGGGTCAGTCGCACCGGGAGGAGGCTTCAAGACATGCGATATAGTCGATGAGTACAATTTTATGTAACCACGAAAGACTTTCTTGCATAAGTTTGATGGTGGATTTGATTTTTATAAGAATTGTTTTGTTAATTTTGTGATAAATGTGCCTTTATAGTTTGCTTTTTTTAATATTCTAGTTCAGAATATGTAAATTTGTTATCCTTTCGTTTTAAAGCAAGTACAAGTAACCTTGTTTGTGTGATCTCTAATTAATATAATTGTAAGACTGTGTTTAATATTAAAAATAAATACTGCTGGTCAAAAAACATTGGGTTTTTATTTATTTTATAACTTTTACCAATATGTGTCGTGAATTATTAATAATTACTAGTAAAAGTAATAAATTTCGATCGTTTATTCACATTTACCAAAACATGTGGTTATTATTAATAATTTTGTAAAAATATTTATAATTTTCAATTAATCAGATTTACCGTAACATATATACTGTGTGTGGTGTGCCATAAAGAGTATATATATATATATATATATATATATATATATATCTATAATTTTTTTAAACTGTTTCATAGAAACTTGATATGTGTGTAAAATGAGATGTGTGTGAGGCAATCTAAGAAGTATATCAAGTATGTTACCTAACTAGTTATGGTAGTAAATGGTAAACACGCGTCTTAAAAGGTAGAGGAACCTTCTAAAAAAAGAAAACAAATGCCTGCCGGAACTAAAACTGTTTTGAGATACATTACCAAAGTAACGGTAAAAGAAATAATATGATGGGTGTTCTAAGAGGCGTATAAACTACTCATAATTTTGATAAATGACCTGGAAACTTTGCTTGAAGTGGTTTATTTTCTTCCTGTCAGAATAAACTTGCGTGTGCAAGCTTGGTTTGGAAAATTGATTATTTTTGAGACGGTAATACGCACCGTTAATGTTAAATTAAATTAATCAACTCGTGCTTAACGCTGTTAATTATTGAGCAGAAGAATTCCCCACTCATAAACATAGTTATTTAGTACGATTGACATATACGAGTAACACGTTACCACCTTATTATTTCGTACAATAATTATTTTGATTGATCGTTATGATTTGTGTGCATGTGAATACTGGGGTCATATTCTGGTAGGTATTTTATTTCAATAAAATATCTTATAGCGGATTTTGACGATCTATCTCTGTCAAATTTGCCAATCAAAGAGTGAGAGGCAAATACCATATTTGAAATCGAAATAGGGCTAAAATGACCGTATCATCGTATTGCGTTAACTTAGAAACTTGATTTTTAACAGATTTAAGGGATCGCAGCCATAATTTATTAAATTAAATTAAGTATTTGATGTTAATTTCAACTTGATACCTCCACGCGTTCACGAAAAAATGGTATTGATACACAGACGGAAAGACAGACAGTAAAGTGATCCTAGGTATATGGGTTCCTTTAGAGGTACGGAACCCTAAAAAAAGAAATTATCTTTTCGCTAGCCCTATCATACCTGTGGTTAAAATTTCTGTACTAACAAAAAACATTGAATCTTAAACTGTGCTGTTGCGTGTCAAATCCTTGTGTCGCGCACAATTTCATACAGACAATATTTTAATATTTTTTGCATACATTGACCATTGTTGAACTTAGATTGAATAATAATCGTTACGAATTGGGTACATGTATTCAGTTGAATGAACCGTTGTTAATTTCGGTTGGCTTTTGATAAGCCTCTTTCGTCATCGTTTGCCATCATAGGAATAATATAGAAGTCAAATGCTTAAACAATTGCAAATGTAAAATACCCTACAGAAGTATTACACCCTACATAACAGAAATACCGTTATTTAAAACCAGCAAAGAGATAGTTAGTTACCTTCGTATTCCTAACAATTCTCACCAATCTAGATTCGAAAACAATTGAAAATCGTTAAACGATTCATCAGCATAACCCAAGAAAATTATAGATGCAATGAATGGAAATGATAAAACTCCTGCAAACAAAGCGAAAGATCCTATTCTGTAAAACGAAGCCAGATTTTCGGGTTCCCTACATGAAATCGAAAGTTGGTAAGTACAGTCACGAGCATCAATATGCATACATCTGCATTCGATTTGAGGCCTTATTAAAATGGCATTATAATTTACTTGTAGGTATACATACATTTCATTGCTTGTGACTGTACATCCAATGTCACGGCGCAGCCAAAACGGTGCGTTGGAAGGTCATCAAATCGAGTATCGAGATCGATGTGTATTATTGGACTTACTGTTCACCAACCTATTAAATTTTGCAAATCTATCTACACTAATATTATAAAGAGGAAAGATTTGATTGTTTGTTTGTTCCTTAGGCTCCGAAACTACTGAACCGATTCAAATGAAATTTGGTACAGAGATAGTTTGAGACCCTGGAAAAGACAATTAAGCAACTTTTTGTCGTGATATAAAATCATCAGAGGGGTGAAATGGGGGCTTGAAAGTTTGTTTAGAAAATCCGACTTTTGGCGCGGGCGAAGTAGCGGAGAACTGTTAGTACTCAATATTAGTAAAGTGTAACCTCTTGACGCTTAAACTGTTGAACTGATATTAAAGATAGTTTGAGACCTTGAATGATGATGACATAAGTTACTTTTTTGTCCCAATAAATGGGAGATTAACCTCTCGAGACCGCCCGACAGAAAACTGAATGCCAGTGAATAAACAGGCACATTGTCAACATTTCGAATGGTCTAAACTGGATCAGGTGGTAGCAGTGCCATCTTTGGTCAAACTTAAGCCGAAATATTGAATTGAATGTAAAAAAATTATAAATTGAATAAGGTTTTTATAGAAAATCCGACCATTGCGCGGGCGCAATCGCGGAGAACTGCTATTATTCAATTCGGCGTAACGTCAATTGATCATCAAATGTATGTTAAAAATATGTAAATATTTACTGGAGCCATTTGATGCGTTTACCGTCGATTTGACGATCGATGGTTCAACCTGTCGAACTGTGATCTTTCGATGCGGCATACTATCGATTCGATGACCTTTCGACG
The DNA here is from genome assembly GCA_949316185.1 of Pyrausta nigrata. Classification (NCBI taxonomy): domain Eukaryota; kingdom Metazoa; phylum Arthropoda; class Insecta; order Lepidoptera; family Crambidae; genus Pyrausta; species Pyrausta nigrata. Next base: position 14,198,892 of record OX438943.1, read on the forward strand.
CACCGTTGCTGGTCGTGACATTCGATGTAGAAATTGACGATTCCATGTAGGGAACGTAGTACTTTTGATTTCTTCCATCCTATACACCCAAGTTTGCAACCCAAGGTGACGCTAACTTTTGTACTTACCTAACACAAACCTTGGGTTTGGAAAACCCCGGCGAGTATTATTGTCACTTACTTGTGTGCTGGTCCCTGTGCGTGCTGTGCACGGGTTTTTATTTCCTTGTATTATTTCATTCAACCTTCGATGTCATTGCAGTTTGTTGACGTTTTTATCTTTGTCAAAATTTATAACGTAAGAATGAGAAGGAAACACCGTCTTTGTCATTTGGTAATACAGTAATTTTACTGTGTTTTTTGGCTCGTGGGCCCTACAAAAGGCCCATTTATAGTCCGACAAGTTGACTCGCGATCCTCCTGACAAGCGCCAGGTGCCTTAATAAGCCAGTGGTGTTGCGGGGAAGGGGATTTCCCATAACAGTCGCGTGCGCACCGAGCACATAACCTATAGAGACGAAATGTCATTAATTTTGTTTCAGTAAACTTCCGTCAAAATCCCTTGGCACTGAATGCCTCCGTTTTTTCTTTAACACATTATGTTAAACAAATTCACTTGTTTAAAAATAAAGGTGCTGTTTAAAAGATTGTTATTTAAGATCAAATCCGAAATATCTCATATTTCATGATGTTGATTAAAATACACGCTTAACTTGACACTTTTCGTATCAGTACCAAGCATTGATAAGTTTCGTAGAAAAATCTTTACTTCACCTCCATAGGTTACGTGCTCGATGCGCGTGCGATTGCCATTTCCCTGCCTCCCGTACGTCTGAGGGGACGCAGAAGGGCCGCACGTGAACTTGTCAGACTGTAGCACTATTTTTTATTATTATTAATAGGTAGACAGACATTTGACTGCAATCTCACCTGATGATGGTAAGCGACGATGCGGTCGAGGATGTGACAGTCTGTCTAGAAGCAGCCTATTAACTCTTTTCTTAAAGGAATCCAAATCGTAGTGTTTAGGAAACACTTCAGCCGGCAACGAATTCCACTCTCTAGCCGTACGCAAGAGAAACGAAGATTTAAAACATAAGAGTGGAACCCCCGCCTGCGTCTTATGTTCCGATAGTAGAAAGGGGCCGGTGGAATCAATTCGTGCAGTTCCTTCGCACACTCGCCAAAAAGTAGCCTGTAGAACACTGAAAGGCACGCCATCTTACACATACACCGTAGGCAGCTTAGTTTCACAAAGACCAGTGTCTAGCGTCACACTGAACGTCTCCTCCACGTCACGTTCGCCAGCTGTATGCCGTAACCTAAAGATTTTGCTTGTATTTTCTCGCTCAATGTCTCACTCTCAAATCATTACCGAATAGGGTCCCTGCTTGGTCGGGCAACAACTTTCTACCAAACATCCATCCACTTACAAACACATTAGTCGTACAAATTGAGACACTGATTCGTCCATTCAATTGAGAATGATTGATGAATTGCTGGTTGGAACTTCGCGAGCGTTTACTCAAATATGGTTTTGGCAACGATTAGAATAATCGATATTAATTGGACAGGTTAAAACCTCCGCTTATGTGATCGATCGATATGATTTGCAACACAGCCCAGTGATGACAGACAGTCTTATAAATAAAAAGTGATCGTTTCTTTGTAAAATTTTATATCTATGATAAATTCTTCTTATTCATATTTAACGATCTCGAATCTTTCAATATCCACACTCTTTCACCCCTCTTGTTCGTACATCATGAAATAAGTAGAAATATGCTACTTTTTCTGAGACTAAACCTGAATTTTACCAACACGTCATGTTTAATTTTACCAGCCGGTTTAGCATTATTTGACATATTTTGATTGGGAATTCTGTCAAATTAACCGTCAATCCATGTTTACCGGCTGTTTAGTAATTGTTGAACTAGGGTCTTAACCTTACTTGGGTTAACAAATGTGCTGGCTCTCTTGGTTTTACTATTGTTCTATGTAGTACCTACTTCTTTCAAGCTTTGTACAGTCAGCAGTAAAAATAAGTATTCACTTTCGATGTTTCACGACCTTGCGCCCTTGTAACAAGAGTTAACTTATGTCACAACTGAAACCATATTTCTCAAGCCTACTGTATGTACCCGGCTGCGTGCACGCATTGCCCGAGGATGCGACAGGAATTCAATTACTTATTCAATCGGAAAGAGTTATAGAATGCTATTTATAACGACGTTCAAGGAATACTGGGTAAACATTTAATAACAAGTAAGGTACTGCCTATAAATCCCGTGTTAGTTATTGTCATTTCAATTTAAATAGATTCTCCTGGTTGAATAACACCAGTTACTTTAGTTGCATAGACAAAGTGATATTTAGTTTTGTTTATTGAATTTCACTTTATAATGTTTTAAACTTTCATGGTCACTAACATTGTAATAGTTATTTACGGGATTGTTGACATGTAAATTTTGATTTTCGACTTTCCGCACTGTTATTTCAGCACTGTTGCAACACTTTTACATGGACAGAGCGAGGGCGACCACTTCTTGACCTGTCATCTACACTGTATCGTTTTATGGTACGATAAACGAATCTTTTGGTTATATTCAAATTTTTCAGTAAGTCGAAAATCTGAATTGGTGCGTAACCGCAATGATGCAACGCAATAACCGCGATACGGGCATCTTTAGTGTTTAAATGTCCAAAAAATACACATGAAAAATACGAAATTCGAATTCAATAAACTTTTTTGTGGCCAGCATTCTAAATTCAAAAGTGTTTATTGTGTGACAGAACTTATGACCTGACTACGTATATTGCTTTTTATAAGCTGGCCCTCTATTGAGTACTAATCTACCTATGTTATAAAGTGATTTGTGAGTTTCTTAGGCAAAGATATATAATAATAAATATCCTAACAGCTCGTTTTACCAAGCAAAGATTTATCCTGGGACCAGTTCGATTCAATGCAAAGCGGTCACTGCGGTTTATCAATGCGTATTGTGATTTGACCATTTACGTCTCGTAAAGCCTTATGAATATTCATACATGATACAGTAATATTTATATACAAAAAGCCAAGCAAAGAAGGTAATATGACTAATTAAACTATAAAAACGTTAGGTTTTATAAAAATATTGAATTAATAGCTATTAACAGCTAATGATTTATTAAGAGTTAAACGATATTATGAAAAAGTAAACTTCATACGCTTAGGTAACTTAACTAAGCCTGGAGTTCACCAGCACATGTTTATTTTTTAATCAGACGGTTTAGAATTATTTGACATCATTTTGTTTGTAAATTCTGTCAAATGAACCGTCAATGGAAGTCTACCGGCTGTTTAACGATTGGTGAACTCGGGTCTAAGTGTAGAGGCTAGTAATCAGATATATATATTTATTTATTTGAAATGGGTTTGCTTTTGATTCTACACTAAGTAATACGTGGCGTAGACACAGTCGACGGTGAAGCAAGCTCGCCCAGAATCTAGAAATTTTAAGAATTCCTAGATTCTATTCTATTTAAAAAAAAATGTGTAGTACTGACAAATAACTTCTTATTATGAAAACAAAATACTCGATGTAAAAATAAACGAAGTTAACACAAAACTTTATTCAAAACCGAGTCCATCTAAAAACCCTAAGGAGGCATAACATAAAGGGCGAAATATCAGATAGAAATGTAAAGTAGCCTCTTTAAAGCACCCATATCAATCTAATAAGCAAGAAATATACTCGACTGCATAAACCCTAACAAAGGTGCGCACTATTTTTATTTTTATCAATTTGTTTTTCTCAGAACCGCATTCAGTGAGCTAAGTAATGTGGAAACGCGGTGTTTAAGACGTACTAGAAAATCACTTCAACACGCAGGGCTGTCAACTTTGAGTTTAAATAAAAATACCAGAAATTCTTTCGGGCAACAAACCTTTTGATCGAAGCTATTCAGCAGTCATTCAATGTCCTCAGAGGTAGTAGTTTACTTTTACGGGTAACAGTCGCGACGAATGAAGTCATGGGAATAGTTTATCTATTAGTAACTCCTTACAGTTACACCATAACTTTAGCTGTAAACGAGTTGTAGGATTTCATACTTATTTGATATCTTGTTAATTTGTGTATAGTAAGTAAGCAATCAACGAGATGAATAAATTATTTCAATACAATATATTACTATGGGGATTGTAATCTAAACAAAATACAAACTATTTGATTTATGAACCTGTCTATAAAGTATTTTTTTATATAAAGTTTGTGACGATGACTCTCTAAACTTATTTTCATGTTTCGTTTCCTCTTCCGTTCTGTTTCTTTTGTAAAGGAAAGCGGACTTCAAATAAATTTCAAAGATTTGTTATATTACATTATATATATACATTTGCCAAGTTTATTGTGTATTTTAACACAATGTTAACACAATAAGTTTATTAAACAGGACCAACGGCTTAACCTGCTTTCCGAGGCACGGGTGAACACCATCAACTTCCTGACTGTGCTTTGTCTAAGTTATTTCAAGACAGAAAAACCCAGAAACTGTTGGCTCGACTTAGGATTCAAACACAAGACTTCTTCTTTTCGACCCAGCGTGCTGTCCACAAGATCATCGAGGCAGTCGTTGCCTAGGGTAAACCGTTCATCCTGCGCCTGATCTTTCACCGGTCATATCGGACTTCCGTCTCACCGAACTAAGAAACAGAGAGTGCACCTGTGTATTGCGCACATACTTGTGCACTATAATATCCCCCGCGCAGTTGGCTAATCTTTGTTTAAATTGGCCGCCTTAGTCTAAATTCGGCTAGAAGAACATTATGATTATTATTAAACATGAAGTAGTGGCAGCCCTAGCTCGTAACGTCGCGTGCGCACACGAGGCGGCGACACGCTCCCGACCCACTTGCCTGACGTCTTGTTTGTGCCCCGTCGCGACGCATTATTTATAGCTCGAACAATATTGCAATAGCTAAAACGCCACACTTGAATATATTAAACTTCACCAGTTTGTGAATTGCAGCTTAGTGCAGTTAGTACTATTTTATTAAAACACACTGGTGGTAACACTTGAATACAATCTGTTATCCTCCATGCCACACCCTTCATGTGAACTTTTTTTTTAATAATAATTCTGCTATTTGGCGAAAAGTTTGTCTCCTAACAAATCAAAGATTATAAGAATCATTCATGCCGTTCTCTATTTTTCTCTCTCTATCCTAAGCATTTTGAATCCTAATCCTAATCGGATTCTGCCTTCTTAATTTTATTTTTTCCACTTCGTCCTATCGGGCGTTTTCTTGATCCTGCCGCTACTGAGTTATAAATGGTGTAAATAGCTCAACTTTGTTATATGCCAAAAGGTATTCATTAAGAGGATTTTGGTAAGAAGCGCGTATCAGATATGTGCACAGGCAAATTGCCCTCTTTAAGCGTGTTCTCTCAGACTAAAATATAATTAAAACTTAGACATAATCTTTGGGTTTTTGCATAAAAGTAGAGCATGCTTCACGTTGCCGAAATCGAGCACCCCGAGATCCGTTTATTTCAAACTATGTTTCCTTGGATTTTTTGACTGCAATTTTTTGAAAGACAAATCATTCGCAAAACAGCAGCCATTCAAGGGTTTAGTCGCGTGCACATACAAAACTCCGACCTACTTGCTTGGCGTCTTGTTTACGTCGAGCCACTGTGCTTAGTGCTTACATTATTTATAGCTCTTGCAACTTGTTGCAAATTTGCAGTAGGCTTCTCAAATAGTTTCGCGCTAATGCGCAATACCGATGTGCCAAAACTATTTGTTGTTTACGATTATACACTTCGTAATGCTGAGTAATACTATGTAAGTTCGTAAGCTGAGTATAGCTTAACGAGTTCATCGTATTCAGGCATATACTTCATGTCGAACTGCCGTCTCACCGAATTATGAGAGTGAAGGAACAGAGAGTGCACCTGTGTATTGCGCACATACTTATGCACTATAATATCTCCTGCGCAGTTGGCTAATCTCTGTTGAGACAGGCTGCTGTAGCCGAAATTCGGCTAGGAGGACATTATTATTATATACTTCAATAAAATTATGACGTCAAAAGAGTACCCTACTTGGAATACGTTTAGATTCCGTTGTTTCCATATCATTGACCACACCCATTACCGATAATAATGGTGCAACTTCAGAGCCTATATTGCGAGCTCTAGTAAATTTTCCGAAGCCTTTATTGGCTCATAGGCTATCAGCTGAGTGCGGTGAGGTTTAACCAAACGCAATCTTAGCGATGTTAAATTAGGCACCAGGTAGACGATTCTCATGTATTTGAACTTTTTCAGTGTGGTAAGTTGTCCGTTCTACTGAAAAGCTCGAACTAGATTTCGATTATGAAGTTCAGCGAATGCAAACTGTGTACGTTCGAAAAATAAATCGAATTTCGAACTTTTTTACAAATGCCAACTTATTTCGATGGCCTTCGTCTTCTAGCGCTAATCGATTCAAATGCGTGTAACATCAACTTATAGTCTAAACGATACTAATGACACCTATTTTATGGCATAACTACTCTGAATGCGGATCCGAGTTCTCATCACGCGACATAATATCCTCTGTCATTAAAAGTGAAGTAATCGTGTATAGTTAGCCGTGGCACTAAAGCTTCAGATGGCTGGAGTTCCCACCATAAAGTGAACAGGCTAATTCAATAACACCACCGTATAAATTAATGTGGTAAGCTCATTGAATAATAATAAGTCTTTCTTCAATACAGCCTTTGACTACTGCGGTTGCTAACGCGAAAATGTATATGATATTTTTCTTGTGTAAATACATTTTTACATGTGTAAATGACAAAGAGTTATGAGGAGATAGATAGATAGATATGATTTATTGCAAAATAAAATAAAATATTGGTACAATAAATGAAAAAAATAAATAACTGAAAGTACAATTCATCATCTGCCTTTTTACCTAATACCTTTTTACCTCCTATGCGGAGTGTAATCACTAGGTAAAAAGGCAGATGAATGAGGAGATGAATGATATCAAGTCATCAACATCGTCAAAAGTTTGGGTGAAGAATCAAAAATAGAAAACATACCGCGCCAACCCTTAGTGAGAACATAGCAAGGAAATGTATAGTAAATAAACCGGGCAAGTATGAGTCGGACTCGCGCAATGAGGGTTCCGTACTGACAAGGTTTTTGTAACCACAAAGGCAGTTGCCATCAATGTGCGTTGCATCAAGTTAAAATATTTCGGATACAAATGTTCCTAAAATCACAGTTCGACTTACATATAAGTGTCAGACTTAGATGTCAAAAATAATGAAATTAAATATCCCTTGAGCTCCTACTGCGCCAATCTCAATTGTTAAAATACCAGTCCGATGGCTATTCAGGCATTGCGTTAGTGCGAATGTAATGCTAGTTTTATTTTTATTTGCCATAACTTTATAGAATAGGCCCTTGAAATTGATCTGAACCATGTGCATAGAAATTTAGTTATTTATAGCAATGCCATTGAAATTTTACTCAATAAGTTACATCTGATTAGAATTTCTGTCTAAAGGTGATGGATACGTTATATCCTATGGAAGTACCTAGCTTAAAAGTTAGGATATTTTATTAGTTAAGCTCGAATTCTAAACTACACAATCCGGTGTAATAATTAAAGGATAATACTCTTTCGCTACTTTAAACAAAAAAAAATTTGTAATAGGTAGTGTTGCCTTTTTTAAGACTTTGGTTAAAAGTTTTTATTACTTTATATCGATTTTGGTGTTTACAATATTAAAAAGTAATAAATAGTATTTGTAGAAATTTCCATACAAAAATAAATGGTAATATCTCGAAAATGGTAACACTTTCACTTGAAATTGATATATATTTTTTTAAGAATTTAGTAGGACATTATGTAACATATCTGTACTTAAAGGATTGTCCTTCAATCACCGGACATCCTGCATATAGCATACGTGAAAAAAAAACAATATCTTGCAAGCACGGCGATAGTATATTTGTTTCTTACGTTTACGCGAATTGTTGAACTCATTAAAACACAATTTTACGGATTACTTCGCGATTTATTTACATTTTTTTTAAAACCTGACGTCACTTTACAACACTTTACAGCGTTCGTGGTCACAGGGAGACTAAGATATTATTTGTCAATTACAAAATTTTGAAAAATTAAACTACCGTCACTCATTAATATTAATTTACGTTCCTATTTACGCAGAAAGAGCTAACCGTGTCTTGAGATCTTGCACTGCGAGGTGTTGTTTTGGCTAGAATAGGATCCCATGCCGGTGGAACGTTCCAACCATCTAAATCTAAATAAATCGCGAAGTAATTCGTAAAATTGTGTTTTAACGGCGAGAGTATTTCATTCCGCATCAAATCTTAAATCAGAGGATTTAGGGCTAGATTAGCTACTCATGAAGATATAAGATTAATTACATGTTTTTGCCAGTTGATTAACTTTTTCTTGTCCAAAATTATACGAGTATTATACCTCCTAGACTCTTATACAACATGAAAAAGTATATATATTTTTGGATTATTTAGACCGTAGCGTAGCTTTAGTGTAAGAACCGAATAATTACTCTATCAAAAGTAATAACTTCCAGACTAGAAGCAGAAAAGAAAGACTTACTATTAATTTGTGCGTAGGTATGTTATGATTCATGCCGGGCGATTCAATAAACCTTGCGTTCGGGATTGGCCATTTAGGAGAAATTTTAAGGAAAACTGACCGCTTGTAATTTCGCCTTTCTTCGAAGACAATCAATTTGAAAGTTTCGTGACTCATTAAAGCTGATAAGTATGCATTCATGCTCACATTTGATATACATTGGGCTTACAAGTCTCCGGTCACTCGGGGAGTCACAAGTCATATGATATCTATTCTACATTAGGGCCTGACTTATATTGGTGCGGATTCTTTCTACTTGGAGATAGATCGGAGTAGATAGATTGATTTGGGGTCAATGACCGCAAACATTGATAATAATATGGACATGCCTTCGGTATTCCGTATTCTCAAAAGTATTAAGACTTCAATGGTCGTAAACAAAAAACAAAGTTGTGTAAAGTGCCAAACCAAGTAATTTCAGGTGACATAAATTGAGTATGATATTATGATATAAACCGGAATTTAGCGTTATGGGTTCTTAAAAAAAGGCATATCCATATTATTCCAGCACTGTCAAAGTACATCAAATCATTCTACCTATTCCGATCTCTGGACATCACAGACACACTGCAAACAGGCAAATTGTCGAATCGATTAGTAAAGCTTCCTTACAAAGTAATTCGATTGCCATGAAACGAATGGGATTCGCAAATTACACGCACGAAAAGATAAACATTCACGAATCCAAATAATATTACGCACTAACTGGCGTGACGTCCCACAAAAGCTCCCGCGTGGCATAATGATAGTTTTTCGATCACTTTCTTCGGTTAAAAAGTGTACAACTCATTGTGGGCTAATAAAAAAGTCGTTAAAAAACCTAACTCGATTGTCACGGCTGTCCGCCGCCGCGAGAGGTCGCTCGCATCGTTCACAGTTCTCGATTATGTTACGATTGTATGTTTTTTGCTCGCATTCGAATTTGCGGACAGATTCGCTTTCACTAGAATGTGTATTACTGTATTCGGTAGTGCGGGAAAATCGGTTGTGTGTCATCGGTATTTCTTTATCTATTAGGGAATTTAATATAAAATTAGTCTTTGGTGATAAAGATAATGTACTGAGTTATGGGCGTATGGGTAAGCACCTCTCTACGGGTAAAAGCACGTTAAGGTTAACATTGTGGCAATTTAGGGAGTAGAAGAGTATGAGTTATAATACATAGTACATACTAATATTATAAATGCGAAAGTGTGTCTGTCTCTTGACGCTTAAACCACTGAACCGATTGAGATGAAATTTGGTATGGAGACAGTTCGAGACCCTGGAAAGGACATAGAATACATTTTGTCGCGATATAAAAACATTAAGGGGGTGAAATGAGGTTTATATGGAAAATACAACTCTTGCGGGCGAAGTCGCGGGGAACCACTAGTAATATTATAAATGCGAAAGTGTGTCTGTCTGTTACCTCTTGACGCTTAAACCACTAAACCGATTGAGATGAAAATTGGGATGGAGACAGTTCGAGACCCTGGAAAGGACATGGGCTACATTTTGTCGCGATATAAAAATATTAAGGGGGTGAAATGGTGAATGAAAGTTCATATGGAAAATCCAACTCTTGCGGGCGAAGTCGCGGGGAACCACTAGTATTATATAATTATGCGACAAAAACGTATAGTTTGATGTGCTGCCCACTGTATCTGGAGGTTCATCCGTTTCATTATTTCAAATTTTTCATTATTAGTTTAGTACTCCTACGAAGTCAGCACATCTTTTATTTATTTTTCCTTTTGACCTTACAATTTACGTTATAGACCGAAGCCGTTATTATAACAAATCGATATAAGTATTTACAGTCATTACAAGTCGATGTATTTCACATCACTACTCGTAAGTCTTTTATCTTAGTAGTCGGTGGAGTCTTTAGGTAGATGCATTAGCTTATTGAGACTGTGCTATGATACACGTCGTGCACGCAGACTTACAATTTATTGCCTGACAAATTACTTTTTAATGTTATATTTTTGCATTCAAAGTAGCGCTTTGGAAGACTAATATGCGAATAGGCTGTCATGGTCTCAAAATTATTCAGGCACGGTAATAAAATAAATTTTATGTAAATTCATTACTGTTACAAAAGATTTGAATAATTATTTTTTTAACTATTAGGTACTAAAATAACGTGTCCACTTGATTATTAAAAGGCATTTTATTATGCTACTATGATTACAAATAAACCACGACCGAATATAATAAAGTTTCCACCCTGAGATTGACAATGGAATTAGTTATTTTTGATGTTCCCTTAAATTAAGACATCACAAATCTGTGGTGAAGAAGAACAAATGTCTTTACTGGATGTAGGTGTTTTTGGAGTCGTGCGGATTTCCTCACACACGCGGGTATAATCTGTGATGTCAAAGAACACCATCTAGCTGAATACCTTAGTGTCTCAACACTTAAAAAGGCTTTGAACGATGTGTTCTTTGAGTGTAAGTTGTGCACAGTAGTGATGTTACTCAATTTCTAACACATTAACTATAAGTGGAATCTTGTAAATGGCATTACTCTTCTACTGTATTAAATATTCAATGTAAGATTCCCGAAAACTTTTAAATAAAATAAAACACATGTCACCGCGCTGTTGCAGGTGCCTGAATGAAGGTGCATCACAGATTATGTATCACAATTCTGTGTGCGTAACCAAATCAGCACGACTCTATTAAGGCCCTAAGTATCATAAGAAAAAAGTTGTAGTACGTATATTTCAAGTTTCATAATTAAAGGATGTCTAATGAAATAAAAGGTTTTAAATTAAAATTGGTCTACCATAAAACTGTAAACATTCAAAATTGATCCTAAATATGCACACCATATGAACTATCCAATTTCAAAACTGTCAGACGGCAAAAGATTAACTTGAAGTGTTTTGTAACTCTTTCACGTCAATTAAACATGAACCAGTTTGATACCCAAAGATTGTAATCCGTGCTTCGAAGTGTTCATCTCGCCTTTATCTATAAAACGATCGATATTTATCGAGTTATGTAATTTGTTATCTCGGCCGTTAATCTTCCGGTTATAATTGTTTTAGCGTGAAATAATTTATGAATGTTTCGTAAGTTTACAATGTCAAGTTCAATTGTGAAATGTTTGTAGACGTTGTATTCATAATTTGAATTTGAAATGTGGAGCACAGTTTCTTTTTCTCGAATATATTTTTTTTCTTTTAAGAGCACTTATTCGCTTTTTTTCAGACCGTCAAACTAAGCAGAAATTATGACCGCTTTGATTATTTAAGATTAAGTGTTTTTTTAAGACAAAAGTATGCCGTTTTTATAAAACTTTCAATGGAATATTGATTATAGATTTCATTATTGATTATAGTAGATGGAATTATTGTTTTACAAGTTAGTCAGTTTTCTTATCAAAAAAAATACAAAGCTGTCGCTGCAGAACACTCTTTATATTTTGACAACTACAATCTTCTTCTTGTGTTCGTCTTCAAGAAATCTTCATCATACCTGTTTAACTTTTAGTAAATTAAGAACTCATTAAACAACTGACACAAAAGGGTTCATTCATCACTAAGGAGCCTAGTTAGAAACATACACATAAACAAAGATTAACTGCGGTTGCGGGTTCGAATCCCGCAAGGGGCAAATGTTTGTGTGATGAGCACGAGCAGTTGTGCCTACTTAAGTCATGGATGTTTATAAATGTATATAAGTATGTCTATCCGTTATCCTAGTCCCCATATCACAAGCTCACGCGTAGTTTGGGGCTAGGAAATTGGTGTGTTTGTTGACACAATTTATTATTATTATTAAACTTATATAAAGAATATCTTATAATTACAATAACAAAGATGCAGCTTATTAAGATACTGGATTGCAAACCTTTACCTATTCATTCAAGCGTTAAAGAAAATTATTGTATCATCTTGTAATAGGGACGTCAAACAGTTTACCATAATCCAGCAGTTCTATCGCCTCTTCATCAAACTGATGTCATTACACCGATCCCGTCATGTTAAAACAACCTGTATTATTTTCATTAGAGGCTTTGTGTCGTAACCGGCATTCTTATGAGATATGCCACAGCCAAAATATGGAGGTATATTATTAAGGTACTAGCGGTTCATTTTGACGTCGACCGTGCAAATTTCAGATTGCCTTTATAAACATTCATCCCCCATTCAACCCCTGAATTTTGCATAAAAATTATAAACTATTTTTATGCAAAATTGTATCTAAATCGGTTCTGCAGTTTAAGTGTGAAGTAAGGGCCAGCAGACAGATCGACAGACACACTTCCTCATTCATAATGTTAGTACGAATTGATCGAATGCACCGGGATATTATTGTGAACCTAGGTATATACGGTATTCTTGCAAGTAAATAACGCTATATTTATCCATCAGTTATCATCATTATCCAGTCACAGAAAGGCTGTGCTTTCTCTAAAAATATGCCTTGTCTATAATATTTCACTCCTACCTGACTACTGCCCCTTGTACGGAACTTACAAAAGCTTGTCTATCGATCTCTTTGATTGTCATACAATTCTAAACTGTGGTTCATTATCATCAAATCAGCCTATTACAGTCCACTGCTGGACATAAGCCTCTCCAAGACTGCAGAACTTTGGTTACAGCGGCTGTATACCATTAAGCATTAGGAAAATTTAAAAGAGATATGATGACAAAGTCAGTAGTCCCACATTCTCATAGGCCAATGACATGACTAAAAAAAGCTCGGGAAATATAAATTGGTAATTCTTCATCTAAAAAACCCTAATTACTAAGGGCTTACTACTTCTAATATACAATGTGATGTTACGAAACTCTAATCCTCTAGCAACGTGTTTAAAAACCAATTGACTACAACTTTTACTACTAGTCATACTTCAAAATAATAATAAAAAAACATTTTCATTTTCTAAAGTTGTAAAGGAGCCTCATATTTAAGTATGAAAATGCATTTCTTTTGGATTTTACACTGGAATAAATCGCTCCAAGCAATAAGACATTGAAAGCATGTGCCAATATACTCTGAAGTGAATGTGTCTGTAATGTGATTTTGGTGCAATAAAGAATATAGAATAGAATAGAATATTTTTTTATTGACTTCGTTACAAATAGAGTGATTACAGAAAAACTAGTATCTATGTATCTATGTCCACAAGAACCACAAGTTACTCTATATTGTCATGTCTGTCCAACTTTTGCTGTGGTCAAGTTAAGTGGCTCATTAAAAAAGTCCAAAATAGCTGAATCACCTCTGTCATTTTGTTAATATGGTATGTTCTGAGACAAAACGAAATCGTACATTGCATCTAATGCAATTGGTCAGTTTGTTTTAAGTGTCGTTGAACTCTAACGGTTCTCGAGATGTCATCTGTATTATGTCATCGATGGAAATATGTATTCGATGATCGAATCCAGGTGGGGCGGTATCGATTAAATTGCTAATGGTTAGTCCTGTTATGAAAGGTTCATCTCTAAAAGAATTAAAAACGTTGTATCTTGAACAAAAATACATTTATGTCAATGAGGGTTTTTCTGACAGCCCATAATTTTAGTTTTATTTTATGTTGATAGATGGCTCTATTCATCTAAGTTATGTAAATATTAAATATATTTTTGCGCTTGAAAAAATTACTACCAGAGGCGGGAATCGAACCTGCGTTCCTCGCATACCGGGCGATTGCCTAACCTCTCGGCAACCCTGGCGTTGGCAGAGCCTGTCGAAATTTTCAAGTGCTTCTTACTATATTATATTATGTAAATTTTGCGTCGAAATCATTGAGCATAAAACAAAAACAATGTATTGTATTATTATGTGTTATTGACATTAGTGATATTACTTACGTTAAAAATTAGCGACATTCAACATGCAGTAAAAATAAAATTTATTGGAAAAGAACGTCTTGATGATCAATAAGTTGTTAAAATGTTATCTGTCAGTACGCGTAAATCTAAAACATACCTAATCTAAACGTTAACATTATAACATACTTAACGCTGATCCAGCCTTTTTCTTAAATAAAAATCTACCTGACTTAGGTTGTTCAACGCCATCTAGCGGATTTTTAAGGAAAATCTCTATTGAAATTGTTTATTTAAGGGTACGAACCCTAGAAGTAGGTTTCGTGTATAGTTTTTTAAATAAATAGGCAGACATTTGACAGCAATCTCAACTTATCGTAAGTAACGATGCGGTTAAAATGGGTCATGTCTGACTTTAACAGCCTTTTCTCTCTTTTCATAAAGAAATCTAGATCATCGTGTTTAGGAAACACTTCAGCCAGGAGCGAATTCCACTTTATGGCCGTACGTAACACGAACGTAGATTTAAAATGACTCGTATGTCAACGACATAAGGGAGGAAACCCGTTATGTCCCGTGAATAAATAAATCTTCTCGCTGGAATCATTACGTGTAATTCCTTCGCACACTCGCCGAAATGTAGCCTGTATAAAACACTAAAAGGCACGTCAACTTACTTTACTTTAGTTAAATAAATAATAAATTAATAAATTGTTTTAACAAACACACCAATTACCTAGCCCCAAACTAAGCGTGAGCTTGTGCTATGGTGACTAGGATAACGGATAGAAATACTTAAATACATATAAACATCCATGCCTTAGGTACAAATTCTCGTGCTCATCACACAAACATTTGCCCCTTGCGGGATTCGAACCCGCAACCGCCTGGTTTAGAAGTCCGGTGCGCGAACCACTACACCAAGACGGTCGTCAAATAAAGTTAGTTACTTATAAGATGCTTTTATGTCTATATAAACCATACTAATATGAATTACCCAAGCATAATGTAGCACTACACCAACAACATAACAAAAAATCAAAAGTTTCCATTACGAATTGTTATAACTAATTTCTACGTCTATTAAATAAATAATTCCTTAAAATTAATATATCAACATAGAAGTGCTTATCCGGTGAATAAATTAATACATATAGTTTTAACTAGTATATTTTATTATAATATTTTTCTTTTATGGTCAAAGCGGTTTATGTTATTAGAGTTTTATTCAAAGTAACAGAAAGTAGACGTATTGCGAATTTTACTTTTTACACATATTTCAACTAAATTACTATCCTAATGGAGTTTTTAGTTTTATTTCGCGAAATGAGTTTATTTTGCGGCTAACACACATATTTTATTGACTTTCATTTTCTGGTAATGAGCATAAGTAGTTTTTATGATAACGATTTGATCTACTTTAGCAAAAATATATAAATATATAACTGGTAAAATTCATAAAAAAGATAGCTTTTTAGAAATATTTTGTGACTGTTTAGTGCACGGTGAGTAGTGTGACAGTGTCGTGTGTGTATGTGTGATATAGTGTGAAGAGTATGTATTCATTTAAATCGAGAAGCCTTTAATTTATTATTAATATATATTATTGTAATAGGTTGGGGGAAAAGTTTCTTTGCATTTTTTTTAAGAAAATTCAAAACATATTTTAATATAGTTTATTTACATTTAACTAAAGTATGTAGGTTCTATTTTTTTCGATAACTTTATGTCATCTTGTAGGTAGGGACATGATCCCATTGCTATAGAAATTTTGGGGCTTGTGATCAAAATACCGCGACAAGTGGTTTTGGCAGTCCTCTCGAGATGTTAACCTGACACTGCCTTGATAATTATGAAGTGAGCGAAACAGGTGGAAATCTGAAGGTGCAAGGTCAGGACCTTCCAGCCAAACTCCAAATTTTTGCTGAATAGCTAAAAATGTGTGTGGTCTAGAGTTATCATGATGAAAAACCACACCCCTTCTGTTGATTAGTTCCGGTGGTTTTGCGGTCAATTCCCAGTTCTTCAGCTACGTCGTAACTACTGATATGCCGATCTTGCTCCACTTTTGCGAAAATAGCATCAATTTTATCCGCAATAGGGCGACCAGAGTCATCTTTGACATCAAAATTTCCGGATTGAAAACGCTTAAACCAAATTTGTGCAACTCGCAGACACTGCACTATGTCCATAAACATCGCAAATTCTTTTCGCGGCTTGCGTTGCGTTTTTACCTTTTTTGTAGTAAAATTTTAAAATGTATCAAATGTCATCATTAGATTCACATCTTGACAGTACGAAAAACAAATGAAAAACACACATTTTCCTAATTTGAATTTGGAATTATCTTTTTTTAAATTTTAGGATACCAAAACCAGCCAGATACAAATGTACAGCCAAAGAGAGTTCATACATACTATAATGCGAAAGGACTTTTTCCCCAACCTAATATTATCACTTGATTTACGTAAATTTTTGACTTCAATGTGTAATAAAATCAGTTATTTTAAATGACAAATTTTTATCTATTTAAATACGATTATGAATCAAAAACTGCTTATTAATCTTATAAATGCGATTGATTCGCCAATTACTAATTAAGGAAATTGCTATTAAAGTATTTGAAAGGATGTTTTAACTTTTTATTTACGAATGCGAATACAAAAAACTAGTAACTAATTAATAATGTCGTTAGTAAGCTCTATGTCGTTCAATTACAATCTGTGCGATTAGTTCGACTATAAATATTAATTTAATGATAACTCATAAGCTTTTAACAACCGGGCTACCTAATAAAAGAGTCGAAATCTTTAGTTGTTAACAAATTTGTGGCAAAGGACTTGTCCATTAGTGGTTTTTTATTCGTCAATATTTCTAACCAGAATAAACTTAATATTATATTAAAGAATTCACAAGAACTAGCCTTTCTGCATAATTAATATAATTTTTAAGGCCTCCGATTTAGAGAAAAATTGAAATTATTTTTTCTCTTTGTCTGTACAGAAACCGCACCTTCGCCTATATCAATTAACGCATGAAACGCATGAAAAAAAATTGACAGCAAAATTGACATACCATTGACAGTAGTACCTATTATATAACCTGTGGTAGTACCTAGTAGTATTTATCCACCAGCGGAAAGGCAATGGTACATAGCCATACAGCCAGGAAATACAAGTAAGTGAACAATGGATGATGCCTGTTACAAAACATATTTTTTCTCAAAAATGGAGGCGTTTAAAATTCAGATTTCTATGGTTATGTGTTTCATATTTTTGTAGCTTAAAGATAAATATAGGTTTATTAGTGGTTGGTGATATGTTAGAATAAAAAACCAGCCTCCATACAAAAAGAGTACAAGTCCTTTAGTATCTTAAATGAAGCAGTGTTAGTAAAAAAAACACTGGCAGCTTAGAATAATTATTTTAAAGAAAATATGATGAAGTTTACTGATTGCATTTTTTTTAACTAAAGATATCGATTCTGTCTGCTACTGGCCCTTTCTTATTTTTGTTGCTCCTATAATTGCATGCACCTTCATAAGCTTTTAAACCATTATTTTGTAATTTTAAATTATAATATTACATGCTTCGTTAAAACTTAGTCTGTTTTCTAATGCGTAATCTTTAGAAAGGCTTATTTGACGTATATTTCTAAGTGCGAGCACGTCTATTCAGAGTCATATGGATAGGTACGGAAACGCATTCTTCCTTCTCCCCATATAGAGCTAAGGCGTGTTCCTAAGGGTGTATTCACATACAGCTGTAAATTAAACTGGTATTAAATAGTAATGGAAACTATCGCATGAAACTGCTGGGCAGTAGAAGCGCATTGTCCCTAAATAGGATGCTATCTATTCTACAGTGAACTTCGCTATCGCCAACGAAAATTTTAAAATACGTATATAACGACGTAGACGTACGAGAGATCGTTATCAGAAGGCTCATACATACAATACGGCGACACAAAACTCAAGACACACCCCACACAACCATTCGTGTCGGCACTCCGGCCATAACAATCCACGGGGTTCTCACGTTCCCGTCAAACGAAACTTCAAAATGACAGAAATAAGTGCTGCCACCGCCGTATCGACCATGCCCAAGTAAGCTACTTGACGTTACCGACTAAACTCGATAAATGGCCATATTTTGACATAACCGAATGATGTGATGTTTAAACGTCAAAACCGAATGACGTCGGTCATCGCGTTCTGACAACTCGAAACTTGAAAATAAACACCGCCAATCACCTCAAGCTCCGGCATATACAAAAGTCAATGATGTTTCGATGGCTTATGTCAGTTTTATACAACCATGTTGTTAGCTATTGCGCTATTGCTAATCTTGTCAAGCGGGCACAAGCCTACCATATCACTCAATTGCTTTAAAATTGCAATTATTACGATTGATAATTCATATCTCATTAAAACACTTTTTTACGGATTACTAAGCGATTTTTTTTTTTAAACTGACGTTTCGAACACTGCAGCGTCTGACGTCACATGTACACAATTCGTTTGCCATTGTTTAGGATTGGAATGGAAATCGCGATGGCGTTCAAATGAGACCGAGAGACTGCTTCATAATAATAAATACGCTTGCAGTAAGTATGCTTGTATGTGAACAAGCCCTTAGTATTACGGTAGAGATAAATCGGTAGATGTCACTACGTGCAACGTGAGGCAACAGTCAATTAACGTTTCTGAGCAACTATTTTTTACATCAGAACCACGATTTATCAAATCAATCTGATGTCACATGGTTCTATAAGCAAGACATTGTAATTATGGGGAACCTTCGTTAGTTCGGCGATTCAGGGGGGACTTGTTCAATATTATAAGTAATAACAATTATTCGCAGCCGAATGTTGCTTTTCTTTAGGTAAAATGTTTTATTGTATCTGCTTAGTACTTATGAATAACTTTAAAAAACAATATAACTTCCAAAATATTAGTTCCATGCAACTTTGTCGACGCAGAAAAGAAGGGGATAGTGTAAAATTAACACTCTCTTTTTATATTGTTTTTGCAACTAAAATGACTTTTATTTTTTTCCAAAGTTTGTGTTAAGTATTGGATACCTACCAATTTTTATTATTAATTTGAGTAAGAATAGGTATAAAAAGTTTGTACAGACCTACCTATAATAAATGCAAAGATAAATTGATAACTACCCTGCTGAGCTATAAAATTGCCGCTAGCACATTTAAAAAAGATAGATAAAGCTGTAATCATCAGATATTGTCCGTAAAATAATGCTCATTTCGTGTCAACCTAAATGGCAAATACATAAAAACTCGAAAGGTTAAGATGTAGTTCATAATTCTGGTGCCTATTAATTAAGTTGGGATTCTACGAACGAGTTGGACTACGAACCTTTAAACACTCAAGTCAGGAGTTAAAAATTTTTTTATATACAACCAGCACATCAGACTATACATTGCTATTGCGAAATCACCCTTATTACAACAACATAAGATGCCGCAGTTATTACTTCGTTGTGCTTTCGTCCGTACTTCTATAGATCTTATCCCTTTAATACAATATTGGCCAGTTGTTTAAGTACATGACACTTAATTGATTTACTCGAAACGGGACAATAAGTACCCCTTAAAGACAATTAATTACAACTTATACATATGCAATTGAAATCTATATTGCTATAAAAGATTATCACATCACAAATATCTGAAAGTAGATACGTATATCACCCCTCAGGGGTATTTATTTTTAGGACATTTTTATAGCGGCTATAATTTTGCCTTAAAAATAATGCAATTGCACGAAACGCGAAAGGAAGAAATTAATAATATTGCTTGTATATAGTTACTACAATAAATATATTTTTATATTGCAAAATAACTTTTTTTATGTTACTCCGATTGGTTACAAACTATTCATTTATTAGAGAATACCAATACCTAAGGTATATCTCAAATAAATTCGACTCTACTGATTCTCTTTTCTATCACAACAGGGAAAGAAATGGAGCCGACTCATTGCTTATTATTTTTTGCTTCTGATTATAAGTTATTAACTCATCAGTTTCGACATCCAATCGCCTGTCTTTTTATTTTGTCTGTAGATTAAGCTCGCTTTGACAGCTGATGATCTAGCTAATATAAGAATTAACCATGAAATCATCTTGGCCTGTGCTGACGATCTGACGATCGCACAAATTAACATAGTTAGCGGATCTTTTGAATGCAAAAAATGTTGATCCTATCTGCTGTAAGTAATGCGGGAGTAAGTACTTAATAAATCACTTACTGGACATGTAGGGTTGTCAAAGCAAGAGCTTGCTGGCTTGCAAGAGTTAGCTAAGAAGTCAACACAATATTATTTTCAAAAGGACGCATAGTAAAATGCTAAAGGATTTTTTTTAAAGTGATCTAAATTATAAATTTTATAAATCCAATGACATATAAAAGCTGATTCGGCACATTTGACAATACCTATTCAGTAGTATTGCTCCAGGTTATTTCAATTAGTTATCCTTTGTTTGTATTTTCTATGAAGTGTACTTAGAACTGAATGCAGGCAGGTACTAGTCTACTGTTAGGTAATCAAATTATAATTGTAAAATAAAATATAATTGAATAATAAATGCTGATTGAACACTGATTATGTATTTAGCATAATTACTCATGTAACAATTTTGCACAATTCTGTGGTGGGTTAGTTGGACATTTCGTTTTAAAGATTAGGCGATTATTATAGCGTATATATTGTTAAAATTCCAACCATTTTACAATAGCTTGTGTTTGTGACAACCCTACTTTTAGCATGTCCGCAGGGCGCCTCAGGAGAGCTGTCGATTTGTACAGGCAACCTCATGACTGTCGCTCAGTTAATTTGACCATGTAAACAGCTTGTCTGATTGATTGATACACGGTTGGTGTAGCTAACATGAGCTTATGCTTGAGCGGGAGTCACGTATGTTAACGTCTTTTTTTCTTTTTGATAGGTAATTTATAAATAAATAAGAGCGTTGGTGGTGCAGTGGCTAGCGGGCTGCCTCTCATGCGGGAGATTCCGGTTCGATCCCACGTGCCGCCATGTAACAATGACTTTTTCTGAGTTATGTACATTAGTTGTTTCACTAACTGATGCTCTTACGGTGAGAGAAAACATCGTGAGGAAACCTGCACATTCAGGCGACTGCATGTGTAACCATGATCCGAACTGGTCAGGTTCCCCTGGTAACAAGGTCACGGAGGTCAGATGGCAGTCGCTCCACTGTAATTATCTGATCTGCCTTATCCTGGATCATGGTTAACGGACCCTGGGGCCTGGGCTCTCGCGTGCACAAGTGCACAACCGGGTTAACGCTAGGAGGATGATGAGGTAATTTATAAATAATAATGTTTTATAGAGTATGTCGCTAAGAGTGAGTATTAAAATATTAAGGGCCGGGACACGTTTTAGCTTATATCAGAATCAAACTTCATTTTATTTAAAAAAGTTATCATATTATTGATAACGTAGGGACTAGGTAGGTACAAACAACTACAACTGACAAGACCCAAAAGACAATTAAAAGTATTAAAATAGAAAGTTAAGTAAAAAAATCAACTAAAAAGTTTTGGAGAATTCACGTGTAACTAAGTATTTAAGTACAGCTGAGAAAAATAGTAATCTAATTTAGCATTTTATGTTAAAAACTCTACTATTTCAAGGTATTGAAATATGATTTCGAGCCGTAGGTTGCTTCTTAACTCGCTTTATTATCTATGGTCCTAATAAATTATGTTTAAATTCAAATCAGGTAGATATGATCAATAATTTGCAGGCATGTTTCATAGGTAATAGTGTGTTATAAAATTATTTTTTCTTTTTTTTCAGGTATTTGACCTAGCATCCTGTCTCTCTCAAACAATACGAAGAGGTAAATAAACACAGAATACTGCATATAAAGGTCTAATAATTTTCAACATAGATCAAGTTACTGTATTGTAAACTGGTTGAATTCCAAGCATTATTGAGGGGCAACCAAGCAATAAATCGGTTCTGAATACTTGCTAACATTACTGGTACTTACAAGAATATAGTGCATTAATTAATTGAAGTGGATAAAAATAAAACGAGTGCTACTTTCGTTATCAAACAGATATTTTTTCTAACACAGGACATTTTACAATTATAATATTTATAGGTAACTTATTTGCTAGTTTTTTAATGAAAATATTGCACTAAAAATTCATTTGCCGGCCTTCTCGCCGGCTCACTGCATGCGCATCAAGTTTTTACAAACATTCGTCGAATGAATGAGGACATTTGCCCAGGTAACGAAAGGTCGTGAGTTCTTTTCCCACCTAAAGATCGATCGATGATTTTTGCTATGTTTACTTTTTGATTATTTTTATATATTTTCACAACTGAAGCTTTGTCAAACAGTCCGTCAAATAGCTGATGTTAGGAACTAGCACAAGAACGGCATATATGTTTGTATGTACGGGTTCTCAAAAGTATAGTAAATTCTTCGTAAAAGTTGTACATGCCCTAATGAATTTAAGTTACCTATATTTGTTTGAGCATAAAACCAAAATGATTTCACGGATCTCGTTCGACGATAAGTTTAATTTACACTTTTTTGCTATTAAGGCAACCATATGAATGACTACATAGTAAAAGCGGAGGATTCCAAGCGAAGCGAGCATCGTTATTCGCGCATCTTGGTTTATTTTTATAGGCAACTTGCCAAAACAGGCTAGCTTAAGTAAATCTGTCTTGAAAGTATCCAGATAGATCTATCTCAGTCTGAAATAATTAGCCATTAGAGCTTTGCAATGTTTTTCTAATGCATCTCTGTTTTTAGAAAATGAAAGATTCTAATTAAATGCAAGAGGAACATATAAAATAAATTACTTCCTTTATTTATTACGAAACCATTAAGACCACCAAAAACCTTTTAAATTATAGAAAAATATATGATTGGAAGCCTTAAATGAATCAATGTTTAGGGATTCACTACATCATAACAAACAAAGTACTAAAACTTTAGACTGACACTTCAATAGTTAGTTACTTATTCTCCTTAATAATCATTATAATATTTCAATAGAATTTATGTCTTATTCACCATTTTAAGAACCATGGTTAGGTACGTAGTTAAATGTACCAAGTATAAAGGATACTTGGTACATTTGACTAAAATTATTTATCTAGACCTATAGTTTTTGCTCAACTGTTTAGTCTACAACCAAATCTAAAGAACCCATACTAAGTAAAAGAAAAATAGGAGAAGAAAGAAGTAAGAAGTAAGAGAAGTTAGATATGATTATTTCTGGTTTTTGCAAAACTTTTGTTATGATTCGTTAGGCTGCTTTATTTTTTAATTAATGCGTGTGTGTCACTCTTTTACTGGATTTTATTTCTAATACAAAGACGACTACTTAGCATCTTAAATATTCTTAATATTCTGTAACCAGGTATTATTATACAAATTGAATGTAATAAAAAGTCAAACTCGCGCACTGAGCGGTCTGTCCGTACAATGTGTTATTGTTACAAAAACAACTCTTGGATTTTACTCTGAATTTGCTTCTTGCCAATTTTTATGATCCTCAGTCAACTATAAGCACAGAATGAATAATATTCTATAAGTCAGTAAGGTTTTAATCTCCTAGCCCCGCCGTAGGTATAGTGGTAAATTTATCAAAGTTGAGGTAAATACTTACCTTCATGTAAATTATTATATTTTAGTACTAATTTTCCGGAACGCAATTATTGTTCAGAAGTAGCATTCAAATATTAACAAGTTCTGTGTTTTAGCATTTCTTAACTAGCTTGATTTATGATTTACTAATTACAACTTTCTTACAATGACCACTTATAGGTTTAATACTAATGGTTTCTCTGTAAACTAATGGTTGTATTTATATATAAACTACCTATTAAACTAATAATGACTTGTATTATGTTGTTTATAAATGTATATAAGTATGTCTATCCGTTATCCTAGTCACCATAGCACAAGCTCACGCTTAGTTTGGGCTAGGTAATTGGTGTGTTTGTTGAAACAATTTATTTATTTACGATCCTTGCGCTAGCGAAACTATATAAAAGTCTAAGGAATAGTCATTTCAAGTGGCGACAATGAAATAAATGATAATAAACATTCTCAGTTAAAGTTTCATGATTTTTTTAACATACATATTTTTTCCAAAGATCTAGGTAACCTATGTTAGCTATACTAGCTCCTAAGTGAGATAAATACAGAACCTCTTTATTCAGCTTTCGCTTAAAAACGTTCTAAACAAATTTATAATGTCGATTCATTCGCCCTGTATATAATAATAAATAATAAATTAAGCATTATTGTTATCTGTAACAAAAAATTAATAAACGATTATTATTATTAACTAAAAGCTAGGTATATTACTAATAGGGTTCCATACCTCAAAAGTTTAAAAGGAACCCTTTTGTTGTCCATCTGTCTGTCAAGACCCTTTTTCTCAGGGACGCATAGAGGTACGAGTTGAAATTAGCATCTGTTACTTAGGCTGCGGTCTCTTGTAGTTGCGAAAATATTAAGCTTCTAAGTTAACGCAATACAAAGATACGGCCCTTGGAGCCGTATTTTTTCTGACATTTCGCGAGGGTATCAAAACTTATGACGTCCCATAGTCCTAGAATCATGAAATTTTGCAAAAAGGAAGGTTTTCGTTCCACCATTTCTTTTTTCTTTTTACTAATTGAATTTTATCAAACATGTCTAAAGATACACCGCTAGGAAACTGTCTCTTTTAAATTAAAAAAAAAACTGCATCCAAATCGGTTCACCTGCTTAAGAGCTACGGTACACAGACAAACAGACAGACACACGTCGCGGTCAAACTTATAACTCTCTTTAACATCGGGGGTTGAAAAGTAAGTACAAAATTTAGGATCTGCTCCTTAAACTAAAGCCTCTAATTTAGTCCCTTTACAACAAATTACACGCCATAATTCTACTTCGAAACCCATCACAACAACGCAAAGACATAGAAAAGCATAACCCCCTTTTTTGCAGTTGGTCAAAAAGTTCACAAACCGCTCCGAGCATGTCAAGCTAGACTGTAGCACAATGGCTGAGTGAAGGCCGGTGGAGGCCGGTCGTTGACTGCGCTATTTATAAGTTGCGTATCAACCTGTCGTCGCAGAGCACTCGTGCGCAGAGACCGCTGGGGGCGTGGTGCGCGGCGACCGTTAGGGTTGGAGAAAAAATGATTTTTGACTGTTTTTATAAACATATTAAAAAAAAATGTGTCCTTATACTTAAGACTGGTCTCATTTTTAACAAATTTAAGATCCATTGCAAAACATTGGATAACAATATATCAATCTTTTTCAACTAATAGTACCTACGTTATCATTAGTGTATGTATTTAATTTAAGAAATGTAGATTACCTATTCCACTTATAGGTACGGTTGAATTTAAAAATAAATATCATGCAATATCAAAATATTGCAATTTATATATAATATACCCAGTTACTTCTTTGCTACCTTGTTTTCCTTTACTCAATAAAACTATTAAAACTGCACTGAATTTATGTCTTCTTATTTTGATGAAAATATTTTTTGCCTGTGATATTTATAACAGCCGTAAAGCTTGTGAAAGCAATCACACTTGCTTCTTTTGGCACTTGAGTAAAATATTTTATTGATTTGTATTCATGGTTATAAAACGGGCCGTGAATGACTGTATTTACTTAGGGCCACCTACGAATTCACAATTTATTTAATTAAAAATCTGTTTTCAATTAACACAAGTCGATAAAATCATATCACTAGACTAGACTGTACAGCTGAGACATTTTATTGTTGAGCTTTAAAAGTACATTCAAATGGAATTGATTTCAGTTATTTTTAGAGGCTCTAATTAACTACCTGTAAAGGAAAAAACATAAATGAACTGCCTAGTTATTAACATTTTGATTAAACTTTACGGTAAACAGTTCCAATTAAGGATATTGGTTTCATTTGATAAAAACCTGTCGTCTGTATAAGGCCCAGGGCGTGGCCATGTATATCATTTTTATGTTCTGTTTGCTTTGAAATTATTCGTTTGTTTATGTTAATCTGTTACCTCTTGATTTATTGTTAATTGTGTTAATCAGCTGATAACCGTCGAAAATAAAGGTAATATACAAGCTTCTGTGTGTAGCTCGTTTTGTTTAATTTGCATTCAAATGAATGTTTAACAAGTTTGTATCGGAGAGATCAAAATGAGTTTATTATATTTATGTCTTTTCAAGTGTTGAACACAATAGTGTTTATAGGTTGATAAAAAATATTTTAAATAACGCATCCTATATAAGGATGATACATACGCAATGAAAGGTGGCATTTCAAAGTACGTACTCGTCATATAAGTTATTTAATCTATAAGTTTTATCTTAAATAAATATTATTATATTTTTACTGATACGTCCAGCATTGCAGCATTGTCAGAAATAAAACAACAGCAAACTTGTGTAGGTTCAGACTGATTTATGTTTATCCCATTGCAAGTATTCATTTTAAAAGCACATGGTTTATCCATATTATATGTATTTTTTTTAATCTGTAAGTTAAAGGGTTAATTTTGGGATAGGGATAGAAAGATAGAAATTCCTTATTGCACAATAAAAGAAAACAAAGGTTCAATGAATTTTAAATGATTTTAAATGCCCGTGGCTAAATTTTAACGATTCACCGGGCGGTTGTTTGTAATTACCACACGGGTATGCTCGTAATAGTTTTTTTTACTGCTGTCTAGCCTTATCTATTTGCGGAGTCTCTGCTCTACATTGCTCTGTGCACGAAGATTGAATGACGGCTGCGCATGACGCGATATGATCGCCGTATTATCGCGGGCGCCTACCACTTTCCAGCGCCGACGGATCAGGGCTATCGCGTGATAGACAATTTGTCTATCGAATCTGAGTGTTGTGAAAGAGTGGGTGTTATTTGGCTATTGAGTCTGGGTGTTGTAGGAGATATACCCTTTTTTGTGCAATATGGTGTCACCTATGTACTGATTCTCTTCAGTCCCAATGAAGCAGGGCCCCTAGACAAGATGCCAACTATTCTACAGCGAACTTCATATGATGTTTCGTTGGCTTATGTTAGTCTTATACACTTAATTAGCGATATCAAACTTCGCTGTTGACGTCCGTCTTGGTGTTGTGGTTCGCGCTCTGGTCTACAGAAGCAGACTTGTTCCTAAGTTATGGATATATATAAACATACTTGTATATGTCTTCTTGTCATACTTAAGTATGTCTAGCCGTTAATCAAGTCGCCAACAAAGCACAAGCTTACGCTTAGGGCTAGGTTATTGTAGTTTGTTAAAATAAATTCATTAATTTATTTAGTTTATGCAATGCAACTAACTAACTAAGTCTGCCATAGTCACAAAACAACTTGATCTTCTCGATATGATTTATTGTTAAACTTTAGCAAGCTTAAAAGCTAATTAATGAACTTTAAAAGATATTTTAAAGTTCATTCTATTTTTAAGACACTTTTTATTTAAACTGACTTGTTAACTTTGCGAACCCTATCACCTTTTTAACCTCGACGATCTCAGGTTACGTTTTAATTTACACAACTCTCGTTTTAAACGACGGTTAATGTTTATAAAATAAAGATAACAATCCGTCAGCGGATTAAAAATAATTTGCAGCGATCTAGATGAAGCTCTGAAAAAGGAGCGTTTAATTATTAAGCTGTTGATTAGCTTCCTACCGATTAAGAGATATTTTTAATTTCTAAGATTTATAATTTCCATTTTGGCTTGCTTATTAATTTAATTATTTCAATGACAGGAAATGTTGGTTAACGGCATTATATTTAAATAGGAAAATCAAAACATTATTTCTCGTCCTCGTAGTGCCGCATATAGCGGATTTTCGTAAAACTTTTAGAAAAAAAAGGTCAATTATTATAGGTATACCTACTGCAATTTTTAATTAAAACTGCAATGGCAGCAGCTATGAAGCCCAAATAAGTTTCAAAGCCATTCAAAACTTATTTCGGCCCAAATAAGATTTATGTATTTTTTTCACGATGACTGTTTTCTCTAGGTTTGTAAAATCGTCAAAGACTTTGCAAAAGTTCTGCCTAAAGCATTTTTCTTATTTCACTTAAAATGTCTGATGCAAGTAATTTAATTTTTAATCTAAAAATATTTTGGACACATAAAATAGACTATTTTTCCTCTACATTCGTTCTATTAACATGTACAATCTATCATCATAGGTTGATTGACTCATGCACTTACTCTGCCCTAGAGATAATCTCGAAATAAAACTAGTAATTACAATTATATTTAGAGCGTTTACCCCGATCCACATGCATACATAATAATAAGGGATCCATATTAAATAATTTGATGATTACGTACTATGTTTAAATGCACTCCCTAACGCTGATATAATGCTGATAAAACACTACTCTGAAGCTTTTGTTTTGAATATTAAAATTGATAATTATATAACTGACAGTTAAAATTAACTCCCATAGTAATCTTTATACAGTTTCTTAATTACGGGTTTTAATGTACTTGGCCCTAATTTCTCGGAAAAAAGAAAAAAACATATTAAAAAAGAGTTGAGTTTGGAAACTGCCCGCTCGTTTCTGTCAAACGATATTTAGATAAAAATGAAAATATACCTGAGTACTACTCAGTATAGTTAGTACGTAAGATTTATTAGAATGCACTCTTAACCTTATTTTTAACTTATAACAAACTAGTGGTTCCCCACGACTTCGCCCGCAAGAGTAGGATTTTCCATATAAACTTTCATCCCCTATTTCACCCTCTTAATGTTTTTATATCGCGACAAAATGTAGCCTATGCCCTTTCCTAGGGTCTCCATTCCACATTCCATCTCAATCGGTTCAGTGGTTTAAGCGTCAAGAGGTAACAGAAAGACAGACAGACACACTTTCACATTTATAATATGGATAGAACTAGACAAAGAAATACTTATACGAGTTTTATTAAACGTTTGGGAGAGCCCATATTTAAATGTAAGTTTTTTTATTTAAAGATGGCTTCAGAAATAAATAACTTCGTTTAGTGAACCTATTATAAGTAAAGGATAATAATCATGTTTTTCTTGATTCAACAATTTTTTTATTTATTTCTACAGTGAAATCGGAGCAAATCATAAGGTGCATTTACTGACGCCCCAGATGCATCATTGTAACTGAACTTATTATTCGATTGCGAAACAATAATAATCGAATAAATCGAAACATCGGAACTTTCGAATCGATTGCGCAATGCACTAACAAAAGAACAATAGTTATTTATTGAAGATAATACGTTGAATTAGACTCTTAAGAGTTATTATGGAGAGAACTCTGTATTTATTGGTGAAAAGTGATGATAAGAAAAGATAGAAGACCAAAATACATGCCTACTTACCGATCTTCTATTATCTAACTCGTTTAGCGTTATAAATCCTCGTGTATTTTTATGAAATTGGCGAAAGTGGTAAATTTTTCGTACCTACTACATACTTGCAAGTAAATAAAGTTGGTACGAACCCGACCAAGCCAACTAGAAGAAAGTTAAACGTCAACGAATACATCAAACACACCAATCGTTATTAAAAAGAAAAATTCAAAAAAAAAAATTAGCATTTCATTAAAATTATAACAACATTGCTTTTAAATTGCCATTAGTACAAGTAGTAAAATATGAAGAATACAACGTAAATAGGTATATTTACGTTGTATTCGTCATATTTTGTCGTTTGACATTCATCTAGCTGGCTTGGTCGGGAATTGCGCCTGGTTTTCTATTTTGATTTTGAAGGACACCAAACCGTAATTTGAGTCATACTTACACGTAGTAACTATTATATAATCTGTGCTTACAGTGAGTAAGGTAACAAACAATATCTCTGGCTTTATATTTTATGGACTACTTTCATTTCTTTCTTCATAATATCAATCATAGATTCACGTACAACCTATTTCAGTAATGTTTCCATTTTTGTTATCGTTTACGTGGCCACGGCGTGATAGACACAAAACCAGTCACGCCGCAACGAAATATTGAAAACGAATTATCAAAGTTCTCTTTCTTTAATTTTTATTTAGTTCGTAAGATAAATACGAGATCAGAGGTGAACTGGCCGCCACGCCAGGGCGCAATACGTAGCGATTCTGCTAGTTCCAAATAGCAATCCCTTGTCGTCGATCGAAGCGATCTAAGGAACCCCGCGGAGCTTTTAGTCGGTATACCTTGCCAATTATCATGGATATCTCACATAGGGCAACTAACAGGTAGCGTAACCTATGCGTAAAAATTTTATTCTGCAAAGAAAAGGGAAAATTCTTTAAGAAAATTGATACATAATTAATAATACATAATAAATAAATTGTTTCAACAAACACACCAATTACCTAGCCACAAACTAAGCGTGAGCTTGTGCTATGTTGACTAGAATAACGGATAGACATATACATTTATAAACATCCTTGACTTAAGTAAAAATGCTCGTGCTCATCACACAAACATTTGCCCCTTGCGGGATTCGAACCCGCAACCGCCTGGTTTAGAAGTCCGGTGTGCGAACCACTACACCAAGACGGTCGTCGAGGAAATGGAAAGACAATAATATCAACCCTAAACAAAAGTCAGATACTTAAAAATAATAGTCATGTTTACAAGCGTGATCATAAAATATCCGAGAAAAAATAGAATACGACATGTTAAATGAATGCTGTGTGTAGTAAAATTGATAGTCCAGTATAATATCTGTAAGCATTTTTATTTTATGTTATGGCCAAACTAGTAGCTCACTTCCATCGGCGAACAATCATAAATATGGGATTATCATCAGAGCCTGCGTTTTGCATGCATAATTCGATTGACTAAAACACACCTAGTTGTATGAAAGTGGAATAAAACGTTTTCAACCTTATGTGACGGTGGTAAAAACTAAAATACAATGCAGTGTCTGTCATTGTAAATCGTAGAAGATGATTACATAATGCATACAATAATATAAATTTCTTAGGAGGTGTAAATCGCCGTAGGTGTGCTCAGGAATCTTTCGCGCTTCTTGATAATAATATCTTACAACATATTTTCATATGAATTTACACGCTACCGCTGTTGGTTTTTCGAATCTGTTTAAAAATATAGGCGTAATTAAATTTTGCTATGTTAAATTGTATATTTTAAAATACCAAAGAATTTTTCCAATGCCAATAGCAGAAAATAAAGAAATTAAGTGTTTCGGTCGTAGAAAAAGAGTTAATATTCAAGCTAAACACTGTGTCATCTTAAGTTAGTGTAATAGGGGCGATTATGCAATGAAAATGGGTAGTCTGATGTTCTCGTCATTGTACACAATTTATTTAATAATGGCAAAGAAGATCTACACTTGCTGCTAAAGCAAACGCAACATTGTAATCTAACTACTATGTGTGTGACCATAATTTAAAAAACTTAGAGTTGCCTTAAAAATAAGTCAACTACAAAATCGTGTAAACTTAATCGTTACCTTTTGTGCAAAAAATAAATAAACGTCTGACAACTGACTTGGTGTAGTGGTTCGCGCTCTGGACTACAAAACCAGAGGTTGCGGGTTCGAATCCCGCAAGGGGCAAATGTTTGTGTGATGAGTTCGAGCAATTTGTACGTATGTCTATCCGTTATCCTAGTCATCATTGCACAAGCTGACGCTTAGTTTGGGGCTAGGTTATTGGTGTGTTTGATCTTACAATTAACTATTTTTACAGGAAAATATTGCTGAAATTGTTTCTAACATTTCTTCATAATTCTCCAAAAATTATCTTTGAATACATTTGCTACTTAGTAAACGATACTAAAGATCCTTGATTTTAGCAGAGAACTAACATCCGCTGTTTAATTTAGGCTTAAAAATACAACCTTTGAGTCTTTTTGACGCCATTTAATATATAGCCTATTTCTTTCATTTTCACCTCCCAGGCCTCAGAGTGCAGTGAATTGAATATGACACTGGGTTGTATGTACAAACGATACCATGGTCGACTAGTGATGCGCCCTATTGCGAAAATATAAGTTTACCGACACTGTGTTAAACTTGAAATAATATTGATAAATGGCAGGACACAAATATCACAGACGATATCTAGTCAAAATACCTACTGAATTTAAATAGAAGCATCATCGATAGTATTTTATCCGATTCCGTTGCTATCTGCCAAAAAAAAATGGAATAAAAATCTGTTGTATTTAAATGTTTTCATCTCCTGTTCTCATAATTTCATCATACATTAACTCGTTTTTAAATTAACAGTAAAATAATCTTTACTATTTGCTAACTTGTTTGTAAAACTTGGAGGAAGCCGGAGTTTTATTGATTTTTTAGCTTAATTTAAAACTGCTATCGATAATCTTACTATTTATAAAGGTGATGCAACACTATAGCTGACAGCTACCGATTGCACGCGCCCCGCAGCGCCTGCGCTGATGATCTATCTAATTATAGTCTAGGACGTGGATGCCAATTTGTTGGTTGTCATTAATTTCAAGAATTTAGCGAGCGCAAGACTGATAAGGTATATGATACCTAATTGGATAATCAGACCATTTTTCGTTGTACTTTATTGATTTTTTTGCAATCTGATTAAAGAGTTACTTTTACAGTGTGTATATTTCGTATGGGCGTACCTATAATTTATCTAGATGTAATTACCCATCCTATAAATTGTATGAGACAGCAATTTGGGTAAAAACTTAATTAATAAGCACTAATTTTTTTTAAAGTACGACCAAGCAGCAATGTATTTCATCCAACTTAATTTTTTTATTTCTTTGAACTGTCATGACCGGATGAACTTGATACCTTGCGTACAAAATTATTTTGTATGAAAAATAAAACATTAATTAACAATATTTATGTCAATATGTTGTTAAGGACCGATACTAACTGCCACTAAAATTTTTGCTCATTTGATGAAGCCTTATGAAATATACACTCTGTTGCTGTTGTATAATTCAATATTTATACTTTTTTTAAATGGAGTTTTTAATGTGCTTCTAGTAATGCTTACTACTTGGACGTTTTATTGAAACTAACAAAACCCTAAAATGTATTCCATATTTTTTTTTATAAGAAATAGTTACTTCATTTTACAATCATCAGATAAAGTTTATCTATCAACTTGCTGTAATCGATCGCCGACGACTACTATATTCTAAGTAAGCGATTTCTTGGGTATCTCGTTTTGTTGCCCATTACTCATTTATTACATGACGATACTTATCTCAACTAGAAACAGTTCATTTCCTGCTATTCATAAATACCCTTTTCTCGGAAAATCTTGTTAGTAGGATAGTTATTTTCTATGAGCTTTTATGTATGATTTGTAAACGGAAACATTTTATAAAATTAAAATAGTATTAAAAATTTGGTGAACTCACGATAAAGCCTTAATAATAAAATAAATACTTCAAACACAAATAATTAAATAATTGCCAAATAAAATAGGTGCTTACCTGAGATTTATTCACTGGCTCCTAGTCTAAGATAGTACCTGGTATTTCACTGCAGGGGGTTAGCTCAACTTCAATCAAGCATGGTCTAGTGAAATAGTAAACATCATTATTGCGGTTCAAATAAACCATAATAAGGCATGGTCACAAGAAAATGGAGACATCAAACGCTAGCTAAAACAGTTTAAACT
This sequence comes from Pyrausta nigrata, assembly GCA_949316185.1. Taxonomy (NCBI): domain Eukaryota; kingdom Metazoa; phylum Arthropoda; class Insecta; order Lepidoptera; family Crambidae; genus Pyrausta; species Pyrausta nigrata. The sequence goes on from OX438943.1 coordinate 14,233,007, forward strand.
GATAACCAGTGTGTTTTTTAAACAATTAATTAATTAATTTATACTTTTTTGCACAAATGATAAGCAATGTACAAATGGCGGACTTAATGCCAAAGCATTCTCTACCAGTCAACCATCAATTGAATTTTTAATATTTATTTCAGATAAGGTACATTAGTGTTAGTAACAATATTTTTATTTTATTTTTTTATTATGTTCAAATATCTTTTTAGTAGAAGGGAAAACAAAGAGAGGAAAACTAGGTCATGAAAAAACAGTTACTTTTAAGTATGATGATGACGATGCTGTTTAGATTCCCTAAATAGGCCAACTGCGGGTGCTTAATTAATTTGTTATTTGACTGTTGAGCTTTTTACGTAAGCTATCAAGTTCTAAAGCTCTCACCAATTCACTGTCAACAACTAGTGATGAATATTATTAATGACTTTATGTTTGGGTAAATGTGCTTCAGACTTTACTTATTTATATTTTTTTGGTAAAATCACCCCTATTATAACTAAGTACTTAACGTGTCAAAATCGTTGCTTATCTTAACGTGTTGTCGTCCGTAGGTCTCAAATCATTCATCATCATATTTAGACCAAAATTTTTATTGAGAACTTAACTCCGAATTGGTAAATTCGCATGAAAAATATTGATCTGAATCTGATCCTTAAGCATAAAATACGATTTCACCAAAACCAACAGCTAACGCAATATTTCACTGACCAAGACCATACAAGCTATCATCAGCCATTAGAGCAAGCGATAGCTACCGTTTAAACACTTATCCAGGCCCAATTAATATTTCACTAGCACGCGCTAAGTAATCTACGGAAACGGTAAGGCACAGACCATTATAAAAATAGACCCCTCCACTAATAAATACCTTAGCCGGTCTCTGTACAATGTAACATTTAAAGCATAACGCCACTTTTTAACTTGGAAAGGAACTTTTTAAAGGAAACTTTGAGTACCAAACATCCACAATGTTTGGTACTCAAAGTTTCCTTCTTTTATTGACGGATCAATTTCAAACAAGCGTTTAAGAAGTGCCGCGTCTATTGGCCTAATATTCTACGTCTATGGAAAACGGTAGGGCCACAGAACGGTTTTCCGAACTACTAACAACGCATCTCGCCCATAAATCGTTGGCTTGCGTGCGCGCACCCGTGTTAGCATCACCCAGAGTCTTACACTCGCGGACACAGAAACCACGCTCAATTTAAATGTTAATATAGCAATTAGGGACTCTTACTCGACTATTCACTCCCCAATCTACGGGTGACCGTTAACTATTTGAATATCATAATTAACCTGAGATATAATGGTTTACAATTGATGCAATACTGCACCCAGTTATATTGTAAACACAAAATTGAGTTGTTGAGACTTTGGCATTAATTTTTTGATGGCATTTTAATGTATAAAGGTTGTGAAGCAAATCTAATAAAGTCTTTTTTCGGTGTCAATTACTCTATATTTCGTTATTTTATGATTCAAAGCCTCTCAATACTAATTCGTAATTTTGTCGTCAATTATAAAACTAAATTGATTTGCTATTTGTTTTTTCTATTCAAAAAATATTAAAATACTGAAATATTTCTGAAGTTAACACCTTAATTGAATCCTTCTATCTTACATTTGAAAATAAAATCGTTGGTACAAAGCCGTCTAGTCGATATATGATTAAATCTCAGTCAGTTTTGCTCACTAAAACGAAAAATATATGGTTATATATACTTATGCAGCAACAAAACGCTATTCATTGAAAAATGGCGAATTTTACGACTTGACTTTCTTTAAACTAACTATGGCTGAATGATTGCTAGTTTAATTACCAATCCATCTCTCAATACAGATTTTATGTTAACAGTAAATCTTGCAATTTTAAAGCTGTAAATGTGAGCGATTTTAATGGCCTCGAGTGTAATGATCTAGCTTCAACAATTTTAACTATTGAATGAACTATGAAGCATTTATGTTGGCTATAAATAACTTAATCGACATTAGCAGTGCATACATAGATGAATGCAATTGTCAGAATTCACTGCTTGGACCCGTAGTTTATATGATCGTTATGTAAAAAAAGATCCCGATTCTGAGGTAGCTGGGTTAAAATAAAATGATTTACGAACCTTGTTTAAGGTGAAAATAAAGGTTTTGAACTTGAGAATAATTTGTACATAAAACAAAAAAATATTTATCTTTACACGCAACTTAACGGATTAATGAATAATATTTGAGTCCAAAAAAAGAATTACACTTATAACTTTCCGCGGCTGTAAATTCAATTAAAATAATGTTTTTTGACAAACTCTAGCGTGGAGCGCGGCATTGTAGGTAAGTAATATTTTTGGTCTTAGCGAATCTAGCTAGGCTCTAAGCTCGTATTAATACCTATAGCAAATCATGGTGTCCTATTTAGGAGAATACCTATTTCACATTGCAATCGATTTATTTCCACTATCAAAAGCCAAAGTGCGCAAGCCACGATTCGTGCAAACGATAGTGTCAAAATCGCCAACAACCTACAAAATGGAACACAGCTCCCACTTGTTCGATAAAGCCAGCAGTTCCGAGTCTAAATTGAAAATTCCACAGTTTAAATATTCCACGTTGACCGTTAGATACAGGACCCCGTACCACTGTACTATTGTCCCGTACCGGTAACTACTAATGGTACAGGCATTCGGTAGTACAGTCAGCGTCAAAATATGCACACAATTTAGGATTATTCCGTTTTACCACCTTTTATGTATTTAACGATAACGTAACTCAAAACTAAACACACTTATAGCATTCCGTTCGTTGAAGCCGAAAATTTCAGAGGGTCTTTTCTCTAGACTATGTTTATCACGCTTTTACTTAGCGTCATGTGACAAGGATAGAGTTTAGAACATACTGCCGTACTCAGAGTCGTTACATAAATTTATTCTTAAATTAAGTCTCGTTCTGTAATTTTAAATACAAAAGGACTGAGAAAGAAAATATTAACATTGAGTGACGTTTCTGAGTATGGCAGTCAGACTTTATGGGAACTCTTTTTTTGAAAAAGAGAATCTGTCAGACGGTTGGCGTTTGATGGTAAACATTTGGCTATCAGAAAAAACCACGTCTTTTTTGCGAGAGTCAACTAGGGATAATGACATCTGTTAATAATCACAGTGAACTAACTAGTTAAGTACACTCTCAGTTAAACCGACGACTATTCTCAAAAATACACAAATGTTACACAGTAAGTGCTCTTAAATGGAAACACTGTGCCTTACCTTTAGATAAAAAAGAGAATGATGGCAGAATTACGCTTGATGCTTGCCGTTTACAACTTGTCAGTCAGTATGTACGTACGTAGGTACAGCAGTTGACTGCCTTGTTGGTCTAGTGGTCAGCACGCTGGGTTCTATCACGGTCATGTTGAACTGCCGTCACACCGAGGTATGAGAGTGAAGAAACAGGGAGTGCACAGTGTATTGCGCGCACACTGATGCACTATAATATCTCCCGCGCGGTTGGCTAATCTCTGTTGAGATTGGCAGCTGTAGTTGAAATTCGGCTAAGAGGACATTATTATTATTATTATTTTACAGCAGTTGACGTTACATCATATCTAATTTGATAATGATGATTTTTGGCGATAACTGTACCGGTTGGCCGAGAAGTCGAGATACCCCTATCTCGTCCAATAGATTGTGTTGTCCATAGATTGGGATTCGAACTTGATTTGAGCCAAATGTTGGATCAAATTGGAAACTTATCGACATTGGCGATCGATTTACTGTTATGTTGCCTTATGATTGAAGGATTATTGTCTGTAGGTATGTTGTTCGTGCATAAAGTTACTTAGTATATTTTATAGGTATGTTTATCGAGGGAGTTGATTGTAGAATGAAGGCATTCGATATATGGTTGTACTCGTAGTTGCGATTTGATAAGCGAATTGGCGCGTCAGAAAAAACTATGACTACTCTATATTATAATGATTTAAATATGATAATTTGTCATTACATGATCATCATAATCAGTCAAAGGATTGCCATTGCTGAATGCGTATTAGATCTCTCGCATCGATTACAAAAATGACCAGTGATGTGTACCCAAGATTTACTTGTACCTTATATCTACCCTATTTCTGCATTTTAACTCTTATCCTTAATGGAATTAAGTCTAACCTTAATACTTATAATAATAATAAAGCTTTATTATATTCCATACTATAAAAATACAATAGAGTTTTAAGTTTTAAGTTCAAAGATCAAAAAATATATAAACTAAAAATATATCTCAGAAATACTTTTCATTTTACAATTTTATTATTTGCATGCAGGAATTTAATTTATAGTTCAGTTGTAATTCAATTCAATTTTTAAATTATTTTACTATTTCATTATGTATTTCAATAATATATATTTTATTAGAAATAATTACGTTTTTCTTTTTGTATTATGATAAATTATAATAGTATGGACCCCTTTCGGGTAAAAGCCTCCTCCAAGGACATCCATTTTGCTCTGTCTTTAGCTATGTTAAACCAATTCGTGCCTGCAAACGAAACTATCTCATCCCGCCACCTTTTGTTTGGCCGACCTCTTCTTCTGTTGCCTTGTGGCCCTTCCCATTTGGTCGTGGTTAATGTCCATCTGTCGTCGGTGTATCTTGCGATATGTCCGGACCATTTCCATTTAAGACTCTGAGAGAATTCTAAGGCATCAGTTACGGCTGTTTTCTGGCGAATATGCGAATTTTTTACCCTGTCTTTGAGTTTGATGCCCAAGCAGCTTCTCTCCATTGCTCTCTGAGTGGTCTGAAGTTTTGTTTTAGTTTTCTGGTCAAATATCCAAGTCTGACAGCCGTATGTAAGGCATGGTAATATAGTAGAATCTAATACTATTTTCTTTGTTTTCATGGGTAGGTGTGATTTAAGTATTTCTTTTTGACCCCAAAATTTTTTCCAAGTTAATGATATCCTTCTATTTAGTTCTTCTATATTTCTGTCGATTTTAAATGAGATCTGCTTTCCAAGATAGATGTAGTCTTGTACGTATTCTATTTGGGTATTATTTATTAGGATTGGCATAGGCTTATAATTAGTCATAACTTTTGTTTTTTCTAAATTCATTTCCAACCCTGCTTTTTTGAAGATTTAAGATTTGCAGATGATATAGTCTTATTTTCCGAAAACCCCACAAAACTTAATTTAATGATAAACCAATTTAATACTTATACGAACTTAATAATAAAATATATCAAATAAAAGAAGAAGTTTACGGACTGCCCGACTTATATAGGTAACAACGCCCAGTCCAAATTCTTGCACCTAGGATGCTGAAATTATGTAAATTTCACTAAGAAAGGAATAAAGAAGTAGGAATAAGTTTGTATAAAAATCCGTCTGGCTTAAAAATGAATAGATAAAAAATTTATTTAGCTATTTGGTTAGAAATTAAGGATGACGTGTTTCGGTATTTTTGAAAATTTAACTTCTTAGGGGGGTGAAAAGGAAAGCAGAAGTTTGTATAGGGCATTTATTTATTTATTTGCTTGTTACAGGTGGGAAAAAAAATAAGGAACATTCGCTATTTGCGCGAACAGAGTCCCGTGAAAACGTCTAGTATACTCGATTTTGTCTATTTTGCGCTACTTTATTATTATCACGAAGTTTTTAATTAATTGGTAACTACTATGTTACAATATCTTCGTATACTTCATTTTATAAAATGTGCGAGGCTCATAAAAATACTCATCTCTACATATTAATTAAGCTCACTTTGCTAAGCCCTTCGGCAAAGCTTTCATCGCCTAACAAGCTCACAACGGAAGCTCTGTGTAAAGCTCAATTATGATTACAGTAAAACAAATTGTTCATAAAATCATAATAAGTGGTACTTGCCAATTATGAAAGGATATTACTTACATTATTATTATTAACATCAACTGGCTTAATAACTCGAACGCGAAACGAACACTTAATTATTGATTTATTTATGCATCGCTAAAATCACAGGTAATTTTACGATCCGTACTTTTTAATTACTGCAACCCATATTTACTACTACTAAAAAGGTTGATATTTTGACTGTTGTATTACCTCATGAAAGGGTCACGGTCGGGAATGAAACATCCACAACGATTTTTCTTGACAATTTGTAATGAAGTGGTTTTCTATTACATTCTTTCATTCAGCCTTTGGGTTCATCTTCAAATATAGGCTGACAGGCTAGGCCACTTATTTAACTTTCTATAGACTCCTGTGTCCGACCGCTTGCGTCCAGTTAATTCCAGCCTGTTGCCGGATGTCATCTGTCCTTCTTTCTCTACCGCGGGTGTCTCCACTCTAAGGTTATTCTGACCCAGCGGCTCATCTGTGCAATATGTTATGCCCATCTATTTACGACTCCTTATCTATTCCTCCGCGTCGTCGACCCCTGTCTTTCCCCTAAACCACTCGTTTATTTTGTGATCTTAGTGATTTTGTGGCTTATCTAGATAGATAAAGTGGTCGACAAATTCTACAGGTAAGTTGTGATTTTTCGTGTTTGTAATGTTCGTCAAGATTGAACAAACCTACATTTGCCGAGCCAGCAACACCCAAGTATTACTGTACAGTTTTCTTCACGATGTTTTTTCTTCTCCGTTGACAGCGAAATTTTCAAAAAGACTGGACTTAAGTTTTGCAAACTTAGTAGAAGATTGAATTCAGAACCTCATGCACGGAAAAGAAGTGTAGTATCTCCTCTCGACTGTAACATCCTCATTTCGTCTACTCTTTCGTAGTAACCTTATCTAGCCTAAACTTATCATGTTTTTACCGCAAGATCAATTTGTATTAATTGGCAATTTATCATCTTAAACTTTCATCCCCCATTTCACCCCCCTGATTATTTTGTATCGAGACAAAAAGTATCTTATGTCCTTTCCAGGGTTTGAAACTATTATATCTCTGTACCAAATTTTATTTGAATCGGTCCAGTAGTAGTTTCAGAGCCTACTCAATACAAACAAAGAATCAAATCTTTCCTTTTTATAATATTAGTGTAGATTAATATGAGATAATACCGAATCTAAGCATTTATCATAAAGAAAAGCTCAAATGTCATATTATGATTATGATAATAACTCCAATAGCGATTCCGACTCCGCTAACCAAACATATTTATCAGGATAATATGGTTTTTATTTGCAAATAGGCAAACGCGTGACTTATTTATAGGCAATGGTATTATCAAAGCGATTTATGTGAGGAAATGGGTACAGCGTTTAATATTTGAGAAACCGGGCACTATAAACCAATCATACCAGTTTTATTTTAATTGAAACTTCACAAATTTTATGGGAATTTGGCAAGTATCACAAATTTTAAGCAAATTTGGCAGATTTTCCTAAATGTCTTCAAGATATTTTTGACAACTACTAGACGCTAATGACGCTATCAATAACGAGGTACTTCAGGTATTTTAAACTCATTGAGTGAAGTCCGTAAAAAATTGTTTACGCACACAAATAGGATCAATTTTTCGCTCTTCTACAAACAGTAATTGAAAAACGGTATTTCACATGTACTCGTATAAATTGATGAATAGCACTGCACTGTCAACGTACGATCAAAACAAATGTGTATAATCAATATAGTTGATGGGTAACTGTTGTATAGCAAAAAGCTCACGTTTATTGAACCCAAAGACTGTTAGTTGATGGGATAATACTGATAGAGTATTATGTACATACATACTAGCTGTTTCCCGCGACTTCCTCTGCTCAAATATTAAATTTTTCATACAAACTTTTACGTAGGACGCAAGCAGAACAATTAGCAACCGCTAGACCGCTGGCACATAGTAAACTTTGCAGTTATTTTGCACATGGGTGATCTAAAACATGATTATGATGATACGTTCATCTTTAGCAATTATCCATACAGAGCACTCATGAACAGGCGTCCTAAGCGCATTAAATAGTTGTGGTATAAAGAGGCCCTAAAATCTAAAATACAACGTAAATATGACTCCAAAAACTGACAATAAACAAAAAGTAGATATTTGAAATTAGGTTCAAGTACAGTGGGCCCCGCATCAATTTACCCAAATCTGTCAAAATATTTCAAATCATATAGAACTCTACGCCTGTATTTTCTCTGTTTGGGCCTATGGTTGACTGGTAGAGAATCCTTTTAGCATTAAGTCCGCTATTTGTACAATAAACTGTGTGCAAAAATTTTAAATAAATAAACTCAAGCCCTTATTCCAAAAACTTAGTACCAGGTTTAAGACAGAACTAAGCTATTAGCTAGCCAATTAGAAAATCTCTTTTAGGTTATGTCACGAATGTGTCATTCATTCCTCTGTTGTCGGCTAATATTTAGACCTATTTTAAACCTAGTCATATTTTTTATAACACCGTATGTGATCAACATAAAGTTGAAATATGGTTGCGGAGGCAAATCAGGGTAGATTGATGTGGGGCCGTGTATGTGTACAACCACGGTATTACTACTTATTATCAATTTGTACTGCTTATAAAATCAGTGAGATACTATCTATTCAATACATAATTAATAATTTGACAAAGATGGTTGCGATACTATTTTAAATACGGTTGGGTATAATATGATTGATTTGTCAAAAGGCCACGGGTTAGGACGCGATTATTCAGTAGGATTAAACAAAATATCGTTGCTTATCACCTTGCACTTTCGGAAAAATACAGTCTCCTTTCTCGTTTTCAACTTTGAAATTATTGTCAAATTGACAAAGTTGGCAAAGCGATCGAAATTTTCAAGTGCTTCCTAGCGCTGTAATGCCGCGTTGTTTTCATCAACTTATTGTGATTACACCCTCAACGCTCAAAAGAAATACTATTTCTAGTAATTATTTGCCATTAAAAGGTTGCAAATACAATTTATTACTTATTATTTTTAAGTGATGATCAAGCATTAACTTTGCAATCTTAAGATTAAATAGGTATTGCACCTGAAACAAGGTACCTTACCTTAATTCAGACTATCTATCAAGTAAGCTACTTACGTCAGTCAGACGAGAACTATAATTTCTGCCTCGACTAGTAGTTAACTGGTAGAGAATGCTCAAGGTGTGTCATTTACATTTTTTGGCAATAAACAATCAATAAATTAATGAAACTGATATGTAACTTTGTCGTAATTTCCCGATGTTATCGTAAAACAACTAGGGGTCGCTGTGATTTTGCGGTCACATTATGCAACCTCTGTTGTTTGATCATTATTTGATCAGCAATAATCAATTTCGTTCGTCATTTCGTTGGATATTAGATTGATTCACCGTAATGTAGATTGTATTATGATACCTCTCAGGATTGAGAATAACGGTCACTATTCTTTTCAGGTCCAACGTCGCAGAGGACGAGTCAACTAGGAAATAGTAAAGGTAAGGAAACAACAAACCTCTTTTGTATTTGTAATTGTAACTATAAAAAATATGGCGCCAAAACTAAACACGAAAAAAAGTAAAAAAAATCTAGGTAGTTAATGGTTTTGGTAATCAGAACGATTTCTATATACTGAGTAGTCATATAACGATTCAAACTGGAAGCATTACGAGGAGCAGTACGTGTTACCACCAGACTAAGTACAACATGTTTATTGTCGAAATCCCAGAGTCCCCCAAAGTACGAGGATTTTGAATCCCAGAGTACCGCGGCGCCGGCATCGGCAGTGCTCCTGACAAGTCGAGCATAAACTCGTATTTGGGGAACAATAATTTCCAATGACAGTCCCGGGCGATTGGCTCCTTCCTAGACCCCTCCTCCCTCCCATCTCTTGCGGCGTTGAAGAATCGCGCTTCAAATGGTCGGACTATACCATCAAACGTTCCTTAGCATTTTAGCATTTTCTCTGTGTAAGAATTTCTAGCGCAACGGTGGAGCCATGAAATTAGATAAACTTTTATTACTTTGTGACAAAGTACCAAAATTTTCAGCAACTTTGAATGCAGAGGGATCTTTTCTCTGTACGTTCAAAAAAACATTGACGCCTGAGTTAGATCCGTTTATAAAGTACCATATAATCTTTATTTCTTTATCTCTGACATTGCATAATAAATCATAGCGTAAGTAGCATATCCTCTCGTTAGAACGACCAAAATTAGGCTAAAAACAACTTTTTGTAAACTTCGCAACTTAATGTCTGACAAAATATTTTTCTGGCAATTAACATTCATTAAACTATAATAAGCAAGTTATATCTGGGCTACTCTTTAAAATAGTCTCATAAATATTTCAGTTTATTTTTTTCGTCAGCTTGATTGTATCTTAAAAATAAATTCTTTATATATACGGCATAAAATTTGCTGGAGTTAAAAATAAACAACAAAGCGGTGATACAGGCCAGTTTCTAGGTTATTTAATTCGTAGAAGAGAAAAATATGGTTTCATTTTAATCGCAGAATTTTGGGATCCGCAATCACAATTAGGGACCCGATTGGCCAAGCCTTAAGTATAGATCATATAGGCACAGATAATAGTTTAGGTAATACTTCAGCCGGCAACGAGTTTTTTTAATTAACTCTCCAGCCTTATGCAAAAAAAACGTATACGAGTACCTACTCAATACGTTTGGTGCATACCTATTGGTGGTATGTTAACGACATAAGGGTGGAAACCCCACCGTCGTCTTGGTGTCCCAATAGTTAAGAGGGTCGGTGGAAAAAAATCGTACAATTTCTCTTTGAAGTCAAATGGTTCCCGACAAAGTTGTTATTATAATACATTATTTTTCTTCAATCGGCTAGTAACAACTCTAGAAGAAGCCTTTGGTATAAATAAATCTTTGTACAAATGAGCTAAAGTGTGGACAGACCTATATAAATTTGTTATTTTTACGATCGTTAGAATCGATATGCAATGACATTTTCAATTAAGTAGGTATACAATATGAATCATTCATTACAAGCAATGAAAGCATTTTTGATTGGTTTGTTACTTCATTTCAATAAATGGGTTCCGTCGTGGAACTAAACGCTTGATGATCGATATCTCCTTATTTTTTCTACGGAACTATTTGTCATATTTTACTAATTATCTCCAAAGTGCGTTTGGTTATTGATTTATGAATGTATGATCGTTCTTTGAAGCGTAGCATGAAATATTGTGACAGTCCAGGAAGAACAGCCAACACAGTACTGCACCCACCGAATTTTATAAATCTGTCGTTTTTTTCTGCTTTGAGCTACTTATATCAAGTACTTTGATTATATGTACCAATGACTATTTCTGAGTTATGTTCCTACATTAGTTGTTTCAGTAACAATTGCTATTACGGTAAGGGGAAAACATCGTGAGGAAACCTGCATATTCAGGTGGCTAAATGTGTAACCATAATCCAAACTAGCCAGGTTCGGAGGTCAGATGGCAGTCTACTAATTAATAACCTGATCTACTATATCCTGAATCATGTTCCAAAGCGGACCTTGGGCCCTCGCGTGCGAGTGCACAACCAGAATAACGCTAAGATGATGATGATGAACTATTTATATTATCTTGATACTAATAAAAATATATTTATTTACGTTAAAAATACACCCACCTGGTTTCTGCACAATAATTGACATATATTAACTGGTTTGACATTCTAATCTCCTAATCAGAGTTTAATTAGCGTACAGCAGATAAACTCCTTTATCGTTTTTAAATAAGTAGTTATATATTTATTGAAGTCATGTCCACTGTAAAATGTCCTCCTAGCCGAATTTCGACCACGGCGGCCTAACTCAGCAGAGATGAGCCAACTGCGCGGGACATATTATAGTGCACAAGTGTGTGCGCAATACACAGGTGCACTCTCTGTTCCTTCACTCTCATAATTCGGTGAGACGGCAGTCCGACATGACCGTAGAGAGATCAGGCGCAGGACCAACGGCTTACCGTGCTTTCCGAGGCACGGGGGTGTTAACACCACCAACTTCCTGACTCCGGAGCTGTGTCTGAGTAATTTCAAGACAGAAAAACTCAAACATTACCTACCGTTCGCCTATGTTTTTGTTTCCATGACTTATAGTATGTTATGAAATCTAATTTCGCTCACAAAAATTAATCGACTGTGTCATCAAATGATACATTCCCCAAGTATTGATGAAATCGAACGCCGGCTCACTGGCGTAGCAAGGCACTTACAAAAATTCGTCGACCAACTAACGTCCTTCGTAGCTTTCAGTTTTTTTTTAATTTATTTATTTACCATGTACAAAACATTACAATATATGTTAGTAAAATCACGTACTTAAACCACTAAGGTTTGTTGTGACATGACCCGAGTTGACGATATAAGTAGGTACAATTTCCAACGATATAATTTGAACACACCCAACTAGGTATTATACAAGACGTACTACAACTAGGAATTGAGTAAGCGCATAATATGTTTATAGAAGATAATCCAAATAAAAGCTCAAAACATAACTACCTACAAGTTTTTTAGGCTCTCAATAAAATACCTCTTAAGTTTTTTCGTTCAAATTGTCACGCCCCTCTGTAGGTAGTTCGTTTATGAGCCGTGGAATAATGTGATCCGCGATCCGCTTGCCATACCTGTTGTTTGCACGGCTGGCTAGTAGCCAGTTGGTAAGAGCATTCGCCCGGATAGCGACGGGACGTGGATTCGAGTCCTACCGATAAATTTTTGTGAGCGAAAATTGATTTAATTTTGTAAAAACTTGCAAAATAATTGCTTAAGTTATAAAAATAATTCTCGTACGTTCATAGCACGGTCATGGTATGATACGGTAAAGTGTGCACAGATCTTTATTTATGGGCAAAAAATTTTTGATCTTAATTCTGAGCTATGTATATCTAAGAGCTAATGAACTTTTATGTTAATTACAATGTACTGTTTTAGTGTGGTATTACCATATTTGCATTTTCACGCTTCATTGATTTCATTCGACAAGTCAATTATGAATCGCCGCAATCCGCTTTGATGGAAGCATTTTATTTATCCATTATTACAATGTTTGAGACAATCCTGTAATATAATTTAGAAGTATTATAATTTAGAAACCTACTATAAAAAATAGTGCCAATGTTAATTTAATACATAAGATACAAAATAATACAAATGAATATTAAATAATATACATATATTAAAACTAATACAATACCTTAAACTTAACTAAAAGTTATGTAAAAATATATATATATATACAAGATATAAAAAGCATCAGCCCCAGCAGTGCCGAAAGGAATGGTGCCCAAAAGGCTGGCAGCATTGCCCCTCTGGATAGCAATACTGATTCTTTGCCCAAGGTAGCTGCCAGCCTTTTGATCACCAGTAGAATCAGTTAGCCTTTTGCACAGATCTTTGTAAAAACTAAGGGCACAGGGATGTTGTACAATGTTTTATTTAAGAAATTAGAATAATAATAATGATTGGCTGCCCTAACATAATATACATACTGCATGCTTTTTTCTATGTAAATATTTTTATTCATTTATAGCCAAAAGTTTTTTCATGAAGATTCTGTTATATTAACTTACTATACACAATATTATACTATATAATATTGTACATAGTTAGTTATACTATATAAAACTTACCGCACGTTAAATATTAGATAAGATAATAACAAAATAAATAAAGCATTTCACAAATTCTAATTAAAACTCGTCTAATCGTTATGAGAACAAATAGTAATTAAGCCCTTAATTAAATAATACGCATCTATTTCACACTTCCATAATAAATCATCGCAGGAGTAGCGGAACCAAAAAATAGTAATGTGGTAATGTAACCAGAAATCGATATGTAATAAAAGGTAATAATTAACGAAAACATTTTTTTAACAATGATTTTTCAACCTTCACATCTTAGGTGTTATTATTTTTATTGAAAAACTTAAATAAACGAGATTTATTAACGTGTACAGTTTTTATAAATAGCATTATGTGATTAAAACTATAGAGATACATGTTCATTTTATTTCCAAGTTTTTTTTTATACATATTAATATGTTTAAAAAAAAACTTGGAAAGCTGAACGTGAGTATCGATATAATTACAATCGACACTTCGCCATCACTCAGAAATAGCGATTTTAATCTCTTTTATTTGTTTAGAGAAATTAATGACTTCGCGATGTCAAAATTGGATAGTCACAGTCTGTAACACTAATTCAGATTACGAAGAATGGTGTGCGGTATAAGAAAACATATAAAAATGTCTAATTAATAGTGCTATGCTTTCTAATCCGGCGGGAGATGTAGGTGAGATCTGAGCATGCATTATGGTTTCCTTATGAGTAGTAATGTGGTAATTCCGTAATATATTGATGTAAAACATGTATAAAACACGCTTAAGTAATTAATCTTGTTGTTGTGTGAAGAAAGTGTTGTAAGATTGTTTAAATTCGTTACTGTATATCGCTGAGATTCACAGTACTAATTTACGATAATTTGATGGGATATGTAAAGAAGAAAAATTAAGATAAGTAGGAATACAAAGCAAGTACAACCTACTTTTTAATTGTCTATGAGATATTCATGCAGTAAATACCTAAGTTAGATTCATGGTTATAATTAATTTAGAAAAAATATCTACGTTGGTATTTTTTTGTCTTAATTGCAATTCATGTTGAATTGCGTCATTGTTGAAAGTATATCTATCCATCTTTGAATTAATACAGGTAGATATCTTTTGTTTTATCCACGCGGTACTTACTCTATCGATACCTAATAAATATTGAGATCTCACAACACTGATTCTGCATTTCAAAATGATCCCGTTAAAATAGCAAATTATAAGCTCAAATGGCAAATTAGCCTTTAACTTGCATAAAAGCGCCGTTCCCTAAATTCTAGTTGGTCACACCATAATCATCTTTGCCAAAAGCGTAATAACCAATGTTTATAATCAAATCTATTACACCACACTTAAAAGAATACTTAAATTGCATAATAAACCTCATTAAATTTGAAACGCTATTCTCAACAACCGGTTATCTTGCACCTTAATTTGTCTGGTGGCACTGACCCTGATTATGCATGGTTTTTGTCTTAAGATTTGCATTGAGGATTTTTTAAGTATAAAGTCAGTCAGTTTTTTGGTGATTCAAATATTTATGTTCGAGCGCGTGTCATTTGGGAGGACACGTCAATTTTAGATGCCTGCAGTGCGTGGGATGTTGGGCAATATTTTTATTCACATTCCAACTCTATAAAATGATAATTAATAACTCTAGGTAAGATATTTAATGGTAATATAAGTGTGCGTAATAAGAATCTTTTTATTAAGAACATTAGTATCAGACATTTTTTTTTTCATTTTCAACGTCTTCTACTATTAAATGAACCAAATTCTTTCCTTAGATTCCTAGAAATCTAACGAGAGGTGAATCACGTTAAGTAGTGACCCCAATAACTCATACAATATGTAATGCCACAAAATAATATAACAATAATTAAACAAGCAAACATAATTATTGAAAAAACTAAATACCTGACTTGCAGTCATCAAATTATAATATTTTTGAAATGGTCTCTTACTGGCTTTCATTTGATACCCATATTGCTATGATAAGGAAAAAATCAATCCTCGGGGGGAGGGGCTCTTTATTTCCATTTGCGGGCGCTATTTTTAAATGTAAATAGCCTATGTCACTTTCACAATTTTGACAAATTCAACGACACCTTATATGTCAAAAACTGCCTAACCGTTTGGGCTGTAGGGCGTGCCAAACAATTATACATACATACTCTCGAAAACCCTCCTTCAGGAGTCGAGTATTTACACATTCAATTAGTCATAGATATAAATTCACCTCTATAATAATAATAATGTCCTCCTAAGCCGAATTCAGACTACGGCGGCCTATCTCAACAGAGATTAGCCAACTGCGCGGGACATATTATAGTGCACAAGTGTGTGCGCAATACACAAGTGCACTCTCTGTTCCTTCACTCTCATAATTCGGTGAGACGGCAGTCCGTCATGACCGTAGAGAGATCAGGCGCAGGACCACCGGCTTAACGTGCTTTCCGAGGCACGGGGGTGTTAACACAACCAACTTCCTGACTCTGGAGCTGAGTCTGAGTAATTTCAAGACAGAAAAACCCAAACACTCGTGGCCCGAGCCGGGATTCGGACCTCGTGGATAGTTCCCAGCGTGCTGACCAATAGACCAACGAGGCAGCCACCTCTATACCGACGCATTTAAATCCAGTTGCAAACGTAAGGGTGTTATTAAGGAACTTCGTTAGGTTACAATCTTCAACTATTTGTCATTATTAATCTCTGTGTGCGCCTGAGTTAATTCACTGTGCCTCGTCTAATCAGCGCTAATGTTAATGCCACTCCATTAGCTAGCAGGCGGTGGTTCTCAAACTGTGGAGACCTTTGTATCCTTGAATAGTACTCATACTCATCCGCAGGACATTAACTGCTAAACATTGACCTCTCTGTTTGCTTTAAACTTATTTTCAATTCTAAAATTCTCACTACACTTTGCCACTACTGCAACTCCTTTTCAGTATCTACCTACAATTTGGCCGTAATGAAGATCTCATTTTACTGCAGTGTCTTCTAAGATGGGGCCTTTAGTCCCATTTCTGAATTTTCCTGAACTGTCGTCGTGTTTGGTGCTGCTGTAACTTGAGCTTACTAATCCTCAGGACTATTCCTTTTTAAGCTAAAGTACCACAGAAATATAAATTTAACTTGGAATCGATTGAGTATTCGAAATGTTTGAGAACCAAAAGGTATACTAGATTACGTCTAGCACAAAAGACAGAGAATCTGTAGGTTTCTAGATAATTATGAAGGCATTAGTGTTCTTTTTTGTTGCTATTAACAATCTAATGGACCTAATCTCACTTTGATATTTACAACGATCTCTATAAGTCTGCAAAACTGCACCGATATTTTACACAATATCTTTTAGGTGCCATTCCAGGATTTCCAGATAAGTAAATTGATGCATTTTAGATAGGTATGGACAATATGAGCATTCCTCGTAAATTTTTGTGAAGGGATGTTTATTTTTAAACGTCCTTCAGATTTTTAGATCAACCGGCTTTGGGACCAATCACTCTCATACTTGTTTGTATGTAAATACAACACGATATCATAGTTTAAAAAAGCATCATGGTTTAAAAGCAATGGGTCTCAATAACTCACATTGCAAAACGAACTTAATATAAATTGAAGGAACGAATATAATTTTTTTCGAGATAAGACGTTTATTAATAATATTGTCTTAGTTCACCCGAGTCATTTTACATCTATGCTGTGGATAATGTTCATACTTGCGACATAAATAGAAGTGGCACCTGCAATTGTATGCAGGTACAGTCGAGAGCAAAATAGACAAACTTATGTACTTGCTAACTTTTTCAATGAGGAATTTCCTAAAAGATCAAAATACAATGTTAATAGGTGGCGCTACGGTTTCAACAACAAACCCCCTGGAAATGGCAGCAAAATCTTACTAGCTTTTGTTGTTAAACGCCATCTAATAGCGAATTTTAAATAAAGTATTTTTGACACTAGGAAAATCGCTCATTAAAGAGAAAATTCAGAAATAACCTTCGCTGGCACGTTCGCAAAAACTATTTTTTTTTTTTTAGAACAAGCATGATGCCACATTGTGTTTTTTTTTTCATTCATTGTATCATTCTATATGTAATATTGCTGACGGCAACTTAATTTTTGAAGTCAGATTATAAACTCTTGAAATAGTTTTACCTCTCCATTTATTTTCGATCTTAGTTGTCTGAGAATAAAATGCTTTTTTAATTTTATTTAATTTATGCATCTGACTGTAAGTAAAGTCATTTGTAGCCCGCTGAGAAAACTGCGAAAGTCAACACCAAGTGCGAGCTAAAAAATAATAAACTCCTCCCTGGGAGCAAAATTGTTTATTCTACAACCATTTTATTCACATAATCTATTTGCATAGGCACGTCTGGTGAGCTTTATTTTTGCAAAATTACTGCTAAGCAAGTAATCCACTAATAATTGGCTTCGGCCAGTCTTATTTCCAGTTTTGTTCAAGTAAGAAAAGTAAAATATCTCTCATAAAACGCACGAAGCTAATATTTATGACAACTTTGAACTATTCTTTTGTAAAAATGAATAACTATTTTAACAACATACTTTTAAATGTACTCCGTTGCTAAGAGTATTCTTTATTGGACTGTAATTTACGAACATTGGTACATTGGTAATTCTTTTGGTTATCAATAAGATTGACTCTTTTAAGGTTCCGTACCCAAAGCGTAAAACCGGGACCCTATAACTAAGCCTCCGCTGACTGTCTGTCTGTGTGTCACCAGGCTGATCAGCTCACCAGACTCATGAACTGTTAGCTACAGTTCATGTTCATGTTCATGACAGTTGAAATTTTTACAGATGATGTATTTCTGTTGCCGCTTTAACAACAAAATACTAAAAATAGAATAATAATAATATTTGAGTGGGGCTCCATACAACAAACGTCATTTTTTGGCGGATTTTGCTCTAGATTAATAACGGACACAAGTAGGCGCTTGAATTTTTTATAGAATATCAATAGGTTTATCAACTTTAAAAATAAATATTTTTGTTTTTTATACCGTTTTAAAACTAACAAAATATCGTAATATAGTGTATAATGTTGTATAGTTCCGGAACCCTTCGTTCACGAGTCCAACTCGCACTTGGCCGGTTTTTTAACAGTTAAAAGCCTATTTAGCACCTAACCATTCCAGGGAAATACTCCTAACGACACTAAATTGTGTTTGAAATATTTAGACCTGTACAAGGAATCGCAAAGGCTATGTAAAAAGGAAAACATTTAATAGTAGAGCCATAAAACCTGCGATAAAGCCATAGCAGGATGCTCTAATACTTGGAAAGGAAAAGTAATCAGGCTGTTATCGCCTGTGGAATACATTGAATAAGTGTTTATGAAAATATCTGCCTATACGGAATCTAGTTAAGTTTTATCTACGAATCTAAACATTTATATCGAAAACAAAAAGTAATTGGTTACCTAAGCATTTTTCTTGATGGGTTAAATTTTAAGTCTACAATAATTTTAGGGTCTTTCTTTAGTGCCTTAGATAAAGAGATATTTATTTAATTACAAAAACTCGGCGAGTTACTAAAGTTCTTGGTAGGTCAGTTGGGTAAGCAACTCGGATAGCGAAGGGTCATAAGGTTAGGGGTACGGGTGCCACCTGAAGCCATTTTATCTTTCATTCAAACTTGTTAAAATCGCTAAAGTTTAAAATACTCGTATTTGCGACGTTTCACCGAATGTCATGGTAGTATTTTACGGAGAAGCTGCATATTTACAATCATTAGTACACTTCGCCAAGGGCGGAGTCTGATGAGCGATGTGCGACATAAAAAAAAAAAACAATTTGAAAGACATACTATGTTATGTATAATAATTTTGCATATATTAACGGGCTCACGAGTGGTTGCATCCGCAAAATGCTGGCCGTGTATTTATTTGACGGCTCTACTCGTACCTTTGAAAAAGAGATAATAACCAACATTTTTGATTTAAAAAAAATACCATAGATTTACTAAAACAATAGATTTCATCAATCGATTTTCTTTCACTATCTTTTTTTACTAGAAATACCTATAAGTATTTGTTTCTTTTTAGACAAACCTTTGTATATAGTACGTAGCATTTAACCATGCATTAACGGAACACAGCAAGCAGCTTGGCGCCGGGCTCCGGTAGGAGAGTGGTAGCTACTTAAGTGGCACCTAACACCGCTGATAGGATCAGATGCATCTAGGTATACATAATATGCTCTAGTATGTTATAGCATTGTAATGATTAGTACTATCAATCATCATCATCATTTGATATAATAGCCTAACAACTTAGAAAGGTTAGGCATAACTGCTAACGCGTTCAATATATTGGCTGGCGATTATGAAATAGACTTATTTTATTCAAGCATAAATAGTATTAAGAGGCGTTTATCTCAGGACTGGTTTGATGTGCACTGACTGACTGTTAGTTTCTTTTTTTTTTCAAACTGTTAGTTTCTATTCGGTTTAACTTTAGCTCAATTCCATTTGAATCCAAAAAATCGACTGTTGTTTATTTGTTCAGGATTTACTGGTTATCTTTTGAATAAGCCATAGCTATCTATATGTGGGAACACGTAAATGGTTATTATTTTTGTAGTTAGCAATTAATTAAGCTTTTGATACTGTAGTGTTTTCCAAATAAAATAAAATAAAATAATCGATAAAGGTTGCTCCACTTCAGACTTTCCACACAACACTAACTTAACTATCAACTTATTAAGTTACATTGAAGTGCTAACTCAGTCGTAAAATCTGGTAAGCACTCTTAAGTTAAAAGTCTATCATCCATTCCATAAACAAGCCAAGTTACTCCCCACAGCACCTTTTATGCCTCAAAATAGAATGCGGCGGCCAAACTCTGCTATCTCTAGGTAAATCTGTATCCAATATCTCAACTAGGTTTAGTACCCCTGACTTTAAACTAAGCGGCGCCTGGGTCTTGCATTTAATCGGAGGTAGTTCTCAATGAATACCTCATTTAAATAATAGCCGATTCAGCAAACCTGGCCTAAGGTTCCTTACACAGAGATATTTATGTAAACGCCCACAATGAGGATTAATAGTGTATATTAATTTACCAATACCGATAATGTTGGTGGTACAAGTATCGCTTTCAAACTTGTGAGAAATAGGTTACGAATAGGTTATAAATGGCACAGCCTATGTGTTGGTTTAATCTGCAATTATTTTATAGGTTGTTCTCGTTGTTTTCATTTATTAAACTGATTTGTTCACGTGTAATGAAATACAGAAATAACATCGATGATTATCTCATCGAGTTTACTGTGAAATTAAAAGTCAGTATGTTTCTTACACTTAAATAATAACTAGTATTTTTATTACGATTAAACGATAAATAAATGCTTGCGATAGGTCAAAAACATAAGCCAAAAGTTGAGTTAAAATAACTACCTACTTTACTATTGATTCATTAACTCCCAAGTTTTTGAAGATAGAGGCTCTGGCCTAGGTATTTCCTGATCTCCAAAGGCTGATGCAGACATGCAAGGCCTCCTGCTTATTTTTTCTGATTGATCTTTTCAATAAACTACGACTTGGGCATCTATACCTACACCGCCCTCCCTTATCCTAACGTCAGGTAAGATTGCGATAAAATAATATCCGCTTATAAATTAAATAAAAAAGATATTCGACGAATTTGTGCGCAGTGAACTGGCTGATATGCGTGTGCTTTGTTATGTAATGAGCCGATCGTAAATATTTTTTTGCCTGAAAATGTTTATTAGCTAATTATACAATTCCTCTTTCACTATCTGGAAAATAGATACGTAAACCACTAATTACGGATTGTGAGTAAAAATGTTGTCATACGCTGTACCACAGGCTGTACGCAAAATACCACATCATCATTATGTCAATAATGATCATGGGGTAATTGTTTCATCAACATCAAATTGTCCAGTTTCTCATAAAAGGGTATTGTTTTGAGGTATGTTGAGTTGATAACAGTAGGTTAATAAACGAGCTTGTGTATTGTACGGGAGCTCAGTTAAAACACATTTTAATTAATAAATTGCATTTATTTGTCAATGCGCGCGCACTGTAACAAAGGGTTCCTAAGGGAAGTTCGATTAAAATTATACGACCATTTCATTAAGAGGTTTATTTGAACTCATGAGTATACCTCTAGGATAACTGTCGAGTCTAGAAACAGAACAAAAATCGTTGCATTGACTTCCTATTGCGAATTCAAATGCTGTAATTTCTTTAATGTAATTTGTTCATTCTTTTCCGCAGCACTCAAATCGATTTATCTATTGTAATTACAAGCTTAAGTTCATGTTAAATTGTATAGAATCACAAAAACACGTATGTATTTCTCTTACAATGCCATTTTAACTTATTCTAAATTTGTTTCAATCACGGAAGTAGGGAAGGTTAAAATTGATTTCCTATCTAATTTTAAGTTAAGCAGTTGATAAGTGTAACAAATCGTGAATGGAACATTACCGTTGAAGACACAAAACAAAGGAAAACGGCTCTTGGATGCAATTATCTTTACAACTCAACATTTTTTTTTTGTTTAGTTCTTCTTCTTGTCGTGTCGACACTGGCGTTATATTTTTGAGGACCAATACTCGGCGACTAACAAAGCATTATCAGTAGCGTTGTACAGATCCTCACGTGTGCAGGTGTAGGGGCACGTAATCTTTTGTTTAGTAAATGGACTTAAATAAGATGCACAGTTCCTACCTTAATTTAAAATAACTTTCCGCGAGCAATAACTTCTTGTTTACTACCGAACACATTTCAGTTTTTTGTTGATTCACGGTAAGAAAAAATATTCCCGGTTTAAGGAGTTGCCGATGGTCGGCAAGCCCGACGCTTGACAGGATGCTTCATTACTAAGATGCTAAAGTTTGTGTTATAAAAAAAACCGGCCAAGTGCGAGTCGGACTCGCGCACGAAGGGTTCCGTACCATTATCTATACAAAATAAATATATTTACTTAAATATATTTTTTAATTTTAATTTAAGTATTTATTCTCAAAGTACATATACAATTTAATATTCTGTGAGGGTTTCAAACATCTACCTGTTGCCATTAATAATATCGAGCAAAAAACGGCAAAAAAATCATTTTTTTTGTATGGGAGCCCCCCTCAAATATTACTTTTATTCCGGTTTTAGTATTTGTTGTTATAGCGGCAACAGAAATACATCATGTGTGCAAATTTCAACTGCCTAGCTATCACGGTTCATGAGTTACAGCCTGGTGACAGACGGACTGACAAACAGACAACGAAGTCTTAGTAATAGGGTCCCGTTTTTACCATTTGGGTACGGAACGGAACCCTAAAAATACTACTACTACTACTTCGCTGGCGCGACCCAAAGTGGATCTTGGCCTCCAACACCAGAAGACGCCACTCTTTCCGATCCTGCGCAATCGCTTGCCAATTGGCTATTTTGAGTTCACGCAGGTCCTTCTCCACTTCACCCTTCCAGCGATGTTTAAAAAATGTAGTACTCGTACCACAATTTCAAAATGCCTTTATCTGCTTTGATGAAGTGACCTACCTAGGTAAAACAATTTTGCAACAATAGCAGACATTTTTGCGAGTGGGCGCAAAAATTCACAAATGATTTCCTTAATTTGCGGTCATTCAAGGTCTATTAAAATTATAATTTCTGTGTTTTTAGAACATCTTAAATATATAAAAATAAAATAATTGCGTCGTAATTCCTACACAGTCATTGACTGCAAATAGCAAATACCAACGTATAGAATAAATATAAATATTATAAAGTAGTTTTTTGCTATAAAGATAGCTAGGAGTGTTTGGCTAGCGTTGACTGTTACTGATTTGTTTGTGTGATTTTTATTTTGTAATTTTTTATTTTTTTTGTTATGTTTGTAAAAAAATTTTTTTTTGTAATTCTGAACGATGTTTGTTTGTGATGTCCCAAATTAATAAATGCTTCTGTCTTTCTTTTTCTTTGTTTTCCTGTATTTATATTATAGGAATTAGTAAATAGATACATATAGTTTGTTTAATTTCTTTTATTTACTTAACTAGTAGTATCGCCTGATTATTTCTATCTAGCTTGATGGTTCATTCAGAAGGAAAATAGTTGTTGTTGCCATAGGCTTCGTCTGCGTTAAGTCGATGCGAAAAATAGGTTTACACTCCCATCGTCGTCCAACAATCATGAACTCTTCCATCTTGTTGTATGGTGAAGAGTGGCTACCCTGTATCTCTGGATGTAGGTACCTACTTACTTAAAAAATAATACTTTAATTCAATAAAAAAATGCTTAAAAAAGGTAAAATGCAGGAGAGCAGGCTGCGATGGTATGATCACGTGAAGAGAAGGCCATCAGACTACGTCGGGAGTTCGGCACTGCATCTCGGCATCACCGGCCGAAGACAGACCCAAAAAAAGATGGAGAGATGTAGTGCTAAACGATATGCGGGAGTGCGGGGTTTCCACCGAAGATGTCGAGGACAGGGCGAAGTGGAGGAGGAAAATAAAGAAGGCTGACCCCAACACACACCATGTGGGAAACATAGCCAGGAAGAGAGAGAAATAGGTACATTATTTCAGCAGCTTTTAGGTCTATAGAGAATATAACGTTTCAAATTAAGAAGGCTGACCCCAACACCATGTGGGATATATAGCCAGAAAGAGAGAGAAATACATTGATTCAGCAGTTTTTGAGTCTATAAAGAAAGAGAATATAACATGTCAAAAACAACATTTTTAACTCCACTGCCCTAAAATAAGGCCGGGGAATACCTATATATTTATTTATGTACAGTCGGCAGTAGTCGTAAGGTTACCCATGTAAACTACGAAAACAGCTTTTATTGCGTGGGTAATAAAGGTGGTCTCAAGGTTAGCGATGGGCGGTTGTTCGAAAAAATTAATCGATAATCGACCATTCGAACTATCGAATGTCGATTTAGTAATTCGAAAAAATTATAATCGAATAATAATCGACAATCGAATGATAATCTATACTGGGCCCTTCAATACATTCGATCGAATTGCCGCGCCTGTACGCACAGGACAGGCAGCGACCGAATGATTAATCGACGCGACGAATGACGATTCATTCGTTAGTAGTTAGAAACTAGTACGGCCTACGCACCGCGCGCTCCGGTATTGCTCGCCGCATAATCAAAAATAATCGAATGACCATTCGAATAATTCGATAATTTAGTAATAATCGCCCATCGCTACTCAAGGTCGAGGTGGGGCAGTCTGACGTGCGGCTATGTGTACAGAATTCGACTGATTTAATAAAGTATACATAGCTAACGTTTGTCGAATGAGCTCTGTGATTTTTCACTCATATTCAATTATCAATTATTATAATCACATACTTAAAAATTGCGTCTAAAAGCAGGCGTAGGCGACTTCTAAGTGCCCAATTTAATATCTGATTAATACGATTCTGTAATAAACATCTCTAACCACTGTTTATCAGAAACAAGTGCCAATCATTTGTGGTCATTGATCTTTAGAACTGTTTAATCAATTACTTAAGTATATTAGCTTGTTGCTTGTCAAATTACGTGGGGTAGTTAAGTAAAAAAGTATTGCCGATGATACAAGATATAGAAACTGTTATGGTTCCGTGACACAGTAATATTTTTAGGTAGCTAAAACTTAGCTAAATTCATTATTTAGATTGCGTCTGTATTAAAGAAAATTCGCCTATTTTCTTTTCGTTTCTTAAAGAATTCAGTTGTAGGTAAGAAATTTTACGGACAGTTTGCTGCCAGCAGATTAAATACAGATTATGTGATCAGCTGTGCTGTCATACATCATGATAAGTTAACAATAGCCATATTAATCACCACATATAATTGCTCAGGCTCTATTACGAAAAACTGATGAGGTTAAGTGTGACTTACGGAAAATACAATTAATGATTAACTAACTCTGTGAAATTCATACCTAGGTAGACAGATTTTTTGATTTTGATTTATTCATTGCTATTTACTGTTTTCTCTTCATAAAAACCTTCTATAGACTTAAACATGTTTTTTAATCCGAATTTATTCAACCCACTCAATCAATATATTTAGTAATTTTAATTTTATGTATAGATTTCGTAAACTAAAATAATATTGCCTACGCAATCAATGCAACTTACGGAACCTTCTTTTTTAAGTGCGATCAACATCATCAAATATCAAAAATCTTTTTAATCAACCATTTTATTATAATCTGCGCTAACTTCTTACTATTTTTGCTTATCAATAAATTGAGAGGTAACATTTTTGACACGTTTCAATTAATGGTACCTATGATGATTTATTAACTCACTGTTTATCTTAATTAATTCAATAAAAACTTGTGTTCAAATAGCACCGCAATGCCAAGACGATTTTAGATAGGTACATTTTTTGCGTAAAATGCCATTGCTCTAACTAAAGATAAGATAACCTAATAAAGGTTTGACTAAGAAGTTTGGAAAATGCGAGTTCTGTGACTCTAGAAAGCTACGATATATGTTTTTTGTGACCCCTCAATTATAATCTAATTTATTTTTCAGGCAAAAAAAAACTAACTTATCTATGATGCCAATCTTGCACTCGTTAGTAATAATCTGGCAGCCAAAGCCTAGAGTTCACCAACACATGTTTAATTTTTAATCAGCCCGTTAAGCATTATTTGTCATATTTTGTACAGGAATTCTGACACTTAACCGTCAATTCCGTTTGAAACTTGGTGAACTCAGATCTAAAAGTGATTCAAACAAAACAAAAGATCTTAGAGCCTGTTAAAATTCTGATACTACAGTAGCATTATAGTAGTAGCCACGCACTCCTGAATAAAATGCTTTCAACAATTATTGACTTACATTCAAACATTATTTATTGCTAGACGATAAGTGTTCTCAGATTTAGATACTAATTATTTATTTATTTTAGGAAAACCAGGGTTTATAAATGGATGATAAAAGTAACTAATAGGTATCCAATCCGATCGCTCTGTATTGAAGTTTGTGAATAACTTAAGCAATTATTTTGCAAGTTTTTTCGAAATTAAATCAAATTTCGCTCACAAAAATTAATCGACTGTGTCATCCGGTAGGACTCGAACCCACGTCCCTTCGCTATCCGGGCGTTTTTGACAATGCTCATCCTTACTAGGCTATATTTGAAACTGCTTTGCTTCCATATTATTTGTCACAACACGTTAAAAAATCCATTCCCAATTCGCCCACGGCTGACAGGTGTGACAATTTCGTGAACGAAATTGAAATGTCATTTACCCCACAATGGCATGTGATGTATTTATAATAACTATATTAGAAGCATGCGTGAATTGTGATTTAAATTTCTCAGGACGTTTCCGGCGATTTCCACTTTCCCTCTCGTGTGGACAAATTACCACCATTATGGGTAATTTTATCACCAACTGGAGTAGAGACAACGATGATGTCGTCACTGATTTATCGTGTTTTTGTTCGTGATGTGTTAATGCAGACACGATAATAGTGCTGGAATCTTTCTAAGAGTTAAAATATAGGTACCTACCTGGGTGGGTTGATGTAAATTTAATTTTGTAAGTGGGTTTTTAAAAATTATGTAATGATTGTAGGGACTAACTTTGTTAGAATCTTATACCTTAAAACGAGCAATTCTTGTATATTTATTTAGGTATAAATAAACATAACATAACATTTGCGATCTCGGAAACGGCTCTAAAGATTTTGCTGAAATTTGGTATGTAGGGGGTTATCGGGGTTGAAAAATCGATCTAAATTTGTCTTATGTTTAGGAAAACGGGTGTTTTCGAGTTTTTTTGCACATTGTGACGCTGAATATAGTCGCTAATTTCATCCCGCTATGCAAGAGCGCCATGGCCCAATGCGTATGAAGTCGTACTGACAACTCCATGAGGCCAGGGTTTGAATCTCACTCGATGACGAAGAATCAGAAAAAATAAATTAATTGAATGTAATTTTGTTTCTATTTTCGGGTCGCAGCAATGCGATTGCGCAACTATTGTAGCAAAACCGAAAAAGCTAGAATGTTAGTCACTATAGCATCTACTGGCTGCCCTTGGGTGCAAATTAAAAATAAAATATAGCCTAAGTGAACTTAATAATATTAGCTTTTTACTAGTGTAAAAACTTTCAAAATCAGTTCAGTAGTTTTAGAGATTAGTTATTTCTTACAAATAAACTCACAGACATACTAACTTTACATTCTCCTAATACTAGTTAGCCATTAAGCTGCCTTAGAACAGTTTAGTTCAGTTCAGTTTAGTTTCAGATTTTCTAGTTGTACCAAATAAAATTACTTACCTAAATGTTAAAATTATAAAAAAGAACTTTGTCCCCGTTATTTCAAAAACTTAGTACCGGGTTTAAGACAGGACTAAGCTATTAGCTAGCCAATTAGAAAAGCGCTTCTCTATAAGGTTATGTCACGAATGTGTCATTCATTCCTCTGTTATCGGATAATATTTAGACCCATTTTAAACCTGGTCTGATTTTTTGTAATAACACCGTTTGTAAGTCCTTGTTTCTTTATCAAAACATACGTTTAAATTGGTTTCAAAAACGTTATACAAGCATTTTTTTACGAAATTGACAAGAAAGCTTGTTTATTGACTGCTTTAAGACATCCTTACCCATCTCATAACTTAAGGTTACATTATGCTTAGATACCCGTCGTCGCCCGCCCTAGGCGATGCGCTAATGTGCTACAATTCACGCGAAACTGGTACGATATTTACGGCTTTATAAGAAGACTAGTATTAAACACTTTTATTTTCAATAACTCGCTTCGAAATTGTCGGTAGAACCTAATTACTTGCTTGGTAGTTCATAGCTTGGAAACTCGATCGAAAACTAAAACAAACCACTGTCACCGATGTACCCAATTAACAGGTCGTAAGTTACTGTCACTCTTGGCGACGATGACATTATAGGTACTTAAGCAAACTTACCCGTAATCATTCCCTAGCTTAATTAACTGCAGTCATCATTCATTCGTTCATTTGAAACATAAAATCGATCAATTAATTAGGCAAATAAACATAAAACATTCCTGCAGACACCGACAGTCGTAAAAAGCGGCCGTTTACCCAGGAATGGTAACAATACCACATGCTTCAGCTCCTGAGTAACTATTTACTGGAATCCAGCGAACGGAGCATTGTTAGCGTATTCGTTAGCAAAGAAAATGAATCTATAATTGGCTTGGCATGGACTAGTAGCCGATCGCGGCTTTGTCTATTTGTTTTTGTGAAATCTGGAAATATATCTTTAAAATACGCTCTTGAAATGATATAAAGTAGCGTCTTACTTAAAATAACACCCTTTAAATTACTAAGCGTGACATAACACGCGCTATATTTTGCACACAAGAGATAGAGACTAGGTATCTAGTAATAACATGTGAAATGCCAGGGCCCTAATTCTCGCGCCTTCGATATTATATCACATACGATATTTATCGAAAAAACATGGCGGATATCCCAAAATAATAAATATTCGACGTTTTCATACTTAGAGAATACGTAACATCTTAATTTTGTGATATCTGCCATGTTTTTTTGATAAAAATCGTATGTGGCATAATATCGAAGGTGCGAGAATTGGGCCCATAGTCAGATTTACGATATATATCAATTTATTTTATGTGTGGTATTCAATGAGTAGAAATTGACACAATAAAGGCTCAGTGGCATCTCCTAAAAAATACAACAACTGTAAATAACAGTAAAGAAGTAAAAAGCTTTCATGATACTATGTCGGCGTAGCGTAGTTCATTTATTTATTTAAACATTTTGAAAAAAAATATTGGTTAACAGTAACCAAATTTTAGCTTACTAGTAGCCAAACCTAGTGACTGGCGAACTTCTGTATTATCAGTAACAAACAAGTTTTGTTACTGATAGCCAAAAGTTTGTTTATATTTAACAAACATTTACTTCCCTACAACGAAACCTTCAACTAACAAAACTAGTTTGGTTGATCCTTTTTTCAGTGAATTGGCACACAGTTTACCTACTGTAGTTAATACATCCACAAATGGTGGACTTAGCGCTAAAACATGATCTACCTACCAAACTTGCAAAAATTAGGTAAAGCAATACTTTGTAATCAACGTGCTAAGTAGTTTAAGATCAGCCATCGATTAATTTTATTTTATTACTGCCATCTCTGTTGAAATTTATTTATTGCTTTAAAATAAATTTTAATGAATTCAGTAGTTGCAAAGTAGTGGATCCAATTCAGTTGAAAGGAGGAATTAGAAACGACTATTTAAGGATTCAGAACGATGGACAAACATACTCTCAATCCATAGTACTTACACTAGCAGATACGTTTGTATTGTCGGTATAAATGTCAGGAAGCAGTAATAAAGTGTAATTAACGGAGAATTTTAATTTATCCATCGTTCCTTTTATGGCTTGTAAATCATTTAATTATAAGGTCTGTATTTGTTTTTGAAATACGCATTTGTTGTTACATATCGAACAAAACAACTTAAGCGCACCTAATGCCCGCACTGCATAAAGTTATTGATTTGGAGTATTTTTATAGTTGGATCAAATAGTTTATCTCTATAATATACTAATACAGATGTTCGGTTTGATATACGTCACAAAATAAGTACTAGGACATACGTCCAGGATCGCTCTGTAGGTATTTTTTTTCTAGACAGGATTTTGGCCGTAAATAATTACGTCTGTCTGACTGATAATAGCAGAACTAAAATTTCGTAGCATGCAGGTGTATCTCCCCAGCCTTTGCTGTAGGATATGTTTGGTGCAAATATTTACGGTACACACTGATCAAGTTGCAGCAGTGCATTTCTCTAACACTGTCAAAACTTGCAGCGGATTCCGCATTCAGTACGTTGGCATTCTGTAAAATCATTGAAGACTGCAAAGTATTGTAACAATCGGCTATAGTTCCGGTAGAATTTTTGCAACAGTAAGTAACTACGAGTATAATATCATCGGTCACCCTCTTCATGTATCTACGCAACAGCACGTCAGCATTGTGGCATCATATGCAGTGGTTGCAGGGGTGATATTGCAGCTAATTTATAGTTCGATATGCTGACCAGTATGTAGGTACAGTACCAGCGAATATTATATCTACACCAAAATTAACGTGTGTGTGTAACGTTGTGCGTCGATGTGCTGTAAGTACACACGTTATACAGTAGGGAATAGAGGCGCTCTAGAGATCAAAGTCCCCACTTTGACCTTGAGACCGCCTCTATTCCCTACATAATAAAAGCTATGTTTGTAGTAATGCCGACGTGCTGCCGACTGTACTACCAAACCATGGACGAATGTACTACTAAGCAAGAAGCAAAAAATTTACAGCTACGTTTGCAATATTACTAAGAAATAAAGCCGGAATGACTATTAATATAAGTAGGTCTTACCTACCGACTATCAACCTATTTGTTACGGACACCCAATCAGTTACTTTGTGTTTATATTGAATGTTGTAATTTAGTATAGGATATTTTGTGGATTTCAATAAAGTTTAATTTTCTCATAGGGCTTAGCATAAGAAACAATGTAAATTAGCTCAGGGCTTGTTTTATTTAATAAAGATAGCAAACCGGTTATCTATAGGTGATTCCCACTTGCAGTAAGTTAGGCAGGTAGGAACTAATAATAAAATTTAAAGTAGGTAGTTTGGTACAGGGGCGAAGGAGACCCTATCTGGTCGTCCCACTCAGGCAGTGTGGGACCGGTAAGACCAATAGTCTGTCCCTGTCCCCCATCTCGCACATTCCGAGGGTAGGTAGGAAAACCCGCAGAGGTAGAATGTTGTGAGTGGGAATTGTTAGGCTATCGGTAGGTAGTTGTGAAATGTTGTAGAAAGAGATAGGAGATACGCATCGGTTGCCTCCCTCAGTATTTCGATGTTTTGAGGGTGGCTGTTGAACGCGTTGGAAAGAGTAACGTAGGTGCTATCCTTATCCTTTCGCCAGTAAACACTAGGGTGCTTTAGTCACTAAGTAAGACCTATGTAATTAGTATAAGTATAGGGCCGTGAGCGCCGGAATTTGTTAGCTGCTCTCACGGTCATCGGTCTCCAATAAAGAAGAAAGAAACAAGAAGCGTTTTATTTGAAGAATACAGTCCATAACATCGGG
Organism: Pyrausta nigrata; assembly: GCA_949316185.1. Classification (NCBI taxonomy): domain Eukaryota; kingdom Metazoa; phylum Arthropoda; class Insecta; order Lepidoptera; family Crambidae; genus Pyrausta; species Pyrausta nigrata. Next base: position 14,264,658 of record OX438943.1, read on the forward strand.
GGAACGATCGTCTATATATTGGCTCGAGTGCGTAGCTAATATCGTCTGGTCCATTGCTCGCCGGATAAGAAGAAATCAGCATCGCGGCATCGACTTCGTGTGTGAAGAAAGTGTAACCAGCAACGAGGGATCAACGAAGCTGCGATCAAGACTTACTCCTGTGAGAGAGACGATCACATTTACACGGGTGTACCGTGGCTCCGGCATTCACCACCTAACGGTGCCAAACGGTGTCTGTCGCGAGTTAACGCCGTTTCCAGGCGGTGCAGTCTGTCGGGCGAGCTGCCACATATCGCGCAAGCGATTGTGAACCAGTCCGACCGCGCCAGTACGGTGTGCGTAAGCGTGGGGGCCGGACTGTAGGCATTGCTGAGGGTCCTGGACATTCCAGCCAGCGACTGAGCACCCCGCGGATGCGTACATTCTCTGCTGGGCGGTTCCTTCCCTTCCGATCCTGCACGACCATCCATCCTCGAACAGGCTCCCCTTGGTAGCGTACCTGTTTGAGATTGATAGGAGTAGGGGCAGCAAGAAAGAAGATGCCGACGACAAGAAGCCAAGCTGGAAGGAAAGAGACGGAAGACTCAAGACAACGCAACTTTGAAGAGCCACCCGCATCACCGTCAGTGCAAGCCACCGCAAGCATGCCACAAGCCCAAGCAAGCGTAGTACCCGCAGAAAGCGGACGTATCGAACCAGTGGAGAGGCGTCACGACGCCGACGCCGACGCGCCTAGGACAAGGCCACCGTCGTCGAGAGGTTCAAGCGTCGCCGCTCGTTTGAAACAAGCGGAGTTACTAGCAGCCGAGAAGTTCGCGGAGATACAGCGAAGAGAGATGGCGATAGAAAAGAATTTAATTCAAAAGCGATTGGAATATGAAATAGCTACGATTATGGAGACCGATGAAGAGGATCGTGACCGTGAGAGCCTACCCGCCGGTGAAGTCCAAGCGAGGGTGGATGACTGGCTGGACAGAACCCAGTCCCGGCGTCACGACGAAAATGTGCAGATACCCACAACAGAAATGTCTTTCGGCGTTCCTACCCTCCGAGAAGAGAGGAATGAAAGAGACAGACATATGTTTACGCGTCGCAAGGAAAAGGAGGCGCGTAATATGGAAATGGACAGAAACCGACATTTAAACTCGCCAAGCATAGAACCAAATCAAGTTAACAACATTAGTGAACATAATGAGCAGCGACTAATCAACGAAAACAATGAATGTAAGGCAGGGCCCCGAGGTGATATGGACGGGGTTGAACGACTTGCTACTACATTAGAGAGGATTATGTCAAAGCGACCGGCCCCACGTCAAGCTATTGAGTTGCCGATATTTAATGGAAATCCAAATGAGTGGTTGCCTTTTAAAGCTGCGATGCAAGAGTCAACGAGATCATGTAACTTCAGTAAGGCCGAGAACCTGGCTAGACTACGAAATTGTCTAAAGGGAGAAGCCAAGGAAGCAGTGGCGGCGTTGTTGTACGGTGCTACAGATCCCGATAAAATCATGCGGACGCTAGAACAGTGTTACGGAAGACCGGAAGTGATTATAGATCGAGCACTGAACGACCTGAGGAGCCTGCCGCGAGTGGGTACCACAGCCAGTGAGTTGAACATATTCGCTATAAAGGTACAAAACATCGTGTGTACACTGGACTCTGTAGACAATAGAAGTTACCTAAGAAATCCGATGCTGATACGAGACATAGTCGAGAAGCTTAGCCCACACCTGAAGGCGAGATGGTGCGACTACGCGGTCCAGTATTCAAGCTATTCGGAGCCAGAGATCGTTACATTATCGCACTTTTTAATGGAAGAAGCTAACAAGGCGATTCGTTTCGCATACGTACCGCAACCTAGCAGCTCCGCAGCCAAGAAGGAAGTCGTACAAGGTAAACCGAAGGCAAACACGAAAGGAAGAAACACCGGGGTGTACGCCACAGCCGACGAGAAGGCGATGGCGTCACAAGAGAAACCGTGTTGTTTATGTTGCGGCGGGGACCACGAAGTACCGAAATGCAAGAAGTTTACAACCATGACAGTGCGCGAGCGATGGGATTGGTTAAAAGAGGAAAGGATATGTTTTCTATGCTTGAATAGTAAACACAGGCGGTTTAAATGTAAGGCGCAGATGTGTAATGAGAATGGCTGTAACCGACGTCACCACAGGCTGTTACACACAGAGAGTAATAACAGCGGAAGTCAACAAAGCCAGGAAGTGGTAGCCTCAGTTAACCACACTGCTGGGGCAGCCAAGGTGCTGTTGAAGGTGTGTCCGATCGTCATTGAGGGGCCACGGGGTAGAGTAACTACACACGCTCTACTTGACGAAGGGTCCACCGTAACATTGATAGATCAGGACTTAGCAGATTACGTCGGCGCAGAAGGCCCGGTTCGAGACTTACACATATGTAGTGTGAACACGCAGAGCGTACCACACGCAAGCAGAGAAGTAGAGGTTCGAATTATCGCCGGTAACAAGGAAGAATATAAGGTGAAAGCGAGAACCATGGAGAACCTCCGCTTGAATAGTCAAACGGTAGATCGAAGCTGTTTGAATTATGGACACATGCGTAACCTGAACGAGAGTAACGTGTGTTATGTAAACGCCAAGCCGCGTGTACTCATAGGCGCGGATAATTGGCATCTTATAGTAAGCAGGAAGCTGTTGACAGGCAAGCGCCACAAGCCAGCAGCATCGCTCACCAGACTGGGGTGGGTGATACATGGTCTAGCGCCGTCCCGGATCATAAGGGAGAGAGATACGGTGCTATTCGTCGACGGCCATGAGAAGGCTCGGTCTACGCAACCTGACGAAGAGTTACACAATATGGTGAAGGCATACTTTGAGATCGATTCTCTGGGCATAGAGAAGAAGGAACGCGAAAACCCTGAAGATGTTCGCGCCTTAGAAGCTTTCGAGTCTACAGTGAGATGTGTCAATCAGCGATACGAAGTTGGATTGCCATGGCGCAAGGTTAACACAGTTATGCCGCCAAGCTACGATGCTGCGAAGCGGAGGCTCATGTCAATCGAGAGGAAGATGGACGCATCAGAAGACTTCAAAGGTAAATACACTGCTCAGATCGACGGTATGCTGAAAAAAGGCTACGCAGAAGAGAGCCGAGAGAGCGATACACAGAGCCCACGTCTCTGGTATTTACCACACTTTGCCGTGGTAAATGTAAACAAGCCACAGAAGATAAGACTAGTGTTTGACGCCGCAGCGAAGAGCAACGGGGTGTGCCTGAACGACGCGCTATTAGAAGGCCCCGATTTGCTTAGAGACTTAGCCGGAATTCTATTTCGATTCAGAGAGAAGGCTATCGCAGTAACTGCAGATATCAGAGAGATGTTTTTACAAGTAAAGATAGCACAGGAAGACCAACCGGCTCAGATGTTTTTGTGGAGAGGCGATGACAGAGCAGCACCACCGAAGAAATATAAAATGACATCGATGATATTTGGCGCGAAGAGCTCACCCTTTCTAGCACACAGTGTAAGAAACCACAACGCGAAGAAGCACGCAAGAGAGTTCCCGAGAGCGTACGAAGCCATAACAGAGAACCACTACATGGACGACTGGGTAGACTGTTTCGATACACAAGAAGAAGCCCGTGACGTCATTAGAGACGTAACTCACGTGCACGCGCAGGCAGGATTCACGCTCGCGGCCTTCAACTCAAACGGGCCTGACGTCATGCGTGAGCTGCCGTTAGAAAGCCGTGCAACCGCACCGAAACAGCTCTGCTCTAGTGGGGATCAGCAGGGGCGTACATTGGGCCTCGTGTGGAACGCTAACGCAGACGAGCTAGGCTTCAACACTGACCTAGTTAGAGTGCCGCGGGAGGTGAAGATGTTAGAGCGAACGCCGACCAAGAGGGAAGCATTGAGCGCAGTAATGTCTATCTTCGATCCGTTGGGACTGCTCAGCTACTACACGATTAGAGCGAATATTCTAATCCAGGAAGTATGGCGCCTACAAACCGGCTGGGACGAGGCTCTACCTGAAGAAATAGCGAGAGAATTCGGCGTATGGCTACGTAGCGTAGATTCACTTAGCAGACTGCGTCTACCCCGTCTCTACTCTTTAACGGGGGGAGTGACTAGAAAGCAGCTGCACGTGTTCTGCGACGCTAGCGAGTCTGCTTATGCGACAGCAGCTTACTGGCTTATAGAGTACGAAGATGGGCCGAGACGTGTTGTATTAGCGGCAGCGAAGGCTAGAGTAGCCCCGATGAAGACTCAAACGATACCACGTTTAGAGTTACAAGCGTGTTTAATAGGAACGAGGCTCGCGTCGGCGATAGTGACAGAGCACAGATGGCAACCAGATAGAGTTACATACTGGACGGACTCTACAACCGTTCTATATTGGATTGGGAACGACAGAGTGCGTTACACCCCCTACGTAGCGCACCGACTGAGAGAGATAAGCGAGTTTTCAAGTCCCAATCAATGGCGGTGGGTGCCGACGCAAGAAAACGTAGCAGACGACGCGACGAGAGTCGTCACAGAAAATAAATGTCAAGAAGACAGATGGTTCACAGGGCCGTCGTTTTTGTATCAACATGAAGATTCATGGCCATCTCCAGTCAGCACAGAGAGCAGCGAGGAGATAATATATAGCGTTACGACAGAAGACAAATGGAGCGTGCCAGACGCCGGGCGTTTCTCTAACCACGAGCGCCTAGTGAGAGCGATGGCATACGTGTTATTGTTTATAGATAAATGTCGTGGGCGCGCATCTGTAATGACCAAAGAGCACATAGATAGAGCAGAAAGATGGTTGATAAGGCGAGCGCAGGCCGACTCATTTCAACAAGATATAGAGCGCCTAGGAAAAGGCCAAAACTTGAAGACAGGAAGTCGCCTCAAATTGTTGGATCCGTTTATCGACGAGGAGGGCGTGTTGCGGGCGAGAGGACGAACGAGGGCAGCGGGTGCGTCTGCCCCCGATACTACGCCCGTAATATTGGACGGCAGCCACCCGTATGCGCGGTTGTTGTGCAATCGGGAACACCGTCGCGCCCACCACTCCCACAACGAACGCGTCGTTAACGACGTGAGACAGAAGTATTGGATCCTACGATTGCGACCTACAGTACGTGCCGTGGCCTACAAGTGCACCTTTTGTCGAATGAGGAAGGCGAAACCAGTGAGACCAGTGCTGGGAGATCTGCCGCGCGCTAGAGTAGAAGCCTTCACCAGACCATTCTCTAACTGTGGTCTAGATTTCTTTGGTCCCATGATAATAACCGTGGGCCGTCGTCACGAGAAGAGGTGGGGGGCGTTATTCACATGCCTCACTACAAGAGCCGTCCATATAGAGCTGGTAGCAAGCTTGTCGACCGACTCAGCTATCATGGCATTGCGGCGGATGGGAGCGCGACGAGGGTGGCCACAAGTAATGTACTCAGACAACGCGACGAACTTCAAGGGCGCAGACAAGGAGCTACGAGCAGCGATGAATGAGTGGGAGCCCGCTCTACGGGACTTCGCGCTCACCCAGCGCATCGACTGGCGCTACATAGCACCGGGGGCGCCGCATCAGGGGGGAGCATGGGAGCGACTCATACGCTCAGTCAAGAACGCGCTACGAGTAACACTGAACGAGAAAGCACCGAAGGAAGAGGTTCTACAGACTCTGCTGGTAGAGGTCGAGCACACTATGAACGCCCGACCGCTCACACACGTGCCTGTCAGCGCTGACGACCCGGAGGCGCTTACCCCAAACCACTTTCTCCTGGGGGGATCGCGCGGCCTACCCATCACCGGGCCGTGCGAGCCGGCGTCGAAGAAGACGTGGAGGGCGGCACAAGCGCTAGCCGACGAGTATTGGTGCCGCTGGCTGAAAGAATACCTACCGAACCTGGTGCCAAGAAGAGGAGCTCGTGACGTTACCGAGGTCGCTATCAAGCCCGGTGACGTAGTCGTCGTGGTGGACCACACACTACCACGCAATGTGTGGCCGCGAGGAGTCGTCACTGAAGTACATCCCGGACCTGACGGAGCAGTAAGGAACGTCGAGATTCGGACCAAGGGCGGCGTGTTTCGTCGACCGACGTCAAGATTGGCTGTCCTGCCGGTGGAATGAAGAGGTTCGCACTTCGCAGCGCTTCACCGGGGGGAGACTGTTACGGACACCCAATCAGTTACTTTGTGTTTATATTGAATGTTGTAATTTAGTATAGGATATTTTGTGGATTTCAATAAAGTTTAATTTTCTCATAGGGCTTAGCATAAGAAACAATGTAAATTAGCTCAGGGCTTGTTTTATTTAATAAAGATAGCAAACCGGTTATCTATAGGTGATTCCCACTTGCAGTAAGTTAGGCAGGTAGGAACTAATAATAAAATTTAAAGTAGGTAGTTTGGTACAGGGGCGAAGGAGACCCTATCTGGTCGTCCCACTCAGGCAGTGTGGGACCGGTAAGACCAATAGTCTGTCCCTGTCCCCCATCTCGCACATTCCGAGGGTAGGTAGGAAAACCCGCAGAGGTAGAATGTTGTGAGTGGGAATTGTTAGGCTATCGGTAGGTAGTTGTGAAATGTTGTAGAAAGAGATAGGAGATACGCATCGGTTGCCTCCCTCAGTATTTCGATGTTTTGAGGGTGGCTGTTGAACGCGTTGGAAAGAGTAACGTAGGTGCTATCCTTATCCTTTCGCCAGTAAACACTAGGGTGCTTTAGTCACTAAGTAAGACCTATGTAATTAGTATAAGTATAGGGCCGTGAGCGCCGGAATTTGTTAGCTGCTCTCACGGTCATCGGTCTCCAATAAAGAAGAAAGAAACAAGAAGCATTTTATTTGAAGAATACAGTCCATAACATCGGGGGAACGATCGTCTATATATTGGCTCGAGTGCGTAGCTAATACTATTAGTTAATCTAATTGAGTATGATCAAGGTGTTGAAAACAAAATAGCCTTATAAACACTGTCTATCAACGGCCAATGAAAAGTGTGTGATTATTTTTTTGCGCATGCCAATAATATTGGCAAAGAATTGATCAATCGTACATAACTGTTGTATTTCACAAAGTTAGGGATGCTCCTTAATACTTTTGCTCAGTTACTATTCACGGGCCCACGACTTGGTCTGCGTGAATGCCAGATTTCCCATACAAACTCTGATCCCCCGTTTCACCTCCTCAATGTAAAATTGTAAGACGGTTTTATAGTCATTCTGCTTTTTTTACAAGAAATTCGATAAGCTTGTCCTTACTAGGTAGAACTAGAGAGCTATTAGACCCAAAAAAATGGATTCGGACTAAAACTGTCAGGAATTGTGTTTTGTATGATTATTTTGACGGATTGAAATCTTTACATATTAGGTATAAAAATAAGGTCGCTCCCGCTGTCTATTTCTTCCTTCCTTAGATCTTTATGTTCTTTCTTGTATCTTAATCTTTATTTATCTTCCTTCCTATGATCTTAGTCTAGTTTAAATGATCTAAGAAAGGAGGGAATAGACAGCGGGAGCGACTTTATTTTTATACCTAATATGTAAAGAAGAACCCGTCATAATTATCATACAAAAACACAATTCCTGACAGTTTTAGTCCGAATCCATTTTTTTGGGTCTAATAGTTCTCTAGTTATAGGGTTGTATTTTTTCCCCAAGAAGTTGAAAAATAGGAAATGTCAAATGGGCACATTTCCTTTCAGTTAAAATTAAAAGTGCAGGCGAGGTATTTCTAATTCCTCTGTATGACAGAGATGACCAAAAAGCTCTCAACACTCAAAATGATGTATCTTTAAATCTCAAACCCTATTGCTCAAGTGTGAAAACGTCGATCATATAAACCAAAAAGCCATTTAAAATAGAACATGTTGATACCCCATAAATGCCTACCAACCGTTGTGTAATTCCCTTAAAGCCAATTCGTATAACGTTACTTAATTGACGACATGTTTGGCTTAATTTTATTACGATTTAAAGCCATGTTTTGTTTTTTTACTCGAAATTCAGCCTTATACCTAAATAACAAGGCGTGAATAACTTTTTAATCGAAGCCTGCGTACGAGCATAGTATTAAGTGCTACACCTCAGTAATGGGGAGGTCGTAATATCTAATGATATAACGTCGAGAATTAATTTCCATCGACACCTAGATGGGAAGGCAATTATAGTACTCGGTTATACTTTGTACAGTCGAGTACGGAATATGTATCGGTTTGGCCTTTGCAAATGTATTATTTGAAAGATCCTAAAGAAATCCTTTTAAAGAAAGAAATTAATTAAATGAATTAAATTAAATAAATGAATTAAATCCTATCAATTTAAATGACTTCATTAAGAAGTCTAAGAATAAATACGCTGAATCAGTAAATATTGTAAATTTTCTTATTGGTACCTTCGTGCAATTAATAAAAACACAATACTAAGTCTATTGTTTTGTTATGTTGAAAAATAATCACAAAGATATTGACATTGCATTTGTTTCTATCTTCAGTGGAAATCGACTGACCTACACAGATATTCAAAATGAGTAACAATTTTCTTCACGACTGTGTTAAGTTCTGTTGAAAAGGAAAGTGATGAGTTTTATTGCCTCTTATTGTAAAATACCGATACAAGTGTAATGGTCCAATCAATTTGATTGACGGTAGTGTAACACTAAAGGTTACGTGGTATTCAATACTTTTTTTTTCTTTAAAATTAAAAAAATATGTACGAGATATAAAATGAAACTTGTGAATTAAAATCGATATGATGGTGTGTACTGTATAGGCTATTTATTTTCAATATTAAAAATGCATTAAGGCATGCAATCCTTCAGCAACATTCTTAAGCATTTGTTATGATAAAGTTAGCCTATTAAGATCCCACTGCTGGGCAAAGGCCTTACCTCAACTATGAAGAGGTACGAGCCACATCTACTCCACCACGCGTTAGTTACGACGCGTGTAAATTTCATACGGGTGCATAATTTATCCAGCTATAGCTACCGACCCTATAAATTAAATTATGAGGCAGCAATTTAGTACAATAACTTAATTAATAAAGACTTAATCATTTTTTAAAGCACCACCGAGCTTCAATACATCTAACTTAAGTCAGTTTTGTCAGTTGAACTTTTACGATATTAGTACGTTAAGTTTGGATGCCCAGTTGATTTTTTTGTTGTAATTTTAGACAATAGTTATACAAATAGACGTCTTAGATCCTGTACTAACCACCATTTAAAGATTTACTCGTAATGGATTTCCATGCTGTACTTATAATCGCCCATAAACTACACGTTACACCTTACAATGTAGAGTACAGGGGCCAGCACATCAGACTACTAATTTTCGTTGCAAAAACACCCCTATCACAACTCCGTAAGATGTCAAAGTGTATAGTTTGACGAGCTGTCGCCCGTACCTAAATAATTGCCTCAAGGGAAAAATAAAGAAAAAAGCGGTTTTTCCAGATTCGTAATAGGTAACCATTTATTATTCAACGCGAACAGCCGTGAGTGCTTCATATTTTTATCTGCATTTAAAACACTTTTCTTTGTAGGGTAAACATTAAGGCCAGTGTCTACTTGCATAGTTCTCGCAAGTAGCTTTTGGGTGCATTTCCACCAAAGGTGAGCAAAGCTGAAGTAGCGAGAAATATGTGAGATATTCACTTAAGGCGAAGGGTGAGGCTAACCAGTGCCAACTTTGATTTTACTTAGGTTACTACTAAACAAGATATTTTTTTTAAATGAAAATACCTGTAAAATTCGATAATTTTAAAAAAACCTACTTTTCATTTTGATAGTACCTCACAAAGATTGGCGTAAGTAAGTTTTGCATGATAACAAAATAGGAAGAAACGTAATTTATAGATATTAAGTTTATATTAATACTGTATGCATTTTTCTAATGCCCCAAGTTGTCAGATTTTTTAATTTGTCTGATTAAAGGAGTAACATAAATAAATTCGATGGTGGCGCTAGTTAGTTAGCCTTACCCTTAGGCTTAAAGGATAGTTTATTACACCTTTAGTGGAACCACACCTTTAATGAGTAGTTCAGTCATCATAATTTATCTGGTCATTAATCATTATTCATTAAAGAACAGCAATTCACTTGCATTTTTAGAAATCACTTATGAACATGTTGATTGATGAACCTTATTTTTTAAAAGTACACAACTTATAATTATGCACTTGCAGTTATCATCATGCTTACCTTAGCTGCGAACTCGGCTTTAGAGTATTTATTTTCTTTGCTTATAACGATTTGTTTCAAAATTAGTTTAAATAGTTATTTTTTGGTTTAAAATAAATAAATGTTATTATCAATTCCTTATAAGAAATTTAAGACAAACGGAGGTTAGGTTAGCTTAATAGCTTTTGCGTTTAGTTTATTATCACATCCTTATTACGGAAATGTCTAAATCTGCCCGAAGACACTTGAAATAGCTTGATATCGCATCACATAGCTGACTGCTTATCACGTGGATACTGTTCCCAAACTATCCGTGAGTACCATCTCAATTAGTGCAGTTTTTTTCATCGACACCTCGTACTTAATTGGCAAACTTTATTACTAGTCTATATTTATCGGAAAGTACTTAGTTCATGTTGCAACTCGTATTTTGTACAGTAACTTTATTGGGTCCAGAACTCGATGGTACCTATGTAAAAAATAACGATTAAGTCCAGCTGCATTTAAAAAGAAAAAAATATCTTGGACATGTTAAAAATGTACAAATTAAGTACCGAAATTTAAGTCGCTAGTTTTATGACAAATGTGTACCTATCTCTGAGTAATTGCTTGTCTAAACATACCTAAATGTCGACTAAAATAACCTGATTTGGCTTGCAATGCGCAAATACGGTTTGGTTTATTTTTAAAATCACTAAGATTCTAACAAGCTTACATAATTATTGAAAAAACACAACATCATTATCATCATAACAACACTTACAATATTATTGAAATGGTCTTTTTACTAGCATTTGATACCCATATTGCTATGGTAAGAAAAAAACCAATCCCCCCCCCCCCCTTTATTTCCATTTGCGGGCGCCGTTTTAAAACTGTTTATAGCCTATGTCACTCTCACAATTTTGACAAATTCAACGACACCTCATGTCAAAAACTGTCCAGCCGTTTGGGCTAGGGCGTGCCAAACAATTACTCTCGAAAAACATAATCCTCCTTCCGTAGTCGGGTAAAAACAAAACAAAGTCTGTAATCGTTAGAAAACCCCGCGTCAGTCATTAAGTAACTAAGCTTGTAATTGATTTTAAAATGATTATTAGCTACTGATAAATGCACTCTGAGTGCAGCCTCAAGTATAGAATGGGAGCATTCAATTTGCGCCTGTCTTAGTAAACGTTTAACGCTGAATAGATTACTTGTAATCAACAGGGGTTAACAAACGACCTTGCTGCATCGTCCTTGTTACCTCTACCTTGGGAACCTTACTCTTGTTCTTTTTGTGGAATGTGTAACAAGGATAGAAGAGTTATGACGCACGAAGACACAGTGGAACTTTGTTTCGACTTTTTCGATTTTCTTCGTGCATCGCGATTTATTTATTTTACTGTTGCTGTTGTTTTGTATTCAGAGTCAATATTTATTTTAAATGTAAATAATTTAATGCACTCAGTGCTGCTGCATGAATGAGAGTACTGAAAAAGAAACATAGCACCCGTGTAAAAGAATCGATGATAAATGTAGTTGTTTGGAGATATTTTTGTTTTTGCTCAGGCTTTTGATACCGTTTTGGTCATGCATTATAGATTACTTGAATCTGATAATAAAAAAGAAGACCTCCTCAGATATTTATGGTGTTTACATGTCGAGTTTGTATTGTTTGAGACATTACAATATGGAAAATATATCTGTAAGCAACGATATCCTATAAAGAAGCATTTTGGCTCCATTCTCTTGTTTGTTCCACTTTTCCTTTTTTTCATACGACTGAACAAGCACCTGTTTTCTATGGAAACTGATGTTTATAACCATTGATTTATTAATGTTTATAACGACAAATTTCAAAGGCAAACTTCTTTGTTTAGCTATGCTATTTAACGCTTCTAATATCGTAAGGACGCCGATAACAATTGAATGTCTATTGTGTCTGGAAATACGATATATACTTTAAGGATCCTCTTTCTTAACTTTTAATCTGGTCATAGATAATAAAAACAAAACCACTCTGTCCGGCACAAAGATACAGTCCATCTGAAAATCCACTTCAAAGAATAACCAAGATTAATGTTGTACCATCGGGCCTAGCGATGTAATTAGGGTAGCGTAGTGTACATTCAAACAAATGAACAAAACGCTTCCAGCTGTGAGCCCATAATCAATAATTACTAACTAGCCCAGTGTATATAACGCGATGCTGTGAATTGATTCGTGGTTATCTGTTTATTTGGCCGCGCATCGTGTCTGCGGAATGACAAATTATAACATGCAAGATATTTATTGCATATTATTAGCAGCCATCCGTCTTGTATAGTGATGTGCCTGTGGGTGGTATCGAAACTTAAAATATGGTTTTGGTATCTAAGGATATGTGGCAATTTATTGTATCTTTAATTGTTTTATACTAGTGATACTTACCACAAAAAATAATTGTGTTAAAGCTGCATTATAATTTGTAGAGTCTCATCGTTAAGAAAAGAGCGAATGGACTAAGATTATACCTGACTTAATTTTTCTCGAAATTTACCAAACCTACATATCGTATTGTTTTTGCAACACAAGTAGGTACTGTGGCGGGTTCGACGGTCAGTTAAATGTAGTAGGGCAGATATTCTCCGGCCGGTCTCATTGATTGATTAATACTCATTCACATTCCAAAAACCACGTGGCTTTGGTCATTCCTAGGCAGGTTTTAGGTAGGTCCCTATGGATTCATGATAGAATGCGAAGCAACTATAGCGGTTGTCAAATGGCACTGTGTGACCTGAAATGCGCTTTATTGTATCGAAGACGGATTCGCTATTCATTCAAATGGCATTTCGCAGTGATCCTACTGTACTATTAGGTATTTATTCGATTTATATTTTTCTATACAATACATTTTTTTGTTGATATTACAAACAACTCGAAGTAAAAAAATATTTTAATGGCGACACGTCACGAATATATTAAACAATGTTAAGTGACGCATATAAAAATTACGTTTAGTGAAATATCGACTTTGGTATTAGGTATCGACCTATTGACGCTCATCTCTACCCCAAGATGAGTCGAGATTATACTCGCAAGTAGCTGCGGCTATGATGGGTCTGTGAATTGCATCATTGCATGCTTTCTGGTAACTGTTTCTCTGGAAACCACTCCATTGTCATCATTTTACACTTTTTTACTGAAATAAATTGGAGCGGAAACGTCTCAATCATGCTTAGGTAGATATATAAATTATCAACGAGCACATTATTTTCATAAAAATACGGTCTTCACCTCTTAAGTTTTTAGCAGTAGCGAAAATACATTACTACGTTGTCACTTGTAGAATTTAAGTACCCAAGTACATAATACAACTACGGATAAGTTTACTCGTGCTAATAATCTATGGATACTTTGGTTGTCTGGTAGTTAATGTTTTTATTTTAATTGACTTGCAGTATTAAGGAGTCAGCAACAACTTTCATAGACATTTTTCTGCAAACAATGTAGTCCTAAATATAATATAAATGTTCTTAAATACCCTACTTAATAAATTACGTCAATGAGTTCCAATCAACATTGTTCGTTTGGACATGATACAGACATTCTTTATCCACGAACCCATTAAGCTATAAATAAATGCTGAACATAACAACATCATCATTACACAGGCTTGCACGGACGATATTTCTTTGGTAATTGTTCGGAATGTGGGTACAGTATATGCAGTACCTAAGGGAAAGGGAAGCTGTGGTAAAACACAATACGTATGAAGTGATTTAAGTATTCTAACGTTACCAGTGTTAATGGTGAACAATCTGCTACTGTAATTAGAATGTTAGATAGACTGTTTTTGTCGTACTCGTAGATACCTGTTCAGCCAATACACACTCTACCTACTTAGGAACTCAAATATTTACAGCGGTGAAACCTTATTTGTTTCAATAACATCCCCATTATTTAAACCAGTTTCAACACTTAACGCCATTCAACTACCATGTACTTACAACAAAACCTACCAAAATTAAAAAGGTGTTAATTTACTTGTTTCTTTGAAATAGTTTAAAACAAGCCCTACTTAAAGGTGTTATCCGTTTATAGTAATTATTACCTACAGTCTACCAAGTTTTTATTGATTTATATAACTAAAATTACAAGCAGATGAACAGTTTGAACAGGTGCATTAAAAACAGGACAATTTCGGAAATATTGTTTGCTAAACTTACGACAAAACATTTTTAACACTGAATGAAAATCATTGGAAAACAAAATCTTTTCATCTAATCCAACATTTACTTTTATTAAACCATCAATTCCTTTTTTTACAGAAATACAACATGAAGACCTCAAGCACACTACTCTGCACTTCAATTCTTCTCTGCCTGGTGATGCTCAGCCAGAGTGCCCCCAGTGCCAGAAGATCGAGGGCTGCAGCTATAGCTGAAGAAGAAAACACCAGACAAAGCAAACTTCAAGAAGAATTTAAAGATGAAGGCTCCACCGCAGCCCCCGCCCCAAGCAACAGAAAAAACAAAGCACTAAACCTCTTCGGGTACTTCCCCTCATTCCTATCATCAGGCTTGGACTACTCAGAAGACGATGACGATGACGTCACCTTTTCCGTCAACGATGACCACTTTGATGACGACGACTTATCTCGAACCATTCCCAATAGACGCAGACAGCAGAACAAGAAGAAAAATGGCAACGGAGATGGATACCCCAACGATAATATTAACTCTCTTCAGTATGACAACTCCCCAATTTTCTATATCAGACTTCCACCCACGCCTTACATGTTCGTCCCTGGATTAGGCTACGTATCACAGCCGCCTACTCTTGGACCGCCAATGCCTCCTATGATGCCTCCAGGAGTGGGCCAGGTCGCTGACCCGTTCATTAATCTGCCACTTGACTTTATTTCGAATGGTAAACCTACTGGCGTGTATCAGTGGAACGGTGGAGCTGGCTACCAGCAAATGCCTCAGATGCCTCCTGTTGATGCGTTCGGCTATGGAGCACAGCCTATGATTCAGTCTCAAAACCGGCCAAGCTACAACGTGCCTTCTTACAATAAACCCAAACCGAAACCAGCGCCTTCGAACTCCAAGATCACCAATCTTAAGGGCCAGTATGTCTTCAATGGCAAGCCTGGAGACAGCGTTTACGTACTGAGAGACACCTACAACTCCATATACTCTGATGCTCTACAAAACTTCTACCCTTAAGCGTCTGATGGTATTGTAGGAGTAGGACACGCTTGATGGCTCGTATCGAGCTAATGTAATTATGACTAGAACCGACCCTTATGACGAGATATCTTGCCTCCAGTGTATTTATTGCTTGTATAAGTTTATTTATTTAAAAATTAAATTAATCAAATAGGGAAAGTCGATTTCACGAAGTCAATTAACAAAAGTGATGAAAGCTCTATCTTAATCATTGGGTAAGAAATGTTTTGCAATGCATTTTTTATTTTAATTAAGTTCATGATGTTTATTTAACTTGGAAAGTAATTCGAATCGACATTTACTAATTGCTGATGGATACGACACATGCTAAACAAATGAATCATGGCTGAAATTAAAAAAAAAACCGAAGTTTTCCGTAGTTTCACACGAAACCACGAATACTTAGGTAGGTACATCCTATCACTAACAAAATGAAGACTTTAAATTTTTATTAGTAGTGTAATAAACAGTATGTAGCGTAAAATTTTCTTTTATGTATGTAAACTAGACAAGGGGTAGCGCATCAAGCCAAGTTCTAGAGGAATTGGCGATTTCAGTAAACTATGGCAAGTAAAAATATTTATACTCTAATGATAATATAAATAATATTTTCAAAACGTTTATAGAAAAGCCTAATTAATAAATTACAATACATTAATGACGAAGTAAATGGAAGTGATTCCAGGAACTGATTTTATTTTAAAATACTTTCAGTCAATATAATTTTAGTGGTATGAACCCTTAATTTATTTAATATCTGTATTTATTTTACTGCGGATCAATAATTTATTTTGTATTCTTATTTTAATGTAGACCTAGGTTTACTATTAGGTACAAATTTATTACTTAAAATATTTTTAAGTCCATACATTTGAATTAATAATTTTGGATCTACTACATGTATTGAACAGTAATAACAACATCCTACTTAATTTACTTGAAAACAGCTGCTATGAGCAATTTTAAACAGTGTAATAAAATGTGATTAACGTAATGTACATAGTATATACGTAATAAAGTAACTTTATGCTCAAATAATTATCTTAAGTAGATAGGTACTTAATAGCTTGTCCGATACAATTTTTTTTTTAGTAATTACATGGTAACAATAAACTCACTAGAAAATTATTAAATTGATAAAAGAACTTGCCTTCTCATTTCATAAATTTATAATTATACTTCTCGTAAAATATAAAGTTCTACTGGTCAAATGGGACCACAATAAACCAACAAAAATAATTAAAATAATGAAACAATAATATACATATTTTCATGAATGTATTGTGTATTTTTATTATAATAATTATGTAAAGAATGAAAGGAGTGCAATTTAATGATAGTTGTAGCGCTAAGTAGGTAGGTGCTTGAAGTCAGTCACCGTAAAATTATTTTACATAGAATTTATTAATTTAATTAAATGGTACTTTTTGAAATAAATATGTCATTTTATATTCTCTCATCAACCCTATGCCCCCCCCCCTACTTTTCTCTCAAAATAAATAATTGTCGTCATAATCAAAATAAATAATTGTCGTCTAAACCAGGCGGTTGCGGGTTCGAATCCCGCAACGGGCAAATGTTTGTGTGATGAGCACGAGCATTTGTACTTATGTAATGGATGTTGTGTTTACATGTATTTAAGTATTGCTATCCGTTATCCTAGTCACCATAGCACAAGCTCACGCTTAGTTTGGGGCTAGGTAAATGGTGTGTTTGTTAAAACAATTAATTATTATTATTATTTATATGTTCGATGTTTTGACTCCTCGATGAATAGTGTTCGATCAATTGGTATTCGAGCTGGCGTAGGTAACCCGGCATTGAACGGGTTCAAATTCCATCGGAGTAAATGTACCTACGTGAGTATGGTACAAGTGCTTGAAGAATCTAAGGCGCAGGTCTTAGGCAGGTATAATATTAAAGTACCTATTACTTATTTGCTAAGCCTTTGCTGACTAAAACCCGTATCTACTTACAATTTTTGGTGGGCTTATTGCCTTAGGAAATTCTATCAATCTACCGCTTATTAATTCAGAAAGTTTTATAAGTGGCGGGATAAGTTTGCTGTTGTTAAAATCTCTTTTATTCTGTTTCTCAGTAAGTACACAAAGACGAAAACTATGGGAATGCCTACTTTTGTTTAACTTTAATTTTCATTTAAGAAATTATCAAAAAATCAGTTTTATATGCCAAATCTGTGCAGCAACGACACGGGACAATATGGCCTTAATGTGTGTAAATATGTACATTAAAACACACTTAGAGTATTTATTCCTTTAATATAAATGGCAGCTTAAGACCTAACAAGCAACGCAATAAAGTGTCTATTACCAACATTTCTAAAGCAGGGATGTCTTTGGACCAGTGCAGCGGAACTGTTTTCACAATGATGCAGATTATGGTAGGTAGTGTAGGAACACTTCGAAATAATGTTGACTGTACTAAGTATAAATAGGTAAGTATGACAAAGGACTTGTCCATTAATGGTTTTTTATTCGTCAATATTTCTAACCAGAATAAACTAAATATTATATGAAAGAGTTCACAAAACTAGCCTTTCTGCATAATTAATATATTTTTTAAGGCCTCCGATTTAGAGAAAAATTAAAATTATTTTTTCTCTTTGTCTGTACATAAACCGCACCTTCGCCTATATCAATTAACGCATGAAAAAAAAATTGCCAGCAAAATTGACATTCCATTGACCGTTGTACCAAGTGTACCTATTATATAATCTGTGGCTAGTAATATTTCTCCACCAGTGGAAAGGCAATGGTAATGGTACATAGACATACAGCCAGGAAATACAAGTAAGTGATCAATGGATGATACTGTTACAAAACATATTTTTTCTCAAAAATGGAGGCGTTTAAAATTCTGATTTCTATCGTAACGTGTTTCGTATTTTTGTAGCTTAAAGATAAATATAGGTTATTGGTGGTTGGTGATACCTTGGAATAAAAAGCCAGCCTACATACAAAAAGAGGACAAGTCCTTTATATTTAAGTTTATTTGTACCTAGGTCTGCATAATTTCCTAATTTAATAATTTTGTTGCCACTTATGCGCAAAGAGTAGGTACCTAGGTATCTAAAAAAATTAATTAGTTATTCGCACGGAACAATGGAATGATTTTTGTGTAGGCTTTTCCCTTTGTTACTTTCTTTGATTTAAATTAATTATAATAATATACAAATAAATAAAATAAAATTTCGCTCACAAAAATTGATCGACTGTGTCATCCGGTGGGACACGAACCCAAGACTCTTCGCTATTTAATTTAATTTCGTAAAAACTTGCAAACAAATTGCTTAAGTTATAGAAATAGATTTAGAGCAGATTGCAAACTTTTTCTTTTGGTATACTTTTTATGTTATTATGTATCTACGCTATTATCAGGTTACAGTTTAGATCAATTTTATTGAAGTCTTAAGTAAGAATAAGAATATAAGAATATATTTATTTCCCAATAATAAGTTCACAGAGTACCTCACAATAAAAACTTACATACTCATAACAAACACTATTTTTAGCAGCATCAATTTATCACTTACTTGTAAATTTATGTCTATTCTATAGGATTTCGAAAAAATAATTTTGAACGGTTTAAAAGCTATCAGTTAAACAATTGAAGTTGATCCGCAAAACATTATCTACTAACAAAAGTGTGAAACATAAATACATAATTACTAAGTTGGCGGTACCCAGATAAAGTAGTTCATTACCTCCCGTGCTAGTCAAGACTGTGTTACGGCAAGGTAAGATTCTCGCTCCGGAGATTCCAACTGTATCTACTAGATTTAACGATCATTATCTAAAAACGCTATAACAGGTATCGCACATACAATAGGCGCAACCGGAAAGTCCGATAAGTATATTGTATTTACACACAAACAAACATAATTTACTAAATAAACACTTAACTAACCTAAAACTTAACTAAACGTAATGTAAAAATATATTGTATATATATTTCATTTATTTACCATATCAAAAATACATTAAAGACATAATTATGAAAGTCGCATTTTGAAACCACTGAGGTTTGTATTGACACGACCTGAGCCGACGTATACGTGTGTCACATACAAGTGAAAGTCCTCACTTATATATTTATTTACAAAATATAAAAAGCATCAGCCCCAGAAGTGCCGAAAGAAATGGCGCCCAAAAGGCTGGCAGCATTGCTCCTCTGGATTAAATAATTGCAATACTGATTCTTTACCCAAGGTAGCTACCAGCCTTGGGATACCAGAGATCTTTGTAAAAACTAAGGGCACAGGGACCCCAAGAGCCCATGGTCTCTACGCCAAAAGGCACAAATATTGTACCTAGTTCTCATTGAGAGCTGCATATTTGCGCCTTTATAAGCATTCTGCAGAGGCTGCCGCCGCGCCAGCAGCGGAAGAAGTACCACTTCCATGGGACGGCGCGAGCGTATCCACGCATGTGGCATCCCATACAAGTGAAAGTCCTCGCTTCCAGGGAATGAGCGTCATGCCGTCAGGTCTCTTGCCGTCATCACGAAAACTGCCAGGTGGCTCTAGCACAGCCGGCACATTGAAGGCGACAAGAGCTCTGCGGATAACGTCATTGATGCTCGCGTGGCGGGAGACCCTGCCAGCGCTAAATAGGCAGGAGAGACCATGATGCCCCAATTCATTTACAAGATCTCCGCATCGGCAGCGATGGGGCTGATTTTTGTTGGCGCCAATTCTTAAACTCACAGCAATGGAAAGGGAAGGGAAAGGGAATCGAAGAGAGTCCCAATATTAGCTGCAGGTTGTGCCTGTAATAACCAATAGCCACACTCTATCCGAAAAGCTGCCAGCAAGCGAGCGCGCTCTGTTGCGTTCTCAGAGTGAGCTTAAAGCTCCCTCTGAACACTCAAGCAGAGCGGCTCATCCCACTTCCGTTGGGAGGATGGTAACGAAGGAAGGTCTGTCCCAGGGCATGCCATTGACCATGCACTTTTCGCCTCTGCCAGATACGCCAACTCCACTGCTCCTAATGAAGGACGCAGAATGTCAATAAAGAGGTTGGACGTAATTAGATCTAATTAAGAACTGAATCGCTGTATTGTAATTTATTGATGTGACTAATGTATACTGACTACTGAATAATACAGGTTCCCAAACATAATAGTTAGCTGATTGAATTCAATAGATACACTCATTTATCAAACATTATGTAGGTACCTACCCCTTAATTTAAAATAATATAGGTACTTACCTCTGTAGGTACCGTGCCTACTTGAATGTTAGGTTGCAAAATTAATGGTTGCAAACAATTGAAATTCAATTACAAGGCCTAAGGCCGATCCTTTTAACCCTTTAACCTTAAGCCTGTCATTAAGTAATTAATTACCTATTAGTTCATTCTGAGTTCATTCATAAACACAAACCAAGACGAGCAATACTAATTGTATGTAAGTTACGTGTTAGTTTAACTAAGCACAAACACATATAAACTTAATTAAACCAAAGTATGGATAGGCCTATCTAAGTGAGACACATTGCAAATAGGTACTCCTTGTTGGTCTAGTGGTCTGCGCTTGGCTTTTGTCTAAGAGGTCCCGGGTTCGAAACACGGGGCAAGCTATTTTTTTTCTGGGTTTTTCTGTTTTGAAATAACTGAGAAATATCTTGGGGTTGGTGGTGTCGCAAAAGGGTCATGGGTTCATGCATCATGTCCCATCCCACTGTATGGACCCGGTCGATCAATTTTAGAGTTCATTATTATTATTTTATTAAGTGCTCTATTATGGTTTTTCCACATTACCAACTTATTATCAAACAGGTTTTTTGTTACCATTACTAGTTAATACTTATACCAAATCATGTTTTCATTTAGTAATACACTTGGTAGAAAATAGCAATTTCGTTATTTACCAGTAACGGTATTATTAATCTGAGATATTAGAGATATAACCAAACGCAAACGTCAGCTGTCGAAGCAGTGAAATGTCAACGTCAAAAACTTTCTGTCAAAATTCGTGAGTTGTTGAGAGGGGTGGATTATTTGTTTTAAAAAATCTAAAAAATAACAAGTATTTGTCTTTTATACTCGTGTCCGCCCATTTGTGTTAAATCGTTGTCCTTCTTGCAATTGTGATGTCAACATAACCCGTTTTGTGTGTTTACGCCGTTACCCATTACGTGTATTGCGACTGAGTGTGGTGCATAACACAGTTTAACATGAGCTGTTTTCTTTGATTGATCTCGAAAACAACTGTGTTTCGTCATGTTCCGGAGCAGGAGCTGGTTTGGGGCGGCATGGGGTCGGCCTAAGAACCCGCACTCTTTGGAAAGATTAAAGTATTTACATAATATTTTGTGCAAAAACACCACTGTCTCGGAAAGCAATCGTGGCACTCTAGTGGAATCCTTGAGGTGTATAGCAGAAATACTAATATGGGGAGACCAGAACGACAGCTCAGTATTCGAGTAAGTGTAAATTACGGACCAGAATTGTTAACAAAAAATTGGTCATAGGCTGTGTCCTTGACTTGAATTGATTGTTTAAATGCTAACTACTTGAGCAATCAATTAAACAATAACCAGTCCCAAATTGATTATATGCGCTCTTAGCTGTACCAATTAATAAATCTGGCCTGATTTTGAAGAAGTAGGTAGAATTTGGGTCTAAGTTATATTGAATGTGACATTTTAGTATTGTAGACCCAACCAATTCTTATTCAGCTTACAAAATTGTGTGGTGTAATAGTATCTTAAAGCTTACCCCAGTCATTTAGTAATGTTTTTAAAGAAACCATACTATATTGCCCTAATAATTATAATATATCATGAGCTAGAAATTCAAAGTCTATATATAAATTTAATATATTATACCAAAACATCAGTTATTACAATACTGTGTACTGTGGTTATGTATTTTTGTACTACTAAGCAATTATTTGTTGTAAATATCTTGTTATTTATTGCAGTTTCTTCTTAGAAAAAAACATGCTCTCTTACTTCTTGAAGATAATGCGTCAAAAATGTGGTGGTTCATCTTATGTCTGTGTGCAGCTGCTGCAAACGCTAAATATTTTGTTCGAGAACATCAGAAATGAGACATCATTGTGTGAGTTATATTTATGATTCAATGTTAAAAGTAGATAGCTGTTCTCTCGTTTTCCACTACCTTACAATATCCAATAGGCAATTTAACCTAGAACCAGCGTTTGAAGTTACCAAGATAATTATTATTTTGAATATTTTATCCATTTTCACATTCAAGATTTTTCTAAAATTAAAAAAAAACTAAAAAAAAACAATAGCACTTAACCTATACCTACCTACTAACCTGCCAAAACTGAATTTTACACCAAAAGTTGTTGAGTTTTGCATTGTAATTTAAGAGACTGGAGTATTGATTTATGTGAAGCAATACTATAATATAATAATAATAGCATTAGATTTTCATTTTTAATTATTACTTCAAACTTCAACTGCTTTGAACAAGATTAGATACCTAGCCTTACTTACACCTTTACATGCCTACCTAATATCAATGTTATTAGTTATTACTGTCCTGACAAGTTTGAACGAATTATTAGCATTAAAGTGATAAGTTATTGAATTCAGTTATTTTTTTGGAATGGGCCTCTTTAAGCTCCCTATGAACATTAACTTAAAAAGTACTTAGCTGACACTTTTGTTTTAATTGTATTGAAACAAAAGTGTCAATTGACTAAATCAACTAAAGCCAATATGGCTTTAGTTGATTTAGTCAATTTAATTTATTATTATTTAACTATGGATATTAAATTAAGCTTTGAGTATAATTTTATTTGTTTTAGTTTTAAAATAGAATAATCATTCATTTAAATATAAGTTTTATACTTTAATAATATAAGTATTACTTAAACTTTGTTTCTGCATTTCACTCTACTGACTCTAACTCAATTTGGAGAAAAATGAGGTCCCTAAAATGAGGTTTTGTTTTAGACTACCTGCTGAGTAACAACCATGTCAATTCAATAATAGTCCACAAGTTTGACTTTTCGGATGAGGAAGTTATGGCTTATTATATTTCGTTTTTGAAAACACTCAGCTTGAAATTGAATAACCATACAATCCACTTCTTCTACAATGAGGTAAGACTAAAATTATATAGGTAAGTAGTAAATAACAAATTATTTGTTTTTATCATGTAATTTATAATTGATGCATTATAGAAATTGTTCTTAATATCCTTTTATTGCTATATGATAAGATAAATATTAAATAGCAAACATGAGGTGATATCACAATAATAATCTGTGGTTGCATGCAATATGTTTGTTCCATATTTATTCAAGAAATGAATGATGCTTACTTTTCTGATATTTATTTATAATTAATAAAGTATAAACAAAATATAAGAATTTTATAATCTTTTTAATAGGCTTACTTATTATATTAACTGACTAAAATGTGCTACGATAATATTGTTTTAAACTTTTATGGTCACTAACATTAGAATAGTAATTGCCGAATTAAAATTGCCAATTTAGGCACTGTTGCAATTGCCATATTCACGTATTTGCTTGCCACACCCGGGATTCGAACCAACTAAAATCTATTTCATTGCACTGTACTTGTTAATCTCTCTAACAAACTTGACGAATATTCTTGTTTTCAGCATACAAAAGACTTCCCGCTGTACACAGAGGCAATAAAGTTCTTCAACCACAGCGAGTCGATGGTGCGCATCGCGGTGCGCACACTCACGCTCAACGTATACCGCGTGCAGGATGCGAGCATGCTACGGTTTATTAGGGACAGGTATTTATCAATTATACTTTTACCTAGATCTTAAACTAGTCTAAACTCTCTAGGCCATTTTTACCTGACTGCGGAAAGAGAGTTATGTTTTCAAGAGTAAGTATGTATAATTGTTTTACACGCCCTACAGCCCAAACGGCTGGACAGCTTTTGACAAATTTGGTGTCCTTAAATTCGTCAAAATTATGGTAGTGACATAGGCTATTTTTTTTTAAATGGCGCCCGCTAATGGAAACAAAGGGGGGAGGTAAGGGGAATTAATTTTGTTTGCTTACCATAGCAATATACCATATCAAATCAAAGCCAGTAAAAATACTATTTCAAAAATATTATAATTTTTGCAGTCGGGTTTTTGTATTTTCAATAATTATGTTTGCTTGTTGGAGACGTCACTACACATTTTGAGTAGATACATTTGTTGGCGTACTACTAACTACACCCAGTGAGAGGGGTAGACGGTAACAGGTATCGTAAGCGGTACGGGCGGCAGGCGCTTGTGATCTAATTGGGCGAGTTAAATTTTGACAAGATGGCGCCTGCCGCTCGCAACGCTCACGGTCCCCGTTCTCGACTGAACCTACGCCCCTGTATCCCGCAGGCGAGGACTCAAACGATCGGGCTATTGCCTCTTTTGGATTAATATTATTACTACACGCGTGTTAAGATATTGGCATCGTTCATGGAAACAGACCTATGCTTGCTTGATAAATTTAATCGTTAAAAATCACCTCCTTTTTGATCGAATAGGTTTTTTTGAAACCGAATAAATATCTAATACGTTAGGAGACAGTGCATGCCTATAGGCGTGCAAACAATTCTATTGGTCTGGGATCCTGCCCTTCAATGAGTAACAATGAGGAAACAGGCTCCGCCGACATGTTGAGACATATTGTGCACAACGCAGCTTGTTTATGAGTTTGCTTACTAAGTCCAGCGAGACTAAGCGACTCACTCACCCATACTTGCTTTCGGGATAACTTCACGCGAACCACAAAGTTATATTTATTCTTGGAAACATAGTTTGACACGTGTCACGTGTGGCATTACACATAGCATTGTTGTTTACAAGCATTTGTCTGATACGTATTATCTTTCGTGTCAAATATCGCTGCTGCCCATGTAGCACTGTTCACTATCTAAATATGAGTCCTTGCGAAGTCGCGAGGGGTCGGTATCGATAGCCAATTAGAAGTTGATTCTTAACCTGCTATAACAATAACATATACATCTGGCATACTAACTCTAAATTGTCTAAAGCTGACTCTGCAAACCCTACCTACCTTTTAATAAATAGCTTATTAGGTAGGTAAACACAATTAAAATCATATTTTTTTATCATGACAGAGAGTTTTGATGTGTTGATAAATTATTTAAAATGTACAGACTATGCTGACTTCATCCATTGAGCAATAAACCTTTTCATAGAAACGTGATTATTTTTTTATTTCTATTTTCAACTTCTTGATGTAGTAGTTCGCGCTCCGGATTACAAAACCAGAGGTTGTGGGTTCGAATCCCGCAAGGGGCAAATGTTTATGTGATGAGAACGAGCATTTGTACCTAAGTCGTGGCTGTATATTAACGTATATAAGTATGCCTATCCGTTATCGTAGTCGCCATAGCACAAGCTCACGCTTAGTTTGGGGCTAGGTAATTAGTGTGTTTGTTGAAACAATTTATTATTTATTTATTATTATTTTTAGAACTGCAGCCCCATACTTCAGTAATTTAGTCTGGTTCATCGGGAAACACATCTTGGAGCTGGATGCGTGTGTCAGAAATGATGCTGAGTGAGTATTTCAGTCAATAAAAGGGTTTTAGGGTGCGTGAGCAGGGACCTAAGCGATATCTTGAGAATCTGAAAAAGGGTGCTTAGGTTAAGAACATACTAAAACTCCTCTGTATAGACTGAATTTTTTGGTTATGTCTCAAAATTGGTGCGATGCAAAAACTTAATATCGAACAAGTTTTTTGCATTATTTTTGAATATTATTAGGATTCCTTAACCCTCTAGTGCGATTTATTAAGCTTCAAAAATCAATGTAATGTAGCTACATAACGAATACTTTCAGTCTTCCTATTCTGTTTAGTTAATTTTAACTTTATTTAGTCCTGTATTGCGAAGGTATCGTTTTTAAATTAAAGCTTAATTTAGGCTTAGATATAGATTTCAGCTCAAGTGAGCGACGTGTTTCTTTCAAGTGTCTTATATTAATTGAAGAAACTTCTTAACGATAAAAATGAAGGTATATTTTAATTTTCAGCCACCAATCCCAACAGAAACTGGACGATTTGGTTGCCGAGCATCTTGACCACTTGCACTACATAAACGACATACTCTGTCTAAACATACCCGACCTAAACGACGTGCTGACGGAACATCTACTGCACAAACTACTTGTGCCTCTGTACATTTACTCCTTAACGTCAGACCCGACTAAACGGCCTGCCATATCGTCCCCTTACTGCAGAGACCACATACAAAGCATAGAAGCTATCACTAGGAACCTAGAAGCAATATTAAAAGGAAAAAATGCAGAAGTATCTCCGACAAGAATGACTTTTGGAAGACAAAGAATTGAGTCTGAAGACGAAGTCAAACCGTCAGTGTCTTGCGTGGTATCACTATTCCTTCTATCACAAGTGTTTCTGATAATAACACACGGGCCGATCGTCCATGCTTTAGCTTGGATCATACTGCAATCTGACTTATCAGTATTCGAAGACGGTGCAACGAGGATATTAGAAATGTACATCAGCAATGCCAAGTCCAACGTTAAATTAGAGTTTTCCAAACCCCAATTAAGTTTGGAGAAGGCGCTAGAAAGTACGTCGGGACACGAAAGAGATTACACAACACCCGAGTATGGTGGTCCTAAGACATTTAGTTTAGAAGATACAGACCAGTCCAGTTGTGATCTCGATCCCGAATTGGTATCTAACTCATTGCCGTCCACGTCACATATAAGTGAATCTTCGAGCATAGCTCACGATTCTACCGAAGACCTAGTCACCCAAATACATTCCTTAAAATCCGATATAACTGTCAAGAACATGCCAGATTCTCCACTCCCTGACTACGGCATCGAGTCGAGTTCCTCAAAAACGGAGTTCAACAATATAACAGACGAAGAAAAACAGAAACTGCTTGCTGTATCACAAGGGTCGAACGAAAAGATGACTCTCGAAAATATTTTGGAAAAGGAAAGCAAAGAAGTAGAAAAAAGGCCTTTTCTGAAAACTATCTTGGACTCTTTAGACTGTAGTGAAAATGACTATAAAGCATTGTTTGCTTTATGTTTGTTGTTTGCTCTCATAAACAATAAGGGTATGTATCATCTCTGTTTTAAACTAGAGTAAATAATGTCTCAGTATAAGTTGGTATAAGGAACAAAGATGCAATACGATTGGAAATAGATAAAGTATTCTCTGTTGCTTGATATCTAACTTTGATGCAATCCAATACTCTGACTGTATGACTTACTAATAAAATTTTCTCTTTATTCCTTTCCTGCTTGCTTCGGCTATTAGTGGGTAAGCTATTTACAATCGACTATAGTCTTTAGAAAAAAAAAACTATGTTTCAAACTTCAATTGTTTTGTTGTAGGAGTGAATACGGAACTGTTGGACACACTTCTGTGCCCAGAAACAGAGGGTAGTTCGATGTCAAACGTGCCCAGTTCAAGTCAGAATGAAGCGACATCTAGTGGCAATCATGAAGGATCCCCAACGCCAACTCATTCTAGACAGTCCATGCAAAGTTTCAACGCGCTGTTAATTTCCAAACTGACTACGATTGCTCATTTGAGTTGTAAGCCTGGTAAGTCTATTTATTTTTATTGTGCCAGCCATTACAGTCAGTGACAAAAAACCAGACATTGCGCAGCATTTGATTACCGACCTATTAAAAAAAAAACAGTCAGAATAAAAATGTGTCAGAGGAATAAAATATTATTATCTGACTAATGATTCTAACTTAAGTATAATTGAGTCCTCATTGTAAGGACGACCGACGGACGTCCTCCGTCACGAGTATTAGGTATAAAACTAGTACAGATCCCCTACATGAAAACCGCCATATGCACAAGGATGTTATTAATTATTGGTAAATTATTAAAATATTATGTCATTTACCTACCTGATCATATTTTTTTTTACAAACAGGATAGATTTTTCTGAGTTATTTTTCAAATTTATGCAAATTGCAAACATGAACTACAGAATAATACACTTTGCGCTATCTAATAAGATTTATTTGAACTGATATTTGTTTCTTTGCGATGAGACCTCGGCCTCCGTGATCGAGTTTTTAGGGTATTGTCCTGGTTATCTCTGTGGTCCCAAGTTCGATTCCTGATCGGCTTGTCATAGAAAATCATATTTTCTATTTTTTTTTGAGTCTGGATGTTGTGGCACCGCCGTTGTTTTTTATTTTCATAACACAAGTGCTTTAGCAACTTACTTTAGGGTATGTGATGTTGTTTAATATTTATTTATTACTATTTTACGTACCCAAAACGGCGTAACCTAAGACAGAACGTAGTAAAACAAAATATCAACACTTATATTTTAAATATCTCGTTTTCAACCGACCCAAAAAAATTAAGTTCTCAAATACGTCTGAATATCAACATTCTTATTTTGAAATATATCTTTTTCAACCGACCCAAAAAAAAACTTAATAGTCCAATTGAAAACTTTTTAATTTTATGTATTGTATTATTTTCTAGCATCAAAAGTCCGTCTAGTAACACTAGAGCTGAGCGTTACACTCGTGCGCATAGCCATGCAAGGCGCGACCGGCGTGGCGGGCGCGAGGCATCTCGTATCGGTCGACAACCTGCGGGGTCGTGCTGCGGCATTAGCGAGGAACTTTTACAAGTGCGATGACATATTCTTGGACATGTTTGAGGATGAGTGAGTATTGTTTTGTCAATTTTTGGGTGGCGAGCATGGAGTTTTAAGAATCATTGTGGACTTAAACCCACTAAAATTGTTAGTTTTGAATTCAAGATGCAATTTTTATAAGTTCTTGTTCATATCATATGGCAGTGGTCTGACAAGCAATGGTGGACGAGAAGTGAGTAAAGCTAGAAACTAGTTAGCGAGCTGTCGCTCGGCTACTAAAACGAGTGTACTTGGGCGACCGGCGATTTGAATTTAGAATAGAATTGACTGCTAGTTGTTCGCCAATGCGAGTATCGGTGAGCGAGTGTCATCTTAAGAACTAGTCTTAGAAAGCGAGTGACAGTGTAAAGCGATCAACTTGAAACATGACAAGAGAAAACTACTTGAAAAGAGAACAATATACTATGTACTTTTATTGGCAAATAAAGCTATTATTATTAATAACTAATAAATGTCTCTTTTGTTTACATGGAATGTATATCTTTTGTATGTTTCTTGGGCGAAAAAATCGCCGATAGTTACTCGTTAACTCGTCTGCTGTGAGACAACTGCCTAAAGTAGGTACCATATCAGCTGGCTTAACCGGAGCAAGAAACTCCAATGGTAAATTGTTTCTGTATGTTACCTCTTCACGTTTAATCCACTAAACCTTTGATGAAATTTGGTGCGGCCTAAAACTTATGTTTTAATGTCATAGCACTTTTTGTGTGTTTCTCAGTCGAAGTTTTATTTTGGCTGAAAAATTACCTGTTTTCTTTTCCTAGATACTGCGAGATGAGCAAAAGGCCGCTGAACGTGGAGTGGTTGTGCATGGACGCGGCGATACTGCTGCCACCTACCAAAACACCGATGTCTGGCATTGCGTTCGCCAAGCGACTGCCTAGCGGAGAGGTAGATATTGTTCGTCATTTTTAAAGCAGCTTTTATATGGTAATAATGAAAAAGTAACTTTTTTCTACCCGACTGCCTCAGGAGGAGGAGGTAGTATACCTTAATCACTCTGCACTCAGTGAACTGATCGAGGACTTGACACTTTAGACTTTATCTGTGAATAATGTCAAAGCTCAATACATATCTACAAACTTAGTGTACTTAATATACCCCATTGATTTTCACACACGTTTTCGTGAAAAAAACTAAGAAGTAGCGAAAAATTCATTCTTTCTTATAGTTTCGTTCGTTCGTCCTTATAGTTTTCCATTTCACAACTCACTGCAAAGTGATAGGTAAAAATGATAAATTTGAAACAAGTCTGACTAGTTAAAATTGATTCGAATTTTGTTATATTTTTACCCCCGATGCAAAAACAGGGGTGATATAAGTTTATATGTCTGTGGTATCGTAGCTTCCAAACGAATAAACCGATTTTCGTTTTGTTTTCTTTTTTGTCATAGACAATTTTATCCCGTGTGTTCTTAGCCATGTTTCATAAAAATCGGTCAAGATGGCCGCCGCCACAAAATGGCGGATAAAATATTTTTTTCATCTCCCTCGATATGAGTATCAAATCAAATTAAAGGGCTTGACTAGTAAAATACTATTCATTATTATAAATTTTCAAATTTTTTAATTTTATTTTTAATTATTAGATGGAAAGAGCCCGCCGCGCCATTCGGACGTTCTTCCTCATCCGAGACCTTTACTTGAAGCTGACCGGCAAACCAGAGACACAGTTGCCTCTCACCAACCCCGCACCTTTTGTCCAAGTTGGCGATATCTTGGACCTAAGTAAGTTTTGAGCTTGGATAAAAAAAACGACCAAGTGCGAGTCGGACTCGCACACGAAGGGTCCCGTACAATTATCTATATACAACATTATAAACTATATTATGACCTTAACAAGCAACTTATTGCACTTAAAAGTTAAATGGAAATCCCTAAGTTATTTTAAAAGACCTACCCCACACGATGGGGTAGACGACGTAAAAAATGATCTATACTTCACATGCTACACTAAAAAAATATTTCCAAAATTGTATTCTAACACTTTTCCGGCGTAATAAATTAGTTAGTAAGTTATTTTGTAGTTTTGTGGTCTACATTTACAACAAAACTACAAAATAACAGCTTTTTAGTACTAACGGTCTCTTAGCAAAACCTCGGACAGACAGACAGACGGACGGACATGAAGAAACTATAAGGGTTCCTTGTCAGAACAACGAAATCCTAAAAAAGTATTTGTCTAATTTTAGTCGTGCTTGCGAACGATTGATATCCCTACGAAATTGTCTGTAACTTTATCATCCGACAGCTGTTTAGTTTGACGTGTATAAATGACTAGCGACCCGCCCCAGCTAAGCACGGGTGCAATATGCATGTACGTACATTATAACCTACCTCTTGAACTATGCAAAGATTTTAGTCTGTCTCTTTTTGTTTCTTCGGTAGAGAATAGGATAGCATGAACTTATAATTACTCTTCAGCTGTCGTCATCTGGCCTATTATCATTACACAGCCTATTTATTCCAGATGACTCGGATCTCATATCGTGCGACATTATTCAAAAGGATGGCACGTGCCATCACCGGTTTCTGGCGGTGGACAACATCCAGATAATACTCGTGGAGCCTGACAAGCAAAAGTTGGGGTGGGGCGTCGCGAAGCTCGTCGGCAGCCTTCAGGACCTAGAGGTATACAGTGTGTCCGGGTTTCAACAATAAAACCCCATGCTGGGTTCTAACTTCCCCCTCCTCTTGAAATGGCAGCCATTTTAATTATTTAAAAAGAAAAAAAATCTATGGATCTGGACAATAGTATTTCAAACCTATTACAAAACTAAACCAAAAACAGCGATTTTTAAGAAAAAACAATGAGCTTGTCTCTAAATTAAATGGGATAGAATCATTAGGATTATGTCTCTATGTTCGTTTTCCCGCACTTTCTTCAGTGTATAATTTTTGCAAATTTTGACAACACACTTCGGCATGTTTATTGTCTGTCAGTGTGATGAGAGATATCCCTATATATGATAAATCAACGGTACTCACTGTTACGCAGTATAAGTATTAATTTATTCTACTCAGACTTACTATACTTTTGAAAAATTTCTATTGAATTTTCTACATTGTTACTTTCAATCAGCCCAACATACTTAATACTTGTTTATTTTAACAGATGTAGTTAACGCACAATTTCTATACCAGATACAAGGCGACAAAGAAGACCCTCGGTGCCTCCACCTAACTATCCACAAGCCGCGCGTTGGGGCCAGTGGAGCCCTGCCGCGGACGGTGCTGTTGCGAGCCAAGTTCAAGTTCGACGACCACATACGCAGCATGGCCGCCAAGCAACGACTCACTAAGGTACAGTGGCAGCACTTTAGACTACATATTTTTGTTGCTAATTGTCCGCTTGCTCGTGGAATTTGCGTCTGCTAGGCAGTGTGCACTTCGCCGCGCGCATTGCTGGACTCTACAAGTTTTATCTCTTCTCTTTTCCTTGTCCCTTGTGTCAATCTCCCCATTCTTGGGGCATGACTCGCTCGGTGCCATTCCTCCATCTGTGCCAACCGTGGGCAAACTCCCACAGCCGTCTGAAGTACCCCTCCGAACCAAGGAGATCGGAGTACCAAACTGGCTAGACATTTATTGCTAAGGTACAGTGGCCAGCTTAGACTACATATTTTCGTTGCAAACTCCCCTCTATTACAGGTATCCCTAAGAGTTAACTTACTAGTAACTAACCATAAGCCGCGCGTAGGTATCAGCAGAGCCCTGCCGCGGACGGTGCTATTACGAGCTAAGTCAAAGTTTAAGAAGTCTAAGTCAACCAAATACGTAGCATGACCGCCAAGCAACGACTGACTAAGGTTACTAAATGTGCAACTTACGTACTGTAGATATCCTTATTAGCTACCTCACCATCCACAAGCCGCTCGTGAGCGCCAGCAGAGCCCTGTCGTGGAAGGTGCTTAAACTTATAAAAACAAAATAGCACTGAGTGTCATCATCATTATCATCCTAACGTTATCCCAGTTGTACACTCGCACGCGAGGGCCCAGGGTACGCTGACCATGATCCAGGATGTGGCAGATCAGGTAATTACAGTGGAGCGATTGCCATCTGACCTCCGTGACCCTGTTAAAGGGAACCTGACCAGTTTTGGGTCATGGTTACTCATTCAGTTCCCTTAACGTGCAGGTTTCCTCACGGTCTTTTCCTTCACCGTAAGAGCATCGGTTAGTGAAACAACTAATATACATAACTCAGAAAAAGTCATTGGTACATGGCGGCACGTGGGATCGAACCCTGTACCTCCCGTATAAAAGGCAACTCGCTAGCCACTGCGCCACCGACGCTCACTGTTGCAACAAAATAACACTGAGTGTAAAAAATAATAAAACGTATCGTTTTGTCCTAGGGCCGCACGAAATCCCGACAAAAGAAGATGCAGCAAATAGGTCGTTTACTTGAAGTATCCGGAATGGCAGCGCCGGCTCTTGCTCCGCGACACAGGCCTTTATTTACGAGGCCTGCGGGACTCACTGCCATCAGGAGGTCTACTGGTAAGTGTTCTGGTACGTGTAGGTGTGCACTGGTATGTATAAGGCCTGTGCAATGTTGCAATAAATAAATAATAGACCAGATACTAAAATGTCTGGCATAACAACGTTGACTCTTGTCCACGAAACAGGGCTTTATTTACGACGCCTGCAGGGCTCACTGCCATCAGGAGGTCTACTGGTAAGTGTTCTGGTACGTGTAGGTGTGTTCTGGTAAGTATAATAGTCCAGATACTAAAATTTAGGGCATAACGGCGTTCTGTCATAAAGTCATTGGCTCTTGTCCACGAAACAGGCCTTTATTTACGAGGCCTGCGGGACTCAGTTCCATTAGGAAGTCTACTGATAAGTGTTATGGTACGTGTAGGTGTGTACTGTTAAGTATAATATTTCTTACTGCCTCGTTGGTCTAGTGGTCAGCACGCTGGGTACTATCCACGAGGTCCCGGGTTCGAATCCCGGGTCGGGCCGAGAGTGTTTGAGTTTTTCTGTCTTAAAATTACTCAGACACAGCTCCGGAGTCAAGAAGTTGGTGGTGTTAACACCCTCGTGCCTCGGAAAGCACGTTAAGCCGTTGGTCCTGCGCCTGATCTCTCTAAAGTCATGTCGGACTGCCGTCTCACCGAATTATGAGAGTAAAGGAATAGAGAGTGCAACTGTGTACTGCGCACACACTTGTGCACTATAATATGTCCCGCGAAGTTGGCTAATCTCTGTTGAGATAGGCCGCCGTGGTCGAAATTCGGCTAGGAGGACACATTATTATTATTAATATTCCTTAACTATGAGGAGGTCCGAGCTATACTCCACCACGCCGGCTCAGTGTGGATTGGTGGAAGGCTGTCTGTAAGGCAAGTGACATACCTTACTGTCAGACTTTATCAAGCCGCCCTAGGGCCTCTGACTAGGCTTAACGACTAATACCAAAAGACATTAGCCCCCAGTTGGTCCCCAACTGCTTAACGTGCCTTTCGAAGCACGGAGATGCTTGTCATGGACGTCACTTAAATGGTCGGAATGGTCAACTATCTGATCACGACCGCGCCGTGGGTTGCTTAACTTTGGTATCACTACCAAAGCGCTGCCGCCACTGCGCCACAAGCACCTTAATAAGTGCTAAATGCAAATTATTTTTGTCATGGACATTTCATTCTATTATCTCCAACAGTTTCAGGAAAAAAAAACCGCAGGTCGGGACACTTATATGGTGAGAAGGGAAGGAAGGAAGAGGAAAATGGGTTGCCAACCCGGGTCGGATTAGTCTAAAAAGTCACGGTGTCAAAAAAGTTTTACAAAATGCCGTTAGCTGATAAAACGAGGCGCAATTTGAAAGAAAGCCTAGTTTATAACAAGTTATCCTCTTTCCATCCTTTTCTAAGATATATTTTTTTCCTCAAAGGTGGCGACGGCGACGAACCAGACCGCCGCTTGCGTAGACCCAGCGCACACATGAAAGATGGCATAGTGGTGTACCGCGAACGAACCACCAGCCGGGAGAGGTTAGTTCAACACATTACGCCTCTTTTGTGAGTTTATTATTTTGTTTTTAGCCAGCTCATTTGGATGTGGTGGTGGTATTCTAATAAAATGTTTATAACTTCATCACTTTAACTCATAAGCAATACACAAACTATGCTGTATAAGGTTGGTATAGTGGAAACGCTGGGAGAGGTTAGTGTCGCCTATTACACCTCATTTGTTAATTTTGCGAGTTAATTTTTTTTTGGTCAGTCATTTGTCATTCACTACCGTTTTGCAACTACATTCGTTCAGCATAGACGCCCAATTTTCATTACGATTTGGTTGCAATTTCGTTACGTTACCTTTTTACGTGACGTTTTGTTTGCAATTTTTTTAACTATGTTTGCTTCATGAAATGCTACCTTATCGCCTGTGATTTAAGATATAATTTAAACCTGGCGCAAATAAAAACTACTACTAGCCGAAGAGGTAGTTAGAGCTAGATACATATTACGCCTCTTCCCCGAGCTCATGTTGTAAGTCACAGTTTGTATAGTTTTTAACACTCACTGTGTTCTTTCTTTTTTATATAAGTTTAAATAAGAAACCAAAAATTCGCACACGGGTAGGATTTGAACCCACGTCCTTTGGCTACCCGGGCCAACGCTCTTACCAACTGAGCTACCGTGCAATCTATCCAGCCGTGTGAAATTGTATTTCTAGTTATGTATCACACTTTGTATGTTATTTTCTAGCATCTTCAAGTTTTATCTTATTGCCTGCCGAATTCCACATTTAAATCATCATTGTATTAAAACAATGTTTTACCTAATTACCTGCCGAATTAATTCCACATTTAAATCATCCTTGTATTAAAATAATTACATCTTGTATCTAATGTAGAACGGTCAGCTAATAAAGTGGTCGATCACCCTGAGGTTGAAAATTCATTAATTCACGCGTTATAGAACAACAGGCTATATTTTCCCATTCAAAAATATTCTGACAGCTTCTACTAATAATACGTCATGTGCATCTCTTTTATTGTTAAAAAGGTAATAAGTCCATGAGTGAGTTCAACCTTATCGCTATTTTAATTACACATGAAATTTTGACAAAAATGGTAGACTACTTATTGGCAGGCAGCATTTATTCACAAGCAAACTTGACACCGCGTACAGAGAGAATCGTTCGAGTGAGAGGGAAGATACGCGTCAAACATTTGGCGCGAATGCGCGCGCACCGTAGCAAAGGATTGCGTTCGGAAATACCTATCAATGTATTTATTATTTTATAAGTAAAATCGGATGTCTATTGCAGTAGTATATCCCGAAGCAGTAGCACGCACGGGTCTCGCGAAGGCTCGCCGCGGGCTCGCTCCGAAGAGATTCCCTTGGAAGACATAAGGAGGAACGCTGCCAGCACTTCGAGCACGCCTACAGTGTCCATTCCACAGGTAAAGGTGCCTTCAGTTACATACACTGCTACTATAACATAGGTATAGGTAAACCGGTTTATTGAGTGGTTGAAATAGATCTGTATAGTTATTTTTATAATTTAAGCAATTTGTTTAGAAGTTTTTACGAAATTAAATTTAATTTCGCACACAAAAGTTGATCGACTGTGTCATCTGATGGGACACAGTCGATTAATTTTTGTGCTCAGCTCGGCACAACTCATGAATTAATCTCTTTTAACAGTATATATAGTCCGTGCCATTTAAACTTGCACAAAAGGTTATTGACCCCACCTGTACCAAAAAGTGCCCAAACTTTACGACACGTGTCGCTCCTCGTATAAAATAGCGATAATCCCGACCTATCGCTGATTTCATAATACCATGGCCCGTCCGAGAACGAGACAACTCTAAAACATCAAAATTTAAGTAATAGTTTCGCAATTTTGTAAATAAAACACAGATTTATTTATTAAAATAAATTTTCTTTTAATTTACGTATTGAAAGTCTTTAAGCAGTTACTTGGTTTTAATTTAAAAACTCGGTTAATTGACATTACTTTTACCACAAATATAAACACAATAGTTAGAAATTACATTTTTTCCATACAGAATTAACAGTAGTTGACCATTCATAGATATTTATCATTATATAATTTTGACTCCGAAAATGATAAATTATGACTTATTGCACTTAACCGTTAGTGGTTTGAAAAGTCAGGGGTCCTATACCTGTACGCTATTTTGTAATGGCTCACCCGGTGTGGCATAATTCGATATTTTTAATTTACGAATTTCGGAAGTGTTCACGTGTTATTATCAGTCGTGTAAATTGCTGTTTACAATATTTATTTGTAGAGAAGATTAGGTTACAGAGTTGCACAAAGAATTTCAAACAAATCGTTGGTAAAACAAATATGGCGTTTTTTTCATCTCCGACCCGAGACACGAACGCGCAGGCGTACTTCACACGACTGGCTGCCGGAAGAAAAGCCGCGGGGTGCGGGGGCGTATTTCCGCATAGTGACGTGTCACAAGACCTCATGAGCGTCATAGTGCGGTGTAACCGCGAGCTCCGCTACAGTCGTTATTTTTTGATAAGTTTCTGTTATTGTTCTTTGTTACGTTTGTGTTTGTATTATTTTGTTGCTGTTTTCTCCATTCTTTACTTATTATAAGTGAAGATGGAATCTGAGAAGAATAAAAAGAGGCGTAAAAGAATCCTCGAACCGCAAGCAGGTTAGTTTGTATAATTTACCTTTACAATATGTTTTGCTATCATTGTAGGTAATTCCATTTGAACACAAGTTTGAACGATGTTTTTAAGTATAAAGTGATTGTTAGAGCTTTTAAACACGAACAGCAGTTTGCTGTCGACGTATGTAACTGAAGCCGACGTTAGAAGTCGGCGGCTAGTTGTCGACATGCCGTCGACGTGCTGTCGACGCATTGGCGGCTGCCGCCGGCTGATGTTGACAGCTAGCCGCGTCTGTCATTTGACCGTCGAATGCAGTTAGTCCAGGAGCTAGGACGTGCACAAAATGAGCCTAATAGAAGAAATTGCGAAAAATGAGTCGTTGCTCCGCTGAAATACTTTTTCGCATGATGGTATCTCGGCGAGATAGTGAGTTTTTTAAGATGGTCGTCAGCTCATCAAAGACACGACGTCTTAGACGACTTACACAGCTAACTATGCATTGTCATCCAAGGTAAAGATACAAAATTTCAGCTCATCGGTTTAAGATATCTGCTTAAAAATTGAGCTGCAATAAGTATTTGTGACATAACTTATAACCCGACTGGGTACAACACCTTGTCTTGGGTGTTGAAGAATAGGAGGAATGCGCCGCGTAAGGCATAAGTTAGCATCAAGCTAATTACTGTAAATTCAAGCTAAGCCTTAACCTTACGCAGCGTGAACACAATTTCAGTTTGATTTGAAGTTATCCTTCTCCTAGACAGGCAAACCAATGCTGTTGACGCATATCTCACCAAAATGTAACTCGTCAAAGTTTACCTATCAATGCTTCAGACTCAAAACATTCAACCTCAATAATTATAATCGAGGCCTCCAAGAAAACCCCTTTTATTCACAGTCGTATACTTCATGACTGAGGGTCGTAATCATTATGTGGAATGAAACACACACGACTTTCTTGGCAATATTTATTGGAATGGTTTGCCATTGCCTTCTCCATCTTACACACTAGCCACTAGTGTGCAGGTTTTTCCTCACGGTGTTTTCCTTCACCGTTTTCACCGCATGGGTCTTAACACGCCTTTTTTTCACGCAGAGAAAACCAAATACACCAAATTTCTAAACGGATCGGAGCAACGGAGTTAAACTCGCATGCTTATTCTCTGCAAGTCCTTTCGTTTGCTTCCCATATTGCAGAAAAGATAAAAAAACTTAGTCCGCTATCTTTAGGAGTCCGCCATATTGGATTTGGAATGACGTCACCCTATTTATTGAGTTATTCTCAGCAAGCCTTTTCAATGGGGATCCACATGCAAAGCTTGATGCAGATGGCGCTAGCATAGATACGACTATGTCAAACATTTTGCTATTGTTTATGTCGGGCTTTTTCGTATCTAATTTACAGTTCTTCGTGACTATCTAATGTTATTTCATCATAATGTATTCTTCAATGAAGTTATCTGAACTAAAAGGCGAACTTCGGAAACGAGGATCAAAAGTATCTGGTAAAAAGCCGTTCTTATTGCGAGGTAAACATTTAGGTGTTAATCCTGTTTTATTACTGTAAATATTACATTTAATTTGTTGTTGAAATTTTTTTTTGTTGTCTTCTTGTTATAAATTATCTACATAACAAGGTTTTTAATAAATATAACTAAAATAATAAAACACGTACAACATGTACGTGTTTTATTATTTTAGTTATATTGTATTTATATGTTTTATATTGTTTATATGTTTTTAGGTTAGAATTCTACGATCGGAACCGCGATGATACCGGGAAATTTGGTGTCGTAGCTTCACAATCTAGTTATACGATGAATGTTCCCGATCCAGAAGCTTATCATGCTGTAAATAGTTCCAGTAAACTACCGAAAATTAATTAATTTTCTTCTTATAGCTGTTTCCAACTTCTTTTTTAAAACTGGGTCTTTTGGAAATAAATGAACATCATTATTGTAACAACCTGGCACAGCACATAACGGCATTATGGTTTCGTAGATTGAAAACACAAAACTGTAAAAAAGATACGGCGCTTGACTGATGTTGAAACGGCCAGACTAGTCTATTTTAGTTATTTTCACAGCTTGATGTCGTACGGTATTTTACTATGGGGCTCAGCTGCTGATATAGAATCAATTTTTGTGCTACAAAAAAGGGCCGTACGTGCTATTTATAACCTCAAACCTCAAGATTCATTGAAAGATTTTTTAAAGAAATAAGGATATTAACAGTAGCCTCTCAATATATTTATGAAAATATTATGTATGTGCGTAAAAACTTGCATTTATTTACAAAGAAAAGTGATACGCATAATTTTAACACTAGAAATAAAAATAAACTTGCTATTCCACAATTCAGGCTTCAAAAAGTTGGTCATTCTTTCATGGGAAAATGTGTCAATTTATTTAACAAATTACCGGAAAATATTGTAGAATTACCAATTAACAAATTCAAATCATTTATTAAGGATACCCTAATGACAAAAGGTTATTATAAAGTAGACGATTATTTGAATGATGTAAACGTGTGGACCAGCTCGCACTAGTACAATTTCTGTATTTAAACATTATTTTTAAAAGAGGCTTTGACATTAGTGACTGAGTTTCTTGCGCTGCTTCTTCTCAGCACTAGCCCACAATTTGTCCCGAAGCAGTGGTAGGGCTTAAAATATAATATGTTGGGACGTGTTTAAGTGGCCCCTGTGGGCCTGCATACATAAATAGATGACTTTAATGACTTTTATTAAAATAATCCGCCATCTTTAGAAGTCCACCATATTGGATTTAGAATCACATCACCTTATTTATCGAGTTACTCTTAGCAAGCCCTTTCATTTGATACCAATATTGTAGGAGTACATTTAGAAGTCGACCATATTGTTTTTTAGTAACGTCACTTTATTTTTTAAGTTACTCTCAGCAAGCCCTTTCATTTCATATTCATACCCATATTGTAGAAATGCATTGAAAATAACGAGCCCGCCATCTTGGATGCTCCGCCATGTTGAATTAAGAATCACGTCACACATTTTACTATGCATTGTCATCCAAACTTAACGTGTATGCAAAATTTCAGCTCAATCGGTTAAAGATATCTGCTAAAAAATTGAATTTTTAAAAAATACCTATCAACTGCTCCCGCGATAATAACGCTGGATATAGGAAAATACATTTTTTTATTAATAATGAATGATGCAACTATTTTTATTTCATTATTTATGTCCAGTTACATAAAATGTCGGCTGTCCCTCAGCATATTGCTTGTTTTGTAATGCAGTAGCTAAATGTTTGTAATACATGTCAATTTTTCGGGTCAAGGTCGTCTCGTACCAATAAACGTTTGTTTACAAAGACTTCTATCGCTACGCCTTGTGTTTTGGTTCGCCGCGATCCCGTAACGGCGTGCAGTGGTACAGGGGTGTCTATGACCTTTTGGGCAAGTTTAAATGGCACGGACTATAAAGATGTTCAATTCATACATCATTACCACGACAATTTCTTTATTTAATACCATATATCCAGGTGCAGCCCAGTACGTCCTCAGCCTTACAAAAGCCGCCAACAAAGGTAATCTCATCAGAAGAAACCTCCTTCATATCGGGCGAGCCGCGACCGAAGAGAAAAGGCCTCGTTGAGACCATTTGATATTAGCTGAACCACTATCCATAAGGTAACATTGGATTATGAACTTTATTACGAAGGTCATAAGTTGAACTGAAGTTTGAATGAATCGAAACATGACCAATCGAATTACTGAAATGAAGGTCTAACCCAAACTTATTACTAACTATCTCTCTCACTCATTCTGAAACGCTGGATGGAATAGATTTAGAGATAAAAAATTGACAAGCGTTCTTAATCGAATTTCTTACACTGATTGCAGTGTACAAGGCAAAGACCAAAGTGGATTGGTTTAGAGGTGCTGGATAACGCAATTAAATTTTAATAACGTTAGGTTAATATAAGATGATGTCGAATGAAACTTGAAGGAATATTATAGTACAATGGAGCTTCCATATGTACACAGTGAAATGTTAAGGTCAAAGGACTTGTCCATTAGTGGTTTTTTATTCGCCAATATTTCTAACCAGAATAAACTAAATATTATATTAAAGAATTCACAAAAACTAGCCTTTCTGCATGATTAATATAATTTTTAAGGCCTCCGATTTAGCGAAAAATTGAAATTAATTTTTCTCTTTGTCTGTACATAAACCGCACCTTCGCCTATATCAATTAACGCATGAAAAAAAAATTGACAGCAAAATTGACATTCCATTGACAGTAGTACCTATTATATAATCTGTTGTAGTACCTAGTAGTATTTATCCACCAGTGGAAAGGCAATGGTACATAGCCATACAGCCAGGAAATACAAGCAAGTGAACAATGGATGATGCCTGTTACAAAACATATTTTTTCTCAAAAATGGAGGCGTTTAAAATTCTGATTTCTATGGTTACGTGTTTCATATTTTTGTAGCTTAAAGATAAATATAGGTTTATTAGTGGTTGGTGATATCTTAGAATAAAAAACCAGCCTCCATACAAAAAGAGGACAAGTCCTTTTCTTTTATTAGCTTTTAGAGAATCAAAAAAAAATGTAATGGTTATGGTTTCCTCCATTTTCAAAATCAGTTTTAAAAACACGCAGGATCTCTGTGCGCTGTAAATAACTCGCTTGTGTTAAACATACCTAGACTTGGATTCTTTTTAAACATTCGTGTATCTTACGCTAACTTTAAAGTGCTCATCAGGTAGTTTTAAACTTTCAAATGACATCAAATCCTAGATATGAATGGAACGAATGCGGTATTCAACTTAGGGACAATAAACTACTTGAATGAATATATTTATTGATGTGAGTTCGCATGAGTGTTTTTCCATGTAACTTAATCATTAACCAATAGCGTTTCAATTACAATTCTGAAAAGATATCGTGCCCATTAATATCATTATACTCATATGTCCATATCCATATGGTTACTACTAACTACCAAAACCGACAATTGTTTCACCTTCCATATCAATTGAATACCTATGTATGTATTATTATAAAACTTATAAGCGAAGTGTTATGATCTCAGAATTGTTCATTTGAGTAAATACACAGTTTAATATTTCGAACAATATGTAAATTACTCATGATTAGATAGTTATTTATATTTTAAGTACTCTCATCTCATCATTTAAATATCTATAGTGAAAAAGTTGCGTTTTAATATACCTAATTAACTAAAACACATTTATTTTGCCTAATAGATGTACTTGTAAAAAGAAAATCAACTTTAGTATTTTACACTTTCAGTAACTTTATTTTTTTATAAGATTTTTAAATTTTGCGTTGCATTCTTAAACGATCACAATAAGTATTAGACATGGAAGGTCCAACATGAAGATGTGAGGATGGCAGAAGAAACTTCAGGGCCCGTTGCCAAATGTCAATCTTTCTGGAGCGAACTTCGCTATCGCCAACGAAATGTCAAAATATGAATGCGAAAGTCACGTGAGGTTTCGATGGCTTATGCCAGTTTCATACATTTTGTTAGCGATAGCGAACTTCGCTTGATAAAAAATTGCCGGGGCCAGGTCGCCCGCGCGGACGATGCCACGATCTACCAGTCCACTCGTGACCACGGCCAAACGTCGAGCAGTAAGTATCAAATAAGTACTCATATTGTACATTCGTGCTTAGATCCATCATGTCTAAAACTTATTGTTTAATTTTTTATTGTCTTAACTGTAGTGTAATTTGTAAATGAAAACCTTTTGTATTTATTAAAATCTGATTAAACATTTTTACTAACGTGAGTAAAATAATATCCTTTTTAAAATAAACGTATGTAGATAGTGTAGTTTAAACTTAGATATTGTTAAAATTGTATTTTTATAAAAGTGAAGATATGGATCTCTCATTGCGTCCGTATATTTATGTATTTATAGTCAAAATCAGGTTCACGACGACTTTACCAATCAATATTTTATTAATATAACGGGTATACAAAGTCTAACAAAATCACGCTGCAACGTACGTAACATAAAATGTAATTAGTTTTATAAAATGCTAAACCCATTTCGTTTCTTATGTTTATGAAACTAGAACGTAAAGTCGTCTTATCTCTAAAAATGTGCGTTTACCTCTATTTTTGTCTAGATAGTTCAAGAATAAATTAACAAATACAAAAGATACTTATGTATGATAATATTGAGTCATTATGTATATTTTGTTCATATGGTACACGGTAATTTAAATTGTACCTTGGCATGTTATATATTTTTTACTGTACCTTAACACAAAATTATCATGTTTGCCTATATGTACTATATACAGCTATAAGTAATAATTGAGTGCAAGTACTTTTCACAAGCCTATCGTATTTAGACCCAAAGGTTGTGTTGTGGAAATATGTAGGCACGTGACGATTATATTCTGGTTCTCATACTAACTGAGAGGCCGACAATTCTCCGTTCTGTCCATTTCTTTTCGGATGCTACCCTTAGCTGTTTCCAGCTAGAAAAATATAGCTATCGTAAATACTCGGAGATTTGTGACTTCACCTTAAACCCTAATGCATTCTTCCAAGTTTGGGTGGCCTCTTCTTTGTACAGTGCATATCTCTCGGGATTCTCTGTGTGAAAGATTTCTGTTCTGATCTCAACCCCACAGGCCCACACTTCTTTTCTCATTTGTGCTGTTTCTAACTTCTGTCTCTGGAATTTGAAAACCACAGAGCGCACCTGGGTCCTCAAGACCTTCGCCTGCGACATGTCTTCGATGGTATTGCTAACGAGTGCTATGTGGCTCTGTTGTTTAGTATATGCCGCATCGGTGAAATGCTTGATAAGAATAGAGGTAGTGAGTATCCTATCTCATTGTACTACAAATAAATTAAACAGTTTAAAAGAAATAGTGATTGTAAAGT
Source organism: Pyrausta nigrata (assembly GCA_949316185.1). Classification (NCBI taxonomy): domain Eukaryota; kingdom Metazoa; phylum Arthropoda; class Insecta; order Lepidoptera; family Crambidae; genus Pyrausta; species Pyrausta nigrata. The sequence goes on from OX438943.1 coordinate 14,309,221, forward strand.
GTCAAACTTCTAAATGTATTAATAGTATCACATCAATAGTTACGAATTTTGTGTATCGATATTTGTATGATCGGAAGGGTAAGCCCATGTTTATGTTGTGATTTTATTTAAGATTTGCAATAATGATGCATATAATTAGTTGTATGTTCATAAAGAGACATTATTGTAGTGTTGAAATGGAATATATTACATGTTACATTTGACGTCATTCGTTTCATTTAAATCACAAAACCTTATTTTCTACCTCGTCAAAAAATATTTGTCTCTATCTTCATAATAATTTAAAATTTATATAAAAAATATAGGATTCTTAGGATTCTTTTTAAAAAAAAACCGGCTAAGTGCGAGTCAGACTCGCGCACTAAGGGTTCCGTGCCAACTTCAACTGAATTAGAATCCACTTAGCCAAAATACCACAATATTTTGTTGACAGCATTAACTTTGTTTTTCATAGTGTTTGTATGAAGATCAAAGTTATGTTTGCGGTTGTTGAAAAAGTGCTATATCTCAAATACTATTAGTTCGATCTCATTCAAACCAATTTTCGTTGTAAGAATTTGTTACGATCTACATCATGTATTTTTTTTTCAAAATTTACAATTGCTTAGTTCAAAAGTTAGATGGGGGGGGGGGACCCATTTTACCACTTTGGAAGCGTCTATCTCACAAACGTTAAACTTTAAGAGAAAATAGTTTTAGGAATCTTGATATCATTTTAAAAGACCTACCTATCCATAGACATCCCACACGCATAGGTTTGACAAAAAAAACATTTTTTGTTTTAGTTTCATGTATTTACCCCCTTCCCCCCCACCTTAAATATCATTATTTTTTGTATGAGTTTCGTAAACCGGTTAACATGATACATCTACCTACCAAGTTTCAACTGTGTAATGCTAATAGTTTTAGAATAAAGTGACTGTGACATACGGACGAACGAACAGACAGGCAGACTTGACGAAACTATAAGGAATCAAATTGAATTTCGCTCACAAAAATTAATCGACTGTGTCATCCGGTGGGACTCGAACCCACGTCCCTTCGCTATCCGGGCGAGTGCTCTTACCAACTAAGCTACGGAGGACGTTAGTCAGCCGACGAATTTTTGTGCTTGCTACGCCAGTGAGCCGGCGTTCGATTTCATCAATACTTTGGGGAATGTATACCCGCATGTATCCGATGGAAATATTTTTACAAATATTTAACCATCAGTTAAGATGAAATCAGCTTAACTTATAATTATTTTTATAACTTAAGCAATTATTTTGCAAGTTTTTACGAAATCAAATTGAATTTCGCTCACAAAAATTAATCGACTGTGTCATCCGGTGGGACTCGAACTATAAGGTTTCCGTTTTTTGCCATACGGAACCCTAAAAATCTGAATGAATAAATGTTTTGATGAATGGTTTGGACTGTCTAAGGGCTCTCTACAATTTTGGGCAAGTAGTCAGCTAGACAGACTGTAGTCATTAATGAAATAAAACATTGTTCTCAACTATATTTTCGTTCTAATTTATTTGATTAATCATCTGCTCTATACACATGATATGCACCAATGCCTATAAATAATACAAACGATGAACAATACGGGGTATGACTTAAATTATTTACAACAAAACAATATTCCTTCCCATTGCTCTTTTATCAATGACCAGTATAATTTATATAAAATCTATTATATTCCGTTAGACATCTTTGAGCGCTTACGTTCATGCGTAACAAATTAATGTAAATAAAATTTCTTATCTCAATTAACACGTCAACATTTAAATCACAGTGATCATTCCATATAATATGCACCTTTGAGGTACATCCCTACAGCGTAGGTACACGTTTAAATAATTTCGATGTAGTTTTTTAATCGCACAGCAACCAAGTCATTCGAAGAGTAAGCGCTTTCTTTCTTACACAATACTTGCTCAAAATGATGAAAATTATACTAAAGTTGTGATGACTTGTATAAAAGTGTCGCACGTAATTAAATCCTAGTCCGAAAGAAATTTGTACAATTAAAATTATTTCTAACTTAACGCAACCGTGAACAGCCTAACTTTTATTTTGGTCGGCGCAACTTATATTTACACACTGCATTCGAAAATGTACATGTTACATTTTAAGTAACTTACCATATTCATATGAATAGGGAAGTCAATGCATTGTTTTTAATACATGCATTTATTTTTAAATGTTCACACGTACACTTTACAGAGGTTTAGTTGAACAATTAGTAACATATGTACATTGTACCCAAATAACTAATAAATAATACAATATTGCTGAGGTTTAATACAACTTATAGCTAAATATTTAATAATTCTCTTTGCAGTTTTTGATAGTACATACTTAATATTATTTCTATTAAAACGCAGCTACATTAGGCCTTGGAACTATAACCGGCCTCAAACCTTCCACCAACTTTTTTTAAAGACTTTAATGTACGCATTTTGGTGTTCATTTGTTTACATCGATGCTAGGTGATCGCCTTAAAAAACCATCACACTTGTGATCACTAATAATAAACGATCACATAACATTTTGATGCACTTTTACTTTCATCTGACATATTTTTAAACTTTTATAAATCGCTATGAAAGTTAACAAGTTTTATTTTTAATAGAGTGAACTTTTGAGTCGTCCCATTATTTTCCGTTGGTGGAGATTAAGACTAAGTCGGAGCTAATTAGCACGTATTAGGAAACTCGTAAAAAGCATTCATGCAAGCTTAATGGAAGCACATAATGCGCAAAATTTTAATAAACACTCGCACTGTGAGTGACTAGGCTAACTTAATCAATCCATACTTTAAAACCATATCATTTGACAGACTGATAAAAATAGACAGCACAAATAGTGAAATAGTTCATTCACCTGCGAAATATTTTCATATTGCTGTTTATATTGTCAAGAAAACTTACGGTTTTTTATATGTACTTACACGCAAAAATACTTACAAAATAAGTAATATTGATGAATTTATGCACTCGGTAAACACTTGTCAAAGCAGTTAAAGAAATTATTTAAAAGAGAAAAAAAAACCTTTGATAGAGCACGACAAAGATTTTATGTTTTTAAAATCAGCATTTATCTTGAATTTAAAATATTTTAGGATGTCAGTACGTAATTATGTGCCTCTCACAAAATTTCTAAAGTATCTAAGTTTAGCATTGGTGTTAAGTTATGAACAGTTGAGATAGATGTGCATTAAATTTCACAGTTTTTGTAGTTTTTTTAATGAAATAATTTTATTTTTGATCTTAAAAGTCGTAGACAATTTTATCAATTTCCTTCCTAATTTACATACAAAAGCAGACGAATTTTCTTTTCTTTTCACAAGAAAAATATTAGAAAATATAGCGCGATTTTATATTATCAACCCTAATTATTGAGAAATAGGTCTTTAAATTAAAATTGTCATCGAGAGTGATAAAAATATTTTGGAAGCAAAAATATTTTATCGAAAACTCGTCTGCCAATAGATAAAAATAAATAAACCCTGTTACCAGTTTATGTGCGCTTATGTTATTAAGACTTTAATGGTTGTTAAAATTCACGTATGTTTTTGTGTTGATGTTATTAAAAAGATACGTAAAAGAGCACAGTTTGTTTAAATCAAGCATGTTCTTTTAGAAATGTAATGTGAAGTTATTTGTTGGATGTTTATCCACAAAATCTTGCATTATTTTAACCTGCCTGTGAATTTAAGGTTTAAAATATGACACACAATTCGACATTTGTTGTTACGTAATTGATCGGTTATAGATCGTTTAAATGTTTATGGTACATACGTTTTAGAGGCAAATTCTTGTCTACAAGAGTCTTGTTTACAGGAGTTGTACCTTTTTATTTTCGAATTAATACCAACTTAAAGACTGTGCTCGTTTAGGTTCATTCTATAAATAATTATTAAAATGTTAATTAAAATTAGTGATTCAATCAAATACGGTATGGCAATGCGATGGTCTCTATTTCGTTAGGTACACAACACTTTGTCACACAAGCCAGTAAGTCTAAACGAAGCTCATATTTTTCTTAACATCTAGTTATGTTATGTACGATAATTACTTTACGTTCATGAATTTGTAATAACACTTAGATTTTTGAAATATTTTTTTCTGAATATATTTTACATTTACTCATTATATGTTACCACGATGAGGTTAAAATTCTACAATTTATATCTGTACTTAGACTCCAATTATAAATATGTATGAGTTTGTAACAGCAACGGAAATTGGCGTTATCGATAGGAACTAACTTTGAATGTTGACGTATTTAAAACATACATACATACATGTGTTACTATAGGATTTTATAAAAAATATTACGTATATTTTCTGTGAAAAAATGTGTGATAGCGTTGAATGTTACGCTGCCATGATCGTTCACATCAGTTTTATAAATACAAAGTCTAATCTTTACAATTTATAGTACTGGTGGCAGACAGTAAGATAATTAAAATGAAGCGAAATCTCAAATCTTATCATGAAAATAATTTGTAAGTAATTGACCATCCTTACATTTAAATAATACAAAATAACTACTTTAATCTGATTACAAAGGTATAATTGACAAAAACTAATCAAAAACTTTTACAATAGGTATAAATTTTCTGTTTCGTCTCATAGAAACTTAATTTCGAAACACGTTTTTTTAAACACTTGTTCTTAAAAGTGTATCCATCATAAATCGTAATCTAGCTAAATCTGCAGTTATACATTTTATTATTTCACTACTAAAGGTGCAAATATTTCTAAAATATATAATATATTTATAAACAGTATTTTCTATGTTGTGCCATATACAATGCACGCGTAACACACATGTATTTTTATTATAGTTACTTTATGTACTTACACATAAAAACATTATACTGTTAGACAGTATCACTCACTATACACCAACCTTTATGTATTTAGCTAACTATATATTATATATAATAATAATAATATATGTTTGGTGTCTATATGTAGTTCATACGCCAAGTGTCTGTTTTATTTTATATTTTTGTGAACATTCAGATCGCCATTTTACATTATTAAATGAAATTTTATAAAGTATTAAATATAAATGTTTGAATCATAAATATTTATGCAACCTGATAAATTAATTATTTTCTCACGCAATATACATTTAGTATAATATTTAGATAATTTATTTTCTTAATCGTAAGTATAAATTTGGCGATTTGACTCTATCTAGACAAATATTCTGTAAAATTTAATATTCTTTCATAACTTATTTAACGAATTATATTTGTTAAATTATGTGAATACTCGGCGCTTGAACTACTCACAATTGTTTGACATAATTAAAAAAAAACAACGCACATACGCCATAACACTTTATACATCAGTTAACAATCATTATTGTCAGTTATAAATCTATTTTATGACCTTTATATTTAAATATAAATTCGCGTCTAGTAGTAGGCAGTTTTAACATAATTATGTTTATATTAATTTCACTATTTAGTTTCAAACTGTTTCGAAGTGTGGTCTTAAGCTAACTGTTTTTTTACATTCACACAAGCTTCCTCTGTATATTTTTTGATGAGGTTTATTAAATTATAAAAAGTAATTGTGATAAAAAATGTAGTAACTAATTTATTTCACTTATATTTTAGAAGATTGTTTATATTTAACAAAAAAATACTTCCCTACAACGAAACCTTCAACTAACAAAACTAGTTTGGTTGATTCTTTTTTTCAGAGTTGTTGAATAATTTTCAGACGAAAACATAAATAAATTTCAGACAGTCTATTATCTAGGCAGACAGACTTACCCTCACGTGTTTGTACTGCTCGCGTTTCGTATATTTTAAGACCACACGCCGAAACCCAAACATACCTACTAGTTGATTCAAGATGGATGGAACTAGCAGAGTCAGTATTAAATCGCTACGGAATTAGAATGAATGCTTGACTAACACCACTGCGGAAAAAAAATCAATTGTTAAGCCCATAGTCGACAAAGAAGAGAATAAGTTGATTATGTCACGAACGTAATAATATTTTGTTTATAATATACGTAGGTATCACGTAGATCACGAACCTAAGATATGCCGATGACACAACAATCCTTGCAGCCAGTGAGTCCGAGATGGCTCTGATCTTGGAGCGTATAGAGAGAGTGAGTCTTGAATTTGGTCTGCACATAAACCGATCTAAGACCAAAGTGATGGTGGTGGACAGAGCTCAAGTTTTAAGTCCATCAAATGCGCTAAAGGATTATGAAAAAGTGGACGAATTTACATACTTGGGTTCGCTGATCTCTAACAGTGGTAACTGCGAGAAAGAAATCGGACGCCGTATCGGTATAGCTAAAAGTGCCATGACTAGCCTCGATAAAATCTGGAAAGACCGTAATATTCGCCGAGTAACTAAGATGCGTTTGGTTCGTACGTTGGTCTTCTCTATCTTCCTGTACGGTGTGGAGACTTGGTGTCTCAGGAAAAAGAAACGCAACAAGATTCATGCCTTTGAAATGTGGTGCTGGAGAAAGCTGCTGTGCATTCCTTGGACAGCTATGAGAACCAATGTCTCTATCCTTGAAGAGCTAAAGGTCACCAAGCGCCTGCTGACTACGTGCCAGGAAAGGATCCGGAGTTTCTTTAAGCACATAATGCGATCCCCATTGCACAGCCTGAAGATACTCATCATTCTCGGACAAATGGAGGGGAAGCGCGCTAGAGGAAGAGCGCCAGCTACCACCACTGGACCAACTCAAAGAGGTGACTGCAGGCCAGATACAGGGAGCGGTACATATGGCGCAGAACCGGACCGAGTGGAGAAGATTGACATACAGTCACGATCCTCAGCATTGAGGGAACGACCAGAAAGAGAAAGAGAATACGTAGGTAAGTACGTGTACATTTCGATTTTCACCAATGGGTGACTGATCTTAAGAATCGGATATAATGCGTCTTTATAACTTTACTTAAGCATTTCAAGAACCAAAATCATGATTTAAAGATTTTGACTCGATACAATATTTTTTTTCAAAATCAGTACGTATTAAGTGCCATGCTTATTAAATACCTTGGCAGGTGGACGTGGTTATGATTCAATATAGCCACTTAGTGATCGTGCGTGACATAAACAACTATGTTGTATTTGATTACATTTTGTACCGGAGTAGGCACTGACTCGCGGTTTTTCGCACAGTCAATTTTATTTTAGTACTTAAAATATATTTTGGTCTGTGCAGCGTGTCCGTCAATTTCATAGCCCAAGCGTTCTTTTTATGAAAACTGAACGTGAATAGAAAATGCTATAAGTATACCAAAACACTAATACTTGACCAATTTACAAAGTTTATAAATACTGTCAAATAATGTAACTTAGATAAAAGGAAAAGATAGGTGAGTAGTTTGCCATAAACTAATTTCATAGATAATTTTACTAATCCGTATGAAAATAGAAAAATTGGTTACTACTACGTATATTGGTGTATTTTGTTTACTTTTCACAGCCATCTTTATTAAATTGTATTTGACAATATTAATACAAGGGTACCTGTCACTTAAATGTTTAGTTTAGTAAGCACTAAATTACGTAAGGTTATTTCCATTTTCATATGGTACCAATATCGTTTTTTTTTTTTTTATAAAAAAGAAATATTTGTCTTACTGGATTTTACATTAGTTGACACAATTTGTACGATCAAGAATCTTAAGTAATTGAGTAAGGTGACGGGTTCGATAGTTGTTTGTACTTTTGTACCATATGAAACTGTGGATATTGTAGGATCACATTGAGATTTAGTACGAACTAAACCCAACCATGGACAGTGCAAAGCAGGTAGTAGTGTTTTGTTATACGCATGCACACAGGGCGTCACAGTAACCAGCTAGAAATAGAACTAGCAAAACATCCTTAAAAGTAGACACGAATACCTTAGGAGCTTGCGAGAATAATCCAAACGTGCAAAATAATCGACTCGTAGCTTATCGAATAGAAATAATCACTATACGGTCAGAGTTTCACGCACATTGTCCGAAAAGTGAGTGTCGATCGCGACTCCACTCTATTTATTGCTTTATGAGCGCAGTTGGGCAGGACTGAGGACGAGTTCGCCGTCGGGGCCCCCGGCGAAGGAGACGTTGCGAGGCGGGGGCCGGCGGGGCCCCGGGGGCCCTGAGGGGCCTGGCTGGAGGGCGCTGGGCTGGCTGGCGCTTTGCCGAACGCTAGGGGCCACGTTCTGCCGCACGACGCTCTGCGACGCACTCTGGCGTATCGCGCTCTGCGCTGGTACGCTCGGCTGTGCGTTTTGCGCCGTGTTCTGTGCTGTGTTTTGTTGCACAGTTTGCTGAAGTATGCCCTGGAATAAAGAAGGGTATTGAGTCATTTATATGTGCGTTATTGACGTTAATTTGTCTTAAAAAATCCTTCCTCCTCACTGGAAGACATAAGCCTGCTCCACATGTAACTAAAAATCCCCATCAGTTTGGAATAGATTCGAAATTTTAGGAAAAATCTATCTTGGTTGCGTTCACCTCTCAAAATTACTCATTACTCACTAGCAAAATTGACGTCGTCTGTGCGATACCGCTGCTGCCTGCTCCTCGCCAGAGGAGATGACCTTAATACGTCACAATAATATTGACAGTGCCAGCAGCAGCCGCTCGTTCTCACTGGAGGAGAGCCCTTAAACGTCGCAATAAGGTCCATCTTCCTACAAACTCACTTGCGGCATCGACGACGTTTGCGCGAGCGGCAGGTGCGAAGGCACGGCGGCTGTTCGGTACCTCTGCAGCCTCTTGTCCTCTTCTCCGGAAGACAGACTCGACATTTCGCAAGAGGACGTGTCAAGTCGTCGCGCGGGCGAGCACTGCGCCTTAATAAGTCTCAATCAGGTTCATCTTCCTTCACACTTACTTGCGGCATGGACGACATTTGCGCGAGCGGCAGGTGCGAAGGTGCGGCGGCTGTTCGGTACCTCCGCAGCCTCTTGTCCTCTTCTCCAGAAGACAGACTCGACATGTCGCAAGAGGACGCGTCAAGTCGTCGCGCGGGCGAGCACTGCGCCTTAATAAGTCTCAATCAGGTTCATCTTCCTTCACACTTACTTGCGGCATCGATGACGTCTGCACGAGCAGCAGGTGTGAAGGCGCGGCGGCTGTTCGGTACCTTCGCAGCCTCTCGTCCTCTTCTCCGGAAGACAGACTCGACACGTCGCAAGAGGACGCGTCGAGTCGTCGCGCGGGCGAGCACTGCGCCTTAATAAGTCTCAATAAGGTTCATCTTCCTTTACACTCAGCCAGTGGCAGCAGTGCCAGCGGCAGATGTGAAGGCGCGACCGCTGCAGCCGCTTGTCCTCCTAGCTGAAGGAGACAGTTAATCAGTGGCAATAAGGTCCATCTTCCTTTAAACTTACTTGCGGCATCGACGACGTCTGCGCGAGCGGCAGGTGCGAAGGCGCGGCGGCTGTTCGGTACCTCCGCAGCCTCTCGTCCTCTTCTCCGGAAGACAGACTCGACACGTCACAAGACGACGCGTCGAGTCGTCGCGCGGGCGAGCACTGCGCCGGCCCCGCCCGGGGCCCGCTGCCGCCTCCAGCCAGCGGCATCTCCTCGGCTTCCCCGCATCCAGACAGTCTGGGAAGGAAGGGTTAGTTTTTATGATTATGATCCGAACGACCGCTTATCTAAGACGTCGCCTGCCCGTTCTCGTCCACCCCCGCGCGACGAGAGATAGAGATATACGAGAACGGGCCGTCCTGTGTGGTGGGCGCTTGTGAGTTGATTGGGTGATTTGAATTTTGAAATTTATAATTCGCATTATTTTTAATATTCTAATCATCCAATCAAATCTCTGTTATCGTCTGGGGGTAGACGCACCCCTGTACCCCGCAGGTGAGATCTAAGATAAGCGGTCTGACTACAGTTCACTAACGGACCCATTTTAATATCCTATTTTTAGAAGAATAATCTAATTTACGCATTTGCTGACGTCTTACTAACGAGACATGGATTATGCTAGAATTTTGAAACTAGTTCAAGTAGGTAACTTCTTCGTTTTATGGTGCCGACTTTGGCTTTTTATTTTTGAGAACCAATACTAGCGACTAAAAGAGCATTTACTTAATAGAGATTAGCCAACTACGCGGGAGATATTATAGTGCACAAGTGTGTGCGCAATACTCAGGTGCACTCTCTGTTCCTTTACTGTCGGTAGTTCGGTGAGACGGCAGTCCCACATGATCCCGTAGAGTGATCAGGCGCAGGACCAACGGCTTAACGTGCTTTCCGAGGCACTGGGGTGTTAATACCACCAACTTCCTGACTCCGGAGCTGTGTCTGAGTTATTTCAAGACAGAAAAACCCAAACACTTTCGGCCCGACCCAGGATTCGAACCCGGGACCTCGTGGATAGTACCAGTAGCCAGCGTTCCGACCACTAGACCAAAGAGGCAGTCAACAGAGCATTTGCAGTGTCGTTGTATAGCAGGCTTAGTAGTGAGCACCTAACTTGAAAGCTGTTGCGAATACGATTGCAATTCCAGAGCAATTAGAAATAAATGTTTTTTTTTCATCATATTGAAAACTGTCATTGCTTTCCTAACACTAGTTTGAAAGTTACTATTGCTTTTCTGAGAGTTGTAACTGGTGCAAGTTGTATGAATCGAGTATGGCGATAGGCCTGCCGGTCCCCACGATTGCAGGTGTAAGGGCAAGATAAAAGATGTCATGCCTTGGGTAGCCAAGGCCTCAGACACGTTTCCTGAATGATCCACCCAACGGTTTTGATTGACTCTCATGGGTAGTCAGACCACGCTAATTCCCCTTTGTTAGGTAATACAACCTTGCCAGAAGTAGACTGTTGGATGACACAGATACTTTCCCTACAGTACCTACAGTGATGAAGAAAGTGAATTTGGCAATCAATGAAAGAAAGAAGAAAGTATTTGGTACCTACCAAAAAATTTTAACCTGTTTTGTGTCTTAAATAAAATAAAATAAATAAAACCAACACAACAAGCAGAAAACTTAGGCCAACATAACCTATCATGATAATATCACTAAATAAATATTCTGGCACCAAAATGGCCTTCGCTCTGTATGCATGTGCAGCAAAAGCACGTGAACACTGGAATTCTGTCATCGTGTCATTGTTATGAAGGCCACTGAGGAATGAAGTTACCTTCTGCTCTCCTTGTAATTGGTCCGCCGTCGACAGCAAGGCTTCGCAAATATGCAGAAGGCGATGCGCAGCAGACAGCACGCGAGCCCAGCCACGATGAGCGAGGGGCCCACCAGCCGCAGCGCCGGCGTCTTGAAACCCTGGAACAAGTCATCATCAGCTCATCAAATGGATCAGATCAAAAACCATAAAAAATACCCTTTAACAGCGAAGCACGTTTCTAATACGTGTGGCTCGTTATTAGTAAGGGTGTAAATTCCACGTTGGTAAAGAGTTAATTTCCATTCCATTCCACTGATTAACGGCGTCTTAGAACTTTCTAGATCAATTCAACAGTTTGTGTGCCTCCATCATTTTGTCTCAACCATGAAAGGTTGGTCCCAAAATAATAGGAGCTTCACACTTTTATCCAGTAAAAACTGAAGAAATTTCCTTATTTATGTTCAACTACAACTATAGAAAGATATATAATGATTTTTGATGACGTAGCATCAGCAGGACTGCACATGACCTAGAAAGAGAAAGAAGTCTCTTACACTATTCACCTTGTCGCCGGTCCCAACAAACCAACAAAATGGACCATCAGCCCCACGGCCAGGTTCCGACTTTATTTCGAAAGTGACTGAGCAGCAATCATTTGTCCCTGTCCAACATGATGATGTCCTCCTAGACGAACTTTGACCACGGCGGCTGTTCTCAGCCGACATTGGCCAGTACATTTGCCAATTGCTTGGGAGATAGGTGTTAAATTACAAAGTTCGGCCAGAGGGAGATCAGGCGCAGGCGCGCAGGACCAACGGCTTAACGTGCTTTCCGAAGTACGGGGGTGCTAATACTACTCTGAGCTGTTTCTGTCTTATTACCATTGTCGCTACTGGATTGAAAGAGATAGAAGGCTCTTACACTACTCACCTTGTCGCTGGTCCCGGCGAAGTAGACCACCAGCTCCACGGCCCGGATGCCGAGGCCAGCGTACAGCAGCCGCGCCGCGCCTATACGCGTAGATAGAAGGATCTTGTAATACTCACCTTATCGCAGATGCCAATAAAGAAACAGGATTCCCAAGACAGCATGCAGTAGTAACTGTCTTTGTCTAGCTACCGTCAAGACTACAGGTTAGAGAGATTTAAGAGGCTTTCTTACTTTTCACCTTGTCGCTACGGCCAACAAAGTGACTGAGGATTACATAAGACATCATTAGCAGCAATAGTTGTGCCTGTCCAACTGATGATGATGTCCTTAACTTGCTTTCTGAGGCTTTTTCTGGAAGTGTTAACACCGCTCCGAACTGTTTCTAACTACCATAAAGGCTACTGGCTAGAAAGAGATAGAAGGCTCTTACACTACTCACCTTGTCGCCGGTACCGACGAAGTAGACCACCAGCCCCACGGCCAGGATGCCGAGGCCGGCGTACAGCAGCCGCGCCACGCCCCATGTGTCTCCGCTGACTCCCTCTGCCTCGCCTTCTGATTCTGATGACGAGCCGTATGACGCATCTCGCACCTGTAATGTCGAAATTATTTGGTTTATCACTCAAGCTTTATCATATTATTTGTTCAGTATACCAGTATTGCCTTTAAACAATTTAACCTTCCGATCCTTGTACAGTTTGCATCACATAGAGTTTCCCGAACCTGGCCAAATATCCTCAATGGTATTGAGTTTTTGATCAACATTAGGTTGAAAATTAGCAAAGAGAGATCAGAACCCTGATTCACAAACACTCGGAAAGTTTCCGTGTCGAATCCATTCCGAATTCGAATTCTAATGTCAAATATTCTTTCCGAACGGAGTTTTCGAAAGCTAATGTCATTTAAGCCTAATGGAAACGTCAAAGTTTTCGATTCCGTTTGAGAATCGCAATTTTTTTTGACGTCTTCGGAAACCTGCCTCTTGGATTCGAAATCTGTAGTTTCCAACGTTTGTGAATAAGGGTACAGGTTAGGTTGATGTGGTGTTGTGTGTACGTTCATGACGTTTTATTACGTCGCAAGCGCTGTGGTTAATTCCATGGTGTGGTGGCTTTCTAACCAATGACAATAGTTGACAGCAGATGTAATACGAGTATGCACGACGTTTCAGTGTTAAACAGTGTAACTACAGGAAACTAGCGAATAAGCCGCTATAATGACTGATCTTCGAAGTGGATTAACGGCCTCCGTGTCATTTGATGACAAAGAAAGAAAAGCTCAGCCTGCTGAGGTTCCCTGAGGTCTCTCGTTCATCAATGCTTAAACAGCCGGTACACGTCAATTAATTTACGATTAATTTTACAGATTTTCCATACAAAATATGTCAAAAAATGCTAAACCGGCTGATGAAAAAATAAAGATGTGTTGGTGAACTCCAGGCTTACAGAGACTCGAGAAAAATGGAGCTCAAATATTTTCGAGATGGGTTTCCGATATTGACGAACTATCTACAAATACCTACATACAAGTTAACCTAGAGAATTAGGTAAATCATTTTGTTAATTGGTCCAAATGCGCACCTAGAGCCATTTTGCTAATTGGACATTCTGCGCCTAAACCTCATAAATAAATATTACTTTATTTTCTTCGGTATGGGTTATATTATAGTATAGCTAGTAACTTCGAGTCTTTTCTTTCCTTTTATACTTACAAGTTTTTATATACGGACATTTGGTCGATATTCGCGTCAAACAATTTGTAGAGGTTATCTACATCTTCAGAAACAACTATCCAGTCTTTCTTTTATCAAATCTCCCTATCCATTTCCGTGAAAGTTATGTAGTAGACACGTATCTGTGTCACCGTGGAATTTTCTAAATAAATAATAAAACCGGAGTGAATAGGGAAAGCAGGATTGGCAATTTGCCAATAACAAAAATGTTTACTCCCGCTACACGCTGCCTGCCTAGTCTATATTCCGTCGTAATAGACCAAGGCACAGTAATAACGAATCGTACTTATGGATATAAGCATATAATCTTTGTTATTAAAAGTAAAAAATAGTCAACGATAGCAGTGTAACAGAAATTAAACTACTGTTGCTTACCCACCGTTTGTTTTAAGTATTTAATTTCAAATAATTGCAAAAATCAACCGACTTGAAAAACCGGTATTTCACGGTTTGTTTTTAAAGCAAGAAAGCACGGGAAAAATCGTTCGCTTCTGTTACGTCTGTCGTACTGTCTACGACAAATTGCGTTTATTGTACCCATATAAGGTAGGTGCGCCTAATAAGAGCCGACCCCAAATAAGGGTCACCACTTCAAACTTCCCGCACTTAATACTTAAACCAAAACGGATATCGCGCGGCCCCTCCCCAGTGACCAATCACAAAAGTGCAACAACATTCATAGCTTTCGCGCCGGCCATTTTGTCAGTGGCTCCGTGTCTTCCTCAAGAACGGTCGACGTGACGCAATTTACAAAATCCGAATATTAATTTTTGCTTTGTTAACCCGACGAATGTTTGATGGACGCACGCGCCAGCAATATTATTGGCACGACGTGAAATTCGGACGCACGGGTGGCGCGGTTTAGCACCTATGATTGGCTAATAGATTTCTATGGTCCGTATCGTTCTGCTGACGTATTTGGTGCGTTATTTTTGATCTTTGGTTCATAAACTGTCCGTTTTGCATTAGCATTGAGCACAATTCGGAACAAGAAATAAAAAATATACGAAATTTTCTTGACGATCCTTGACAGCCGCCATCTTCCTAGTGATAAGTGCTAATTGTGTGTGACGCCTCCGCAATAAAAATGCTGTACAGGAGTAAACAGTGAGTATTCTTATAAGATTTTTTTAATGAAATTACTGGGAAAAGAACGTTTATCATGGGTATAGTAATGGTTTCCGGATTATTTTTCTAAAATTTGTAAAAAACGTTCAAACTTTTTGGTCGTGTAAAAAATAGTGAATTGCGCGCCATATAATGCCATTTTTTCCTAGCTATTTATGTTGTGAGTGGTAACAAATGCTTATAATTCAGTCAATTCTTCTTTTAGGAATCGGATAATCCAAGTATTATTGCATAAAACGTCTGTTCCCATTCATAAAAATCAAAAATTCCGCAAACCATAACTTTTTATAGCTAGCGACCTTGACCGTGGTATGAAAGTACCGATAGCACGACAGTTTAGTTTTAATGATGCAAATATGATTATTCTAAATGGTTGTAAATATTTTATGGATTAACTATATTTCTTTAATGTGTAAAAAAATAACAGTAGCCTCTAATTTTTTTTAAGATGTACTTTTGTATAAGTATTAATGTAATATTTTTTAAAACTAAAATTTATCATATGAGTTAATGTTTGGGAAGTAGTTTAGATTAAGTACTCATAATTTGAGGGGGGGGGGGGGGAAGGACTAGAATAAGTACCCACGATTAAGGGGCGGGGTTAAGAGGAATTTTTTAATAGTAAAAATTTTAGGGAAAAAACAATTTCGCTATAAATAGGTTTGAGCGTTAGGTATTCCGTATTTTTTTGAACACCACAAAACCAAAATGCCAACATACAGCCAGTGTAACATCAATCATTTTTCATACATTTTGATGTTAGTTTTTTTTACTAATAAAACAAAATAAAAATTTCATACATTTTGAGGTTAGGGTTTACTAATTTTAAAAAACATATCTTCTACAGTGGTCATTGAGAGGGGTGGTGATTTTTTTCTGCTTTTGTTAAAACGAAATTTTTAATTTCTTAATCATTTTTTACAGACCTCTCATAGTCAGATAAACTCCGGGAAGGTCCATGCGAGTTACTGGGGACCCGCTCCCTATCGATCAAACCCCTTGAGGCAGCCTACGTATAACGGTGAAACCACCACCTCTAAGGTAAGATTTTTTGGTAAAGTTTACAGAAATATAACTAGAAATTAGTAATAATTTCCCATTTTAGACACAAACTTGTTTTCGAAAATTTCTTTTCAAAACGACTTTTAACAGAGCATTAAAAACCTGTAAAAAAGATGAATTAAACAAGGAAAGTCGTTCTCAAGTTTATCGTAAGCAAAGGAAATAAGCATTTAATATAGTGTGTGCACACACTAATTCAATTTTTATTTACAGTTTCAACGTTCTTAAATTGTGGAGGCGATAAAGTCATCTGACGAGGAGACAAAAGAGTTGATGAAGCAGGCTCCGTGGCACGTGTGACGGTGGCTGGACAACTGCGGGCAAGATCAGGATCGGGGATGTTGTACCCCAAAGTCCTCACTACCACAGCTGAGGATTTGTGAAATAACGCTTCAGATATTGCTAGTGTTCTCGAACCTAGCAATGTTGTTCAGGGCGTTTTTACAAAAGCCTCTGCTGATGGTGTCGTTCGCCCTCCAACGTCGGTGCTCACGTCGATAGGCAGGACGTCAATGCTAGTGGGTGGGCTTACAGTGATGATTTTGAGTGATAGTTCGATGACAAGGGACACTGATGCTGACGTACTATAGTATATTTTTTTGTAAAGAGTTTGTAATATTTTAATTATGTTTTTAATAAAAACCATTGATTATTTTTATTTGTTTCTTTAACCCTGTATTTACTTATGATGTATTAAAATTGTATTACATGTAGGATGCTTTCTGATCAATAAATATCAAAATTTTATAAAATAATCCTATAATAGACTTGACCAATAACTGTTTTTTTTTTATATATAACCGTATAATGAAAAAGCCTGACACATTGATGTAGTTCACAACACAGCTCGGTAAGGCGATTCAAATGGTAAAATCATTTTAAAACCGTAATTGAGACATTATAACATAAACTAAACTCCCTTCGTGTATGATATATAAGAAAAAGACGCTTAGATCAAAGTTTTTATTTCTTTTTCTATCACTGTAGCTAACACTTTTGTTTAAATTACGTGCTTAGCTTTGCAAGTACATATATTTTTAATAAAATATAAATAAATAAATATTGGACAACGTCACATACATTGCTCTTATCTCAAAGTAAGAAGCTAAACCACTGGTGTTGTGTGAATCAGAAACAATGGTAATAGCATCACATCACGACATCGAGTATGTCTCGGTAACACAATACAGAAAATATATGGTTTTCTATATTAACCCCACTGGAAATCGAATCCGGGACCTCAAGAGATGGCGAAATCTTGCAACCAGTGTGCGAGTCACTCGGCCATGGAGGTCGTCATACATTACTAGATATTTGCCCATTATCTCATGAAATAGTGGTAACTAGTTAATTATGCAGCAGTGATTTTACGGCAGTTTTTTAGTTGCAAGTATCAACTTTATTTTCCCTATAACTTCATCCTCCATTCCTCTTCCCCTTCATAATGCAGCAGAAAACTAGCAATTTTGTAGGTACACAAAGTTGCGAGCCTAGCTTTTATTTTAAAATAAATAAACAAGTCCTGAAACTGGGAATAATGAGCCTGATGGCGCGGCATTTTAATTTATTTTATCTTTATATTATTAAGATCACAAATAAATCTGAAGCTTCTAATTACTATACAAAAAAATTATAGAAAGTAAAACATTTATACGGACCACTCACTAGGCCTAACATAATGCAAAATCACAAAAATGATAAACCACAATTAATTAACAATCACATATTTCATTTACTCTAAAGCACGATGTGGTTACAATTTTATAGTTTTAGATTAGTGACAAAATTTACTAAAACAAATAAACAAAACACAAAGAAAATATTATTTGACCTTACGACTTTTCTGTCAACAGTACTTTTTTTAGTCGGGATAGCGCCCGCGTAATGCGCACGTGTTAGTTTTTGCTGCTTTGTTTATAAAAAACTTTTGGAGTAAATATATCGTGTTTCAGAGTTTGTAATTTATGTAATTGTTTCCTGATTGTGTAAACTTTGTTTTGGAAGTGTTATTTGAGTGCTAGTGCATGGGCAATCAGTGAAAAAATGTGGTCAAAGTTAATGGATAGTGCAAAAATGCACCTTTCAAAATATTCATCACTTGCAACTTCTGGTATCACGAAGAAAAAGTAGATCCCAGCCAAGACTGATATTTTAATTATATATATTTTGTCCTGATTGTGTGTAATATTGGCAATGAATGTTGACTTGGTTTTTCTTAATTGATTTGTAGTAACTATTATCGTATACTATCTCATTATTAGGCGATACATTCTTTGTTTAAAGTTGTTAATCACTTGAATTTTTATTCTTTGTTAAAACGTTCTCCCATAAGTTAACTTAGTATTTCGTTATGTTGTTTATTGAATAAAAAGAAATATATTACGTATAATTAGGATAAGCAAATAAAACACACTTGGAATATACGTGCATACTGATCTCCTTTACTAAAGCTGCAATGGTTGCTCTTCTTTTGCTTTCATATACTTAATAAGGACCAGACTCTTCATAAATAAGTATTATACCTAATAAGGTCCAAAAGCTAAGAATGAAAAAAATACTGATTAGTAACATTTTGTGATTTACTTTACAAGAAATAATAAAACACTGCATTTATATACTTTCTTTTTTATTTATTACTATAAAATAGATGAATTATAGCATATACACATTTCCTCTGACTTTATAAGGGCCACGACACAAATTTACAAGATTTTTTGTTACATCGTTCGAGACCACGAACTTAATAGTATTTTAAAGCCGTTACTTTTAAAAGATGTGATTTTTCTAGTAAACAAACTCTTTAAACTCGTAATTTAATAATGGACCTAATTTGGAACCCTAGTGCCCAATAAGGACCGCAGACTAGCTTTTAAAAATCCCTATTTTGGAAAGAAATGGCCATTAATGCCTCGATTTTGTACCATATGTCGCATTTTTAAATAAACATTTAATATGACCATAGTGTCTTACAAACTATTGCACTTCCCAAAATTGATTTATAACGATTTCCAAAAACTATGCCCTTATAAGGCGCTCTTACCTTACTCGTATACTATCCTTAAATACCGTGTTTTTATGCAAATAAATATTCTGATTCTGATTCTGTGTGACCGCCGCCAAATACGAATCTTTCTTGGAGCGGACTTACTATACCTATGTACATTAGTGTACCGCGTAGGAAACCATCATCAGAAAGGTCAAAGGTGCCACTCTAATTGATGCCGACAGCGAAAAGATTGTTTTGCTTTTTTACTCACGAACTCGGCAAGGGAGTAAAGGGCAGTAAATTTGCATCAAATTACGTAGGTGTATGACCTTTTCTTCCTAGACTACAGTCTACATGGCAACTAGCTTTAAATCTTTAAAAAATAACCCCTGTCTAACTCGAGAGATAACCCATATTTTTCAGTTTTAGCACTGGTCCCAATGCTTAAGTTGTTATACCTTAGTAATTGTTTTTGCTGGTTTTTCCCAAAATAAAAACAATAATGATATTGTCATCTTAACAGAATTGTGTCCACAGCGGTAAATATATATTTAATTGTGGCAACAGAAACAAACAAATATTTAAACTTTATTGCAGCAAAACAAGTACAATTGGCGGGCTTAATGCCTTAAAGCATTCTCTACCAGTTAACCGCGTGGGAGTGGATATTATAGCGACTGATGGAATTATTGTTATTATTACTATTACCCAAATAGCAGTTCCAAAAAAAACTAAAAGGCTTTCATTGCTCAAAAAAGCATTTTCTTAAACTTAAAACCAATGGTGACATTCCCGGTTGTTCCTGTGCCACTTCGCACGCGGGTCCATACGGGCGCCTTGGTGGTCGCCCAGCACGGAGCTGCGCCACCCGCACCGCCGCCACTCGGGGCAAACAAGCCCCAACCGCACGCGACTGCCATAGGAACTCCCCTTTCCCACCACACCACCCGTCCTCGCTGACATCTAGTATGCCTCGCCCCCGTTCGTCTGGCGGCTTGGAGGACACCGTCAGGTTTTTAGTGGGTAGTGGCAACACCACCCGTTGCGGCACCCACATTTAGCCACTAAACCGGACCATTAGTAGCGAGCGAGCGCGACTCGCGCCCCGGATAGACACCGACAGGTTTTTAGTGGGTAGTTGGGCCTCACATTGTCTGGCCTGGTGTCTCCTAGCTACCCTCGCAGTGTGTCAACATTGCTAGGTACCTCGTTTTAGCAATGAGGCGAATGCGCCTCTATACGCCCGGCTGGCTAGACTCTGCACCCTTGCAGTGTATCAACATTGCTAGGTTCCTCACAAGCTATCTCGCGATGTAGCTCGTTTGAGTAATGAGGCAAATGCGTCTCTACACGGCCGGCTGTCACGGCATGTCTACGCAAGTTAGCCTCGTGATGTCTAGGCCTTAAGAGCCCTCAAGAAAATGTACTAACGTTAAATCCAATGTTGTCATACCCGGTTGTTCCTGATTTAGTTGCTTATTCTCTCCCCGCCTGGCTCTCGGCAGTTTAGCCGAGCAGGAACTTCGGACTTTAATAGAGATGAATATGTCATACCCGGTTGTTCCTGTGCCACTTTGTGCGCGGGTCCCTGCGCGCGCCGGGGTGGTCGCCCAGTACGGAGCAGCGCCGCGCCGCGCCGCCCGCGCCGCCGCCGCCCGCGCCCACCGAGAGCGCCGCCGCTTCTTGCCACGCCGCCCGCCCAGCTGCGCACTGCAAACAAGTGAGGGCGGGTTTATTTTCTGGTAGGACGTTTAATTTTGCGGACATCCTAAATAATATTATAAATGCCATCATAGATATCGTTTATCAATGAAAGTCATAGATATCGTTCAGAGGTGCAGTAAGCTGAACCGACTGGCGTTGAAGTAGGAAGGTTCTCGAATGGAGACCACGTCTCGAGTAACGTAGTGTTGGACGCCCCCCTGCTAGATGGACCGATGACCTAAGGAAGGTGGCCGGTGGTGACTGGATGCGAGAAGCGGAGGACCGTGAAAGTTGGCGCATTCTTGGAGAGGCCTGCAATAGGCTGATATGATATGATTATAAATGCGAAAGTAACTCTGTCTGTGTGTTACGCAATCTCGCTTAAACTACTGAACGGATTAAAATGAAAGGTACAGAGATAGTTTAAGACCTTGGGCTGACATAGGCTACTTGTTTGCCGCATTGTAAAAACATCGAGGGGGGCAATTTTCCATAACATTATATGGAAAATCCGACTTTTGAAGTGCTAGTCCGTGGCGAGTTTTGATTGCGTTGACTTAAGTTACATATTTTCACAGCTTCAAAAGACTGCAGATTCGTGGTACCAAAAAAAACCTGAAAAATGTGGGTTTTTAGTCTAGTTTCATTTAAATATACAAAACTACTACCCTTGCTATCTAAATGAGGTGATGTGGCTTGTTGAACATAACTTTCTAATCGTTTATAAATACAATAAAAATGTTATGCAATAAACCTTTAGCTCATGGAGATAACTATGTCCAGAAATTGCTTTTAACGTTGCCCATGTGTGTGACATAAAACTTAATAAATATTGTGTCCTTCCAAACAAACCAGGAATCTTATTCAAACTGGTCACGATTCCGATAAGCAGAGGATATTACAGGTTACTTGTAGATTTAAGGCGCCGCTACACGTCGTATCGTTGACAATATTTCACGACACGGAAGCGTCGGTCGTGAAAATAGCCCTAAAACCGACCAAGTGCGTGCCTAAAGGGCGCATCGAGGGTTCCGAATCGTTTTCCAAAAAAAATAATTTTGAGATGACAACTAATTTACGGTTTCTGTTTTTTTTTACTAATTAACCAAAAATACCTATAGGTTCTCATAAACCTATAGACATTCTTCATATAGAGCTGTGGATTTTGTAATACAAATAAAATAAAATAAAATAATTCTGGTACCCTTGCGATTCGTTTAAATGCTACATCAATAAACCGTCCGACGTAAAAGTTTAATTTTCTATAGCTTCAAACAAGTTGTATATTTTGAGTATTTAGAAAAAAAAATCGATTTTATACCGCCACGCGTTCCTTAGAAAACTAATTTTAACTTGACATTTGTACATTCAACCGGACAAAAGTAATCCAATAAAGTTTCTTTTTAACTTTTGTATTACAGAACCCTGAAAATGGCCATAAACAGAGACTAGAAAAATTACAAGTGTCAATATTTTCCCCAGTGTTGTTTTCCCGTAACGGTTTATTGGGGTGGTTCACGAGTACCGAGTGTGTTTTTGCTGTCAATATATGTTGATAGTTTTATTGATAGATACACATAAGGTAATAACAATAATAAATTGTTCCAACAACAACTTAGCCCCGCACTAAGTATGAGCTTGTGCTATGGTGACTAGGATAACGAATACACAAAAACACGTTTATAAACATCCATGACTTAGGTAAAATTGCTGGTGCTCATCTTAAAAACATTTGCCCCTTGCGGGATTTAAGAACCCGCGACCGCTGGTTTTAGTCCGATGCGCGAACCGCTACACCAAGAGGGTTGTCGATACCAAGAAATTATTCGCCTGAACTTTAGAATAAGCAAAAACAATAATGAAATCAAGAAGGTAATATACGTTATTTTAAATCATCTTCAAACTTATACAGTCGTTTAATTTATTAGGAAAGGATTTGAAGTTGTCATTAAAAATATTTTACATTCGTAAAACGTATAAAGGATAAACAATTTCTACTGCACATTATTGTGGTTGGTTGATTCTTTACCGTGTAACCAAAACAATCGTTATTTCATGTGACGAGGATCTGTGGAAGAAATTTCTCAAAAGCTTACAAAAACTGGTCAAAACTTTCAAATTACAAAAAACATTAAAGTTAGCAATAAAATTAAAAATACATTAACTCTACCTGCAGTACGTTCTGACTTCAGGGAGTCTAAAATAGTTTTCACAGTTCTGTAACTCTATTTAAATTTTGTTTGTTAGAAATTTCGCTCACCTACGGAACAAGGGTTCATTTACAAACAAAACAGGCACAATGGCGTCGACCAAAAACCGACATCAATCAAATGCTAGTTTAACATTGTGCCTGATTCCCAACAGCACTTTCTGAACTAATTTTATGTTCATTTAATCTTTTTTTTCTGTTTAAGAAACAAAAATAATTTAAATATCATTTATTTCATACCATTTTTGTCCATATTTAGGTTGGTAAATTAACTTAAAAAACTAGAGACATTTTCGGGTCAAACATGGTCCAATATTATTGGTTTTTTTAATATTTACATTCTTAAGTCCCATTTCCTTTCCTAAAATGTATAAATTATTTTTTAATTTAGATTAAGGAATATAAAAAATGATGGACTACTATTTTTAAGAAATAATCAATTTAAAAAGCTTAGAAGAGAGGAATATCAAACGCGAAACGAAGCGAAATACTTAAGAAACATAAAAAATTGCTTCATTTAATATTATTTAAGTGCATTATTGTAGTAGATAGGTTAATCGCTTTTCCTAGAGCTTTCTCTAATTCTAAATACTTAAATGTCTGAAGAAACAGTCATGAGAGTGCTCCTCGCGAATTAGACCCATTTTAAATCACACAGCTTGTAAGACGGAGTTTTGCTTAGTTTTCAGATACAAGCAAATGGAGTTGTACCTGCGTTGTATTCGTTTGCGTGAGTTCTCGTAATTTGTGATTACAGAGGAGTGTAAAAAATATCTAGTGTCCGGCTTCTTTTCATCTAGGCTTGAGGTGGGTTACCTATCTTAAATCCGGAATTTTGTGAATTTCATTTTACCGAAATCGTTAATCCTTTTTATTATTTGCCATATTTTCATTAGACTGAAAACACGATTGACATTATTTTGAAAGTCCGCTTTCCATTTGTTTTTTTTTTCAAATTTAATCGGTGTTATTACAAAAAAAAAAATAACAAGTAGGTATGCCGCATGCAGGCAGACATGCAGCATGCATATGATCCGCTCTTCTCCGGCGCTGCGGGAAGTGCAGTTCTCGCCCCCTATAGCAAAGATCTGGCACCCGTGCGAGCTGGAGCGGCTGAGGCTGCAAGTCGAAGCTGCGGAAGCGAGTACTTCCTCCGCGCCTCCGGCTTCTAAATTACACTCTAGTACCACGGCGAAGGACCACGGCCAGTTGGGTTTCTCCAAATTAAGAAGATTAACGGTTACTTCGATCTTTAAAATTCAAGTTACAAGCAAAATATCTATGTAATGAAAAAAAAAACCTTTTGATAATCGGAGAACTGTTTTTCTGGAAAATGAAACATTGGGACTATGAATTTATAGTCTTAAAATATTATGTAAATAAATCAATCTAATATTTAAAACTTCGTTAAACCGTTTTCGACCAATTAAAATTCGAACAGCAAAGTTTCGAAAATGAGATAGGTTACCCTTGAGGTATCGCTTTTCATTTAGTACATAGGTACTTCAGCTGTAAACTATGATTCTATTAGTACCAAATACTATTCATTATGAAGACGGTCGTGAGTATTATTATGTGGACAAATTCTTGATCAAGATATAGGGAAATAGTACCTTAAAGTTACGAGTCTCTTCATAAATCCTCCCCTAACAATTTAAAAAAAAGGGTTGAGACTTTTGAGATATGGTTGAAGAAGAATGTTAAGGATATCCTGAAAAGACAAAATCAAAAACATAACAGTTTTGGACCGCAAGAAGAAGGACACACAGTTTTTATACACCGTTAAGAAGAAAAGCTGGAGTATCTTGGACACACTATGCGCAACCCGAAATATGAACTTCTGCAATGAATCATACAGGGAAAGATTCAAGGCAAGAGAAGTGTCGGACGTAGGAAGGTATCCTGGCTGAAGAACCTACGCCAATGGTTTTGAAGCATTACCCGATCATTGTTTAGAACCGCGGTATCAAGAGTGCAAGTTGCTATGATGGTCGCCGAACTTTGACAAGAGATGGCACATTAAGAAGGAAAATAACAAATATAAGTATCTGATATATGTTATAATATGAGAACTACAACAATTAACACTATGATCTGGATTCCTTTAAGAAAGAGTTTAAAGGCTGTTACTAGTCAGTCAGACATGACCTGCATCGTCGCTTACCATAGGATAAGATTGCGGTCAAATGACTGCTCATTAATGAAATAAAAACAATAAATAAAATAAATAGATACAAATACCTTTTTGAAACAATAAATTGAAAATCAGAGGCCGCTATGTCGTAGAAACTCACTAATTTGAGGCTTCTCTAATCCTAAAAAAAAAGCTTTTCTGCCAATATTTTCTGTAGGTATAATGTGTGTAGTAAACGTTGCAACTAACACAGATGATAACTGCAGTAATTTCGATATCTCTCTTAATTGAAAATTAACTAACCGTAAATTGACACCTAAAATTAAATTTCGTATTTCATTAGTCCATCATACAAAATGAATCCACTCGATACAGTGAATTTATAGACGACTCATTATTATGAATAATAAGCGCGGACATGGCACGAACACTATTTTAATGAGCAGCTATTTAATAAAATACTTCGCTGAAACTGAAACGAATTTATTGCAATAAAATCCACATTTTTTAAACAAAATTACCGACTTACTCATGTTGAATCATGCTCGTAATTGAGAATTTTTCAGACTGCACTAACATTATATAGTGTTTTAAATGAGGTAATAATGTCTGTGCAACTGGCATTTATTTTGTGCAGAATGCTTTGCAAGACTTTACTTGAATTACGAGTATGTTGTGTTATTTTTTTAAATAAATTCTCTGACGCTCATAATATAAGAGTTTCAACTGCCGTATGAAAAAAAAATTGGGTATATTTGACGAATAGGTGCTGAGTTTTCGTTAAGATAGCCAAAATGTATTTATTATAAAATTGCTGGTTAAAATAATCTTATCAAATTCGAATTTACCACATTTCCGATTCTCTATTCCTGGAAACCATGAATGATTATTCTAAGTAATACTTTTCTATAAATCGAAACGGATATCGAAAAAATAAGGAATAATTAGGAATCGTGAAAATAATAGTAGCTCAGGTAGCGAAACAGAGCGTTTCTGGAAACTTTTCATTTGTAAATTTTAAGGTTTTACGACAAACTATTCTTTGCTCTGCATTGACGGACAATAGCACGTCAAGTGGCATTTCATCATCATTTGCAGTGAGATTTGCTCATCAGGCCTCAGATAATTCCACAATTCGAATCACCAGTCAGTATACTGTAATAGCTATTCTACACAGAAGTAGATTGTGCTGGGCCACAGTACTTGTACACAAACCTTAGCTTAAGTAAAAAAGCTCGTGTTTGACGGCCCGAGACAACGCCACCCGCCGAACATCAGCCTGATGGTCGACGGCGTGGCCATCGACGTTAAGCCCCAGATTAAATATCTGGGGCTGGGGTTCGGCCGTCACTTCGCCGAACTGTCACCCCGGCTATTAAAGACGGCGAACTCGCTGGGGTGGCTGCTGCCGAACCTAGGCGGGCCAAGCGCTCACTGCCGGCGTCTCTACGCCGGCATCCTCAAGAGCATGGCGCTTTACGGCGCCCCCATCTGGGCGGACCGCCTGAGTCGGGACAACGTGTCTCAGCTCAGGCGGCCCCAGCGAGTCATCGCGCAGAGGGCGGCCCGCTGCTACTCCACAGTGGTGGGCGCAGTGGCGTGTGCCCTGGCCGGGACCCCGCCTTGGGAGCTCTAGGCCAGAGTCCTGGCCTGGACATACGCGCGACGGTCGGAGCAGCGTTCTCGAGGAGAGCGCGGCTCCCTAGAGGAGGAGCGCGCTTTCGGCGCCAAACCCGAGAGCTGCTGATTCGGGCCTGGACCGGGGTCCTAAGCTCTTCGGAGTCGGGTCGAGCCACCCTCGACGCCCTGACCCCGGTCCTGGCCCGATGGATAGAGAGACGGCACGGCTCCCTCACCTACCGACTGGTGCAGGTCCTCACCGGACACGGGTGCTTTGGCGCCTATCTGCACCGGATCGGTCGGGAGGAGACCGCCGCGTGCCACGAGTGCGGTGCTGCGGAGGACACGGCTCAACACACCCTTGAGTCGTGCCCTGCGTGGGAGTCGCAGCGCCGCACTCTGGTCGTGGAAATCGGCCAGGATCTCCCCTGATGGATGATGGGGAGAGTCCCCAGCGTGGTGGAGGCCATGCTCGGGAGTGACAGAGCCTGGAAGGCCGTCACCTCCTTCTGCGAGATGACGTCCTCGCAGCGGAAAGGGTGCGGGAGGAGGACCCTCTTGCCGCCCCGATCCGAAGGCTACGGGGTGGAGACGGCGGCGTTATAACCACCTGATCCCCCCTGGTGGAGGCCAGCCAGCGTTGGGTACGGGGGTACCCACGCCGGCATTGCACGCTCCTCTACCGCCGCCCGACGGGAATGTCCGCACACTCCGGGCCATTCCCGTTGCCCCCCCTCACAGGGTAGGCTTGCCGGGCCTGCTACGGCTGGCAATCACCGACGGGGCAGTGGTAGTATCCGACCGGCTTCCCGCAGCCCCGTCTGCCGCTCGCGAGTCGTCGAGCGAGTTAGCGGAGTCATTATACGCATTCAATGTATGGGAACCAATATTTTTCGGATCAAAGGATGAGCCTTGGCATACTTGTTCCTTAGGTAGACTAGTGTGAAAAACGCCCGGGAGTCATAAAAGTCATAAAAGTCATTTATTTATGTATGTAGGCCCACAGGGGGTACTTATACACGTCCCAACATATTATTTTTTAAGCCCTACCACTGCTACGGGACAAATTGTGGGCTAGTGCTGAAAAGAAGCAGCGCAAGAAACTCAGTCACTATTGTCAAAGTCTCTTTTAAAAATAATGTTTAAATACAGAAATTGTACTTGTGCGAGCTGGTCCACACGTTTACATCATTCAAATAATCGTCTACTTTATAATAACCTTTTGTCATTAAGGTATCCTTAATAAATGATTTGAATTTGTTAATTGGTAATTCTACAATATTTTCCGGTAATTTGTTAAAGTAATTGACACATTTTCCCATGAAAGAATGACCAACTTTTTGAAGCCTGAATTGTGGAATAGCAAGCTTATTTTTATTTCTAGTGTTAAAATTATGCGTATCACTTTTCTTTGTAAATAAATGCAAGTTTTTACGCACATACATAATATTTTCATAAATATATTGAGAGGCTACTGTTAATATCCTTATTTCTTTAAAAAAATCTTTCAATGAATCTTGAGGTTTGAGGTTATAAATAGCACGTACGGCTCTTTTTTGTAGTACAAAAATTGATTCTATATCAGCAGCTGAGCCCCATAGTAAAATACCGTACGACATCAAGCTGTGAAAATAACTAAAATAGACTAGTCTGGCCGTTTCAACATCAGTCAAGCGCCGTATCTTTTTTACAGCAAAAGCAGCTGAACTAAGTCTTCCTGACAAGGCCACGATATGAGGACCCCATTGTAGTTTTGAATCTAAAGTAATTCCTAAAAATGTTGTTGAATTTATAGTATTTAGCAGTTTGTCTTTTATCAAAACATCTGTTGAGGCCTGTCTTATTCCCGTTAAGCAAAAGGTTGTTAACGGTAAACCAATGCAATACTTGTGAAAGAGTATTATTTACATCGTCAAAAGTATCTTTCCCCCTGGGAATTTTGAATATAAGTGAAGTATCATCAGCAAATAATACTATATCACAAAGATCTTCCACAAAGTGTGGAAGGTCATTTATATAAATTAAAAACAATAAAGGTCCCAATATCGATCCCTGGGGCACACCCATGGTCAGAGGTGCTCCAGAAGACTTAACCCTATTGATGCATACTTTTTGTGTTCTACTTGTTAGGTAAGATTCAAGTAGATTTAATGCATTCATTGAAGCCTCATAATGTCTTAATTTTTTCAATAAAGTTTTATGTTCTACACAATCAAAAGCTTTTGAAAGATCACAGAAAATACCTAAAGCATCTTGTCTATTATCATAGGCATCAAAGATATGTTTTAATAGAGCAACTCCCGCATCAGCAGTACTTCTACCCTTAGTGAAACCAAATTGTTTTTCGTGTAGTAGATGGTTTAAAGAAAGATGTGCTAGAAGTTGATTGAATATTACCTTTTCAAATATTTTACTGAGGACCGGAAGAATCGATATTGGTCTAAAATTAGAGGGGTCACTTTTCTCGCCGGATTTAAATAGCGGTATAATTTTACTAAATTTCATTAGGCTTGGAAACTGGGCATCATCAATGCACTTGTTAAAAATTATTGCTAATTGAGGAGCTATTGTGTTGATAATTGATTTTATAATATACACAGATAGTCCCCATAGATCCTCAGTCTTTTTCATATTTAAATCTAGAAATGTTTTTGTAATTACTTCAGGACTGACATGCCTAAAGTGCAGTGGAGAATCGCACTGGTCGACATTGGACTTGAGAATCGATTCCGCAAGTTCTGAAGAAGATGCAAGTTCTTTACTTGTAGAAGGTGCAATATTAGAAAAAAATTACTCAAAGGCATTTGCAACTTCTTGATTGGATGTGATCAATTTACTTTCCACCTTTAGTGAGAATCAGCTACTTTTTGATTTATTTTTACAAGTTTCCTTGTTTATTATGTTCCAAGTAGCTTTTGCCTTATTGTTGGAATTTAAAACTATTCTACGAATATAGTTTGACTTTGCTGCAGCACATACTTTTTTAAATATCTTAGAGTAATTTTTAACATATTCAATAGTATGTGGATCCTGTGAGTATTCTCTTATACTATATAAGTCATACAATTTAATCCTACTTTCATGAATACCTGGTGTAGCCCAGTCATTAAATTTACATTAACTCGATTTGTCTTAACCTTTATCAGTGGAAAGATTTCATTGAATTGGTTTTTTATTAATTCAAAAAGGTCTTCGTATAATTTATCAACATTATCGCAATTATTGGGTATAGTTGAGTTTACACTATTACAAATTGTATCCCTAAATCTGTCTAACCTATTTACTGTGATAGGCCTATAAACATTCTCGACAACACTTGAGGCATGACTGTGTTGAAATGAGACCTTTTGACCTCTATGATCGGAACTAAGATTACGTAAGATACATTTGTCGATTACAATTGCGTTGGAATCAAAAAAAATATTATCTAGACAAGTTGCAGTATTGGGAGTCACCCTAGTTGGTTCCTTAGGTTAAATAAATTATAAGATGCAAAGAGATTGAGAAATCGGCTCACACCCCGCTGGGGGGCTGGGGGAGGGGGTGAAGTTCCCTTACTCCGCACGCACTGTGACTCGTCATAACAGCTAATTTATATCTACTATGGCAAGATTGATATCGTTTCCAGCTAAATCTAAGATGGCGAATTGATTTTTGAAACAAAAACCGAGCATTTTCATACAAAAAATAGAATTACGGCCAAAAATTAAAAAAAATAAATTCTTAATTTTTTTTTGGTAATGGCCATAAACTTTAAACGTGTACCAATATCTGCTTTAAAAAAATATAGGTAAATAGCCGCATTCATACAAATTCTAAAAATATAAGTTTTGTTAAAATATTAATAATTAAAATATTCAAAAAAATATTTACCTCCACGCGGCAGACACGAAAATTCTTAGAAAAATACAGGACATCAAAAAACAACTTTTATATGTTGCTAAGCACCTGTAACTAGTGAGAATAAAATATGGTGTTTATAGAATAGGACGCAATTTTAATGCTATTTTGATAAAAAGATATTGTATGAACCCTGTGTATAGGGTTCGACGGTAACCCTATACACAGGGTTCATACACACGGCCCTCCACTTCTCGCATCCAGCCACCACCGGCCACCTTCCTCAGGTCATCGGCCTACCTAGCAGGGGGGCGTCCAACACTACACTACGTTTTCCGAAACGTGGTCTCCAACCGAGAAAGTTCCTACTCCAACGCCTGTCGGTTTGCGACAGACATGACCAGCCCACTGCCACTTCAGCTTACTGCACCTCTGAACGATATCTATGACTTTCGTCTTTTGGCGGATGATCTCGTTCTGGATTCTATCCCTTAGCAAGATCCCCAGCATAGACCATTCCATAGCTCGCTGAGCGACATGCAGTTGGTGGGCCAGCTTGACTGTCAAGTTCCACGTCTCGGCTTGTCTACGAAAACGTATTCCTGGACAACTTTGAGCATCTCGCCGCTGACTGCTATCGGTTCCGGGAATAGTGTATTCGTAAAAACTTTCTTATAGGTCTTGTTCAGTTTCTACGTTGAACGATGCATGAAAGCAATTATTTACAAAAAGACCCATCTAATTGGGAATGATGGACCTAAGTCAGTGACAGCTAGAAATCTACATGTACAGACTTGCCAGTTGCAGCCGAAGCATGTGTTGTATGTACGAGTATGTATTAAAATTATCAGGTGCAGTTGGAAAATGAAGTGTGGATGGCGGCCACAGATGCAGGTGCTTGCAGCAGCAACATAAAAGCACGTAGTTAAGCGATTCCGAGGGCAAATGTACATAAGAGACAGTACATATATAAATAAATGTGAGTGTTTTAAGCACATATCTATGTAGATCGATAAATAAAGACCTTCAAGTCACCCGACATTGTCACAAAATCTAGTTGAGCAATACGTTTTTAAATACGACGGTAACCCTATACACAGGGTTCATACAATATCTTTTTATCAAAATAGCATTAAAATTGCGTCCTATTCTATAAACACCATATTTTATTCTCACTAGTTACAGGTGCTTAGCAACATATAAAAGTTGTTTTTTGCTGTCCTGTATTTTTCTAAGAATTTTCGTGTCTGCCGCGTGGAGGTAAATATTTTTTTGAATATTTTAATTATTAATATTTTCAACAAAACTTATATTTTTAGAATCTGTATGAATGCGGCTATTTACCTATATATTTTTAAAGCAGATTTTGGTACACGTTCAAAGTTTATGGCCATTACCAAAAAAAATTAAGATTTTTTTTTTTTAATTTTTGGCCGTAATTCTATTTTTTGTATGAAAATGCTCGGTTTTTGTTTTAAAAATCAAAAAAAAGAAAAAAAGCTCGTGCTCATCACACAAACATTTGCCCCTTGCGGGATTCGAATCCGCAAACGCTGCCAGCGTGGACTGCTACACTAAGGTTTTTTTTAAATGGGTTTGCTCTAGACAGAGTCGATGGTGGAGCGACCCAGCAGGCTCTGGCACTTCTACATACTACTTCCTTAGTTTTTAATATTTTTGTTACACTGACAGTGTTCTTTCTTATTTATATAAGTTCAATAAGAAACCAAAAAATTGGGCAGGATTTGAACCCACGACCTTTGGCCAACCGGGCCAACGCCTACCGCTTACCAACTGAACTACCGCGCAGTCCAACCGTGCGAAATTTTTGATCTCTTTTGAATTTTGTGCGAATATTTTGTTTCTTATACAATATGTAAAAGAAACCCTGTCCGACCCGTTAAGGTGATATCTGTATAAAGTCAAGGTTCTATTTGTGTAATTATTTTCATAAAATATTAGAAAAAAATTACCCCATAAAAAAAAGATAAAAAATACTACACTTAAAAAACTTACATGGCAATGCGAAGGGCGGTGACGGGGCGCGCGGGGGCGCGGCATAGCACCGGCACTCGCAGGTAGCGCTGTTATGACCCCAGATAACCCCGGCTCTTATTATTAGCCAGATAATAATGTGTCAATCGTAAGAAACAGACTTTTTGGTAGCTCTGAAAAGAGCTTTTTTTTTGTGGTGGTGATTAGTGTTTGGTGGACTCGTGGCCTGCTGCGTCAAACCTTTTCCGACCCTGCGTTGCCCGTAGTAAACACGCGTTTGTACAAACGCTGGAACGCACGCTCTGACGGCACTGTGATACCCAGCGGAATAGCAAAACGCACTTCATAGTCTCTGCGAACTTCACAATAGTCACAGTCACTCCTATCCAGACACATGAGCATATTAAAGTATTCTTGATTCGTATACGACATTTTGCGGATCAACGGAACGGAACGACCACTCGGAAGTAATGTCATCGCGAAACTGACCTGTAATAATATCGGGATAGCCGCCGGCACGTGTCGCGGCGATATCAAAGGCCGCGGCTACGTTTATTGTATTACCGACAAAGCGAGTAGGCGGCGTCAATGAAGCCGCGCGCCCGCCGGGAGTGTTAACGTATTTTGAAAATTACCCCATTTTAGGGTAAATAGGTGCTAAACTTGTTAACTTTAAAAATCGCCAAATAAAAAGTATTAATAAATTACGTAATTTTAATACTTATTTCGGTAATGTTATTAAAGCAACTTTATGACCCTTTCGGCTCGGACAGGGTTTTTGTTACATATTGTATAAACTAATACTACTTCCATGCTTCAAAAATTAGCTCGGAATCTTACCAAGGTTTTTAAACCTCAAGAAAAGGATTGTACAACCTCTAAAACTATCGAGGCGTTTCACAGCATTCATCGCAAAATTATACGCCGTGATTTACGAACCTTGCCGCTAGGGGCGCGGCGAGCGAGCATGCAATGTACAGTTCGCGGCAAAAGTGGCTTGTATTTTGACAATTGTTATAACGTCTTTTTGGATATTTTACTGAGATTTTTATTAGAAAATAGGATTTTGGTCTGAGTATTTTTTCTAATGCCAGGGTCTTTTGCAAAAATGAACAAGGTAAAATGTAAACACAAAAGTTATTTCTATGCTTACTGTAAAGCTGTTCAATTACTACCTACTTTCTTTTGTTAACTATAGTTATTTCTTCTCCTATATTTCTTATAGGTACATAAATATGTATCATCATACCAAATTATAGGTACTATAATCATACCTACCTACCTAATAAATTTATATTAACTAGTTTATAAGTACTAGAATTGCAATAACCTAAAAGGTTAAAGTTGAAAGTTCTCTGTTATTATTTAAGACCAATATTACACTTAATTTGCAATAAATTGATTTGATTTAGATTCATCGTATTTGCCACCATGTAAAATTATTATCCGGACTGGCACTTTCTGAATTAATTTAATTTTAAACTTCACCACCTTCAAAAATCTAAAGTGTGGTTATAACTTTTGTTGCTAAATGTACTTTTGGCAAATTACTCTATTACAAGCGAAATGGAAATTTCAACGGATTTTATTTGCAGTTATTCGTACCTGCACAGTAAATTAGTCTACATTTAACAATTATGTCGAGTTCATTAAGAGAAAGCAAAATGGTCGAATACACTTTTCCGTTCACAAGAATCCGCTCGTTTCATTCAGTCACTCTCAAATCTAATCAGGTTGAAAGCTTATATCAAAAAGAATACCTAGTTTTTTCAACAAGGGCCGATTTTCCAACTCTCTGACAAAAAGTTCAATAAAATGTATTTCTCTTCTAACAAAGGTACAAATAATTGCTTAAAAATAAAAATACGTGGTACCAGTGTCCCATATCTTTAGTAGGGCACCAAAATGCCCTGACTGATTATCAGGCACTCCACGGACCAACAATGTACCGAACAACCAGTTTGAAAACATTTGTATGGTCAAAGATCTATATTACTCATGAGTAATGCTAGATCTTACATATAAACATAACAGAAGACATCACAGAATGAAATGAACTGATGCCTTAATGATGATGATTTAGATGAAAATAAGACCCAAGTTCACCTACTTTTAAACAGTCGATAAATCTCAATTGAAGGTAAATTTGACAGAATTTCCAAACAAAATATGTGAAATAAATTCAAACCGACTAATTAAAAATTAAACATGTGTTGGTGATCCTAGGCTAAGTCATATTGTATTTTTTCGAATAAGCATATCGGACTATTTAAAATCAGCCCTAATTGTACAAATCTTCTGTATGTGATCACTGATCACGTTAGTCAACAAACTGTGCGTAAAATAATGCTTGTACGTATTTTCTGCATAACGACCTGTTTTATAAATCTCAACCACCGGGGAATCGTAATACGTGAATTATAAATTGCGTCAAAATTATTTCGCCCCTTTCTTTCATCGTTATTGTCCCTTACAGTATCATTACAAATGTATCCAGTTTAAAATACGGCCCAATACAGCGGATCCCTTACACATTTGGAATTGTTATTGTGACCGTTCCGATCCACGTAATCCACTTTTGAAATAAATCGGAACGATCGAAGTCGAACGAAAAGGGATTTTGTTACTTTTTTTCATGAAACGGTCCCAATTTGTTGCGCTAAAACAGAACTGTTTGTTTAGATTTTTGTTTGAGATGAGCGAGATGAATTAATAGTATCAGGTGCATAAATATGTATGCATTCGACATAAGACTTCATTATAACGATATAAAATCCCATACGTGAACATTTTATTGCTAGTGCCCGACTGTAATTACTCATTGAATGACAAACCATTTTAGAAAATCGTACGGTAGTCATAAGATCCATCCAAGACAGCACCCCTGAATCAGAAGCAATACTCTGAAATACAACCTATATTTTTCTCGGTCAGAAAGTACTTAATTCAGGCCGTGGCAATTTCGCTTCCTCAAGGGTCGAAAAGTAAATATAAAACGAGTCATTACTGTGGTCGATTTATTTATGATTGGCACTTGGTCATTACGGAGCGATTTACTCAAAAATAACTTCGGAAAAAAACTTGGAACTTAGTCGTTGTAGGCCTTTGAGAATAAAGCATAGTTCAGAACAGCGAACTTTTCAAACCTTTTTTAAGTTCTAAAGTAATAAATAGAAAAATAAAAGTACCAACTGGTAAATAATCTTAGAACTAGGTACGAGTCGGTACGGTATCAATCAGTCGGTCTAATACACATCAACACTGTCTAGGGATATACAAAACATAGTATTAATATATCTAAAATATCCCTAGACGTGTTGATTAGTATACTAATCTCATCTGAAAATAAATTATTATGTATTTGGTTAAGATGAGTCAATTTTCTCTTAAACTTCCAATTAACAAACACTTTAATATTTCAACATAATTCCGCATTTGCGTCGCGCAAAAGGAAAAACAGAACTCTGACGTGATAGACAAACATTTTACATATCTACAAGTTTGTATGGAGTGCCCGCGAAATACACTTCCCGCATTTTTTCAAACACGTTTTTTTGTAATTAACCTATTTTCTATTTTATTCAATACTTGTTCAAGTATACTAACTCGACACATAAGTGCATATAAGTTTATATTTAAAAAACTTTTAATTTAAAAAAAATCAGTTCGTTCACCTGTGACGTGGAGACTCGACCCTTAGTAACCTCACATTTTCCACCGGGTCAAAGAGGGGAATTTTAACAAAAATAGTAACCTACCATATTACGCGTAGGATCAGTAGGATTAGTAGGCAGCTTAAATAACTTTTGACAAGCTGAATGACCACACGAAACGTGATTGTGTAGGTATAATAGTTTACTTTTTTATTTACATCCAGATAACTGTACAGCCTGTAAATACCTAATCATTCCAAAAACGCGCTTCTCTTACTGGATCCGTTTGACTAGGAATGTACCTATATCTCACTGTTGTGTAGCTCATTCGATGAAGAAAACGAAATGAAAAAATCGGGTCTACTTTCCTCTTCTATTTTATTGTGCAGCTTATTTATTATGTGGTCCAACTAAGGTTTGTTAAAATAACTAAATCGCTCTGTAATGCGGTTTCTAGCACTGGCCCGGCGCGAGCGTACTTTGAATATCTTCATGAATGCCTACTCAACTGATATGGGAAATTAATGAGTTTGAAGCCAATTGTAATAGCTGGACACATAAATGAAAACTCAAATGACATTGTTGCCTAACGGTGAAGGTAAATATCGCGAAGAAGCTTGCATACTACTGCAGAGTTGTTGTCTGTATTTCATTTCTCTTTTACATAATAATCACGACGCGCATGAGGTATACGACTATGAAGAGAGATAATGATACGGTATCATTCTCATGGGCAAAAGTTAAAAATAAAGTGTATTAAGTATATCTTCCCGTTATCCTAGTCACCATAGCACAACCTAATAGTAATTGGTGTAATTGTTAAAACATTATATATTTATATTTTTTATAAAAAAAATATACGTTCATATACTATTTCAATATTCACCTTGAAGTAGGTATATTTATTTATTTTATTTATTTATTACAGTTTTTTGTTAACATAATTACATTTCTTGATGTCACTGAACGTTGTGAACATAAAAGTATATGTGATGTAACGAAGTTTTAAGAATACTTCTTTAAAGCGAATTTACAACAAATTTTAATAATAGATCTACATTTATATTCTTAATGGTAGTTCCATACTAAAGACGTTCCGCCTATTTTAGTAAGAATATAATTATTTCTAGTATAGTAATAAAAAAAACTTTCCTAGAATATTAGAACTTCGTATAATATCACATTGTAATTACGTTTAAATGCCAATTTACTATTAACAAGCCTGAATCACCAACTAAGGTAGCTTGTGGGTAGGCTCAACCACCTACGATTGTGGGATGGATAGAGCCAGGCCAGTAACTTTTAAAAGCTTTTACTCGGCCGGTCTGGGAGGGTTAATCCCAAAACCCATTTGATCCCCAATCAGTAAATGCACCTGACATATCATTTACAAAGGGAATAGGTGGACACGCACTCTGCGAGGACTATTAATTAGATGTACAAGGTTAACAATATACTCTCTTTTTGGGCTGTCATGTAAAAAAATGGCCAAGTCTTTGTTGGGCCCCGCCCAAATGTAGGGTTCCGTGGTTGCCCGTCTCTTACTTGTGTTAGATAAATTAAAAAGATGTTTTATTTATTTTTATACTTTAAGCAATTTCTTTGCAAG
The DNA here is from genome assembly GCA_949316185.1 of Pyrausta nigrata. Classification (NCBI taxonomy): domain Eukaryota; kingdom Metazoa; phylum Arthropoda; class Insecta; order Lepidoptera; family Crambidae; genus Pyrausta; species Pyrausta nigrata. The sequence continues at coordinate 14,346,949 of OX438943.1, forward strand.
TTTTTACGACAGTAAATTATGCGCACACAATTGATCGACAGTGCTGTAAAAATATTTCCACTGAGTGGAATTGTGGATATTTGGAGTGAGTATTGATGATATTGAATCCCGGCTCATTGGCACAGCAAGCACTTACAAAAAATCGTCGACTGACTAACGTCCTTCGTAGCTCAGTCGAAAGAGCACTCGCCCGGGTAGCAAAGGGTCGTGGGTTCACGTCCTACCGTACGACACAAATAAATTTTTGTGTGCAATTTTTTCTTTTTACGAATTTTACCCTTTTGCAGCTCTTACATTTTATAATTAGGTCAGCTAGCTATTACTAATACTAAAAAAAAGCTTTCATAGACGTAATAATGTTCCTTTTAAATACATTATTGGATGTGCTACTCACGTTTTTATTACGTAGGAAATAGAGGCGGTCTCAAGGTCAAAATGTGAAGTCTGACACGCGGTTGCGTGTAAGAAGGTCGACAGGACTACTAGAAATCCCTGCGCTAGGCGGCGGACAAACAGACACACAGACATTGCGAAACTAAGGGTTTTTCGTGGACTACGGAATAACTTAGTATAAGTAAACTAAGTATTTAAAAGCTAATTTACATCAATTTTATTAATAGTCCTAACTCCTTCCTAAAATATGCGGTAGGTACTACCTCTACGACTTTAGTATGAAAACGCGATTTTTAGTTTAGGATTTCAAAGCAGGTCTACTAATAAAAGTTGTTGTAAATTAGCTTTATAAAAAGGTTCCCAGAATATAACATATAACATTATATAAGTGCAGGTAATCAGCGATTCCGTGCGTAATCTGATAAAACGTCTCCCGTCGCATTGACAGATCACACCTCAATCGAATTAGCGAGTGGAGAGAATGGGCCCAAAGCCGCTGAATATGCAATGTTGTGTCGTGCTCGCTGCTCGGGTAATACATACTTATCCAAGTGTATGGTTCATCACACAACAACATACCAACCTGCAGGCCTACCATCTAACTCGATGGCCACCTAATTTGAAAGCCATATTGAAAGCCAACTAGGCGATAGGCTTTCTGAATTCGAATCAAATATATGATAAATGGATGTCCCGGAAAGAGCGTGCCAGATTAGCACTAGAGATAGCTTAGCCATAGACCTTTTAAATAAAAATGTTATAATGACTTGCGAGATAATGCCATTTTCTTATATTCTTTGGACAAGAAAAATACAAAAAAATTGCTTTTTCTCCAAAGCATGTGGTTTTTATTTGAAAGGTCCATCTAGGCTTAACTACTTCCAGTGTCAGTCTGGCATGCTAGTTTTGGGATACCTTGTATAAATACTTACTTCTTTTCTTTTCGTAATAAAAACGAAGAATCAGAAATATCAATTTGAAATATCGACTTATTAAATAATTTAATCAAGCTGGATTATACAAATAATTTTTTAGGGTTCCGTAGTCCGACAAGGAACCCTTATAAGATCGTTCAGTCCGTCCGTCCTAGTCTGTCACAGCAGAATATCTTCTACGTTTATGGACTGATTTGCATGTAACTTGGTTCGAGGATACTTTACATATAGATCTTATTTTTTAAAATACAAAAAGTTAAAATTACCCCTTTTTAAGGGTACCTCCCCATACATGTAAAGGGGGGGGGGGGGGGGTGAATAATTTTTTTGAGTGCACCCCCTTGTGTGGGGTATCGTTGAAAAGGACTATGAAAATAAGGTAGGGTTTTCATACAACACTTTTTTATCAGCTTTACAATTTGCGAGTTATAGCCCGCCAAAGTCGTTTACACGGTGTCCCCCCCCCCTGTAATTTCTAAAGTCTTGGACCTATAAACTTCAAATCACTCACGTAAAGAAACAGGCGCGGAAACTCTTATTTAAAATTGTTTCGAGAATCCTGTGATGAATACTTTTGAAATTATAAATAAAATAAAAATATATACTTTTTTTGCCTATACTGTCTAATGTTTTAAGTTACGGAACCCTTCGCACGCGAGTCCGACTCGCACTTGGCCGGTTTTTTTTTTCAAATATAGAGTTTGTGCTTTCGAAGTTCATAAAAATCAACAATATAAAATAATTAAACGTCAGGCGCGGGAAGTATTTAAGTGGTTGCTCTATCTACTTATTATATTGATCAAACGTGCCTATTATGTCTTCAGTTGGCGCTTAGAAAATAGCTTGTACATTGCATTTGGAATTCATTGCTTATCATCGCTATGGTATAATTTGGTTTACTTAGAGCATCATTAATAAATATTTGACAACATAAAGCTACTTTGGATGAATAATTATGATTCCGTGGTGATGAGTGGTATTTGATTACTGTTTCAGTATTCGGTAGATATGCGTGATAATAGACAAGAAGACTGTGTTGGGGACTGTGGACTGTGTGTTTAGTTTTATCTTGATCTACTTTTATAACTATACAAACGTAGAGATAAAGAAAAGTGCACTACATATCAAACTATTACAACCAACTTATTTACTATCCTCAAATGAATGAGCCGCATAACGTAGGCCATGGTATAGTTTCTTAAATCTAAATTATTATATAATAATATTACAAAAAATTGCTGCGCAGGGACATACCAATAGCTCCCTTGCGACTGACTCTGTCTTTTGTCCACTAATTCTAACTATGCATAGTGAAACTACAAACACGCCAATATTCGGAGTACTTTACCTAGGTGACAGATCACACCTCAATCAAATTAGAGCGCGGAGGGACGGCCCTTCGCGTGAATATGCATGAGGGATGCGGCTAGCGGGCAGCCGACACTCAGAGAGCTGGTTCTATCAGCTGGGAACTTGGAGTTGTAGAGCATTATGCAACCCCAAATCTTTCAGTTACCTAACCTACAAAACGAACTACGAAACGATTCAAAATTGAATTCGAAAATTCTGTTTAACTGTCTTCAAAAAAATTTTTGATTTCGTAAAAACTTGCAAAATAATTGCCTTAGTTATAAAAATAATTATGACTGGAGTTGCCAAATGGCATCACGGATACACGGAGTATGTAGAGGAATAATCTTTATGTACTCATGTAGATGTAAATTAATAAGACTTTTCTATAAACACATTGTCGTCTACTAGAAAAGTGCAACAAAGTAATTACTTAGGTGTTTTTTTCTATTAATTGACTATGTTTGTGACATAATAAATTAATTTTTATTTAGTCTATAATTAGTGCGTGATTCCATCATAGCGGCCTAACAAGTAGTTTGTAAAAACCCATCTTCTGGCAACATTTTTACGGAATGGCTCTAAAGCACCAGAAAATTACTGTCCTAATCGAAAAACTGTTGTACAATGGCTAGCAACAGGAAATCAGGCTAGTTTTATAATTTTAATCACAAAACCGTAATTACATTAACAACAGCATGATACCCTAGTGTGAACTCTTGTTCATCTTGATGAGCTGTGGTCCGTACAACATTTCCTTTTAGAAACAGCATTGAAAACATAATCCAACATTTAAAATCACCTACATGACCTTTGACACAAAACTATTGTAGATATACTAATGACAAGAACTGGAATTCATTTGTTTTGAAACATTCAAAACTGTATCGTGAACATGCGAGGTAGACGGGACATGCGATGACTTCATTTGCTAATGTAAGGACGTAGTAACAGTTTTGTTATTCTGAATTTTTAAACCAGCTAGTCTGGTTGTTTTCATGATGAGCATATCGGTTGGTTGCATGTTTTAAATGGACAGTATAATACAACTTGTTTATATGCAAAATCAATCTTAGATAACTGCTTTATGTCATAAGTGTGTGAATGCTTCAATGTTTTTTTTTGTTTTGATACGTTTAATTAATGTCAACTAACATAGTTATGAGTACTACTAACAACATCATGAGTTATAATCATAAATGCTACTCGAGATTAGAAAATAAATACATTCATATTTAATTTAATTTTACAAAAAAATATCGACGGCGTCTTCCATCGGGACTCGAACCCACGACCCTTCGCCAACCGGGCGAACGCTCTTTCCAACCGATTAATTTATGTGTGCGAAATTTACTTTAATTCCGTAAAAACTTGCGAACAAATTAACAATATAAGTACACTGCACACATATTATTTCCATACAAAACTACACCATTGCTGGCGATATGGACACCGTAGCACACGCAACGCAATACGTGATAGAACAACGGGTTGATTAATACACCGACAGATGCGACAACGACAACGGGTTATGCTAAGTATGGACAAATTTATAGAAATTAAGGATTTCATGAGTCTGTGTTATGGAATTTGGCTTGTGTAAGATTAGAGTAAAGCCTACGGTGTCAGAAAGCAATAGAAAGGAGCATACTAAAAATAAGAAGAATACAAAAAAAACAAATAGATAAGTCGAAAAACTAAACCTAGTACCTAGTGTAAAGCATATATAACCTATATGCCTTTAAAACAAAACTGACGGTGCGTGGGCAGGACATACAGCAAGATGCACAGACAAAAGTTAGACATTTAAGACAACTTTGTGGGAAGGTCCAACCGGAAAAAGAGGTAGAGGGCGTCCAAGAAAAAAAGGTGCATAGAAGATATAAGAAGCGAGTTGAGAAAGAGAGCAATGGACAGAGAGGCCTGGAACAAACTGGAGGCTATACCCAACAAGGGGCTCCAATCGAAGAAAACTAATATATAAAAATAAATACAAATGCATGTAAGAAAAACTGATTGGAAATAAATGGGCTTCATTATTATTTACATTGAAGCAGGATTTGTCGTTGCAACCACTGGTATCAGATGTATTTCTCTTCTTTTATATCTAGATGACGATGTCGGAATTGTCGTCTGCAGTCATTCCTATCCCTCATGCCAGCATGTCAGTGCGAACAAGCGTGATAGCTATATAGGCTCGAAAATAAGTACATCTTCAGCTGGAGTTGTTGGCATTCCCTGGTCGTAACGACAAGGTTTGACTAGCCCTCCTATAACAAGTAGATGGTAGACAGTCAAACGTGCATGTATTTGTTATTTTATAATACTATGCTAAACAACTGAATGTATAACCATAATCCAAAACTGGTCAGGTTCCCCTTAACAGGGTCACGGAGGTCAGATGGCAGTTGCTCCATTGTAATTACCTGATCTGACAAATCCTAGATCATGGTCAGCGGACCCTGGGCTTTGCGTGCGAGTGCACAACCGGCGTAACGCTAGGATGATAATGATAATACTATATAAGCTTGTGAGCGCTTTGGAATAGCTTTGTAGCTTACCAGTGTTTTGTGAGTATAAATAAATAAACCTTGATCAAGATTCTAAACGAACAAATTGATACTTATATATACACCTACACATCGAACCAGGGCCCATAGTCAACTGGCAATTTATTCTCAAACGAAGTTCGGTATCGCTAACAAAATGTATAAAACTAATATAAGCCATCGAATCATCACGTGACTTTTGCATACATATTTTGACATTTCGTTGGCGATAGCGAAATTCGCTCCACAAATATTGTCATTTGGCTACGGGCCCCGGACGCGGCCGATTCTCACACCTAAACTACTATATCGTCAAAGTATACATTCCTATACATAACTAGGTAAGGCCTGCTCAAAGTGGTAAAAATTTAAAAAGTAAACGAGGTTTTTTAAGTTGCTGACACTCATATAATCTGTGCTATTATGACTAATATACTACGTACTACCAGTACTTATACAAAACAAGATCTTTTCCGTGAATCTGCACCACGGCGCGCTGTATAATCCGTCGCGATTAATCCTGACTAAGTGACAGGGACAGGTGAGGCAGTGGCTACACTACACCCTACTGCATCGGGATTAATTGGGTTTACATTCCACTGTGACATGGCTACTAGAATGGGGGTTATGAAAGCCGATTGGGAAGCTAAATTGAATCTAAAGGTACAGCAAACACGAGCGAGACTTTCTAAGCAGCAACTGAAATGGTAAGCAATCCACCTTCTTTATGACTTTATATTAATATCGCTTATTAATCAGTTATTGGGATTAGGTACAAAGTTTTAGTTGTGCAATCAAACTCAAAGTCAAAAACAATTTATTCAATTTAGGACAGAAAATGCCACTTATGAACGTCAATGTTTAATACCTTACAATAATAATGGCCCATATGGGGCCCGCACATGCCTCCTTATTTTTAAGCCCTACTATAGTCTGAATAATCTAATAGGTGCAATTTGACAGCTCTGAGTTATTACATAACGTAGCAGTGTATGCGGAGGGATTCCATAGACAATACATAAAACAATGAAAATAAAATGTTATTGATTTTAAAATAGGAAAATATACACAGCACTGCCTTAAAAGTATGTAATGGGACACATTTTGGTTTATATTTTCTACATAAAGAGTGAAATAAATCTAAATTCTTTACTGCTGACAGACGTCTGAAAACGGCCATGTTCTAATCAGGTGTTTTTTTTTTAAATATAAGTTTAACGGCTTCGGCACTAGCCATACAGCCAAACCATCATTGGTAATTCAGGTGTTTTCCTAATGTTAGTGTTGTCACCGTTTTACTCGTAACGGAGGTACAGATTTATCGATTCATCGGTTAGTATTGAACAAATAACATTTTCAATATGCAATATGAGTTTGAAGACTTTATTTTATTTTTAGTTTATAGAACGTAATTCTAAAACATACTCATGAAATAAATAGTCATAAAAACGTAAAATATTTTGTAATGATTAACAATGTTTTGAATTGATTGTAAATTGAGTTGTTGTCTGAATCGTTAATTTTACCTACCCATTCGTAAACACCCGACCATATGGTCGCCTATATGTCACCTGACAAATTGAACCTATTAAATTTTTAGACTAAAGGGGTGTTATAACAAATACTTAGTACCGGGTTTAAGCGAGGACTAAGCTATTAGCTAGCCAATTAGAAAAGCGTTTTTCTATTAGGTTATATCAAGAATGTGTCATTCATTCCTCTTTTGTCGGCTAATATTTAGACCAATTTTAAACCTGGTCTTTTTTTTGTAATAACACCGAAGTAGTTTATATGCGTTCACTGGACTATAGTGTTTCGAGACAAAACACAGACAATCTGGCAAGTGCTGAGAAAAAGCACGAGAAAAAGCTCAGTCAACACTAACTGTCATAAAAATGATATGATAAAGTTGAAATAAATAAATAAAACATAATATGAGTTATGAACTTGACTTTGTCTTTGTCTTTACAATACAGAAAATTAACTATGAAATGTTTTTCAGATTACATTTAATTTCCTAATCGCTTTAAGTAAGGAAAATCTAAGCTTAAGGTAGAGTACTGAGAACAAAGTCAATTTCCATATTGATCAGTACCCAATAAATAGTTTTGCCAAGTCACAAACTCAAACTACTTATTATGAATTTAGTTTATTACCACTATTAGTAATCATCCCTTAGGAATTTCTAGATAACTATTCGAATTTGTAAAGCGTCCGTTTCTGGATTTATTGGCTTTGAATTTGAAAATAAATGGAGAGAAAATGGATCCCTAGGGGATTCTTCCACTCTACCTGAAGCTTTCTGTTAGCTAACCACCTTGGGACTAGGTAACGAAGTTACAAACGATAGCGCATCATGCTGAACACTGGACTGCCTTGTGCAGTTGTCTTATGAAAGATTTTGCAACGAGATATTTAGTTTGATAACGGTGACTGTATTTTTATTACTAGTGCGTTTGTTCATGTCGCTTATAAGCGTTTCGGTTCGAATTTGAAATCTAGTTAAAAAATCTATTTTTTTCTATTTTATAACCTTTGTACAGAGCGGCAGCACGTCAGGTTACACTGAAAAAATGATTTTTACAGTAACCAAAATTTGGCTACTAGTAGGCCGTAATCTAGTGACTTGCAAACTTCTGGTTATCAGTAACAGACTATATATGTATGATTTATATGTAGGTATATTGATATTTTATGTATATAGTATGTGTAGTATATTATAGTGATAGTATATTATAGTGATAGTATATAATATGTGTATGTATTTCTGTTTCGTACCTATTATTTATAATATGTCTTTTGCACCAATCATCAATAAGTATTTCCTATACCCAAAGGTTGTCTGGAACAGATCGCTCTTAGCGATAAGACCGCCTAATTTGTACATCTTTATTTGTAAATTGTATTGTTGTTACTTTTATGGTGTGCAATAAAGAGTTATCTATTGTTTATTATTTAACAAAAATTGACTTTCCTACAACGAAACCTTCAACTAACAAAACTAGTTTGGTTGATCCTTTTTTTTAGTGTACCTAAGTATTTAAACTACGAAAACAGCTTTTATTACTTAGGGAATAGAGGCGGTCTCAAGGTCAAAGTGGGGTAGTCTGATGTGCAGCGGTGTGTACTTAATTTGCTACATTTTATTGTTGAACTACCAGCTATCCGCGACTTCGCCCGCACCAAAGTCGAATTTTCCATACAACTTTATTCCCCTATTTCACTTCCCAGGGTTTCAAACTATCTCTGCTCTAAATTGCATTTGAATCAGTCCGGTAGTTTCAAAGTCAATATTCAATATATTCAATATAAACAAACAATCAAATCTTTCCTCTTTATAATATTAGTGTATATATAAATAAATACGTTTAAATAAGAAACCAAAAATTCGCACACGGATAGGATTTTAACCCACGTCCTTTGGCTAACCGGTCCAACGCTCTTACCAACTGAGCTACTGTGCAGTATATCAATAAATACGTTTCTTATTAATTATTATTATTATTAGAAGGTTGTGAAAATCAGTTTCTTTGTGAATTTTGGAGACGGATCAGAAACACTGTTGATTTTTTGGTCTTAAGTATAAGGCATATAACAAAAGATGCACAATAACGCATTTGGAAAAGTATACCGTTAGAAATAATAAGTAGACAGATAGACTTAATATTTCTAATGGTATACAAATATTTTCCAAACGCAATATTATGCATGCTTTTCTACTCGGTAGTATGAACATGTTACCTATCATTAGAAATCTGTCTAAGAGTCGATTTTACCAACGTCAGATAAGAACTATCCGACGGAATAAGTATAAAACGACCGATTTTAAAATGACATTTACTTAAATTATTGCTGACAAAAAGGTGACGTTTTCAAATTAGGCGTTTTGTATTCTATTCGACGAATATTCCTTATTTGACGTTGGTAAAATCTACTCTAAGTATTTTTAAATAATCTACGAGTACATTCCTGTTTATTCTCTGTTTGAACCTATTGTTGCCTGGTAGAGAATGTTTTTCGCAATAAGTGCGCCAAACTGTGTGCAATGAGTTTAAATAAACAAGTATTGTCTAAGTCAATGCTCTAAGTCAACGATACTGCTCGTACCAAGGAGTAAAATATACTAGGCTTCTAGTACCAAATGTATCACCAATCCAACGTTTGATTCTCTTTTTAAGAGACGTTGAGACGACATTCTGTATGCAAACGGTAGACAAGCGTAGGCAATTGCAATCGAGGATCGAAGTGCAATCACTTTGAGCCAAGTTGTTACAGAACAGATGTACATATACATAGTTGATATATGCAGATTGTATTATGTTCAATCAACTATCATGAACAATCCCTTTAAAACATTACATATTTGGGTGTAGGTAGTCTGAACCGTTTAAAGAAAAAAAAAACACTGTTATAACACTTGAATAAAAAATAAGACGGATAATTTGAAAGGCATGATGATAGATAGGTAGGTAGCTACACGAAACAATGAAGAAAAACATTTCAAATTAGTCGAATCATATACGAGTATATTCAGGTGTTATAAGAATGACATAATTATTATAAGTAAGACAAAGCCTCTAATTTAAATAATATAGTCAAAACATCCAGAAAATCCTACATTTTGTATGCTGAATAAAACTTCAGAGAGTTTACCTAGGTAAAATTGTACCTCATGAGAAAAAAACGTTTTTTCTTCTCAAAACAACTAACAGTAATTAAAACTTTACACATAAGGTAGGCAACAAACATGAGGTAAAAATAATTACAAATAGTATCAGTATCAGTACTGTTTTTCTTTCCACTTTTCCGTAATGACGCCTTTAAATACTGCTTAAAGTGTGTCGTTAGGGTGTGTTCAAACATTGATAGTATCTGACCGTTTTTCATGTAGGCACTAATTATTTATAAGGGCGTGTTCACACAGCGATAAAGACTTAAAGATTTGTGGAAAAGCAACTTAGAATCACCGTTTGACGACCGTCTTGGTGTAGTGGTTCGCGCACCGGACTTTTAAACCAGGCGGTTGCGGGTTCGAATCCCGCAAGGGGCAAGTGTTTGTGTGATGAGCACGAGCATTTGTACCTAAGTCATGGATATTTAAAAATGTATATAAGTATGTCTATCCGTTATCCCAGTCACTATAGCACAAGCTCACGCATAGTCTTGGGCTGGGTAATTGGCGTGATTGTTAAAAAAACACATTCTGCTATGAGAATGAAGAATGTGACCAATTACAAACTCTTTCAATTTAATAGAATATGTGCAGTTCGAGTCGGTAAAAGTAAATGTTAAATTGGCAAGTTTGCAGTACACAATATTAAAAAGCTGTGTGCTCTTTTTTAGAAACATTTATACGTGTGATTCCTTTTAAATTTTTAATCAATGAAATAACAATGAATTATAAGATTAAATTATCAAAATTTTCGGAAAGTTTCAACGGAATCGTACCTACCTACATGGTGAATAAGATTTTTAGTAGTGATATATTTTAAGGTTAATTTTATTTTTTTCCTGTAAATTTGACCTTTGTGGGTAGTTTAAGTTTTTTGACACTGTGCCGGATTCAAGGATTGACTAGCACTGCTTAATTTATTTGTGGATTCTTGATATTTTATTTTTGTTTTCAAATACCGACATTCTGTATTAATACCTATGACTTTTTTATTAATATCATAATTACCTATATGTACAACTTATTAATAAAAATTAAGAAAAATGACTTAATACAACACTAAAACAAAAATTATAAAAGTCCTTGTGGTAAGGTTCCTAGGATGCTGGCAGCATTACCGCGCTGGATAGCGATGCTTATACGCTGAGCAAGGTAGCTGCCAGCTCTTAGGTCACCACTGCTCGGGGTTATACAAAGGCAAGCATATCTCGCCTGCAAAATTTCGTAACCCAAACTAATTAATCCTCTGTTAGCATTCACAATTCACGTGAAAGAAAGAGCAAATTGCAATCTTCTTTTCTCGAGTATGAAAATTTGAACAAAAAATTATTTTATTTAGACTCTAATGACAGTGAAGAGACAAATGAATTTGAAAATAAGTACTTTCAATTGATGTCTTGCTTTGAGGAAGAAATACATAATCGCAAAGAGGAGCCTGAGCCTAAGTACACTCCGGCTTCTGCCTCCAAAACAAAGCTTCCGACGGTTGACATCCCTCTATTTCAGGTAAATACACCGACTATGTCACTTTCATTAATCTTTTTAAGTCTGTTATCCACCATGAAACAGCCTTAGACAATGTGCAAAAGCTACATTATCTACGTTCGTTCGTAAAGGAAGAGCCTTACAATTTAATAAAAAGCTTACCTTTGATTGGCTCGAGTTATGATGAGGCACTAACATTTTTAGATAACAGGTATTTCAATAAATCTAGAATTATATCTGAACATATAAACGAGTTGTTGGACATGCCGAACATGCCCAAGTCTACGTCTCAGTCTATCAGAGAATTTATCTCATGTATCAGGCAAAATTTAGCTGCAATAAGAAACCTCAAAGTGAATGTAGATAGTTGGGATCCAATTTTAATCAATATTGTCACCCGGAAACTAGATGCATACACCAGTCGAGCTTACCAACTGGAAAGGGATCTGGATACAGAGCCAACCATGCAACAGCTGCTTAAATTTATGGAAAAGCGGGCTTTGGCTATGGAAAACTCCCAACCTCCAGCTAAGGATACTAATCCTAAGGCAGTTCACCTCACTTTAGAAGAAGCAGAAGGTAAGGTAAATTCATGTTTTTACTGTGAAAGTACTGAACACAAACTTCATTTGTGTCATACCTTTAAATTGTTTCCGGCAACACAAAGGGTTGCATTTGTAAATAACAAAAGGTTATGCAAAATTTGTTTAAACTTGCACAAAAATAAATGTAGATCTTTTTTCAAGTGTGGAGTCTGCAAACAGCGTCATAACACACTACTTCACACTGATGAACATAAGGCCGGACCCGTCACTCTGTTATCGGAGAACAATTTTAATAATGTTTTACTCCCTACAGCCAGAGTGAAATTATTTGGGAAAGGCGGCAAGGAGGTGTATATAAAGGCAATCCTAGATTCTGGATCACAAATCTCACTTGTGACCACCAGCAAGGTGGTAGAGGTACTGGGTAGGACACCCACGCAAGCAAATATAAATATTGTAGGCATCTCAAACTCAAAAAATAATGCCCAATATTCAATTCCATTAGAAGATTTCTCTTTGAAGTCTCCATTTAAAACTTCTATAAACTTTTGTGTGGTAGACAATATTACTTGTAACCTGCCTCAGTCAAGAATTGACCCTACTGCCATAACAATTCCTCCCAACATTGAATTAGCTGACAATGAATTTTTTGTGCCTTCAGCTATAAATGTGCTAATTGGAGCCGACATATTTTTTCAGCTGCTGCTGCCATCGAGCAACTTAGCGTCGAGTGGGCAGGTGCAGTCAGCGCATCCCAGTCTGTCACTGCACCCTAGCCTCGCGCAGGCTGACCCGGACACTCAGGCACCCTATTTAATTAATACTAAGCTAGGTGTGGTGGTAGCAGGGAATTAGCCCATAATAAATAACTCGGATCCTTTATCTCTACACTGCATACATTGCGAATCTGACATTAGTGAAACAATAAACAAATTTTATGAGACTGAAAAGGTACCTCAATTCTTGTGTGAAACGTCTAGTGCGCAAGATCTCACTGAAGAATTTTTTCAGTCAACGGTAAAGCTCAATAATAACAAGTTTCAAGTAGATTTGCCTCTGAAATTACCATTAGATGATGTCAAAAACACTTTAGGTAATTCTTTTGATTGATAAGATTTTTGAGTTTAGAAAAACGCTTACATAAAAATACCAACTTGCTTGCTGAATATAATAAATTCATTAATGAGTACTTAGATCTAGGACATGGACATTATGTAGACATTGGTTCATCAAATTCAAATACTGAGCCAGTGTATTATTTACCACATCATGCAGTTATTAATGAAAATAGCTCAACCACTCGTACTCGAGTCGTCTTTGATGGCTCCATGAAAACAAACAAAGGGCTTTCTCTTAATGATGTCCTTATGAATGGACCTGTTGTCCAAAGAAGTCTCTTTGATATTATTCTTTTATATAGATTTGGTGACTATACTTTTACCACTGATATTAAAAAGATGTTTAGAAACATTCAATTAAATCCTGAACATACTGTACTACAAAACATTTTGTGGCGTTCCGATCCAAATCAGCCTATAAAATGTATATGTTTAGACACTGTCACATATGGTCTCAAAAGCTCGAGTTATTTAGCCACAAGATGTTTGTTCGAATTAGCAAATAGATATGGGGATAAGTGGCCTCTGGCTTCATTTATAATAAAAAATTGCACTTGTGTAGATGATGTTTGCTTTTCAAATGCTGATCTAGATGTTGTTGTTGAAGCCAAAGACCAGCTCATAAATATGTTGAAGGTAGCCAGTCTCGAGACCCATAAATGGTCATCGAATTGTCCAAGCATTTTGTCAAACATTCCACCTAATCAGCAAATGTTTGGAACCCTCGATGTACAAAAAGATAATGTTAAAGCATTAGGTCTCACTATAGATGTTAGGAAAGACTGTTTAATAATGCAATGCCCTCAAGCAATTGCAAAAGGTAAATTAACTAAGAGAGAAATATTAAGCTACATATCTCAAATTTACGATCCTCTAGGATTTGTTAGTCCAATAGTTGTTAAAGCTAAGGAATTTATGAAAAGAGTTTGGAGTGAAAAGCTTAATTGGAATGATACACCCTCTAAAGGGCTTGCTTTAGATTGGTCTAACTTTGTAAATAGCTTGTCTGATATGAAACCGCTGCACATTATTAGGAATATTCCTGTGCCACACTCTGCAACTGTTCAAGTTATTGGTTTTTGTGACGCTTCCTCTACAACTGGCTATGGGTGCTGCCTCTATCTGAGAGTAATGACTGATAAAGGTGACGCTAAAATTAATTTGCTTTGCTCTAAGTCGAGAATAAATCCAACAGCGAAACCTCTCACTGTGCTTAGGCTAGAGTTAAATGCATGTTTGCTATTAAGCAATTTAATAGCCAAGGTCCATGATACTTTATCGACCAAAGTCAAAATTGACGATACATACCTGTTTTCTGACTCTCAAATTGCACTGGCATGGTTAAGCACAGATCCTACAAAGCTTCAAGCTTATGTTTCAAATAGAGTTAGAGTAATACAAAGACTTACAGATAAATGGAGTTGGCTGTATGTGCAGACGAAAGATAATCCAGCAGACCTCGTTAGCAGGGGCGTTGATCCACACCAGTTGGCCGAATGCTCATTATGGTGGAATGGGCCTTCTTTTCTATTTGATAGGAAGTATAATTTTATCAGAGATACTAGTCTATTACCTGCGTCAGAAAAGATTCCTGAAATAAAGTCTGATGACAACAGAATAGCTAAAGTAAAGGCGGTTTTGTCACACAAACGCAAGACGATCTTTTTCAGTATTTAGAGAAATTTTCTGATATTACGAAAATGACACGGGTACTAGCCTACGTATATTTTGCCAAGCTGTCAAGCCCAACTTTGTTTCGCCAGATAAGTCTCTCTCTAGCCAGGAATTAAATAAAGCCTTGTCTTTAATAATTCGACGCGAACAAAATATTCATTATAAAGAGGAAATGGAGTCACTTTTAAAAGGCGACAGTGTGAAAGGTAATTTAAAACCCCTCAATCCTTTTCTTGACGAGAATAAAATAATAAGAGTTGGTGGACGCTTGCAGAACTCTGATTTACCTTTTGATCAGAAATATCCCATTATACTACCTAAACAATCTAAGGTAACAAGCCTTATCATAGCTCGAGAACATCTCAGGTTACTGTATGCAGGACCTAAGCTACTTTTAGCTAGTTTAAATCAATGGAATTAGGCAAGTTAAAAAAATAACTCAGAAATGCTTAGTTTGTTTTAGATTCAAAGCAATAGCTGCGAAGCAGTTAATGGTTTCATGGCCGAGACAAAGGGTGACCGCATCGAGACCTTTTCAAGTTGTTGGAGTAGATTTCGCGGGGCCTATACAAGTTAAAAATTCTAGAGTCAGACGTGCATTAATTACTAAAGGTTACATATGTATATTCGTATGTTTTAGCACCAAGGCTATTCATTTAGAGTTAGTTTCTGATCTCACAACAGAATCCTTTCTCGCGTGTTTCAAACGTTTTATTGCCAGAAGAGGTATTCCTAGTGAAGTCTTCTGTGATAACGCGGCCACTTTCCGTTCTGCGAGCACCCAATTGGCAGAGTTGTATAAATCAAACAATTTACCAGATCATCAAAATCAGGTGCACCGTTATGCATCAAAGCAGGGTGTAACTTTTCATTTTACACCTAGTTACTCGCCTGTCTTTGCTTCATTGGCAGAAGCCGGAGTAAAAAGTACCAAGTACCATTTGAAACGAGCAATGTTCAAATCTTTATTTACTTATGAACAATTGCTTACAACTTTGAATCAAGTTGAAGCAGTACTAAACTCAAGGCTTCTCCTACCTGTGACTTCCTCTAGTCTTACCGGCTTCGCATATTTAACTCCTGGACACTTTTTAATAGGTACTCCATTAACTCAATTGTATTGTAATTTTGTTATTTTTTATTGTAAGTTTGTAATTCAATTAATTTTACTGTATAATTTGTTCGCATGACGATGTCAAAATATTTGCCTATCGATAGATCGATTTAACATGAATGCCCATTCATGAAGTAAGAATCTTATGTGTACTACCATGTTTAATGCAAATGAAGGTTTATCTTATCTTTAAAGTAATTAGCATTCATATTTTAGCAGTAATATTTTTTAGGGTTTATTCTTAAAACAAAAAAAAACAGAAGCTGATTATATTTATTAAACCTTACATTAATAATATATTTTTATCCTAAATTCTAACTCTTCTTCTTTTTGTCTATCTACCAAAACTACGCACAATGTAAACTTGCCTTTTATCTAGCCCCAGCAAGCTAGTGCGGTGACACGATTAGGCATGTCAAGGCCCCGCTATGCAGATATCGATGTCACGATCGATGGGCTAGTGACGTGCCGCGATCACACTCGATGAAGTATTCATTGCTGCTCACAACCGTGTAGGTAGATACTCTATTTTTAATTTATAGCATGTTTGCATAACACTTATTGGGTAAATCGGAGCTGATTTTAGTCTCTAGGTTGACTATCGGTTCAATTGCTTTTGCTATTTGATTTGTATTTTGTTTTATTTTATTTATCAATCAGTCTGTTTTTTTTCTCTTTTACGATTTTAATGTTGATTTGTAAATTTATTTGTTGATTTTAAGATCTAAGATTTGAATTAGTTAGTCCTCATTGTCTTTATTTTTGTTTTTTTTTCCACTCTATCTGGTTCATACTGTGTACATGTCTGGTACATGCATTTTTAGTTTTATAGTCTAGATTTAATAATTTTTACCTCTTACTCTAATCATTTTAGGACTGTAAAATGTTTTGTGTACCTAATAATAATTTTTAAAAAAAACTCTTATTTAATGTTACTCAAAATCATCATTGCAGCCTGTCTCTGTCCAATATAGTGAGAGAAAAAAACATATTTATATCCATATTTTGTAAAAATAATTACAGTATGTATCACCTACTGTGATTATTTTTGATTTTGTTACTAGCTCTGATTACCTAGCCAAGTTAGCTGTAGAATAGATTGCATCTTGTCTCGGGGCCCTGCTTATAAACTTTTAAAGACTAAATAAACGCTAAATGCAAAGCGGGAAAAATATCAAACGCCAGCTTAGCATGATAGAAAATGAAAAATGACCTTTAAAATTCTTAACTTTACCTTTAAAAGTTACTGGAGATAAATTCAACCAACATTTTCATACTATAAATACAGGGTTACCTACATTGCACAGGGTTGCCAAAATTTAAAAAACGATCTACGGAACGATTTAAAGAAATTACTTTATCGCCATTATTTTTAATCGACGTTATTTTATTCGAATAACATCCAGTTTACTTAAAATATCCGAAAATAAAGTAAATAGAGAGATAACGACCCTTTTGCGCACGATAATGACAATGAATGTATTGCACTTTTTAGTTGATCGTTCTGTAAATATTGTGGTACGTATTTTTCTATAAATGTGTTAAGTTATCCAAGTGTACAATTTTTAACAGCGGATAGGAATAATACAGTGATAAATGTTTTTTTTGTTTCTATACAGTGTGTCCGGGTTTCAACCAGCGTAAATTTAAAGACCTTTTATGTATCAAATGTTAGAGACATAATCATAATGAAATATTTTTTTACATAATTGCAATTGCAATTAAAATACATTTTTGGATATAGTTTGTAATATAACTGTTTTTTTCCGTTAATATGACGGTAAATAATTTTGAATTGATTAGAACCCAACATGTAGGATTTTTGTCGATAACATTTGATGAATTATCGCTATTAAAAGCCCAGAAACACTGTTTAGTTCGATCAAGTTGCTGATTCTGAGTAACTTCTAAAAAATTGACACCCCTGTGGCAATGTAACCCAGTAATTTCAAAGACATCTAATTGGAAGTCGATGCTAAAAATAAAAATGTACAGTGGCACAAATTGATTCAACAGAAAGCTCTGAATACAGCGCTATCGTCATCAAGCTTTTCGTATTACATAATTTATTTACAACTTCTTCGTTCGATGCTCGTAACGACTTTCTTGGTGCATTTGACGGCAATCCAGTTAGTAACTAACTGAATGGATAAAACAAAATTAAAATACGTTTACTTTATGGAATAGCTTATGATTTACCTTGTTACTTAATTTTCCATTTGTTGATGTAAAAGATAAAAGAAGAAAAAGAACTTGCGATAATCATATTATTAGTTTTTGGGGTTACGTACACAAGGGTAAAACGGGACCCTTTAACTAAGACATCGATGTCCGTCTGTTTATCTGACTGTCGCTAGGCTGTATCTCGTGAACCGTGACAGCTAAACTATGTTTTTTTAACAGATTATGTATTTCTGTTGCCGCTGTAACACCAAATATCCACGCGGGGCTTTCATACAATAAACGTGATTTTGCTCGATATTAAATTTAAATGAAATGGCAACGTAGACGTTTGAAATATTCACACAATATAGGTATTTATTAAATTAAGCTCCCTAATTTAAAAATAAAGGGAACATGACCATTTTCAGTTTCACCAACAACATTCAGTGAATGTCATTCGCACACACACACAGAAAAAACAAACCTATCGAGCATGGAGTATACAAATTGCTGTATTTTTAACCAGGACACAGTATTGAAAAGTGCTCATCACTCAGAGAACAAAGCATGCCGATCACCAGTCACCGCGCCGTTTATCAAGTGAACAGGGACAGAGTAACGAAGTTGATTATGAGGGAAATGTGCAACAGCGTGCCGGGATTCACGGCTCGTTTTTTTTTTTCGAAAAGTGGTAGCGATTTGTATTCAGGGTTCAACCACAGTCAACAGCCAGATGAGCGGTAAACCTTTCCCACTATTCCCCATGTTATAATTTACAACCAGGCATGAAGTATCAGATCTTATCACTAGCGGCTGAATTTTATCATTATCATTTTCTTGCCCTGATACTAGTTCATTGAGATCGTCGTAGTCGAAGAGTACTGCTTACAGCAAAGTACGTTTCAAAACTATTTAACTAACTTTGATTTTGTAGTGATACGTGGATATCGTCTCTACCAACGTTGGATTAGTAAGAGAAGTGAGTGTAGACGAAGTGGATATGGCAGTTAATAGTATGAAGAGAGGGAAAGCAGTGGGGCCTGATGGCATACCAGTCGAAGTATAGAAGTTGCTAAGAGTAGATGGATGGAAGTGGTTGGCTTTATTCTTCAATAAGTTGTTGCATGAGGAAAAAATACCCGATGATTGGTGCAACAGCCTATTGGTACCAATCTTTAAAAATAAAGGAGACGTGCAGGAGTGCAACAACTATCGGGAATAAAGCTAATGTCACATAGTATGAAAAAGTAATTGAGAGACGAGTGAGAGAGGAGAGCGTCATTTCACAGAACCAATTTGGCTTTATGCCTGGTCGAGGAACAACGGACGCCATATTCGCCATTCGCCAAATGTGTGAAAAATACAGAAGTGCGCATAAAAACCTCCACATGGTGTTTGTTGACCTCGAAAAGGCCTATGACCGAATACCTCGTGAGGTCCTGTGGTGGGCTCTTAAGATGAAAGGAGTGCTTGGAAAATACCTGCGTTTGATCAAGGCAATGTACCACAGATACAGTACCTAAGTCCGGTCCGCTGTCGGCACGACCACGAGTTTCAATGTGGCTGTAGGCTTGCATCAAGGATCAGCGCTAAGCCCCTACCTCTTTCTTATGATATTGGATGCCCTGACATCGGACATACAGAAATAGGCCCCTTGGTGCATGTTGTTTGCCGACGACATTGTGCTCGTTGCCGAAGACTCTCTTGAGGTCCAGAGCAGACTGGAGTAATGGCGACAAAGACTGGAGAACGTTGGCCTTAAAGTCAGCAGAACCAAAACTGAGTATCTGTTCTGTGACTTTCGCGGTCTCTCCAGTCCTTTACCTATAACCCTTGCAGGAATGCCCTTACCAGTCTGTTCCGACTTTCGGTACCTCGGGTCTATCGTGCAAAATGACGGCGATATTGACAGGGACATTAAACATCGAATCAACGCAGGTTGGATGAAATGGAGGCAGGTCACAGCAACAACATGCGATCCACGGATGCTCTTAAGATTGAAGGGCAAAATTTACAAGACCATCATAAGACCTGCCTTACTGTACGGATCAGAATGCTGGGCCGTTAAGAAGATGAATGAAAAACGACTGCTTGTAGCGGAGATGAGAATGTTGCGATGGATGTGTGGAGTGACAAGAATGGACAAAGTAAGAAATGAATATATAAGGGGAAGTTTGCAAGTGGCGCCTGTGACAGAAAAGATGACGGGAAACCGTTTATCTTGGTATGGACACGTGATGAGAAGAGAGGAGAATCATGTGACAAAAAGAGTGATGAGTATGAATGTTAGTGGATGGAAGGGAAGAGGCCGACCTAGAAAGAGATGGATGGACTGTATAAAGCATGATATGATTGTGAAAGGAGTGGATGAGTCAATGACGAGTGATAGGATTGTATGGAAGAGAAAAACATACTGCGCCGACCCCAAATATAATGGGAACAGGGCAAGGGAATGATGATGACGTGGATATCGAATGCAATCTGAAGATTAGACAGTACAGTCCAATAACGTATGCCTGAGACACTAGTACTGAACAATCGAACCCGCACGTCTGACAAGTTTGTGTGCGACCCTCCTTACATCCCGGCAAGACGTGCGGGAGGCGAGGAAGCACCAATCGATTGACGCCACTGTCCGGGACCTCGTCCAGTAACCAGCGTGCTGACCACTAGACCAACGAGGCAGTATGCAATAGGTCCCGGATTTGAATCCCGGGTCGGGCCGAGAGTGTTTGGGTTTTTCTGTCTTGAAATTAAATTACTCAGACACAGCTCCGGAGTCAGGAAGTTGGTGGTGTTAAGTGTTAACACCCCCGTGCCTCGGAAAGCACGTTAAGCCGTTGGTCCTGCGCCTGATCTCTACGGTCATGTCGGACTGCCGTCTTACCGGAGGAGGAACAGAGAGTGCACCTGTGTATTGCGCACATACTATGGGGTATGTCCCACAGTTGGCTAATCTCTGTTGAGATAGGCCGCTGTAGTCGAAATTCGGCTAGGAGGACATTATTAGGAAATACACTTCTTAGCATCACCACTCGTCCCCGCTGACATCTAGCGTACCTCGCCTCCCGCACCTCCGGCAATCGCAGAAGGGTCGCGCATGAACTTATCGGACTATAGTATTATCAACTTGGCTGTGTTAAGCTTGTCCAAAAATAGACAGGTTAAAAAAAATAACCCTTAAAATTCGCGGCGTTTGTAGACAAACATTAACTCTCACAGCGAGTGGAAACGCTACCAAATAGCGACATTCCCACGTTATCTTACAAGCTCATGTGTTACCGTGTCGTATCAAACGTGTCTGGTGAATAGTTTCCGCGCGATACGACCGCACACCAGTCCGCTAACTAAGTATGGAACTGTATTTTGGAACCTAGAACTTAGCTAAAGTACTGCAACAAAATAAATTACATTTTTGAAGTTTGCAACAAAAAATTGCGACCATCATGTTACAATTTTTGAATCTTGAATATTGTTCCTCCGTGGCACAATAACTATCTGAAGGATGACAAAAATAAACATGTAACTTGAGAACTGAAAAATGTGCAAAAATGTGATATATATAATGGCTTACCATTGAAGTCAAAATATTTTATCATTTTGTAGAGTAACTGAGTTATCCTCCAACTTTAAAGGCCTCGTTCTAGCTCTTTTTCAAACTAAATCTACTGTGTGATTATATTATTTGTAACCTTAAATAAATATTTTGAATAATTTTATACATGGATTACACGGCTAGTAAGTAGGTAAATAATCAATTCAACACTATCAATTCTAAAATACACAAGTGAATGTGTTAACATGATCGATCAGCACTGGTATCGGCAGTCCGTCACGTAAAAACCGCTCAGTTAGCTTAGCGCAGAAAGCGGAGCAAGCGAACGCGGCCCATTCAGCTATCGCACGGAAGCCATTATCGCTGCCAACCTGCATCGCTACACTATGGTTGCCATAAGTAAGGTGGATAATAGGAAATTCCTACCTTGATGGAACCTACCTACCTAGGATATTGCATGAAACTGAAGGGTTTTTTTGTAAATCCTTTTTTGTATTGTAGTTTAAACTTTCACTCGGCTCTCTCACTGTTAGTTATGATATATGTTATTAAGTTAACCAATAATGGGAATGAAGTGTCAGTCGAAAGTCGAACATGTGTAGACTTTGATTTTGTATAGCGTGGTGAATTATACATTGATCCGTCTGAGATTCTTGCAGATAAAATGATTTCTACGGTAATTTCCAAGCTGCTCATCAATATCATCTGTCACAGAACCTATGAAACTGAGGCTAAACCGTGCAAAGCATCAAAATGTTTTTAGCATTTATGTATCAAAATTGTAAAAAAAACATTTGTATATGCGGCCACTAATAAAACATTCAAAACGGTCTAAACTTTTTAAAACAAATGTATGGTCACCCCAGCTAAACCACAAATAAATCCTATCCACCGCAGAATAATGCACCTAATACGTAAAGTGGCAAAGTTGGATTTACAGCGGCATAACAGCTTGTAGCACGCAAACTACAGTGATTTTCGGCGAATGACGAGGCAAGGTTTTACTTTAGCGACTTATTGACGTAGAGTGGTACGTTTGTTCAAGGAGATTAATGCCACTACTGCAAGTTACATCGTTTTTAAGCAAATTCGATTTCATTATTTAAAAATCAAGTGCGAGTCGGACTCGCGCACTGAGCGTCTGTTAACATTGTTTTTTTTTCTACAATGTGACTATAAATTGTCGGCTTTAGGACTTTTTCTTTACTTGTGCGGTAGGTCTTATATTCTTGCCATATTTCATGATTCTAGGTCTATGAGAAGTAAGGTTTTGTTTCCCCTGCGAAATGTAAGAAAATACAGCTAAAATGCCTTATATTTGGATTGCGTTAACATAGAAGCTTAACTTTTTACAACTGCAAGGAATGCATTAATTAGTATTTGTTGTTAATTTCAACTTGATACCTTCTTATTAACTTTACGTAACTCTCTACAGGTGAAACAGTTTTCGGTTCAGTAATAATTGAGTGGCGACACCTCGTACCCCGACTCCCGAGGGCTCGGCTTAACTTATTAGGCCCTCACCTCTTGTGCTTGCCTTAACCGGCCGGCCAAGAGTGGAGATCGCAGAAACTATGCTCCAGGTGGGAAGTGTAAAATGTCATAACGCCGGGGGCCTGCTGGCTGGTGCGCTCAGCACTGACCACCTGCACCCCGCAGACTAAATTCTCTACAACCCTAGCCACTCACATCAATGTTCCTGCCTTACTACCTACCTGGTAGCTATTATAGGCGGTCTATTTAGTGGGCGGCGAGTCACCGTCTGCCGTGATTATCGAGATGAGACATTAGATATGGCAGGCGTCCTGTCCTGTAATCAATATCCCGGTAACCAGTCCACCAATTTCCCATCTATAGAACCAGTATAAGTTCCCATCTTCTCCGCAATAGTCACCAGTTAGACCCACAAGGGTCGGTTAGAATCTATTCAAAAGAGATTTCTTTGGCACCTGTCATATCAGTGCAAATTTTGCCAAACGGCTTCCTTCTTACAACTCACGATTAGATTTCTTTAAAGTCACAACGCTGGAAAACCGCAGGAATAATTTAAATTTAATGTTTTTGTATGAAACAATTAACATTCATATTGATTGCTCCGATCTCCTAGCACAGATTAACTACAATGTACCATACAAGTTGGCACGGCTATCCAGATACTTGCCGTTTAAGGCAAATAGTTTAGGACTGACCTAGGTCATTTTCAACTATGAACAGGATTCAGTCTCATTACAGTAAACTATCTCGCTTAAATGTCTTGTCATACTCACTACGTAAATTTAAATCGACTGTTACGAAGTTATTTGCTGTTTCGTACCGAAATATATTTTGTTTATTTTCTTATGTAGGTAGGCTACGCAATTTGGAAGGAATGTTCCATTTCTCTTTTTTTTGTATGTGTTCTTTCTACTAGCAACATTTCCTTCCGATCTGAGGTGTTTTTGCTTCCAAGTGCATCGCAACTATGCGACGTTATAAAATTAAGTATGCGAAAAGAAACACAACTGATCGGCCGTTTCGATTGAGAGGACACGCGCACCAGTGGCTCTCGGTAATCCCTATTCGGCACTCAAATTTCGCGTGTGTCAGTGAAAATTGGAAGGAAAATACAAGAACACGCACCTATGGCCGGTTAATAAATTGTGTGTTAAACAAAACCATCAATATCTACGCCCGGCCGGGCCTGTGTATCTCCCCGCGGAGGTAGCAAAAACGTACCTACGCGCGGCGCACCTACGTAGGTGCTAAAACAAGTTGCGTGTCGCTACCGGCCAGAGCCACGCTCGCGCGTTTTATTCACCGGCGGCCGCGCGGCTACGTTGCTGGCTGGACGAGAATGAATAAAGTACTAGAAAGGCGCTAGATGGCGTTAGAAGCTTCTCGTAGCAGTCAACCCTATCGCGTCGCGTGATATTACGTCACTGAATAGGTTTAGTGTATTATGAATCATATTCCAGAGCAATAAGTATGAAATTATCTTGCAATGGATTTTTGTAGGTGTCTACACGAAAATGTGCTTGACTCTGAGGCGAACTAAATTACGCCATATTGTTGACGACATTGAGTAGACATTTCTTTGAATACAATTGCTAAGTCATACTTCTGTACGAAGTACTAGTATTCTGTGGCCCGGCCGGGCCGTGCACGCGGCAGTCGCCAAGGAGACGAGGTATGTGGCTAGTTAGTATTAGAACACATAATTGTTAACATTTGCCAAAGTAAAGTACATTTTAATTAACTTGTTATTAAGTTTAAAGTAAATATTATTTTAATTTGTAATTACTCCTGTAGTGCAGGTGACTACAGTTTGTTTGACTTTAATGTATATTACGCAAGCCGTGGCAGCCTTTAATTAAGGCAACACTATAACTATGTGGTCATTCCTTGTATGGCATGTTTGTGAAGTGTGTATGCTTTGTTGGTTGTCCTTAAATAAATAAATAATTTCAAACATCACGTCAACAAATGAACTCACAAGCCACACAACACCTTTTTATAATAAGCATTCTCTTAATAAAGCCTCGGCATCGTAAAACAATCAGAGATAAAACAGCATACAATTCCAAATCAGAGAAAACCCAGGTACGGACAGGAAAACTCAAACGTGGACGCTCCATGCAAACTAGGCGGCGCATTGTAGCAGACAAGGCGAAGAAAACCGAACTTACCGATTGTCGCTTACCATCAGGTAGAATTACGACAAAATGTCCGTCTATTATTTTAAAAAAAATGGCAAGACGTGAAGCGAGATCAAACGCGAGGCTCAAGACCGAACGCGATGGAGGACTGTTGGGGACGCCCTTTGCCCTTAGGTACGGACAACAGCACCACAAAATAGACACTGTGTATGCAGTTGTAATAGGGGTGATTTTGCAACAAAACTGTATAGTCTGACGTGCTGGCCACTGTACATTACTTTTATCTCTTCATAGATTAAAAATCCGGCGAGACGGCAATCCGACATTGGATGAGAGAGATCATGCGCAGGCAGGATTAACGGCTTGACGTGCTTTCCGAGGCACGGGGGTGTAAAGACTACCAACTTCTAACTCCGGAGCTGTGTCTACGTAATTCCAAGACAGAACACTTTCAGCCCGAGCCAGGATTCGAGCCCGGGACCACGTGGATAGTACCCAGCGTGCTGACCACTAGACCAACAAGACAGTCCAAATAAAACACTATCAAGAATGCAAGATTTTCTTCGGTTTACTTAGTTATGCTTACAGTACCATATTTTATTTATTAATTTAATTTGGGACACCAACAGGTTACATACAAACATTAACCGGCACACTTAATCTAAACGGAGTTGCATCTGGTATGCAACCCAACCCAATTATAGGTGAACACGACATTGCTAGATAGGTATACTCATTTAACAATAAAGGTTCAATTACAAAAATAGTGTATGCTAGTGAGGGAATATTTATATAAAATTTAAATTAAAAACATAGCACTTCAATGCTACCGTTG
Source organism: Pyrausta nigrata (assembly GCA_949316185.1). Taxonomy (NCBI): domain Eukaryota; kingdom Metazoa; phylum Arthropoda; class Insecta; order Lepidoptera; family Crambidae; genus Pyrausta; species Pyrausta nigrata. The sequence goes on from OX438943.1 coordinate 14,372,973, forward strand.
ATAAAATGACTGGACTTTGCTTTTGTATATTGTATATTTGTAATACAATCATTTTGTAATGGCGATGAATCTACCTTGTATTCTACTGACTTGTTTACACATTTACATTTGACTGCCAGCATCAGCAAATATGCGTGTCTATTTGAGAACGTTTCGCGCGAACGCTCCCACCATTGCTACCGTTGCACTAATTACTGGTTGGCCCCATTCTGAATGATGCAGTATGCAGCTCGCGTACGCCCTTTCAGTGGAAACCGACATGTACTGAACCTCAATTGTAACACGCTTTTAACGAATTTGACTCTTAGTTCCGTAGAATAAGGCCGATGAAACGCGAACAAAATAACAATCAGTGTTGCAGTGTAAAACTGTAACATGAAAGGTTAATCAATTCGGAGATTGCCACCAATATTTGTGGTATTTTAACCGTGTATATAAAATATAAACTGTGAGTCCAGGTTTCGACTATCTCCCCCCCTCTTGAAATGGCAGCCATTTTAATATTTTTTTTAAAATGCTATTTCTATGGATCTGGAGGTCCTAAAAGTTATGAAAATGATTATTTGGAAAGGTAACGCCTTTCAAGTGAAATAAATATCAATTCAAAATTATTAACCGTAATAGAGAAAAAAAAATATTATTAATCTTGCAAAAAATTTAATATATGTAGTTCGTTTTTTAAACCTATTACAAAACTAAATATATTATTGCACTTGAAAAAAGACGCCTCTGGCGGTCGTTTTTTCAAGTGCAATAATATATTTAGATTGCAAAGCTTACCATTAAAAAAACAGTAATTTATCGTATTACAAAACTAAACAAAAATGCATTTTTTTTTAATTCTCAAAAAAAATGTTTGCCAAAAAATAATTCATTTGGTATATGTATTTAAAATTTGGTAAATAAAAGGCCTTTCAATTATCGCTAGTCAAAACCCGGACACCCTGTATAGGTAGGTACTGGTAGGTACTGAACGATAATTTCATAAAGTAAGATAGATTTTCAATGGAATATGGGCCTACATTACAACAATCCAACGAGCCAAATTTCAACCAATCTGATCAGAGATTAGCCAACTGCGCGGGAGATATACGAGTAATAGTGCATAATATCCAAGTGTTCCTTCACTCTCATAGTTCGGTGTGACGGTAATCCGACATGATCAGAGAGAGATCAGGCGCAGGATCGAGCCTACGTACACGAGGCACGGGGGTGTTCACACCACTAACTTCCTGACTCCGAAACTGTATCGGCCTGACCCGGAATTTGTACCTGGGACCTCATGGATAGTAACCAGGGTACTGACCACTAAACCGACGAGGCGGTCACAGTAAATGTGCATGAATAATAAGTAGAGTCTAAAATCAGTAAGTATTCATATGCAAAGTCTGCTGCAATATTTTTTACCTACGTGTTATGATTACATCCCATTCACGCACGATTTTATAAAGCATATTTCCCATCGTTTTTTTTCGGTTTTCTTGCAAGTTTTTACGAAATCAAATTGAATTTCGCTTACAAAAATTAATCGACTGTGTCATCCGGTGGGACTCGAACCCACGTCCCTTCGCCATCCGGGCGAGTGCTCTTACATTCCCACCGGATGACACATTCGATTAATTTTTGTAAGTGAAATTCAATTTGATTCCATCGGTTTCTATCAAATAATTACGGTAACCTAACTTCAAACTGCACGACAATGCTTTTGTAAGGTTGTCAAGAGCTTTAAAAGAGCCGTATAACAACTTTTTCCCTATTTGTTTCGAAGCGAATGCTGTTTAATATCACGTTTTGTTTCTAAGCCCTACTGTGTAAGAAATTGTACCCACATTATCTCGGCCCTTGGCGTCTCTATCTCTCACGCTGGGTGGCGAGCTTGAGTGAGTGAGACACCATGAGTTGAGAGTACATCGTCATGCAGAGTAGGGGTTCTGAACGGGAACGAGGAAACAAAGCGCAGATAAATGAGGTACGGTCCCAGTTAAAATTGCAACTTGCATTATGTTGAGTACAGACTGAATACAAAACGGGACCAACGCTATGGAAATCCCGTTTTGAAAAACGAAATACTACGACTGTTAATTGTACAATGACAAAAGAATCTACAGAGCAGGGAAACACGACTTCAGGACTTGAGAATGGTATTTTTGGTAAATCAACAGAACAATTTATATGAAGTTTTCTTAACCCTAAATACAAAACTAAGTAAAATACCTTTACCTTCTAACAAATTAAGAAATATCACAGCACAGATGACAAGTCATTTATGCATGTAACTACTTACATGCACGTCCCAACATATTTATAGGCCCTACCTACCACTGCTTTGGAACAAATCGTGGATAGTGCTGAAAAGAAGCAGTGATAGAAAATCAGTTATAGAGGCGATTTGGCAACAAAATAGCTGGGCAAGTGCGAGTCGGACTCGCGCACTGAAGGTTCCATACAAACAAAGGTTTTTTTCGATGTAATCGCAAATTCGCAGTATTCGGACTTTTTCCTGTACTTGTGCTGCTAGACCTTCTTTCCTTCTTGCCTCTAGGTCCAAGGGAAATACCCCATAGTTTTTGATTCCCCTGAAAAATGATAGAAAAAAAATAGGGCAAAAATGGCCGTATCTTTTGATTGCGTTGAATTAAAAGCTTCGTTTCATCGTGCAGCTTCAAGGGACCATAGACATAAGTATTTGATGTTAATTTCAACTTTACTCGTTCCTGAGAAAAAGGTTTTTGACAGACAGACGGACAACAAAGTAATTCTACATATATAAGGGTTCCATTTTTTTCTTTTGGGGTACGGAACCCTAAAAATATAGTCTGATACGCTGGCGACTGTAAGTGGCTACTTAAGGTTAGCGACAAATATGGGTTTAAAATCGTTTCACAGGAAAAACGTTTTTGAATTAAGAATCCCACCACAGTTATTAGAATAACGCGTCATTGTAAGCTGTTATAGAGCGGTTATATTACTTCCTTTAGATATCTAAAGGCAGTTATAGCTGTAGAAAATATTAATTCTAAAACCTACTTTACAAATTACAGCTTTCATATCGTTATTACTGTAGATGCAATTATGATACGAGCGATCTATTGCGTTTGCCGAGTTAAAACGATAACGATTAACGATAGCTGTAACTGCAGTGCGATGCGATAATTCACACACAACTCGCCTTCACCCAGATTTGATGAGAAATACATATCTAAACAGGATGTTTATAAAGTCGAGTATTTCTTCGAACGCTTACATCAGCTACAAATTACAGTGATTATCTGAGAACCGATCTGATGTAGGGTGTGGGGTATACGGAGAGAAGCCCAAGCTCAAGGTTAGCGTTAACCTGAAGACGGCGTCCTCATCTTCCAAGCCGAAGTCTTTGCAATCAACAAATGCGTAAAGATAAAATTGGAAAGGAGGCTTCGTAACCAAAACATCTACATCAACTCTGATAGCCAAGCAGCACTGCTGGCTCTAGAATCCTTTGAACTAAACTGAAAACTAGTTCAAACATGCAACAGAAACCTAATTGACCTGGATAACTCCAATAAAGTAACACTTACATGGGTGCCAGGGCATTCTAACATATACGGTAATGAAGTAGCAGACGAGCTCGCCAGAAAAGGAACCGACAACCCTCAAATCGGCCTAGAACCGTTCTGTATTATCAAACAAAGAGCCACTACACTTCTTACTAACCTTTGTAAACAAGAGGCTTTCGAGTTGTGGAAGTCAAGAACACTCTAAAGCGTCATACAAGGGTAAAACAACAAAGTATCTAAAGAACTGCTAAAGCTCAAAAGAAACAAAACATGTGCAATGACCAGAATATTGACGGGTAACTGCAAACTCAACAAACACATGGCAACCATGAAGTTGACCGAGGACGCAAAGTGCCGTTTCTGCCACTCAGCAGAAGAAACGGCTATGCACATACTCGGCTCGTGCGGACCGCTTATGAGCAAAAGAAGTATCCATTTGGGATAACAGAACTCACTCCCCGAAAAATCTTTACACACCTCTTTTCAAATTCGGCTTTATGTCGAACTCATTCACCAGATCTGCGATTCGACTTTGGAATTCCCACCCTCCCTTGCGGGATTCCAACCTGCAACCTCTGGTTTTGTAGTCCGTTGACAATTGTGATTGATCGTCTTAACTCTGCCCGTGGGAGGTGCTGGTTGCCAGTGTAGGTATTATATTTATATTTTTTGCCTCTAGGAGGATTCAAAAATGGGATAGTTCAAAATGTATTTGTTATAGTTTCAGAAAGAAAGTAACTATCTTTTTTTGAGTCGTAGTCAACCTACGTTTCATTGAACTAACTTCAAACACTGAAATACTTAATCCAACGCCAGTGCGTGTCGAACTCGCATTAATAAAGGTTCCGTAGCAATTAGTTTCATAATAGTTATACTTGGGCTACCCAAGCTCATTGCGTTCTTATGGTAGCAGTAAAAATTATGAAGGTATTGCATAAAATGTTGTTTTGATCCACCAAGTAGTTCGGATTAAGTCGGGAAATAGTTAATGATACAGAGAAAATACTTTGGTAGGTCCAGTTATGTTTGGAAACTATAGTTATAATGATACCTGTAAATGGTGGTAAAACGCAATTCATTTACAATAAGGGTTCTTTCTGGTTCTTCCATTAAAATAAGATAGGGTATTTGTTACTGGTTTAAGTATCTTGTCTATTTATTTTTGTAAGCCGAATCACATCGACTCGATAAGCTGTAGAGTACTTTACTTGTGATTTATTTGAGGTCAAATATATAAAAAATATTGAGTGGGCAACTTTATGACGTTCTAACGTAATCCTAATAGGTTCCGAAATTGCGGTGTGCAACATTTTGAAGTACTTAATACGTTTGTACATACTTACTTACGTTACAGTAACATTATGAGTCACATAAAAAGCTCGTTGCTTTACGTATTGTAAATTAAACACGAATAGAAAATATTTTCATCGCAGCCTAATAATATAAACAAATACTACCACAATTACATGGGCTTCATGCTGTACATAACTAGGAAAAACAATAAAAACACATACCCATGAAGCAGGAGGATATCTCGGGAACGGTGCGATCCCCTTCGTGGCGACATTGCTTGGTAGGTCGTGCTTGATCCCTCTCTTCAGACGTTGTTTTCTTCTCTCCCGTGATTTACTTCTTAGCATAAGAGCTGCCTGCATACTTGCCAGTTTTGTGGCCTTAGGAGAGCTCGGTAAGAAAACTCAGCCAGAGGCTACGCACTTGCCAATACACTTCGGCCGCACTATACTAGTGATGTCTGTTGTTCACTTTATTTACACTTTACAACTGTTATTTATCACCGGTCGTAACGTTATTTTAGCAGTTTTATAAACTATTTCTAGCGCGTCCCTAAACGACTTGTTTTTTTAGTTAAGATTAGCTATTATTTACACGTCAAACATCAATACCCTTCTAATATCCCATCACAGTAATAACTACTTTCGGAATCTCACTTAAGAATGCTTTAGAATTGGATTGAGATAGGCACAAGAAAGGCGCGAACTATGTTTAGTTATAGCTAATTGAACGATTTAATTATAGTGGTCGTTACCTTAAATTACGATATGTTTTTTTGGTGAGAAGAATACGTAATGGAAGCAAGCGCAATTTGGCGTTGAACGTTATTTTAATTTTAAGTTGAACAGTTTTATTGCATTGGTTCAGCTTTATCACTCATGTCTCGTTCCGCACATCAAGACGCAGTCTCTGGTTCTTTGACACCTGCCATCTGACGCTGCTTTCCGATAGGTATCGCTGTTTCATGGCCGGCCCACTTTTGTCACTTTGTTAAACAACACTTGTGAATTGCACATACTATCGACGAAACCTTTTCAGGCACCACACTTTTAAATAGAAACGAAAAATGGAATGGCGAGCAAATAACGGCGTTAAATAAAGGTGACGCACGTATATTTTACGACATAGTTGCATTGCCTTAACAATCATGCTTGTACATTAAATCTATAAATACAATTTCTGAACATAGAGACTCAATACTAGCCGCTACAATTTATAATTTCACAATAATACAACATTTACCTGATCATGCTTAGACTAGAATAAAATAGGAGCCAAATAAGTTTGTATTTGTAAAATCAGCTGAAAAACGCCATATCTTTCCAGCGATCAATGTAATGAATCCAATAAGACCAGGTGATTTGCAATCTCGCTAGAAGGCAAATCAAAAGGCAAAGCTTTAAAAGTGGTAAAAATCGTTCGCTTGGCGTCCTACTCGTATACATTGTGAGCTAGCTGATTATACACAAACAAGCTTGTTTGACACGTACCGATTACAGACACTGAGACACACATGACAGGTAGTACCTCGGCGTCGGCGGCATTGCATGGCGAGTGTGGCTCGGAGACGAGTGCCGAGAGTGGACGGACGGGCGGCGCGAGGAGTCGGGACTCCCAGTGCTGGCAGGAGTATGCGCGGACGCCGGTCGGCGCGGGGTGCGGGGGGCTGTGCGGGTGCGGGCTAGGCGGCGCGGGCTGGCGGCCGTGCTGGCGCGCCTGTTGCCAAATATGAAATAAACAATAATTATTATTATTCCAACTATCACACCAATTACCTACCCTAAACGGAAGCGGAAGCGTGTGATATTCTAACTAAAATAACGGATAGACTTAAATAAGTTTATAAACATTCATCAATTTAGTATTAGTATTTCAAATTAATACTTAGCCCAAAAAGATATGACTGATAGAGAAGATGCCACAAGGCCAACTTTTTGTAGATGTCTGGTTATGGACTATAGTTAATAAACATTGATGCACTCACGAGTTTCTTTACGACTTTGTGTTTCTTTTTTTTGTAAATATTTACTGGGCGATAAAGAGTAAGTATATATCTCTTAAGACCTTAAACTCAATTATGTATTCTGGCAAATAGACTTTCTGATCTCTGATTCAACTCAGCAACATGTGTATGTCTAACCTTATTCGCTAAAATGTCAAGTTGGTAGTCAAATCACATTACCTTACGGCCCGCGAGCGACGCACCGCCCGCCGCTGCGTACATGCACCGCCGCCGCGCACCGTTCAGCTAGCGCGGCCCATGGCTAGCACGCGACGCGCTCCGGCGAGCAGCGCGTCGGCGCCGTGTCGCCCCACCGCATCAGATCAACTGGCGCACACCTATAATACCGATAACCGTTAACGTTGCTGGGTGCACATCACTATTGTTAGTTTTTGTGTGACAGCAGTAACTGTCATGAAGTTTCGTTTTATAGTTTTTTTTAAACATTTGTATTTTCTTAATTATTTTTGGCTGTATAACTCAATATTGCGAAGTTTGAAATGATAATAAATAAAATGGTTGATACTAAAGTATTTACTTGTTAGCAATAAAGGTACACACGGCTACACGTCAAAATACCCCTCTTTCACCTTGAGACCGCATCCGTTCCATAACCAATAAAAGCTGTTCGTAGTTCACATGGGTAACCTGACGTGCTGTCATCTGTACCATGTTTGCTTTCTACTAATAATACAACACAACAGAACCAGCTGTTTAAAAAAAATCAATATAGGTATACATATTAGTTAATTTATTATGTAGGTACTTAGATCAATATTATTAAATTCAAATGAGTAAAGTCATATGAATTAATATTTACTTATGTGAAAAGTGTTAGTCTGTCAACGTCTTTGACTGACAAATGAAGAATGATGTTTTAACGAGTATAATAATAACAATAATTTTATTTAAACGAGTTGTCGTGAAAGTCGGCCTTAGTGTTATTTTAGATCTAGTATAAAAATAAATGTTTATGACATACATAAAAGCTTAATTTAGTTCTTATTATCAACATAATAGCCATAGAAATTATAAAAACAATTATGTTATGGGCTGAGTATTTCATAGAAGCAACTTATTCATGAGAATTACATTAAAGATTCATGACACATTGTTGTTTGTCGGCAACACAATACAATAAACAACAGTTTATACTTTTTATTTTATTCATAAATAATTAATCTAAAGAAAATCTGGAACATATACTTATTGTTAAATTTTTCATGGAATTTACCTGCAGTTATTTTAATGGGGTGTTATTAAATTCAGAGCCCAGATATTTTTATCATATACATAACAGACACTGGAAATCAAAACTTGGAACTATAAGTATATGAATATTACACTTTAAGTTACAATAAATACCATATCAATTTTAAAATAACAAATCACACATTTTAAAAACTCTGAGGATGAAAAACAAGAACAAATTTACACGCTGAGTAATTGTGGCTACAGCGTATGTAGATTAAGTAAGGTCATATTTGAGTGTGTGAATCGTAGACAAAACGAGACAATCGTACGCTTAATAAAATATATTACTCCTAATAATATGTCGTTATTTGCCGTTTTAAAGGTAATTTGAAAGTATGTACAATTTAACAGTGAATTACAGTCTGAAAAAAAAGTTGTGAATTTGCGTGGGAATTTATTTCAAGTGCAACAACTAACTTTAGATAAAAAACTGAATGCTTATCACTTAAAAATATATTTTTAACGATGTATGTCAATTATTTTAAATACAGATGAACCTTCTCTTTTCGAAATATTTTGAGATCCATTTTGTGTTACCGAAATCTACATTTGACAGATCAATTAATTTGAGTATTTGATCCCACCGCATCTATGCCCCATATGTTGCAGCTAAGTAATTACTCGCGAACGCGGGCGAACGGTTCATATTTAGCAGAACAACTCATAATATACATGAGAGTAATATTTCCGAGGTAATTAATTAGCGGCAAAATTAAATTATGTTTATGGCACAACTTAATTTTGTTAGAAAATCGGTTACAAAGTTAATTGTAAGGAAGATGTTTACGATAATAACGTTATTGTTATAACGTTGATTTATGTGCATCACTACTATCGTAAAAAAGTAGTTGTACATGCTCCTATTAAGGCCGGGTTGCTTGTGGCGCAGTGGCGGCAGCGCTTTGGTAGTGATACCAAAGTTAAGCAACCCACACGGCGCGGGCGCGGTCCTGATTCGATGGGTGACTTGGATGAATTAACCACTGGATAAGAAACGTAAAAGAAAATGTATGGGAACATCATCAACCAACTTTTGAGGGGCGGAGGGGGATCGTCTTGTCAAATCTGTGACAACTATTGACGTTTAGTGCATCCAAATGTCGATATTTTTTTATCGACATAGGATGAATGAATGATTGAATGCTCTACTTCTATTTTGTTGCATTTGCGAATCATTATTAGGTTGCGGGTTCGAATCCAAGTGTGATGAGATGACAGTATTTGTGTGATGAGCACGAGATTTTCACAAGTCATCTGAAAACATACGAGTATTTATGTACGAAATCAAATTTAATTTCGCTCACAAATATTAATCGACTGTGTCATCTGGTGGGTCTTAAATTTGATTTCGTTAAAACTTGCAAAATAATAAATAAATAAATTGTTTCAACAAACACACCAATTACCTAGCCCCAAACTAAGCGTGAGCTTGTACTATGGTGACTAGGATAACGGATAGACATACTTATATACATTTATAAACATCCATGACTTAGGTACAAATGCTCGTGCTCATCACACAAACATTTGCCCCTTGCGGGATTCGAACCCGCAACCGCCTGGTTTAGAAGTCCGTGGCGCGAACCACTACACCAAGACGGTCGTCAATTGCTTAAGTTATAAAAATGATTTATATTTCGTTATTATTATTACGTCTATCCGTTATCCTAGTCACCATAGGCATACATAGGTAACTGGCGCATTTGTTAAAACAAAATTTTTATTATTATTATTGGTATCAATTTCATAGCTTCAGTTCATGCAATAAAAATGCTTAATGTATTTATGTCGTAATACACAGTTATACTCTCAGGAGATGGTATCGCCTCGGCTGAGCACGAATGACTGAAAGTTTTGTCCAACAGTCCAACAATTCAAGTCCAATTTTATTTTTCCCATTTGATTCCATGACTTACTTAAAGTTCATTATGCTATTCACTGTCTACTCATATCGGCCCAAAATGGCATAGGATGGCTAATGAGTCATAAACAATTCTTAATTAATGAATTAAGAATTGTTTAAATCTGTTTACATACCCATTTAGTATGGATAAAATATATATCACACAAGGTATGTGTAATATCTTTTTTAAGGTTCCGTAGTCAACATGGATTTATAGTTTTGTCATATATATCAGTCTGTCTGTCTGTCTGTCCTGTTTTTCCGCATTAATGGATATTTAATTTCATAACTTCAACTTTTATCGACGTCAAATATCGATATTTTCAAGCTCTGTCAAAAATAATGAATGAAGTGATTGAACTTTGTAAACAAAATAAGTCGACCAAATTACATGTGCAATACTTTTGGTGCAAGATTAGAAACGGTTTACTACTTTTTAAATGGCAGATTATGATTTATTGTGAAAATTTTTGTTATTTATTTTAAGAAAAACTAACAACATAAATAGGAAAATGCATTACGTATGAGGGAAAAGCATTTTTTTCTGGCTTTTCCAAATAGTTTTTTCAATACAAAACGGCAAACAAACCCATTTTTGAATAGAATGTTTCTCATCAAGAGCTGACACCATACTGACAAGACGTCACCATTAGGCGAGGCTAAAAATCTCGGTTAGTGCCCAAGGGGGCAAAAGAAAATTAGCCGTCATTGCGGGTCCAGTGGTTGACTAGTCTAAGATGGGTGACCATTCCGACCATTTAAGTGACGTCCATGACAAGCATCACCGTGCTTTAGAGGGCACGTTAAGCAGTTAGTCCCGGCTAATATCTACGGTATTAGTCGTTAAGCCTAGTCAGAGGCCCTAGGGCGGCTTGATAACTTTTGACACTAAGGTTTGTCACTTGCCTTACATACACCCCTCCACCAATCCGTACTGAGCCTGCGTGGTGAAGTATGGCTCGTACCTCCTTATAGTTGAGGTGAGGCCTTTTCCCAGCAGTGGGATCTAATAGGCTGACTTTTAAGCATTTTGTTTCCTAATTAAAGCGTGAGTGACGTTTTCTACTCTTGTTGCACGTTTATACCTGCTTCACTATGATTCTGATGCAACTCTACACTGTGCAATGGAGTTACTACTATATCATTAATTCGGAGCTTGTTGGCGTTATAGGTGTTTTATGTATTGTTTCCAACGCAAAAAGTTATGCGTGGTCAATCTTTTTTTACATAAACGAGTCGATTTGAGGACTTCCTCCGTTTTTTATATCGATTAAAAATTAAAGCGAGCGTAGCATCAGGAAAAAACTATTCTTACATGCCACAGCTATGAATTTCACGTTCTCATTAGTTTTACTAAAACACTTCTTTGTTTTTCCCTTATCTTAACGACCTCTGTTTACAAACTCTCAAGTAAATCGCGTCTTAGGGCGAGTTCGTTAACAAGTTTAATGGAACCAGCAAGGCCGACTATTGCAATCTAAATTAATGTGTACTAACTAGGAAATTTCAACCATGTTTTAAATTCTTGGAGGATTTAGTTGACAAAAAAACGAAAGTAGTGAAAAACCTAATTAGCGAAAACAGGCCAAACATGTATACTAATTTCTGTTTTTTTACGTCGTCACACGTGGAACGTCCAGTGCACCAGAGAGCGCGGCAAAACGTACTGTCAAACTGACAGGTGTCTATTTTTTTATTCATATTGCAGATGCGAAGTGTCGTTCTGATATCGCAATCGACACTAACTTTTAATTGAATATTTTATTGATGAACAGTAGTTTACTATCTTTAATGGGATATCGTGTTAACTGAGCAATCAGTTTTACGCCATTGGACGCACCATAACTGTCAACGTACTTTGGATGACTAACTGATGATCAATGGACAATGGTCACCTACAGTCGACAGTTAGATCGAGATGTCGATGTCGGTGTTATAAACACTACAATATCGTATAATGACTAACTGATGTACATTTAGATGAAAAACTATACCAACCATGGAGCTGTCCATTTCTCATCGTGAGGCGTACCGTACATATCCCTTCAAGCGCCAGCGATTTTTTTTTTTGACAGGTCTCAAAGGATATTGAACAAAGCCGGGCTCAGATTGCGTCTTTGTAGTTTATATTTCAAAAATCTTGTTTTGAATTATAATTGCACTGGTATTCTTGAAATAATCTAAAAAACAGTAACACTTAATTACAAAATTCTTAAATTAATCACATAATTAATTCTGCAATCACAAAACATAACCTCAAAATGCCAAATCTGCCATTGAATTTCTCGTTACAATAACCCCTGATTATTTTTCAAAAATATTTTTTGTGTGTATTCTTTCAAATATTTATATATTTTATTCGAACACTTTGTATCTTTACAAAATGTTCGAATAAAATTCGCATGCCGACGCAAAGTGGGCTGAGTTTCTATAAAGTTTTGGTCAAGATCCTTTCCACGCTAAAAATGGCGACCAAAACTTTTGGCATTTTTGCACTGCGCGCAAAAACTGCAATTAGAGCAGTTTCTTGTTAGAAAATATATAAAACCCTTAACATTTCTCTAATCCATAAAATAATATATATCGGTTTGTATATTTTCATTGGTAAAATCATTAAAAATGTGCAAGCTCTGAGGTACTTTTCATCTCCTAATATAAAATAGGCAAGTACGAGTACTCTCAGTACATAGAGGTGTTTGAAATAGCTTAGCAACTTATTTAACTTCCCGAAAGCATCTACATTATCTAGCAATGTGCTCTTCAAATTAGAGTCAGTAATATGAGGTACATTTGCTCAGTCCTTACTTGATAAGTTCTTCTTTAATAATCCTGATGCGATATATATACAACTACCATATTTTATTGCAACTTACATTGAAATTGAGCTTAAAAGGTAAACAAAAATGGTTTGCCATTTTGGAAGGACGTAGTTTTCTGTTTTGTAATTGTTGTAAACGACTCCACAATCAGAGTTTGGCTAAGTATTAAATTAAAGACTTGACATTTAAACCCGAGTTCACCAATCCTTAAACAGCCGGTAATATTTGATTGAGTTAGTTGGTTTCCATAGAAAATATGTCAAATAATTCTAAACCGGCTGATTAAAAAATAAACAAGCAACTCCACGCTTAGAGAACTGGGTTTGCATTATTCAAAAAAATCAAAGCAATAATATTTCTAAATACTTAACAATAATGAACCGGTATAAAAATTTATTACAATAATAAATTCGACCAGCAAAACGTTGACCGCAGCTGACCCTAAATTGATGAATAACTAATTTTATTACTTTCACTTGGGCTACATATATCGATCTACAGTGACTGCACGCAATTTGGCTTGAATGGCTTTAAAAATGGTATGCCATTTAAAAGTCTCCTTACGTGGGTTCAAAGAGAATAACACTGGGCTATTTTTTCCACAGTCAAATATAAATTAAAGTGACTTATAAGAAACCAAAAATTCGTACACGAGTAGGATTTTAACCTACCTTTGGCTAACCGGGCCAACGCTCTCTGAGCTATCGTGCAGTCCATCCAACCGTCCGAAATTCTGGTCTCTTTTGAATACTTTTAATTTTGGTTAGCCAAAGGAAATGGGTTCATATCCTACCCGTGTGCTAATTTGAAAAAAAAGCTATTATTGACTATTTGAAAATGTCTTTCCATACGAAGTTCTACAAATGAAGTGTTGAAATCTAGTTGTGTTGTTTAAACAATCGTGTTGTGATATAGAGGACGGCTTTGAAACACATAGAGTGTCAGGCACGGTTTTTGACGATTTCTCTGCGGCCTATGACACCGTAAACATCAGACGTCTCTTATGGAAGGTAGAGTCTATTACCCAAGACGTGAATTTTTGCAGATCCTCAGAGAAATGCTCTACAATAGGCGCTTCCAAGTTCATCTTCTAGAAGAAAAGTGTTGTGATTATACCTACGATAGTTATTATTTATTATCTTGTATAAAAATCTGCCCTAAATATGTCTATTCCAACTTAACTTAGCGTTTTTTAAAACATTTAATTAAAATGTTATGGGACAAGCAAGGACAGTCCCGTTGCAATCTAAATTAATGAGTTCTGAATACGTGTCTCGTAGAGCGCCTGGGAGACTTTCCCGCCTATCAAATTTGGAGTTCTGGAACTTTTAGTTGCTGTAAAAAACACTAAACTAACACATTAAAACACAATTTTACGATTTATTTACATTTTATTTACAGCGTTCGTTCGTTACATTACTTTACAGCGATCGTGGTCACAGGGAGTCTCCCTGTGACCACGATCGCTGTAAAGTGTTCGAAACGTCAGGTTTAAAATAAAATGTAAATAAATCGCGAAGTAATCCGTAAAATTGTGTTTTAATGAGTTCAACAATTCGCGTAAACGTAAGAAACAAATACTAAACTAACACTTTAGCATGCCTGGAGATAGGTGTAGCTCTATCCGTCAATTGCTTGATAGAATTTACTCGTAAATACTTCTGTAAATAAAATTATTTCTATTGAATATCTCACTTATAAATCACTAACGAAATAAATGATTTAAAAAAAAACGTTTTTTATCTATTTTATGTTTGACAGATATGCAAGTTAGTACACATTTGTAACAAACAATAAAAGTCTTTTAATTTATAAAACTTTAATGAAATCACTTTCGAAATATTTTGTGTTACTCGCCATGATCGACTTATTATTATTTCCTCTTTTTAAATCTAAACCGTGTTGATTTTTGTCTACCCCCTAATCGTATCGACTTTCAGGCCATACAATAATTGTATTTCACAAATGGCTATATTCTTCCTAGGAATGCGTGTGCTTTTACCATGAAATCATAGCTCTAGACGTCATAAATTGAATGCAAATGCCATTAGGAAAAAATAACACGTAATTTTATAGAGGTCAATGACACACAGTTATACATTACTACTCCACAGGGTAATAGGAAATAGGGCTTGCAGATTATGAACACATCAGACTTCACATATTTGCGAAATCTCTCCTCTACCATATATTTAAAATGTCGCATTAAGTAGGTTGATATCCTCTGTCATATGTACTTCGAGATATGCTTGATCTAACTGAACTCCTTTTAAGTATAAGTGTGGGAGTTAAGAAATAAGTAAAACTCTTTTATTTTAGACCCTATCGGTGTTATTTGTTTCTTACGGTGTTATTACTATTATAACGGTGTTATTATTATTATTATTACGGTATATTACGGTGTTGACCCTATCGGTGTTATTACAAAAAAATAGACCAGGTTTAAAATAGGTCTAAATATTAGCCGACAAAAGAGGAATGAATGACACATTCGTGACATAACCTAATATAGAAACGCTTTTCTAATTGGCTACCTAATAACTTAGCCCTGGCTTAAACCCGGTACTAAGTTTTATGAATAACGGGGTATCTGTCCTTCTACTACTGAATATAGTAGCAAATAATTAACTTCATTATTATTAAATTGCAATAACCTCCTCAATATTTGACGTAAGCTGTAAGCCCAAGGCATATCCTATGCTTTCTGTTTCATTAATCTCAGAAAGAGCAACGCTTACAAACAAAGTCTACATACATATTGGCACTTGTTAAATGAAAAATAAGTATAGAAACTAATCAATAAAAAGTATAATTACATAAAATTTGATCGGTATGGAAAGTAAATCGGAATTTGGAAATAATTCTACGACCGCATCGGTCTTAAAGGTCAAAGAACGCTGCGATCTCTGATAAGGCGGCAATATCGTGCACGACCACAAATATAAGTGTACAGTACCAGATTACCTAGTACTATATTTAGATTACAATTTACAAATAAGGGGAGTCAAACACCACGAATGTTGAAATAATTTATCCAACCGTATTTATACCATCGTCTTGGTGTAGTTGTTCGCGCTCCGGACTACAGAACCAGAGATTGTGGTTCGAATCCCGCAAGAGGCAAATGTTTGTGTGAGCACAGGCATTTGTACCTAAGGATATATACAGTGTAAGCCCGTCACCGATGTCAGAGCCTTCAAGAGGTGATAGATGAGTTACCTTGCAACATTTCTCTCTACTACAAGAACCTCGAAAACAGACCAAATATATCACCTTTCCATACAAATGTACCTAGCCGATTTACTAAATAGTATGGGGAAGCGAAAAAATAATTTGGGATTTCAAAGTTGATCCTATTAAGAAAGTGGTAGCAATTTTGCTTCTTAGTCACCACATGAAGGCTCCGACACTAGTGCCGGGACACATTGTATAAGAGTTTATAAGTATGCCTATCCATTCTCCTAGTCGCCATAGCACAAGCTCACGCTTAGTTTGGGGCCAGGTAATTGGTTGTTTGTTGAAACAATTTATTATTATTGACTTGTCTATCCATCCCACACCCTTATATAAGAAAATAACCGCATTTTTTATAGATTGAGGTTGTATTGTCTTAAATTTTGTCTTTATTATAGGCAATAAAGGAAAATGTTATAGAATAGTGTGTAAATGTTCCTCGTGTGGTAACCAAAACCGTTTCTATAGCAACTCTTATATTGTTGGTGTAGCAAAGTATCGTATTTTATCATCCTAACTGTAACTTAATTCTATGGTAAGGACATAACTAAGAAACCTCGATTGACAGTTAATTGGTGTGTTTGTTGGAACAATTAAAAAAAATATATAAAAAAATTTACAGAATTCCTATCCATACTAATATTATAAATGCGAAATTGTGTCTGTCTGTCTGTCTGTTAGCTCTTGACGTTTAAACCACTGAACCGATTGAGATGAAATTTGGTATGGAGACAGTTCAAGACCCTGGAAAGGACATAGGCTACATTTTGTCGTGATATAAAAACATTAAGGGTGTGAAATGGGGGATGAAAGTTTATATGGAAAATCCAACTCTTGCGGGCGAAGTCGCGGGGAACTACAAGTACAAAATATGTCAAATAATGCTAAGCCGGCTGATTAAAAATTAAACACGTGCTGGTGAAACAGGCTTAAGAAGGTAAGTGTTAAGTGACTTCACCGTGTTAGACGGGCTTTAGGGTCGTTGTTGTTTTCTATTTATATCTGTTTTACGCCTACAACGTGCTAGGTGTCATGAGAATTGTTGGTTACTTAATTTGTCATGAAAACAAGAAAATTATAGTTGACGATAACTTAACACTTGTTTAGAGTTTGCCAAGCGAGTTCTCAGAATATTAATTATTATATAATTATTAATGGAGGCGATAAAATTTCTAAATAGAGGCACTTGGTCGATTGTATGAGTGTAAAGTTAGTACCTACATGTGTTTGAAAGCGCGTTAATTATATTTTATAAGGACTGATTTAACTACTTAAGCTTTGTATCCACAAACTAAAATTAGTCCACTTCCATATTCAAATTAATCACCACCAATCCACCTTAATAACTATGCAAACACTATGATCTAGATACTTTCAAGAAAAGAGTGAAGCTGTTACCAGTCATACCTGACCCATCCTTGGTGATATCGTCGCTTACTACCAGGTAAGCGGTCGAAAAACATGTAAAACATGTACACAATCTAAATATATAAAAATTGACTGACTGACATATCAACGCACAGCCCAAACTTCAGGGTCTAGAGACTTCAATTTTGGTATTTATAAAAATGGGAATTAGCTGATTGGTTAGAAATTAAGAATGACGCATTCCAGGATTTTTAGGGTTCCGTAGTCCGACAAGGAACCCTTATAAGATCGTTCAGTCCGTCCGTCCTAGTCTGTCACAGCAGAATATCTTCAACGTTTATGGACTGATTTGCATGTAACTTGGTTCGAGTATACTTCACATATAGATTTCATTTTTTAAAATACAAAAAATTAAAATGACCCCTTTTTAAGGGTACCTCCTCATACATGTAAAGGGGGGGGGGGGTGAATTATTTTTTTGAGTGTAACCTCTTGGCTGGTTTTTTAAAATTCAACCTCTAAGGGGGTGAGAAGAGGGGTGGACGTTTGTATAAGTTATTCGGCATCGGCTAGTTATAAGCCCACTGATCGTTAGAATTTGAGTATTGGTCCTCAAAAAATATAAAGCCGCGCCAGTGTCGACACGAAAAGCAGAAGTTAGGATTTTGCGATTGTGAAATCAATCGGTTAGCAATATTATAGTGTCTATAAATCGGGTATTTTGGGCAGTAAACAAATCAGTATTACTGCTACGCGTCTTCGGGCTACGAAAATGCTACGAGACAAGGATTGCTACGACAGCCGCTACGAACGTATATGAAGCGTTTTGGTTCGTAGCTGAGTAGGAGTCGCATGAAGTGAAATCAGTTTTTCTTCATCCGCATTAATTATAACACAAGTCAGATGCTATACATATATTACGATAAAAAACGTGTATTTTTGCTAAATATAACAAATGCTATACTATATCACGTCAAGCCCAGTGCTGCATCCAAGGGTGACTTATATTTTAATGTGTATTTTGTTAAAAACGCTGTGTGTACTTACGATACCCAATATAAATCCAAGTTAAATAATGAAATGGTCGTCGTTTTCTTCAATCCTGAATTTGTTTCGTAATACAAGAGGTTTGTATTCATGAGTACATTATGCAGGCATGCACCTGTTGTTTTGCTTAGATTATATTGTATTTTTTCACTGTCTTGCATTGATTTGATATAGTAATATAGGTCTGAGTAATAATAAAGTTACTATGAATATGCGGGCTGGCGGATGAATATTTTATATTTAAAATATATTTCGATAAATATATAGAAGAAGAATTTAGCAACTGAACTAGACCTGAGGTTGGATTGTGGTTCAACAACATTATGTTTATCATACAGTTCTGATCTCTCTCCCTTTATATCAGATTACCATCTCACTGAACTATGAGAGTGAAGGACTAAAAGTACACCTGTGAATTGGGCACATACGTGTTCTGTAATATCATTTATGAAGTTGGCTAATGTATGTTGATATTGGCCACCGTAGTCGGATTCGGGTAGAAAAAACTTATTATTATCATTATTTATTTGGAGGCATAAAGTTATGTTGCCTTGAAAATAATACTATAAGACAGTATCAATTTTAAAAAAGTTTTTTTATACTTAAAAATAGATCCGCCGGTAAGGAGTGTTTTTTTTTTACAAGAAACGACACAAATTATAGATTTAAGGGTTCCGTATCCGAAGGGTTAAAGCAGAACTCTATTGCTACGACTCCACTTGCCGTTTGTCTGACTGTCTGTCTGTCACCAGGCTGTATCTCATGATTCGTGATAGCTAGACAGTTGAAATTTTCACAAACGATGTATTTCTGATGCTGCTATAACAACAAAACTAAAAACCGAATAAAAAAATGTTCAAGGCTCCCAAACAACGACCGTGATTTTTTTCTGGTTTTAAAACTAAAAAAAGGTTATAATATAGTATCTAATGTTGATAGATAATGGCACGAAACCCTTCGTGCTCGAGTCCGATTCACATTTTCCTGGTTTTTATACAAGAAACGACACAAATATATTTTTAACTCCATTTGTAACTGTTATGATTAAATAAATGAAACGACCGTGTGGAGTGCAAGACAACAACTAGTTTATTTTATCTTCTACCTACATACAAACTGGATACTGGATGGATATCACTTTGTTTATTAGGTAACACACACGTACAACACCAAATATTATGCCTTTTTTGGGAGTTTTTGCTACAAAACCGCTGCCACCATGTTATGATTGAATAAATGAAACGACCGTGTGGAGTGCAAGACAACAACTAGTTTATTTTATCATCTACCTACATACATTTACATAATATACCCACAACAGTAACTATTGTCGCTGTCATCTATAGTCCCCCGACATGCCACGAAGTTTAAATTACAAGATCCTCGATAAAACGGAATCGCGTCCTTCTGAAACGAATTACTGTACATAATAAAGTGACAACTTAATAAGACTGGCATTGACTCGATAATTATCGACATAGAATAGGAAAATATTAAAAAAAACTATTTAAAAAAACGTTGAAATACACGGTTTCGTTGTTTGCTACAACGTTACCTAATAGGGAGATATTTGACGACAATCTAATCTGACGCGGTCGAGGATGAATCATGTAGGTCTGTCTATCAGCCTATTCACTTGTAAGGGTTTCGTACCTCAAAAAGAAAAAAGGAACCTTTATAGGATCACTTTGTTGTCCGTCTGTCTGTTAAGAACCTTTTCTCAGGAACGCGTGGAGTTATAAAGTTACAATTTACATCAAATACTTATATCTATGGTCCCTTGAAGCTGTATAAAAATCAAGCTTTTAAGTCATCACAATCAAAAGATTCGTCCATTTTTGCCCTACTTTCTAACAAATTTCAGGGGAATCACTATGGGGAACCTATCCTATGGACTTAGAACCCTGAAATTTGGCAATAAGGAAGGTTTAACAATACAAGTAAAGTAAAATATTCGAAAACCGCGAATTTGTGAAAAATACGATGTAATCGTAGAAAATAACCTTTGTTTGTATGAAACCCTCAGAGCGTCCGACTCGCACTTGCCCAGTTTTTTTCTTTAAAGTATCCATATCCATATCATAGGTTTGCCGCGATAGTCGAGCGGAGAAAACTTCACTTCTCATCCGTGAGGTCGTAAGTTCGATCGCCGCTTGTACCACTGAGCTTGTACACAAACTTAAGTACAACTTTATTCAAAGATATCGAATAGATAATAATAATAATAATAAACATTTATTTTCTCCACACAATATAGGAAACGTACATAGTACAGTGGTCTTAGGTTAAAAATGCAACATTTTTTCTATCACATGTGAGAGACTGGTGCCTGAAGTAGGTTTCAGAGAAACCTGTGACACAGGTCACCAGGACCCCCCCACAGATGATTCACAGTTGGTAAGTATAGTAACTAGATAGAAGATAAAGAGGTGAAGGAAAACATCGTACACACTAGTTGGCTAATGTGTGAAATGGAGAAGACAATGGCAATCCACGCCATTAAAAATTGCCAAGAAAGTCGTTGTGTGTATTTTATTCAACATAATGATCACGACCCTCAGTTATGAGGTATACAAGACCATGAATATCATAGTTTTAAGCAAACACTTCATCATTCAGCAGTTTATTCATTGTAAAACTTTTTCCTACTCGTAACTATATTGCTATGTTTAAACCGCCAAAGCCGAAAACATATTCATATATTATTACACTAATGGTTGTTTTTTTATTGTATATCCTTTTTGATATATAAAATTGAATGAAAGCACTTATAAAACTTTTTAAAGTTTTTAAACTTTTTAAACTTTTTAAACTTTTTAAAGTTAATAATATAGTCGTCTATTAGCAAAAGGCAGAAGGGCTCGGCTGCGTGACCGCAGAAATAGGTTAAAAGGCTTCGAGTGACGCAATAGAAGCATCCACATACACCTATCCCCACCTGGCTCTACCGATATCACCCATATCACCAACAAATTAGATCCACGCAACGCTTCGTAAAGCTCTCCCACCATCTGTACTTTCCCCTCCGTGCTAAATGGCGTTGCGATATAACCACTATTACAAAGATATAAGGTGTAAATGCCACGCAGAAGCTCGAGACGTCATGGGACATTGATATTTTTATAACAAGGCCAGTCTGCAACTTTATTTTCTAATACGATTTGAAAGTTACGATTGCTATAATTTTATGTCGTTGTAATGCCGATTTTTGTGATCCTAGATTCAGTGCTTGTGGTGTTTTATGTTAGTTTCAGGGTTCCGTACCCAAAGGTTAAAAACGGGACCCTATTACTAAGCCTCCGATGTCTGTTTGTGACAGACAAACAGAGAAGTCCAACTCACACTTGGCCGCTTTTTGGGGAACTTGACAATATTAAGGAACTTTTAGCAAACTTTTTTTTACTTTCGGGTAGTTTCATGACATGAGTAGATGTGGTTTCATGCTTCACTAAAAGGGATCCTTTACGCAATATGAAATCAGCCCTTATGATTTTTTCCTTAATTGGACTACTACAGACACAACATTTTGCACTGATGATCTGACAACTTAAAAGTATAACTATTATACTCACAAAATAGCTAAAACTTTTTATACCAATTTTATCAATCGAATGCACGAGAACGATAAAATTCCAAGAAAAAAATTTAATACTGGCAAATTCTTTACAAATCACACTACGAAACACGAGGATTGTGAAAATCCATCCAATTGAAACTGTTAGACTATCATAAATTTCAATAAAACTTTTTTCAATAACAACGCTGCAGCGAAATTTTATCCAAGAAATTCCAAAAAGCTGGTAACATCATCCCGCTTTCGTAATATTCCTTCTTATTTTCATTTCAATAATGTCTGAAGGGACACTTCAATGAACTACGAGTGTGTTGCGCTTCATAAAACACGTAATAAAATTGTGAAGGTTTATATTTAAAAAAGACTCGAGTATACAGGATTTTTTATACCCTAAACATTATTTGGACTATTGGAATTGAAAGAATCGACAATAATTTTGCGTCACAATTTTATCGACAATAGTAGCAACATAATGTGATGTTACATTTTTTATAAATTACCCAGATGTTACGGAAAAATCAATTACAAGAAGTACTACTTACTACCTAAGTGACAAGAAGGAACTAAATTACATGTTCAAAGATCGGATATAATTAATACTAAAAATATTTGAAAAAATGTTGTATTTAAAAAAAGGTCCAAATAATCGAAAGGTTGGTACATCTTTTATGTTTATAACATATTGAAAGCACATAAAAAACTAAAAGATAATCATCTACTTATTAAATTTACCGGTCATTTCTAATTATATAGGTGTTCCTTTTAAGGAACAGTATGAAAATCTGGGTTAAAACCTGATTCAAAGCATATGAAACACTAGTGTCATTGGAGCTACATCGTGAATTGCTCTAAAGCAGATCACTACAAGTAGTAGCGAAAAAGTAAATTCCCAGAGACAAGGTTCTTACTACCTTGTGAACCTTTGTATGTATATAGTGTGGGCAGCACTCACTTAGAAAGAAGCCTGGTTGGTTATTGTAGCCGCATTAATATGAGATAGCCTCCGCGCGATCTGTGCCTTTGCCGCTATTGAATTTTAAAAATAAACTACATACTCCCTCCGTTTGTATTCGGAATCAATTAGGTAAAGGCTGAATGGATTAGATTTCTTTGTCTTTGAATGAACAGAAGATGAAGTTGAAATGCTTAGTGTAACCGTTGCTATAGAAATAGTGTAAGAAGAGGCTTTGAAGTTAAGACAACGTTATCAAATTACAACATCCGAGTCTGAAGTATTACATCGATGTTTATAATCAGTATTTCAGTTCGTAAAAAATCCGT
Source organism: Pyrausta nigrata (assembly GCA_949316185.1). Taxonomy (NCBI): domain Eukaryota; kingdom Metazoa; phylum Arthropoda; class Insecta; order Lepidoptera; family Crambidae; genus Pyrausta; species Pyrausta nigrata. The sequence continues at coordinate 14,396,284 of OX438943.1, forward strand.
TTCATATCTCAACAATATAAATATAAATACTTACAGCCTTGTGAAAAACATCGTAGGTAATGGAAAAATACAAGGAACAAACATATGATATGATCATATGACAAATCGAAATCGTCATTAAGCATTCGAAATCGTCATTAAGAATTCCAACTCAGAACAAATCGAAGTAATTTCTTTGGAAGCCTCGTGGATTGTAATAGGGTCGAAAATCACATGTTATTTCGAGGTTGACTGTACGATGTCTTTGATTCGGCTTCCACAGGGCTACAGATAACTGATGTGGTATTTAAAAGCAAATCGTAATAAGAAGTTTTGCAATCAGAGAGTGGAATTCGTTGCCAGCTAAAGTGTTCCCTAAACACTACCATTTGGATTCCTTTAAGAAAAGAGTGAATAGTCTGCTTCTAGACAGACATGTCCCATCATCGACCGCATCGTCGCTTACCATCAGGTGAGATTGCAAAGTCAAAGTCAAAAATTCTTTATTCAATTTAGGACACAAAATGCCACTTATGAACGTCAAAATATCAATCAATTATGGCCCATATGGGGCAGAACATGTCTCCTTATCTTTTGGGCCCTACTAGCGCTTCGAGACAACACACAGACAATCTGGCAAGTGCGGTCAAATATCTGCCAATTAAATAAATAAAAATAAAAAACATGTCTTATGCTTGAGTACTACCACGTAAGATTATTTGACAAAATAAAATTATTAAGTCGTGACACCGTGACAAGACAGAATTAAAACTTTTTACGCAACTTTTCTTCACAATACCTTTCTTTTTTTCAAAAAGGTACCACTTATTCTTTTTCATTCAAGTGCTTCTTACAAAAACATAACCTAACCTTTTTAATTAAAACTAATAATAATTGTCGGTGCGTATTTAAAATGTACATTAGTGTTTGAATGACTAACAAACTACATTTGCGTGAGTGAAAGAGCGTAAAAGTCATGTTAATAATAAGCTTTATATTAACGACCCTGAATACCATTTTTTCGTCATACTTGTGCAATTTCTAAAAGTCGTTTAGGTCAACGTATGGTTTTGTATTATTGAAAATGTTTTTTACATTTTTTGTTCTATTTATAATATAATTATTTTTATAATTTAAGCAATTATTTTGCAAGTTTTTACGAAATCAAATTGAATTTCGCTCACAAAAATTAATCGACTGTGTCATCCAGTGGGACTATTTATAATAGTTTTAAAATTACCTACTAAAATTACGTAATAACTTTTCTTTCTCATTTTTTGCTAACATTCAGTTTTTCACTGTACTGCCTAAAGTCTAAACAATAATTATGAAAGCAAGAAAAGGCTTCAGATTATAAAACTAACTTTGACCAACTTTCAAAAATTATTTGCCTACGCAAAGTTGTAATTACTTACCTTTAATATGGGCATATCCTATGGATTATATGGTTCATACTTTATACGAACATTGTATGTAGCTTACATTTAGCATTAAATATTCTAAAGCTGGTATTTTGGGGTAAAGACAAAAAACAAACAATTATAATGAAGAAATAGAGAATACCCCTGTGTATTGCGCACACACTCGTGCACTATATAATATCTCTGGCATGCCTTTGATTGGTGTTGGGATTGGTAGCCGTAGCCGAATATTTTGGTACGAGTATATTATTATTATTAATTTGTCCTTTAACATGATACCCGCCTCTGCGAAACGTCAGCTCAGAATATACGACTAACTAATCAGATTACAAAGCATTTAAACAGTTCGACAAAATGCCCTAAGGAAACCGCAACTGTGCCAAATCTACAGCCGAAACATATATTATGCCCCTATACGGACGTCGAAAAGCTTTATGACTACGATAATATATTGTCTCTTCTGTATAAATTCATCTTTGGAGTTTCTATTAGAATAATGCGTAGCCACAAATATAAGAGACACTTGATTTATACTATCGTATTTGGTGCTTTATTGACTCTATTTTTCATTAACCTTGATGAATGACAAAGATATTTTTTGATTAATAGTTTTTTTGGATGGTTATTGAAAATATGTATGTGAAATTGAATCTCTTATTTAATTTTTAACAACTTTTTTTGGTATGGGCTTGCACCCATAGGGGCCTCAGTATCTTTGGCCTTAAAATTACTTAAAAACAAAAACAATTCACCGCTTATTGAATTAATCAAAAACAATTTCTAAGTATAAATTACATTGAAGCTAAAAAATATTAAAATTGTAACAATAACAATGTAATAAATAGTAAAAAACTACAATAACTTTAGGTATAAACCTATGTTAACACAACTGGCAAAGAATGCATTATTGTTTAGTAATCAATATTGGCTGAAGGCCGTAATTCAGTGGATAGGCACGGTACAGCGATCCATTGCCACTTAGCATCGACACGAGACAATGCAACTATGAGTAATGACATAACACACGATCAATTATAGCGCAAATTGAAACCATAGGGTTGGTAAAAGTCGCCCGCGTGACGTCACCTTTTAATAAAGAAAGGTATGAACACGAATTTGTGTCGGACAGACTGTCTCACTATCGGAATGACGGTTGCCGAACCCATAATCCGTTTGCGTTTGCCCACCATTTGAAAAAAAAATAGATTAAACACTGCACATTGAGCACTGATTCGAAGTTTGAACTTTTGAATTTGGAACGTTGAAAGAGTTTTGAGCGCGCGATGCACGGGGTCCGCGGGTTTGGCGCGCGCTGTCAGCGCGGTGTGGGCGCCGCGCCGCCTGAACCTCAACTGCCGGCATGGAAATTCGATTTTTCTGACGTTTCCTCCGCGCCTTGCTTCGGTACGATCGAAGTGCACGCCACGCGAACTCGCTCGCCGCTGATTTTGCACGTCCATTCGCGGCAATAATTTCGGTTGTTTTATGCCACTTTTGGCCTAAGTAGACAGGGGAATGTTGAAAGGGCCCGATCACGCACATTTCGATCTTTCGCGATACATGTTTTGTTCGATCCGACCTTGTAGATTTCGGTTCATATTTTAATTTTTTCTCGTAGTGTACTCATTTACTAATGATACCGTATAGAGCTGCGGTTCTTGGTTAAATCAAATTAGGAAAGCAGATGCAAATATTTTGCTATCAAAGGAATGTAGCGGGGTAAATATGGCAAACTCATTCATTTCATTAATTAAAGCAACGAGTATGAACTACCTCTAACTACTTGTGAGGTCAGTAAAAGTTTTTGCCAGCGTATGGTATTCATAATACAATATCATTATTGTATCTTTGTAGAGGTACAGGTTGCCCCTGGTATGGGTCAAATCAAACAGGCGCATAATGGGGTCATTCCCGAACTTGACTGTTAATAGTGGGTCCATTCTAGGATTTTTAAGTCTTTGTTTATAACTAATGAAAATTGAAAAAAAAAATTCTATGATCTTGCGTTCTGTGTTTGTTTAATTTGTTTCAGCTCAATGTCAAGTTGATTTTTAAAAAACTTAACATCCGAATAACTTATTTTTTTGTTCGGCAGGAAAAGACCCTATTAATAGAGCCAAAAAAACTTTGGAGATGACTCTAACAATACACTTGATTGATTTGATTCATACGTTACCTGTTACAGGTAAAACGAGTTTAATGCAGCTACTTATAAGGTGCAGTTTTCTTTCGTTTTTTATAATTAATTGTTTGAAAGCTTTGTACGTAAACAAACATTTCTCTGTTTAAATTAAAATGTGTATTAAAATGAGTTCGAGTTATTTAAATACTGTAATGAAATGTATACCTGAAACACTCGAGCAATGGCAAAAAACACATTCACATCATGCAAATACGTGTCATGGCTCGCCACGCCTTTGCCACAGCCGTGAAATTTCAACTTTAAAAATGCAAATTTACCCGCATACCGGGCGATTGTCCACCATAATTTAGGCAAATTAAAGTGCGCGGTCCTACGACGCAGCTGTGTCGCTACAATGGTGTTGCTGCATATCGGTGTGATATTGATAGTGGGCATTCCCTGTAAAAATGAAAAAGGTACTATGACATCAACATGAATGAGAAGAGAACATTTTACTGAGTTTTGAAGTATTACTTTAGACACCAGTCAAGTCATAAGTACAAGTGCATATTCATCAAGATATATTCATTCAAGTCCACCGCCTAATTTGGAATCTTTGGCGATAGCGACTAACATTTTTTCCTTAGTTTGAAAGTTATCATTGCTTTCCTGATGTCCGTTTGAAAGCTTTAACTATTACCATTTACAAGCCATCAGTACCCGCCAGACTATTTTTTTCTAAAGATGACCATGATGAAGTTAGCCGTTTGATAACTATTGGTAATACAAGGGCATATTTTTTAATTCAAAAATTTTAATGATGGTTTATGGTTGGTTGATAAATTTTATCATATTTTTATGTTTTCAGTAGTTACAGATAACTACTGAAAACATCTATACTAATATTATAAAGAGGAAAGATTTGTTTTTTGATTGTTTATTTGCATCGAATAGGCTCCGAAACTACTGGACCGAATCAAATGAAATTTGGCACAGAGATAGTTTGAGACACTGGGAAGGACATAGGGTACTTTTTGTCGCGATATAAAATCATCAGGGGGGTGAAATGGAGCATGAAAATTTGTATGGAAAATCCGACTTTTGGCGCGGGCGAAGTCGCGGGGAACTGGTAGTAAAAAATATGATTTAATTTAAACAATCACACATGATTTCGTTCGAAACCCTTACAGTCCGATATACAGCAACACGGTTCCGATGTCGTTCAAAAATATTTTGGTTGATGCCATTTTTAATTCTCAACCAAGTACCACTAATGAAATACCTGTGGTAGCCATTAGGGCGATATAGAGGAAATATGAATTATTAATGGCACGAATGGTACACGACAATTTGGCGCACTTATATGCTTGTAATCTGAATTTAAGGTGAATTAGGCTAGAACTTTTGTAATGTTGCAGGAAATTGAATTTTGTTATAATATATTAAGTACATAATCATTATAGCAGCATAATAGTAATCTAACTTTTTTTTAATTTTAGACTGTTTTGTTGGAAAATACCTAGCTACTTATATTCTTAAAAATGTTTTGAAGTTATATTCAAAACTGCACGAAAAACATTGAAGCAGATAAAATACACCATTTGCATGGTATATTCAAGAATTCAAGAACCCTTGAGTCGAGCTAAGGATTATTTGATGAATACGGACTGTTACTGATTCTAATTGTTTCTGGCGAACAGAGACGTTACTTTACATGACAAGATTCCATGATAGAATGTTAAAATTATTGTATCTATTTGCTCTCTCTGCCTTTTTTTGTCTAGTGGTGGTCACACTAGGTTGAGGTCTCGGGTTCAAATCCAGGGTAAGGCCGAAAATTTCTAGACTGTTCGGTCTTGAAATAACTAGGACACAGCTCCGGTGTCAGGAAGTTGGTGACTCCCGCTTTCCTCGAAAAGCACGTTAGGCCGTTGGTCATGCTGCGCCTATCTCTCTCTCCGGTCATGTCAGTTTTTTTTCTTCATTGCCGTCTCACGGAACTAACAAAGAGTGCACCTGTGTAATAATAAGTCAGCCTATTAGATCCCACTGCTGGGAAAAGGCCTCACTTCAACTATGAGGAGGAACGAGCCATACTTCACCACGCGGGCTCAGTGCGGATTGGTGGAGGGGTGTATGTAAGGCAAGTGACAAACCTTACTGTCAGAAGTTATCAAGCCGCCCTAGGGACTCTGACTAGGCTTAACGACTAATACCACAGATATTAGCCAGGACCAACTGCTTAACGTGCCTTCCGAAGCACGGAGATGCTTGTCATGGACGTCACTTAAATGGTCGGAATGGTCACCCATCCAATCACGACCGCGCCGTGGGTTGCTTAACTTTTGGTATCACTACCAAAGCGCTGCCGCCACTGCGCCACAAGCACCTGTGTATTGCGCACATACTTGTTCATTGTAAAAGCTAATCTTATGGGTGATTTTCTTCAAAATCGTGTAATCTAATGTGAGCCCCTGTAAATTTCACCACAACTTGCTAAGTACATAACCTAAAATTGTGGTGGAGACGTGACTTTCTTTTGATCTTCCTCGAAAATCGCTGACGACACTTGAAACTCGATGATGGTTCGAGAGCCATCGAGGATGGAGCCAGCGCTGACCTATCTCAAGCACTTACCCTAATGAAAGGTCTGGTTTATGCAATATACACCAGTAAATCAAAAGGACGGGTCCTTGGGCCGTGTGGACAGGTTTTAAGTTAGTTATTTCATTTATTTTTGTATCTTAAATATGTATGATTTATATATAAATATATCGATGTGTGTTTATTTTTATTATTTGTATTCTGTGATTTGTATTGTTTATATACATATTACTATCCACTTTAATTATTTTACAACTTTAGCACTAAACTCCCTTTTCCTGTGAATGAGTATCCTTTAGGTTGTCTGTAAGAGATTGCTTATAGCGATAAGACCGCCCACATTGTACATCTTTCTTTATAAATTGCTGTACTTTTAATTTTTCTATTATGTTGTGCAATAAAGAGTAGTCTATCTATCCCTTTACAAAATATGTTTTTTCACGTATAAATAACAGTTTTGTTATCAACTATGCAATGGAAACAATAGGAAATAACTTCTACGAGGTCAATTTACCTCGTATTCGAGTTAAAATAGAACAGAAAAATACTAGCAATACCATTTTTACACAGCTGCTATTAGCAGCAGTTAAAAACAACAATAAAAATAACAGCTGCTCTAGTGAGCTGAACCGCGGAAGTTGAAACTCTCCGTGGCCTGCCAAACGGTGTTAACAGCAAGATTTGGCACTGGCACTCCACGATATCACACTTGGCATGTTCTGAAAGTGTAGATTATATTGCTATTATCTTTAAACTATGTTCATGATTTGATGAAATTTTTGCACCACCATCAAATAACTCTAGATAATGTTAAGCGATGTTAACCATTCAGAAATTATGTTTCCAGACACAATAGGAAATCAATTATTATGAGACCGCTGGTGGTCTTATGATAATATTTTTTTTGATATTTGTAAAAATATTTCCATCGGATACATGCGGGTACATTCCCCAAGTATTGATGAAATCGAACGCCAGCTCACTGGCGGAGCAAGCACTTACAAAAATTCGTCGGCTGACTAGCGTCCTCCGTAGCTCAGTTGGTAAGAGCACTCGCCCGGATAGCGAAGGGACGTGGGTTCGAGTCCCACCGGATGACACAGTCAATTAATTTTTGTGAGCGAAATTCAATTTGATTTGGTCTTATGATCCTAAGGGGTAAGATTTGTAACATTTACACTGGGCTCAATTCCAATGTTCTAAGATTAAATTTACTTTTTCTTCGTCTTTTTGATGGCGGGCGAACATAAGTTTTATCACCAAGGATTTACTGTTCCGACAATGTCATGTGTGCAAGATTAAATTGAACTTCAGTCTCTCTCTTTCTTTGCCAAACAAACGAAAAGAGACAGTCTATTTTAATTAAGTGTTCAGATTAAACAGCTGTCAGTTGCTAATGAAATTAGAGAATCCATAGACAAAGTAGGGATGTAAATCAATGACGACTAAAGCTAGACGAATACACACAAAAATTTGTAAAAATACGTAAGGAATCGTGACTTTCAATTTGCTATTTCTAAATTATTGTTGTCTTTCTTTTTTCGGTTATTTAGCTGAGAAAGAGAAAGACTGAACTAAAATTTTATCTTAGACAAGGCGCATTGGGTATTGGTGCAAATCTAAATAATATAATTTATGAAAAGGAAAACTAGCTTGATGAATGTCTGACTGACATGTCAAAGCAAATTCCAAACTACTCGTACTAGGATTAGGAACCTGAAATATTGCACCATGCTTCCTTTTCTAGTATCGGTCTGCCAGTTTTGAAGCTAAATCGATAAAAAGTTGTGTTTAGCTATTTGGTGAGAAATTAAGAATGAAGAATTTCAGAATTTTTTAAATTTAACCTCTATGAGGGTTAAAAATATGTACACATTATGATCACGCCCTTTCATGTTAATGAACTAAATATAAATGATTATAATACGGAAAACAAGACAAAAACTATGGGTAGATAGATAGATAAGCACAATCAATAATTATTAATGAAAGTATAAAATATCCAACTAGGATATTTTATAAGTATAATGTACCCTCCTACACATCTCGCGTTTAATCACTTCATGTCGATCGTGGTTCATTGAGTTATTGTGTTACCGCGACAGATATCATATTTCCTCCGGCTCCATGGAAATCGGCTGCTAGATAATTCAGTTGCATTTTATATGCAATCGTGTGCTCCGTGGAATCTTGTTATAACTCGTTTCTCGTGGGAAGCGATTTATTTATTTTTTACTAGCGAGCTGGAGGAGGTGGCTTTTGGTTGTAATTGTGTTTGATTTATAAAATGTTAATAATGTTCTGTTAAAAAATACTTCTTATTTTAAGAAATGATTTTCGTTATTACAATATAATAGAAAAGAATCATAATTTTTGGCTGGTGTGCCAACTATATCAACTAACGTGTTTTTGTATTCTATTAATATTTTGTGGGCTAAGCATTTTTTTTACCTAGCACTATTTAAAACAAGGATTGCATCCTTGTTTTTCCCAGGTATAAGCTTATGTGGAAGCCAATTTACTCTTCCAGCTTTGTTATACCAGTGTCGCTTGTTTGAATAAATCTGAGCTAATGCCTCCAGAATTGTATAGGTAGAAAAGTAAAGGGCAAGGCAATTTGCTTACCCCCTCCTCTAATGAAATTACGTTTAGCTTGATAAAATTTAAAAAAAGAAAACGAAAAACTTAGAGCTGTATTCAGGTTTTATTGGATTTATGGTAAAAAGGTTGTTATGTTAGCAAGAGAGTTCTCGGGGAGGGAGTAATCCTTGTTCAAAAAGTGCGTTACAGATCAGCGGCGTCGTTGTTAATTCTGTCTTGTAAAATCAAAAGGTATGTTTACCTACTTATTTATTGAATTAACATCTTAATTGCCAAAAATTACCTACTTTGGTAACTAGTCTTCCTGAGTTTCAATTTTATACACGAATACGAACAATGCGATCAGGTTTATTAAGTTTCGATTTAGCGCAACAATAATGATCGCCTATTATACTAACGGCCGGAAGTCATCTTCATAAGAAAACAGCATCACTTATCATGATCAACAGAGTACGGAGCGGTCACAAAGGCATCTAAACTGTGGAACCTCACTTCTCAGGGTATGCCTAGTTAAGAGGGTAATAAAATGAGGATGCCTTCTTGATATTTTATGTAAGAATAACATTTATTTTGTTATTTCTTTGTTGGTTTTGAAGTATTAAGTTTAAAATTGTGGGACTGTATTGGTTGGTATGTATATGATATCTGAAATAAAAGCATTTCATTTACGTATTTTTATACCTACTCACGTTCATCATTTTGACGAAGCTACCTTTAACCACCCAACTTGTATATTTGTGGTAATTAAATCTACATCGGAACAGCATGGTTATTCAATGAACAAATACCCTAAGTCCAGCCCTGTTCGGCCTGTAATTAGTTCTAAATATTTGAACGGCGGCCGGAATGCGCCAACTCAAAGGTTCTCCTGTCTGATTTGCCCTGCAACTGCATAATTCACGGGTGCACTCCAAATTAATTAAGTTTACATCACACGTGATTAGCGTTAGGTGTTTCTGGTAGAGCTGTGCATTAAGTATCAGATATATTGTTAAAGATATCGTTAAGTTCAGTAACTTAACGATATCTTGTGTCTGCTGTCTCAATAGCTGTGTTTTCACAAGCTTTTTAAACATATTATCGCACATCTCTGCCTTCAACTCCTGTCGGGCTAACATGCGACGCTTAGTAATTTTTTCGCGACAGCAAAATTACCTAACAGTTTTCCCTAACTGCATTAAAGAAGTTCAATTTTTAAACAGTCAAATACAATGTCTTGACATTGCATTTAGCATCGATAAACTAATGAGTTAATTGATGTAAACAGAAAGCCTTGCAAAAAAGTTTAAATTATATCGATTGTCACGATACACCTTTATCGAGGGTATCACATTAAGAAGGCTGGTGTCAGTTAGTGGTGACTTTATAAATCTTCTAATTTATTATTATAATCTGAAAGACTATAACTAATTTAACCTTAAAAACGAAACCATGATTTTAAAAAAGGCTTCTATTGTAAGCTCCTACATCATCTTTATCAGTTTCTGCTAAACGATCCTAACAGCGGGTAGGGTAGGGTAGGTAGCGGCTCTGACCAGGTGCCGCCTGGTAGCTACCACCCTCTCACCGGAGCCTGGCTTCAAGCAGCTTGCTGTGTTCAATCGGTGAGTGGGAGTACCAGAACCTTATGGGTGAGCTCGCTCCATCATCGACTCTGTCTACGCCACAACTGGTTTAGTCTAGGGTCAAGAGCAAATCCATTACATCCATTTTTTAATAATTTTAGTTGTTTATATAGGTATTTATAACAGCGCTGGTTGGATAGTCATGTTTTCCATTATTCGCTACGAAGCCATATTGTGTAACTATGACTACGAACATTCTTGTGCTACGAGATTGCTACGACGCGACTACGAATTACGACGCTACGGGTTGAAGCTGTTGATCAGATTTTTTCAAGTTTACAGCTTTTTTAATGACGTTTCTTAAATCTTAATTAGACCGATAACTACCTAATTCCAGTTTCGGCACCTTTGGCATCCAAAGTCCAGACAAGTCATTAATTTCGAAGCGTAAATTGTTAAACTTGGTTGACTAGAAGTTTAACGACGGGGTATGATGTCATGGTAACAGTAAAATCACAATAGAATTGTAAGAAGAAGGCTCACTTGTGATTAATATTTAAGTGCGTCTACTGAAAAACCAAATGGTATTCTTCAATTTTGTTGAACAGTTTATACTTTTAGTACTGCAGTATGATTAAAGATGTACGAAATTAAATTCAAAAAATCATCCTTAGTTTTCAATTGAAACTCGAACCCACGACCCTTCGCTTCACTATTCAGTTGAAAGCTTTCCCAAGTGACGAATTGCTTATTCATAACATATTTACTGATGTACCAAAAGGGGCCAAAAACCAAACCAAAAGTAAAAAAGCAACTGTCAAGGTGTGTTTTACCTCCTTTAATGTACATCTTTCTGTGCAAATTACTGTTTTTTTTTTGTTTGGTGTGCAATAAAGAGTAACCTGTTTATCTATCTTAAGGGAAAAAGTTTCGTTAGTACATTACATGCCAATAAATCTACACTAATATTATATAGAAAAAAGATTAAATTGATTGTTTGTATTGATTAAATAGGCTCTGATACTACTGGACCGACTCGAATGAAATTTGTTGTTTGTTGTTGCGATATAAAACAATGAGGGGGGTGAAATTGGTGATGAAAGTTTGTATGGAAAAACCGATTTTTGGCGCGGGACACTGCTAGTATTTTATAAACTACTGGATAGCAGTAATTATGCTGAATTAACTTCTATTGTGGGGAAAGAGCCCCTTATTATTTTATTGCTCGGGCTAGATAGAGACCTACCTTTATTAGGTGATTCAGTTGAATGACGTCACCCAGACATTTGATTATACAAAATGTTGATTCTATGTAAAACAAGTCTTCTTCTGTTTACTTAAAATGTGTTTGACTAATACTATGCGCCATTCTATACTATTCGAACTACTAAACTAGTCGAACTAGTAGGAAGGTAAATAATAGTAGATTATTCACCAAGGGGGTAAAGTGATGTCTTACGTCACGGGCGTCATCTTGAATCTTGAGCATAACGAAGGATTCGAGAGTTAGAAGTAGAATCCTGAGTGGAGCGAGGGATTTAAGCTCGCCCAAGACGAAGACATCTTATCCCCGAGGAGAATACTCTGCTCTTCACACTTCACCTCCTACGAGAAAACTTATTTTATCTATAAGTAAGTATATATCCTTTGACTTTTCTGGCAGTAAATTATTATTATTTACAATACCAGCAGCTTTACATCTAACGGACTCCGGTGTCATAAACTTCGTCACTCGATAGTTTTATGAAAACATTGTTTGTAATTCCTTAAAATACAACGGTTTTTTTTCTTTATTTATTTCTTTTTTTAGAAGCGCGCGCTTTTTTTCATTCCATCCGTGCTAAAATTCTTGGCTGCCAGGTTTAAATTTCAAATATGTGTTCTCTTTGGTGCGGGACGGGCTAGTGTGATCATGCCTACGAACTCTTATTCGAAATACAAATCACTTTGCCTCTCTAGGGGCGTAATGAAATTTCATACAACTTTACGTCTCTAGGGATGCAATGACTCACTTTCAGTCAGGTTTACTTGATGTGTAATTGAACATTGCCGAGTAGGTAGTGTGAAAAACATATTTGTAAGTGGTACACGAACAAAGATTTTTTTCCGTTCTTTACCCTAAAAATGTTATATTTTTTTCTAAACTGAACTTTATGTGTGTCCCTACTAACAATAGAGATCCTTAGACCGAGACCAATAACCCTGAGATGGTTTCTGAGATCGAAGATTTAAGTCAACATTAGCCAATCATAATTTAGTTGACTCAATTCGTATGCTCCATAAACTAAACCACAAAATACCACAGATGTACGATTTGTAATCTGTAACAGAAATTTGCAGGCGGCAAACGAACCGCCGACCGTTGTCGCCCTCGCTTTTTCATGGCAAGCCCTCTGTGAGCGTGCACTTTATTGGATAAAATTTAATTTGCCGTCAAAATTGAGAGCCGCTGCACAAAAGCTTTTACGAATTAACAGAACATACATATACCATCTTGTAAATAACGTTAGTTTTAACGCTAAAACTACTGCAATTATTTGAAAAAAAGTGAGATACCCTCTATACAATTGTATATATTTTGTTAGTAGCGTGCCTAGGGTAGCTTGACCAATGTAAATACAAGTATCCTAGTGGGAATGGGCCCTTAAACATACTCTACAATACAATATACAACTGTTTGTACATGCTGTTGTTGTTGTACATACTATACCTATGGTTGACTAGTAGAGAAGGATTTTAGCGTTAAGTCCGCCATTTGAACAATAAACTGTGTGCCAAAACTTTAAATAAATAAACTATTGCTCATCTAATGGCAACTATCGGACAGCTAGGAATGCGCCATGTTTTCGCTAGCATGCAAACACATGCAAAGCTGTAGACAAATATACCAGATGACAAACAACAGTCATACTTAGATGGAAACGACAACGTTTTTCACAAACAAAACACTTTTAAAGCTACCGACAGAGCATTGTCATTCTTTTCTAGCAACATGAACGGCGCTCCGTGACATATTACTCTTACATTTCCACAAAGTGAGATTTCAGTGCTCATTTTTTAGTCACAACTGCAACTGAGGTTGTATTTTAGTTTGCTCTAATGTTTACGGTTTGGGTAACAGAATTTGTGTTCGTTTTAGGTTTTATTGTGGAGGTTGCATTGTATGATGCCTTATTTTGTTGAGTCGAGAAGAATGCTTTCAGTTAAAACAGTAAAATGCTTTATAGGTATGCACAATAAGGATATTATAAAAATCGACTCCTTGACTTGAATTCAGATATTAACAAAATTCAGTATATTCATCAAATTGATATCTTATTTATTCGTCTTAAAGTGATTTTAGAAGAAATGTACTTAGCGATATTTTGAACATACCCATATTAATTCATAACTAGCATATATTATACTACTAGACCATTAGTATTGTCTAAAATTGAGCTTTGCCACTTTATCGTCTGGATTGAATGCCCAAATCGCCTGATAATAAAAGTTTTAGTTCACGATAAAAAAAAAACCTTTTGCTTTTTCCGTTTTAATATATTTTGTAAAAATAAAAAATGAGACTTTCAGTCCAGATGCACACTAATTTAGTAAATACACAGCCTCGTTTGAAGACCTAATTTCTCACGCGACCCAGTTTCGACATTATTTAAACATTTAGAACACAGATTTTATCAACAGGTCCTTCATTACTTTTGCAGATCTCCAAAAAGGTGATCGTAATTGCTTGTAGTCCGTGCTGCAGCCTGGAAGTCTGCCAAAACGAGGGTTTAAGTAGCTTTGGGCCATGATACGGTATTAAAGACAAGGTTGTTACATTCTGCAGCTTAGGTTTGGTCTGGACGGTATAACTTTTTGACAAGGCTAACGATGAGAGAAATTAGTCAAAGGCAGAAAACGTAGGTATGGCATTGAAAGTTTTTCAGTGTATTTTTAAACTTTTGTTATAAAAGCTCTCCATGTTACTCTAGTAAACAATTAGGTACCTATCCAGTTGTCAACATCGATTAATCAGTTTCGATAACAACGTAAGGAAACCTGCACATTTGTGGCTGAATGTTAGGTACTGTGTGAAATGGAGAAGTTAATGGCCAACCACTTCCATTAAAATTTTCCAGGAAAGTCGTTTTGTATAATCACGCACGACACGACTATGCAAAAAATAGTTGTCAATTTCTTTCATTCAATATCAAAGTACTAACAAAAGTTCGAAAGTTGAAAAGAGATCATTCATCATCTTAGACACATTAAAGATACTGACTGTTTTGTATACGAAGGTATTTTAATCATATGTACAAAGTACTGATATCTTTAATTAACCGTGTAATATCAGTCGTATTAATCCTTTATGTTAATTGTGTATCATGTTTTTCACCAGACATCAATTATTATCGAGATGCCCGTGGTCTTTTGATTCTCGAGGCGCTATAGAGAATGTTATTTCAACTCAGTGTTTCATGTCACTTGTGAAACTAGAGCATTAGGTCAAACCTTAGTATAATATTACAATGGAAAAAGGTGACCCTTCTATAATTTTTCAGTTACACACTTGTACTTTGCAAAAGAACGTAGTAATTTGGAAATATGACGACCTAATTCACATTTATTCACGGATTTTATCACAGAAAATTACAGGGTAACTTGCCAGCGGTTGCACAGTGAATTTCGTAAAACATTTTGTTTAGTGCACTGCCGCTTAAATATAACATTTTGTGAAATGCTGGAATGAGCGGCTGTTATACTGCAATTAGGCAAATATTGTACACCTAGAACACTATTATAGGAAAATTATTGCAAGGCTATTTGCAAACAGGTGCTTATAACCATATAGGGCCTGATTTTGATGCTCAAATGTTACAGTAAATGAATGTATTTATATTTTCTTGCAAACTTGCAACAAACCTCAACCTAACTTTCAGAGATTCGAGTCCAATACATGAATCACTAATGCATTGCATGCAATTGTCATTTCATTTCATTATACCTACTCTTTTGCAAAAATTAATTACAGTATCATGATAATTATGTCAAAGATTCCAATGGTTGCCTCCTCATACTCGTCTAGTAACCTTGACAGAAACAGAAGGTCAACGAACTGCATGATATAGAAAATTGAGTGCAACACAATATGAGAACAGAACCCCTGGCTGTTCAAAATTGCCAGTATGTGACGAGCACTTACTGTTACTCGATTACAAACGCTTGTACAGTGGCCAGCATATCAGACCATTTATTTTTATTGCAAAACCACCAGTATTACAACAGCATAAAATACCTCAGCGTCTCCTTGCCTTGCTGTCGTCCATACAATACCCCGGTAAGCCAGTTAGCGCGAGTCAGTCCCACGTCGAGTTTACAGCCCTCGGGGACTTGTGCAGTAACATTATCTATATCATCATATCATGTAGGGTTCCGCACGGTGGTGGAAATACAGGCCAAGTGCGCAGGTTACGCTTTAGTCTTTAGTATAGGGTTCCGTAGTAATAATGCATCAGTAACTTAGAATCTTCGGTGCAACCGGTTCTAACCATTTCAAAGGAGTTATTACGAAAATGTTCAAGTACGTACGGTACGCGCCAACCTTTTTGTTTTGCGTGCCAAATATGACCCAATGCTGAAAAACAAGCTAATACAGGGAGACCCATTTACATTAAACGCACAGGGCATATAAGATAACCAGAAATGTACTTTCCGTAAGAGTGTATGCAATGAAGCAGGGTAGATGATATAAACATTAGAGTCCAGCAAAATTTTTATTAAAAGTTAAATGGAGACTGGAGAATTACATGACTGATTGGAGTCTACATTTAACTTTTTTCTAAGTTTTAAAGAAAATACGTTTTTTTTTTATTATGTTAAAAGAATTATGAAGCTGTAAATTTTCATACATAAAGTGATAACACCGTAAACACTAATCAATTTTATAATGAGAGATGTTGTAGATATAATATGAAACTAAGATTAAAGAAATATTGCTTACTCTAAGTGAAAAGCATTTCAATGGTTACCTATCTTAAATCCGAAATTTACTAGTACTAATTTCATTTTACTGAAATCGTTAATCCTTTTTTTGATTTGCCATATTTTCATTTGACTGAAAACACGATTGACATTCTTTTGAAAGTCCGATTTCCATTTGTTATTTTTTTTAAATTCAATATGTTTTGAATTATAACTCTTCGTTTGAAAAAACTATTACTGCTAGATGTTTCAGTTTCCAGAAATGTTTTCAATATTATATTATTACAAACAAACAAGTAAAATGCATTCAACAGGCTTGCATTGTGCAAGAGAGCTCGTAGCATGCAAGAAGCATACAGCATGCAAGAAGCATACAGCATGCAAGAAGCATACAGCATGCAAGC
Organism: Pyrausta nigrata; assembly: GCA_949316185.1. Classification (NCBI taxonomy): domain Eukaryota; kingdom Metazoa; phylum Arthropoda; class Insecta; order Lepidoptera; family Crambidae; genus Pyrausta; species Pyrausta nigrata. The sequence continues at coordinate 14,412,941 of OX438943.1, forward strand.
AGGCATGCACTGTACAAGCAAGCTCCTAGCATTCAAGCTGGGATGCAGCATGCAAGCAGGCATACAACATGCAAGTAGGCATGCAACATGCGAGTAGGCATTCAGCATGCAAGTAGGCATGCAGCATGCAAGCAGGCATGCAGCATACAAACAGGCATGCAGCATGCTAGCAGGCATGCAGCATGCAGGCAGACATGCAGCGTGCATATGATCCGCTCTTCTCCGGCGCTGCGGGAAGTGCAGTCCTTCCGCCCTTCCGTAACAAATATTTGGCACCCATACTCGCTTCCGCAGCTTCGGCTTCCGCTCCAGCTCGCACGGGCGCCAGATCTCTGTTACAGGGGGCGAGGACTGCACTTCCTCCTCGCCTCCGGCTTCTAAATTACAACGGCGAAGGACCACGGCGATTCGGGTTTCCCCAAATTGAGAATATTAACGATTACTTCGATCTTTAAAACTGTTTGAAATTAAAGTTATGACAAGCAAAACATCTACGAAATGACAAAAAAACGTTTTGATAATCGGAGAACTGTTTTTCTGGAAAATGAAACATCGGGCCAATGAATTTATAGTCTTACAATATTATGTAAATAAATCAATCTATTATTTTAAACTTCATCAAACCGTTTTCGACCAATTAAAATTCGAACAGCAAAGTTTCGAAAATGAGATAGGTTACCCATTTCAATATCGACCTTTGACATAAAAACTACCTTGACATGATTTTTTTTTAGAATTACACTAAGCTAAAATATTAAAAAAACGTATGGAGGTAGTTTATAGTGTACCAAAACAAATAAGATCAAAATTGTCCCATTCTATAAAGGTGTCTCCCGGAAACTCCCGGACTTGCAAATACCTATATTAGCACGATATGAGTTGGGTAGCAGAGCGGTGTTAAACAACACCCTTATTCACAATCGTCGGAAACTACAGATTTCGAATCCGAGAGGCAGTCAAGTCAAAGTCAAAAATCATTTATTCAATTTAGGACACAAAATGCCACTTCTGAACGTCAATAATTAATATCAATCAATTATGGCCCATATGGGGCCAGAACATGTCTCTTTATCTTTTGGTCCCTACTAGCGCTTTGAGATAAGACACAGACAATCTGGCAAATGCTGAGAAGAAACGCCGGAACAAGCTCAGTCACCACTAGCTGCCACAAAAATGATACAAATCAAAATAAACAGGTAGGTACATCAGTCTGGTGCAGGCTGGACAGCCCATACAGTCTCGTCATTAAGATAGTCTTGAATTTTATAGTACCCTTCGACATTAGGGTAGTTTTGAAGTGAAACTTAAATTTATTAAGAGATAGTTCGATAACATTATGAGGTATATTATAGAAAAATTTGACACAATTTCCCAAGAATGAATTAATTGTTTTGGCTGACCTGAAGTGTTGGAAGAGTTGGAATGACAAGTTTGTTTTTATTTCTTGTGACGAATGATTATCACTTTTTTTCATAAAAAGATTTAAATTTTTGCGTACGTATATGATATTATCAAATATGTATTGTGAGGCGACAGTGAGGATGTTAATTTCCTTGAAGAATTTTCTCAGGGATTTACGGGGACTAAGTTTATAAACAGGTTTTCGAAGACGTCAAAAAATGCGATTCTCAAACGTCGAAATCGAAAACTTTGACGTTTCCATAAGGCACAAATGACATTAGCTTTCGAAAACTCCGTTCGGGAAGAATGTTTGACACTTGAATTCGGAAAGGATCCGACACGAAAACTTTGAGTGCTTGTGAATCAGATAGCCGATAGTATTTTTGAAAATACCTACTCGCGGTTCGTATCGGCACTTCAGAAGCATCGATTGAGTTATCGAGGTCCAGAGGTAAAATATGGGTGGATGATAAGATGTCACCTCTCGAACTGAGATCACGTTACCCGGGTCATGTTTCCTACACTCTGCGGATTTCCCATGAGGGACTACCTCTAGTTCAAAGCTTCAATTGTCTTTTACATGCATTGTACGATTGTACGGATTTATGATTTACTCGAACTACGGTTGTAATTTATTACAAGTAGACAAATTGAAGAAAATCAGACACCTTCACACGGCGAAAGGAGATAAGGATGGTTTTGAACATGAATTGGTTTGAAATAGATAAGTCACATATTTCTAACCAGTCTCTACCATTTTTTACCTACAACGTTCTCAATGGTTAATGCTGGCGCGCTTTAAGAAGTTGCATTTTATTTCAACACAATTAATGGAAAACATTCTATGAAAATATTATTGTAATATTTTCGTTCACAATTCCAAAACTTAAGTAAGTAGATTAATTGTATTTAAATTTTTTCATCAAAATACTTCCATCCTATACACACCAGGTAAAAAAACAAAGTCCTTTTCACCAAAAGCAATTTTCCACGCTCACCGTATAGTTTCCGCTCAAATAAACATTCAAATTTCGAACGTGTTAACGCACGGGTCAAGCTGCAGGTCACCCATTGGGCGTGAACAATCATGAATCATATATCAGCCCCCTTACCACGAAATTCTAGAAATTGTCGGTGTCCTTAGCAGATAAACAAAAGTTGTGATACAACTAACGACGTTGAATGAAATACGAGTACTTAGGTACTTGCAAGATAGGGTTCTGTTTAAGGACATGATCGATTTACACACATTTAAACCGTCTGTTTTTAATTAGGCTAAGGTAAAAAAATACATGATTACTCGTATTAAAATGAATGTTTATTATATACTTACAGTACCAGTCACTAATAAAAGCATTTATCTGTTCTGTCACAAGTTTTATAAAAAGTAAGGTAGTACTTTGAAGGTCCCTTGTATAAGAATTCCTTGAACTTACAGCAAAAATATTCACAAACTGAGTTTTTTGTACTAACTCTTATCTAAGGTTAATGTAACTAACCTGTCTACCTCTATCACATCAAAAATGTTAAAAAAAACTTATACATTTTTATAAAATATTATCCAGAGCAGCGCTAAGTGTTAACAGTCACGCCATCTACCGCTAGTAGTGCGAAACAGCAGTCTATTTGGTTTGCTTTGGTGGGCAACATGTTGTGGGCAATGTGGAAATTTAGTTCTCATCATAAATGTGTAAGTAAATGTTTTAACAAAGGGTTTAAGTCTAAAATAAATACGATAGTCGGTATGTAGTATTTTATCAGTGCTACAATCGTTGTTAGTTGATAAGACTATTATTTGTATAAAATAATGATAATAATCATTATCATCATCCTAGCGTTATCCTGGTTGTTCACTAACACTCGAGGGCCTAGAGTCCGCTGACTATATCTCTATGGCAGATCAGGTAATAAAATAACGACAATAATGTGCAATTAAATAGTTGTCTGAATTTTAGACAATCTCTAACAGAAGATTACAAGTAGGTATCATTTGTTCTGTTAAATTGAAGTGTTAACCTCTTTTTATGAGGATTTTCTAACATAATAATGTAGGTTAGTTTCAATGCTATTGCAATGAAAAAACGAGGTAACTTAAACGATTAAACCTAGAGTTCACCAACACATGTTTAATTTTTAATTAGCCGGTTTTGCATTATTTCACATATTTTGTACGGGAATTCCGACAAATTAACCACCAATCGAGGTTTACCCGATGTTGTTACAGTTTTCTAAGAGGATACCGTTACGTTTGTGTAATAAGACGCTAAGATTCCGCTGTACCCTTAATTATCATGGCGGCGGGTGGGGTAATGACACATGTATGTAAATATTCGTTGTAACGACTAACATTAGTGAACGCGGGTCTAAATTTTAGACTCTAAGACCCGATTTCACCAACTTTAAATCAGTCAACAACCAACAATTTAACAGAATTCCCATACAAAATAAGTCAAATAATGCTAAACAATGCATTGACAGCATTTTCAAGTGCAAAAATATATTAAGATTGCAAAGTGAATGCTTATCACCTAAAAACAATAATTTAAAACCAAGACGTTTGAAAATGACAAAAATACTAGGCAATTATGCCGCTAGTAAAGTATTTTTAACTTATTTCTTAACTTTCTTACAATTTATCATTAGTAATAAGTAATACTTACCCATTGCCATAAATATTATCAAGTCGATTTGAGCGTCTAAAAAAACACACGTTTCAGTGTTCAAAAACCACTAATAAAGCATTACAACTATTAGTATACCACTCTACCATTAACGTGCTAACAAACCTTTATCGTTAGTTCATAAAATAATAATGTTCTTAGCACATAAATTAGCCCCCACATGCCCGTAACGCGTATGCAGTTCCGTGCACCGGGCGTTACACGTCTCATCGTCGCGCTCATTAGGCTAAATTAATTAGCCGAGGCACGCGAACTTACGCCCGCCTTGATGAATCGCCCCTACACATCGAGAACGTAACCTATGGAGGCGAAGCACTTTTGTTTTAAAATATGTCAAGAAATAAGTTAACCTGTTAGACAAAATGTGTTGAAGAAAAAACTGAGGCATTCAGTGCCAAGGGATTTTGACGGATTTTTTTCTGAAACAAAATTATTGACATTTCGTCTCATTTTGTCGTTATCGACTATGTTGAAAAGTATTTATTTATACTACAGTTAAAAAGGATTCTTTCATCAATTGTGCTGCTGTGTTTAGCAACTATGTTTTTGTAGGATAGCGGAGGAAAAATGATAGCGTTTGTGGGATAACGAAGGGGTTAATGATAGGGAAAGGTTGGGTTTGTATTCCATTTGACGTACATACATTTTTTTAAGATTAAGTAGTCTATTATAGCAGAACATGACCTGTTAAGATTTTTCTAAAAATTTATGAAAGGTATTCAAATAAATTTATACCTAATAAGGTGAATATCTCTAACAGCTTCTTGACGGCCCACACGCTATTAACCTTATTTGTAGGTATTTCTATTTCGATCTAATAAATCTGTTCTGATACTCTGTAGAACGTAGGCGTTACTTAAGTCGCTAATTGTAGGTGGGTATATTACGAAAACAGTATTTATAAATTGTGAATGGAAAACAATTCTGTTTCGCAGAACATTAACATAATAATATCTGACATAACGTAACAAGTACAAAGTTTATTATTTTTCAGTCCAACTAAAAGATAAAACCAGGAAATCGTAGTTAATAAATAATAATAACAAATTGTTTGAACAAGGACACCAATTACCTAGCCCCCGTGAGCTTTTCCTGTGGCGACTAGGATCACGGATAGACATACTTACCTATATACGTTTAAGACATCAATAATTTAGGTACAAATGCTCGTGCTCATCACACAACTCTTGCGGGATTTGAACCCGAATCCTCAGCTTAAATAAGAAACCAAAAATTCGTACACAGGTAGGATTTGAACCTACGACCTTTGGCTAACCGGGCGAACGCTCTTACCAACTGAGCTACTGTGCAGTTCATCCAACCGTGTGAAATTCCTGGTCTCTTTTTGTCTTGCGTCATTGCGTGACGGCAGCGCCATCTACCTGAGCTGTATTGCAACAGCAGTAGGCCAAGTAGTTATTCTCGAAACCTCAGGTTTTGTAGTGTGGAGAGCTAACCACTACATCGAAGTGGTCGTCAGTTAGCAGTTGTCTGCAAATTACAAGTAAGTGTCATAGTATTTTATTTCCTCTGTTTACAAAACTGAGCTAGTAATTAAAATTAATGGCAAGTGCTTTGTAACGCAATAGGAAGGCGTTAACTGCAACAATGCAGCACTTGATAAGGCTGTTTAGCATTTTGTCGGTCATGTCAAGGCAATTATAGTTCACACTTAGACCCGACTTCACCAACTTTTAAACAGCCGATTAACATCGATAGACGGTTAATTTGACAGAGTTCCCATACAAAATATGTCAAAAAATGCTAAATCGGCTGATCAAAAATTAACCTGTCAAACCCCATAAGACCCGCGGCCGGGTTCATAACAATTAATCTATTGTGTCTAGAAACATGATACGTGAAGGTTTAAACAATGTGTTGGTGAACTCCAGGCTTAGAATTATTATAGGTCGTAGTTTTGAATAATGGCTTTTTTCTTTAAGTGAAGAAAGGTGTAGAATAAACTCCTATAAGGAGACCTCTCTTGATATCTTATTTAAAGCATTGTTTATTTGATTATTTTATTGTTATTGGACTGCCGTCTCACCGAATTATGAGAGTGAAGGAACAGAGAGTGCAACTGTGTATTGCGCACACACTTGTACACTATAATATGTCCCGCGCAGTTGGCTAATCTCTGTTGAGATAGGCCGCCGTGGTCGAAATTCGGCTAGGAGTACATTACATTAAAGCATTGTTTGTTTTTTTTAGATTAAATTGATCACAATTAACTGATTTTATAGATTAAAGACAGAATGGTTAAGTAAGTTTTGGTATAGGGTACTTATTAAAAAAAACTTAGATAGCAATAATAGGCTCTTTTAATATGTCGTAGCAGAAGTGCAGCGATAGCCGAGCGGAGAAAACTTCACTTCTCATCCGTGAGATCGTGAGTTCGATCCCCACCTGTACCACAAAGATATCGCTGCCTAACGGTGAAGGAAAACATCGTGAGGAAACCTGCACACTAGTTGGCTAGTGTGTGAAATGGAGAAGGCAATGGAAAACCACTCCATTATACCACTGAGTTTGTACAAAAACTTAAGTACAGTCGTTTTCAAAGATATCGCTGCCTAACGGTGAAGGAAAACATCGTGAGGAAACGTGCACACTAATTGGCTAGTGTGTGAAATGGAGAAGGCAATGGCAAACCACTCCATTATACATTGCCAAGAAAGTCGTTGTGTGTGTTTCATTCCACATACTGATCACGACCCTCAGTCATGAGGTATACGACTATGAAGAAGCAGAAGTCACTGAAACTGACTGAACTTGAAATGATTTTGCGCAGTAAGCAATTTTTTTGTACTTGTACTATTTATTTTGACGACCGTCTTGGTGTAGTCGTTCGAACCCGGGACTTCTGAACCAGGCGGTTGCGGGTTCGAGTCCCGCAAGGGGCAAATGTTTATGTGATGAGCACGAGCATTTGTACCTAACTCATGGATGTTAATAAAATGTATATAAGTATGTCTATTAGTTATTCTAGTCACCATAGCACAAGCTCACGCTTAGTTTGGGGCTCACGCTTAGTGTGTTTGTTGAAAAAAATATATTTATATAATAAATTTTGCAAAACCTTTGTATGCTAAAATTTTAATTTATTTGCTCTACTAAATGCTTCTATTGTAAGAAATTAGCAGAGGTATTTTTACCCGACTGCGGAAGGAGGGTTATGCTTTTTGAGAATATGTATGTATGTATAATTGTTTGGCACGCCCTACAGCCCAAATAGTTGCACAGTTTATGACATATGAGGTGTCGTTGAATTTATCAAAACTGTGAGAGTGACATAGGCTATATACATTGATGTATGTACAAAAATGGCACCCGCAAATGAAAATAAAGAGGGGAGGGGGAATTGATTTTTTCCTTACCATAGCAATATGGGTATCAAACGAAAGCCAGTAAAAAGACCATTTAAAAAAAATATAAATTTATGCATTCGGGTCTTTTGTTTTTTCAAAAATTATGTTTACTTGTTAAAGGAGTTTATTTAACACTCTTTAGCTATAAAAGATTTTTTGAAACACTTTGGTTTTACAATATCTGTGACATTGTTTTGTGGGTTATGAAACCACAGAGGTTGTAACTTGTATGACACTGGTTGCTCGGCTCAACAGTTGACCGGCCATCAATCACCCTTCGACCTATGGAGGATCGCTCAGTGTTTTATAACAATATGGATTGTTTATTCGACGAGAGCTGTATTAGGTTGAAAAGCAGCTTAAGTAATATATGAGCAAGATTTTGCGATAGAGGGCGGTCACAGTGCATTGCAGACTTGTAAATAAAAATCAAATAGATTATACGCAAAGAAAAGTACTAATTAGGGAAACTAGGAAATAGCTTATTATATTTTTTTTTAAATACGAATTCTAGTAAAAGGTAGTGAATGGTCTAAAATATTTTTATTTCTTTATTTTGGTATGAAGACACAAAACCTATATCCAAAGTACTGACCCCGGGCAGTCTGTTGTTATGCTTTACAATTTTATAATAGTTAACATTATTGGAGCAATAGAAACCGAGATAGTCGCAAAAATTGAGAGTAACAGTTATATAATTTTACTTTTGAACTTGAATGTCTAACGACGCAGACACAAGATATAAGAAGACTTTTCAGACAACTTTTAGAACGCTAACGCTACGCTGTATACAAAATTTAGCTTTTTATCTCTCGTGCGCAGGATAATGGCTTATTTTTCTGGGCTATCTTTGAAGCTATGACTTTTATATTCCGTAAGGCGTTGTAAGACTACCTCACTACAAGCCATGTTGTAACAGTTCCGATATATTTTTTTCAGTTTATCTATTTAACTTTCTTTTGACATCTTTGGAATTTGCATAGATACATATATCATTAATCTGTGCAGTTTTCGTGGGCGTTATCACTGATTATACAGGGTGGCCCGTTTACAGTGGTGGTATAATATTTTTAGATTGTAAACTCCATGCACTAAGGATCGGGAGGTACCATTCTAAGGTGGCGCTAGGAGACTAACGGAATTTGTTTTAATGAGATGAGAATAAATGATAATGAGGCAACGGAATTATATTCAAATTGTTAGGTTTGAATATAATTACAATATACAATTTCAAATCTAAAATGTAGCCTGAGATTTAATGAAGATTATAGTATTCTTAAATGATAAAAAACTATCTGCTTAAAAAAATACCCGATTCGACACCCATTTTTTTTAAACAATTTAACACGTTTAGAAATTGGCATTGACTGTATGAATACCGTTACCTAATTAATTACTATTGCTTTATAAATTAAGTACATGTATATTCCCCAATACTAATAGGGCCATTTTCGATCAGGTCATAGTTCCCGCCTCGAATGGTGATTTTGAAGTGCAATGTCTAATCATACATGAAAAATTGCATTTTGAAAACAAAATATGCTTCATCAATGAAATTTGACTGACCTGTCGGAAATCTCCATAAGGACGCTCTAAATCTTTAAGTAACCTGTGTACTATTTTATGATCCTGAACGACCAAGCCAGAACTCACTAAGAATAATTTGAAACCGACCAAGCCGTGTCAAATTTCAAACGAATTTCGTCGACGAATACAATGTAAATACTACTGGAAATCAAAACGCAATGTTAAAATAAAGTTAGGCATTTAATCTAAATTGCATTAATATTTCTTTTTAACTGCCTTCGGTATTTCGTTGTATTCGTCGTTATAAGTCGTTTGACATTTGTCTAGTTGGCTTAGTTTAGTAGGAGGGTAGCTTTTAGCGGGAAATGAGCCGGTCAAAATGGGCTTCGTTTCTTAATTTTCTAAATTAGTTTTTCGTGGTCATTGTTGTAATTGTGTGGAATTGTGGTGGAATAATCTTAATAATGTGCTGCAGAGGAGAACTAATGACAAAAAAGTTCAAAATTTTGTTGAGAGCATTGAAATGCGAACCATCCTCGCATTTCAATGAGTTAGGTTAGGTTAGTTAGTAGTTTAGTGTTAGTGTAGTTGTTAAAGAAGAAGAATACTAATGAAATGGATAAAAAAAATATATAAAATAAAGATACTGAAGACGTGGCTGTATGGACTTGATCCTTTGCCTACCCAGAATGGGTAATTGAACAAAAAAAATTGGTCAAGTAGTAGTAGATAATGTCGCCTCGTGTGTTTGCGGCCTAACAAAGCAAGGCTGCCAACCGTCCGCCAATTACAAGGCCGCACGGTTGGCAGTTCTGCATAGTGGTGGGCGCGGGCACGGGAGCGTAGCGGAGCGAGCGATGTAGCGATTTTAAAATTTTATGATCAAATCAGGTTTTTTTTATATATATCAAGCAATTTCTATGCAATGTAGAACGAAATAAATTTTGCTCACAAAAATTCATCGACAGTCTTCTGGCGGGAGTCGAACCCTGACCCTTGAAAAAAATACAAAAATTCGATTCGAGTGACAAACGTCCTCTGTAGCTCAATTGGGAAAGCAATCACCCGAATAGCGAGGAGTCGTGCGTTCGAGCTCCACCAGCAGATGGTCAATCAAGGGTCAAACCCATAAATTTTATGAGTGAAATTTATATCAGATCGGTATTGTTCTTGAAAAAGATCAAAACCTTATTTGATGAATTAATTTATAAGATTCAAATTCAATCAATGATTTACTATTACGTTATGCAATACAAAAACAAACCCTAAACATGGCACAACTTACAAGTGATAGTTACCCATTACTGGTTAAGGGTAGATGATAATCTAACTAAAAGTTAATATTTTTGCGACAATGTATACATGGTAACTTGAAAATGTCAAAAGGCAGTCAGTTTCATGAAATATGCCCCGGTTCAGTTGATTTAAGTAAATTACGCACAATATTTTAGATACAATGCTAAAGACACGCGTATTTTGTAACCTTATTATCGGCTTCGTTAGATAACTTGTACGCGCCACATACTCTCTCTATCGCAAGCGCTGCACTCAAGCGAAATACTGCTCAAACTCGACTGCGAGATAAAAAAAGAAAGAAAGGGCTTTCTAATATAATCGTAATAAATACGAGTATTTACGAGTACATAATCAAAGACTAGAACTCAATATGTATTTGTCGCTAGGTATGTTACATATTTGAATCACAGTTAAATCAAGATGAACCAATATAATAATAAAAACATTACCCTCCTTCTGAGGGAAGAGTTTAGTTATAATTTGCATACCATCTTATTGGTCGAATGCACTGAACAATTATACATTTAAGAACCTATGCACTGTATTCTTGCAAATAAATATTACTTACTTACTTTTGACGTCGGGTAAAAACTAAGCGTAAACATGGCACAATTTTCTCTTTAAGCGACAGTTATTTATTACTGGTAAACAGCAACATGTACATAATTTGTAATATTGAAGTTTTAGCAACAATGTATACACATAGGTAATTGGATTTAAAATCCCAAAATGTTGTCAAATGGGGACTTGAAAATATCCTGCACTATCAGTTTTATACAATATGGCAGCCCCGGTTGTTAAAGGCTTTGAACTAATAATTCTACGTTTATTATTAGCACAAAAGGTAAAGGTACATCAGACTTAATGCATCTTTACCAGTCGATTCGAAATCTAAATATTAATTAAAATTCATTTATTTAAGGCCTGTCAGTTCAAATTCACAGCTACATACTTTAAAGATAAATATTATTTTACGTTCTGTCTTAAAATAAAGAAACAAAGAACTACTGAACTACGAACAGAACATTTGGATAACCCCAAAATTGCAATAAAAAAAAGATCAATTGCTTTAAAAATTAAATCCGCTTTGCTACCCTCTTGCCCCGTGACCCAGTTTCAGCCTATTGGGGTCTTCGGCCGGGTCGGACCCATATGGCTGCGTTGCCATGCAGCAGACGTCGAAGGGACTATTATTAAATTGCTCGACTTTAAGCGAGTGATTAGGATTTATTAAAATGTCGAGCGGTTTTAAAATGTATTTATTTAAGATGTTTTAAAATGTATTAATGTAAGAAACAAATATGTATTTATTTACTACTAGGTACTACTATTAAAAGCATTTATAGAAACTATTTATTTATCCAGCAATACAAGTTTACTTTTGTTCTTTGGATTATTATAATCTAAAATGGATTTGGTCTGTTTGCTTTACCTCCTACTAAAAAGTCTAATAAAAAGTCTAGTGACTTTTTATTAGACTTGAGCGTGAATTCTGTAATACACTACTATTTTAAGGGCTTGTCAAATAGAGAATAGTTTTTAAATTTTACTCTATATTCTTAAAATATAGGTATTTTTAATACGATACGACTAATTTCAATCAATCGATGTCATACTAAACTAAAAACCATTTCTTTAAGTAGTTACGAACATGTAAACAACTATTTAAAAAATGGTCCAACAAGCATTTGTGTAAATGGCAGTGCCCTTACACTGATTAAACACTGATCACCTAAATGGGCGTGTAAAATCAGCTGCCAACTGTTTCCCCCGAGACCGTTGAATCAGTTACAACAATTTTGGATTTCGTATGTGTAATGAATAAACTAGAAATATATAAATTGTGACAAAGGTAAAACGTGCCTGCTTGACCTTACAAAACCCTACATATACTTACTAACAACGTACTTTAAGAAATAACGCAATCTCTCATTCATGAGGTGTTTTTGGTGCTAAAATAAATGGGACCAACAATGAAATCTAAGAAAACATTTCCCCATGGTAAATAATCGATCAGCTGTTTTATTTTGTATGTAATTTGCGAAATTATTTGTTAATTCATAAACATGGTGGTTTAGCGTTAGTTCATAAATGCGTTGTATAAAGTTTTTCTTCCCACTCGATAAATGACGACAGATTTGAAGATTGCGACCGGGTGAGTAAGGCTAGCTTTGCACGATAGATTAGTGGAAAATTAATCTTATACTAGAAAACCTAAAATTTTTGGGGGCTACAATAGCGGCACCGAAACGGTTTTTGATATTGCGATAATCGAAAAAAAGAACATGCAAAGCCAAATTAGGTAAGACCTACTAGAAACATGTTGTGACGTTAATGTAAGTAAATACAAGGGTAATGAATACCACGGATTTGTTTTTATAGCAGTCAAAAAATCATCAGCTACTGAACTGTTACTTAAAATAATACTTAGGTACATACTTTTTAAATATTAATACATTCTTAAATATTAATTAACATTAGCATCACATAATATACTGACTGTAGGTTCGCTATCAGGTCTTTAATCGAAGGCCAAAATCCCAAAGATTAAGAAAGATAAACATATGTGTATTATGTGTATGTTTATTTATCAATATGTATTTTATTTATACTATTATTTATGTATGTAGTGTGTAGGTATATCTATTATTTTGTTCCTTTCCAATATGCTATCTTGCACCGCCTGTATTTTCTCTGTTTGGGCCTATGGTTGACTGGTAGAGAATGCTTTTAGCATTACGTCCGCCATTTGCACAATAAACTGTGTGCAAAAAGTTTAAATAAATAAATAAAATAAAGATGTGTGGCTACTCTATGGCGTGATTGAAAGGGGCACTAACTTCCTGAAAGTATTTTGCAGTTCTTAATACCTTTAAAAGATGGCGCTACGTGGGACTGGAACTCGCTGCCTCTAATATCTTTACCCAAACTTACGACCTGGGTCTCTTTAAGACAAGAGTAAATAGGTTATTACTAGGCTCTAGACCGTGTGTCCACACCTCGCACCAAATATGCGTTATTAGTGTAACAAGTAACAGCCAAATACCTGCTTAGAAAAAAATTTTAAGAAAATATGAGCCTGTCATGTCCCAATGCAGGGTAAAGGGTTTTTCACTCTACTATTTTGGGCCACTGCTTCCCCAGTCTTTTCTATATAAGTCCAGCTCTTTAACTTAGCAGCTTTCTTGTAGATATCAGTAATGAGAGTTCTGGAGCCCAGTATATTCAATTACTAAGACATAAAAGTTTTATTTTGTTCACATGGCATGTTATCACTAACAAACAGTTAGCGATGGTTTACTTAAATAAGGCACATTACTATATTAGAGTTAATACAATAGGTGCAAAAAGTGTACTTTGAATAACATATAGAGCTACCACAAGCCACATACTTATAAAAATATTCTGGAACGTTACATTAAGAATGTGTGTACACAACATTTCTTTACTTCAGAAGATCAAGCGCGCTATACTGTGGCTAAATAAGTGTTTGTTTTAGCTTTCAAGCTGAATAAGCGGAAAATTAAGCCCGTATAAAAATGGAAGGTGGGTGAGTGATCCACTTCCCGATGCGCTCTAATTGTCGAGTATTCCCGGTTTCGGAACGCTGTCACAGAGAAGAGATTGATCAGTAATTTCAGTCTATACGAGAAAGTCGAGCCTGTACACAATAAAAATTATTGAAAGAACACACAAGGGTTATTTATTTGACAATTTAATTATATATCACAGAGATTGACATGTCATACTCACTACGTAAATTTAAATCGGCTGTTACGAAGTTATTTGCCAAAGTAAAGTAGATGTTAATTAACTTGTTTTAAAGTTTACAGTAAATATTAATTAATTTTAAATTACTCCTGTAGTGCAGGTTACTACAGTTTGTTTCTGACTTTGTTTATTACGCATGCCGTGGCAGCCTTTAATTAAGGCAACACTAAAACTATGTGGTCATTCCTTGTATTGTATGTTTGTGAAGTGTATGCTTTGTTGGTTGCCCTTAAATAAATAAATAAATTTATAAAGAGTGTGTTTATAACAGTACAGAAAGTAAAGTAAACTATGGTAAAAGTATTCACGAACTTCTAAGCGTTTAGGATCATCACCAAGTCAGCATAATAAACTATGACTCCCGGATATAAAAGCTGAATAATTAAAGATGCTGTAGCAAAAACGGTATGTGCTTATAAAATAAGAATTCCCGCGATTTCTTCAGGATCCCATAATCAGATCCTGATTTGATGACAATGGGACTATCTCAGAAGTGTGCTATTTAAAAAAAGACTTTTGTAAATTGGTCGATTTACGGAGATATCGGTAAACATACATTAAAAAACATACTGTGGAACATAGACCCTCCTCTTTTTTGTAGTCAGTTATAAACCGGACATACACGATCAGAGGTGCTTGTGGCGCAGTGGCGGCAGCGCTTTGGTAGTGATACCAAAAGTTAAGCAACCCACGGCGCGGTCGTGATTGGATGGGTGACCATTCCGACCATTTAAGTGACAACCATGACAAGCATCTCCGTGCTTCGGAAGGCACGTTAAGCAGTTGGTCCCGGCTAATATCTGTGGTATTAGTCGTTAAGCCTAGTCAGAGGCCCTAGGGCGGCTTGATAACTTCTGACAGTAAGGTTTGTCACTTGCCTTACATACACCCCTCCACCAATCCGCACTGAGCCCGCGTGGTGAAGTATGGCTCGTTCCTCCTCATAGTTGAGGTGAGGCCTTTTCCCAGCAGTGGGATCTAATAGGCTGACTTATTACACGTTCTCTGTCTAGTCTCTTTTTCGTGTTAAGGTCTGTGTCCTCTCTTTTCGATAAGATAATCGTACGAAACTTGAACTTACATCGTGTTTCAATAATCTGTAACTATTTTTTATTTTATTTTTATTTATTTAAGCTTTATTGCACAACTAAAACTGTGTACAAAAGGCGGACTTTGACTATGACTTTTGTTATTTGAAAAGAAAAATAGTGAGTAGTATTCATCTTTTAAACAGCCAAAAATTAAGTTCGATAAATCTTACTAATTCAGTACCTACTGAATTAGTAAGATTTATCAAACTTTATCAGGTTAAACTATGTATAAAGCACGTGTGACAAAATGTTTCCAAAAAGTTAAAGCATCTGATTTCATTTCATAATAAAGAAACAGTCGCAGCCCTTTATTTTACTCATAAGTTATAACTTAAGTATGGAACGTTTACAAAAATATTTTAACCTACTGCATATTTCTTTCCTATCATCCATAACTAACGAGCGGCCGCTCCCTTCGAACAGTGAGTCATTTACCTTCGATTTTAATCCATCCGCTGCCGTATTCATAGCTTAACTACTATCTAAATTAATTATACGTGTGACTGGAGATTCTGACTCAGTTAAACGATAAAATAGGTAATTTTAAACGAGAGGCGAATATCGAATGTGCTGATTGAATAATGACATCATTTATATTTAAATACATTATGATCTAAAATGCTTGTATCTTATATTGTGTCTTATATCATGTCACCTTTCTGGCATTAATTCCAAATTAGCCGTTTCTTGGTTTTAACCCTATTAAGAATAAGGTGGTTACATAAGAGAACGTTCTTTATTGTACGATTTGGAGGAACGTACTATTGATGGATTTTATATGCGTTTGACTTATCATGGAATTTCTCGGCGTAATAATCGCTATTGTTCAGACGGCAGCACGTCAGGTTACCCCTGTGAACTACGAAAACGGCTTTGCAGCCGTGTGTACATAAGAATGATACTTTTATTAAAGCATTTATACTCGTATTATGTTGAACTACAGACTAAAGAACAATTACTGGCACGGTTAAAAATGAAGTTAAATACAAGGTTTTATTCAAAAATCATTCAATTCAAATTGGTCGAACCGCCACGTAGTCCTTTCTTGGTAGCCGGTATCTGTACATTGTAATAACACCGTTCACAGCGGTTAACAGCTGAAACGCTAAGCAAACAGTCGCGTATACCGCTTATGTAAGCTGTGAATAACTTAGGACAGTTCAATATGTGAGGCAGGGGCACGGAGCAAACGTTTATTAGGTACTGTACAGCTTTCAGTGGCAGAATCTATGTCTGTAAATGCCTGTTTGATTGGTGAAAATGAATGTTTTAACATGCAAAGCCAAATTAGGTAAGACCTACTAGAAACATGTTGTGACGTTAATATAAGTAACTTTTATACAAGGGCAATGAATACCACGAATTTGTTTTTATAACATTCAACAAATCATCAGCTGACTGACCTGTTACTTAAAATAATACTTAGGTACATACTTTAATTCTAATGAAAACTTCTTATCTTAACATTAGCATCACATAATATACCGACTGTAGGTTCGCTATCAGAAGGTCTTTAATCGAGGGCCAAAATCCCAAAGATTAAGAAAGAGGTGTGGCTACTCTATGGCGTGATTGAAAGGGGCGCTAACTTCCTGAAAGTATTTTGCAGTCCCTAACACCTTTAAAAGATGGCGCTACGTGGGACTAGAACTCGCTGCCTCTAATATCCTTACCCAAAATTACGACCTATGAATTAAAACTTAAATTCGGTGGTTTCCGCACGTTTTCACTTTGTAACTAGAAGCCCAAGATCTGGAATTGGGTGCGTTTGCACCCAATTCCAGATCTAATGACCTGGATTTACTAGTGAGATAATACTAACTCGTTTTGTTGGGACCAAGGTGAACGGGACAGAATGCAGTGTGCGCGGGAGGGACAGGGACAGATTTATGTTGGATAAATATTTATTGTGTAGGTATAGGTATCTTGAGACTGGGTCAGCCAAGCGGAGTCTAAGGGAAGATAGTGGCATTAGTAGTGAATTATATTACGTTATGTGGTCGTTAACTTGGTATTTTTGATGCAACCAAAAACAGGAAATTACAGCATTAAATGTCACAAACCGGCCAAGTGCGAGTCAGACTCGCGCAGTGAGGGTTCCGTACTAACAAAGGTTTTTTTTCTATATACCACAGATTTGCGGTTTTCGGTTTTTTTCCTTGACTCGACCTTTCCTTCTTGCCAAATTTAATTATACTAGGTCTATGGGAAGTAAATCCATAATACATAATTCCTCTGCGAAATGTAAAAAATAAATCCAGATTAATTGGTTTGACTTAAAAGCTTGATTCTTTACAGCTTCAAGGGACCGCAGACATAAGTATTTAGTGTTAATTTCAAACCTCCTTCGAGACCGCCATACATTCATGAGAAAAGGAGTCTTGGCAGACAAACGATCTTCAAATAATTAACCTATAATAGACCAAATTTACCTACTGATTATATCTTCACTATGAAGAAAATACTTATATGCCAAAAGTATGACAAATCAGAGGTTTCAAACGAACAGACGCTATGAAATATCACGCAGCATCTCAATAACTGTTTTAGTTCGCATTGCAAATTCACTTGGAATGTAATGAATGGGAAGAAAGAACATCGTTTTTGGTTGCTAAATATTTATATCCTGTTATTTTGGCCTGCATTGTAGGAACTGTAGCTTACTTTTGTTAGGGTTACACCAAAAAAATGTATTCTTGACTTTATATAAAGATTTTATTATTAATTAACTAGTAATCCGATTCAGTTTTCCACGGGTGTAATTTAAACATTAAACTATAACCCATGTCACTCAAGAGAGTAATTTTTTTTCGAAATCGGTCCAGTAGCTTTTAGGTTTATTTGTTACAAACATAATCTTTTGTGTGCAAGCATAATTTACTTTGGTAAAACCTTGCAAAAAAAATCTTAAATTAAAAAAAAAAACATTTCCATATAATCTTCTATATATAGACGTGTGCTTGCTTTGTCTTGCTGAAGTAGCTATTAGCTAAATTTTAGATCATTAGGAGTCCTAAGTTTTTTTTTTAAATTCCTGCTTTACTTTTAAATGATACTCTATTACAATCATCAATTAGTTTACTTGTCTTTTTCTAACTTAATTAAAGCTCAAATTTTCGTGATATGCTTATACGAATTCTCATTCCTATGAGCTAACATTCGGAACCTTGGGCACTCCCATGAGTCGACGTCGTTTTAGATTATGGGGACTGAATTCTATATTTAGAACCAGATACCTATCTTTATAGTAAAAATTTTGGCGTAGTCCATAAAATAGGCTATCTTTCATTCACTGTGAGTAACTACACAGAAAACCAGTTATGTTTGTAATTTGATGTGAAATAAAAACTTTTTCTTTTCTTTATATCCAGAGATAGAGGATGACCTCTCATCACCATACTAAGAGGTACAAAAATTAGGTCATGGTTACTGGACGGGCGGCGATGAGAGTTGAGCCATTTTGTATCATCTCAGTGAGATCTGAGTCATTTGGTGCGTGTACTCAGATGAAGTCGTCGGCAACAGCTAGTTTATCTATACGATAATCTAAAAATAATAGTTTATATCTCACGATAGACTAAGTAACAGAACAATTAAGATTAAAAAACTTGCTATAGTGGGTTCATACCTAAACTAGGACGGTTCCTGTATCTCAGGTAACAAATAAACATAATTATCCTTAGGTGAGCAATCGGTGTCGTATTTTTTTGTATTTTTCCAACACCCAGATTTGCCAATCACTCACTTGTTTTTTTTTCTTATACGTCTATGAAGATGTTACACCTTATTAATTATTATATATATATAGGGAGGAGTAATACTGTACACCAAGGTGTGCATGTAGTTAAGGTAGTAGAAAGTTGTTACGTGACATGTTCAAATCCCACCTAACCTAATTAAATTCTAAATGCACTGAATGCGGAACTGTACTCGTATTTTAGTTAATTCGTGTAAAGCAAGAGCGCAGTCCAAAAATGCTGCAGCGCAAACCCACATAAGTGCAAAACTTGTGTTTTAGAGTCCTCACCTATAACGACGCGTTGTGCGGGTGCACTTTTAGGTACTTCACATGATTGTAGTTATTTCGGATTTTCGGCAGAAACTTATTTTGCACTTTTGTTGCAGCCGTGCTCGATGGGTTTAGATTAGCTTTAAGCCATAACTTTTGCGTACAATTTGTGTTTTACATAGGTTTCTTTGCTCACGAACCCAGTCCAGTAGAGCGAAAAATACAGCATCTTTAGAGTGTGGCAAAAAATGTGGGCCTTGGTGGGAAACTGCCTTAAATCCTTTAGTTATCTCATTTGACTTTACGGAAACATTCCTTTATTTTTAAAACGAAATAAAACTGCCTCTGAATGTTTCCTGATTTATTTTTCGGAGATGACGCATTTTATCTGGGCAGTTTGATTTAACCTTATTTACGAGAATATGAAAATAATCATGATTCCATGCTATGAACAACCCTGGTTTTATATTCAAGTGAAGATTTGATATAAATTGTTTGAACCAAAGTTACTGAATACCCCAAACCATTCCCTATCTGAACCTAACCTACCTACTTGATAAACGACCACATCTCAAAAATTACACTAAAATTCAAGCTTACCAACATCATCATTACCCTACTGGGGTTATCCCGGTTGTGCACTTTCACGTCAGGGTCAGCTGACCATGATCCAGGATGTGGCAGATCACGTAAACAATTACAGTGGAGCGACTGCCATCTGACCTCCGTGACCCTGTTAACAGGGGAACCTGACCGGTTTTGGATCATGGTTATACACGCAGTCGCCTGAATGTGCAGGTTTCCTTACGAATGTTTTCCCTCACCGTAAGAGCATCGGTTAGTGAAACAACTAATGTACATAACTCAGAAAAAGTCATTGTTACATGGCGGCATGTGGGATCGAACTGCGCCACCGACGCTCCAACATAATAACGCAAAAAAATACCAAGCAAGAATCCTTCAATCTCGCCGCAGACTGCGAAGCCTGTGGGTCCGATTCGGGATGCGTTCCCGGGAATATTAAGCCGTCATTTTCTCGGAGCGGAAAATAGAAAAGGCCAGTGCTCCAAGCGCATCGCTTGAGAGCGTATTGTGACCCTTGAACAGATTTGCCGTTTTGTATTTTTTTTAATTTCTACTTATCGGGTTCGACTGCCTGGCAAACCTTATATTAATGGTTTGCCTTAATTAAGATACACCGAAAACCTAATTCTAAATGTTAGTTTGGCAAAAAAAGTCCGATCAATGCATGGACACTATAACATGGTTTTTAAGATTTAATATTGCTACTAGCAGTTTCTCGCGACTTCGCTCGCGCCTAGTCGCCATTATTTCAGCCCAATCGGTTCAGCCGTTTAGAAGTTATGTAAAAATGATAAGTACGGAAGGATAATTCTTACTTCCCGTTGTCCGCTTACCAGTTTTCCCATAGAATGAAGAATTTTTCCGCGGTAAAAAGTAGCCTATGTTCATCAAGGATAATATCGGTTGCTAATGGTAAAATATTTTTTTAATTGGGTCAGTAGTTTCGGAGCCTATTCAATACATACAAACAATACTTATTAGTGTAGAAATAACAACTATGGACTCGGTTCTGAAAAAAAAAACGTTTTTTTCATAAATCGTACAGTGACAAATTCGGCGATTCAGATTGAAGGACATTCAGCCACTTACATTGACATCAGTTTTTTTTTTTGTTTTTTCTGATACCCAGTTTTGACATCACTCAATTCTCAATCAAGTAACATCATTACTCGATTTAGTGTTAATGTTTTCAATGCAGAAACTGGGTTGACATTGGACCCCTACTCTGGACGTTGTCCGTTCTTTTGTATCCCGCTCATTCGCACTGCGACGTCGCCGAAAGTGACAGGGACGGTTAGATCATAAAATACAGACGCCTTGTAGAGTAGAGCCTTTGATCAATATTGGAAGGGAAATAAAGTTTGCAAAAAAAAATATCACAGCCCAGTGAAGAAGGCCTGATTGCGTTACACTGTGCAGCTTGCAAATAGCTTTTATTTATTTTTAACGAGATTTTACTATTCCAGTTCTTTGTTGGGCTAAGGGAAACTTAAATATGAGAGCTTTCTTTACTACTTTATACTAGCAACTAGGTCCTCCGACAAAATGCAATCGTTCTACAGCGAACTTCGCTATCGCCGACAGAGTGTCGAAATATGTATTACAGAAGTCATACTGTGATGTTACGTTTATAATAAGTCAGCCTATTAGATCCCACTGCTGGGAAAAGGCCTCACCTCAACTATGAGGAGGAACGAGCCATACTTCACCACGCGGGCTCAGTGCGGATTGGTGGAGGGGTGTATGTAAGGCAAGTGACAAACCTTACTGTCAGAAGTTATCAAGCCGCCCTAGGGCCTCTGACTAGGCTTAACGACTAATACCACAGATATTAGCCGGGACCAACTGCTTAACGTGCCTTCCGAAGCACGGAGATGCTTGTCATGGACGTCACTTAAATGGTCGGAATGGTCACCCATCCAATCACGACCGCGCCGTGGGTTGCTTAACTTTTGGTATCACTACCAAAGCGCTGCCGCCACTGCGCCACAAGCACCTCAACGTTACGTTTACCTCGATGTTACGTTTACTTATGTCAGTTTCATACATATTGTTGGCGACAGGCGGAGTCAACTTCGCTCTATATAGATTGCCATCCCTTCATCAGTGCCTTTATCCGCTGAAAAATGAAGCTTCTCTCTTTCTGTAAGCTTTCAGACCTACCTTGATACGGTGTTAGTAAGTAACTTATGAGACAATTTAAAAAATGAATTCTAAAAAGACGTATAAACGAAAAAATAGTCCTAAAAGTCACATTGCCCCGACGACCTAAATCCATTCCCTTGTACTCTTCAAGTACTTGTATTATAGTCTCTGTTTTTCTAGCACCAAATAATTTATCAAGCGTCAAGTCATAATATGCAGAAGGGTAAAAAAAAAAATGTTTACTGAAACGAACACATTATCTTTAATTTGGTCAATAAGCGCGTAACAGTCGGCAAATATGACCCATATTACAACGTCACAAATAAACGCAGGACAAGGTCGCAATACTTTCTTCATTTATTCATCGTTTCGCCACACAAAGTACGATAGGGAAGTGCTAGTGGACACAGTTTGGTCACGTCGATGTTTTTACTAAGTATCGAATATTTTTGTGTTATTTTTGGTAAATCAATTGAAATAGCATGAAATCTGATTTTTTGGTGTTAGCACTGCTTACTCACACACAAAATCAGATCATAAAAAGGATCTCATAAATAACAACCAAAAGAAACACGTAAAACCTAAATAAAAACGCATATTATAAAAAAAAATAATAATAATTACATCTAATAAAAAGTCGCTTGCCATTACTTACATACAATAAAATAAGTTACTTGAGACACATTAAACATTAATGTACAATTTAACCTTATTGTGGGTTGAGCCGTTAAAACAAAACGCAAATCGATACGACTAGACAATCCGATTATTCGGCTACAAACAGCACTAAAGAGAGTTTTGTTTACACCCGCAGGGTGTCGTAAAGGCACAATATCGCAACGACACATTTTTATTGAAGGCTGGCTCGCTGCTGGCATTTCGGCGGTTTTTCGTCCAGCCGAAATATAATTAACCTTTACTTAACGCAAATTACGTAAAAGGTGAACACATTTGGACATTCCTGTGTCAATTGGACTAATAACTACGAGTGGTTTTTGTTAAGTGCTAATTTAGGCAATCACCCGGTATGCGAGGAACGCAGGTTCTATTCCCGCCTCGGGTGGTCATTTTTTTAAGTGCAAAAATATATTTAAACTGCTAATATATAAAAGTAAGAATAATTCCTTTTGCAATTGCAGAATGTAAATAACTTTAATATCTTATAAGGCTTATAAGGCACTTAGTAGACGTAGGTAACGTCCAAATAGACGTAATACAATTTATAGCGCAACGCAGTCAACATTTTTTGGCTTGTGTATCTATCCATCATATTAAAAAATCCTGTGATTATTAACTTATCTAAAATACGAAAATCGAACGCCGGCTACTGGCGTAGCAAGCACTTACAAAAATTCGTCGTTGACTAACGTCCTCCGTAGCTCAGTTGGTAAGAGCACTCGCCCGGATAGCGAAGGGACGTGGGTTCGAGTCCCACCGGATGACTGTGTGTCGATCGACTGTGTGTCGATTAATTTTTGTGAGCAAAATTCAATTTGATTTCGTAAAAACTTGCAAAATAATTGCTTAAGTTATAAAAATAATTATTATCTAAAATATTTCTAAAACAAGCATGTGCAAAAATATTGTTTGAGATAGAACAACAAATGAACTATTTAAGATTCTTTCGTTTACTGGTGCTGTAAGTCATTTCTTCCTGTCAAATTTTATGATTCTAGGTCATCTTATAGGTCTCTAAGGTCTATAAAATTTTGATTCCATTACAAAATGTTAGAAAATCAAGCTTATTTTTGACAGCTTCAAAGGACATAAGTATCAAATTTTAATTTCAACTGGATAATTTTACACGATCCTGAGAAAAAGGGTTTCGACAGACGGACGGACCACAAAGTGATCCTTAAGGGTTTTTACTTTTGAGGTACAGAACCCTAAAAAGCTACTAATTATTATCCCAAATGTTCTAAGACGAACTGCACATTTAATGATTTATGAAGAGTTGTATATAAAAGTACGACACATATTTCAGGGAGGTTTCGCAATATCCAAAGGGGGGCAAATACGTCTGAAATATAAACCTTTGAATTAAATACTAGTAAAGAAAGTAAATAAATAAACTATACTTCAATTGTTTCAACAAACACACCAATTACCTAACTTCAAACTAAGCGCGAGCTTGTGCTATGGTGACTAGGATAACGAATAGACATACTTATATAAATTTATAAGCATCCATGACTTAGGTACAAATGATCGTGCTCATCACACACACATTTGCCCCTTGCGGAGTTAGAACCCGCAACCGGTTTAGAAGTCCGTGGCGCGAACCACTACACCAAGACGGTCGTCAAGTAATCTATTAGTAGGTAAGTAAACAAAATATGTAAACCTAAGTATGTACGCTTATGTGTCAAAGTTACATTAAAAATGGAGTTGCCACGTTTTCTCCTCCCTATACCATAATGACTATGAACCCTCCTCGTGACCTCAAGTGTTCTGATTTGTGATTTGGTTGAGCGTCGCTAGTGAACTATCATTATCTTAATATCCACGGCAGAATATTCCGTAATCTAATAGGCCGAACAGCGAATCTGAATAAGTGATGCTAGAGCTGGGCGTGGTTCACAGGCTTTGGCGGTTGGAAGCGGTTATATCATTTTCGGTGTGTGCTGAATGTTGTATGAAGTAAGTCACTATGGTTGAGTTACTTTCACAATGTATACAATCTTAGCCGCTCTGGTAGTTGGGGAAATATTTTTAGGCAATCTATGATTGAAGAATATTTTTGGGGATAGGAGAGCGTTAAGCAAATATTAACTAAGGAGTAAGTAGAGTAAGGAGTTGGACTTTATGAACAGACAACTTGAAAAATACAAACAATAAAAAAATCAAAAGGGTACAGGGTGACTCATAGTCCAAGATCTTTCGTAATAGGAGTTACGCTGTGAGACTACGAGACCGGAATTAAGACTGGGTAGGTACCTAATCTTTAATTTATTTATTTTACAAAATCCACAGCTCTTAAAATATGTGAATAGAACTAACATGTGAAGCTGTAAGCTAATAACCAGAGGTCGGAATTAGGTAGAGTTATTCATGTACTTACACTGATTTCATACAGCGAAAGAATACTTAAAGTGGATATGCCTCAAATTCCGAGATTAATTTTAAAGAGCAGAAAAAAATCCCGTGATTTTGTAAATAAAAAGTTATTTACTTTTACAAAATTTAAACTACTGCACGCGCGACGTGGCCAAACTGACATCATTGACATCGGATGTTCGAAGTTGCAAAATTCCAATACGCGGGATGTTGCCACACTTGTAGTTCGCACAACATAGCTGGTGATAACAAGAGAATACAATAGCGAACGAAATGTACTAGATTTTGTCTCTTTCTACCGCATTCAAACTATTTATTAGCAATAAATTGGTTTACTCATTCACACAGCTCATTCGCTTACCTTGGTTCGTCGAATGCGCTCACTTGTTTCCTATTGTCTATCTCTGAAGTTTTTATTATTATTTATTTGTCATATTGTTGGCCACATGTAGAAATCCCGGCAAAGTCCACATTAATATCAACATTTCGATGCAAGTACATAAATAACTCTACCTAATTCCGACCTCTGCTAATAACGGATTTACATTTCTACAACTTCGACTTTTTACATTTTGGACGTCCCAAACGAACTTATAAACTGTTTGACTAAAAAGAATTCACCCATTAGAATTTTTAATAACCTAGGTAGGTACCTAAGGTAAGGTACTCAGACTTAATTTCGGGACGTACCGTCTCTCAGCGTAACTCCTACCAGTTTTCTCTCAATCTCTCTCTAAGCGAACCAACCTTTGAGACCCATTTATATAAAATAAGTCAGCCTATTAGATCCCACTGCTGGGAAAAGGCCTCACCTCAACTATGAGGAGGAACGAGCCATACTTCACCACGCGGGCTCAGTGCGGTTTGGTGGAGGGGTGTATGTAAGGCAAGTGACAAACCTTACTGTCAGAAGTTATCAAGCCGCCCTAGGGCCTCTGACTAGGCTTAACGACTAATACCACAGATATTAGCCGGGACCAACTGCTTAACGTGCCTTCCGAAGCACGGAGATGCTTGTCATGGACGTCACTTACATGGTCGGAATGGTCACCCATCCAATCACGACCGCGCCGTGGGTTGCTTAACTTTTGGTATCACTACCAAAGCGCTGCAGCCACTGCGCCACAAGCACCTCAGAGACTCATTTACTATAGTCAAACTCCTAAAAAATTATAAACTATAATAATAAATAATCTATAATTACTAAAATATACTAAAATAACGTAAAATCCCGTGACCGCTCATGTCTTGCCACCGTGAAATCATTTGAGGCGCAAATAATGACGGACCGTAACCATGGTTTATGTCGCGTGGTTTGTGTACCGCTAACTATGTACTTAGGTACATAACTTAGATTTATCAAGTCACTGGGATTTGTGTTTGAATCGGACTCGTCTTTATCAGCTTACTTAGCAACAGCAAAAGGAAGGGTTATGAATAATAATAATAATAATGTCCTCCTAGCCGATTTCGACTACGGCGGCCTATCTCAACAGCGATTAGCCAACTGCGCAGGACATATTATAGTGCACAAGTGTGTGCGCAGTACAGAGGTGCACTCTCTGTTCCTTCACTCTCATAATTCGGTGAGACGGCAGTCCGACATGACCGTAGAGAGATCAGGCGCAGGACCAACGGCTTAACGTGCTTTCTGAGGCACGGGGGTGTTAACACCACCAACTTTCTGACTCCGGAGCTGTGTCTGAGTAATTTCAAGACAGAAAAAAAACC
Organism: Pyrausta nigrata; assembly: GCA_949316185.1. NCBI lineage: Eukaryota > Metazoa > Arthropoda > Insecta > Lepidoptera > Crambidae > Pyrausta > Pyrausta nigrata. The sequence goes on from OX438943.1 coordinate 14,439,603, forward strand.
CAAACACTCGCGGCCCGACCCAGGATTCGAACCCGGGACCTCGTGGGTAGTACCCAGCGTGCTGACTACTAGACCAACGAGGCAGTCGTTATGAATATGATTCACACCACACATGTATCTCGTAAAATCATACGTCTGGACCGTTAGACAAGATGCAATATATTCTTAGCGAACTTCACTATCGCCAACGAAACGTCAAAATATGTGTACAAAAGTCACGTGATGTTTCGATGGCTTGTCAGTTTCATACATATTGTAAGCGATAGCACACTTCGCTTTAGAATAGATCGCATTTAATTTTATCCTGTGGGCCCTGATTCGTGTGTATTCCAATGTGACCTGTGGATCTGGACCGATTTATTATCCACGTTTAATGCCATCGATTTGTTTTTATTAACATTTTATTTTATACAAACGGAATCAATAGGTATGGTAATGCATCACGCAAAAATGTAACCTATATTTAATAATTTACTTATTATAAGATAGGTACTATCAAGCTCGATGTAGAATGAAGGAGAAGAATTATAAACATAAGTATAAACTTTTTATGATTTGTAAGTTTTCCTGCTACACAAATCACTTTAAGCCAACTCATACCAATTAAAGAAAGCAAGTGTTTAAATCATTCAAAATTAACTTTTTAAGTTATATATATACGAGTAAGCAGTAGGTAAGTACTGCAAGTTATCCTCTTACAAGTCTTAACTATAAGTGGCAAGTAGTTTAAAACTAGAAAATTACGAAAGTCTTAACCCCACGGGAATGTTAGTTAACTCGTTATGACCTAACTACTTCTTACGTAATTAGAAATATGTATTTAACGTGCAAGTAACTAGAAAAGTTTAAAATATTTAACACACCTATTTAAACTTAAATTCCATTGACATACTTAAGATCGATCATTCTCGTTTCGGATTTCCCCCTATTGCCAAAGAATATATACACTACGCGAACTCTCACTGAACTATGAAAGTGAAGTAACAGAGACTGCATTTGCAAATTGCACACACTTGTGCACTATACTAATATCTCCTGTTGATCACTGTTAAGATTGGCCAGTGTGTCAAAAAGATCCTGGGTCTTTAGCCAAGCGGCAATTTATTCTTAAGCGAAGTTCGTTATCGCTAAATGTATGAAACTTACATAAGCTTTCTAAACAACACGGACTTTTGCATACATATTTTGACATTGCATTGGCGATAGCGAAGTTCGCTCTAGAAAGATTACCATTTGTCTACGGGCCCAGGGCCCGAATAGCCAAATGGCGCTATCGCCAATGAAATTTCAAAATATGTATGTAAATGTCACGTGATGTATCGATGGCTTATGTCATTTTCATACATTTTGTTAGCGACAACGAACTTCGCTTGACAGTAAATTGCCACTTGGCTATGGGCCCAGATTAGCATAATTCGTGACAGCACGTAGCATGTCACGATACTGATTTTCAGAAGAAAACTTTTTACACGAAGATTGTCATTATTGATTGCTCCATTTAGAACAATCGAATAAATCGATGCGCGATCGATTAGCGAACACTGGCAAACAGATCAGAAATCATTAGCCGATGACCTCGTCCCCACAGGTTGTTTACTCGCGACCTCAGAAAATAGGGCGGATTTATCACCACGGAGCCAGCTATTTGATTGTGTAATCTCACTGAATAAAGTACAGTCACCCACATCAGTCCATATATTTTCGTTGCGAAACCGTCCCTATTACTATCACACAAGATGCCGCTGTGTTACGCTTGTTGCGCTGTGTACGATAGAACTTGGAAGCTATGTTACAAGAGAAAGTTGCATGTTTATCCTAATAACGGAAGCGAAGATTAAATATGCTCTTAAATATGCAACTATTGACTTATAAACACAATTATTACGCAGGATAAGTTTGAACAGTATGCGTGCCTACCTCAAGGGTTCTTCGTGCATAGAAACTAAGTGAACAAATTGGTTTCAGTCATCCTTGTAATAAGTTTACGGAGCACTGATACCGTAGTAGATATCAATAATTGAGTTAAATGTAATAATAAAATGTTGAGAAAATATATTGTCTTTAATTTTATCTTTCCAATGATCCCATCTACTACACAAACAAAATCGACGAAAGTAACGAATTTTTTTTTATATTGACACGGACAATTTCGTAGAAAAAAAGCAAAATGAGTTTCAAAATGAAAAGTGCATAGGGTACCATGCAAAACAATTGGGATGCGGGCGGCCGGCCAAGAATACGTCTGCATTTCTTCTTCGCTGGATGATAACGAGGTAATTACTTCTTTTGGTGGATTTCCAGGTGAGGTTCTCATACTTTCGACATGCATCCTTATTTGGTCTACAGTTCAGCTTTATAGCATATGCCAACTTGTAGAAGTATGCAAACCACGCAAACCAGCTCTATCTAAGGCAATACTGACTTAGACCTTATAACTTCTTTTTCTATTATTATTCAAACATTTCTCTTAGTATTTTTTTTATTTTTGTTACATTATTCCGAAGTAGGTAGGTACTAATTAGTGATTAAGCAACAACTTAACGATAAAGTCTTCATAAACTCAAAGTATATGCATTATTAAGAGCGTACCAAATAAACCAGAAATGAAATGAAAGAAGATCCTTTAGGAGCATTAAAAACAGTATATATACACAACAATATAATAATTTGTCATAATAATCTAACTAAGTATATGAGCTATAATGAAAAGGGCTGCCACACTAGACCATCCAATGGTTGACCCAAATAAAATAATAATAATAACTAGCCCAACTAAACCTCTCAAGATATTGTGACTGAAACTTTACTCCAACACGAAACAATAAAGCCACTAAAATGTCTACAAACACAGAAAAAACTAAAGTGCTGATGTTTAAGATTGGCATCTGAGCAACAAAACAAGACATCGAAATAAGTGACTCCCGCTAAAGAATTGCCTGACACCGCTATAGCTAATTTCAAGATAACGTTCGATATAAAGCGGATCACAAACTAACGACATCTACAATAATATTTTATCTTAAGATATTTATTTAATCTTATGTTGAATTACAGACGGGTTCCCAGACGCAACAATACGTACGCTGCTAGACTCTGAAAAATAGTCTTACTTTTCATTCTACTAAGATCTACGAGCGCAGTAAGCTATTCACCAATACCTAAATACTTTACCACCTGTAAAACCTCCAACATTGCATTGTTGTTCTGATAATTATTTAGATTATTAATGTTCAATATTTGCCATTGTATCTATATCTTCTATACAGGCTGTCCAAAAAATGAAGGATAATCCTATAACTACGAATAGGTCACAGTATGATCTACTATATGCCAAAAAATTTTTAAGTAAAAGTGTTACCAGTTTCGAGATATTGTTTTTTTTATATTTTGTTGTAAAAATCTTTCCTCGTCGTATATAAGTTTCTGTAATTTCTACAAATGAAGACTTTTTTGTGTTCTATTTTTTTTTGGACCTACCTAACCCACACGTAACTTTTTTATCAACACAACGATAAAAAAGTCACGTGCTTGGTTATGCTTTCCGAATAGATATACCAAGTATTAAAATATTAAGGGCCTGCATAATGGCAAATGACGGTCATTTTCAAAATTTGTTACTAATTTTTTGAGTTCCTTAATTAAAAGGAAAAGTTGAATCATTATAAGAACACTTTTGTCTGTCCGTCCATCTAACCGTCTGTGCGTCTGTCTAACTAAAATTTTGCAATCTGATAGTACAAATTCAGAAATAAATCTGAAAATCGAAAATTTATGGTAACATCATGGAAAAAACCCTTTTATTATGATTTCACAAGTTTGTACGGAACCCACAGGGCCTTAGGCCAACTCGCACAAAAAAAAATCTTCATTCCGTATTTTATTTACTACACTATAGAAACCGGCAAAACAGATGTACACTTATGTAACATAATGTTCATTTGATCAGCGTGTACTAAACTGGAGCATCCTATATAAGGAGCACGCGCGCTCGGCGTGCGATGACTGGACGGGTGGCTTGTTTACGTGCAATATGCATCGGCCAACCGGTAGGCATCGAACGGCGAGCTTCGCTGTAGCTGTGCGCGCTCCCTAACATAGGCTTTAAGACACTATTTACTAACAAAATGTATTCTTTGTATATTCAAAAAAAAAAGATTTGCTTGAAATACTTTTATTTTAGCCCAAAATAATTACCTTTGTCCACTAAAATTAAAATAACTAATAATTTTGAGGTAATTGTTTAACTATTTTTATCATTTTAAAATTGGCAATAATTTAGCAATTTTTCAAAACATTTGGCACGATCAGCTTGATACTTTTTTTTACACCACAGGCTATCAAAGTCAGTAGTTCGAATTAGGATTCTTAATTTTTCTATTAAAAAGGGTTTTTTAAGGGTTTAGTAAAAGTTACAGAAACTTATATACGACGAGGAAAATTTTTCACAAAAAAAAAATATAAAAGCAATATCTCGAAAATGGTAACACTTTTACTTGAAAAAAAATTGGCAAATAGTAGATCATACTGTGACCTTTTCAAAGTTATAGGATTATCCTTCATTTTTCGGACACCCTGTATGCCTAAGTAGATTATGATACTCAATGTGATCCTCGCCGTTTTATTGTTTGTGAGGAAAAAGTGTCGCCTGGAACCTGATCATTCGTTTTCTGAATATGGTATTTTCAATCTTGGCGGAGTCATTCGTCTTCCTGACATTTAAAACAAGCTTAAAATTAAACTGGTATGAGACATACATATGTGGCCTCGTTTATATTTACACTTTCTATGACAGTTACGCATAATAGGCGTGAAGACAAAAAACTATATATTTTATTTCGGACCAATCACGTCCATTTGATAGATACGGGTTAGAACATAACCCTCCTTTTGGGCTTACCCGCAGGATAAAGATAACATCGTGTATGAGGCGCTTAAGGGCAGTACAAATAAAAAGCGCTATTTCATCGTTTAGATTAGTGATAGTGTGGTCACATCAGCTAAACGGCATGATGGATTGTTGCTACTCACTAATGGAATTAATCGGTTAGTGTAAGCCTTTGGCAAACAACTACTTTTGTTTTGCTACTGAAGGTTCAGGAAGCTACAATGATACAAAAGTCTTAATAAAGGTATTTGTCAAAATAATTTACTTTTAATCCAATAACGGATTAGTGTGCTACATGTACCTAATGACTACTGTTTTACTAATGTGTCTGCTGAAAGTTATAAGTACTCTATTCCTACAAATCCTTTTCAAATCACAAATCTATGCTACTTTTGCCCAACTTTTTTAAACGTGAAGTTTTAATTTCCGCAGTGGTAACGAGATAAAATGTTCGTTATTTTAAAATTAAATTTCATAAAGCCAATTTAATTCCATATGGAATTTAAATCTTAATAGCAATGCAGTGAATATAATATAAAAATCAAATAGTTACTGTTAATATAACATGAATAATATCTACATTTTACACTGTGTTACCTATTGATAGCGAAGGAAGAATATGTATAAAACCTCTTATAAATCATTGTTATATGTATAGATAAATCGGAACTCGTTTGACAGCTATACCGCCTAACCCGATGGTTTTCTAACTGGATGTCTCATAGCTTTCCAAGCGCGAGTTTAAAAGTGACTTGAGTGTGGGCTCTCTGCTACTTAAACTACTCTTACACGAGCAACCGAAGACAGTGGCGTACTAAGCTAAATAAATACTATCGTCAAAGTCTGTGAGCCAGTGTAAGTTGCACTGGTTATTTGTATCATTACATTATGGTTAGTTCTACCAAACCGTCCCGGCTTACGGGTGCAAACTGAAAACTAAAATATAGCTTATGTCACTGAGGAATAATGCAGCTTTCTATTGGTGAAAGAATCTTCAACATCAGTTTAGTAGTTCTTGATATTACCTCCTACAAACATTACCACATAAGTATTACATAACATACGTTTACCCCTTGATAATATTAGGAATAGTTTCGTGCAGCTATTATGACTTTAAAAATCTATAATAAAAGAAAAATTCTGTCTCCGAAAAAAGGAGAATCAGAAATGACGATGAACAAATCCCAATTTATTCGCTCCAGCATGTTTCGACGCCCGATTGTATCGCGGGCTAATACCTTACACGGAAGGGGAATGGATGAGACGAAAGACATATTTTCATTTGAAAATAAATTGAAGCAAACGAGGCGCCGGCACCAAAAAAAGGAAAGTTCAGTAACCTCACTCCAGAATCAGTTTTATAAAATATTTTTTTTTGTTCTTCACGATAATGATACAAATGCCTGAATTATTGGCACAGCGTAGAGTTCCCGCGGAGGATGATGGTTTCTTAGTAGAATTTAGTAAACAACATTCACATTCTTCTTCTTAAAATACCTAAAGTGAACCATTGAAACAATGTCGTGAACAAAACATCAGCACACAACTTTGAACTTCATTAGAACTCCGTTGATTTTGTTGAGCAAATGACGTGAGAGATTTGTGAATAAGTACATTTCAATAGTAACCTGAGATTATTATAATTTTGTAGGTAGGTCTGTTTACATGGTTTAATTTATTTTATATTATAACTAGTGGTTCCCCGCGACTTCGCCCGCAAGAGTTGGATTTTCCATATAAACTTTCATCCCCCATTTCACCTCTTAATGTTTTTATATCACGACAAAATGTCTTTCCCAGGGTCTCGAACTATCTCCATACCTAATTTCATCTCAATCGGTTCAGTGGTTTAAGCGTCAAGAGGTAACAGACAGACAGACACACTTTCGCATTCATAATATTAGTATGGATATTTTAGTATTGAGTTAAGCAAGCCACACACGGTTGCTTTTAACCTGTCAAAACCCATCAAAACCACGGACGAGTTGATAACAATTAATTTTCTATTGTGTCTGTAAACAGGATACGTGAAGGTTTTCGTTGCAATAGTGTGACGACCGTCTTGGTGTAGTGAATCGCGCCACGGACTTCTAAACCAGGCGGTTACGGGTTCGAATCCGGCAAGGGGCAAATGTTTGTGTAATGAGCACGAGCATTTGTACCTAAGTCATGGATGTTTATAAATGTATAAAAGTATGTCTATCTGTTGTCCTAGTCACCATAGCACAAGCTCACGCTTAGTTTGGGGCTAGGTAATTGGTGTGTTTGTTGAAACAATTTATTTATATCCGAACAAAATAGCATCTGAAAAACAATTATAGCTTTTAAAATAATGAGAAAATGTTATTCAATATTTCATTGCTTCGGAATTAAAATCGTAATCGCAACAACTTTCAGATTGGGTGGCAGGCTCGCTTATGGTAAGAGTAGTATTTAAGCACGTTTATAAATCACATAACTAAAGCAAGTATTCTGACTTACCACTAGTAGCTCTTCAGCTACTAGTACCTACTTACCTAGTAGAAGTACCTACCGCAAAGTCTATTGATGAACGGACTTTTACCAACAAACGTGAATTAATCCGTTTTCGTATTTTTTAGAATACACAATCGTTTTCCAATACAGGCAACATACTGAAACGTATTTCACACTTCCGCCGTTCGGTTCATGCATGATCGACCAGCCTAAACGCGACAAGGCAAACAAAGCAAGCAACTATTCTTTGTGGGTATATGAGTATTATCATAATGTCATCCCGTTAGAAAAGTCATGTTCAATAGTCTACCTACACAAAATATTTTTCTCTTACATGGCTGTATCCATACTAATATTATAAATGTGAAAGTGTGTCTGTCTGTCTGTTACACCTTGACGCTTAAGCCACTGAACCGTTTGAGGTGAAATTTGGTATGGAGACAGCTCGAGGCCCTGGAAAGGACATCGGCTAAATTTCGTCGCGATATAAAAACATTAAAGGGTTGAAATGGGGGATATATGGAAAATTTAACTCTTGCGGGTGAAGTCGCGGAGAACCACTAGTAATAAATAAAAGATGATAAAACACAAAGTTTATACGTCATTTTGAGATTCAGACATAAGTACACTTATGTAGGGAGCGTCGGTGGCGCAGTGGCTAGCGGGATGCCTCTCATGCGGGAGGTACCGGTTCGATTCCACGTGCCGCCATGGACCAATGACTTTTTCCGAGTTATGTACATTAGTTGTTTCACTAACCGATGCTCTTACGGTGAAGGAAAATATCGTGAGGAAACCTGCACATTCAGGCGACTGCATGTGTAACCATGTTCCAAAACTGGTAAGGTTCCCTGGTAACAGGGTCACGGAGGTCAGATGCCGCTCCATTGTAATTACCTGTTCTGCCACATCCTGGATCATGGTCCGAAGCGGACCCTGAGCCCTCGCGTGCGAGTGCACAACCGGGATAACGCTAGGAGGACGATGATGACATAAATACACTTATACGCGGGCCTTGTTATGTTTTTGGGGAATGTCGGGGATTTTCTATGACAGTTGCGTGGAATTGGCGCGTTCTATCCCCCCTCCCGTATTGCGGAGTCGCAGGAGGGTCGCACATGAACTTGTCAGACATACTTGAGTCTACAGGTTTACCTACATACTTATTTGAATGCTACGATTCCAATTTCAAACAAAGATATTTGAATTGGCATTTCCTCTATTTTGAAAGCTATTATTGCTCTTTTAACGGTAGTTTGAAAACGATATTGCTTTTCTGTTGCTTACAGTTGCAACTCTAAAAAAGCAATCGTGTAAATCGGTAGGCCTGTAATGATTTTTGTAGTGGGTGGTCTGTTTTGGGGGTTTGCAGTCTGTGATGGTTTAATAGTCCGATGGCAGCACGATATTTTTGCCACATCTATAACAAATGAAACGCGAATTATTCAGTTCATTATTGAGGTAGTGACACCCCTACCAAATGTCTCGAACATCGAAGGATATCACAAGGCCGAGAGGTAAACAGGGTGATTCTCCGTCAGAGCGAACTACAGAATTAGTAGTAGTTTGCCAAGTATGTGTAATTGGAAGATATCGCGAGTCAACAACACAACTCGTTCCGCGCGGATGCATACGGATTATTCGTTCGATTGGTATTCGTTATAATTAATCAGCCTTGTTTCTGGAGGCCCTAAAAAAACTTTTGGCATAGGTTAGTTTTGGTGATTCATAACTTCGTATGTTTTGCTTACATAGGCAATCAGTACAAACAAACTAATTGCACCAACTTTGAATATACTTAATAGATTTATTACGCGCGGTTATATTTACTCATCATCAAATTTAAGAGCTAGGCTCTTGTCGGTGGAGTTTTTTCCATTCCTCTCTGCTTTCCGCCCTTCTCTTAACCTCCTGATACGACCCGACATTTATCTTTTCTTTTATTTGCTGCATGTAGCTTATTCTTGGTCTTCCTCGCTTCCTTTTTCCTTCTATTCTTCCTTCTATTATCGTTTTAATAAAATTGTCGTGTCGAATCAGGTGGCCTAACATTCGTCCCCTCCTACACTCTATTGTTTCCATCAATCTCCTTTTTTCCCTAACCATAGACAAAACTTCTTCATTTGTTTTCTTCTCCGTCCAACTTATACGCTCCATGCTCCCCCAGCACCACATCTCGAAGGCTTCCAGTCTCTCTCTGTCCTTCTTTGTCAATGTCCACGCTTCACATCCATAGAGTGTTATACTCCAAATGTACACTTTAACAAGTTTTTTGCGAACTTTGCTTGATATTCTGGCCTTGAGCAGGTGCTTTTTTGCATTATAAGCTTGTCTCGCCATCGCTATCCTTGCTTTTATATCTGGTGTACATCTGGAGTCACTAGTTATCAAGCTACCTAGATATTTGAAGGTTTTAACCTGTTCTATTTTTGTGTTATTTATTGAGATAGGGCTATATTTTTCCTTTTTAGAAGCAATTAGTGTTTTTGTTTTATTTATGTTAATTTTGAGACTAAATTTTTAAAAATAGTGTCCATTTCTGTAACCAGTTCTTCCAACTCCAATCTGTTTTCTGCAATGGCTGCAATATCGTCGGCAAAACGAATGAATTTAAATACGTCCCCATTAATTTTGACGCCCCCCTTTTTTGATTCCGTTATTCTGCGTATCGCACATTCTATGAATAAATTAAAAATTAGCGGTGAAAGTGGACATCCCTGTCTAACACCCTGTCTTATTTTTGCCTTTCCGTTTTCCTCTCCTACTTCTATTACCGTTTCTTGGTTTTTATATAATTCATAAATAATCCTTCTGTCTCTATAATCCAATCCAGCTTCTTTGAGTACTTCCATCATTATTTTCCAATTGACCTTATCGAACGCCTTTTCTAAGTCGATAAAAGCTATATGTGTGTCCATGTCAAAATCCAGTCTTCTGTCTATTACCAATCTCAAAGCTAGTATCGCTTCTCTGGTTCCCTTCTCTTGCCGAAACCCATATTGATCCGGTCCCAAAAAGCACTCTGTTAACGGTCTTATTCTGTTCTGAATTATTTTTATTAAAATTTTACTTGCCTGTGAAATAATACTTGGTGTTCTATGTTCTTCGCATTTGAGTGTGTTTGCTTTTTTCGGTAGTGTTACAGTCTTGCTTAAATTAAAATCTTGAGGTATTTTGCCTGTTTTATACATTTCTTGAATTAAATTAAAAATTTCCTCTTTTAACTGATTGCAAGCTGCATATTTAACCATCTCAATATAAATATTATCAACTCCTGCTGTTTTCCCGTTTTGAATACATTTCAAAGCTATTTCGAATTCTTCTTTCAATATCAGACGTCCCAGTTTTAAAGTATCTATATCTTCTTCTTTTTCCATATAGCTTTCTGACATCACTTCTCCTGAATAAAGCTCTTCTATATACTCTATCCATCTTTTAACAATTTTTTTAGAGTCCATTAGTATTTTCCCTTCTTTATCTAATATAGCTGTACTTCGTCTCTTATGTTTCTTGTCCATTTGTTTAATTATATTGTAGGCTTTTTCCATTTTCCCCCGTTTCATCATAAACTCTATTTTATTGCATTTCTCTTCCGTATGTTTTTCTTTCGCTTCCCTGCACAGTCGTGTTATTTTGTTTGTTAATATTCTGTACTCCTTTGCCTTGATATCATCCGTCTTGTTTCTTAATTCTCTTCTCTCAAGCATTAGCGCTATAATTTCTGGGCTAAGCCAGTTTTTCCTCGGAATCAGCTTCTCTTTCTTTATCGTCTCTTCTGCGCTTTTGACCATTATGTTTTTGATTTCATTCCACCTTTTTTCAATATTAATATTTTGAATGTTATTCTTACATCTATCAATAAATTACTCTAACTTATGACCTACTTTATTACTATATTGCACTTTTATATCCTTAAGTTTATTGAGATCCAAGTTCTTTGGTTTGTGTTTTCTTTTTAGTTGCTTAGTTTTAAAATTGTGTAGACTTATAAGAAGGTTGTGATCAGAATTTAAATCGGCCCTAGGTAAAGTCTTACACAAACTTATCTGTTTTAGAAATTTACTTTTAATTATTATGTAGTCAATCTGGTATCTAGCAATATCTCCCGGCATTTTCCACGTATAGAGTCTTCTTTTTGGTTGCTTAAACATTGTATTTGTAATAATCAAATCATTTTCTTTACAAAATTGTACCAGTCTGTCCCCTCTCTCATTTTTCTTTCCCAACCCAAAACTTCCTACTGAGTTTTCTTCCTTTCCTTCACCTACCACCGCATTGAAGTCACCCATAATAATCAAACTATCTGTATCTTTAACTGTATCTAAAATTGAATCTATGCTGTCATATATCTCTTCTATCTCTTCATCTGGGTGGCCACTCGTGGGCATATAAACTTGCAATAAAGTAATATCAAATGGTTTAGCTTTTATCTTAACTGCTGTTAATCGGTCACTAAGGTGTATGGTATTTTCTATGTTTAAACCCCATTTTTTATTTAATATTATAGCGGTGCCATTAGATCCTTGTTTCTCTCCCGTATATATAACTCTATATTCACCACTCCAAAAATCTCCACTTCCTCCCCATCTTACTTCAGCTAATCCCAGTATATCAATTTTGAGTCTGTCCATTTCCATCTTTACTTCTTCTAATTTCCCCGGCTCTAGCATCGTCCACACATTCCATGTGCCAACTTTACAAGGATTTCGCTGGATGACGACCGAATCAGCCTTGCTCCTGACCCTGCCGGACTCGGACCGCCACGGCATATTACATCATGGAAGCCCGTTGTCAAGAACTACTTTATTATTGTTGTCCATATTCATAAAACTCCAAATTAGGAAAGATAGTGTGGTGGTTTCCCTCTTGCCTTCCACACCGCAGTTTAAGAACCGGTTTATCCCGCATCTTAATATCCAGTCAAAAGCCCTTCTTGATACTATATCTTCGGCCTTTTGCCAGTACTGATATTGCTGCTGCACAACACCAGGGGAACGCTTATTTGATGGCGGCGTTGCCATGGCACAGGATCGTCAATGAATATTGTAGCTTTTTGTAGAGAAGTTCATCCCACTGAACTCCCCACTACATTCTGGTATCCTGCCGCTGTGTGGTCGGGGACTGGTTATTCTACATATTCGCAACTAACCACCATATCTGGTGGCCGTTCACTATCCGCCACCTGTGACCCCGTTAGTAGCCTACAGCTCAGCCCTAACTTATATTTACTAAATATATAAAAAGGTAAACTAGTAGTAGAACCTTGAAATTTTGCATCGTGCTTCTTTTCATAGTTTAGGTGAGCACTAAGAAAGGGTTTTTGGGAATTCACCCCTCAAGGGTGTCAAAAGGGGGGGTAAGTTTGTATGAAACTCAGTCAGTCAGTGAAGCTTAATTGATAAAAATTGGTATTTAGCTATTTGGTTAGAAATTAAGAATGATGTGTTTCAGGATAACTAAATTTCTAGGGATTGAAAGCGGTAGAAGTTTATATGGAAATTCAACATTTGCGCGAACAAAGTCGCGGTCAACTGCTTGTTATTTATAACACCATTATGAGACACATTAAAACGTTTTTACAACGAAAAAATATTTTGCCATTTATTATTGTTATCTGCACAAGAAATTGTAAGCCCCCATCTAATTTATGTTGAAAATGAAAAGACTTAAAAAAATGGAATATTTTTTTAAGTCTTTTCATTTTCAACATATATTTCTTCGTTTTTACAACGAAGAAATATTTTGCCATTTATTATTGTTATAATTTATGTTGAAAATGAAAAGACTTAAAAAAATTGAATATAAGATCGTCAAAAACAACATTCACAAATTATAAACAATACATAAGCGATCCGTATTTCCCTAAAAGTAAAACTGGGTCACCAACTCACCAATCTGAAACGTGAATATTCTTAAAGCGTTTTAAAATACATAAGCCTATTAAGCTTCATTTTTGCCTCTGTTCTGCTTTATTTCGAGATTGGAGACAACATATTACGGTATATCCAGAGTTAATAACTGATTTACATGAGGCGCCAACGTATGGTAATGCTATGTAAATGACGCGATCACGTTACCTTCTAGTACATTGTCTGCTAATTTCATGCTTTTCGGTATGCATGGTGGTTCAAATTAATGTATTTAAATACAGCAAAAGGTATTAGGAACGTTTATAGGTTTGATATATTTTTGCAGTTTTTACTTATTTATGTGCAATTTAAATGGTAAAAGGTTTTGTTATCTTTTATTTTACGTAGAAATTATGCAGCTAATTATAAAAATGTCGTTGTTTTTACCCCCGACTGCGGAAGGAGGGTTATGTTTTTCGAGAGTGTTTATGTATGTATTATTGTTTGGCACGACCTACAGCTCAAACGGCTTGACAGTTTTTGACATATGATGTGTCGTTGAATTTGTCAAAGTTGTGAGAGTGACATAGGCTATATCAATTTTTAAAATGGCGCCCGCAAATGGAAATAAAGGGGGGAGGGGGGATTGATTTTTCCTTAGCATAGCAATATGGGTATCAAATGAAAGCCAGTAAAAAGACCATTTCAAAAACATAATAATTTTTGCAGTCGGGTGTTTTTGGTAAAGTAGTATAAATCAAATTAGAGTCGTATTTCCCGATGCTCATCGAAGCTCTTACTGTGTGGTAACTTGCACATTCAGGCGACTGAATTTGTAACCGTAATCCAAGCTGGTCAGTTCCCCTGTTAACAGGGTCGCGGAGGTCAGATGGCAGGCGCTCCACTGCAGTTACCTGATCTGCCATATCTGGATCACGGTCCAAAGCGTACCTACCATGGGCGCTCGCGCATGAGTGCACAAATGGGTTAAGAAGTAGAAGAAATAAGGGTAAATAGGGAAATAATACTTACCATGGACGGGTGTACGTATGTATTCGTTTACATTTTGTATTGTCGAATTTTAATCATTTTTCAATAAAAACACGTTAAGTTTGCAGCAATAGCTAATAAATTGTAACAAAAAGACATAAAAATACTATTTAAAGAAGACAAATGCAAAAAACAAAATGATTCATACTAAACTGCAATGAAAAATGTTTCATATAAGGGTAACACCTTAAAGTAACGAAAGCGAAATTAAATATTGTTACATTTTTAAATTGCTGCTATAATAACAATTTATAAGGCTGTTAAGATGGCCATCTTTTTAGGGCTCAATTTGCATTCTTAAGTATCCGTTATGAAAATTTCAAACCGTTGAAAATAATAGTAGCATTAAATCGGCGAAGTATTTCCAAATGCATGACACCATTTCCACCAAAAGAAGGGAAATGATTTTATCTCAAATAAAATCAATAATCTTTATATTATCTCTGACTCGTTGTGCAGCATAAGAAAGAAGGTTGAGAAGGGAATTGTTGTGGGCACAAAAGACAGATTTGTTTGGTAAATAATTATTTGATAGAGTAAATTGTATCCTATTATTTTTTTACTGTGAATTAATTAATAATTTCTGGGTTTTGGTCAAGCCTTGTATGTCAAACCCTAAATTCAGTTTTAATTATTTTATTATGTAAAGGTGCCTAACGAGTTGCCTAACACTGCTTTTCACTATTAATTGTCCGATGCTATGTATATTTTTAATTAGCCAATGTATAAGAACATAACCATAACAGTTTTAAACAATTGATGTGTATATTGTGCTGTTAATATACTGTAATAAATAAGTCAATCTCAGAATAATTTGAATTGATAATGCTCGAATACTTATTTTTATTGTAATAATGAAAATTAATGTTTGTTTTGGGCGAGATATACACTTGTGTGTCGAATTTTGCCTATTGGTCATCTTTTTTTTCTATTTTTTGTGTAATCGAATGCCTCTAAAGAAATATGTACGCATTGAGCTTAAAGCAGGTGTACCAGTATCATAAAGCCGGTCAACAATTTATTGCCTTTTGTGTCTGGAAAAAAGAAAACTTACTTGAAGAAATAAATATCAAAGAAATTAAGTTGAAAAACCGGCCAGTGTGAGTCGGACTCGTGCACGAAGGGTTCCGTACCAATAATACAACAGTAGACTTAAACCTTTGTTTAGTTTTAAATACGAAATAAAAACTCAAAATAGTTTTTATTTCGTATTTAAAACTAAACTATAGAAAATATGAAATATATTTTTTATTTAAATTTAATTATTTATTTTAAAGTGAATATAAAGATTATTTTTCTGTGAACATTTCAAGCGTCTGTTACCATTATTAATATCGAGCAAAAACCGGCAAAAAAAAACACGTTTGTTGAATGGTAGCCCATCTTAAATATTATTTTTATTCTGTTCTTTTATTGTTCAACTGTCAAAATTTCAACTGTCTAGCTATGTTGTGAAAATTTCAACATCTAGTATCACGGTTCATGAGATACAGCCCGGTGACAGACAGACAGACAGCGGAGACTTAGTAATAGGGTCCCATTTTAGCCCTTTGGGTACGAAACCCTAAAAATTTATAAAGCTAACACCACGGCTTAGCACGGTGCAGGACTCGCCTTGTCATGATATATCAAATAGCATTTATTAGGCAACAGAACAAACAATACTAAATACTGAGAAATGTAACCAATCCGCTGCGAACATCGTTAATTGTTAGTTCTTTTTGCCTATGTAGCGTTCGCACGGGTCTTGCCCCCATTTCACATCTCTTTTCAACCAATCTATCTCGAGTAATTTAAAAAAATAATAATACACTAAGTACCTACTTGTTATCATAAAGTGAAGAAAAATTACAAACGAAAAGCTTATATTTAAGGCTACAGGAGTTTCCTTGACACACTGCGTGAGGGGTCGCAGTGAGCATAACATCAGAGATTCTCGGAACAGAACGAGAGATGCGTTGGCGAATTAATTAAGACATAATGGTTTTTAGTAAAGAGGGTTTTGGTATTTCGATGCAGTAGTTGTTGCGTAGCAAGTTGCGTCACATCTTCTCGTTGCTACTACCGCAATGCCTGAAGAGCAGGGTATATAACCAGTGCGTCCTACCTGTCATGACCTACGGGGCCGAGACGTGGAACTTGACAGTCAAGCTGGCCCACCGATTGCATGTCGCTCAGGGAGCTATGGAACGGTCTATGCTGGGGATCTCGCTTAGGGATAGAATCCGAAACGAGATCATCCGCCAAAAGACGAAGGTCATAGAAATCGTTCAGAGGTGCAGTAAGCCGAAGTGGCAGTGGGCTGGTCATGTCTGTCGCAGAACCGACGGGCGTTGAAGTAGGAAGGTTCTCGAATGGAGACCACGTCTCGGAAAACGTAGTGTTGGACGCCCTCCCTGCTAGATGGACCGATGACCTGAGGAAGGTGGCCGGTGGTGGCTGGATGCGAGGACCGTGAAAGTTGGCACTGTCTTGGAGAGGCCTATGTCCAGCAGTGGACTGCAATACGCTGATATGAACTTAATTGGTGTGATTGTTGGAACAATTTATTTATTAATTATTATAAGCTATCGAAATATCACGTGACTTTTGCATACTTTTTTTCGGCGATAGCGAAGTTCACTATAGAAAGATTGCATCTTGTCTTAGGGCACGAATTTCTAAATACGTACTCGTATGCTCTTTGCTATCCATAGGTACGTCGCATTGTGTTAAAAGTGGGCTTTGGTGCAAAACTAGGTGAGTACCTGGCCTTTAATCTTAAAAAATCGACAAGCTTGACAAGATTGGCCGACTGCCAGCAGCATCAATCTGCAGGGTCAGTATACTGCAGTGAGACAAAGCTTTATGCACATAACCTGGATAGTATTATCCATATATCAAGATCTATCCCATCAAGATATAAATTTAAAACTTGCCGTACACTGTATGAACGAAAGAAACTGGCATTCATCTCAATATAGATACACAGTAAAAGAAAAGCTTTAGTATGATTTGATTAATGGGTAGTAGGGAAATACTTAAAACAAGAAGCTTTACCCCGAGCCGACTGGCGTAAGCTCCAGGAAACAAACTCCGAAGTGGTTGCATAGTTAGAAGACTGAGGATATAAATAGGAACACATGGAGTAAAAGGACAAAATAAGAGGTATCATTCTGCAACATGACATCTTTCTCGGGCGTAGGTATTTAAAATGTACAAGGTGCTCTTGATATTCCTGATGGATAGATAAATTACAGAATGGTCCAACTATTTCTTTGGTAAACATTTGCATTTTTGTTTGTTTTTCAAGCTTTATTGCACAGCTGTCATATAGTATGAGAGGCGGACTTAATGCTAAGTGGCATTCCAATCATATGCACCACTGTTCACTTTAATGCAGAAACGTAAAGGCTTAGTACAAGACTAAATCAAACTACTGTCAAATTATACGTTTCTGAAAGCTTCTCGCATAATGTATGTAAGATGCAAATAAGTAAGTAAGTAAAGTAGCTTTATCCAACTTTATTAGTTAGTTATCTAAGGCTTATGCTTTAGCTTTCTTTCCTCTTTTTTGAAAAAAAAAATAAGTCCAATTATACGTTGTTGAAAGCTTCTCGCTTAGAAATGTGACATTATGACATATGTACCTTACTAACATAGTTTTTAAGAATATTGTTATTAACAAATGGACATAGTTGGTCTGAAATAAAATATTTTTATTTATTTATTTATTTATAAGTACTTTGGTTATTACAATATCTGTGCTTTAATGAGTGAAAAACTAAAATAATGGTAGTTTACCGCCAACCAAGTATGTCATTCCCCGCCCGCACGTCATGATAAACGGAATCAAGTTGACCGGAAGTCGTGGCTGCCAAAATAGTACGTCAGGTAGTCGAGACAGCTGTCAAGGCATCCGCTACATGTGGGTCGCGACTCGTCCTTACCCCGTTTTGCATCGTATGTGTGCAAGTGCGCGATTTAGATTCTAAGGGTGCGCTCCTACTGTGTTCTGAACCGTCGTTTTTTGATTTCTTTATTTAGATACTTGCTTTTTGTAAATTGTATCCAAAAAAAATATATATAGACATCAAGTTGCGTATTATTTTTCTGTGCCTTTTGTCTCCTTTAATATGTGACAATTTATTGAAGTTATCATCACTATAACAAAAGTATGCATTAGATATCTACTTTTAAGTACCTTTCAATGTTCGTAAGCGTTTTATTATTTAAGTTGTTCAATTTTTTTATTAATAAGTAGACTTTCCCCCGTTACGTTTTAACTTGGCACATCAAACTGTAAAACGGGTCATGACCCAATACCCTCTGCCCCCACAATACTCTGGAAATGCCCATAATCTTTTTCCGAGTGGCGTTCTCGAGATTTGCATAATAATCCCGGGGGGACTTGCGATTCCGCCAAATAAACATTGTGTAAATGCCCTCTGGCAACAGTGCTTCTCAAAGTTTGATACGCACATCTAGAAGCAAAAAAAAATGTCTATCTCTAAGCATACCCCCCGATATTTTTTCAGTTAAAAGGTGGTCACTACCTATTACTAAAATAAATATGAGTTGGTTCCAATAATGAAATTCCGCAACATGAGTATGTTACTGAGGAAAAAATGGTGAAAACTCCAACAAATAAATAAAAGTGAAATTAGATGAAAACTACGCGAGTGCGATTCGGACTCGCGAACGGAGGAATATTTTCTACAATATAACCAAAAACTTACAGTTTTCGGTTTTTGCCTTTACCTACTTGTTCTGTAAGACTTTCTTTCTTGCCAAATTTTATGGAAAGTACCGTATAAGTTTTGATTATGGAGCTACGGAACCATATAAATGGTTGTAACTGTAAAAATACGGATTTACTTAATTTCAAAAAAAACTTGAGAGCTATATTATGAAACACTTACACGTTTTTTTATTCAAAAGTCATTTTATTTTTGGCGCTATCTAAGTCAGCTGAAGAATCTTCTTTTTCTTTGAGGTGGGATGCGATACTATAAATGTTGACAGCCACTGCCTTCCAGAGACGAGAGACGCGACATGCAACTTCCTGAACTGGGTGCACTGAATAAATAAACTTGGAACTAAACATACTTAGAGGCACGCCGTACTCAATTTTAGTTTAGGTAGGTCGCATTCTTCTTACGTTGTAGCTGGAATTTCTGGAGCTCTACGAAGGAAATGTTTCTGAGCAGGGCAAATTATTTCTCTTCACGGATAAAACGAAGCCTCCTAGAAGTAAGTACATTGTGTTAACCTCTAAGCTGATGATAGTAGCTAAGACGAGTAAGCAGAATTCTAGCAGATCAAAACTTCATTAACATAGTTTACTAAGCTTATTTTTCATTTTTATATTCATTATACGTATACAAAATCGGTATTCTTAAAACTATACATTTTATTGTAAGTGCAATAGGAATAGTCGGTATTGAACTTAACATACCAAATCTTATAGAAACTTTAAAATTGAAATCCCATTGGTTTGATTGCGATTACAGCCCTAGAAGATAGGTAAATGTATTTCCAAAAATAAAGGTACACCGAGTGAACATAGTACCTATATAAGCTTTTGAAGATAGAGTACGACTATCAGATGTCACAAGTAAACAATAATTACAACTAACAGGGCACTGAACTGGTTTAACTAAATTATTTTTAGGACTAACATAAATTATGCTAAGAAATTATGCGTGAAACCACGCATAAGTATACGCGTTATTATTTATGCAATCAAATAAGTTTTTTTAAAATGCTTTATGGTTCGATCTTCGCAAAACGTACAAGATACTTCTACAAAATATCGAGTAGGTCAACGGGTCAGTACTGTAAATAAAGCTTTACAATTCGAAGCGTATTAAAGTATAGTACTCGTACATACTTGTGATTTTCCAACGCCAGCATCTGGGGATTTCAGGAGATTGGGCGGCGAGAGGAGGAAATAGAGGCCGAATGTGCACACTTTTAAAATATTTCGGACGTACGCTTCTTGTTTTGCAACGGTTTAAAGTTTCATTTCGAAAGTAATCCTTTAAAAGCACGTGACGTTAATCGGATATTGGTTGAGTTGTCGGAAATAACGATTCAAAATTTATTAAGAAAACTCTAAACGGTTTAACGGACTTTCACACGCGTTAAAGTATAATAATAATAATTTATCGATTTAAGTATCAATGAAGGGCAGATCTTTCAAAAGCAAAAATATTCGTCATATAACGACCGTCTTGATGTAGTCGTTCGCGCACCGGACTTCTAAACCAGGCGGTTGCGAGTTCGAATCCCGCAAGGGGCAAATATTTGTGTGAACTGTGATGAGCACGAGCATTTGTACCTAAGTCATGGATGTTTATATGCATTTAAGTATTTCTATCCGTTATCCTAGTCACCATAGCACAAGCTCACGCTTAGTTTGGGGCTATGTAATTGGTGTGTTTTAAAAAAAATACAGCACATTTAAAGATGCCATTAACTAAATAGTAACACCTTTTAATGGAAGTAATTTTAAATAAAACGCTGTATAATTTATCAACGACTAACTTTTTATCTGCCACTAGAAAAATGGGCTTTAAATTCAATAAAACTGTGCATCCCTTAGAATCAGAAAATCTGTAATATACACTTATAGTTCTTTTAACAAATAAAATGGTTAATAACATTGGAATGTAACAGTTCAACGCAAGTTATAAGTATAACATAAAAATAATTATCTTTTTCTGTCAGTCCCCTCAAGTATTGTTTATGAGTATTTTACAGTAAAAAAAAAAGAAAAAAATCCTTATTTTTACTCTAGTAGTCGCAAAAAAAACTGCAATATCGAATCCATTCAAAATCATTTTTCCATGAAAGCGCGTTAGAAAAAGTTGTGACATATATATATATTATATTTATTTACATATTAAAATGTAAGGCTTCCTGCGCGGTTTGCTTGGACATGAATACGTTTGCATACTCATAGTAAAACGGTGTCAATGGTATACATGGCCCCTAAATATACGGGGTGTGCCTTCCCGAATGAAAATATGATAAGAAAATAATAGTCCACTTCACACCGTTCACAGTGTTTTACAAAACCGCTGAAAATTGTTGTGTTTTAAAAAATAAAAAATTGCTGAAACCAAGAACATAAACGAGCATAGTAAGTAAGAATGGAAACATTAGGACTCATTCGGTGGGAAAGGAGTAACTCGACAAATTTTAACCTCGGATTTCTGATGATATTACTAGTAAATAATGATAAATCAATATGGGTCCAATCCTGCCATATTAACTTAATTAATTTCTGGAACTAATAATCAATTGACGAGGGTACCTCCTTGTAAACGAATTCTAGTCTAAGAACTTCTTACTTTTCGAACTGCTCCAAGATACCACCAGACGAGTGGAGTATGAAGTCAATATGACACTTGATTTTTAAGGGCTTAAGATAATAAACGTCAGATATACTTAGTAAGAAAATTGGGCTTTCTTTATCCAGCAATGTTTGTGTTACTTTTTTTGTCCAAATAAGCACTAGGATTCTTGGTTAAAATCTGTCGGTTTACTCTTTCGTACCGTGTATATGAACCTGTTTTAGCGGACACTTTTACAATGTGTCAATAAATTATGACGGCTTTAAAACGCGTTTAAATAGTAAAATCATCACAAGAATACTTACATATCTACTTAGCCAATTTACTTAGCAATAAAAAACTTGAATTGATTACTTAAGCAACTTATTTGCAAGTTTTTACGAAAATTAATTATTTTTCACACTCACAAAAATTCATCGACCGTCCCGTGGGACTTTTGGAAAACTGTTCTTTAAAAAACTACACAAAAATACTGCTTAGCCATAAAACCCAACAGAAACATGAAAAAAATTGCATGATGCAACATTTGAGATGCAACACACTGCCTTCGTATGAATTATGTGACACCAGATACACCCTGCGATGCCTATTAAGGATGATTTATACGACACATGGTGTCGCCTGAGCCTCGGACTAACCACGGATGCATTTACCGACATATCATTTCCTAAACATACATAAGAAGACATTAATGAAACGCAAAAGTTTAAGAGTGATCCTAAACATACATGTTTTATTTATTATTTATTTTCTCACCAAATTATGAGATTGATAGAACAGAGAGTGCACCTGTGTGCAATACACAGGTGCACACACTTGTGCACTATAGTATCTCCTGCGCAGTTGGCTAATATCTGTTGAAATTGGCCGCTGTAGTCGGAATTCGGCTAGGAGGACATTATTATTATTATATATTTTGGGGCTACAGTATTTTGCCATCTTGAACAATTAGATTGGTCTATTGTGGCAGCCCTTTTTAATATAGCTCACTTCTTATGCCCGTAGAATCCAGGAATCGCCAGATTTTTCAGGGAGTGAGTTTCGTTATCTCATTCATGGAATCTGGCATTACTTTGCTGAAATCCATTAATAAATGGAAAAAATAAAATTAATTTGCTTTAAATTTTCGCTAAGGGACGCTAGCGCAGGCACAACCCAGGCGACAACATCTCCTGAGGATGCCGCGTGGAATGGCTAAACGCGTCGAGGTTTTTGCACGTTGGTGTTGGTAACTAGCAACTGCATTAGCTATAGTGCATGCGTATTGAGGGAGGACGGGCGTTGCATCTGCATTTGCCTGAACTAATACTCAACGCGGTTGCCGTTGGTGAGGTTTTGGTACCTGCGTCTCTTAGGCGGAAATTTAAAGCAAAATAATTTTATTTTTATTTTTCCCATTCTTTATCTCATCCGGGTGCATTACATGCTGCCTTAGATGGATACTTTTGACCAGTGGCCCGCGTTCGCAGAGTATGTGCACAGGTTACACAGTACATGGATATTACAGGAACACACTTTTTATCATTGCTTAAAATCTGTACCACAGAGTCTTCACAAAACATCAAAGTATGTAGTTATTTTCAAGCAAGCTTGCCGCCTGACTCAATTCCTTTTAAAGCGTAATGGTTACAGCTTTCAGTAAAGTAATAGTAGCTTTCAAATTAACGTCAGGTTAGCAATGATAACCACTCCAATAATATTGCTAAGAAAGTTGCTGTATGTTTCAGTCCACGTGATAATCACGATCATATTTGAGATAATATAGGTACTTACCACGAGTACCTACTATGTAGAAGTTTCATTTCATTTGTTAAATCAGTTACAAGTTATTCACAATCGTTTAAACATTTAAGACTAAATAAACAACAGCACATAAGTCGTAATACTATATTTCGCAATATAATATTTGGATAATGTGTTTTAAAACATAATTTGCAAGTTTTGATTTAAACGCTTCGAGTTAGCTTACATACTATTTTGAGACCTGCACGACTATATTAGAGAGAGAGAGAGAATCTGCTGTATCACAGCTAATATGTAGAGTCACACAAACGTGTCTTTGGTCTATTGTACGCTTTGAGCCTGGCGCTCGACAGAGGCTGTATGCTGCATCCGCTTACCGTTTTTAAGAAAAGAACATTTACCGCTTTACCGCTAATGCTACACACAACAATAGGGCTTACAGGAAAATTCTTCAATGGCGGAAAAACTGCGGTGAAAAAAACAACAAAAGATTCAAAACAATGCTGCGAGAGGATATGGAAAACTCTTGATTGTGGTTGCTGCGCTGACAGTAATTGTGTTACAGTTGCAGTTCTCTAGGTATTTATTATTTACATTTGAGTGGGATTTCTAACTCAATATATTTTCGGCAAAGCCCAAAAGAAGAGATAATGTTTTGTAAAAAAAACAACGAGTACTCGGGTGTTTTTTTGTGAAAGTTTTAAAGAAAGCTTTACTTGGAACTTCAATTATTTTGAGGATCTATTCTTTTATTCTAAATCCTTTATTTCAAGTACTATTTTGTCTTCATTGTGATTAATACAAAAAAACATCCGTAATCTAAAATACAATCGTACCTTTATTGGAACATAAATAAACATGGACTTCCTTGTTCTTAGATGGGAAAAATAAAATACAATTATTTTGCTTTAAATTTCCAAATTAAAGGAATTCTGAGTCTATTAATTACTTCTATGTTCTATTTTCAAATGAAACCTAGTTCCCAAATTATCGATTCTAATCAAAAATAACTTTTTATGATCAACTGTTAAGGCGGACAGTTTTGAAAACAAACAATACTAAACGTTACGCCGAAACCTTATGCTTCTTTAATATTTAAAGTAACCCCACGACCGAAAGCGGTCTCGGGGCTGCCAGCGTTAATATTTTATCACCATAACATGCATGGGGTTAAACAATGGACACTTGGGTCGGTAAGGCTAAACGCGATGACTTAATTAATATAATAAGGGCTAAAATTAATACTTTACCGTCCGAGGACTTGATTTTGTAAATTAGGTAAGAAAGGTTTTATTTATATTAAATGGCAGATGGTCAGCGACCGATGCGATCGAATTATCTCTAACTAGTAATTAGCTAGCCTATTCACCTCGAAGGTATCCGGATCACATGTTTAGGGAACAGATTCCACTTAATAGCGTAGATACGGCAAGAGGAACCCAGATTCAAAAAGTTTGGTGCATGGTAGAAAATTAATTTCTTTTTTTTTTTTTCAAATAGATGCCAGATTCGTTATTGTACTTCAGGGATCATGTTTCCAGACACAGTAGAAAATCAATTAGTATGAGACCACCGGTGGTCTTCCGACCCTCAAAGGGTTATTGTATAAATAATAAAAACAGTATCTCTAAAAATTATACGATACTAATATGATGTCAAAGCTGCTTTGGCTGACTTGTTAGTACAACTTTAAAATATGAGACCGTTGTTTTTTTTATTTTAAATGAATATAAAAAATACTTTTAATGAATCCATAATTAGTAGGATAATGCATCCACAGGAAGAACAAATATTTGGTCAGTAGTAAAAGCTTACTATGTCAAATGATACAAATTACAATTTTCTATGGATGTTTGAAAGTGTAATTACTTAATGACATAATGAGTCTTGCTTGTATTTTGTAAATAAGTGATTATAGTGTACGTAATAAGGAGTTATGCCGACTAGTAATACCTACAGTTAATATCTAGAAACACTTTACATAAATACTTGTAGCACAAAAATCTTCAAAACGCCGCTTAAAATATTAATAGCAATTTCATTATGCCGTAAACGCTACGAAAATAATCGTAGCAATGTACGGCTAAATGCTACGAGTATTGCTACGAAATATCGCAGACACGTAGTCGTATGACGAATAGATTATTATGATGGAGCGACTGGCTCGTTTGTACAGCTATCCAATAGCTAAATTGTATCAGATGCACGCCAACATCAAGTCAAGTGATACTGAAAATTGTAGCGGGAACGACCGCACATTTCTTGGCACAACATGTTAAGTCTCATTCCATTCCGATGAGAGCCATTACTTTTACTATTACTGTTTTATAGTAAATAACACATATTTTTTCGGTGTTTTATGTAACGGATGTCGCTAGATAAGCGTGACTTTCCCATAACAAACGCGTCCCTCGGTTACGTAAACGTAGAAATTTTGTAAATCCGATTTTTGGGGGGATCGATAAGGGTTGTTTTTTTTGGGTTGTGTCAGAGAGTGGTACTTACGTGAAGGTTTGTGTTCTTGTGTGTGGTCAGCTAGTGGCATCCATGTGTCGTGCGGTGTGCGGTGAACATAGCGCGGAGGGAAGGGCGCGGCGCGCGGTCGGGCCGGCGTCCTGCGCGGCACTGAGCGCTGCCCGGGGGTACCCGCCCCGGATCGTGTTTACCCCGAAGGATACGTTCTCCCGTGATGTCCTGGTAAAATGGGAAAATTGTTGATAAAGGTTAGTGTTGTTGTGATCATTTGTTATTATGTTGCTTGTCATTAGGTTACTAATTGCCTTATCTTGGTAAACGTAATGATTTTAAAACTCTTATATCAAACTTTCAGGTCGAATACAAGGGTATAATTTTTTTGTTATTTATTAATAAATGTATACTAGTAAAGAGTTCTGTCAAATAATACTTAACATAATGGGCAGCACTTAATTAGTTAATTGGTAGTTATTGTTACTTTTCGTGGTAGAAAAGAGACCATCATCGCGGCTAAGTTAATTTTTCAATTATTTCATTAGCTACTCTTAAAAAAAAGTAAAAATCCTTACTCTCTGAATAATGAAGAAACTAAATTAGCAACAAAAATCGCCTTAAGCTCACTAGCTGCGTCCATTTCTCCCTAAAACCAAGCAGTATCCCCATCCCCCGGCATCCCCGGCACAGGCACGTGGGGCAGGTATCAATCAATCGATGGGGGCAGCGCGGGCGCGGCACATTCATGCCGGCCGCGAACAGCTGACGCGCGGCATGAATCGGGGCCCGCGGGGGGAGGGGCCTGCTGCGTGCGCAGGGCACACGCTCGCTGAAAGATGGTGCGATATTTACGAAAACATTTGCTGAATAAGAGTGGGACACCAAATTGTTGGACAACGTCACATACTACATTGATCTGGAGCTCTATTTTTAAATCACTCGCGTGCATATTTCTACTGAATATCGTTCGTCATCTAAAATACGTATTCTTGAATCGCTCAAACTGTCATTTTTGTGTCCGTCAATATAAAATAAGTCATGCGACTTGGTAGACGAGAGAAATTAAGTCGCATTCGCCAACAAAATTCATACGAGTAGTTCAAAAATAGAGCCTCTGGGTCCGTAGCCAAATGGCAATCTTTCTGGAGCGAACATTGCTATTGCCAACGAAATGTCAATATTTATGCAAAAGTCACGTGATGTTACGAGGGCTTATGTCAGTTTCATATAAATTGGCTTAGCTAAAGGCCCAGATCGTAAAGTAAGTAGCTAATGCACTTATTAATTACCCTAGGAATCCGCTGAAGACCCACTGGTCTTCAGCGGTGTCGTGGTATGCCTTTAGCTACCACATTTAATGATCAGTGGATCCCTTTTCTTTCTGTAGACCGCACTGTATTTGTTATTATTTTTAGCTATAATTGTATGTAATGGATTACCCTATTAAATATTATTACTGTCTTTTTTCTACTTTTATTATGGCAAAAGAAACGAGATAGCTGACTAACACATTTCTGACAAATTTAACCACACCTTATATGTCAAAATCCGTCAACCCTTTTTGCTGTAGAGAGTGCCAAAAAAAGTGCATACATAGTTACATATTTATGTATGTACGCTCGAAAAACATTACCCTCCTATCGCAGTCAGGAAAAACCACATACCAACCTCATGTTAAAGTAGGTAATAGCGACGACGTAAATTTTGTAAAAGTTGTTAATAAAAATCATCGATTGACGGTTAATTTGACAGAATTTCTGTACAAAATATGTGAAATAATGCTAAACCGGCTGATAAAAAATTAAACATGTTTTGGTGAACTCTAGAAGTTATCAATTATTTAAAATTGAACCGAAGAACGGCATAAGAATTGTCGCACCCTAATCCGTTGAGCGTCCCGCCCAGGCGCGTACGGCGCTTGCGTGCCGCCGCCCTGCATCCTGCCAGGAATAAGGATGCGTTGGGGACTTGGAACATCCAGACGAAGGATATAGAGCTGAAGGAGTAGATGCAAACGGAGATTTTTTTGTGATGACGACCGTTTTGGTCTAATTTTTCGCGCTCAAGACTACAAAACCATGGGCAGATGTTTGTGTGATGAGCACAAGCATTTGTACCGGATTTTTATATACGTATTTAAGTATGTCTTTGTCCATATCCTAGTCGCTATAGAACAAGCTCACGATTAGTTGGGGTTAAGTGTGTGTAAGTGTGATGTTTGGAACCAGGTTGGAGCTAATTTTTTTTACATTTTAGGGGTGATAATACTTTTTGGCAAGATAAAAAAAACACAGTGAGTTGCAGTGAGGATATGTAATTTGCCAAGACGTTTGATACTAGTTGCTACCTCGTTTATAGAAGAAGAAGAAAGAAAGTTTTATTGAGGAAGTCATTCTCAGATACATATACAGTACTTATCGGTGTTATTACAAAAAAATTAGACCAGGTTTAAAATAGGTCTAAATATTAGCCGACAACAGAGGAATGAACGACACATTCGTGACATAACCTAATAGAGAACCACTTTTTTAATTGGCTAGCTAATAGCTTAGTCCTGGTTTAAACCCGGTACTAAGTTTTTGTAATAACAGAGTATATGTTTAATGCTCGTTTCATCTTTTGCTAGTTGGAATTTGTACTATAATAAAATCATCGTGTTTTCCCAAAAACACTTTGGTTTTCATTGCCAGCAATTAGTTAGTATTTGAGGCCGATCAATTGCGGTGGTATGTTTAGGTATTTTTTCATAAGTATTTTTTCATTGTTGATGTAATAAATAGATTATGGTAGTCAAGAAAATTATTGAATAAAATAGACTTCCCCCTTAATGTAGGTAACGAAACTTAATTGCTAATGACCTAAAAGTAAAAAAGCTACCACGTCAAATTATAAACAGGCGAGCATTTCAAAGTATGAAAGGCGTGTAAACGCTGCAGCTTAATGATCATTGTGCTGAAAGCTAAAAGCCGTAATGATCGAGCTTCAGCACTGCACGCTTATTAAATTAACTATGCAAAAAAGTATATTGCTGTGTCGTTAAAATTCAATTGGAAATGCAGTTCCTATAAATGAAGTCAGTTGACTAGAACTAAGCTCACTAGTCACTAGGTTCGACTCTAAAGTGGGTACATAAAATGTTTAAATGTTTTATTGGATTCTTAGAATCGAATGAATCGCACATTTCATGCGTAAGAACATGATTTCGTGCTTTTCACGGAGTACATACTTCTACATGTAGGACGTTTCGTCAGAACTAATTAATGTGGTTGAATAAGTACACGCTTACTGAAGAGGTTCTTAAAACCCTTTTAGCTATGAGGAACCATTTGTCACAATTTCTGTCTACCCACGGACCCGCCAACTATTGTAGGTAATATACAGTAGAATAAAATTCAAAATGTTATGTAATTTTATAATATTGCTCGGATGGCTTGGCGAACCACTTCAGATACTTGCCGGGACCACCTTTGGTCCTATGTGAACAACGAAAACAGCTTCTATTGCGTAGGGAATAGAGGCGGTCTCAAGATTAAAGTGGGGTAGTCTGACATAAAAGAAGATGAGACCAACATGACTGACAAGATCAATGGCTATGTTACTTAAGTCAGGCCTGTGTATCTCCCCGCGTAGGTAGCAAAAACGTACCTACACGCGGCGACCCTTACTTAGGGGCTAAAACAAGTTGCGTGTCGCTACCGGCCAGCGTCTATTCACCGGCGGCCACGCGGCTACGTTGCTGGCTGGACGAGAATGAATAAAGTACTAGAAAGAGGCGCGGTACGAAGTACTAGTACTTATTCTGTGCTTAAGTGGACGCTGGTAGTACAAGTACCTACAGCACAAATATTTATACGACAGTAACAGTTTTTGATGAGACATGACACAGTACAAACTCAGTAAATTGAATTAGTGTGCAGTCTGTGCAGTATCCACATTGTCAGCGACTCAACATAAGTACTTAGATAGTACAGCAGTTTATCTACAGACCAGTGGTTTCATCAACATCGCCGTGTTGTTCGATTTTCACTCTTACGGCGCATTTGTTAAGGTCGTTCAAGTTTCAAACAGATATAGTGCACCATGCCAGTACCTACTAGACCATTCCAAATCCGACATAACTAAGGAGTTTCAGCAATTAAAAGTTACGGAGCGAATACTGGTTTAATCTTCTTGACAAGATACGTACCTTTACGTACTTTACGGTTTCTCAACAAGTTGTTTTGTTTATTTGTATAGGTATTTTGGTTGAAAATAAATGGCAAACCTGGTACAAAGTTTGGGGTGTTTAAGGAGCTGAGGTTTTGAGGTAAAAAAATATAAATATTAATTTTATTTATGTATGCATCATTGGACTCATACATTATCAACACAACTAGGAAAATACTACTTATTCCAAACTTAATTATGCACATGGGGTAGTCACCCCATTTTGACCTTGAGACCGCCTCTTCTCTACGTATTAAAAGCTGTTTTCGCAGATGAGTAACCAGACGCGACTGCCTCGTTGGTCTAGTGGTCAGCACGCTGGGTACTATCCACGAGGTCCCGGGTTCGAATCCCGAGTCGGACCGAGAGTGTTTGAGTTTTTCTGTCTTAAAATTACTCAGACGCAGCTCCGGAGTCAGGAAGTTGGTGGTGTTAACACCCCCGTGCCTCGGAAAGCACGTCAAGCCGTTGGTCCTGCGCCAGTTCTCTTTACGGTCATGTCGGACTGCCGTCTCACCGAATTATGAGAGTGAAGGAACAGAGAGTGCACCTGTGTATTGCGCAAACATTTGTGCACTATAATATGTCCCGCGCAGTTGGCTAATCTCTGTTGAGATAGGCCACCGTGGTCGAAATTCGGCTAGGAGGACATTATTATTATAACCAGACGCATACTTTATGGTCAAATAGCTATAATGGATTAATAATAAGGGTTTTACCAGTATTGTTCAAAAATCATCTTTTCTAATTAAGTAGGTCTGCCTCCGCTCCGATGACTATAAAAAGGAAGAGCATTATGTAATAATACTG
This sequence comes from Pyrausta nigrata, assembly GCA_949316185.1. Lineage (NCBI taxonomy): Eukaryota > Metazoa > Arthropoda > Insecta > Lepidoptera > Crambidae > Pyrausta > Pyrausta nigrata. The sequence continues at coordinate 14,470,430 of OX438943.1, forward strand.
TCAAAATTAATGTTTTCTCAAGACTTTGCAGCCAGCAGGTCGCACGCCAAGCTATCGTTTCGCTATCGTATCGCTTCGCTGTCATCAGTTACCCGAGAACGCGAACTATTACGATTAATATTTCAAAGCAAAACACCGGTCGCGCCCGCCCAGCCGACCGCTCGCATCACGCGAGGTGACGAATGTTTTTAAACAAAACGGGGGAAGGAAGTAATTTGAAAGAATGAAGTGCTGTTGCCTTTTTTTAGTTTGTCGTAAACTTTTATTTATTTATTACTCACGCACATACTCACACCAATCAAGAAAGCCGATCGGCCGCCATTGTAACCCTATGATCTCACACACACAGGCTTGAACCCTGCTTCACTCTTTAGTATCGCGGTACGGAGTCCATATTTTTTCAAGTCGATGTTGGCGGGGTATGGGCGCGATGAAATATTAAAAAACCGAGCAAGTGCGAGTCGGATTCGCGCATTGAGGGTTCTGTGCAAAGAAAGGTTGTTTTACGATGTAACTACAAGTTTACTGTTTTCGGACATTTTTATTTACTTGTGCTGTAAATTGACCTTCTTTCTTGCCTTTTAAGATCTAGGTTTTGATATCCCTGTTAGAAAATACGGCTAAAATGGCCGAATCTTTGGATTGTGTTTACTTAGAAGTTTGATTTTTTACAGCTTCAAGAGACCACAACTATAAGTATTTGTTATTAATTTCAACTTGATGCCTCCACGTGTTCCTAAGAAAAAGGGACTAGACTGACTAGACAGACATACGGACAACAAAGTGATCCTATAAGGATTCCGCTTTTTCCTTTTGAGGTAAGGAACCCTAAAAATGGTAACAGCAAGCCACAATAGTTACAGTTACAGTACAGTACAAAAGGTAAGAGAAGTGTTGATGCACCATTACAGATCTGATCCGACCTATGGCACCCAAATTGTAGGATCGTTAGTTATAAACTTATGAGGCTCAATCGACTCAGCTGCGTCGCCAGTCCAATTGAAACACCTCGGTTGGAAGTCAGCCAGCCCAGAGAGCTGTAGGCAAGCGCAACAGATGGTAACAGTATCAGTGCACAGCGGGCTTGGTGCTGGCTTGGCACGGGCAACACTCCTTCCATTGCCTATTGTTTGTACGTACGCAACAAATGGGAATGTATACGAGGACCGGGTTGCGTTGCCAAATTATGAGTATGAATGAAATAATGTGGTTTGAGCGCGAAGTTATTCATGACTTAAAACGTACATTTGTAGTATCTTTCAGCCGAATTCAGCATGCTACCTAATTATGTTGTATCTAAAGTTATTTGTTTCGTCTAAAGATTTTTTCTATTCTAACGATTTTTGGGAAGGACTTTGCCCAGCAGAGCGATGATTTGGCTAGCAAAAAAAACGATATTTTTAGGTTTTTTTAATTGATCATTTTCTTCATTTTATAAGTTCTCTCTCTCTCTACCATTAGTGGATTATATTGCAAACTACCTGCTTAGCTTAGATTTCTCTTGAGCGGTCTTTAGTTCAATCATCATTGCTATGATCGTGTTCGGTATTATCATCTGGCGACTTTCATGAAGGAGGATTTCAGGCCGCAGGAAGTCGTGTTTCGAAGATTCCGGGGACGACTACCAGCCGACACCGCGCGCGCGCGCGAAAGGGATCTCACTGGCGCGTGTAATATTTATTTTAATAGTGTTTTATTTCTTTTTTTTATTTCATATGTATGTTAGTCAGTAAGGTATTTATTCTATGAGCCTGTATTACTTTGTAGTCTGTAGCCTGAAATAAATAAATATTATATTAGAATCCCAAGCTGGGAACAACTTACTTACTAAATAAGTAATACATAATTATAATATTATTGTCATTAGCTATAGCTATGTATAAGACCAGTGTATTATAATATCTGGGGACACCTACGCATGCTTTTGTTTGTAAGAACATGATAGTAGAAGGTAATAGATACGAATACTTACAAATCGTCGTTGCGACTTTAAGAACTCCTATGTGTCACTTTGGTCAAAATTGCGTTTTTAAACCAGTTCATCTCAAATTTTGGAGCTCTTTGAAATGCAAAAGCTCCCATGTGTATATGTCTTACCAAATGCAAATTATTCACAAATTGTAATATCTAGTGTACAAAATTTAATACCTCCCATGTGCTTGCTCATATAAAAAGTTGGTACATTACTATGATAAAATATCATATGTGTAATATGATAAAGAATAGGGAAAGAAAAAATAAATTAAATTATGTGAAATATGGGATGCGCTTATCGTGAAGTTTGAGACTCTGCTCTGACAAATTGGCCTACCTTCCACAAAATATTATCATAAATACGTTAATGTTTATTTTCAATACCGACATAGTAAACGTTCTTATGTGCTACAAAAGCGCAACCGAAACCTCTCATGTGTTGTCTTTGACAGTTTCTATTATATTGTTCTGCCATACTTACTTCCGTTTGAAATAGGAATACCATATTAAAAAGCAGGGAATCCTATAGATAATACATATAATTTTTGTTGCAGCTTGTTGCCTTCGATTTTTTTCAGTAGAAGATTTTTATCGATTTTCCCAAAAGGTTCTATTTTTACACATAGGAGGTCTTAAAGTCGCAACGACGAAATGAGCATTTTAATTGCAGACAAACAACTCAACATTTTGTTTGTCGTTCTTATTCATTTCTTGGGTTGAATTTCAACTAACAAAACAGTTCCTCATACCCACCTACCTACCTACTTCACCTTAGTGAAGTAGTAGTTTACTTAGTTTGTGAGTAAAGTTTAGGTCGGACCATTTTTCAAACGGCTTCATCGATTGAACCGTGTACGAGGGCGGAATTATTAACCGTTTCTTTGTTGAAGCGACGTGTGAGCGACAGGTAAAGTAGAAAATCCAAATCGTTTAACGATTTCGTTTAAAGAAACTAGGTTCTAGGGGTAAAACCTCCCAAACAAGTTATGGTAAAACGCCAGTACTTCCCAATATTTCAAGTTCGCGCATAAATCGTAAGTAAGTATTACTTTTGGGCGGCAAGTAAAAGTACTAATAGCCGTTAGGGCCGAAAATTTATATAGCAATACTATTGATGGAAAGGTCACTATCGATAGGACCACACTATCGATAGTATCGATACTATCGATACTCTCGATAGTGCATTCAATATTAAGTATCGATAGCATTGATGCTTGTGAATAGTATTGACACTCACGGGGCTATCGATACTATCGACACTATCGATAGTATCGATAGGGCAATCGATACTATTGGTTTTGCCCAACTATTGACAGTCTATTGATAGAATATCGATAGTGGACTATCGAGCGGCAACACTATTCAATGGTGATATACGTCGTTTATTGTAGGAATAGGGACTAGTGCCTAATTCTAAAGAAAACACAGGAATTTTATAAAATAACATTTACTTATTGATAATAAATTACAGTAGTTGCGAGCCGAGTTGAATCTGTTTCGCGAGTGATTCAAACAAAAAAATAACGAAATGACATGGAAAGTACTTATTCAGAAGATACATTTTTGGTAAGGAACACTCCCCGTGTCGTTTAATTCTAATGGATGAAAAAAATGTGTAAAATTTGCATAAACTAAATTGAGTTCGGCTTGTATAGTTATTCACACAATGTAAATAATTACATTGCTTAATACATGATCTGTAATGCAACTTTAACACGGTACATTACCTTGACCAGTGTGGCTAAAAGGTCCTACTTCACAATCAATGAATTCGCGTCAACATATTAATGAGTGAAAAATATTTAACAATTATAATAAATGTACAATTGTACATATACAGGGTGTCCCAAAAAACGTGAACTAACACTGGAGATAGCCTAGCCGCAGAGCACAAGCTCACGCTTAGTTAGGGCAGGCCTGTGTATCTCCCCGCGGAGGTAGCAAAAACGTACCTACGCGCGGCGCACCTACGTAGGTGCTAAAACAAGTTGCGTGTCGCTACCGGCCAGAGCCACCCTCGCGCGTTTTATTCACCGGCGGCCGCGCGGCTACGTTGCTGGCTGGACGAGAAGGAAAAAAGTACTAGAAAGAGGCGCTAGATGGCGTTAAAAGCTTCTCGTAGCAGTCAACCCTATTGCGTCGCGTGATATAACGTCACTGAATAGGTTTAGTGTATTATGAATCATATTCCAGAGCAATAAGTATGAAATTATCTTGCAATGGATTTTTGTAGGTGTCTACACGAAAATGTGCTTGACTCTGAGGCGAACTAAATTACGCCATATTGTTGACGACATTGAGTAGACATTTCTTTGAATACAATTGCTAAGTCATACTTCTGTACGAAGTACTAGTATTCTGTGTTTAGGGGCTGGGTAATTGGTGTGATTTTTAGAACAATTCAATTTTGGTTTGGGAAATAATGTCACTTTTTTAATTGTTTATACAGAAAAATACAAAAAGTTGTTTTCATTTGTGCTTAGCCCAAAGGTATGACTGGTAGAAAATGCCACTTGGCATTAAGTCCGCCTTTTGTACAAAATATTTTCAGTTGTGTAATAAAGCTTTAATAAATAAATAATCTTTAAAACCATAACGGTTTATGGCTAAACTATCTCCAGTGTCATTCTGGCACAATCTTTTTAGGACAACCTGTATAAACAAACACGTTCAGGTAGGTATCTATTTTACCGTATTTACCATTTTAGGGAAATGCGGGAGAAGCCACACGAGGGTTGCCGCTTTGTTGCGTCATCGCTACTTAACTCTACACATAAATCTGGTAGTGGATTATGTAACTTTGAATGAAATTATTTTAATCAAAGTTTTGTTGCTAAAATTTGCCATTCACGGGCAGTTAAACTAATTAGTCAGTCTGAGGTACGACTAAAATTTGACGTTTTCAATATCGGTAATTAAAATCTAGACTATAGGCATAAGTACTAAAAAAGTAACTTAACGTATTTTTTTTTCCACAATTGCCCATATTTTACCAGTTCTAAGACCTTCCCGCCGATTTTACCCACTCAATTAAAAAACCTAAAAGTCCCCTTTACTTGGGGAATTGCTCAAGTTCTGGCAGCACTGAATAAAAGTCAGTTTTCAGATTATTTTTATGTTCGTAAGTGGAGTCATTTTTTGAACTGACCGTGAATGGCCAGCTTAACAGAGTAACTGAAGTTGTCAAATGTGACATTTTCAAGCGATTTCAATCATGAATTGCTAGCAACAGAGTTACGTAATTAGCCCCCTGAGCGACATTCTATACGTCGTTGTATCCATCCGTTACAACGACGTGCATTGACGAAACACGCGCGCAACGGAAACGTATAGCCAGGGAGACGAGGAGGGGAGGGGTGCAGCGATGAAAACAACGGAGCGTCACTAAACGTATCGCAGCGCTTATGTGTGCGTTGAAATCTCAGATCATAGAGTAGTATATTATAAAACAAGTGAGCTAAGTTGCATTGCCTTATTACACACGAGCTGTGGATTGCAGCCCGAGCCGTAGGCGAGGGCATGTATCAGCAGAGTGTATAGTGAGCAAGTTGCTCAAGAGTTAATTACGAACTTTTTCAACACACTTGTGAGGAAAAAACAAACATTACGTAACTGTACATTTTTACAATAATTTAACACACAGCAACAAATGCGATATGTTTATGGCCGTAGGAACGATGTAATAAGGCTCACTTTACGAGCAAGTGTGTTGAAAAGAAGAGATATGAAATGGGGGTGTGATCTGCGGAAACGCGACCTGGGCAAAAGGAACTAGCGATCTCCGCGGCGGATCGGTCACATTTCACATTTTTTGTGTGCATACACTGCGCGCAAATGAGCGCTGTGAATTAAATTATTGCGCTCCTTATGCTTCCAAGAGGCTTCCGAGGTTAAAATCATTACGTTGCGACGACGCAACGAAGCGGCAAACCTCGTGTGGCTTCCTCCCTTACGCTACATAGTTTGTCACCTTAAAATGCTATTCACAAGGATTGAACCTCAGGGTTCCATCAATAGTGGACGGTGTACAAAGCAAATAATGTTTAAAAACCGCAAATCTACAGGATAGAAATTTGGTTTGCGTTGGACATTTTGCGCATGTTTTACAAAAAATCCATCTCCTACCTGAAGGAATCCAAGCTTGAGATGTTATGAAAATATTTCTTGGATTTCTAGAAAAAAGTGTCCGAATTATATATTTAGTTACTTCATTAATTACCACACACAATAGGTTTCTGAAAAATAAAATTTCAAATCCCATACATGAAATGACGTCTTTACTGCCCCTACTCCCCACATGGAAATATTTTTAAGAACTAGCGGTCAAAATTAGGGTTTTAACCTAGTGTGCTAAATTTCTGTCCTGTTTAGAGATGGGTCGAGGGCAAAAACAAATATGGACAAAATGGGCATAAACTTGGCATATTGAGCATAAATTAGTTTACGCCCAAATAAATGCCCGTTCACTGGGCAGAAAAACCAATAACTTTGTTTTAGCGAAATATTACCTTAAAATAAAACATAGTGTCTTTTTTTAGAAAAAAACATTATATAAAATATAAACTGTCATAAAATAATCACAGTTTTGTTAAATAACAATTGATTATTCGAATTCTTTGAATCTTAAGTAATTATAAAGCTACAGTTTTAAATCTCGTAAACATAACTAAATATTGACGAGACGTAGTCATCGTAGTCTTAATTATTATTGTTTTGGTGTATATAACGTAAAAAATCAAATAATACAATAAAGACATCTTCAATTACCACCATCATCACTCGGGTTCATATTAGATTTAGGTTGGGATTCATTAGGCGTATTAACTTGAATCGAGTTACATTCATCTTGATTTTCATAATCATTGTGGCGACATCTAACCACTGTCGCCCACACTAGCAACTTCCAGACGCGAAGCCCTGACACGGCTCCTAGCGCCATCTAGCCCAGATGGCGCTGTTAGCCCGCTCCATGCAACACAAACTGCGATATGTAAGATTTAGCACGAGCTTGACTACATATAGCTAAACCAAGACCATTGGGAACTTGGTCCCCGACCATAACAACCGGTCGGTAGGAAGCGCTTCCCTTGCCTTCCTAACCCAATTGCGACAAAGTGGTGACCCCGACGTGATTTACACTGAAGCACGGAGCCTCACCGTCATCATCATCAGCGTCGCATTCTCCCTTGCCAACAGCACCTAGCCACCAGCATCCTGCCAGCAATTGCCTGCAAGCCAGCTCACCATGGACACCGCCGCTTACCACACCGGTTCTACCTGGTTCCTCGGCAACCTCACCCAGCTCATCATCCCGACTCACTGTGAACTTCGAGCTCATCCGCACGCATCGTGGACATCACACATGCTCATCCCGACTCACTGTGGACATCACGCATGTACATCCCGACTCATCGTGTGGACATCGCGCATTCATCCCGACTCATCGTGGATATCGCGCATCCCGACTCGTCGTGGACATTACGCATGCTCATCCCGACTCACCGTGGACATCGCGCATGCACATCCTGGCACATCGTGAACTCAACAAGCACTGGCACTTGCAAGCTCACTACGCACAGACTGCTGAGCTCTCAACCATCCTGGCTCAAACAATCTTCGGTTCTTCGGGGGGAGTGGTGTGGTGACACCTTTCCACTGTCGCCCACACTAGCAAGCAACTTCCAGACATGACGCCCTGACTCGGCTCCTACGGGCTAGATGGCGCTGTTAGCCCGCTCCATACAACACAAACCGCCATATATAAGATTTAGCACGAGCTTGACTATGCATAGCTCAACCAAGACGGTGACCATTAGACCTTGGTCTCCGACCATAAAACCGGTCGGTAGGAAGCGCTTCCCTTTGCCTTCCTTACCCAGGTACGCCAAATCATCACTTAAAAGACCGTCGGTATTGATCGATTGATCATTAACATTGGACAATGTATATTTTTGGATGGATCATTAGTTTCCTTTTATTCCAATTGTACGCCAAAGATGTGATTTGAGCTGCTCTTTTTGTTGCAAAGCGATTTTTTTTTGCACCTTGTATGAAACCATGGATGCTCAACGACTGTTCAGTAGCAGCAAATGTGCATGGTGAGGTCAGGATTCGTAGTGTCACTTTACTTAAAGGCGAGGCACCACAAATTCCTTTCTATCAAAATACAGCATCCAGTCTTTGCAGCTTTCGAAGTCAATTTTTCCCCAAATACCATTTCTAACTTTAGGTGGAGCATACCTTTATAATTTGTGATGTGGAGCAAACTAACCACATAATCTAAACTTAAAAAAATCGCCAGGTAGTAAATAAATTTCATTGCTTCTGATTCTCAGAGAGTTTATGGCCTTCGGTTTTCACGGTGATGAAAATGCTGCGCTGGATGTGCGAAGTTACGGGTTATTTATGGCAGCCTTCAAGTCAGTGACATAGCAGACTCAGGCAAACGGTTTCCACTGAGGCTGCTTTAGCAGCCTACCACGGCTACGTATCTTCAACACTCAACTACGGACTTATAATGTGGGGAAACTCTGTAGATGTGGATAGACTGTTTAAATTGCAGAAGCGATGTATTCGGGTTATAAACAAGGCATGGTTTTTAGACAGCTGTAAACCCCTATTTAAAAAATCAAATGTTCTTCCATTGCCTTGTATGTACATAAAAGAAATTTGTCTTTTCACTAAAACGCACCCTGATTTGTTTAAAAAATGTAGTGAAATTATACCTCGGCAAAAAAGGGCAAAATTTAAGAACTTGTTGTATAATTTTCCCTGTCGCAAGGTGATATACAAGGATAATGTGGTTAACATGTGCATTTTAATATTTAACCACCTACCTGAAATTATAAAAGTGTTAGAGGGTCTGGCATTTAAAAGAAACCTAACCGAATGGCTAATGTTGCATTGTTTTTATAGTGTTAAAGAGTTCCTAGATTATAAGACTAATTAATTAATTATTTATCAATTATTTGTTAATATTTGCACGTCTGCTTGCAGGCTGAATACATTTACTTTGTTTGCATTTAAGACCTTATTTGATGTATGTATTCTTGCAAATAAACTTTCTGATTTCTGACTAGCGATGGGCAAGGGAAAGAAAAAAATGGGATGGAAAAGAAAAATACGGGAAAGTATGGGAAAAAACGGAAAGATTCGGAAATATTCCAATTCGGCGGGAAAATACTCAAAAGTGGACTTAAATTAATAAAATGCGAGAATTTAGCTACTGTAACAATGGTTTTATGCCTGTAGCACACCCTTACATAAAACCATAACAGCGGGACCACGCTAGTTTTGCCTGTTTGTCAGTTTTATTACACCAAACGTAAACTGCATGTTGTAATGCTTAGATTTATCTGAGTCTTTTTTTCTTTGAGATTCGACGATCCTGTAGTATACTTCCTATTACTGTGCCCACGATGTCGATGATGTTGTGCCCAACAATCAACGCTACTAAAGTAAAAGCAGAAGTTCGCCTCTGGGCTTGAAGTTAGCACTTAGAACATTTTGAGTTGCTTGCACCAGGCTGGATTACGAGCACAGAGGTCTTGGCGAGCGGATCTCAATGTCAACGACAGAGATTGGCGTAGGCTAGGCTTCGGCAGAATGAAGAAGATGAAGAAGAAAACATTTAGCAAAACTGTCTTTTCGTTGACGAATCGCGAATCAGTAGTCATCCAGATAACCGACGTGTCCATGTCTCGAGAAGACCAGAAGAGACTGTGAAAGGCAAAGAACTGCCACAGGAACAGTTCAGCAAGGCGGGAAATCGGTGTCCTTTTGAGGGTGGTATTATGATTGGAGCTGGAACACCTTTGATCCCGTATCGAGGCTTCATGACAGCAGGCATGTATAAAGCAGTAGCTATTGATGGAATTGTTAGACCATTCCGAGTTAACCATGGGCACCAATTTGTACTGGTCGATGATAATCCAGATCCAGCTTTTTTAGGGCTCTATGTATACCTTTGCTGACGACACGTCGTTGTTGTTCTTTGGGGACTCCTGAGACGAAGCTTTGACCAACGCTCAGGACGGCTTTAATAGGGTTGCTAATTGGTTAAGGCATAATGTATTAACCCTCAACGTTGCTAAGACGAAATATGTTCCATTTGCCATGAGGTCAAATTATCTACCATTCTCGACTTATGGTGTTATAGCCCATAATTGTGGTCAATCCCTTCCAAACGAGTGTCTTTGCCCAGAGTTGCAACGGTCTGAATGCACTAAATACCTGGGAGTGTTAAAAGATAACACACTTAGCTTTAAACCCCACATTGAGTTACTTGCAGTCAGAATGCGCAAAGTCATCTTTGTGTTTAAATCCCTTAAGAATGTCGCTAATCGTAGGGTAATTAAGACGGTTTATTTCGCTCTGAGTCACTCTCTACTAGAATATTGTATTTCTGTTTGGGGTGGTGCAGATAAGAAGCACCTCTTAACTGTGGAAAGGGCGCAACGAGCTCTACTCAAGGTCGCAGCTGGGCTTCCCTTTCTTTACCCCACTGTGGAATCTGCACAAGGACTGGGATGTGCTTACTTCAAGGCAAACTTTCTTCCTCAGGGCTGTCTTGAAAAAGCACTCAATTAAAATATCACCCTGAGCTGATGAGAGGCAAAAGGCGAACTGGCTCAGTTTGCCCAAAAATCACTCTGCGAACTTCTTTCTCGCACATTTTTTTCTGTTTCCTAGGTCCTTACCTTTATATTAAATTAAACGAACATTTTGCTATGTACCCTCTAAATGTAAGAAAGTTGTCACCAACTACCTGAAGTCTTTGAACTATGACGAAACCGAACAGATTTTATGCCCCTTGGAATGATGTTGTAGGTCAGTTCCACTTTGCTGTCAATACTTGTGAAGTTAAAATTTTTAACCTAACATCACATCACTATTTTCTGGCTTCGTTCTCATACACACGGCTTTCCCGGCAGGACATGCTCTCTCTCTCTCACACACACACACAAACACACACTCACACACACTATACTCAAACAACACGTAACGATACATTTCACCTTAACTTCACTTTACTTCACTCTACAAAGTTACTCGTTTTGTGACTCGTAGTTTTTAATTTAGCACTAGTATAATGTTTTACTTTAGTCTCGGCCTTCATTTGTCCTATATATTCATTGGTCATTACATAAGAAATTGAATTGTAAAGAACTGCGAGGGTGGCCTGGTTGACCTGTAGAACAGGTACTATTCCGTTGATAGCTCACTTATCACACTCGGGACTTTAAAAGTATGTTCACCTAGACACCTCGAAGAAAACAAACCTACACGTTTTATTTTCTGAATTTCTTGTTTTTAATAACGAAGATTTAACTTTATTATCACTTGCCTCAAATATTCAAACTTAACAGAAGCGAAACTGCCGTTTCTAATGTAGAGATTTTACTATGACCCGGTTTGTTTATGTCGAGATTTCTCCAATCCTTATCAAACGTCTACATTTCTGCACCAATTCGCGACATCGTGGACACAGTAGTAGAAAGTATACTACAGGATCGTCGAATCTCAAAGAGAAAAAGATTCAGATAAATCTAAGCATTAGAACATGCAGTTTACGTTTGGTGTAATAAAACTGACAAACAGGCAAAACTAGCGTGTTCCCGCTGTTATGGTTTTATGTAAGGCGTAAAACCATTGTTTCAGTAGCTAAATTCTCGTATTTTATTCATTTTAGTCCACTTTTGAGTATTTTCCCTATTTTCCCGCCGAATTGGAAATATTCCGCATACTTTCCCCGAATTTGGGAATAAACCCAACAGTTGGAAATATTCCGGGGAGTAAACCCAACGCTATTTCTGACAAATTGCAAGAGTGCCACTTACGTCGGTACGAACATGTCCTGCCAAAACCAGCAAGTTACACCCGCCGGGTCCTGGCAGAAGAGGAAGACCCATAAAATGCTGGCTGGACGTCTTAGCGGATGTCACGCGTGCTAATAGGTTCACCATTCAGGATGCAGAAGACCGCCTGGAGTGGAGGCATAAGAGTAGGAAAGCGGACCGCGGGCTCCGAAAGGACGCAACCGGGACAACGCTCGGATCATGATGATGATTCTTGTAGGTTATATAAACCTTGCTCATGTTATAATACTTACTAACTTTTATCAAACAGCCAACAAACAAAAAAAATCGTCGTAGGCACAATGTAAGCGGCGCAGCGGTTTGCGTCCGAGCGAAGTGCTTGGAGCGGTCTGATGATCGAACGAGGCGGGCGCCTGCACGCAACACTTCACCCTTACCCGTGAATTTTAGCTTTCGTTGCAAGTCCCGTGCCCGCTTAGACTGGATCGGAGAACCGAAATACATACTTACTTACTATTTTAACTAGTAACATGAACATACCATTCACTTATCATATCAATTTCTTAGTGTTTACAGTAATATATTAGCTATAGTCCAATATATTTTTGTAAAAAACACTTTTCTCTCTTAAATATAACTATTTGAATGTTTCTTTTTTTATAAAAGTTCTATTTAAGTTTTTGCCTAGGCAAAAGGCGTTTTTTCGGCGTTTACGGGCATTTATTCGGCGTTTATTCAATGCGCCCAATATGCCAGGGCATAAACCCATCTCTAGTCCTGTTACATTTGCCTTTCGTACGTAGCTCGACCGCTATAAGGAATTGCAGAGGTACATTTAGTATGAACAATAATTACATCTCTCATAATGAGACACTTCTAAATTTTAATTTTACGATAACTATCACGGCCAAAACAGTCTAATAATAATTTACACACTTAGGCTGGGTTGCACCATCTCACTTAACTATTACGAACGTCAAAAATCTGTCAAATTCTATACGAAAGTTACCGGTTATTGTTATATTTACGGTTAAATTAAGGTGGTGAAACTCGGCCTTAGTAAATTTTGACACTTAAAAGGAGGAATTGAATAAGCAACATTTTGGGCCAACTTGAGTTATTTACAAAGTCTGAACCGCCAGATTTTTTCACTGTTCTTATTTTTAGATTTAAAAAAATACCAAGTGAGAGGTTTTTCCTAAAAATAACTGTTTCCTTGCAAGGTTAGCTAAATGGCGGTTAGTCAATGACTCCTTTCAAGCGTACATTTATATATTTTCAAAGCTTTCCCCTGCTTTGCTCGTATATACTAACTAACATAAAATTTAAGTTGAAGATTGACCAAAACATTTTTGAGACTGAATAAAACTATATACGCATGATTATAATGCTAAGAGCTGGACAAATAGATTCACATTACTTTCAGCCTACCGAATGTAAAAAAAATAAACCAACGGTAAAAATAACATATTATTATGAACGACCATAGACAATAATTTGGATTTGTTGCAACCATTGCTTTGTTTTGGATTAAAAAATGAACAGTGATAGCAAAGTAAACTACTTTGTAAAAAATGCAGTCTATGGTCAGTCTTATCTTTCGTTCGTCAGAGGAATTAGTGCGAGATTTTACACGGTGTCACCTACGTCCGTGTGACAAAAATGTGTATGGAACTTGGTCAGCGCCCCTAACGGCAGGTTTGTGAAACCTGTTTATTTTTTCTATAGACATTTTCGTCGCACGGGTGAAGGTGAGAGCGTGCAAAACCTCGCACCCAGCCCTATGAGTATTACCACAAATAAATAAATAAATATGAGTAGGTTACCGTTTCCATGCAAGAACAAATTAAAAACCTATTGTAAATAATTAGCACCAGCACAGATTAACCATCTGATCCAAATCCTTGTTTATGGTAGGTACACGATACCAGATGTTATATTGTAGGAATATCTTCCTTCCGATTTTAACATTATAAAAAGAAATGATTGCGTACCGATCCCGATTTGATACGTAAATATGTAAATCGTTACCCACGATTTGATAATGAGATTTTTTTGGAAATAAATGCACAGATTTTTGTAATAAAATAATGTAATGCGTATTTTTTTTACACGACTGCCCAAAAAAAGTGTATTTTTACTATTACTGATTTGTGGCAGAATTCATTACAAGTCTAATTAGTGAAAAAATGAGCAGCTTTAAGCTCGTCCTTTTTCTCATCTACATTTATTATGTAACCTAATTTTAATTCATGATGTAAAGCAAAATTATATTTGGTTTGCGTTGAGCGGGGTGTTAGGGTTTTGTGGGTTTTAACTTTTATTTTACAACTATTTAGTCATTTTAGGATATGCAAAATCAGTGGTGCACACAATCATAATAATTAGTAGGTAACATGTCAAAATAAACACTGATTTTAAGAAACTAATCAGCGTTAAAAATTGAATATGAAGTTTATTTTGTAATGAATTATTTTAAGTCTACTTCATTGTAGCAGAGTAACTGGATAAAATTAGGTATTGGATAATTCGTTATTTTCTTACTTGAACTATTGACATGTATATTGAAGTACTCGTATACACTTCAAGTATGGTTATGGTGTAATATCATAATTACAAATCAAACTTTAGATTATTTTCTAAATGAAAGTTATTTTATGATGTTTTATAAATAAAATGTAGTGCTCTTTAAAGAATAATTGTATTGCGACAGATATTTAGTATGCCATTAATTGCGTGTGACCCACTGGCCTCTATTATACAAGAACGCTGGACTAAAGGTTCTCTAAGAAATGTCAGATATTTTTTGTGACTAATCAAAGCGCCCCCATCGAGTGTCCATGGAACTAAAATAAAGAAACTTACAGTTTATGTCAGCTCTAATATAGTTCCGTGGACGCTCACCACACGCTTACTACAGCCGTCAGCGCCAAAATGGCGATAGTCAAATGGCTTCATTTTTGAGTTGACAGCATGCAGTCCAGCGTACTTGTATTATAGAGGTCAGTGCTGTGACCATATTGGAATTGTAATGTCAACTGAACCAACATTATTGGACAATAAAGTTACCGCCTTACTATTAATCATTATATTTACAACTGTTATAACATTTGGATAAATATGAGACGGCGATCTTGGAATTCATGTCAGGCATACATGACATAAGGCCCACGTCATCTGCGGGATTCCAGCTTTACTGGGTGTCCCAGAAAGCAATGATAGTGCATTTAAAAAGAGGTAAGTAGATGGGTCATTAGCGCGCGGAAATTGATTGCCTTAAATTGAGCAATTTGCTCAATTTAACATTTAAAAATGACATTTGACACGTAAAATAACGTGTACTCAGAGCATCTAATTCGAATCGCTGCGCAGTACGAGATGAAAGGACAATTTTTTTTTAAATAAATACTTTTTAAAATATAATCAACAAAGATTAGCCGACACGCCGGAGCTGTTATAGTAGTGTGTGCACAATACAAAGGTGTACTCTCTGTTCCTTTACCCTCAGTGAGAGTCAGAGTGAGTTAACCCTTTGGTAAGACGTCAGTCCGACATGACCGTAGAGATATCAGGCGCAGGACCAACAACTTAACGTGCTTTCCGAGGCACGGAAGTATTAACACCACCAACTTCCTGACTCCGGAGCTGTGTCCGAGTTATTTCAAGACAGAAAAACCCAACACTTTCGGCCCAAACCCGTGACCTCGTGGATAGTACTCAACGTGCTGACTACTAGACCAACGAGGCAGTCATCTAGCATACCTCACCTCCCGGATTTCATTCCTTCCGCAGGAAGGTCGCACACTAAATTTTTAAACTATAGCAGTCTCATATAATTGAAGTGGTACAATTATTATTAGTAAGGTGGTATGTATTGAAAACAGACAGTTTCAGGATGCATTTAAATCTCATCACTTGCTGATAATAATCTATCATACATTGACACGTGGATTTCAAAAGAAAAATAGGTTTCCTATCGGTAGATAACACATCTCATCACAATACATAGTAACAAACATGCAATGCCAATCAAGCAAACGATGTTCAACTTAATTTTTCCGCGGCGCTGTATAATACACATGACACGTCCTCTGAAAATCACCAGCAAGTGATATACTTAACAAGTATATGACCAAAGCTAACTCCGACATCTATCACTATTATTTCCCTTTGCCATTTGTACTTCAAAAGTTCTAATCTCAGATCATAGAAAGGAGACATATGAAATGGGGGCGTGACCCGTGCGGACGCGACATGGGCAAAAGGAACTAACGATCTTCGCAGCGGATTGGACACATTTCACAGTCATTTGCATGCGTGCACTGCGCGCCAATGAGCATTGTGAATTAAGTTACTGTGCTCTTTATACAAGTCTTCTGGTAGTTGCAACGCGCATATAAAAAATTTGGCGAGACAGGGCCCGTAGCCAAATGGCAATTTTACTGAAGCTAACTTCGCTATCGTCAACAAAATGTCAAAATATCTATGCACAAGTCACGTGATGTTTCGATAGATTATGTCAGTTTCATACATTTTTTTAGCGATAAGTTCGTAATTGCCACATGGCTACGGGCCCAGGTTCGCCAAGGGTTACCGAGTAATTACGTATCTCTTCTTTCTATGATCTAAGGTTCTAATGCAAAGCCTAATTATATAAACCACGCAATGGTTGTCAAAACAGTGTTAAAGAAAAGTTATTGCAACAGATATCAGAGTTTCTTTTAAAACCTAATAGTCCAGGGCCCATTCGTTCTCCTGGAGGAAAGCGTCCACAACCTCCTTCATAGTGAAGTTTGGAATTAACTGGTCTGCTGTCAACTTCACTCTGGTTACAGGGTCAAAATGGCCAACTCTCTGAAAAGACATTAGAGATTTATGTAATGCATATATCGGGATTTATTATTAAAAGTAATGGCAAATTCAGGAGGATCTCTTCATTTTTTTAAAATAAATTGCGACTCATGCCACGTCACATTAAAGTGCAAATATCGCGGAATGTCAATCACGTAGATATTTGCCTCTCTTACGTCACGTAACGTAAAGTTGTCGATCTTATGTAAGTACAATTTTCTTGGCATGTGATAGCCTTACCGAACGGTCGATTCGCGCATGTACGACCGCGAATTTCAAATGAAGAAAGAAAAAGTTTGATAAATAAATATATACAACTTTTTTTCTAAGTTGTGACAGTCGACAAAAGTTTTAATAGTTTAATTTAATTACCTCAAGATGTTCTTCAATGTCTTTTTTCTCGTATGTGATACCGCTGGGAGTGATGACTGGCTCATTCAGAATTTCAAAGCTGATTTTACCGCAGAGGTAGTCTGGCACGTCACGTTTCTAATAAATACATACATTTGCGTTATTACCAGTGCGAGCACTCGGGCGCTTATTTGCGTAAACTCCAAGGAGGTACTAACATAGAATTAATACAACCACCCTAATATTACTTACTTACATTTTTCTAAATTCAAACTTTGCTAATAGTTGGCGTTCTAGGCACTAGTACTAAGTACTGACAGTATATATGAAGTTCAAAATACACTTCTGGACACATCTATTGACCCACCTTAGAGTTTAGGTTTCGATGGCCCCTACCGAAATATGATTGCTAGATTGAACAAAAACTGTTGATGCAGTTTTAAACCTGATACATTTTACCATCTTTTTCGATCGTATTGTTTTAAATTTGAATTCAGAATACCATACGACATGGAGCTACGCCTAATAAGTCGGATATGCGTCTTGTTAAAGGCAATTGATTTTTAAATAAACAACATGTTTTATCAAATAAAGGTTTAATTTAATAACGCGTGTTGCCTCCATAGGCATCTACCACAGCTCACATACGATTAGGCATAGAGTTTATCAACCGCTCTTTGAAATTTTGAGGGATCATCTCCCATTCCTCTTCTATGGCAGTTTTCAACTCCTGCATCGTCTGGGCAACTGTCTGACGAGCCCTAACACGTCTTTTTAGCTCGTCCCACATGTGCTCAATGGGGTTCATGTCTGGGCTACTGGCTGGCCAGTCCATAACTGTGATGTTCACATCTCGAAGATATTCCCTGACGATGCCGGCCGCATGGGCTCTTGCATTATCATGCATAAAAAGAAAATTTGGGCCCACATAGTCTGCGTATGGTATCACGTGAGGTTCTAAGCACTCACGAATGTACCTTTCAGCATTTAATGTTGGCAGCCGTGGTCCTGTAACAACCTCAAGTTGAGTTTTGCCGCTCGCGGATATACCGCCCCAGACAGTCCATGAGCCACCGCCATAAGCAACCCTCTCTTCAAAGCAGCATTGTGCGAAACGCTCTCCCTTACGTCGTTAGACCTTCTTCCTTCCATGATTGCCATGTAACACAATTTTAGACCCATCAGAAAAGAGTATCGCTGTTCGGTGGGCTCGCGTTAGTTTGGGCCCATTAGCTGGCTTGTGTGGTACCATATCGCGTTCTTTTACCGTTTCGCGCTCGCAGATACTCCGTGGAAGTCGCGAAGTTGGTTTTGTATCTTATGGAGGTAAGGTGACGATTTCTCAAGCTGGTCGTCATGATGAATCGATCCTGTCTTTCAGTTGTGACCCGAGATCGTGGCCTTCCTTGGCGACGAACAAAGCCGCCAGTCTCTAGGTACCTCCGATAAACATTTCAGACCGCAGATCGACTTAAATTAAGTTGAGCACTCACGTTTCTTTGCCTGTGTCCGGCCTGAATAAGTGCCACAGCTTGGGCGGCGACTTCAGGTGAAGTATCCATAGATTATTGATAGAACCTCACCTTAATGTTAAGAATAAGAAATGTTTGTTGCAAAACCAAAGATATCAATCACTTTTTCAAGAATTACATCCAAGTAAACAAATAAAACCAAGTTTTCTTAGTATTAGATTGTTTGATATCAACAAACAGGTTCCAAATTGTCTTTTGTTTCTTTAAATTCTGTGTTCGAAATTCAAAAACAGACTATTGAATGAAATTGTAAATGTGCCTGGTTCAAAACTGCATAAAAACTTTTTGCTCGACCTAATATAAAATTTTAGCTAGGACCAAACGAAACTGAAAATACAAGGTGGGCCAATAGATGTGTCCAGAAGTGTATTTTTTATAGTCACCACCTCAAATATATGAGTAACGGGGCGGAAGAACGTTAAGGTGCGTAAAGCGTGGGTAAACAATATTTCCTTAATTTATTTATTTAATATCAAAGCATCAAAACCACCTGGAGTTAAAAAAGTAACTCTACATTTTTAAAAATCTAAAATATTCTCATGTTGGTCTATGGACAAACGGACGGTGGTTTTGTTAACTCTTTGTCCAGTACGTTGAAGTTTAGGTAAATTAGCGCCCGAGTATAGCAGGTAATTATCCAGATTAATATGTGTTGGCCAAAATCTAAACTATTAGAAATATAAATAAATGTAACTTTGATAAAAAAAAAAACTCAGACTAGAGACCAGCAGGAGTTTGAATAAGGTAGATGAATTTTTCCAAGAATAAAAATGTTACATTACAAATGACTTACCCTTCTTCTTTCGTCCATTTTAGAAAATAGATTATTTAATTCACTAGAATAATTATTCTGCAAAAAAAAAACAATTTGGAATCAGGCCATTGCTTGTGTTGTCTGGTATAAATTTCTCAAACAGTGATTATTTGGTTAGCCAATCACAATGGTTTGAACCATTAGATACAGTCAAGTTCATTAATATATGAGCATTTCCAAGCCTTCAAATATAAATACAAGATAAATGTAGGTACAGAAATATCTGAGCAGATTCATCAATCAAACATTTATGGCAATCTATACAGATATTGATTTACCGTTTCAACCTTACATGTGCATTTATATTTAAAGCCTTGGAAATGCCAATATATTAATGAACTCGATTGTACCACTTAAAAAATAAATATAGCACCTAAATAGAAGATATAAACTCACACATTCCTCCTCCACTTTTGCCACTTTAGTGTTAGCGTCCTCATCATTATTACTGCCTAATTTTATTGCTTCTATTCTACGCTGCATGTCTTCTGTTATTAGCCTAGAAAAAAAAATAGTAGCAGTAAAAAAAATTAAGGCATGCAGTTTTTTATCTTTGCTATTCATAAACAAACATATTTTACTCACATGTGACAGGAAAACGCTCAAATAAAATTCTTTGTAGATTCGGTAGGATTCTGTCAAATGAATCTACTATCAACATCAGCATGCTGTGTACGTACACTCACCATTGGAGCTAGGTAGGTACAACAAATTCTAAGTCTGTGTCTTAAGTATTGTGAACTTGTGTCTTTATTTAAAAAATATACATATGTCTAACTATAACAGTTAAGTCACAATAACTCCTTTTTTAGGTAAAAATATGAAATTTTTGCGGCGGCAAAAAGAAAGCCACAGTTTCAGTATGTCAGCAGTTCCCCGCGACTTCGCCCGCGCCAAAAGCCGGATTTTCCATACAAATTTTCATTCCCCATTTCAACCTCCTGATGATTTTATATTGCGACAAAAAGTAGCCTATGTCCTTCCCAGTGTCTCAAACTATCTCTGTGCCAAATTTCATTTGATTCGGTCCAGTAGTTTCGGAGCCTATTCGATGCAAATAAACAAACAAACAAATATTTCCTCTTTATAATATTATATAGTATAGATACAAAATCCTATTTAAAGAATAAGTGCAAAAATAATCTTGACAAACCTATTGAGATAAGATTGCAACTCTATCTCCTGTGAAATCCGTTTCTCCTCCTGAACATTCCACCTCTTTTTCCGCGCAATACGTAGCTGAGCGGCGATGTCATCACCAAAGTTCAGCTTCTGTTCACGTGCCAAATCATTTGCTAAAACAATAAAATGTTAAAAAAACAAAATATTACAACAGTTTGATACTAACACAACTTATTATTGAGCCTTTATTACCAAAAGCATGGTCAGCATGAATTCAAAACAAGATAATATAAAAATCTTTTAATTACTTTTCATAAAATCAAACAAAATGATTATATTCCAACATGAGCCAAAGGAGAGATGCCTTAACTTGCCTTAATTAACTAACATTTCAAATCCAAAAATAAAAACACTAATTTTTTAAGGCAAGTTCATTGCGCTAAATATATTTTTCACACAGCTTTTGTCAAAATAAAATATTTTAAAAAAACAAAAATAATTTATTTATTGGTCATTTTAGCACCATGGTCTTTTTGCATTAGGTCATCCATCATCAAACCAAAGGTCATCAAATGACTAAACCATGGGTAATATTTACCACTTTGGATATTAAACACCTGAAAAAGTAGCCTAGATTTCTTCCAGGGTTTCAAGCTATCTCTATAACAAATTTCATCTACACTTTAGCATAGGTATGGCGATCTGAGATTGATTAATCGAAGAATCGATTTTTGTAGCCAAAAAGATCAATTTTTAAAATCGATATGTAGTACTGTATTGATTCAGTGAATCGATTTTTCCCCCTTGAAAATCGGTTATTTTATTTTTTGGTATAAACCAAAAAAGTATTTACAATTAATTGAATATACCTGTATTATAAGAGTGCTGCCGGCTGCCGGTTAAAGGTTTAATTATTCAAAAACTCGTGAGATGGCTGTATGTTTGGATTCCTTTGCCTCTCTTTATTAAAAAAAAGTTATGTTTATAATGTATTTTTTACTGATAAGAGATCGTTAAACTATAATAAATAGATTTATATTACATTATAAACAAAAACTTGAGAAAAAGATCGATTTTTCAGAAATCAATCTTATTGGCCTTGATTTTTTTGTGGATCGATTTATTAGGTCACGATTCGAATCGATTTAAAAATCAATGTTTTTCGAAAAGAATCGCCATCCCTACTTTAGCAGTTTCATTAAACATGAATAGGCAGCATACAGGCAGACAAACACACTTTTGCATTTATAATATTATTATAGGTATATCCTTTGTCAAGCAAATTAAAAAAAAATAATAATAATAATAAGTTCACCTCGGTGCAAGTGTTTTATAGCCTCATCATAGCACTCCAGCTCCATCAAGGCCTGACCTAAGAAAAAGTGGCCCTTCACTTGATTATTGTCTATGTCTAGAGCTCTCCGGCAATCCTGGCAAGTTGACTCCCATTGTTTCATCTTGAGGTAGCATAGTGCTCGGTTAGTAAAGTATGTCGCTACTGAAGGATTTTTTATCTGCAACAATGAGATATATTTTATCCCTTCCTTCTTAAATTATATATGTATTTCCATTTGTTGCACGTTTTACAATTTGGCCATCTTGCAATTACCCAATTCCCACAGACAGCCTATTTTAGCATCATCCTGCTTTTTTGGTTTTGGAATATTAAAAGGGTGTCGCAAGAGCATGCATGCCCTTGTAGGGCTCACAGATAAGGGCAGAGTGAGACACCAAACAGATATTTGGTTACCATGGATACTCTTACATTAATTACCCCTAGCAGCTGCGTTGCAATGCAAGTTTGATGGAGAATCTTACGGCTTGCCGTGCCTTTACTTTAAAGACAACTTCAGGAGCCATTTATGATTTCGTAAACAGAGCGTAAAACCAGCTCTTAAATGCAGGACAATAGCTTCCAGATTGGTTTTACAGTTCTAGCGTATCAAGAGGAGTAAAAAATACTTACAATAGCTTTCGTGTAGCAGTTCATAGCATCTTCAAACCGTCTCAGGCTGAATAATCTGTTTCCTTGTTCTTTCAATTCTTTGTCACTCAAGTTCGCAGTCGAATACATGTGCTTACTCATTTTATACGTATTTTACTTAAATTTTCTTACACGAAAGTATCACAGCTATCATTATATGCTAAAATAAACAGCAAAATCCTTATTTTCATACACGTACGCGATGAATTTTTATTTTTCGTTCTAGAAAATAGGGATGGCGATCTGAGATCGATTAATCGAAGAATCGATTTTTGTAGCCAAAAAGATCGATTTTTTAAATCGATATGTAGTACTGTATCGATTCAGTGAATCGATATTTCTCCCTTGAAAATCGGTTATTTTATTTTTCGGTATAAACCAAAAAAGTATTTACAATTAATTGAATATACCCGTATTAAAAGAGTGCTGCCGGTTGCCGGTTAAAGGGTTAATTAATCAAAAACTCGCGAGATGGCTGTATGATTGGATTCCTTCGCTTCTCTTTATTAAAAAAAAGTTACGTTTATATATTTTTTATCATCGAATTACCCGATTTTACTGATAAGAGATCGTTAAACTATGATATGTATCTTGTTTTTAATAAAATAGATTTATATTACATTATAAACAAAAACTTGAGAAAAAGATCGATTTTTCAGAAATCGATCTTATTGGCCTCGATTTTTTTGTGGATCGATTTATTAGGTCACGATTCGAATCGATTTAAAAATCGATGTTTTTCGAAAAGAATCGCCATCCCTACTAGAAAAACAATTTTGTCATTATGAATTCTGACTTTTTGTTTCTTTTCATTAGTGTTGCCGCTCGAGAATCCACTATTGATAGTCTATCTATCGATAGACTGCCGAATGTTGAGGCAATGAAATAGCAATAGTATGAACATCGATAGTATCGATACTAATGCTGCTGGCTGACTATTGCAATTTAAATTACATTGGTTTATAATCGATAATTTTGTCCTATTAATAGTATCGATACTATGAATAGTAATTCGGATTTCGAATTAGTAGATATTGTAGTCGATTTTCGTGGTCAACTATCGATATTCAGACTTGTCGATAGTGTGACAACGCTACTGTTTATTTTATGCTGACATTATTTCTTTTAAGTGATATTTGCCCATTTTAAATAGGCAAAGAAAATTGAGTGTATACAGCCAAGTCTTCAGTAATTTGTTTAATTTTCTACAACAAGGTATATATAATATATACGCTGACACTAAACAACAAACTGACCTAGCTTTAATAGGGAATTAAAATGGGAGGATGGTTCACATTTCAATGCCCATGGGAGTTCTGACCGTAAGAAAGTGCGACCCGGATCAAATGGAAGCGCCTTACTCTTTCTTAATTTAATAGTTCTCTGCTGCATGCAACACATTATGAAGATGAGATATTCCACCACAATCACAATAATGGCCACGAAAACTAATTTATAATATAATATATGATAAACTAGAAACGAAACCCATACTTCTATTCTCGTTACCCGAAAACTGTAATTTCCAAAAGTCAGTCAGTCAAGATTCAAGAAGTAATTTTATTTTAGTTAAGGTTTAAACTTTAACGTGTTAAAACAAAAACGAATAATGTTTCGACCCATTAAAAATATGAAAAAATAACGCTATCGTACCTGTTTCACTTTAGTAAAATTATGCCGAGCGAGAACAAGACTCGAGCAGGCTGACAATTTAAAACGGGACGTGGCAAGTGTCTTCAATCTCCAATGTTTCTCCACAACATGGAAACTAGAGGTCTCACCACTATGACAAGAAAATTGTTTAGAGAAAACTTGTTCAAAAATATTTTTATTGACTAAAGTCACAAATCACAAATAGGTAATACGAGTAGGAATTTAGTCTACACCGGCGACTGGTGTGAGGGTATTTTGAAAACCGGGTAGAGTTTGCTGAAGTCCCTACTCCATAGGCTGTACCGCTTGACTCCAGGGTGCTTCGGCACGTTCAGCATGGTCGCGTTCGAAATGTCTCGTCGTAGTTTTTGGGATTTCCTGCAATCACAAAACTTAGAAAATAGAAATGCCACATCTTAAGTTTTCTGTAATAAAATGAACTAATTTCACGGGTTTATTTTGTGGTGTGACTAGTAGTCACTGACTACTAACGATTCCCAATACACTCATATCCTACCTATCCTACTCATGTGCTATAATGACGTTAAAACTTTTAAGATTTTAAAAAGCTGATTTGCTTATATTACCTACCCTGTGGTAATAAGTAATAACACTATCAAGCTGAAAGCAAAATCTTGCTACTACTAACTACTTTACTACCAGCACAGCAATTAATAGCAATACGTCATTCTGTAACAATAATGCAAGGAAAGGCCATTAACAAATCAGCACCACGATTAATCTCGAACCTAGGGCCTAGGGTGGGGTTCACCGACACGTTGTCAGTCTGATGTTTTAAATAAAATGTTATTTTAAGCGTGTTTTAATTCATGAATTTGTACTAGTACGCAATGCGCGAAACATAGTGTGATACATTATCGATAATTAACATAAACGGAAGTTGACGGGACAGTAAATAACTTACACAGCAGATGGATCTTTATAAAGCGGTGCCTTTAGCGGAACGTCCAATTTGACCTTCATCAGGGGACACGGGAAATGCATGTTAATACCTAATGGCAGGATTCCATCTTGATAATCTGTGTCCCTTTGCTAGAGAATAAATGAAAACAATTTAAAAAACAACAGTTTTATTAAAACTCTATTTTACTTTAATCGTGACAAAAAAAATTTTTTACTGGTCTGCCATATCCTGGATCATGGTCTTAAGCGAACCCTAACGCTAAGATGATGATGATGATAGTTGAATCGTGGCTGTGCAAGCCGGCTTTATTTAAAATGAAGCAAATCGAACGCATTTGGCATATGCAGCAGACCATGGCAGACATAGGTACCTACTTACTTCATGTGCGCTCAAGGAAAGAATGCCAATAGGTATTGGCATCCTTTCCTTGACTAATAGGACTAGTAGGTGCTAAAGACATTTTTCCATGCCCAAGAACGATTTTGCACACAAAAATGATTGACCGTGTCGTCCATTGGGACTTGAACCCACGACCTTTCGTTATCCGGGCGAATGCAATTCTAACTGAGCTACGGAGGACGTTAGTCAATCAATTGCATTCAGTTTCAGTGTACGACAGTAGGAAGGTAGGCAGGCACTTATGGATCAGTAATATACACCAAGCCTACTTACTTACATTTACCATCTGTCATTTAAGGCTTGATTTCCTCCTACGCTGACGTCGCAACAGTCCATAATAAATTGATAAAATAAATATAGTACAACAATACATATACATTGCTCTAATCAAAGTTAACCTGTGTGCTAGCCACTCGGCTACGGAGATCGTATAATCTAAGATTAATAAATAAATAAAAGAAATGTTTCAACAAACACACCAATTACCTAGCCCCAAACTAAGTAAGCGTGAGCTTGTGCTATGGTGACTAGGATAACGGATAGACATACTTATATACATTTATAAACATCAATGACTTAGGTACAAAATGCTCGTGCTCATCACACAAACATTTGCCCCTTGCGGGATTCGAACCCGCACCCGCCTGGCTTAGAAGTCCGTGGCGCGAACCACTACACCAAGACAGTCGTCAGATTTAAATCAATCCCGGATATTGCATATCCATTGAACAGTCAACGGTCTCCACGGTAGTCAGTGCCAAAATACATGTCCAATGGATACTTACACAAACAAAACAATTGAATCTCGAAGCGCGCGTTTGTCTTTTTACACTCAGTGGCAGAAACAAAACGGTCCATCGAGTAATTTTCATACATAAACATACTTTATTCTTCATCTTTCATCAAGGTTTTATCGCCCGCAAAAAATACTCAATTACCTACCTTAAAAACAATTAAGGGCAACTTTGTCTGCGTGTTCCGTGCCGTGCAACGTTATATGAAAGGTAGAGTGAGTCATTCTACTGCATTTTTGAAAACATATGAATGGTTCTGTAGCTGATTGAATAGCTTTATTTAACAACAACACACAACACAACACAAACATTATTACAATTGTACTACTTTTATATTTGTGACCCTGTGAAGTAAGCAGATGTTTGTATGAAAATTACACGATGTGCCGTTTTTTCTGCAGCCAAGTGTATCGTTTACGGAAGAAGAGGTTTAGGGAGGAACCTTACTTTTTCAGCTCTTTTAACTTGTTTATTGATGTTCTCACACCAAAGCCAGATGTTTTCATCGGCGGCACCTCGCCGCTCCAAGCGGTCAGTGAGTTCCGACAACTTGCGGAGAGGTTTATGCGCCTGTTGGACATAGATAATAAATAAGAGAAAAAGGTCACGTGACTTTGCTAAGTAGCCAATGATTACAAGATAGTTCTATAGTTTTTTACGACAGATGTTAATGCCAGGATATCATTTGTGCAACTAATTTGACCTAATGCCACCTTAAACAAATGTCTAAGGTTTTATACCATATGGGCCTAAATTGAATAAATGATTTTTGACTTTGGTGGAACAAAACCACTTATGACCTTTATGGGATCTAGGTATCTCACTGGATATCACTTGGTGGATCCACCTGTTTACTTCGTTTTTTGCTGCGCAACCAAGCAGACACATTCTATTATACGGTATGGTCCTTGTGCCATTGGGCCATCAAATCAACTAACTAGATAATACATAATACTCTCATTCAATGTACTTACTACAGTAGGCTTAGTGAGTTTCCCATCCAACATGTGCCTGAAAGATATAGCACCAGCGGACCTTTCGCTCGCTCTCACACTCGGCTGAAACGCTTGAGGCACGCGGGAGGGGGCGGCACTGCAGATACCTTGGGAGCTGGGCGCTACATTCTGGAACTCTATTTGGCCTAGCACGTCCAAACTTGTGTCGTGGCGAAGCATCAGTTCCTAAATATAATTTACACGTTACCACCGGAATTAAATAACCAAAATGTATTCCAAGATTCGAATCAATCCCGGATATTTGCGTACCCACTGAACCATTGAAGTGTTATACTCGTATGTTCGATGTTCAATGTACACGTAAATAATAAATTAACTAAAGTATTCGATATCGGATCGGTTTTTAACTTCGAGTGAAGGTAAATCAAACAGGCTAGGTTGCTAGGTGTAGGGAGAGAAAGATTATTTAGATTTTTATGAGGTTCCAATTCCCATTCTCTATAGGTACGGTCTCTTCTGTGGACGAATGTAGGAGGAGGTACCAGGAAGCAAGTGCTGGCGCAATACCAGCGGTTGTGTTTCGGAATGAATTAATTTGTGTAACGAATGCCTCGGAAGACATAAGTAGGTATGTTCAGTAGTGGAAGGAAGTTCTGCTGCAGCAGATAAAATTATGGTAATAGTAGTATAAAGGCTACCACCACCTTAGGGTAGCCGGTCCTACTGTGCCTGCTTAGTCTGTTTTAATTATCTGAGTTATCTGAGTGCTGAGTACAGTAAGAAAATACCTGTTTACTAAGTTGAAATCCTGAACTCATATAACAGCCTATAGATTGGTAGATTGCTAGTCTTGACCGCCCTGGGCCATGTAGTCCTAAGTACCAACCGCCAATTTCTTAGCACCCATCAATAGAATACAATATAATGAATTTGCTGGCTGCCCTAGGCCCGGGCTTACTGAGCTGGGACTAATCAGCTTTTGTTAACCTGTAGTTTATCCAAATCCGCGTTAATCTTCTGCCTGGCCGCCAGTTCTGCGCGGAAGTCGTCCACCAAGAAGGCCCAGTACTTGTTCACGCGAGCGTAGTCGGCGAGCTGCGCACGCGGCAAATACGATATGATCCGCTTGCCCACCGCCGATGGGAGGAGTTGCACCTGGAGATAGGAAGAATCAGCTTACGTTATAATAATCTCCTACCGTATATCCATGCGTATTATTCTCGAGGTGCTTGTGGCGCAGTGGCGGCAGAGCGCTTTGGTAGTGAACCAATGATATCAAAGTTAAGCAACCCACGGCACGGACGTGATTAGGTGGGTGACCATTTCGGCCATTTAAGTAACGTCCATGACAAGCATCTCCGTGGTTCGGAAGGAACGTTAAGCAGTTGTTCCTGGCTAATATCCGTTGATATTTGTCATTAAGCCTAGTCAGAGACCCTAGGGTGGCTTGATAACATCTGGCAGTAAGAAGTCACTTCCACCAATCCGCGCTGAGCCCGCGTGGTGGAGTATGGCGTGTACCTCCTCATAGTTGAGGTGAAGCCTATACCCAGCAGTGGGATCTATACTAATCAACACTGTCTACGGATATTTTGGATATAATAATACTATGTTTTGTATATCCCTAGACAGTGTTGATGTGTGTATATAGGCTATTTTTACTTTTTACCGTATTCTTCGGCTACGTTGGACAATCCTAATATTGATCATCCCGGTACGAAGGAGATTTATAGTGCATGTGTGTGCGCAATACACGGGTGCAATCTCTGTTCCATCACTCGGGTAGTTCGTTGAGACCGCAGTCCGACATGGCATGACCGGACTGAGACCAGGACCAACGGGTTTAATATATATTCATAGGTGAGCGCAGGACCAACGGGTTGGTCCTGCGCCTTTAAGCCGTTGCAATGGCTTAAAGTGCTTTCCAAGGTACGGGGATGTTAGCACCAGTAACTTTCTGACACCGGAGCTGCTCCAAACTAGACTATACCAATGAGGCAGTCGATTAGAATGAAAACTTTATTCTTCTTTATATAGGTATGTCAAAAATGAGTTCACTAGATGTGGTAATGGATGCATAGACCTATCAATTTTATGGAGTGATTCGGGATAACTCACAAAATCCACAGTCTCAACCACCTCGGGTCTCGGACGGTTGACCTTCCATAACTTCTTTTTGGTTCCATTTTGGAATGTCATCTCCAGCTCCTCCAACTTGACACTGTCTCGCAACGATTTTATTGTTGCATTCCAAATTGCCAAATTTATGTCCAACTATAAAAACAAGCCCTTGTAAGAAACCATTTCATTCAAAGCCATAAATCTTTCTACAGCCGAGTATCTAACTTTTAGGTAGCATTTTTTCTTTCCTAATAATACTTACAGGCTCATCTAGTGAAGACCGCTAAGTGCTTTCTTTCATCGATTAGGTTATTATGCTATCTTTGAATACATAATCACATTACGCCCACACGTATTTACCAGTCGAGACCGATCCCGAAACAACTTCCTACGTCATAGATAGTCTGC
Source organism: Pyrausta nigrata (assembly GCA_949316185.1). NCBI lineage: Eukaryota > Metazoa > Arthropoda > Insecta > Lepidoptera > Crambidae > Pyrausta > Pyrausta nigrata. Next base: position 14,500,132 of record OX438943.1, read on the forward strand.
TATGACGCTGCTGCTATGACGTTTGAAGTAGACACTAGCGGTTTCCTACGACTTTGTCCGCCAAAAGTCGAATTTCTTCCTTACACACCACCCACCAAATAAACATCCACCCCTGTTTTCACCCCCTAAAGGCAGATTTCTGTGATAAAAAGTACAGTAATCCATACTAATATTATAAATGCGAAAGTGTATCTGTCTGTCTGTTACCTCTTAACGCTTAAACCACTTTTTTTTTTTTTACTTGTATATAATACTAGCTGACCCGGCGAACTTTGTTCCGCCTTAATGTCAATAAATAAGCATTTTTTTTTTTTATTGGAAAAAATACAAAAAAAATTAAATTTCTACATCAATCATTCATAATTATTTCTGTATTTTAGTACATAGGTTGCTCTTCATTTAAGTACCTTGTGATACACGACATTTTTTGTTTTATTATCAGGCGCAAAAACAAACAACGCAGATGGTCTTCCGACCCGTGAACATGCCACGTATAATTGACCATGGGAAAAACATGAATGTTCTAGATTTAAACCACAAACTTTTAAGGATTGGCCTTGTGATTTGTTGATGGTCATGGCAAATGCAAGACGTATCGGAAATTGAAGTCTTTTAAATTCAAACGGCATATCGGTTGGGATCATCGGTATCCTCGGAATGAGAACTTGCTCACCTTTGAATTTTCCTATCATTATCGTAGCGTAAATTACATTGTTCATCAATTTTCTAACCACCAAACGCGTACCGTTGCACAGTTTTGGTTGGTTTATGTTTCGAAGCATGATTACTACGGAGCCAACCTTTAGGCGTAAATTGTGCGGTGGTAAGCCAGGCACGTCCAAAGAGTTTAAAAATTCAATTGGATAGTTGGTGGCTTCATCTTCATTTGTGACGCAGTCAATAGATTTGAATGAATGCATTGTTCCAATGATCTTATTTTGAATTATGTTGTTTAGGTCATCTACATCTTTATTCTTAGCCGCTAAAATTGCTCGCTCACTCATCCATTCATAATTTTTGTAGTTAGAAATAATTTCTGGAAATACATTGTTGATAAGTTCGTCTTTTGATGAGACAAAATTACAGAAATTATTTGGAAATGATATTAATCCGCTCGATTCATCGACAGGTACTTGACCATTACCGATAGTCAGCAATTGCTCCGAGAAATCTTCAGCAGATGTATCATTAAGCAATGCAACTCTCATGTTTGTTGTCAGTTGCAGTTTCTTCACATGGCGCCATAGATTTGACGATTTGAGGCAAGCGTTTATTTCGTCGGCAGCCGTAGATCTTGGAATTACTGGCAGTATTTGGCGGAAATCACCAGAAAGTAAAATCATTGCTCCTCCAAAACATCTCGAGTCATTGCGTAAATCTTTTAATGTTCGGTTAAGTGCTTCTAATGCACGTTTATGCGCCATTGTGCATTCGTCCCAGATGATGATTTTCGATACCGCTAAAACTTTGGCCATTGCTGAGTGTTTTGCAATATTACACGTTGGTTCTTCAATAGTTTGAAGATTTAACGGTAATTTGAATGCTGAATGAGCCGTACGGCATCCTTCTAACAATGTGGCTGCTATTCCAGAAGAAGCAACTGCAACCGCTATGTTAGATCTCGCCCGAACAGTTGCTAAAACTAATGACATGAGGAATGTCTTGCCAGTTCCACCAGGGGCATCTAGGAAATATAAACCACCATTTTCATCATCGATTGCCTTCATTAAAGTATCATAAACTTTCTTTTGTTGGTAATTCAACAGGGGTACATTCGTTTGAACTACTAAATCTAATTCCTGGTGATCATATTCACGTTCCCGTTCCAATTCTCGATTAAATGCGTCATTCATTTCACGATATGGTGCTGGCATTCCTAACCTGATTAATAAATTACCGCACATGAGGTAACACATATCTTCGATCAAGAGTAAAGCACGATTATGTATCTCCTCATTCATCTCAATATCGTGATTTCTGGAACTGACACGAATTTGATGTAAAATATCTTCTGACATATTATCCTTGTATTTGTGCCACAGGTTACATGGGTTTGATGGAAAACATGTCGAAATTATGATAGCGAATAATGTGCGTATCTGACTTGGAGATGCACAGATAATGGCTTCAGCGATTGTCGTATCCCAATGACTATCGTTTTCTAATAACTTCAATTCTTCACATGCAGCACGATATGTTGGGAATATTACACCATTAACAGTTCGTAGTGACTCAAATGACGTTGGCCCACGCACATTTACCAGCAACAACCGCAAATAGAAACATTCATTATTCTTTGGATGAACTGTATACATACGACCAAGAGCATCAGTAGAACGCACATCTGGATACCCAGGAACCGCATCGCCTTGCTTCCGTCTTTGAAAATTCTTCGATGAAGCATTCCAAGTATAATAACGTGGCATCTCCGAGTAAAGCAAAGTTCGTGCAAACTGATCGCTTTGGCAGATTGCAAAAAAACTGGTCAATGTAGTTGCTGGAGGTGTTTCAGCACGTTGCGTAGCATTCGAAGCCGTGAAATATACTCGTTGACCATTCTCCAGATGCACCGCCAAATGCGTAACAGTAGGATGACGTTCGTGAATGGGAAATGCGAATATACGCCAAATCGCTTCATTACAGTTCACATAACGACCAACTTGATAGCGTGAAATTTCATCGTTGGTATTCGAGGATTGCAATCCAAAAACCGCCATATCACTGCCTTTCGTGACATATTTGCAAATATATTTTATGGACTTAACTGAATTGCAGTATTCAACGTTGCAATGTGTCTTGAACGATTTAGAAATAAGTGGCGAATATGGAACAATCCAACTGTTGTCGACAACGAAATCCATTCTTTTCACTTTCGTTGTGACAGTTCGACCGTTGTCATCTGGTGATCGACGCCGATACAGCGGATAACCATCATTGCCAGTGACAGTCTCCGCCGTTAATTTCCGTGGATATCGTTTAGAGCACTTTCCATCGACCATGCAAGGTGATTGGGGATTGATGGCACCACACGGTCCATGAATCATATTAGTAGTAACAACATCATGTAGGTCTGGATCGACTTCATAATCAGGAATCTCAGCACATATGATATCATCTATTTGGTCAGGCTGAATTCTTTCCACTAACCAAATAAGAATGTGTGCGTGCGGCAGGCCTCGCTTTTGCCATTCGATTGAATACATCCAGCATCGAGTATCTCCAAAGACGCGTTGTTTAACAATAAAGTTCATCAGGGACCGAATTTTTTGCCTGAATATACGTGCTGTGATGTCGTGTCTATCACTTGATGTTTGTCCGGGAAGCAGCAATTGAGTAATTTCTATCCATTTTGGATTACAGGTAAAAGTAATAAAGAGATCGGGCCGACCGTAATGACGAACATATGTCATTGCATCTTGTGCATATTCATGCATATGACGTGGACTACCAATGTATGTCGCCGGCAGAATAGTTAATCGACCAATATTAGCTGCATTTCCTTCAGTATTAACTGCATCACGTAAATGGATGTACTCCTCAGAACGCAGTTTGGCTTGGTTCAACCTAATGAATGTTAAACGTTCCGTTTCTATTTTTACATACATGTCAACGCAATACTGCTGAAACAATCGACGAAACCGCAGCAAATAGTTGTCAGCATTTTGACGAATCATCAAACGATATGCGTAATAATTCATTGAGCTAACTTTCTTTGTAGTTTCTTCACCTGAAATTAAAAATTTGATAATTAACCATTTCAAAGGCAAATTTTAAAGGCAAACAATACAGACATTAACCATTTTTTTAATAAGCATTATTTTAAATCAGTGTCTTTCACAAATAAATGAAATAAATTATGATACTGATACTCACCATTCAATGGATTTTTCATTTTAATATTAAAATAATATCCATCTTCTCCTTGCCAAAACATCAGCGGGTATTGCAATGTGTCATATGATCGATGAGTTTCAGATATTTGTTGCAGTTGCCCAGTATCGCGACGTGTAAGCACAATATCGCGTTTTTCCAATTGTTCACCAACAATCAGGATGGCAACTTCGTCTACTGTTGGAGCATTAAATGTCCTTTCGTGTGTTCCAGATGGTCGTTTATCTGCTTTGATAACAACTTTATAGTCATCACTTGGCATGCGCTCTAAAGCACTCTTAAACAACCTGACCAACGCATGATGTTCATGAAGCAGACACTGCAAGTCTTGAAGAATTGCTCGCTTCATTCCTGCATTGATCTCTAGGCGTCGATCAAGTTGTTCTTCCATGTTGCCCATGAAATATATTTGTAAAAATTTATTCTGTGTATCTTCGAAAGGTAGTAATGATCCAATTCGATGATGAATCTGTCCTTGTATCTACAAAATAAAAACCAGACAGTATTAACTGGGTTATAAACACTTTTTTCGGTGGGAGAGTAGAGTTCAGAATTAGCAAATATACTACATAGGTACCAATAGATAAAGTAAGTTATTCTTTAACTACATTCTATATAAGTACAAAAATAAATACCTTAAATGTCGGATTAAATCCCCGTTCTTCGATAATATCTGCCCCAAATGACGTCATCTGGAAACAACCATTGTATTTTTGAGTATTTGCAAGAAAGTGGCGTGATTCTTGTGTTTCGCCACAAAGCAATGAATACAATGGCTCAGGTGGCGGAGTCAACAATGGCAATTTCACTTTACCATTAAGGCAGCATAATCCAGGCGTTTCTCCGGAAAACTTTAATGCACCACAATACTCGCAAACTACGTCCATTTGCCCAATGCAAACGCTAGGATGCAAGCTGTAATCATTGCTGCAATCGTATTGAAACGCTGCTCGATTCAAATCAGCACTTGATAAATATCTTGTTCTGCGTCGCAAATTATCTATTTGTTGACCTCTGTTGTTCGCTCGACGATTCTGCATTGCCAACCGAGCTGTTTCACGGGCTGCTTCACTTTGCTCTCGTGATTGAGAAGCACGAAGTCGAGCCATACTATCGCGGCGCTGTTCACGTGCAATTTCTTGTTCTTCTTCAGTCCTTTCATTTGCAGTATTTCGTATTCTTCTTGCATCACGGCTTTGTCGGGAAAGATTCGATCGTCTTGGTCGCGGCATTATTAATTAAACTTCACTTCACCTAAAAACTTAAATTTTTAACCATACCGAGTTTTATAGTTCACTTCACTGTTTATACGAATGGGCAATTGGGCAATAATGTTAATTATTTATTTAATAGAAATAGTTATATTATTGATTTCTTACAAATATCAAATAGTCATCCATACGTCATTACATAGCTGTCATTATACGTCAATTTTGTTATTCCAAGTCTGATTCTTTTTTGTTATACCACGTTTTATAGTGACTGACGTTACATGTCAAGTCACACGGGAATGATGTCGAACGGGATAAAAAGTATCCTATGTCCTTCTCCTGGCTCTAAACTACCTCCCTGCCAATTTTCAGCTAAATCGGTTCAGCCGTTCTTGAGTTATAAGTGAAGTAACTAACACGACTTTCTTTTATATATATAGCAATGATACTGATACTCACCATTCAATGGATTTTTCATTTTAATATTAAAATAATATCCATCTTCTCCTTGCCAAAACATCAGCGGGTATTGCAATGTGTCATATGATCGATGAGTTTCAGATATTTGTTGCAGTTGCCCAGTATCGCGACGTGTAAGCACAATATCGCGTTTTTCCAATTGTTCACCAACAATCAGGATGGCAACTTCGTCTACTGTTGGAGCATTAAATGTCCTTTCGTGTGTTCCAGATGGTCGTTTATCTGCTTTGATAACAACTTTATAGTCATCACTTGGCATGCGCTCTAAAGCACTCTTAAACAACCTGACCAACGCATGATGTTCATGAAGCAGACACTGCAAGTCTTGAAGAATTGCTCGCTTCATTCCTGCATTGATCTCTAGGCGTCGATCAAGTTGTTCTTCCATGTTGCCCATGAAATATATTTGTAAAAATTTATTCTGTGTATCTTCGAAAGGTAGTAATGATCCAATTCGATGATGAATCTGTCCTTGTATCTACAAAATAAAAACCAGACAGTATTAACTGGGTTATAAACACTTTTTTCGGTGGGAGAGTAGAGTTCAGAATTAGCAAATATACTACATAGGTACCAATAGATAAAGTAAGTTATTCTTTAACTACATTCTATATAAGTACAAAAATAAATACCTTAAATGTCGGATTAAATCCCCGTTCTTCGATAATATCTGCCCCAAATGACGTCATCTGGAAACAACCATTGTATTTTTGAGTATTTGCAAGAAAGTGGCGTGATTCTTGTGTTTCGCCACAAAGCAATGAATACAATGGCTCAGGTGGCGGAGTCAACAATGGCAATTTCACTTTACCATTAAGGCAGCATAATCCAGGCGTTTCTCCGGAAAACTTTAATGCACCACAATACTCGCAAACTACGTCCATTTGCCCAATGCAAACGCTAGGATGCAAGCTGTAATCATTGCTGCAATCGTATTGAAACGCTGCTCGATTCAAATCAGCACTTGATAAATATCTTGTTCTGCGTCGCAAATTATCTATTTGTTGACCTCTGTTGTTCGCTCGACGATTCTGCATTGCCAACCGAGCTGTTTCACGGGCTGCTTCACTTTGCTCTCGTGATTGAGAAGCACGAAGTCGAGCCATACTATCGCGGCGCTGTTCACGTGCAATTTCTTGTTCTTCTTCAGTCCTTTCATTTGCAGTATTTCGTATTCTTCTTGCATCACGGCTTTGTCGGGAAAGATTCGATCGTCTTGGTCGCGGCATTATTAATTAAACTTCACTTCACCTAAAAACTTAAATTTTTAACCATACCGAGTTTTATAGTTCACTTCACTGTTTATACGAATGGGCAATTGGGCAATAATGTTAATTATTTATTTAATAGAAATAGTTATATTATTGATTTCTTACAAATATCAAATAGTCATCCATACGTCATTACATAGCTGTCATTATACGTCAATTTTGTTATTCCAAGTCTGATTCTTTTTTGTTATACCACGTTTTATAGTGACTGACGTTACATGTCAAGTCACACGGGAATGATGTCGAACGGGATAAAAAGTATCCTATGTCCTTCTCCTGGCTCTAAACTACCTCCCTGCCAATTTTCAGCTAAATCGGTTCAGCCGTTCTTGAGTTATAAGTGAAGTAACTAACACGACTTTCTTTTATATATATAGATATATGTATATAATATACAAGTAAAAAAAAAAAAAAATATCAATTTTTAATGCTCGTATTTTCAAGAAAAGTACTCATTGCCATTGTATCAGGATTCATTGCCTCGCTAAATAGATGTATCCAGTATCTTCTCTGTCGTCTATTTAAATTGGTGTAATGTCTTCTTAATAACAAAAGTGCAATACGTTTATTGCGATCCATGCTAGACGTCCACCAACGTTCAAAACTCATAAAGCAATGAATGGTTGCCCTACAGGTCGGCAGTAGAACGCTTTGTTTTGCGGCGCCACCACGCGGTTATGTGTTTCGGCCCTAAATCATGATTCCGCTTAGATAAAACTGTCCTACGTCCTTTTCCGGGGTTCAAATCTCTTCAGTCAGACATACTTTCGCATTTATAATATAACTAGTAGTTCCCCGCGACTTCACCCGCAAAAGTTGGATTTTCCATATAAACTTTGATCCCCCATTTCACCCCCTTAATGTTTTTATATCGCGACAAAATGTAGCCTATGTCCCTCATTTGAAGAGCTATTAAGCAAGTTATCGCCATATTGTTGTCACCTTGTGTGACGTCATAACGCTAGAATGCGCGGCGCGGTGCGCACCGCAAAATTCTATACATAGCGACGGGCGGCACTGCCGATTTTGACGCAGCGCGGTTATGTGTCTCAGCCCTTAAAGCGGCGAAAGGGGGGTGGAATTTTTTGTGAGAGATTTGGCATTTGTGCGTGCGATTCCGCTGAAAAAACGATAGCTGTAAATAAAGTACTCGCCTCTCTCTGGGCCTGCCCAAGTGGAGGTGGCGGCTTCACCGACTCGTGTCCTGGGGAGCCGGCCGAACTCCTGCGCCGTTGAGTTACTGGCGATTCCTTTTTGCTCTGGAAATTAAGGAATACATCGTAGGCACAAGTAAAAAAATAACAATACGTACGGTTGCTTGCAACAACGAATATGGATAAATAAATGAAGAAAATAAGTAATAAGTACTGGTTGAGTATTGTTGGCTATTGTGTGAAATAATAATCACCACGGCCCGGTAGGAGCTAAGAAGTGGTAGACAGACGGAGCACTGGGCTGCTCCACCACGCTGAACTGCAGTAGTTCGTTCCGATATCGCTGGTACGCGGTCTGTCAGATGTCATGACTGAGTTGTCTGCTGTGTGACCTTGTCAGCAACGGACGGCGGCGCGGTAGCGGGCGGCTGCTCCACCACCGTGCACTCCTGAAGACCGCGAAGCTGCTCGTCCCGGTAGCGCTGGTACGCGTCCTCCCTGCACCGCTTCACCTCCCACACAACCAGCTAGTGTGCCAATGGAAAAGGCAACGCCCTCGTTCGTTGTCGCAGGGGACCCGGGTCACCGCGTGGCGCTTGCAGTAATAGCGAACCATAATCAGAGACGAGGACTACGGAGGAATGCTCAAGTCTTACCTCACTAATGGCACGGGAACTTTTTATGGGTAGGCGGGCCACAAGGCTGGAGTCCCACATACCAACTGCCCCTGCTGTCGGCTTAAGGGCTTTTTTTCACAGAAATGAAAATGGAAGGACGTTCCTGGATTCCTGTGAGTCTATTACAATCAAATAAGGGAGTTGTAAATCTTTGTAACCTTATTAGCGGCGGGCGGCGGCGGAGCGGTAGCGGGCGGCTGCTCCACCACCGTGCACTCCTGCAGACCGCGAAGCTGCTCGTCCCGGTAGCGCTGGTACGCGGGTTAGTGGTGTGACCTTGTCAACGGCGGGCGGCGGCGGCGCGGCAGCTGGCGGCTGCTCCACCACCGTGCACTCTTGAAGACCGCGAAGCTGCTCGTCCCGGTATCGCTGGTACGCGGCCTCCGCGCGCCGCTTCACCTCCCACATCACCGGCCCGCCCGCTACCATCAGCAGCTCCGACAGCACCAGCGCTTGGAGGTCCTGAGAAGGAGAAATATGAACACCAAAACGTGTATTAATTATAGGTACTAGAAATTACTATATCCAAATTCCTAGTACCTATAAATAATCTTTACCTACTACGCGTACTTTTGCTACCTACGCGTTATAAAATCGAAACCTATAGTCCGACAAGTTCGTGTACGACCATCCTGCGGGGTGATGACCATTAGCTACTGGTTAACAGTAGATTAAAGCATAATATTGAAGTTTTAGGGAAAAATTATAAGAATAATTATTAGATTAAAAGTCCCCGAAATGTTGTCACAAGGCGACTGAAAAATGTTCCGCTTTTAGTGTTCTACAGGTTACATTTTGGCGATTGCGTGAAGGGAATACAAGGCTTGATTCCACCGGCCTTATTTTACTATCGGGACATATGTGATGCGGCATGGGCGTTGTATCAGACATGATCCATTCTCGGACGGGTCGTCGCTTAGTCGGTGAGATTGCGGTCAAATATCTGCCTATTAATTTAAGAGAAAGAAATCAAACTTTGCAGTTTACGAGACTTTTTAGGAGACCTTGTAGGGCAATTAAAGTGTCCGAACCTCTTATATGCGGATGATCTTAAAATCTTTTCTGAGGTGGCTACCCCTCAAGATGCTGAAATATTACAGCCCGATATTGAAACCGTTGCAAATTGGTGTATTCTTAATCACATGTATTTATACATTAATAAGTGTTTCGTATTGTCATTTACTAAAAAATTAAATAAATTAAATTTTGAATATACTCTTAATGGTCATAAACTTAAAACGTCAGAATCAAGCTAAGGATTTAGGCGTAATTTTCGATGAGAAACTGGCTTTTCACGAGCACTACAGTAAAATTCATGCTAGGCGTGGTAAAATGCTGGGCTTTGTTTTACGCAACACCAAGCAGCTTAATAACCCTAAAAGTGTAGTATATATATTTAACTCACTAATCCGGACTATTTTGGAATACGGTGCAGTTATCTGGTCTCCGTTTTATGCCGTACATACTAACCGTATTGAGGACATCCAAAGAAGATTCCTGAGATGTCTCTCTTTTCGTCATGGTGACCATCGCAAATTGGCTTTCTACGAAGAAAGACTAAAAAAATTGGTTAGCCTGGAAATGAGACGCAAACGGTGCGAACTTATATACCTGCATAAAATCTTACACTCTGAGATTGACTCTCCGTCTTTACTTGCATCTATAAATATAAACACGCATTATAGAGCCCGTAATCGCAAACCTAAGCTATTCTCACTCCAGGTGTATCGCAACAACACCTCGTACTTCAACCCGATAGTACGGATGTGTCGCCTCTACAATGATTTATCGCAGGAATGTCCGAGTGTCGATATCATGGGTTCTAGTCCAAGTATCTTCTATAGATTTGTACGTGATGTTCTAAAATAAAATAAAAAATAGATTAGTCTTTTTGTGGTAGTTTTACGTTCTTTTTGTTCTATTTGTTCAAATGCATGAGGTACACAGTAGTACAGCAGTAACAGTTTCCCGCGGTTTCATCCGCGTTTACCCGCCTATGTGCTATATTTTTATGTATAATCTTAATGTTTTATCAAATTTGTTAAAATTATATTAAGTTAAGTAGCAGTTTGTAAAGAAACAAGCTTCCATCCTCACATTTCAAATTCGTATGTAATAAAATATTAAGTAAGAGTTGAATTTGCGAAACGATGCACGATGTAACTCATTCTTATGCAAATTCCGTAAGCACATGTTTTGGCTTACAGTTTAGTATATTACTCATTTATGTATAAAATTTGTTTCACCTCAACTGTAAACTGTTTTGTGTTTAAATAAAATAAAAAAATAAAAAAAACTTTGTAGAGTAACAATACAAGAGATGGGCCACTTGAGCTTACACAGCTATCGCAGTGAGAAAAAAAACGTTATTAACGAAATAAACAAAATAAAACACCGAACTGCAATTTTTTATATTTTTGAAATGGTCTTTTTACTGGCTTTCATTTGATACCCATATTGCTATGGTAAGGAAAAAATCAATTCCCCCCTCCCCCCTTTATTTCCATTTGCGGGCGCCATTTCTAAAATGTATATAGCCTATGTCACTCTCACAATTTTGACAAATTTAACGACACCTCATATGTGGAAAACTGTCCAGCCGTTTGGGCTGTAGGGCGTGCCAAACAATTATTCATACTCTCGAAAAACATAGCCCTCTTTCCGCAGTCGGTTAAAAATAGTTACATAGGTAAGTAAGGTCACCTAGTCATCTACAGCACAGATTATATAATAGTCTACAGGATGGTTGATCTGAGCGCCTGACAGAATTAAATTCACAGAGAATTCTCTGTGAATAACTTGATCTAATTCGAAATTGCCCTCACATAATATACAGAATACTAACTAAGCTTGAAAAAAGTTTAGCTTACAAGTGTTAGGGAGAAAAATAATATTATGATTATTTGCTTATCTAAAACACAGCATAGTACAAAAACCAATAAATTGATTAAACATAAAAGCTAAGAATTTGAACTGCCTAGAAAATCTTCGTCGTGCTTATAGCTGCATCTATTAAAAAAACAATGAATCTTCTAAAAAAGATATACATTTAAAAGAACTTTACTGACCGGTTCCAATTCCAGAAACCAAACGCGATCGTTCTTCATGACCTGCGCAAGAGTTGGCACGGGTTGTGCGGTCCTGTTGTGGTCCACTGGCACTTGATCGTAGCTGCTCCAAACTTCTATCCTAGTTTGAGGGATGGCAAATGCTATTTTTTTAATTAATCTGGCGACAAGCTTGATTGGTATTAGACATGTGTAGTTCCTGAATGAATGATACAATTGAACTACTTCACCTATCTAGTTCATATGTATCACTCACTCACTATAGTCCAAAGCAGTTCATTTAGTTCAGTAACTCAGTGATATGAGGGTAAAACGTACGGATATATTTGTTAATACTGCAAGAGCGAGACTGCAGTATTCTGCTACTGCACTGCAGTTTTCTATGCAAATTTTTCGGTATTAATTAATACCTTTTTAATACGTAACGTACGTAATTGGTATCTAAATTGAACAGCATGAAAATATTTTGTGTAAGTACTATGTTGTATTGTAAGTTAACTTCAATTTAAAAAATTCGTGCATGTTCAGGTGGACTCGCGAACTCGGTTCCGTACGAAGGTTTTTTTATGTTACTAAACATTTTCCAATTTTTCTGTTTTTTTTCCTTATCAAGGACTTCCAAAACCTTCCTTCTTGCTAAATCTCATGATTCTAGGTCTATGGGAAGTACCCTAAAGGTTTTATTTCCCTTATTTGATTGATTGACGATTAATTTGACAGAATTCCCATACAGAATATGTGAAAAAATGCTAAACCGGATGATTAAAAATTAACACGCTCACTGCGGGGCTCATTTTCACAAACTTTCCCGCAGTGCTATAGGAGGCCCATAAGCCTTAAGTGTATCATTTTACTGGTGCGATTAAGGCCTATTGACCTCTCACCGACTTAAATACCTACTTAAAATGCAATATTTTCAGGGGAAATCAAATAATAAGAAAAAAAATAGATCGTCATGGAGCTGAAGAATCATGCTGTCTTATTCTGCGTTCGCCCAAAGATCTGACGTCGGAAAAGCCTTAAAAAAAAGAAAATATTTAGGAGGCACATCGACCTTCTATCGCACTGAATCATATGTTAAAATTATGTTAAAGCTAGTGATGTAACATAGAAAACAAACTATAAATATTTTAAAACACTTTTAACTAAACATGTGTTGGTGAACTCCAGGCTTGCCTTCTCGGATAAACCTAACACGGTGTTTTTGGCAGGTAGTTAAAAGCATCATGCATGGTCTAAATTAAGGAAATCGGAAGTGAATGCAGGTAGATAGCTCAGGATCGGGGCTAGTGGGACTGCGTAAGCGCAGACGTCATCCAATAATGCCATGATGTCCACTTTTCATTCAACTGGGAGATATTCACGAACCAGACGCCCTACTCCAGTGGACGATGTCCGTATTTTCGAGTCTAGCTATCACGCTCGTTCGCGTTGTCATTCTAGCGTGAGTGAAAGGGACGGCTACATTGAAAAATACCGGAGTAAGGTCTCAGAACTTGGTTAACGATATGAAACCTTAAAAGAAAGGGATAAAGTTTAATCTTACTCGCTAGCAGATAGAACCGCGTCCTTAGGCCGACAGTTCCACATAGACTTCAGGATCAGAGAGAGGGTCCAAGCACTGCGGACGTCATCCAGCAGTGCCAAGAGATACCGTTTCTTGTTTGAGCAGGAAATCCTCGCGAACCAATGCTTGGTGGACAGCAGGTGCCGGCTAAAGCTTATCGTCTCTTGAGTTTGGTTTTCTACGAAGAAAATGCTTTTGAACTACAGTATTAATAATGCATGGTACTAGGAGCAACTGCAAAGTTTACGTGTTGGATACGAGTAGAGTAAATGAAGTAAAGATAGCCTATAGATCCCACTGCTGGGCAAAGGCCTCACCTCAACAATGAGGAGGTACGAGCCATACTTCACCACGCGGGCTCAGTGCGGATTGGTGGAGGGGTGTCTGTAAGGAAAGTGACCAACCTTACCGTCCTAGGGCCTCTGACTAGGCTTAACGACTAATATCAACAAATATAAGCCATAAAAGTAAATTAATATTAGACAACATCACATACCTATATTGCTCTTACCCCAAAGTAAGTAGCAAAAGCACTTGTGTTATGGAAATCAAAAACAACAGAAAATATGGATTTCTATATTGAACCGACCGGTTATCGAGCCCTGTACCTCAAGAGATGGCGACATCTTGGAACCTGGTGTGCGAGACTCGACCACGGAGATCTTAGAAAAGTTAGTTAATAAATAAATTTACGCTAAAGAGTAATGCGTTACTCTGGTTGTGAGATGATGTAAGGACCTTAACTACGAGTATATTATTCGGTAGAAGTAGGAGTTTTTCGCAATAAATAAATTAGGGTGTAGTAGTAAGTATAGTTTCAGAGAGACCCATAGAAAATAAATTTAGATTTAAAGCTTTCATTTACTTTAATTAATTATATTTACTGGTCCATATAAATTTTATTTACTTATCTATAGTTAGTCTACTAATAAGTGCAGACAAACTGCATTAGACGCGTGTGACATACAGTCAGGTGATACAATGAATTTATATAATATCTTTAAAACAGAAGGAAATCTGCGGATTGAGATTTAAGGGAGCAACTATTGACTATCTTAAAGAAACCTGTTATTACACCTACCACACACCATGTCCGATAAAATCAAATCATTTATTAGATGAACTTGTTTAGTTAACTCTGCAAAAGTGATCATCGTTAACAAAGGCATGATTTAAATACTTTGTAAACTACTGTAAACAATAATATTTTTAGCAATTAGTAGTATATTATTTTGTCCCTTTGACAGAAAAAAAAGTGACAGGCACTAGCAAGATATTTTTTTATTACTAGGTAAGTACGTGTTTTGTTACCTATTACGATTACGAAACGATAAAGTCAATACAACGGTACGCACTAGATATTTTTCCAAATACGATTTTAAATCGCCTATTGAGAACTATATTTCACCAAATGTGACAGGCGCGACAATTGTCACAACAGTTATCAAATCATTTTTGTAAGTTATTTGATTTATTATATATTTTACAATGGTTTTACTTATTATATTTTTTTAAATATAAAGTTACTGATTTCAATTAAAATATTTATCCATTCTCTGTTATTTTTTATGTATGAGAACCCGTCTAAATCGCTATCACAGCCGTACCTTTTGTTTGCACGGCGGAAACACTACAATTGTCACGCAAAACAGACACAGCTCCGACCTCATGTCAAGAATTCCCGACAATTCTACAAATATCTCGAGTTGTAAAAAATATTATGAAATGCTAGGAATGTTTACAATTTTTAGCCGACACATGTGCACTGACATATGTTGGTTTGCTGAAATAGGGCCCAGATGGATAGACGGTTTACAGTCTTTCCACCGAACCTTGAATCACGAGGAAGGAAAATGAAGCAACCACTGATGTAACAATAATGACATAATTAATCAATACATCATTATTGCACTATACAAATTGATTAATGCAAGCACAGCGTCTGTGAGTAAAAAAATCGCAACTCAGATTGTTCTCAAACACGCAATTTGCCGAGATCCCGCCACAGGGTCATCCTTATTGTGTACTATGTATACATTGAGGTTTCACTTAACTGATAACGGACCAGGCTTTGTGTTACAATCTCCTCGCTGTCAGTGTCATTCAGAAGCTGCCATGACGCGAGTCGACACGCGATGTCCTCCTCAAACCATAATTAAACCAAAACACGCGAATTTGTATCGGTTCCTCTCGGTTATAGTCATCGCAGGCTTAGCTGCTGTAACGTACTTCATTGTGAAGAGGCCAGCAGACTCTCTTGGCGATCCGTCGGACCAGTACGTAGTGAAAGAGATACCGCGGGTGTACACCAAGTTCGAAGGCGTCGACCCTGAGGATCGGGAAGTGTTTCAAGGGTTCCGCACTTCATTCTTACCGCATGAGGAGATAATCCTCGCCAGGCATTCAAACAGCAAAAGGGAAATATACGAGGGCAATGTGACCAGTGACATACTAATATGGGGTAGCTCTGATGAGAAGAACCGCTCACCGACTAGGGTCAAGCGGAGGAGTCACTTTACATTGACTTCACAGGATTACGAGTGAGTGCTCACTGCCTTTTAAGCCCTGTTGTGGAACTTTAAATGACTTTACAGTACAACCTGATCCACGCCTCGTCTGTTTAGTTTACTGTCAATTTTGTTATTTTAGACATGAAATCCAATCGCACAACAAACACAAAGATGAAGGTAACGAGGAAGCAGGCGAAGATGTAGATAGTGAAAATGAAAGTGAGGATGAAGAATATAATTCCTCGGATGTATACGGAGACGAGGATGATAATAGCGAAAACATAGACAGGTGAGTAAAAAACGAAGCTATTCATTCGGAATATCTGTGCAGGTACACAGGTTTTTGAGAAACGAACTCTCAGCCTACCTACCAACCAGGCGCCTATAGCTACAGTCAGTAGCACGTCAAGATATACAGTTGAACTACGAAAACAGCTTTTATTACTTAGGGAATAGACTCGGTCTCTAGGTCAACATAATGTAGTCTGACTTGCAGTCATGTGTACAAAACTGTCGAAACCATTTCACTCCTTCTCTTTTCTTTTCTTTATTCTAAACATCGATTAAACTAATAAAGAAGGTACAACGCTAGTTTATTTTAAATTTGACTGCCTCGTTGGTCTAGTGGTCAGCACGCTGCGTACTATCTACGAGGTCCCGGGTTCGAATCCCAGGTCGGGCCGAGAGTGTGGGTTTTTCTGTCTTGAAATTACTCTGACACAGCTTCAAAGTCAGGAAGTTGGTGGTGTTAACACCCCCGTGTCTCGGAAAGCACGTGAAGCCGTTGGTCCTGCGCCCGATCTCTCTACGGTCATGTTGGACTGCCGTCTCACCGAATGAAGAGAGTGAAGGAACAGTGTGAGCGCAATACACAGGTGCACTCTGGACCTGTGTATTGTGCACACACTTGTGCACTATAACATGTCCCGCGCAGTTTGCTAACTCTGTTGAGATAGGCCGCCGTAGTCGAAATTCGGCTACGAGGACATTAATATTATTTTAAAAGGTTTTCCTTTCCGATTTGTTTTCAACAGTGTAATACACCCAGAAACGCGAGTGGACCAAGGTCCATTTGATGATGTAGTGGAACAAATTCGAGGACAACCTGAGCTGGAAGAAGAAGAAATGGTATCTTCGGCACATGTCTACAAACCAACTAAGTCATATACAGGTAGAAGTTATTGTTACGTTCTGATGATTTCAAAAACTACCTACTTGCAATTTTCTTATCTAAATTATGCAACTTTATGATTCTAAGCGATTTAGGTCAAGCGTAATTCGCAATTGACTTACATGTCTCTTCCTAATAATAACAATATCAAATTAACTGCACAATGTGCCAGCATCGTTGCTTTAGTGAATTCATAAAGCGCGTGCGTCGTAGGTCGCATTATCCAATTGACTGCCGCGCCGGCCGAAAGGAGTCAAGGTTACGTTTCACTGTTGAACCCTCGGCCATGTTCTCACGGTATGAATGGTAGCCCATTCAACATTTATTCACAATTCACTTTCGAAAATACTGCATCTCACTACAAAGTTATATCAGATAAGAAACGATGCCATACTTTTACCGTCAATTAAAAATATTCAACGTTGAAAGGATTTATTTTGTGATAACTATTTTAGGTATTCACGCATTTTGGAAAGGACAAGGAGATAGAGACACCATTAGGATCACGCAAGCGAACATAATGAAGCAATACATGGATGCCCAAGCTGATCCTTGTCACGACTTCTATCAGTATGCTTGTGGAAATTGGCCAGCACTGAATCCTATACCTGCTGACAAAGCCGGGCAAGTTCCTACTGATCATTACATTTTAGTTCAAGTATACATACACCCTAGATTGCATATATAAACAATTTAAGAGTCCAATTAAAATGGAAAAGTCAAACAGTTTTTGTTTAATATTTGCAGCTACGACACATTCGAAATGTTGAGAGAAAACTTAGACACTGTCTTAAAAGACCTGTTAGAGTTTAAAGCTAATGAAAAAGTCAAGAGCATTTATCCCGGACCTTTCCTAGATGTGGATGATAATTTTCTTAAATATATTTATTCCAAAGAACTTAATGAATATGATAACGTGTACGTTGATGTAATTGAAGCAAACAAAAGAGAAATACTGAAAAAGACAGTAATTGAAGAGAATAGATATGACTTGAATACGAAAAGCGATAAATCGGAAATTGTGAATC
Source organism: Pyrausta nigrata (assembly GCA_949316185.1). Taxonomy (NCBI): domain Eukaryota; kingdom Metazoa; phylum Arthropoda; class Insecta; order Lepidoptera; family Crambidae; genus Pyrausta; species Pyrausta nigrata. The sequence continues at coordinate 14,518,160 of OX438943.1, forward strand.
GTATTCGTAGGTTTTTGGACAAGAAGTCACAACAAATTATGAAACCTGTGTCAGAAATAAAGTCCAGAGTGCACAAGTACTTACATAGAAAAAAGAACCATGACAATAACAAACGTGAGAGAAAAGTGAAGTCGTTTATGCATTCTATAAATATTAGGAAAAGATCTGCAGTTCAGCATTCCTTGCCAAACTATAATGGCAGAAAATTATTACAACATCCAAGGAAAAATAAAAATAAACAAGTTAATATAAAAAGAGACGTTACAATTACTACTGAAGTGTATATCAAACCATTAGGAAACGCGGAATCGGATCCGGCAAACGGAGACGCTACACTAAAGGCTAGATTTCTTTTTAAATCGTGCATGAATTATGAGATTTTGCAAAAACGCGGCCACAGACCCCTTTTAGATTTACTGGATCTTTTAGGAGGTTGGCCTATTTTGGACAGTAAATGGAATTCAAACAAATTCGATTGGCTCGAGCTAATGGCAAAACTGAGAATGTATAACAATGATATTTTAATCTCAGAATGGGTTGGTCCTGACATTAAAAATTCTGATGAGTTTGTCATTCAATTCGATCAGACAAGCTTAGGTAAGATTACCCGTGATATACGTGCACAAACAGGATTTTATTTTTTGTAAAATAGACTACTGTTTTATGTTCTTTAAAATTGTGCTTACAGGTTTGCCAACGAGGGATTACTTTCTTCAGGAAGCCAATAAGGTTTATTTAAATGCTTATAAAACATATCTCATCAAAATAGCAATGTTATTAGGCGGAGATCCAGATTATGTGCATAAAAGTGCTGATCAACTCATTAACTTCGAAATAAAGTAAGAAACTATTTTAAAATCCAGAATAGATCCAATAAAGATTTTTTTAATGTAAGCGGCTCAATTCGCTAATTTTCAGCTTGGCCAAAATAACATCAGCTCCAGAAGATAGACGGAACGTTTCCGAGCTGTACAAGCGAATGCCACTTTACAAACTGGAGAAATTAGTACCAGAGGTGAAGTGGCGACGATACCTGTGCGTCGTGATGAATCGAACGGTGCACTCTAACGAGACTGTGGTCCTATTTGCTCTCAGTTACGTCAGGGTACGTCTATTACCTGGAATACTTAAGTAGCTATCCTAGTCCTAAGTCGTAGAAACAATGTGTTTATCTACTAACTAAACTATTGTGTCAAAATTACAGCATTTAGTTCAATTGATACAGCACACTGAACCGAGCACTTTGGCAAATTACCTGCTGTGGAGGTTTGTAAGACATCGGGTGAACAACCTTGATGACCGCTTTCAATCAGCTAAACAACAGTGAGTAAAACACTACCGTGTTGAGAATCATGATAAATGTTTATTACATTTATTACATTGAATGTTTCTCAGTCCGAACATTCTTCAGAGCGTGGCATACATTCGTCGTTTCTTGTTTTTTACTAGCGTTGTGACATGGAGCTAAAGTATAGTAATAAAACCAATTCTAGATTCTACTACATATTGTTCGGCCGTGAACAAGCGCCACCAAGATGGAAGAACTGCATATCACAAGTTAACTCCAATATGGGAATGGCTCTTGGCTCAATGTTCGTTAGGAAATACTTCGATGAGATGAGCAAAAATGACACTCTTACCATGACGAGAGAAATACAGCAGTCTTTTAGAGAACTGTTGCACCTGACAGATTGGATAGATGACAAGACAAAAAAACTTGCAGCGTTCAAAGTTGATGCCATGATGCTGCGTATAGGGTACCCTGACTTTATCCTGAATAAACAGGAACTGGATGACAGGTACAAAGAAGTAAAAATCCATCCGGATAAATATTTCGAGAACATTTTAAATATTCTCCAACATTTGACAAAAATGGAACAGTCTCGGTAAGTCTTTTTTTTAAATAAAAACTGTTATGTTTTTATTGCTTAAGAAATAAAAAAAACTTGGCTGCCAACTGCACAGCGTCCGCACGTATGAGTATGTCCAGAAATCGGGCTAAGATCGATTCTTCATAAAGAATTTATTGAAAGAAGGCCAAACCGACAAAAGAAGTTAAATATATTCCTCTAACATTCCAGTATCGGGCAACCAGTGAACAAAACCCTGTGGAACACAGCCCCAGCCGTTGTAAACGCTTACTACAGTCGCAACAAAAACCAAATCATGTTCCCCGCAGGAATTCTTCAACCACCTTTCTACCACAGACACTTCCCACGGTCCCTGAATTATGGAGGCATTGGAGTGGTTATCGGTATGTTAATTTAATCTTTTGCGTACTTAATTCAACGTAGTCTGTATGTAAGCCTCTTAATTGAGTCGTCGTCTTCGGGGTACAGGGGTGCGAACGGGAACTGGGAGAGGTGGGGAGACGGCAGACGCGTTCTATTCAAAATTCAAAACACGTTTCAAGCGCCCCGCCCGTATCTCTTACCCCGTTCTCGACTTACACCTTCTTAAATCGAATGCAGATGTATACATATTGATGCTCGTGACTACCTACATACCTTATCCATGTGATGTCAAATTAACCGCATCAAAATTTACCTTGGACGTTTGGAAAGATGAGACAAATATTTATGTATAGTGGCCAGCACATCAGACTACTCATTTTCGTTGCAAATTCGCCCCTATTCCAGCTGCATAAATGTCGCAGGATAATGAATTTTAAAATTAAATATAATTTGCTTACCTCTCCTGTTCTAATTTTCAATGAGTGCATCAGCTGGTTAATCGCATGCGTGCCTTTTCAATTTCAATAGCTTTATTCGGGTTCGAATAGCTCTTATTTATAGCTTTAAGTATTTTTTTCTCCAGGTCACGAGATCACCCACGGCTTCGACGACAAAGGCCGTCTCTTCGACTGCGACGGCAACCTCCACCGCTGGTGGTCTGACTCCGCCATCGAAGCGTTCCATCGCAGGGCGCAGTGCCTCATTGACCAGTACGGCCAGTACCTTGTGCCAGAAGTCAACATGAAGCTCGATGGGGTTAACACACAGGTAAAATGTAATTGCCTTACAGAAAACTCCTCCACCAATCCGCACTGAGCCCGCGTGGTGGAGTATTTCTCGTACCTCCTCATAGTTGAGGTGAGGCCTTTGCCCGCTGGGATCTTAATAGGCTAACTTAACTATTTTTAAATATTTCTTCCTAGGCACCCAAGTCCAACAGCCTCAGCACTACACGACCGGAGGCATACATCAGCTTATTGATGAAGGGATACTTTTTCCAGGGTGAAAATATAGCTGACAATGGCGGTGTGAAACAAGCATTCAGGGCTTATCTCCACTGGCTACAGAAACACGGAGAGGAAGGTGAAACTTTGCCAGGGTTGAACCACACTCATACCCAACTCTTCTTTTTAAATTTTGCACAGGTACGTTGAACCTAGACCGGAGTATGCACCTAATAACCATTATTTTATTCTACCTCGTTGGGGCCCTATTTCAGAACGACAACCATTGTCTTCTTTTCATAGTTAGTAGGTACTATGTCAGTACACACTAAGCATTAGCAAGCATGAGAGCTTCCTCGTTTCCCCCACCACACCCCATCTGCACCATATCGTAACATTTCTGCCGACTATGCCGTGCCTACACCCCGCACCAATCATCTAGTGATATATGTGGTTAAATGCTTACCTGCTTAGAACTAATAGAATAAAAAAAATATCTTCCACCTGTCATGAGGGCCGCACATTCTGTCACTATGATTCGTTACATTTGCTCTTGCTTGCACCTATAAATTTCTGCCCATACTCGATGGCACACTGGTTGCGTTGTAGGAAATTGCATTGATAAAGACCATTTTCACTAACTGTCCCCTAAGCTAGGCAATTCTTAAGATGCGCGTGGGTAAATAGTTTTAGCAAAATGCTGATTGAAATCAATTTGCAATTTATATTTTTAAACTCTGTTATCATTCCTCTTTTAGCATAAGGCGACTACTTTTTTGGAGGAAAGAATTAGAATTGGGATAAGTGACTCATAAGCAAGGGGATGGTTGGTGAAAGGGCATAAGAATCCCGTTTACCTAAATCAGCAAATTTTCCTTAGGTCTGGTGTGGAGCCATGCGTCCCGAAGCGATGCGGAACAAGCTCAAGACCGCTGTCCACTCCCCGGGACGATTCAGGGTTATTGGCACCCTGTCCAACTCTCACGACTTCGCGCGAGAGTTCCAGTGTCCGCCGGGGTCCCCTATGAATCCCACACATAAGTGCACTGTGTGGTGAAATTGTTATAATATCAAATCTTATCTTCAATCTATAGCCAGCACAATGGACATTGAAGCACTTTTCCGGCCTAAGAATTTAAAAGAAAGACTGTTTACATTGGAATACCTGCCTACAAAGTGTTTAAAAATAGTTATTCTCAATATTTTCAAAAGCCGCCACATTTGACATTGAAGCACTTTTGGGGCCTCAGGGCATTTTTAGAGTCGTGCGGATTTGCAGTGCAGGTACTCGCAAAATAGATTATGTATCTCAATCACGTGTGCGTTAGACACGTGATTGAGATACATAATCTATTTTGCGAGTACCTGCGACAGCGCATTGACATTTGAAATGTTCTTTGGCGTTTGGCATCACAGATTAAGGTCATCTCAATTGTCTCAACCCCGCGTGCGTGAGCAAATCCGCACGACGCTAAAAACACCCTTAGTATTTAAAAATAGACTGATGATGACACAGAAATAAGTTATACATAGTGCATTTAAAAAGTTATTTACAATATGATGTTCTAACATATAGACGCCCGCCCTCAATGTCGAATTTTCTTCAATATAAATAGATAGTCTTCTCTAATGCTTATACCATACCAACCCCAAACCATGTGTTGTAATTAATTACCTACAGGGACTTATCTATCTTGCTAATTACTTTAATAAATGAGAGCCAAAGTTGATTGTGTTAATAATTTATCAAGAATTTTAGAAATTTAGGTTTTACATAAGATAATGATATTTGCTACGGTAGATTTATTTGTTGGTAACACTTTACCTCATTATTGATATAAGTATTGTTTTATAAACGAAAGTATGTAGATTTGTAAAAAAATATACCTACTGTAAGACAAAAAGATGTAATTTTATTTACTATCCTAACAAATAATTAACATAAAGTACCGAAATATTTTCCGGTACGACATTTGGTCATTTTATTTATTACGAGAACAACTAAATATTTAATTTTTCGCTTACAAAAATTCGCCCAAATAGCCTGGGGTCGTGGATTCGAGAGCCACCAGAAGACCATGTCTTTTGTGTGAGCGAAATTTATTTCGAAAAAAACTTGTAAATTGCTTAAATTATAAGTAAATATTAGTAACCCTTTATTAGTTACTTCTATACTAATAATATAAAGAGGAAAGTTTGTTTGTTTGTTTATTTGCATCAAATAGGCTCCGAAACTACTGGACCGAATTAAATGAAATTTGGCACAGGGATAGTTTGAGACACTGGGAAGGACATAGGCTACTTTTTGTCGCGATAAAAAATCATCTGGAGGTGAAATGGGGGATGAAAATTTTAGTATGGAAAATTCAACTTTTGGCGCGGGCGAAGTCGCAAGGAACTGCTAGTCTATAATAAAGTCACAAGTGGGATTGTATTGTGATGATAACAGAAGTGTGTAATTTTAGATTTCTTTATAAATAAAATAACAATAATATTCAAATAAAGCGTGCATAATTAAAATATTAGCTAGTCATGTACCTATGTCATAGATTAATATAGGACATTACCTCATACAAGACATGGTTTAAAATATTTTTGCTGCAGCTGATACGATTATCTATACTAATATTATAAAGAGGAAAGATTTGTTTGTTTGTTTGTTTATTTGCAACGAATAGGTTTCGAAACTACTGAACCGATTTGAAAAATTCTTTCATAATATTACATTATCAAAAAAGTTAGTAACCAAAGGTGTAAAAGAAAAATCATTAAATTGCGAACGCTGCGAAAACTATTGACAATAGAGCAAAGTAATGTTCTACAGTTTTGTAGAGGACATCATTATCTACAATAAAGTATGCGATAGCATATGTCTAGGTAACTATAACAGTTAAGTCACAATAACTCCTTTTTTAGGTAAAAATATGAAATTTTTGCGGCAAAAAGAAAGCCACAGTTTCAGTATGTCGGTATTAATCCTTATCCAAATAAATCACGTCATATTCAAGGATATATCAGTACCTGTAAATAACTTTTTGAATTATTCAAATCGGACATACCATTAAAAAATATCACGAGTAATATAATATTGTATCGAAGTTAGGACGGCAGCAAAATTGGCCTTTTGCTATATCGTCAATTGATTTATTTTTTTATTTAAAAACTTTATTGCACTTAGAACAGTGTACAAAAGGTGGACTCAATGCTAAAAGTATTCTCCCCCAGTCATACCTATAAGTCATGCAGAAAAATTGTAATGTGCAGGATAATGTAGTCGAATAGAAATTAAAAGACGCAACAAAATATTATAATGTAGATATAGATGGCGCTGTACGTATTCAACTCGCGGGTCAGCTTGAGTATTTCCCAATAACTTAATAAGTAAGTAGGTAATTACTAGGACGTACGATGATTTGAATTGAAGATCAAGCAAAGATATCTCTGCCGCCTCCCTTACTGTACTCACCTATTGTCGCTTGCACACACAATACGACAAGACTAGTGATGCAACGAATACGAATAGGAATATTCGTATTCGCCAAATATCAACTTATTAACGAATATTCGTATTCGCCAAATATCGTGATGATATTCGTAAAGCTACTTTTCTACTATTGAAATAGCATGGTTAGCAATCGGAACGTCACTGCCTGCTCGTTCCTTTAATCATGATTCTTACCCTTGAATCATGATTAAAGGAACGAGCAGGCAGTGATGCCAATTGCGATGAACTTCCCAAATTTGCGGGGAGTCGAAAAATTAAATAAAAAAGAAATCATCACAATAACAACTGTTTAATTTTAAACTTCACTTAAAAATTTGAGTAGTCCACTAGCAAAGGCCTCTTTGTTGACAGAACAATAAAATTAGAAAAACGATTAAAACTCCTAGTTTAAAAATAAAGTTATAAAAATTCTCAATAATAGATATCCCTGAAAGGTTTCGTCACAGGGAAGTATTTTTATATAACAAATAAAATAATAATAATAATAATAATAAATAAATTAATGTGGACAACATCACATACATTGTTCTGATCTCAAAGTAAGTAGCTAAAGCACTTGTGTTATGGGAATCCGAAACAACGAAGGTACCACAAACACCCAGACCCAAGACAATATAGAAAAATATTTTTCTACATTGACCTGACCGGGAATCGAACCCAAAAAAAAATAATAATAAAAAAAACACGATGTAATAGCAATATTTTAATTTGTACTTAAAAATTGAATATAGCAAGTTTTGCAAAATTATTATTAACATAGACACTTTTGCAGCTGCATGGAATTAACATAAACAGTTTTGAAACAGTACCACAATTAAATCTTAAGCCAAAATTACCATCTTAGAAATAATTAAACACGTATTTCTGTTTCATCATCCATTAAAGTTTCTTCTGTATCGGTTTCCTCTTCCTAAATGGCCTCATTTTGTTCGTCTTGAAGAAATCTGTAATATTTTAACGTATCGACAGTTGCCCAATCCTCTCCAAAATGTTTGATCAGCAGGTTTCTCACGTCATTTAATTTTACTGTTTTTACTGAAACACCTACATTTATCAAAGCAGGTTTAATAAGTTCAAATGATTTACCTCGTTTACATACATTGCCATAATTGACCACCTCCGATACATAATTTGGTTCGCCTTTAATGGCAATTTTACCATTTTAATTTTTTCTCAAAAATAATTTCTTAGACGCATTAAATTGAAAATGCCAAGATCCAGGTAATTTAAGCACGTTTTTTGTGCTGGATTTCCAGTCATAAAAATTGAAATCTCTGCCGAGTCTCAACACAGTACCGAACTTTTGGAAAATATCAAAATATGTCTCTGGCTCTACAATCACATCTAGAAGCCGAGTCGCTCTTTCTATATTTCCAAAAATACGGTCGGGGGGCAAAAATGAGTGACCTACAATGGGGAATATTACTGTAAGTTTCTTTATATTTTTAGGAGCCTTAGTTTTCAACCAGTAGGCCAGCATTCCTAATACTATTGTATTCTTATTTTGTCCCCCGCAACCATCACAAAATAATTTGACATGATTAACAGTTTCTTCAACAGTGGTATTCATCAGACGATGAAATAATGCTGAAGCTATCTGTTTGAACCTTTTAAACCCTCGGTTTCCAGCCATGTGTAAATAAATGTATTTGAGGTATTTTGCGGCCCATTGGAAGGTCCTTGCCAAATAGTTAAATTATAGGCATATAGCTGACGGCTAAAGTAAGCGCTCTGGTCAGGGACTTTCGGTAAAACCAAGTTTTTTTGGCAATCGAAAGATAGCATGATTTCATTATCTTGGGGACTCTTAAGGCTATTGTAAAACCATTTAGACTTCAAATTGTGGATCCGAAACTGTGCTATTAGTAGTTGTTTTTTAGCTTGGTCACGTTCACGACTTATAGCCTCTTTTAGTTGTATGCACTTGGAGCAAGCATCTGTGGCCGGTGTTTTAAAACTTAAGTTAAAATATTTGTTAAATATACGTCGAAAAAATTCGTACTTAACTGGAATGTTTTCTGGATCATTGGTATATAACTCATGGAGCTTTTTTATATTGAGGTCACTGCTTAGGTATTGCACAGTAGATCTTCCTCTCACATAATGTGATTCTATAGATTTAAGGCCCCTTATGTACGCCTTAACAGATTCACAGCGACCAGAATACCGCAACGATTTTCTATCACCACCTCTTTTTTTCTTTTGTGGTTAAATGGTTTTTACAAATACTTTGTATACGGTCCTTAGATACTCCTAAAATAGTAGTAAATGCTTTCTGGCACACTTTCTTCAACACAATTTTTCGTTTTCCATTTGATTTTACTTCATATTTTGGTATAAAATAGCATATTGTTTGAGATTTTCTCTTTCCTTCTTTTTTCGGTGTCCGTGCTGTACAGTATTTCAATAAAAACAGATCCTGAGTAACTTTGTCTGACGATTAATAAAAATGCCGATGAAATTTACTGTAGTCTTGTGTTGTTAATTCGCTGCAAGTGTAGCCCTGTTTTGAATTTCCATGCCCACACTTTGGTATTTTTGGTGGACCTTTAGGCATATGTCTGAAGCAAAATAAAAAAGAATACAAAATAAATTTGAACCAAAACCATAAGCAGGCGAGAAGGTGTCGTGGCGGGGTTTCAGACAGATCAGATAGCGTAAATAAAAAAACACCATAAAAATATCTAAGTTTTAGTACTAAACATAACCTCACCTGTTCGACTTTGCAATCTCTCGCTTCAAAGTTGATTTATCAGCATTTTTTTTTGGTCCTCTTCGACTAATTGCTTCAATAACTTCCTTTTCTTGAATTTCCATTGCAATTTAATCTAATTTAGATTATTTTGGAAGCGCACACGCATTTTTTTTTAACTTAGCGTAGTTTGCAATTTGACTACTCATTTAAAATATAAAAATATATTTTTCATTGATAAATAAAATATAATTTACATTTGTACAAAACAGTGTTACTTTATAATCTTTTTAATATAAATAATTTTTAGGGAGCTCATCAGCACATGTTTTCCGGGAATCGTGAATTTTAATTACTGAATCAAGATCTACATTCTACGTTTATTGGATATGGTTTTTTATTGCTTTGCTTATAACATTTTCATTTATTCGTATTCGTATTCGCCGAATATTAAAGTCATTATTCGTATTCGTATTCTTATTCGTAAAAGTGGTATTCGTTGCATCACTAGACAAGACGCAATGCTCTTTCTTTGGCCATCGTGGTAAGGCGGTGGTGACCAGAATAGTACTTTAATATTGCTGATTTCTTCTTAACTTTTGTCTAATTGATTGTTTGAAATTTTGAATGCACTTATCTCAGATCAGAATTACCTATTCATGGTCCGATTTTGAAAAAAACCTTAGTGTAAGGTACAACGTATCTAGCAAGGCTATAAGATAGGTAATTTAAAAAAAAAACATGTTATGTCTTTCAGGAATGGAGTAAAATCAATAGGTGCGAATGAAGTCCTCGGGGAATGCTATTTTTCCTATACTAATATTATAAAGAGGTTAGGGTCGGTTGGCTTCGAATAGGACATGCATGCACCCCTGTTCACCTAGCGAAGTTGCGGATAAAAGACAGCTTCGTTTGTGAATGTGGCCTCGATGAAGGAACTACCGATCATATATTTTTCAACTGCCCATCAATCGGTACTTCTCTATTTGATTACCTCCCTAAAAAATTCCCCCGCCCTTCTAACATCAAATGCATCTTAAATTCTATTAATACCCCCGTTCTGAAATCTCTGTCAAAATTTATTAACATTAACAAAATTAACCTTTAAAAACTTTTTTCATCCTACCCGCTCTTGCTACTTTCACTCCTTTATTTTATTTACTTTTACCTTGTACTATATGTTTAATGTATAATACATTCTGTAAATAATTGTTCGTATCGCTTTATGTTTTGTCTAATCATTGTCATTGTTGTCTGTTTTTCTTATACATAGATAAGTCTGCTTAGACCTCGGGTTCTTTTTTTACTCGATTTTTTAAAAATTATTTCATCCGTGTAAATGCTACTTACGTGTCATTGGCGGAATTTAGTGGCGGCGGCCCATATTGTAGCTTAGCTATGCACTAATATGTCGCCATAAACAAAAGAAGAAGAAGAAGAAGAAGTAGGGTCGGTTGCACCATATCCCACATTATAACTGGAAAAACGGAGGAATTATTTTTTTTGTTAAAACATGCTAATCACAGGAACTGCTTAGCCGATTTGAAAAAAATATTTTGTGTTAGATAGCTTATTTCTCGGGGAACGCTTTGTATGAGCTATAAAATGCATGATACCTACCTAGAAATCAACGGGGAAGCAGTTAAATCAAAAAGCACGGGCGAAGTCGTTGGGGACCGTTATAATTAATATGTTCATATTATTTATTTTCGCTTAAGCATACTGTCAGGTACTATACTCAGAGGGGGACGCCTGTGTATGCTGCTTTCCTGGATCTGTCCAAGGCATTTGACCTGGTTAATTATAAGTTATTATGGTCGAAACTATCTGACATAGCGTTACCACCTGAACTAATTGCCACTTTTCAGTACTGGTATGGTAATCAAATTAACCAGGTCAGGTGATCTGGAGCGTTGTCTGACGAATATGTCCTCGAATGTGGGGTAAGACAGGGTGGTTTGTCGTCTCCCGCTCTCTTCAGCCTTTATGTTAATGACCTTATCGTGGAGCTCAGCAACACCAGGGTCGGCTGCTCAATAGACGGTCTCATGGTCAACAGCATTAGTTACGCAGACGACATGGTGTTGCTGTGCCCCACGGCGAATGGTCTGTGTAAATTACTGACCTATAACGCTCTCTGTGTCCAGTACAATAATGCCTTCAGGATGCTGATGGGGCTACCTAGGTTCTGCAGTGCGTCATCGATGTTCGCTGAAGCTTATGTGGATGACTTCTACGCTATCATTCGGAAGCGGACGTCGTCGATGCTTGCTAGGATACGGTGGAGCCCCAACAGCATTCTGATGGTTACCAGAGATAGACCATCATGTTCCATCTTTAAGCACTGGATACAAATACATGTGTAGGGATTCAGGAATCGGTTTTTTGACTGAGCACTTAGTAGTTTTTTTTTGTATGTGGTAGTTTTAAGTTTTTATTTTTAAGTCGTACTAACAATAATTTTAAGTTATATGTTACTAACAACTATCTGTAGCTATGGATCTTTGATTTGGTCTGAAATAAACATTTTATTATTATTATTCACACGCGTTTTGATTCTTATCTTAAAAGATATCACAGTTTAAAAAAATACTCCGCTCCTAACAATGCCCACAGGAAATCCTAAATTTACGCGAACGAAGTCGCGGGGGACCGCTAGTTACATTGATAAGTTTTTTTTTAGCCCGCAGTCGGTTTGGTATGTAGGTAATTAATTAGTATTAGCATGGACGAAATATATTTTGTCCATGGTATTAGGTAACAATTTAACAGCTACTATTGGTATAGTTCAATCAAAACAGTTGCAATTCGATCAAAATACTTTTGTATTTAACTGACACGAACATTAAAATATAACTTATTACACAAGACACCACACGCAGCAAAAACTCACTAACAATCACAAAATCATAAATGCAAACTGAACAAACATTTTCGAAGATGATTTCCATATTTTTTACTCTCTTTGAGACGTTCCTGATTAAAATTCTTGATCTTTTACTGTCTAGGATTGTAGATTAAGAGGATCTAGCGTCGCCAATTTCATAATCAGTTTTTTATCAATTGGATGAGCCAAATTTAACTGATGTTACTTATTAGTACTTGTTGTACTAATATTTATTCTGTGGTTATTATGACACCGATTTAGTTAATCACAAATTCTATATTCCGGTTTATTTAGGTGTTGCTGTTATAAATAAATGTCATGCACCACTGCGGTTAATTGACAAAATTTCTCAAGTACCTACTTACTATCTTAAATTTTCAATATCTTCATATAAATTGGCCACAATAATTAGTGCAAGCATTATCGTTGAGTGTAGCTTGAGCATTAGCTAGTTGTCAAACCATAAAATGAAGATCTATTGCTAACCAGTCATGAAAACAACGTAAGTATCAATTTCCCAATTTTCAAACGTTCACCAAAAGTTTTCTTTTTTTGTCTTATAACGGATTTCTAATAGACGTAGTTCCGCACTTCGATGCTCTGTACGTCGTCGTTGCTCCACAGGGTTTCGACCACATACTCAGCGTCGCGCGCGTTGTTGATGTGGTCGCGTCTTTCCCAGCGCGTGCGCACCAGCCGCGCGATCTCGAGCCATAGACGAGCTTCTAGCACTGGGGAGGGGGAATTGGTGTTAGAAACGTATTACAGAGAATATACAATAAACACTACTTACATCCTTTTAGTAGGGAAATGCCAGACGCCTAGGGCTAACACCATTCTCGTAGGCACAATGCTTACGTACAGAAAGAATGTACTAAGTACCTACATATCTGAAAAACTTCAGTGATTCAGTAGTCCAGTAACTAAGCCCTCGTGGACTTGAAATCATATCAATTATTTGATTTAGACCAAAACTAATGAATGTCAGTTAATAAGTTTCTGACCAAAGGCTATGTTAAACGTTAGATACAATATAATTTGTTCTGTGACCATACCATCCCAAGACCGTGGTCGGGATGAACATGTCAATGACGACGGCACATGGGTAGATAAACGGAACATAGAAAAAGCTTCATACAAGCACGCGAACAAATCTATTGCAGTTGCAGTCCTGAACTCATGCAGGGCTTGCGTTACCACTGGCCGTGAGACTGGAAAAAAACCGGCCAAGTGCGAGTCGGGCTCGCACGCGAAGGGTTCCGTACCAATAACTTAAAACATTAGACAGTATAGGCAAAAAAAGTATAAAATTTTATTTTATTTATAATTTCAAAGTCATCACAGGATACCCGAAACAATTTTAAATAAGGAGTTTTGCGTCTGATTTGAAGCTTATAGGTCCAAGACTTTAGAAATTACAGGGGGGGGGGACACCGTGTAAACGACTTTGGCGGGCTATATCTCGCAAATGGTAAAGCTGATAAAAAAGTGTTGTATGGAAACCCTACCTTATTTTCATAGTCCTTTTCAACGATATCCCACACAAGGGGGTGCACTAAAAAAATAATTCACCCCCCCTTTACATGTATGGGGACTATGGGGAGGTACCCTTAAAAGGGGTAATTTTATTTTTTTGTATTTCAAAAAATGAGATCTATATGTGAAGTATCCTCGAACCAAGTTACATGCAAATCAGTCCATAAACGTGGAAGATATTCTGCTGTGACAGACTAGGACGGACGGAACGGACGGACTGAACGATCTTATAAGGGTTCCTTAAGGGTTGTCGGACAACGGAACCCTAAAAACGGTTTACTCTTTGGTTTACGACAGCATGCCAGTGAGCCACCCAGTGTCTGACCGTATGTGGACCTTAAAGCCCAATGAAATATTCACTAAAAACGATACAAACCAATAAACGCGGTGACAACCTGTCATAGCACGGTCATAGTTTAAGGTAAAGTGGGTATCGGGGATCGGGCAAGAGAAAACCGAGACCGTCTCAACAACAACTGAAGTAAGCATCCCAATTATCAGTCTGTGATAATATTCTTTTGATCGATGACTTTCATATCACCGTCCGATTCAGCCATATCAAAGGCGAGCCAAGAAATAAGACTTACCCTTATTCAATTAAACTCATTGATTGACCATGATAACACCGCTCTATTTGTGGATTACCTCATCGTATAAATGTCCACTTACTTTAAAATCTGAGTAGACGACCTAACTGTTATTGTCTATGTGTGCCGTACCTTACAAAGTTAGGTCTTTTTTCTAGGGAGAAAGAAGACCGAAAGGACAGCTTAAATAATGTTAACAAAATAAATAAATAATAACTACTTCCTTGCTTCACTGCGGTCAGTCAGTCACGTTTGAACACCGTTTTGTGCCAACTAAAAATGTAGTTCAATTTAGACCAGTCACTGATTCCCGTAAAGAAAAATTTAAGTCTAACTTAAGTGATAAAATACCGATTTTGCCTTTTATTAATGACAATGTTAACAACCAATATGAGTATTTTTTTGAATTAGTTAAAAGTGAATTTGATAAACATTTTCCTAAAAAGAAATTAGTTATAAACAATTTGAAACCGAAGTTCAGTGACTGGGCTACAGTAGGTATTTACATCAGTAGGAAAAAAATGTTTGAATTTTATTAAAAAAGTATATAGAAATAATGACCCAACATTCCTAGAATATGTTAAAAAATACTCAAAGTTATTCAAGAACGTTTGCATGGTAGCTAAATCTAATTATATACGTGAAAAAATTATTAAATCTAGTAATAAAATTAAAGAAACTTGGAATATTATAAACAAAGAAACTTGTAAAACTAAACCACGTGATCACACATTTACATTAAAAATTGATAGTAAGAATATTAAATCTGATAATGAAGTTGCAGGTGCCTTCGAGAAGTACTTCTGTAATGTACCTATCGAAACCTCAAAACAACTCAATTCGTGCGCTCTGCATGCGAAATCACTGCTGGTGTCTAGTGTTGGCAGGTGTAACTCCTCATTTGATTTCACTCATATTAATCCTTTAATGATAGTAAAAACTTTCAAGGAATTAAAACAAAAAAAAACTGAGGATATATGGGGAATATCAACTGACACAATAAAACCCATTATACCTCTCGTAGCATCCCACTTAGCACATATATTCAACGAATGTATTGATCAAGGTCAATTTCCTACTTTAATGAAATATAGTAAGATTATACCTTTATTTAAGTCAGGAGAAAAAAGTGACCCAAGCAACTTCAGGCCAATTTCCATTCTACCTGCATTTAGCAAATTTTTTGAAAAAGTTATATTTAATTAATTGCTCTCTCATTTTAAACTGAACAATTTACTGCACGAGATACAGTTTGGTTTCTCCAAAGGTAGAAATACAACAGATGCTGGGGTGGCACTCGTCAAACACATTTTGGATGCTTATGAAGATAAACACGAAGCGATAGGTGTATTCTGTGACTTGTCGAAGGCATTTGATTGTGTCGATCACCAAACGCTCATATTTAAGCTTGATCATTACGGTGTATCTAATAACGCGTCTAAACTGTTGAATTCTTACCTCTCAGGCAGACTACAAACAGTAAACGTTAATGGAATTAACTCCTCAGGTGCCCCGCTTCAAATGGGAGTGCCCTAGGGCTCAATATTGGGACCTTTACTATTTTTGATCTATATTAATGACCTTCCTTTTTATGCCAAAGACTCCTGTGAGATAGTTCTGTTTGCTGATGATACTTCTCTAGTCTTCAAATCAAGAAGAGGCGAAGAATCATTTGACAATGTAAGCGGAGCTCTCTCTAAGGTATTAAATTGGTTCACTAGCAATAACTTGCTTCTTAATACAAAAAAGACTAAATGTATTAAATTCACCATGCCTAACGTGAAGCAAGCTAACTGAAAAATTTGATCTATCAAACTCCACTGTTTTTCTGGGCATTACATTGGATTCGAAGTTGCAGTGGGGACCACATGTTGACGCTCTGGCTGGGAGACTTGCTTCAGCTGCCTTTGCGGTTAGAAAAATTAGACATTTGACTGATGTTGAAACAGCAAGGCTTGTGTATTTTAGTTACTTTCACAGTATAATGTCTTATGGTCTTCTCTTGTGGGGTTCTGCTGCGGACATAGATACCATCTTTATTTTACAGAAAAGAGCCGTTCGTGCCATTTACAAACTTAGTCCCCGCGCTGAGAGAATTCTTTAAAGAAATTAACATCCTCACTGTCGCTTCTCAATACATATTTGATAATATAATGTACGTACGCAAAAATTTAGATCTTTTTATGAAAAAAAGTGATATTCATTCGTATAACACAAGAAATAAAAACAAACTTGTCATCCCAAACTTCAGATTAGCCAAAACAATTAATTCATTCTTGGGAAATTGTGTCAAATTTTTCAATAATATACCTCGTAATGTTATCGAACTACCTTTTAATAAATTCAAGTTACATGTCAAAACTACCCTAATGTCGAAGGGGTATTATAAAATTCAAGACTATCTTAATGACGAGAATGTATGGACAGTCCAGCCTGCACCAAACTGATGTACCTACCTGTTTATTTTGATTTGTTTTATTTTTGTGGCAGCTAGTGGTGACTGAGTTTGTTCCGGCGTTTCTTCTCAGCACTTGCCAGATTGTCTGTGTCTTGTCTCGAAGCGCTAGTAGGGCCCAAAAGATAAGGAGACATGTTCTGCCCCATATGAGCCATAAATGATTGATATTTTGACGTTCATAAGTGGCATTTTGTGTCCTAAATTGAAAAAAGAATTTTTGACTTTTGACTTTGACTTGGTGTAACGGTCGGCACGTTGGCTTCTATCCACGAGATCTCTGGTTTGAACCCAGCCGAAATTTGTTACTATGTGTTTCTGTCTTAAAATAACTACGAAGTCAGGAAATTGGCGATGTTAGTGCCTCGGAAAACACTTTATGCCGTTGGTCCTGCGCCTGATCTCTCTCCGGTCAGTTCAGATTGTCGTCTCACACGAGTGAAGGAACAAAGATTGCACCGCTGTTTTGCGAACACACTTGTGCACTATATGTCCTGCGCACCTAAGTTGATCTCTGCTAGAGTTAGCCGCCGTAGTCCGATATTCGGTAGGAAATTTTATCTGATAAATAAATTAAAAAATAACACTCACGGAAAAGTAACGAGAAAGCGGTCAGGAAAAGAGGGTTGATGTTGCCGTTGACGACAGCCATGGTGTAAAGTAGGGCGCCAGCTGTAGGCGCTTGGCGAAGAAACAGTCCACGAAGTGTGGCACCCAACCATGGCAGGAACAAATACTCGCTCAATGGCGAACGCTGAGAAATAAATAGGTACCACATCAGAATGCTTTGCGAGAAAAAGGTTTGATTTAAACCGCAATCTCACCTGATGGGAAGCGACGATGCGGTCGAGGATGTGACATGTGAATGTCTGTCTAGAAGCAGCCTATTCACTCTTTTCTTAAAGGAATACAAATGGTAGTGTTTAGAAAACAATTCAGCCGGTAACGAATTCCACTCACTAGCCGTACGCAAGAGGAACGAATATTTAATACGTTTGGTGCGTATTAGTGGTATGTCAACGATATAAGGGTGGAACCCCCGCCTGCGTCTTATATCTCAATAGTAGTACGGGGTTGGTGGAATCAATTCGTGCAATTCCTTCTCACACTTGCCGAAATGTAGCCTGAGATGGTGCATTCGTAATAGCACCACATTCACCAGTTTTCCGTAGATACGCCGAGGGAACTCTGAATACGTAATTGGCATGTTACACAGCTGCTTCAACTTAGCTGTCACCTTTTCCCGTTGCTCGAAACTCGTAATTTTGACCTTAGATACGGACATTTCCTACTCTCTCTAAGCGACTCGAGCATAATAAGGGAACAAACGAGCACATGCCCGGATAGCCAGAGCTTAGACTTAACAGACTTTCATCGTCTTACTAATTTCTGATACAATCTAACGGATTATAATGCCAAAAAGTTTAATAAATGACAGTTATTGGTCCTGACAGTGTATTTAATTAAAGAAGAGGTAGACCTGTCATCTTGTACTGCGCGGGGATTCGAATTTGATGTCGGAGCACATGTTCTTTTACGTGTCAAACGTCATATTTGAATGTAAAATTAAGCAAATTGCTCAATTTGAGGCAATCAGTTCCCGCGCGCTAATGACCCATTTACCTCTTTTTAAATGCACTATCATTGGTTTTTGGTAATTATTTTATACTACGAGTAGGTATTTTTAAAAGTTATACACACGGTTCACTTGTTTTACGTGACATTCCAAAATCCAGCTTTACGATTTTTGCGAGTAAGTAATGGGCTAAGTAACTCTTGATCTTCATCTTAGCCCGAAAGCAAAGAGTCATTTCAAGAGCAACTTGCGCCTGGGCGGATTTTTTTATTAAAAGATAACGTTAATTCAACTTTCATCGAAAGTTATCAAGTCGCTATTATTCTGAACGTAACACTATGTATGTATTTTCGACATTACTCCATTTAAAACCTTTTTACATCCTTTTTATCTTTTTTTCCATGACTGTTGTAATCCCGAAAATATATTAGACAGGCTAAATAAAACTGAAACAAATGTTCAAAAACACCCTGTGGTGGCCGGCATTTGATATATTTACCGTATGGATGATGAACTAAACGAACGAAATCAATTGATCGAAACCACAGTACAAAACGAACATGAACGGCAGATTCTGCGAGAAGTTTGTGTTGGTTCAATCATCATCAACACACATGCATGCTCAAGTACACACATAGGAACATAACAATTCTGCTTATAAAGCTGCATTTACACTAAAGGATACTAGTATAGGTGCGTACATACATTTTATTTCTCGAGTTATAAATCGATATCGATCAATAAGGTCCTCATGAAACTTTTACACTGAGCCTTATTAGAAGGACCTACTTACATTCCAAACTATGTATATGTTTTTGAGCTATAATATAGCGTCTTCTTCTTATATTCTTCCTATAATGCGCTTAAAACGTTTTCGGGCAGGGTTCATGACAGGCGACAGCTATCTCTAGTTAAATTTTGCCTAAAAACCTTTTTCAATTCGTATTTTAACATTCAGAACAGAATGAGAAGAATAATCATGTATTCAAAATGCATGTTGCATAAGACAGTTATCCCGTTACCGACAAGTAAACGCGTAACTATAGAAACGTACAATCAATATACTTCTATAATAATATTCCGTGTACCTACACAAAAGAAATGCATACATTAATAACATTTGATCATTGACTGTTCGAATCGTCGGTCCCCCAAGAATACTCATTTAAAGCCCAGCGACAACTCGCTCGTTTCTGGTTTCTAGATCTAGTTGCTTCTTACTCATTGTTGCCGGTCGGACAACTGCCTTATCCACGAAAAACTCTAAATTCGCCACAGTCTTCTCTAAAACCTACATGATTTAATATCATTGACTGATAGTGTCAGTTCTATTAAACAACAATTTAAATAAAAAAATATTCATGCACATCACATAGCATTATTCAGGGTTGCAACCCAAAAATATATAGGAGATAAAGAATGTCTTCGTGGTGCCACAAATACCCTACAGGTTGTCAGATTTCTAGACTTAAATGACTATAATTTCTCTAAATCACCGCATTTCGGCCTGAGCTTGGCTATGGTATGGGGACACACCTGTATTTTTTTAAACACACCAATTATAAGTATATCCCTACCAAGCTTGTACCATAACCTGTTTTTGTAGTCCGAAGCGCGATCCACTACTACACCAAAACGTTCGTCATATCCCGGATGTAATTATATTATATCCTACAGTGAAAAGCCACCTTAAACATGACGCGGCTGGCTGTGTGTGCCTATATTTAAGTATACAACAGACAGTCATTGATAACATAACCTTGTGCCGGCCGGTGTCTGGTTCTGCTAGTACCTATCTGCTATAATAATAAGTGTTCTGCTGTATATTTTTACAATATTTAAAATCGACAAAGTATTGGCTGAAGTGTCTTCCAATAAGGAAAGCAAGCTTTTTATAAGGTAAAATTCTTTAGTAACAAGCATTATATTTCCATTTTAAATGGCATTAAATGCGTCATTGCATGTCCAAATTTAAGTCGGTAGGTGCCAACCAGGCACCTTTAACTGATCGTTAGATAAGTAAAATAAATGTGAACTCAAATTTTATTTTTAAGATGTTAACGTAGATAACTGATAGACCACAAGGTAGATACAAAAATGAATTCAAGCAGGTGGCAGTACAACAATCCTTACGTAGATACTTATTTATTTAAATTATCATAATAAGAGGCGAACTTAGAGACTTTATTTAGTTATTTTATTCGGTGTTGTAGGTACAGAACCGGTAAGTGTGTCGTCGTACCATACCTTTAGTAGGTAGTTATGACGTGCATATTTTTCGATTTGAACATTTTATGTACGTAGGTAAAGCACTTAATACACCATCCTATTTGTAGCATTTTAACTAGGATGCTTATTAAGAAGGTAGGAAACTAAGTATCAAATAGTATCAAAACTGCGATTTCATCTTCCTATTTCCTAAGTAGGGTCCAAGTGAGAATGCTAAGGAAAAATAGGATCGTGTAATAAGTGGTTTAAGATTAAGCATGACACCTCCTTAATTATCATCTGTCACTTAGATTATCTGTGACTTAGATTACCTAGGTAGGTACTTACCTAAATAATACCAACGTCAGTTGTATTGCGTGGTGTTCCATCACCAGTTTTTTTTATTATTACCGTTATTCAGCATATTGTAGTAGATAAAAAAAAACCGGCCAAGTGCGAGTCGGACTCGCGTACGAAGTACTCCGTACCTATACAATATATCATAATATTTAAATATAATATACTGTCATTAGACAGTATATTATGATCTTTTTAGGGTACGTACCCAAAGGGTAAAAACGGGACCCTATTACTAAACCTCCGCTGTCTGTCTGACACCAGAAGGTATCTCATGAACCGTATTAGCTAGACAGTTAAAATTTTCAAACATAATGTATTTCTGTTGCCGCTATAACAGCAAATAATAAAACCAGCTAATAAAAATAATATTTAAGGGGGGCTCCAATCATACAAAAAACGTGATTATTTTTGCAGTTTTTGCTCTATATTTAATAATGACAACAGGACACACTCTTGAAATTTTGATAAGAATATCAATATTTTTAAAAATAAATAATTACATACATAAAAATAATTAAAAAGGGCTCCCATACAAGAAACGTGTTTTTTCGCCGTTTTGGTGACAGACAGATAGACAGACAGACAGCGGAGGCTTAGTAATTAATAGGGTCCCGTTTTTGCCCTATAGGTACGGAACCCTAAAAAGGCTTGTTGCAATGCCTTGCAATCTTATCTATTAGACAATAACAACCATACAGATTCTACTTATATTTGTTACAGGACTAAAAAAATACTAATTTTGACATAATAATGGTCAAAGCGAAGAAGTACGTCGTTAACAAGCACTTCCAGGGGGTTCCGAAGAAGGAAGACTTCGACCTGGTGGAGCAAGAGTTACCCGATCTCCAGGATGGAGAGTTCCTCGCCAAAGCAGAGTGGATAAGCGTGGACCCGTACCTGCGCGCTTACAACTCAAGCAAGCCGGTGCCCTACGACCAATTCAGCTTTCAAGTCGCCATTGTCACAGAGTCCAAGCATACCGATTATCCAATAGGAACACGGATAGTATCCCATCGCGGCTGGCGCGATTACACCATTTTTAACGGCAATCAGAAAACCACCGATTATAATGACAAGTTCTATAAACTCCCCGACCTACAAGGCTTGTCACCGTCGCTCGGCGTGGGCGCCGTTGGCATGCCGGGAGCAACTGCGTACTTCGGATTTTTGGAGATCTGCAAACCCAAAGCCGGCGAAACCGTTGTCGTGACTGGCGCAGCGGGCGCCGTGGGCTCCGTCGTGGGTCAAATCGCCAAGATTAAGGGCTGCAAAGTAATTGGTTTCGCCGGCTCCGATGACAAGGTGCAATGGTTGGAGAAGGAACTGGGTTTCGACAAAGCGTTCAATTACAAAACTGTTGATGTCCCGAAGGCTCTTAAAGAAGCAGCGCCTAAGGGTGTCGATTGTTACTTCGACAATGTCGGAGGAGAGATAAGCAGCATCATTCTAAGTCAGATGAACGATTTTGGCAGAGTGTCCGTTTGTGGGAGCATCAGCGCGTACAATGCAGATCCCAGCAAGATGCCTAAGGCGACTATTGTTCAGCCTTCTTTGGTGTTCAAGCAATTGAAAGTTGAAGGTTTTATTGTTTTTCGATGGGATGGTCGGTGGAACGAAGCATTCGCAGATCTGATCAAATGGATAAAGGGAGGACAACTGAAAGCTAAAGAGCACGTTACTGAAGGGTTCGATAAATTGTACGACGCATTCATAGGAATGTTGGCTGGGGAAAATAGTGGCAAAGCGGTTGTAAAGGTCTGATTTATAAACATTATTTACCAACATTTTATATTTTGTATGATAAAATGTATTTATAAAACATTCAGTGTTTATTTGGTCACTATTTAGGTTCATACGCGATATTTAAAAAACTTAGAGATAATAAAAGACAGACCAACCTCGCATACCTCGCGATTTCCTAACCACTCAGCCAGAGTGGTTAGGAAATCGCGAGGTATGCGAGGAACGCGGGTTCAGTTCCTTCGTCTGGTCATATCATATCTAATCTTTAGCTTAAAGATACATTAATAAATGTACTCAACACATTCCATTTATAGAAAAACTTACCACATTAGATGAATTCCAAATCAACAGGCAGCTGATTAGTATGACCAGCGTGTCGGACGCTTCCAAACACCACATTATTTCTGGAATCAAAATAACAGGGTTGATTAAATTTATTACGGCCCACTTGCGCACGTCCGGATTAGCTGATCAGGACAGGCGGAAGTGGACTATCCAGATTAGCTAATCCAGACTTGTACAAGTGGGCTATTAACTCAGATAATAGACATTGAAAAAGTCCGGAATAGCTAATCTGGACGTGCGCAAGTGGGCCAAGACTTGTTTCGGCACCGAGTGCCGAGTTACTTAGGTAGTATAAATACTTACTGGAGACATCAATATCATCAACATACAGTTTTTCATCCTTGCTCAGCAGCATAAAATGGAGATCGTTAGTCAATGGTTCCTCATCCAACTTCACGACTTCGAATTTGACGTTGGACGTCAGACCCATGATGAGACACACCGCCGCCATGAACGTGGCTGAGAGGGTAGCCCTCGACGCCTTAGCATGAAGGTTCTCAGCCCGAGCGAAGGTTTTACGCCTAAGGTACTCGAAGCTCGTATCGATGTAGTCGATTAGAGCCCCTAAAATGGGCACCGTGGATTTTGAATAGGTCATATGCTTGGGCAAGCTCTGAGTGTCCCCACTAGCCATATTAATTTACTTCTTGGGATTTTTGCGTGTTTTCCGAAAGATGGTGTATGACAGCTGTTGACAGAATCTTGACACTTTGATTGATAGGTAAGTATCAAGCAGTTTTTTTTTGGATGGATGAAAAGGTCAAGTTTAGTAGTTTTATCTTTGGTGGGCCAGAGTTTATTATGCGTTTACTGGTTCATAATGAGTTAGAGGCAGTCAAGGCAGTGAACGTGGTTGAAGATATTATTCATCATCTTCCTAGCAATATCCCGGTTGTGCACTCGCACGCAAGGGCCTGGGGTCCGCTGACCATGATCCAGGATGTGGCAGATCAAGTAATTACAGTGGAGCGACTGCCATCTGACCTCCGTGACCCTGTTAAGGGGAGCCCGACCAGTTTTGGATCATGGTAACACATTCAGTTGCCTAAATGTGCAGGTTTCAGGTGGTTGGAGATATTATTATGATAGGTAAATGTATGATCGATCTTCTGGTGATCTTCGTTTTGAGCTCTCTTTAAGCGTCCCACCAAAAATTGTCCTAGTCAGTTTGCATGGGCTGAAGGTAAACAGGAAGATCAAGCTAAAATATAAATACTTGTGATACTGATACTGGCTGCCGATGTCCACACTTTGAAAACTTTCTATATTTCTGTCTGACTTTAACAAGCTCCGCTTGGCTGAGTTATATTCCGAAAAGTTCGTGCGCGACCTTTTTGCGGTCGCCATATGTGCGCAGGCGGGGCATGCTAGATGTAAGCGGGTGTTGTTTTATATATTACTAGTGGTTCCCAGCGATTTAGCCCGCAAGAGCTGCATTTTCTATATAAACTTTCACCCCCCATTTTACCCCCTTAATGTTTTTTATATCGCGACAAAATGTAGCCTATGTCCTTTCCAGGGTCTCAAACTGTCTCTATACCAAATTTCATCTTAATCGGTTCAGTGGCTTAAGCGTCAAGAGGTAACAGACAGACAGACAAACACTTTCGTATATATCCATTAGTATGGATATGGATTTACAAGTATTGGAAATACTATTAGAAGTAAGTAGGGCTAGGGAAACTACAATACTTGCACAGGCGAGTAAGTACATTCCTATTTACTCGTACTTGAATATAGATTAAAATATGCTTATTTCAGAAACAACAAACAAAAATTAGTCACGTTTTCCAGTTAACAACAGCAGTAGTCAGAGACGTTATCGCAGTTATTAGCGCCACCTGCACCGACCTCTCGATATTTACAGACATATTATTTGGATAACACTTTTTAAATAAATTAAAAACAAGTTTGAGTGTGTGCATGGGAGTGCGTGTATATGTCCAAAAAATGAGATAAACCAGATATAGAAAGAGATATCACTATTGCTATAAGCTGTTAGGTATCACAACTTGATTGCGCAAGAATGTGAAATACGTACCTATTTTATGCAACAGCATAACTCGGTTTGAAGGAGGTACGCATTCAGCCAGCCAGCATTCAATTCTAAGGTAAAAACTAAAAACAACCGTTTTTTTTAATGAGATAAGGTATATGATTTTAATCACTTTTTTACCTAATCAAGTCTCTTCTAGACTCAAGGTATTAACTTAGGATAAACATTCCCTATAAAACATGCTGCGCCGACCCCAGATAAACTGGGAACAGAGGCCTTACTCGAGTTGAATATGTCCGTATTTTCGAATGTAGCCGTCCCTTTCACTCACGACAGAATGACAACGCGGACGAGCGTGATGGCTCGACTCGAAAATACGGACATCGTCAACAGGAGTAGGGCCTCAGGGCAAGAATGACGATTCCCTATAAAAAATAAAATAGTAAATCAAAAATTAAACTTATATTTAAAATCTAATCTAAGTTAAGATTACAATCATTATAAATTAACAGTAACAGTCTACGATTTAACACTATAAAGGCTATTTTAGACACTGGGTTACCATATATTTTAGAAACCTTTTCACACCCAGCTTAGGTATTCAGTCGCTTGTCATTGTAATAAAACAGACAAGTTGACTTGAAACAAAATGTATAAACAATCAGAACAAGTTTTACACCGTGAACGATACAAAAAACAATACAGGGTGCCCAAAAAAGAAGTGTAAAAGCCTGGGGTCAGATTCAGAGCGAAATATCATCATACCCAGGTATGATGATATTTTATAGATGTCGTAGCTTTTAGTGGATAAACGGAACAAAAACAAAAGCTTGCTAATAGCTTACTCAACGAAGGAAAACTAGGGGAAATAATTCGTGTAAAAGCGATCCATTGCACAGGTGTAGGGATGGGTGTCTGAATCATATAATATTTTTTTTAAATGGGTTTGTTCTTGACTCTAGACTAAGCCAGACGTGGCACAGACAGAGTCGACGATGGAGCGAGCTCACCCAGAAGGAGCCTGTTCACTCTGAGTTTGAAGGTCTATCATACTCAAAGTACTGGTGAATGGGGGTGGAGCTAACGGGTAGGGGGTAGGGGCGGAGTATTTTTCTTAAATAACTCGTAAACAGTGGCTTAAAGCAAAAATGTTTCTTTTACGCAAGTATTCAACGCAGTAGTACAAGTGGAGCAACGGTTTCGCGTGCTTGTATGACGCTTTGTCTCTGTTTCTTTTATCTACTTGTCTGATTCGGGTCTGTCTAGGGTAGTTGTCTTAGAGCTTCAGTTTTACACTATCTTTTATTTGGGACACCCTGTATAGTAAAAATCATAACATATTAAAATACAACTAAGAGATTTTATTACACTAGGATTATTATGGTCTGAGAAAAGTTTATTTAATGTAAGTACTAAGGTAAAATTAATTTTCACGCCGGCTGACCACCAAAACCAGCTGCAGCTGTGTCAGACCTTTATTTTGAATACGACTTGTATACAGAAATAGTAATTTATTCATAAAGCAAGGTGCACCCTTTCTGAAACGAATGAAATTGAAAAGACTTATCATGTTTGCACAATGCATTGGGTAGAACAGTGTGAAGGTTGTTTTTTGCGTTAACTAGGCTAAAACAGTTTATCGTTTGGGGCATCCTTCGATTTTTATTAACACAAAGAGAATTTAAACCGCCTTTAAATCAATACTTTGTGATAAGGCCCCTGAAAATATCGTAAATCAAATGTTAAACTTGGAAATCGTTTGACAAAAATTAATAAATTTCGAAAAGTCCATATAAATCCTAAAAATCAAACTGGACACAAAATAATTCAGTCTGTTAATATAATTTGTGCTGTCGACAAACATTTCTTTTTCAAAAATTCATGTCAAATATTTAAATTGGTTCAGTCTTCTTTCAAACAAGTCAAATATATAACATGAAAAAGAGATTAGGTTGCTTCAGTAATGTTTGACGCTAGTTTTTACCTTCAGTATTTAACATCTGACCCAAATTTATACATATTATTGCGACAGTCTTTCAACAACTGAAGTTTTCTACAAAAATACGAAAGTCCAAAATCTTGCTGTACACGGTCTCTCACATTGTTCACTATAGCACATCAAACTGCCCACTTTCGTTGCAAAATCGCACTTATTACAATTGCTTAAGTTTGATGTGCGTGCAAAACGATTCACGTGTTAAGTTTCTTGGGTGCGGATGCGCCTGCGTCGCCTTCACTGGATTTGCGTTTGCGCTTGATGAGATGCGATATGTCTGAAGCGGCTGGCTTGGGCGCAGTACTGGATATAGTGTTGGAGCTGGAACTAGCGCCGTTGGTGTGAGAAGACCCTTCTCCGTTGGACGGGCACAGCTGTTCGCGCACTCGTTTTATCGTCTGAAAGAGTTGAGGTTTGAGTGTTGACTGCAGTGTGTCCATACAAAATGGGAACAGAAGCCACACTCGTATGAACTTGGTAAAGGTTTACGCATTTTTTCTTATAAAGGGCTTCAGGGTGTTTTAAAGTCGTGCGGATTTAGTCACGCTCTAGAAATTGAGAAAATCAGAAGGCTAAGTGCGAGTTTTCATTTGTCAGTCACACACGCTCACGATCGACAGAGTGAGGGCAATTTCTATAGAAAAAAAACAGGTCGCAAACATGCCGCTAGGGGCGCTGACCAAATTTCCATACAAATTTTCGTCACACGGACGAAGGTGAAACCGTAAAAAAACTCGCACTAAGCCAAGCACTCTGTCACGGTATATACAAATCTGTATAGTGTGACTCTGTGATGCGTAGCGACAACGCAGTGACGTGTTCTCTGTCATCACAGTTTTTATTTTATTTTATTTAATAAGCAGACATTTGGCCGCAATCTCACCTGATAGTAAGCGACGATGCGGCCGATGATGGGACATGTCTGTCTAGAAGCAGCCTATTCACTCTTTATGTATCTCAATCCCGCGTGCATGATCAAATCAGCACGACTTTAAAAACGCCCTAAGAGACTGACTTCGAACTAATCAATGCTACGGTTCCACCAGCGATGTGTAGACAGATGCGTAACGGAGATGTGTTTCTTAACCGATAAATCGCTTCATTTACATAGGCTCGCGTTGCTAAGCCTTTCTACAAGAGCGAGAGAACAAACAATACCTCATATATCTTTGGTGGAAACGCAGCCTAAAGGAAGCAGCAGTCACAATTCTTTGAACTTAGTTGGTTCACATATTTTCTTACAAACCATAGATGTATAAAATAAATACCTAAACAAAATGTTGGTCTGATTTTAATTCTTTGGTTGTTTTCGATCTGAACTCATTAATTGTGAAACTTAATATCTTCAACAAACACACCAATTACCTGGCCCAAAACTAAGCATGAGCTTGTGCTGTGGCGACTAGGATAACGGATATACATACCATGACTTAGGTTATTACACAACCATTTGCCCCTTGCGGGATTTGAACCCGCAACCTCTGGTATTGTGGTCCGGAGCGCGGACCACTACACCAAGACGGTCGTAAATTACCTAGTAAAGTAAAGTACCTGTTATTTTATGACATTTACGTTATTATTTATATTTTAATTTTATTGATTATCTAAATTTAAAAACTCCTACCAATTTCAATGCTGGATATAAATATTTTGGTTACAGAATTGTTGCTTATTAGTTAATATTGCATGACGACGAAATGTTTGCCTATCGTTACATCGATGAAACATGATTGTTCACTTTACTAATATTAAGACCTGATATATATACTTACCATGTTTTAATGCAAATAAATAATCATTCATAAATATTTCATACATACTTACGAGACCTTCAATGTTCGCTTTCAGGCATTCATTTTATTAGAATTGTCATTCAACAGAAAAAATTGGTTCTAATTCTACATCTACATAAGTAATCATGGGTGTTGACATCAATGGCCATGACTCGAACACAAAAATAAAAAACAATTTAACCACATGGCCATTAATGTACAGGGTTATATCTGAAATAACACACATTATAATTTGGAAACAATTTATTTCAAATCCACATAAAAACACGATAGTACAAAAATGGCCGTGTGGTCAAAAAGTTCACGAATATAAAGCATTGGTATTCTTACAAACTATGAGTATTAAAACTGGAATGAGATTCAATCAAAGGCACTTACATTATAAAAAAAAAAACAAGAATACTGGTTAAAACAATTCAACATTACCAATTAAAATCGCAAAATATCACATTGTAGGTAGCTATTCGTAATTTGGCACTTAATTTAGGAACTTCATACACATTTCACTTAACATTATGGAATGTATTTTTTTCGTACTGAGCAGTCTTTCATTCAGTCTTACATAACTAATGATTACATTCATGTGAGTATTATGACAACTAAGGCACCACTTCTAAACTTAAATGAACTGTGATGAAAGAAAATTGTTACAACTGATGTTTGAAAAACTACAAGTCACACTAACATGCACATTCAACATTCCTATTCTTCTCTTTCAGAATCATATCACGTAGCATCTTTCTTGTTTCCTCCAGACATTCGCAGGGTCTTACCTCGGCTTTGTAGTCCATCATGTCCTGGATCTTCTCTTGTATTTCAGGAAGAAGCTCCTTCAACTCCTTGATTTCACCCTCCACAGAGTATAATGGGTCTGCAGTAGAGTATTTCTTGACAGTGGCGTCCTCTTTAGCAGCTGCTGGGTTTTCGAGTGTCTTGATTCGGGTCTCGAGAATGTTCGCCGCGTTTTTGAAATGAGTGATCGCGTCTTCGAAGTTAGATGCTAGAGAGTTGGCGAGTCCTAGAATAGACAATACAGATGTTGAAAGAGCAATCCGTAGATATAGCAGATCGTAGAAATAGTGCTTGACCAACTTACCAATTTGGTAGTGCGTTTCTGCAATGCGCCTGTCGTCGCTGCCATACAGTTCTTTCTGCAGCTCCAAGCAACTTTCTGTAAATTATAATAAAAAAAACGTAAATGATTTAAAATATCATTAAAAAATAATATCAGTAAGTAATCTCAACATAATAATGTCGTCCTAGCCGAATTTCGACTACAGCGGCTATTTCAACAGAGAGTAGCCAACTGCGCAGGAGATATGATAGTGCACAAGTGCGTGCGCAATACACAGGTGCACTTTCTGTTCCTTCATTCTAATAATACGGTAATACGGCAGTCCGACATAACCGTAGAGAGATCAGGCGCAGGACAAATGGCATAACGTGCTTTCTGAGTCCGGCTCCGGAGCCATGTCAAAGTTATTTCAAGACATAATAATAAAGCTTTATTTATTCCATTATATATAAAAGTTTTTACAATTCAAATATGTGTTAGTAGTGTTACTGTTACTTGCATGTATTAAATTTAGTTGGTGTTAGTATTTTTTTTTATTTAATTTAATTTATTTTTGTAGAATGGACCCCTTTTGGGTAAAAGCCTCCTCATAGCCCATCCATTTCTCTCTGTCTTACCCATCCATTTCTCTCTGTTTGTCTTCTGGCGATTGCAAGACAAAAATAAATATAAATATTGGACAACATCACATACATTAACCAGATCCTAAAGTATGTAGCTTAAGAATTTGTGGATTTGAAATCAGAATCTGTCAACAACAGAATACAACGGTCGTAACAACACCCAAACCCGAGACCCGAGACAATATAGAAAATGTGAATTTCTATATTGACCCGACCGGGGATCGAACCCGGGACCTCAGAGATGGCGACACCTTGAAAACCGGTGTCCACTTCGCTGCAGAGGCCGTCATAAATCCAAACACTTTCGGCCCCGCCCGGGATTCGGACCCAGGAACTCCTCCAGGATTCAGGACTGCCTCATTGGTCTAGTGAACAGCACAATGGGTTAATACCGAGCTACTAGGGTTAATACCCAGCTACTAGGGTTAAAGGTCTCTGCTGACTACACCGTACCATACCATGACCGTGTCAGGACCGTATAAAAAGTACCTATTCAAAGTTCGACCTTAGCGTCAAAAGTAAAAGTTCAAAATGTTTAAGCTCGGTGTTCGTCGATGCACCGTTCTGGCACTGCGAAAACAAACACCGCGCTTGAATATTTTGAACTTTACCTCCTTTGTTCAGGGTTGAAAATCTAATGTGTATTTTTTTACCGGTCCTAGCATGGTCAGAGTATGGTACGGTGTAGTGGGCACAGACCTTAATACGAGATAATTCTCGTAGTATAAGAATGCACTTACGCATGTCGAGCACGGCCTTGTCGTAGGTCTCGCTCTCGAGCGCCACCTCCCCCAGCGCGAGGTGCGCATCAGCTAGAAGCGCGCGTGCCGCTTGCGTGCCGCTAGTCGCGCGACGAACTAAGATGCTGCGAGCGAGATCTGAGGGAAAAGTAGGGATGTAAAAAAAAGAATAATAAAAAAAAGTCTTGATCCCCTCGGTATGTCCAGAGCCCTATTCCACAAAGCGTACAAGTCTTGTAAAACGTGTGTGTAACCATAGTACTTAATTCCAATGTCTACTACAGGATACTTACTATGGGATACTTACTATGTGTTACCATGGTGACAAACTTGTATTACAAGACTCATACGCTTTCTGAAACATGGCCCTGATCTGGCGAATGCGCCGCGTACAGTTACTGAAGTTGATTGGTGCGCCTTTTAGCATTGCGCTAAAAAGACGCAAGGCATGTATAAAAATCGTAAGAACTGCGTGTGTGCAGGTGTCACGCTTAATTTATCAATTGTCATGAAGTTTTTGTAGTACGTGTGTAAACAAAAATGTTCACGGGCAGTTCCCGAGCCGCGCAGTCGCGGCGCATTCGCTAGGTCTAGACCAGGCATGTCAAACATGCGGCCCTCTACGTATTTGTCTGCGGCCCAATCCAATATTAACAACAGCCTTTAGTTGCAGCCCGCAAACACGAACAATTTAAATAAGCGCGCGCTGAAACAATAATATATGCGCGCCGCCGCGCTGCCCGCTGCCGCGCAGCCGATTGGTAATTTGGTACTCGGCTGTGTAAGACTCTTTAATAGAGATATCGATAAAGTTCCAGTTCACTTGCAAATGGAAGTCAGAAATACAATGTCAGACCCATTTGAAACAAAAGTTTGACAGTGTTGGTGCACTTGATTTTTACAAGTTCTTACCTGTTCAGTACCAAGAAATACGGAAATTTGCTTGTAAAATTATTTCTATGTTTGGAAGCACCTACAAGTGTGAGCAATTATTTTCCCTCATGAAAGGAAACAAATCTCCCGCAAGATCACGATTAACCGATTCACACTTGGGTTCAGTTTTGAAATTGATTTCTGCTGATAAAATTACTCCTCAAATAGGCAACTTAATTAAACAAAAAAGATGTCAAATTTCTGGGAAAAAGTTGTAACTTTTTGGATCATTAATAAAAACAATCTTTTTTTTTTTGTACTACAATCCTAATTCGTTTTATTTCTTTGTGTCTGGGTTTTGCGGCCCAGTGATTCCACGACCTGTATGCATTTGGCCCACCAGTGACTTTGAGTTTGGCATGCCTGGTCTAGACGCTCCCTAATGTTTGCTTAAACTAAATAAACATTTTTAAAACATTCAATGGTGAAGAAACTAACACCTAACAACTTATCCAGACTGAAGAAAGTGGCAATATGTAGTATTGGAGGCCAAGATACAGTGGGTCACTGAGCCTTTGGAGTGAGAACATGATAGGTTTGCGTTATCTAGTCAATCAATCAGATACCCTACTATGCAAAACTCAATATTACTCTATACATACATAGGTATTTCAAAATCTAGCCATTCCTGTCACACATGAGTGAAATATAAGATGTAACCAATCACGTAATGTGTCCTTAATCAATGTACTGAAAATACAAGTTTTGCATTAAATCCAGGCTAAGGATCTAAATGTAGCATTTGCCGGTTCTTTTGAATTTAAGATAATTATCTGGCTTATACACATAACAAAGAAGAGTGGAGAAAACTGTGGGAGGCCTTTGCCGTAAGGCACACAGATGAGATACCTTAAACATATTTACTCTTATCTGAATAAAGGCTGTTATTATTATTATCTGGCTTATAATTAGAAAGTTTGGAATACATAACTAAAATAAATTTTCCAAACAAACTTACCAAGCATTTCCCAGGCCAGCTGAAGGTTATCCACATCGTCTTCATTGTCTAAGTTTGCCTCAGACTCTTCATTCGCATCTCCATTAGTCGTGCCCTGTGCAAATAAATAGCAATTTTACATGATTTTTTTTTTATGTCTACAAACTGCACTTAGGTATGAACCCTATCTTCATAATTTTCCTGAAGGCACACTTACTACCTTCATATCATTCAGATTATTCAGTATATTAAGAGGGTAGGAGCAAAAACACAATAAATACAATTCGAGGATAAATCCTTATACTACAGTTTAAATAAATCAAAAATGTGATGATGAATGTAACAGCTATAAATTAATATTTACCGGTTCTTCACAGTCCCCAGAACCCCCAGCTTTGCTACTACCCGGCTTGCTGCTACCAGGCTCGTCATCTTTAGTAGTTGATTCTGGTTCATTCTTTTCTGTTTCATCTTCCACAACTTCCTTCTTTTCTGCCTCTTCGCTAGCTGCTTCATTCATTTCTACATCATCACCATTTGGTTCATCACCACCATTTTCTTCTTGGTCTAAAAAGTAAATTAAAAAAAAAGGCTAAACTATGAGCTAAACAAATTAAAAATCACTATAAAATCTAGATGAGTTTCACCATCTCAGTTCTGAATAACTTACTTGATTGATTGTTTAACATATTTTATGTACGGAAAATCAGTAAGCTGCTCCGAACTTATCCAGACATGGTCGACCAGACCCTTATTCTTAATTTAAATTTTAATTGAGAGAGTATACCTTCTTCATTATCCTCATCATTTTCATCAGCATTGCCCGTACCAGGCATACCATCACCAAGAACGCCACTTTCTTCTCTAGATAATCCTAACAGTGACTTGCCATACCTAAAGAATCAGACAATATATTTATTTTTAAGGTGTCAAATGCAAATTTATTGTTTTTTTTAATTGTAGGAAAATAGAACTCAGTTAGACAGTTTTAAATTAAAGTTTACATTACTTACCATAAATATGCCTCGGCACACTGGTCTGCTGTGTCGCCATGTTCTTTAGCAAGGAGTTCGCAGGCCTTAGCTAGCGCACTGGCGGCGGCACTATAGTCCTTCACAGCAAGGTGTCTGCGGCCTGTGCTTAGTAGCTCTGTGGCTGATGATGTACTCACTTCAACGACGTCGGCCATCTAGGATTTACAACCAATTTTAACAACGATTAAGTTATGAATTGTACTTTTGAGGTTATGAGCATCTGCGAGCAGTTAAAAATTATAATGGAAAACGGTCTTTTATTTTAATACAACATACTCGCCTATACCTTACTCAGAAACAGTGAAAATGAAATAAAACACGATTCACGGACGGTAGATTGTAACGGTCATTTCGGTAAACAATAGATGCATCAATAGAAAAAGGATCTACCACGTGACAAGTCATTTCACAAGAAAATTGCTTGGAGATTGTAAAAATCATGAAGATTCATTTAAAAAAAAGTAAGGTAAGCTTTTTCTTAACTAAAAGTGAAGGTATTGACCGACACGTCGACTAGTAAATCTTGATTATTTACCAATACCACAATCCAAATGTTAATAAATCAAAACTCACTTTTAATTGCGACTTTATTCAGTATTCTTATTAAAATTACACAAGAAATATCGCAGGACTCGGGTTAATTATTTTCATTCCCTCCTTTTTGCCACAAGAAAGAAAAGCGTGCAACATCAACCGATGAATGACATGAATTAGTGAATGAATTGGAATTTGGATCGAATGAAATGAATGAACGTTGAATGATGAATAAAAAGCAAAACATCACTCAAAACATCAGTATAGTTAGTAGGGTTACCAGCTCTCATAAATATTTATAACACCTTGAAGCTTAATTTTGACTACTAAATATATTTTTCATGAGGGGCTTGCGAGAGAGTAAGCTAACAAAGAATATATGTGGTGGGAGTAAAGATATGTAAAATCTTAATAGGTCATTCAATGAATATTTAGCTCCTGTCAAAACGTTTACCTTGAAACTGGTGAGCGATATCCGAGATGAAATATATTTCGTAGCTTAAATTAAGCTTTATAAGCGCAATTTTCACTGCCCATATTGTACTGATATTTCAAAGGGGCTTGCCAGAGGGTGAGCTAACAAAGAAACATGCAGGGCCACATATTACGCTCCGGAAACCTTTCACCTTTCCTAATGACTCTCTGTACGAAGAGGCCCAGTTGCTCACTGTTAGGCAACTATACATACTAAGAGTCTCAATGACTTATCACAAGATACTGCATTCAGACCCTAATATGCCCAGTCATGTGATAGGTCGTCGCTTAAGGGTGCCTTCAGTTTATTTTAAGACCGAGTTTGCTCATAGGTTCAGCGACTTCTCCTTTCCCCACATATACAAACTTGTCTATAAATATTGTCATATTAATGATCTGTCACGATGGGAATTAATATCAAAAGTGTCAGCTTGGCTTCTGTCGCAGGACTACGATAGTACAGAAGCTTTACTAGTAATCCAGAAATGAAATGCACACAATATACGAACAAACAAACACACTCATACATAGACACACACATACACACACACACACACACACGCACACACACACACACACAGACATACTCGCACGCATATAACCTTTGATGTCAGAACCTGATTAATTTTTTTTTGCATGTTATCATTGTTTGGCTATAATTATTATTATTTTCTCTTAGTTACTTTCTTTTGAACTGTAATTTTTGAATTTATCAAAATTATCACTGTTGTCTCTTAGTTCATTGTCATTGTTTTCTTTTTGTTATTATTATTTTATTACATTGCGTCCCGCCCGCTAGCTCTATATTATATTGAACTTGGGAATTGCTAACTTTTGAAGGCCGCCCGTGATACAGGCATTAAAGCCTAGTACGGGGACCGCTGTATAACATTTTGTCATATGTGTGTTTTTATTAATAAATATTTTTGAATTTTGAATTTGAATATTGGTAGAGTATTGGCTTTACTATATACATTTTGCAATAGACACTCGTACTTACCACTTAAGACTGTAGTAATTCCTCTTGTGAAGAACCGTGCAGGTGATACGGCTGACAAATCCAATTACAGACCAATTTCACTGGCAACGGTTACTGCTAAAGTTCTGGATAGAATACTGGATGTTTATCTCAGTGACCGTATTCAGCTGCATGATTCTCAATTTGGTTTTAGGACGGGTATGTCAACTGAGAGTGCTATTTTATCACTTAAATATACTGTTGACTATTATGTCAGGAGAGACACGCCGGTAAATGCCTGTTTTCTAGACATAAGCATTTGACCTTGTGTCATATGACAAGCTATGGAAAAAAATGAGGGAAGCAGGCATATCACCGGAGGTAGTTAATATATTGTCTTTCTGGTATGCTGGTCACAGGAATGTGGTAAAATGGGCAAATGTTCAGTCGGATCAATATGTCTTAAATTGTGGCGTGAGACAGGGGGGCCTGACATCACCAAGGTTGTTTAATTTGTATGTAAAAGGCCTGATCGAGGAACTGAGCAACACACGGGTCGGATGTAGTATTGACAATATATGTGTAAATAACATCAGCTATGCAGACGACATGGTGTTGCTCAGCCCCTTGATTAGTGGCCTAAGGACTCTGCAAGCCGATGTGAGGCCTATGCTGTGGGACATGGTCCGAGGTACAATGAAAAAAAAAGTGAGTTCCTACTGTTTAAAGGTAAATTAAAAGAACCAGCAAGTGTACCTTCAGTTCACTTAAATGGAATGCCTCTGAGATGTGTTGCACAGTTTAGGTGTCTTGGCCACATTGTGACGGAGAACTTGAGGGATGAGGAGGATCTTGAGAGAGAGCGCAGGGCACTATCGGTCAGAGGAAACATGTAGGCACATAGGTTCAAACGGTGTACTACTGATGTTAAACTCACACTCTTCAGAGCATATTGCCAGAGTTTTTACAGCTGTGGATTATGGTCCAACTTTACGCTGAGATCGTATGGTGCCTTGCGTGCTCAATATAATAACATCTTCAGGGTCTTGTTGCGGCTTCCGCGTTTCTGCAGCGCATCTAATATGTCACTGCTGTAGATGACTTTTTCGCAATCATGCGCAAGAAGACGCTGTCCATAGTGCGCAGAGTGATGGAGAGTGGTAACGAGATTCTGAAGATGATAGCAAGTAGGATGGATGCAGCCTTATTTAGGAGGCATTTTAAGCTGCAGGTTCTTTTTCTAGGCAGCTCGGGATGACTCACAAACAGCTGATTTTTGAGCCTGTGTATCTACTAACCATAGCTAATAAGTGTGATTGTTACTAACCCATATGGAGTAATAACTCTGAAATATTTTTTTTATTTTTTTATTTAAAGAATATAAGAAGTGGGGGTAAAGGTTTATTATAGCTCTAGTCTTTTATTTTAGTTAACACGGAGATACGAGATTCGTAGTCAAAATTGAGCTTAAGTCAGTAAAGAATCCTTTGAAAAGTTGGATATGTACTGCTAGTGGTGGTTGTTGTTCTTACAAGAAGACAATTTATTTATTTTCAATAAAATAAAATAAATAAAAAGAAGACAATCTATTTTCAATAAACAAATGTTAAAAAAATATATTCGTAAAAATAACTAGGTAACGTTATTACTATTTATTCAAGCAAACGATTTTTTCACTTCTCTAAAGGATTCAATTGCTGTGATTGGTAGCACTGTTTTGTACATCTATTAGATAGTAGTTGTATTATCAAAATTAGGCGCGTAGCGTAGATTCAAAAAACTTTATGTGGTGATTGTGGTGTTGACTTATGTTGGTACATTACTACTTGGTCTACTACTGTAGGGCATGTAAACTATATTTTAGTAGGTACAGTGTGTACAGTCCTTTCTTTGCGCGGTCGAGATTGCTCGACCAACTCCGAAATTACATAATTATATTATAAGCTCTTTATTTCGCAAACGGTTTTCTGAATCGAGAAGAGGGCTTTTGAAAGGTTCCTTTTTTTTTAAAATGCTATTCAACGATACTGCACTACACTCCACATAATTGGCGGTAAGAACAATTTTTTCATCGCCGCTTTACCATTCACCCTCAAAATGTATTTTTAGAGTTTTGTGCCCCTAACTATGCCCAGTTTCCTAGTTAAGAAAAATAACCAAGCTTTTTATGTATAGTTATTTTCGTGTGTAATGTGATGTCCATTTGTTAATAAATGTATTTATTTCTTTCTTTCTTTTTTGAACTAATTAGGAGTCTCTGCATTAGGTCCCGTCCTGGACAGACTGACAGACACACCATGCGGACATTACGAAGGAAGAAAAGCGTTATTTGTTGATTCCGGAACCTTTTAGCGCCTCGAGGATCATAAGTCTGCGGGCGGGCCGATAACAATTGTTTTTCTATGAGTAAAGAAATAGAGTATGAGAAAGAAAGTAACCTATCATTCAATTGGTTACTTTTTAATCTCAAACAAAAGGTAAAGAGTACCGTACCGTACCGTACCTACACCCGTAAATTCCAAACAAATAGAGCACAATCAAAAAATCCTTCAGGCTATGAGGAGTAAAGTTAAACCATATTTAAAAAAAACTTGTATTATATTTGTAGATTAGAACCTTAGACACATTGTTTTTCAAAGTGTTCCTTAACGATCTAGCCTAGTGGACCAAATCACGTCAAGCTCTTACCTATTGTACGCTGCTGACCTAAAAGTTTTTTTCAGAATTAATAGCCCTAGGACAGACCGATCTTAACGCTATTCATGGATGGTGCTGGCAAGACTGGGACCTAGTGTAGAATGTGTCGCCTACCTAATGCAATGAGCTTGCTGGTGTGAGCAAATAATGAACGCCTTAGTTGAAGAATACAACCGGGTGACTCGTAATCGCAATAAGGGTCCAAATTGTATTACCAAAATTTGTCTGCTAGTAGGCCGTAATCTAGTGACTTGCGATTAGATTTGTTTAAATTTAGAAAAAAATGACTTCCCTACAGGTGCAGGTGCTTGTGGCGCAGTGGCAGCAGCGCTTTGGTAGTGATACCAAAGTTAAGCAACCCACGGCGCGGTCGTGATTAGATGGGTGACCATTCCGACCATTTAAGTGACGTCCATGACGAGCATCTCCGTGCTTCGGAAGGCACGTTAAGCAGTTGGTCCCGGCTAATATCTGTTGGTATTAATCGTTGAGCCTAGTCAGTGGCCCTAGGGCGGCTTGATAACATCTGACAGTAAGGTTTGTCACTTGCCTTACAGACACCCCTCCACCAATTGACACTGAGCCCGCATGGTGGAGTATGGCTCGTACCTCCTCATAGTTGAGGTGAGGCCTTTTCCCAGCAGTGGGATTTATATATAGGCTGACTTCCCTACAACGAAACCTTCTACTAACAAAACAAGTTTGGTTGATCCTTTTTTTGGGTAATTGGTGTGTTGAACAATTTATTATTAATCGAACAGTGGACTATTGTCCACTGCTTGATTAATAATAAATTGTTGAAATAAGTACCTGCTGCTTAGTGTTACAAAATAAATAAATAACTGTGTTCAGAGTATCTTACTTCACGTCCACGGCAGAATTTCATTTATTTTCGGTACAAATTAAGTTTACAACCTACATTTTGTACCCTTACTGCTGTATTAATGCTAATTATACTACTATTCAAGACTTAAATAAATAAACGATGGCTTGATACGTTAAAATAAAATTCATAAATTCATAAAATTCATTTATTTCTGTACATAGGCTCGCAAGGAGCACTTATACACGTCCCAAAATAAAATAGAACCCTACCACTGTTTCGGGACAATTGTGGGCTAGTGCTGAGAAGAAGCAGCAAAGAAACTCAGTCACTATTCAAAGTTTTACAAGATCTGTGTTCCTTAAAACTATTCCATACATTTTTATTTTAGTCATTTAAAAATTCATCTATTTTGTAATATCCTTTAGACATTAAAATACATTTAATGTATAGGTAATTCAGCAATATTATCGGGTAGCTTATTAAAATTGTATACATGTCTTCAAAAATGAATTACCAACCTTTTAAAACCTATAGTTTGGAACGGCTAGTTTATTTACGTTAGGTTTTTAAGCTTTGCAGGAACTTCTGCGTTAAT
The DNA here is from genome assembly GCA_949316185.1 of Pyrausta nigrata. Lineage (NCBI taxonomy): Eukaryota > Metazoa > Arthropoda > Insecta > Lepidoptera > Crambidae > Pyrausta > Pyrausta nigrata. The sequence continues at coordinate 14,558,443 of OX438943.1, forward strand.
TAATTATTTTTTGACGGATAATTATTTCATACCTTTTATAAATAAATTAATAAACATTCGACTGTAACAATGATACCTAGTTGGATTTTAATTCATCCGATTTTTTCTTTCTGTAAAGTTCAGTTAGAATTCATAAGCTCATCTTGTATTTATTAATTCTGACCAAATTAGAGTTATAAAACCATTAATTAAAAACCCAAAGGACAATTAATTATGGTGCAAGCACGCAGCGTGTGTGCACCGCGTAATGACGCGAGGTAGGTATCGACTTTTCCCCGCCCCGCCCACAGCGGCCGCCCGCCCAATGTACGATTAGTGCGGTGCGCACTTAATAATGTCGATAGATTTTTTGATATTAGAAATGTAGATGTAGGCTCGACAGGCGCGTGACATTGTGCCTAATGAGGGATTTTCCTAGTGTCAAAAAACAAAACTTAAAAGTCCGCTAGATGGCATTGATCCATTTATGTCGGGTAAATTTTTATTTAAGAAAAAGGCTGGTTTTTGGCGTTTATTATTTTAACATGTTTTTTTAAGAATGTTTTAGATTCAAGCGTACTAACAAGTAATTGTTTTAACAGTTTATTGACTATTAACACGTTTTTCCATTAAATTTTATTTTTAATTGCATTTTTAACGTAGTACTTTCACTATATGTCTGTACACATAATATTACGATAATGTGTTATTGTTTTTTTCTTAATGATTTCAAAGCATTATTTATATAACTTAGATGATTAGCGCCATCTATCAAAATACAAGTAAACAAAAATTTTGAGAAGTAACTCATTTGTACAGGTAGAGCTATGATTGATGGTATCCAGCAGCTGCACAAAAGCACAATCTTTCCTACACTTACCTACAGGGTGACTAGCGATAATTTAAGGGCCTTTAATTTATCAATTTTTTGAGACAATTTTTTTTTAATCAAAATATTTACAAACAAATTACATTTTGGGTGTAGTTTTGTAATGTGTTTAAAAAACTATTTTACGGTTTCAAATTTTTAGCAAGATTTCATATAAATTATTATCTTTCTTCTATGACGGTTAATAATTTTGAATTGATCTTTATTTCACTTGATAGACGATAGCAATACCTTCAAAATTAATCATTTTTATAACTTTTAGGACCTCCAGATCCATAAAAATAGTTTTTTTTTAATTATTAAAATGGTTGCCATTCCAAGAGGAGAGGGGAGAGTTAGAACCTAACATGGGGTTTTTTGTCGATAACATTTGATGAATAAATATTCCATAAATTATGTCTAGTCCAAACCCAGACACACAATTTTTTTTTAAACTACTTTATAAATTCTAGAAAACGCTTTTAGCAGTCTAGCAGGTAGGTTTGTTTAACCAATGTTTTTCTAACTTTTCATGGTGCTTCTCAGAAGTTACTTAAATTAAGTAGAGCTGCTCGAAGAAAATACTTTATCTCGTCCTTTTCCTTCCTTTCAGCTCATTATTGAGGTGAGGCCTGTGCCCAGCAGCGGGTCGTATAAATACTATCATACATATATATATATTTACTTTTGCCTTCTTCCAAATCTGTGGTTACTGCTCACACTATGGAATCCTATTAAATATTGAAGTATGTCGGACATTAACCCTATCGATAGCATGGTCCCCCGTCCCTTCATATAGCTTCGTTTCTATTTAAACTCCAGTCTGGCTTGCACCCCCGGTGGGTCTGCTCGTCTCTCGAATCGTGACCAAAGTACTTTGACAGTTGCGTCGCGTGACAACTGTGTACTTGTAAAACACAACATATTAGTAAACAAAAATGTGACGCATCAGCGATTTTTGATGCAATGCGGCGTGTGTTTTGATTAGTGTAAGTATTAAAACTAATTTTGTTTTTTCAGTATTTCGCTGATTCATCGTAGTTTTTGTTGACGTTGGCGACTGGCGTGCTTTTGGGGATTCTTTGTAAGAACTTTTTTAACTAAAAACTGTAGTGTCATTCAAAGGTTTACCTTTATTTTAATACTTACGCACTTTTTCTTACTTCCCGATCCCCTTAATCATATACCAGTCAGTTTATGCAAGTACTGAGCAGTTACTCATGGTCTTTATGCAGTCTAAAAAGAAACTTGCTTTTAATAAAATAATACCCGCCCACTGCCCAGTATTAGGGTTAATGTCACTGATACGCGATAAGAAAGGTTAATTAAAATAATACCTAAATAAAATTTCCCACCCCAGGAGAGGAGTCACCTCCTCAGCGACCTGATGAACAGTTTCCGTGCGATCGGTATCGAGTTACGGCCACGAAAATTGCTCCCCACGGCAGCCCGGCTCGCGCGTACATCGCCTACCACAAGCTCGCAGCCGGCATGGAGGGCCAGACCGCCACGCCGCAGGGCGAGTGCGAGTGTGGCGTGCACCCCTCCGTGTTCTACCTACTGGCCACGCTGCTGCTCACCAGGTAACTAGCTAATGAAACCGGAGTACAAGCTCGCAGCCGGCATGGAGGGCCAGACCGCCACGCTGCAGGGCGAGTACGAGTGCGGCGTCCACCCCTCCGTGTTCTACCTACCGGCCACGCTGCTGCTCACCAGGTAACTGGCTAAAGCAACTGGACAACACACTAAAGCAACTGGACTACAAGCTCGCAGCCGGCAATGAGGGCCAGACCGCTACGCCGGAGGGTAAGTGCGAGTGCGGCGTCCACCCCTACGTGTTCTACCTACTGGCCACGCTGATGCTCATCAGGTTACTGAATATGCAACTTGACTACACACTAAAGCAACTGGCCTAAACACTAAAGCAACTGGACTACAAACTAAAACAACTGGACAAAAACTCGCAGCATGTATGGAGGGCCAGACCATCACGCCGTAGGGCGAGTGAGAGTGCGGCGTCCACTCCTCCGTGTTCTAGATACTAGCCACACTGCTACTCACCAGGTAACTGACTAATGCAACCTGGGCTACAAGCTTACAACCGGCGTGGAGGGCCAGACCGCCACGCCACAGGGCAAGAGTAAATACTATATTCATCCCTCTCGTGTTTTACGTACTGGCCACGCTGCTGCTCACCAGGTGACTGACTAAAAAAATTAGACTCACACTAAAGCAACTGGACTACAAGCTCGTAGCCAGCAATGAGGGCCAGACCGCCACGCCGTAGGGCGAGTATGAGTGCAGCGTCCACCCCTCCGTATTCTACTTACTGGCCACGATGCTGTTCACCAGGAAACTGACTAAAACAACTAGACTACACACTGAAGCAACTGGACTACAAGCTCGCAGCCGGCAATGAGGGCCAGACCGCTACGCCGCAGGGCGAGTGCGACTGTGGCGTCCACCTCTCCATGTTCTACCTACTGGCCACGCTGCTGCTCACCAGGTAACTGGCTAATGCAACTGGTCCCACACTAACGCAACTGAACTACAAGCTCGCAGCCGGCATGGAGGGCCAGACCGCCACGCCGCAGGGCGAGTGCGAGTGTGGCGTCCACCCCTACGTGTTCTACCTACTGGCCACGCTGATGCTCATCAGGTTACTGAATATGCAACTTGACTACACACTAAAGCAACTGGCCTAAACACTAAAGCAACTGGACTACAAACTAAAACAACTGGACAAAAACTCGCAGCATGTATGGAGGGCCAGACCATCACGCCGTAGGGCGAGTGAGAGTGCGGCGTCCACTCCTCCGTGTTCTAGATACTAGCCACACTGCTACTCACCAGGTAACTGACTAATGCAACCTGGGCTACAAGGTTACAACCGGCGTGGAGGGCCAGACCGCCACGCCACAGGGCAAGAGTGAATACTATATTCATCCCTCTTGTGTTTTACGTCCTGGCCACGCTGCTGCTCACCAGGTGACTGACTAAAAAAACTAGACTCACACTAAAGCAACTGGACTACAAGCTCGTAGCCAGCAATGAGGGCCAGACCGCCACGCCGTAGGGCGAGTATGAGTGCAGCGTCCACCCCTCCGTATTCTACTTACTGGCCACGATGCTGTTCACCAGGAAACTGACTAAAACAACTGGACTACACACTGCAGCAACTGGACTACAAGCTCGCAGCCGGCAATGAGGGCCAGACCGCTACGCCGCAGGGCGAGTGCGACTGTGGCGTCCACCTCTCCATGTTCTACCTACTGGCCACGCTGCTGCTCACCAGGTAACTGGCTAATGCAACTGGTCCCACACTAACGCAACTGAACTACAAGCTCGCAGCCGGCATGGAGGGCCAGACCGCCACGCCGCAGGGCGAGTGCGAGTGTGGCGTCCACCCATCCGTGTTCTACCTACTGGCCACGCTGCTGCTTAACAGGTAACTGGCTTAAGCAACTGGACTCACACTAAAGCAACTGGACTACAAGCTCGTAGCCGGCATCGCGGCAATGAGGGCCAGACCGCCTCGCCGCAGGGCGAGTGCGAGTATGATGTGGTGGCCCTTCGTGTTCCACCTATTGGTCACCAGGTAATTACTATTGCTACAGCAGACAGAGATTTGGAATCATTTATTATCAGTTAACCATGTCCCAGATCTAGTGCGAGTGAGGTGAGCAACCCTTTCGTGGTGTATTTACTGGTCATAATATATCGCTATTCACCAGGTAGAGCTAAACGCTAGCTAGCTACAAGCTCAGCAGTAGGTGTGGTTTTAACAATAAAAATGCATAAAAGTAATTTTATTTTATAAAAAAACGGCTAAAGTACGGCTGAAAGATAGAGTAAAAGTCGCAGTCATGTTACTTTACTTTGCATATTGTTTCGGCTGCTGCACTCAAACGTTAAAAGCTCACCACATCTCAGCACAACTCATCATGATGAGTGTAGGTAAATAAACCTTCAAAACTCTAATTTAAATTGCCTTCCAACACAGAAATATAAATCACTCAGTAACAAACTTCTCCGTACTTTCGACCCTTCATATTTACTTAGTCATTTGCGCGGCCCACTCCTCCAATTTGTCGGGATCATTAATGTTCTTTGCCACAGCCCATTACGGGTAAGGTGAGCTTAGGTACTTTAACGACAGTAAATATAAACTGGTACCTAGGCCATGTTACCTTCCTTCACCAAGCGTAGACAAATTAGCACCTATTTGTAACACCTCCTCTACATTTCCACTTCGCTGCACTATGTGAGAATACGTCTGAAAACGGAAATGACGGAAAAATGTCTTCCCTACCATCTGATATTAGAGAAGAAAATGAAAATCAAAATGGCTACCTAATGTAGAGAATGTAGAACCGCTGCCTGGGTTGTACAACCCACAGTTGAAGAGAGAGAGTCCCTTACGCCCAAGAGATAGTACCTCATAATAATAGTTCCATAAAAAAAATCGTAAATCCTTACGGGAACTATGATAATGCGGTATTAAACTATAAACTAATTATTGATGTGATCCAGAACCTCATCTTTATAAGTGTCAACACTGTTAGTGTGTTTGCTTATAAGAATTACGAAACGGCCTTGCCACAGTTTCAATATTTAGTGTGAAAACGTATTGGATTGAATATGTTTGGTCTGTTTACCGTTTACGTTTGCCACGTATGATATTGAACCACGATTTTTTGTCACGCTCACGCAGCTTTCCGTGGTAATATGAGCAATAAAATTTATGGAAATATATGTTCGGGTAACAGCGCTGAAACCGTCTGTGTCTGAAACACGACTTCATTTTCTTAGTTAGACGAAGTGTTTTCATACTTTTCCACGAGGCCGCGCCGCTTGGGGATAGTTCTTATAAAAACTGTAGCCATGAAAGTCTATGTTATCGTATTTAATATATAGCTTAATTAGCCAATGTCCGAAATAGTAACTAGCATTGATAAACTAAGTTATACTAACTAAAATAATTTATGTAAGGTAGATATGAGATGATAGAGATGATGATGGAAAACGTAACATAAATTGATTGATGATATTTATTTGATAATTTGATACATATTTTAACTAAAAGTATTATATCTAATATAACTAGTAGGTTAATCATGATAGTTATGCACATACATCTACCCTATTAGGCGCAGCATTAATTTCTCTACGGTTTTCTAACTAAAAGCCGCTTATTTATCAGATGTGAAAATCTATCGTATTTCATTAAGATATTGACTCGTTTCGTTACCTTTTATATAATTAATTGGTCTTCAAGCTAATCCAGATAATTTCCGTAAGCGCCGTTTACTCTTTGAATAGGTTACCTGCTACAATATTCATATAGCTTTTTCTCTATTTGTACTTGACACGAGTGCCTCACTAGTTTATGGGCCTATTTGCTCCGTGACTTTTACGATAATGCTCAGCCGTTTGTTCTCGTGTGTAGTAGGCAAATAAGGATAGACCACACTTAAAGTGAGGCTTATTTCGCGTTTAAATATTTTGGTTGATGGTACGCTTGTCTTTTGTTTTGTATTTCTTTTAATCGGGCTATATTTACTTAGTGTCATTGATTGCCTCGTTGGTCTAGTGGTCAGCACGCTGGGTACTATCCACGAGGTCCTGGGTTCGAATCCCGGGTCGGGCCTAGAGTGTTTGGGTTTTCCTGTCTTGAAATTACTAAGACACAGCTCCGGAGTCAGGAAGTTGGTGGTGTTAACACTCCCGTGCCTCGGAAAGCACGTTTTAAGCCGTTGATCCTGCGCCTGATCTCTCTACGGTCATGTCGGACTGCCGTCTCACCGAATTATGAGTGTGAAGGAACAGAGAGTGCACCTGTGTATTGCGCACACACTTGTTCACTATAATATGTTGTTGTTTCGGATTCCCATAACACAAGTGCTTTAGCTACTTACTTTGGGATCAGAACAATCTTTGTGATGTTGTCCACATTAATTTATTAATTTAATTTATAATATGTCCCGCGCAGTTGGCTGATCTCTGTTGAGATAGGCCGCCGTAGTCGAAATTCGGCCAGGACGGCATTATTGGGTCAATCTTTAAAGCCAAAAAAAGCAATGTCCGGGGGCAAAAACTACCCATAACGTTTAAAATTTTATATAAAATATTTTTTTCTGTTACTTTAATGTTTAAATTAAATGGGGCACAACAAAAACGGTGTTTATTTTAGCTTAAAACATCTGAAAAAAAACTTCGAAGCCTTGATATTTGATTCCCCTGGGCTGTCCTTTAGTCATTTTTTGAACAAACCATTAAAAATTTACCTATCTATAGTCATAAATTTAGGATTTTTTGTAATTTAAGAGTTAAAGGGTAAGTTGTTTAATGATTTATTAAATACACAAAGTCGGTGCCAATCACTGTTTTTTTTTTTAAAATACTTTGTGTTTGTCCGAGCTCAACAATTGATTCCCTTGGCGCGTCACTAAATGCCACCTGCCTTGCTATTATAAATGTCTACGCTGAAGGCGTGCACATCGGCAAGGTGGCTTTAGTCGCGCTCTGAACATCGCGAGGAGAGGTCGCGTCTCGACGTTTCCAAGCCGGATTTACGAAGGTAAGAATTTGATTCCCCTGGCTTTGTTTCACTAGGTCACTGATTACCCTGGCCACTTTTAAAAATGATTTTTGATGATTAAGAATTTCCTTACTAGGATTAACAGTAGGGTATTTAGAACTATTAATTGTTTTAAAATAATCATTGGCAAAAATCAATCCATTTAAACAAAATCGAAAGAAGATTACCTTTTCTTGACTCCCCTGGCATTGATTCCCCTGGCAAAAAGCTAGGGAAATCAAAGCTTCCTTAATATCATACTATCATAATATTATGATTATGGGTCAAAAATCTGTAACCATTAATATAGCAAAATGAACTTAATAAAACATAGATTCATGTGGTAATAAAGTTTATTCAAAATGACCCCCGCGATTTTAAATACAAGTCTTCAATCTGCGCGGCCAGTCGTCTATCGCAGCACGAACGAGGTTCATGTCAATATCGGCGGCTGCCCTAATCAAGGATGCCTTGAGTGACTCCAAATCAGGGTGAGGCATTGAGCAGGCTTTTTCCTCCAAGTGTTGCCATATCTTGTTAACTAACGGACTCAAATCTGGACTGGAGGAGGGCCAGTCTTCGTGCCGGATGAAGTCGATTTTACGCGCCGCCAGCCAGTCTTGTGTGCTTTTCGCTCTATGAGCTTGCGCAGAATCTTGTTGGAATACCCAGTGCCTGTTATTAAACATGGTATGAGAAACAGGTTTCACAAGGTTCTTGAGGGCTGTATTTTGATACACAACTGCATTCGTTTTTACGCCTTTCACACAAAAATGTACCTCAGTTAAGCCCCAATAAGAGACTCCCAACCAAACCATGAGCGAGGATGGAAAATGACCTCGTTGGACACGCGGAATACGGCTGCTCGCTTCTTCACTGCTGTGTGCGTACACCTACTCATTTTGTTTTTTTGTAGCTCTCTTCCACAGTGAAAATTTTTCAACCGAAAAAAGAATTTCCCGATGCGTTTTTTCCGCGTACCGCTTCAACAAATCGCGGCATCTCTTCAGTCTCAGGTCCATTAAACGAGCGTCCAAACGATGTCTTGTTATTCTTCGATATGCCCTAAGCCCTAAGTCTTCATTTAACACCCTTTTCACCGTGGTCCTGCTTAACCCCATGAAAGGCCAACAGTTTCTGCTTACGTATGGGATTTTTCAGAATGCGCGCCTTCCCAGCTTATATCACTTTTGGAGTCCTAACAGAGCGAGGGTGACCACTTTTTGACCTGTCATCTACACTAGAGTCTTCATTGTATCGTTTTATGGTACGATAAACGAATCTTTTGGTTATATCCAAAATTTTTCAGTAAGTCGAAAATCTGAATTGGCGCGTAACCGCAACGATGCAACGCAATAACCGCGACATGGTCTTCTTTAAGTGCCCACTCCATATTCAAAAATGAGGAAAATTCTAAAAAGTACACATTTTTATTTTCATGAATAATTCTAAATTCGAATTCAATAAACTTTTTTGTGGCCAGCATTCTAAATTCAAAAGTTTTTATTGTGTGAGAGAACTTATGACCTGACTATGTATATAATCCTAGCGGCCGCCAGCGAATTCGTCCGCGTGGCCTCTCGGGGTGGAATTTAAAAAAATCCTCTCTTAGTTTTTCCTTACACTCTCAAAGTAACATGAATGCCAGATTTCAGCTTCTTGCGTTCAGTAGTTTCGGCTGTGCATTGTCTGTCAGTCAGTCACTCAGTATCGGAAGAGTTTTATAATGTAGATATTTGATTAAAATTGAATTTAAATAAACGATTATTCTATACAACATGTTTTATTTTGATTCCCCTGGCATCAAAATTTTAAAGTCATATATCTTTATATCTAAACATGTGACAGTGATGCCTATTTGTGAAATATGTTTACAATGATGTGATGTGTAGCCTTTTTTTAGTAATAATTTAAACTCTTAAGTTTTAAAAAGTGCCAGGGGAATCAACCGAATACGCCCAATTTCAAGATTGACCCTATTATTTAGTGTCATTAATACTACCCCGCACGAGCACGGCATAGTTCTTTTTACGAGTAGGTATTTGGCGGTACAAGAATTATTGGTGTCATATTACTACTCCGCACGAGAACGGCTTAATTCATTTATTGATTCGCAGTACAAAATCATGAAAATAGGGTAGATACTATTAAGTAGGTAAGTATTTTGCACAATAACTTTATAAACCGACTTCATAATGTTAGAGGTTATATGTCCGACTAGTATGTTGTTTTTTAAGTGTTTTTAATATAGTGTACAATATGACAAAACCACTATACACTACAATACGGCTACAAAATAGGAGTAGGTACTTCGTTGTTAGAGTAACAATCACCTACCTACCCACTCTGAAATATTGCTGGTTTCTAAATTCTGGGGTATCCATCTTGAGACTGATTTTATCTGAAACCCCTGGAATGTGATTTTCCTTTTCAGCGCTTTCAATTACTTAGTAATATTGATAGTATCATTCATCTACCCATCAGAAATGTATGAGCCTGTCCTAGATTATCTTTGGATTACCTTGAGCTTAGGTCGTGGACGGATTTCTCTTTGTTATAATTCGGTAATGAGAACTAAATCCTTTTATTTTATGTGTGTGTAAGTACTAATCAGCTGTTGCTACTAATAGTAAGTAAAAGTAAAATGTTTAAAAAACCTTATCTGTCCTATCAGTGATCCTAAAAGGGTTCCATTTTTCCTTTAGAGGTACGGAACTATAAATATAATTTTCTTACAAAAAAATAATTTCGGACCAAAGAAGACTTCTAGAGGTAATTTGTTCGTCAAGACCCTAGACCCTCAAGAATAAATAAGAATCCTCAACGTAACGAGATTCGTTCTTCATCAATTTGGACGCCCTTCCCGTCAGCGATTGTTAAGAAATTCTACATGTTTATTGCGATAAGAAAACAATCTTTCCTCTTTCCTTCAATATCCTTGGAGTTGGGTGACTGTCACTGCTTTGCTTCATCAATCTTGATTACCTTCATCTGTCATTTGTGCTTTAAAAACGATTACCTATGTAGCTATTACTTTAAACTGTTTCTTTTAAAATCTTATAGGTACTTAAAAGTAGTCTAACTGCCGCACTTAGAGAGATCAAATTTAATATAAATGTAATTAAGTCTCGGTCTGTCACTTTCTTTGCCAATGAAATGGAAAAGGACTGCATGAGACTTCATGAGCGATTTACTTTAATTGACGTCTTTAGGTACGGCAGTTAGATCCTACCTTTTTGTAAGAATTTTTGGTCATTTGAATAGTCAAATCCTTCTTCATAGTAATAAAGGCACCAGCGTGTGTGATATCGTATTTGCGCTGAGTATGGTCCTTTCTATCTTTGAACATTTGACTGGACGTTAGTTTAATACACAGAAATTCCTAGAATTCTCATTTAAAAATAGCTATGTTCATATTCAGTTCATCGACCCCGTGACTCCTGTGTCATTAAAACAGCGAACTTTTGGATGCCAAAGTCGTGTCCAACGTAAGTATTCCACGCACGTCTTTCACCGAAATTGTAATCACCGGCGCCCTACATTTTTCCACTCGCTATTTCTCTGTCAGCTGTAGGTACGAGAACCTACCTATGTGATACGAAAAAGAAATTCTTATTTCTTTCTAATATTTAGCTCAGTTGAGGCTACAGTCGATGCGAGTCACCACTCTCTCGAAATATGGAATTCATAACTACTTAACTTAAAACCAAACCAACACCTAATGAGCATTAATCTCAGATCGTCATCTACTAATTTGTTTTGATTAATGAAAATCAAGCTGTTTTGCACAAATACTCAAAGTAAAAAAAGTAAGATTGTGAAAGTCTAGGCTTTGAATACGTTACGTTAGTATCTACCTACATACCTAGTTATTGCCTTGCTAACTACATATGTCGCATTAAAATGCAGGATTTTGTAATAAGTAAAATGCAACAGAGTTTGTTGCAATCCCAGATGATATCATTGCAATGAAATACGACCGGTCTGAAAGCGAAATCCATTATCAATACGGCTTTTGTTAATCCGCAAAGTATAATTTGTTGCTGATAGCTGATACTCGTATGAAAAGAAAGAAAGAAAATACATTTATTAATGAATGGACATCACATAACACACGTCATGAATACACCGAAGTTTACTCTGGTCGTTAGGGAATCGCTGCTTTTCATTCTTCAGTACAGTTTAAGCGCTCACTTCGCTTTGTTTTGCTGTCTTTGGGTAAGGACTAGTTATTAATAAACTAAGAGGTCCAGCTTTTAGACGGCACAAATGTTGAATTTCCCATACAAACGTTAACATCCCATGCCACTTCCTTCATGTTTTTATTGTAACTTAAAGAACTTATGTACTTTTCCATGTTTCCCACATTATGTCTTTTCAGAGTTGACATCGAGTTATAATATTATGTAAACTATGTTCCTATGTTTCCTGAAAGTGTGCAATGAACTTACATTAAATTAGATAGGTACCTACTTAACTTACTTAAAAACAACCAAATCCTTATTTGTCGCCAAATATATCCATGATTTACGTGGTAGTACTCAACCAGACCATCCATTATTACTTAAAACTACTTGATCATTCTAGCGTTATCCCGGTTGTGCACTCGCACGTGAAGGCCCAGGGTTTGCTGACCATGATCCAAGATGTGGCAGATCAGGTAGTTACAGTGGAGCGACGGCCATCTGACCTCCGTAACCCTGTAAAGGGGAACCTAACCAGTTTTAGATCTTGGTTACACATTCAGTTGCCTGAATGTGCAGGTTTTCTCACGATGTTTTCCCTCACCGTAAGAGCATCGGCTAGTAAAACAACTAATGTACATAACTCAGAAAAAGTCATTGGTACATGGCGGCACGTGGGATCGAACCCTGCTCGACCCGCATGAGAGGCAACCCGCTAGCCACTGCGCCACCGACGCTCTTAAACTTAGCCTACTTGATATTCTCATAATATTAAAATATAAGCTCCATTCTTGTACCACAAATCCAACATGGAAACTCTGGGCTAATTTACAAGATTTATTCACGAAGTTTCATATTTTGATGTTAATTAAACTTTAAAGAAGGTTCCTCTGTGGAATTTACAAGAGGCTTCAGCCCGGGATGTGGTGAGATAAATTCGTTAAATATAAACTGCTGTAGGATTTTAGAGATGACGGGAGTTTCCAAGAACATTACAGAAAACTACTAAGTAAGTAATACGTTTATATTACAAAGTTTCGCTTCTCGTTTGAAATGTTGTAAGCTCTCACTCAAAGTAATGTACTAAGTATACTTAAGTACCACCTAAGAAACTATACACTAGGTGTTACAAAAACTCGTTAGTAGTGAAGGGAGCTACTCAGAATCGGTAACTAATCAACTTTTTCTTAAAAACATAGAACGAAGAACGCCAATTTTTTTTTGACTTACCATACTAAATCGATAGTACGTGACCCATCTGATTTCTATGGAGTCAATTTTTTTTGGCATATTTCGACCCATGTTTCTAAGAGAAAGTTGTTTAGTTGCTGATACTGAGTAGCTCCATTCAGTTCTAACGGGTAGTTTTGTAACACCTTGTATAGCTTCCTGAGTAGAACTTTGTATTCTGCTTGAGCAAGTTCTTGAGTGCTCAGGTACAGGTGCGTACGAGTATTATTGAATAAAAATACTTCTATCTCTAAATAAATAGTAACAGCATTCTTCGATCAAAGTTTAAGTAGGTCTTATTTTCATTCTTAACCAAATAACCTTCAGTAACAGTGTCATAGCTCGTCCCAATTCTTCCCTATTTAGCATTCTTGTCTTCATTGAACACTAAGTACCTATGTGGGTAAATCTGGGCAAGAATTGTTATTAGTCTGTGAGGCAGGTACAGATGCTAATTAGACTGTGTCAAAATAGGTACACCAAGAGTAATTTAGGTAAAGTTCTTTTTTCATTGCTTGTCCAATATTGTAAACAATTTTGACATTCCTTTTTAACGAAATTATTCATTTAAAAATAAGTTATACACAAAATTACATCGTAATATGGTAGTTTATCGTTTAATATATATATGCAGCTTTATTGAGCTATTAGTATTTTTTTCACCAGTATTAGTTTTAAAAGTCATAAAAAGTCCGTCGGTCTCTTGCCTCTATCAACGTGCCGGCTTTACTCGAGCCGAACGGTATCGCGCGTGATGATGGCAAGAGACCAGACGGGATGTCACTTGTTCCTTGGCGGATGGGTCGGGCTCTTGTGTGGGACGCTACCTGTGTCGACACACTTGCAGCCTCTCATCTGCCTGGGACAAGTCGTGATGCTGGTTTGGCTGCGACAAGTGCCGAAAACTTTAAAAAAATAAGTACAGGCAGATCGACTCCCGGTACCACTTTGTACCGTTTGGAGTCGAAACACTGGGTTCGTGGGGTGCCAACGCTATCTCTTTTTTCAAAGAGATTTCCAAGAGGCTAGTTGACATCAGTGGTGACCTAAGAGCTGGCAGCTACCTTTTCAGCGTATAAGCATCGCTATCCAGCGCGGTAATGCTGCCAGCATCCTGGGAACCTTACTAAAAGGACCCTTTTTATAATTTTTGTTTTTGTATTGTATTAAATAATTTATCTTAATTTTTATTAATAAGTTGTACATATAAAAAGATAATTTACAATGTTTGACACGCAAATAAAAACGGACTTTACTAGCACATGAGAACGAATAGAATTGTGTGTTGTGTCTTTTTCTCTAAAAGAGGAGCGTTTACTGACTCTTAGCTAAAGTAGAAATGTTTGTTAAGCCGATCCTGATAGGTACTTACCTACAACACGACTACTGATAAGTATTACAATTCAGTCAACATTAAAAATTAATGCTAAAATATGCACTATCGTTTTACTTTAACCTTGTACCCTTATAACAAGAGCCAGTATTTATCAATATTTTCTAGCAGGCATTTTTGGAGTGGACTGTGCCTACATGTTTGATACAGAATCAATGCGGTACTCGATCCCAGGGGGCGCTTGCTATGCCTTAGTGCTTTTACGTGTTTGCCCAAAGACTGCGTATTCTTGTATTTACCCTTTTCGCGAAAATATGAAGCATTTTATTTTGTTAACCTATTTAGGATTATACGCTTCTGTGCTGTATAAGAATTTTGTGCATATAAATAATCAGATTTGTTTTTTAGATAGGAAGAGCTAAGGTAATACAAATCACAATTTTACTACTTATATGTTCTAATTTTTATCAATGATTAATACTGAAATAGCAGAAACATATCGAAAGCTTTATAAGTTCATACATAATAAATAATAAGATATTGTTCTGAGATAATAAAGTACATGTACTATAACGCCTACATAATGGTAATGTACTAATGGAACATCTACTTATTTGTGTTTTTTCTGTAGTGTGTTGTGCCAAATAAATGTTTCTTATTCTTATTTCGATGTATTCTAGAGAAAGATAAAGTAATTGCCTGTCTTGTTTCTGTATACCAAAAATGTTATTTCCAACGTAATAATAGGCCATATCACATTAGAGCTATGTACTTGTCACCGTTCTGACGTTGGATTTATCCCGGGGGATCCCCTCTCTCATTCGCACGGCCGCGTCACGTAGGGTAGGGCTGAACATTTCGGAAACTTTTCACATGTCAGATAAAACGTATGAGTAGTAAAAGCCTTGCTTGGTGTAATGGTGTCACACAATGCAAAAAAAAAGATAATTTAAAGTAGTCTGGCGTACCACTGTAGAGTCCGTGGATAGGCCCCCTCAACTGTGAGGTGGTTTTGCCGACTTTTTATCAACAAAGAAAATAAATTATCAAATTCTTGGATAAATCATCCAACAAGACAAGCCAGACGGCAGTTTAGTAGGAACCATTTTGGGCAATAATTAGTCATGTATTATCTACAGTTAGATAAATAAATAAATAACAACACGGGAAAGTAAAAAGTTTTTATTTCATTCATACATTTCACAAACTGAGGTGGTAAATTGTTTATTTTGTACATAACACTTACAGGCAATGAACCACAGTAAAGCTAAATCCCTTCCTTTTCCTTTCTCTTCTTACTTACTACTCGTACATATAAAAACCTAACCTTAAGACCGCAATTTTAAGTACATTATATACACAATGCTTTTACCATAAAAGAGTGTAATATTTCTCTACGTCATTGCACGTAGGAAAATGCCCAAAGGTTACCTCTGGAACACCTTTTATTCGCGCACCGCTGTTTTTATGGCCACACATGCTGCTTGGGATACGGATCACGCGCTCGCCCCGGATTTAGTGGACTTTTATTAGACGGGCGGTGAAACAGGGCTGTCTATCAATATTCTTTTAGGGTCCCATTCCTACTTCGACAGAAAAATGGGAACAGTTATGGTGACTCTTAGCCTTGCGAAAATTTTGACTAACACAAAATCGTGATTATAAAACTACCGAGCAAGTGCGGTTCAGACTCGCTCACTGTAGGTTCCGTAGAAATTTGTGTAATTTAAAAAAAGTGTAACCACAAATTGGCGTGGCACAAGTGTAACCACTTATTTTTTTACCTTAGTTTGTGTTATAAGAATTTGTTTTACACCAAATTACATTAATCTAGGTCTACGTTGAGGTGCTTGTGGCGCAGTGGCGGCAGCGCTTTGGCAGTGATACCAAAAGTTAAGCAACCACGGCGCGGTCGTGATTGGATGGGTGACCATTCCGACCATTAAACTGACGACCATGACAAGCATCTCCGTGCTTCGGAAGGCACGTTAAGCAGTTGGTCCCGGCTAATATCTCTTGGTATTAGTCGTTAAGCCTAGTCAGAGGCCCTAGGGCGGCTTGATAACATCTGACAGTAAGGTTTGTCACTTGCCTTACAGACACCCCTCCACCAATCCGCACTGAGCCCGCGTGGTGGAGTATGGCTCGTTCCTCCTCATAGTTGAGGTGAGGCCTTTTCCCAGCAGTGGGATCTAATAGGCTGACTTAGGTCTACGTCCGTCCTAACATAATAAACAAGGAAACTTGTAAAAATAAATCAAAAAGTAGCTCATTCTCACTTAAAGTCGAAAGTAAATTGATCACATCCAATCAAGAAGTTGCAAATGCCTTTGAGTCATTTTTTTCTAATATTGCACCTTAAACTACTAAAGAACTTGCATCTTCTTCAGAACTTGCGGAATCGATTCTCAAGTCCAATGTCGACCAGTGCGATTCTCCACTGCACTTTAGGCATGTCAGTCCCGAAGTAATTACAAAAACATTTCTAGATTTAAATATGAAGAAGACTGAGGATCTATGGGGACTATCTGTGTATATTATAAAATCAATTATCAACACAATAGCTCCTCAATTAGCAATAATTTTTAACAAGTGCATTGATGATGGCCAGTTTCAAAGCCTAATGAAATTTAGTAAAATTATACCGCTATTTAAATCCAGCGAAAAAAGTGACCCCTCTAATTTTAGACCAATATCGATTCTTCCGTTCCTCAGTAAAATATTTGAAAGGGTAATATTCAATCAACTACTAGCACATCTTTCTTTAAACCATCTACTACACGGAAAACAATTTGGTTTCACTAAAGGTAGAAGTACTGCTGATGCGGGGGTTGCTCTATTAAAACATATCTTTGATGCCTATGATAATAGACAAGATGCTTTAGGTATTTTCTGTGATCTTTCAAAAGCTTTTGATTGTGTAGAACATAAAACTTTATTGAAAAAATTAAGACATTATGGGGCTTCAATGAATGCAATAAATCTACTTGAATCTTACCTAACAAGTAGAACACAAAAAGTATGCATCAATGGGGTTGAGTCTTCTGGAGTACCTCTGACCATGGGTGTGCCCCAGGGATCGATATTGGGACCTTTATTGTTTTTAATTTATATAAATGACCTTCCACACTTTGTGGAAGATCTTTGTGATATAGTATTATTTGCTGATGATACTTCACTTATATTCAAAATTCCTAGGGGGAAAGATACTTTTGACGATGTAAATAATACTCTTTCACAAGTATTGCATTGGTTTACCGTTAACAACCTTTTGCTTAACGGGAATAAGACTAAATGTGTTAAGTTTACGATGCCTAATGTCAGACAGGCCTCAACAGATGTTTTGATAAAAGACAAACTGCTAAATATTATAAATTCAACATTTTTAAGAATTACTTTAGATTCAAAACTACAATGGGGTCCTCATATCGTGGCCTTGTCAGGAAGACTTAGTTCAGCTGCTTTTGCTGTAAAAAAGATACGGCGCTTGACTGATGTTGAAAAGGCCAGACTAGTCTATTTTAGTTATTTTCACAGCTTGATGTCGTACGGTATTTTACTATGGGGCTCAGCTGCTGATATAGAATCAATTTTTGTACTACAAAAAAGAGCCGTACGTGCTATTTATAACCTCAAACCTCAAGATTCATTGAAAGTTTTTTTTAAAGAAATAAGGACTACAATATATTTATGAAAATATTATGTATGTGCGTAAAAACTTGCATTTATTTACAAAGAAAAGTGATACGCATAATTTTAACACTAGAAATAAAAATAAGCTTGCTATTCCACAATTCAGGCTTCAAAAAGTTGGTCATTCTTTCATGGGAAAATGTGTCAATTACTTTAACAAATTACCGAAAAATATTGTAGAATTACCAATTAACAAATTCAAATCATTTATTAAGGATACCCTAATGACAAAAGGTTATTATAAAGTAGACGATTATTTGAATGATGTAAACGTGTGGACCAGCTCGCACTAGTACAATTTCTGTATTTAAACATTATTTTTAAAAGAGGCTTTGACAATAGTGACTGAGTTGATTTGCGCTGCTTCTTCTCAGCACTAGCCCACAATTTGTCCCGAAGCAGTGGTAGGGCTTAAAAAATAATATGTTGGGACGTGTATAAGTGCCCCCTGTGGGCCTACATACATAAATAAATGACATGTTTTTAATTCACGCGTACTTAGAGGTCCTTTTTTAACAATTCAGTGATCATCAAGACATTTTTTCTATTAAATTTTGTTTTTAACTGCAATTTGATACTTGCAAATTATTTACATAAATACTTCCATTTATAGACTTATATGTATCTTATACTAGAGGTCGTTGCTTCCATTACATGTCTGTACACATAATATTCAAATAATTTGGTTTTGTTATTTGGTCAATGATTTCGACGAAATATTTATAACTAAGATAAATAGCGCCATCTATCAACACACAATTTTATTTCATTTTATTAAGAAAACCAATAGCTTTACAAATTGTTTAACCTAAGAATATTTCTACGTTAGTACAGCCAATGACAGGTTTCCCTTGAGTTAACAAAGTGACAATGTAACATTTTTTTTTTTACTAAGTAGGTAATATACTTATTACGTAACTATTATTAGGTACCTACCAGAGGAGTTCATGCATGCCGTCAATGTTATGAGAACAAAAGTAGAATACACTCTGTTTGTTTGACAAAAAAAGTTAAATAAACAGATGATACTTATCTACATCTTTACATAGTATAAAACAAAGTTGCTCCCGCTGTCT
Source organism: Pyrausta nigrata (assembly GCA_949316185.1). Taxonomy (NCBI): domain Eukaryota; kingdom Metazoa; phylum Arthropoda; class Insecta; order Lepidoptera; family Crambidae; genus Pyrausta; species Pyrausta nigrata. Next base: position 14,577,386 of record OX438943.1, read on the forward strand.
GTTCGCTTAGGTTTTTTAAACTTTGCGACTGACATTAATGATGTTTTCCAGCAATAGATAGCGTGATTCGAGATGAAGGTTTATGTGTGTGTGTAAAATATGCATATATACATACATATTGCACCCGTAAGCCCGACTTACACAAACACAGGTTAATCCCTAACCCAAGAATAGTTCATACAAAAATGTCAAGGTTAAGGGGTTAACCCGGGGTTAGCGCCATGGTGCAAGTGGGCCTAAGAAATATTTAATTAGACTCTGTTAAGTTTTTTTTACCTACTGTGTGTTAGTAATTTCGTGTACGATAAAGAGTATCTATCTTCCTATCAATCTGTCTGTTAGACTAGTAGGTAGCCAATATTATTGTGAGCCTTTGATGACACTTGTGACCTTTTTTTTGAAAGTTGCTCAAACAAAATAAATCCACCTCGCTAAAATTTCCGTTATATAATCGAGGCAGTCTAACCATTACAGAATTAGAACCGTATTGGCCTTTGGGTACGGAACCCTAAAAATAGTTTCAAAAATTACGCCCATACGCTCGTACTAATCAACATAGGTTCAACGTAATACGAGGGTCAAACTGAAAGTTCTTAGAACTGGCCACTTATAAACAATATAATAAAAAAAATATTTTAAAATTTGAAAATAGAACTCTTTGCCAATATTACTGAGTATATATTTCATTCATTTGTCATTTGTTTTACGACTTGGCGGCAAATTGAAAATTGTCTGTGTCACGTCAAAATGAATTTAACACGAGAAAATTTTCGTGCAATGATTTTTTATGACTTTCGATGTCATTTAAGTCAACAAGAAAGTTATGATAGACTACGATTGGCCTTTCACGATGAAGCCCCATCTCGTGCGACTGTTTACAACTGGTTTAATGAGCTTAAACGTGGTCGCACTAATCTCACTGATGATGTACGTGAGGGACGGCCTTCTACGGCGACGTCTGAAAATAACATCTGTGTTGTGCGGCGTATGATAGAGACTGACAAAAGAGTGACCTATCAGCAGATTCGGACAAGCTTAGGCATCGGTATGAGTCAAGTGCACAAAATCCTCCACGAACATTTAGCGGTCAGGAAGCTTTGCGCCCGGTGGATACCTCATAATTTGACTAAGGCTCAAAAACTCCATCGTGTGGATTGGTGCCGTAAAATGATTGAAAGATTTAACGGAGGTGACTCAAATGCTGTGTTCGACATACTAACAGGTGACGAAAGCTGGATTTACTGTTATGATCCTGAAACCAAAAGACAATCTGCTCAGTGGGTGTTTCCTTTCGAGGAGTTGCCAACTAAAGTGAAGAGAGATCGAAGTGCGGGAAAAAAAATGGTGGCCTCGTTCTTTGGAAGGATAGGTCATTTCGCAACAATTGTGTTAGAGGATCAAAAAACAGTTTCTGCAGAATGGTACACTACCAATTGTTTGCCACTTGTCTTGGAAAAAGTTCGAGAGAAACGACCTCGCAGTAGGATCCTCCTTCACCACGACAACGCCTCGTCGCACACCGCCAAGCGAACGATCGACTATTTGGCGACATCAAACGTTGAATTACTGGGTCACCCGCCGTATAGCCCCGACCTCGCGCCTTGTGATTTTTATTTATTTCCAAAAATTAAAGAAAAACTTAAAGGAAAGCGGTTTATGAATGCTGAAGAAGCGGTGGCTGCGTATCGCGATGCCATTGAAGAGACCCCTAAGGACGAGTGGGCAAAGTGCTTTTCCCAGTGGTTCCATCGCATGCAGCGGTGTATTGACGTCACTGGACAATATTTTGAAAAGATATAATAAAACTAATAACTGGCTAATGTAATCAGTTTTTGATTTTCTAAGAACTTTCAGTTTGACCCTCGTATGGCCTGCTACGACGCGTTTTAGAGCGCTACGAAATCCGTAGATTTAGCTACGAGAATATTGTAGTTCAGTGTCACGAAATTCTGCGCTCGTAGTATGAAAAGCTATAAAGATTTGCTTCATAATTATATCCAATGAGATACGAATACTGCATTTTATATGCGATTTTCCAGATCCTGCAATATCCTTGAAAAAGATAAAATATTGAAGATAATTTCCTTATGTTTTCTCCGTATAAAAGACTTTTGCTAGGCCGTAAACAGACATTTACGCTAATCCCAGAGGGGTGAGATCAAGATGTATAGTAAATAATAGTGATGTACGAGCGTCTGCCAGCCGCCGCGGCGCCAACGGAATCAATGGAGGCCGGGCCGCTCTGTTTTTGGAAATAGTTATTTGTGTTTACTGACAAAATGTTAATTCTGTTAAGATAATTTGTAACGATAATTTAAAAAGGAAATTAGTGTCGGTAGCATGAAATAAAAAAAGCTTTGTAAACTCAAAGTTTAAGGATTGCAATGTGTTTCTATATTATTATAGAAAATGTTTGTACTTACATAGATAAAATAAATTACTACGGTTCTAACTACAAGGTGTTCTGCAAATTAGTACTAATTATAGTATTGACAAAATGAGATAAAAACAAACAAATAAAAAAATTCCTACGTCGTAAATAATTATCTAAAATCAACAGGTAAATGTAATTCCCGAGAAACACAATACATTCTCGTTGCCATGTTGTATCCAATGTTAGATTTCAATTTTGTTGCGACTCAGAAGGAAATTACAAAGTTTGTGGTTTTCAGTTTGTAGTTTCATTTCCCTTGTACGTCTTGAATGTGGGGTAGGCGGTACTTTCGCGTGGAGATATAAGCAAATTGTGGTTGGCTTTGTGCTAGAATATAGAAGGTTAAGGGTTAATAAATAAATTAAGATTGAAACACAAATAAACTATTTCATACTAAACAAAAGTAATTGTGATGTCGTATTTCAAAAAATATTAATAAACAACAAATATTACGAGCTTTGGGTTTCTTTTGTTGGATGTTATTCAGGGTATCAAATTCAATTATCTTAGTTATAGCCCAAGTAAGTATAATCCACAAAATAGGGCCTCCATTTTTTATCAAAGGTCAAGGGTCTCAAATAAAAAAGGAAAATAGAAAACTCAGCACATGCTCCTAAACATAACCAAAATAATTATAACACGCATCATGACATCAGTAAGAAAGAAAATCTTCGGTTAAAATTAGGTTAACATACAAAAAAGGAGGGTGTAGAAAATGAAAACGCCAGCAGTGATTTGTGTTTACCCAACTTCAAATTGGCTGTAGGGTTCTGCCTAAAGCTATCTCGCCGAAAAAGGTGGGACACTTGTTTTTACTGGCTTACTTGTGCGAGGAATAAATCACGTGGGCCAGGTCATATATCGTGCGAGAAAAGTTTCTCTCATCAAATTTAAGAGGCCTGGATTCTGGAAGACTACATTTATTCAGGATTGGAAGGGAAGCTAAATCAAATGATTTGATCATAACCTAATCCCATATTGTGATTTTATATACACGACGTCACCTTCAACAAGTGTTTTTTGAAGATAGGTGATGTAACTAGTTCCCTAATATCGTGCTTTATCTACTCTAGTTGTAAAACCATCAGAAGACTTGTGATTTTTAATAAGAAAGTAATGTTTGGTATTTATTTTCCTTTTGTCTGATTGAAACAAAAACATTTTTGTAGCGCTAGCATGACACTGCAAGTTGCTATTTTAATCAAACAACTAAGCAACTATCTCGTACTAAAAATTAAAGTGTTAAAACAATAATAATTACTTACGTAACAATACCTCGCCAACTTCATTAGCCGAGTTCTGTCCGCTCCGACTTGGTAATAAATTATTAAAACACTCAAAGCGTTTCAGGTTACGCAATTCGGCTAGGCACCAGTCTCATTGCTGATAAGCGAGAAATAAGTACCTAGTTATTTTATCTGTTCCGTAAAATGGACCTTGACTTTTTGAAGCTTCAACTTACCCGGCTTTATAATTAGTAGGCGGTAAAAATGCAACCATCAGATACGCCCCCCACCCTCCTAGCCTTCAGTGGCCTCTAGACAAGATGCAATTTAATCTACAGCGAAGTTCGCGATCGATAAAATTGTATGAAACTGACACAAGCCGTCCAAACATCTCGTGACTTGCATACATATTTTTTCATTTCATTAGGTCTAGGGGGCCAAGAATTACCAAGTTGAGATTACCAAGTTGAGACTAGATAAAAACTGGACTGCCGATAGAGCAGTAAAGTGCCCCACTTTAGGTCTTTCACTTAGGCTCTATCGGCAGTCCAGTCCTAGACCGTGCCTAGCTTGCTGGAGACATTTCTACAATAAAAGCAAGTGCGAGTCGAATTCGCACACTATGGGTTCTGGACAAATAAAGGTTTTTGTTTTGTACGATGTAAGCACTTTGCGGTTACATCGTTTATCCTTGACTTGTGCTGTAAGATCTTCATTCTTGGCAAATTTCATGATTCTACTAGCAAGGTTCGTCGATCGCGCTAAATGCGTGTTGAGTGATAATGATTTTACTCATAAGAATTTTATATGAGAAAATAGTTGTTTGCTATCGCTGCCTGGCCAGTGGGACAGCTGCCTTACTCGTGTCCCAAAAGCTCGCTTGTAAACTCACGTAACATACGCAATTAGGGCTGACACGCCCGAATACTACAATTTCAGGTAATCGCGATAATTTAACACATGTGTTTAGAAGACAGATGTTTAAACATTTGTGCTAGGTAAGTGCTTTCTGATTAATTTCGTTGTACTAAGACTGTAGCTTTCTCCTAGGATTATATTAATCTTCTGTGGATGGAATTCGAGGCCAAGCTTAATCCTTAGTTTGCAGTTGTGGGAAAATGTATAAATCGCTATAGGTATAACTTAGCAAATAGCGTTCTTAGGTTACAGTTAACGATAGGTGACATCCTTAAAACAATATTTGTAAAACTTTTGAAAGGTCATAAGCTACGAGCATGGAAAAGCCATTAGAACTCCTAATGAGTTTTATTTCATATCAAGGTATAACTCATTTGCGTTAGTAATTCAATTAACTGCCTTTCTGCTTGGTTATTAGTGTTGTTTGCGTAGAAGAGTTTACCCACGATCATTAACGGAAATACAAATTACTTTTCGTGGTCATTTTAAAACCATTAGTTATTGTTTGCAAGTTATTACAGAATTTATTATATTAATGCTAAACTAATTAATGCTATAAGCATCATTCAGTACTCTAAAAAAAATCTAACTTAAATGCCAGCACAAACTTAACTGTAACTAAAATTTTTACAAGTACTAATGACTCGGTTCAGGTTTCAAATTTTATAACTTAGATGTTAACCTGCAAAAATATTCTCCAACAAAACACGAGTTATAAATTATGTTAACTCAAAGATATATCGATTTAAGTGTACCTACGTAACATATTTTGTTTCTTGTCCATAGTTCTTTGTATATAATTTCTGGGCTCTTAAAATACCGATTATCTACCATTTTCATGAGCCTTATGACATGCACGTATATATTCATGGCATGTTAAAAACGAAAGCTCTATCAAATGGTTTTGGAATCAATCCATCATTATCGCACCTAGCGTGGTTTACATATTTTATTCAGGCGCACACCACACGAAATAATAACGGTTATTTAGCGGCCAAGCCATATATCTACATATATGTATAATACCAACGTGTTGATTCAGATAAGGTTGTTACAGGTATCTGTATCGGTTATTAAAACGCAGGAAAGTAAATAATCTATTCAAAGCATAAAGTTTCGAGGTCTGCAACTCTATAGTTTAACTTTTAATTGGTAGATAGTTTAGTCAACTTCTTAATCCGGTCTGGTATGAAGTAGGTATGCAAGTGCGCACATTACAACAATAAGTGGAAAAAGAATTCTTTTCCTACTGATTAAGTAGCCGACCAAAACTTTCGGCTAATAGAAAGTCCCTAGTCTAAAAAAAACCAATTTTTCCGCTGAGACACTGATTTACGTGCTCCAAATAAGAAGGCAAGACAAGCAATAATTTAGTAAGTAGGTGTGTGCTTTATCTCTTACTCATCATCGAAAAATGAAAACCCAAGATGAATATGATAGAGATGGATTTTTGTAATTTTATTGTTGTCCATCCGAGATATTTTTTTTAAATACAATATATCTAGTAATTTTTGCAGAAGGAGTATTCTGATTTTAAATCCAATCGATCCCATCCCTGAATCCAAGTGTGGTCATTATTCTACTTTTCATGAAACCATTATGTATGGTTTATAACTCTAAAAGCTGTTTTGTTCGGACCAAAACGTGGGAACGGCATGCAGTTAGTTCCAAGTTGGTTATTTTTGTGTCTTATTTTATTGTTGAAATTATTTGTACTTTAGTTGAATTGCTATAAACAGTAAAATAGTTATATAAATAAGTTAATTCTTACTGTAATATATTCTAGTATGCGTAGGTATATCCCATTGCCACATGAAGATACACTTAAAGAAATAATAATAAGTCAGCACTTATGACAAAAATAAAATAATTATCAGGTTGTATGCATCTAAATTTAAATTTAACAAGAAGAAATACTCGTAAATGTTTCCTTGACGTGGTTGCTCATATCAATATCGACATCGTCCTGTGAGACACGAAAAGTACCTCGTTCTGCCAAATACCTACCTTCTATTGGCATTACCATATGGATGAATTGTAAAACGTAGTTGGCTACTTATAAGTCAATTAAAAATACTACCTAAATGCCGACCGACGACGGGACTGTACAGATTGCTTTTAAGGCATTTTCAATAAACCACAAGATCTCCATTTAGATAGGAAAACGATTCTAATTAAGGAAATCGGGGCTTAGAAACGTTGCGTGTTATATGGTGAAATTGCCTTAGTGATTATCTATTTCATTGGAAACTTTAAGCGAATTATTGAAGCATGATGATAAATAATTACTGGTTAATTTAAATAGGATTTTTTTTCTTTTGTCTAAATCATTAGTATTCACATTTTAAATAATTATTAATTTGGGTTTGGATTCGATCTTTAATTTATCTATAAAACTGAAAAACCGACGCGTCTGTACATTGAGTATTTTTACCAAAAACTAATTGAGAGTGATGTTAAAATAGTAACAGAATAGGAATCTACAAGTTTTAATTTTTTTGTCTGTTTGTACAAGCTAATCTCTGAAACTACTGAACGGGTTTGAAGCAAACTTTTTTTATTATGTAGCTATTGAGTCTGGGCAAATACTAGGCTATAACTTATTTTGAAGATTTCGAAGTACCTGACGTGGAACCTTAGCAGTACACTTAAATTAAGAGAGATATGAAAGCAGCGCCTTAAGAAAAGTTAGTTAGCATGATGAGCATTTTCTATTGAGGTACACAAATTGAAGGTCTGGAGCAACTGATATGGGACCCTAGCAGTTCAGCTCAACTATAAGAGATATAAATAGAGTGCCTTAGAGAAAATTGTTTAGAGTGATAAGCACTTTCTATTGACGTACATAAATTGAAGGTCTAGAGCAACTGATATAGAACCCTAGCAGCTCGGCTCAACTTTAAGAGATATGAACAGAGCGCCTTAAGGAACATTGTTCAACGTGATGAGCATTTTCTATTGACGTACACATATTGAAGGTCTGGAGCAACTGATATAGAACCCTAGCAGCTCGGCTCAACTATAAGAGATATAAATAGAGCGCCTTAGGGAAAATAGTTCAGCGTGATGAGCATTTTCTATGGACGTACACAAATTGAAGGTCTGGAGCAACTGATATAGAACCCTAGCAGCTCGGCTCAACTATAAGAGACATAAATAGAGCGCCTTAGGGAACATTGTAAAGCGTGATGAGCATTTTCTATTGAAGTACACAAATTGACGTTCTTGAGCAACTGATATAGAACCCGAGCAGCTCAGCTCAACTATAAGAGATATGAATAGAGTGCCGTAGGGAACATTGTTCAGCGTGATGAGCATTTTCTATTGACTTACACAAATTGCAGCTGGAGCAATTAAATTTAATTTAAAAAAAAAAATTCAATAGGCAGACATTTGACCGCAATCTCACCTGCTGGTAAGCGACGATGCGGCCGATGATGGGACATGTCTGTCTAGAAGCAGCCTATTCACTCTTTTCTTAAAGGAATCCAAATCGTAGTGTTTAGGGAACACTTCTTCAGCTGGCAACGAATTCCACTCTCTAGCCGTACGCAAGAGGAACGAAGTTTTAAAACGTTTGGTGCGTATTAGTGGTATGTCAACGATATAAGGGTGGAACCCCCGCCTGCGTCTTATGTCCCGATAGTAGAAAGAGGCCGGTGGAATCATTTAGTGCAATTCCTTCGCACACTCGCCGAAATGTAGCCTGTAGAACACTGAAAGGCACGCCACCTTACGCCTATGTTCGAAATCTTTAATTTTGGACCATAAATCCATATTGGTGTGTAACAATTTGCTTATAAACTATGTTAGTAAAATTGATATGCTAAATTACTTTAGACTGATTTTCAAACTCCCAGTGTAATCCTTCTGTCTCTAAGTTACGATATGTTGACGGAACCTGGAGAAATCGAGAGAATCCTTCAGATTTTATAGGCGTGTATACCTTATATGCTACAGCATTAATTTAGGTATTTAAGCGTTCACATTCAGGAGTCATAATTTGATGGTGCTGACCTTAACGCTAAGCAGTTCGTGGATACTTTCACCACAGACATTTTGTCGAAATCTAAATAGTCTTACATTACGATAGTAGTAACTTACAAACCGACCCTTGAGTAGGCTAGGGACACCACAGGAACACAAAAAATAGATGGTAAACCACATCCATCTATTGTGGTAGGGAAGTTTGAGTCTGACTTTTTCTGAACACTAAAACCTAAACTTACATATATTTTATTACAAACGAATAAAACTGCCTTCAATAAAGTAAACTTAAAAGTAAAAAACAATCCTTTCCACTTTTACTAAAAAAAAATAACCGACAAAATTTAGTTTTGGAGTCGGTGTCACTGCCATGCGAAATTTTCTTACCAGAGGAGAATGGCGAGGTGAAAGTACGTATCAAAAAGAAAGTGCACATTGACCTGGATTTTTAATTCCTCTCATCTCCTTACGACATGGTAGACTAAGAGATCATGATAGCTGGATGGCGGAGTATAAAATATTTTGTATCATCGTACGCGTGGAGCGTACGAAGTCGCGGGCAACAGCTAGTTACTAATATAGGTAGATATGTCTATTTATATCAAGGTCGGTGATAAAGGTACACTGAAAAAATGATTGTTTAACAGTAACTAAAATTTGGCTACTAGAAAGCCGTAATCTAGTGACTTGCACATTGCACCAGAAGATTGTTTATTTTTAACAAAAATTGACTTCCCTACAAAGAAACCTTCATCAAACAAAACTAGTTTGGTTAATCCTTTTTTCAGTGTATGTGGTTGTTTTTCCCGACCCAAAAAAAATATTGAAGTATTTCCCGTGTGGTTAGTTTGTGCCAAACAAAAGCCTTTCTGTATTTCGAGCTGATTTCGAGGTATTGTCCTAAAGCTTGCCCAAATATTTACTGCATGTGTTTTGCGGTTTTTAAACAAAACGAAACAAAGGTATTGTTACATAAAACCTACATGGAGAGATGGATCGTGCTTCTGTTTGGAAATGATAAAAAAAACTAATAATAGGGCGGGAATAAAATATTATTTCAAACAAACCTTTTTTTAGGTTATAAGCTGAAGTTTGAAATGATGTTCAAATCTTGCTGTACATGTCATGACCGTACAAGTTTAAAAAAATATGTAATTTGTTATTGGGTCGTGTTGAGAAAAGGACATTTGAGATAGGGACATTTAGAGAAAATGACATTATGCGCTGAGACGCCCTAAGCATGGTAAAAATGTTAGGCATATATCACATTGCACGCATTTTGTTCCATTTGCCACCCACTCAAACAGCACTTTGATAAAACCTTATTTTGCTTTCGTTGCAATAAAACGTCCCCCAAGGACTGATCTTGTTCGAGCGCTCAAGTGTCCTACTGTCAGGTGTTAAGTACCAACTTGATTTAATCAATACAACTCGCGATATGCGATCCTTTTGCCATCGCCGCACTTCCCGCATTTCAGTGATGCTTAGCCCAAACGTGCTGGTCAAGAATGCCACATGACGTTTAAGAAAGATAAGGTTGCAAAAGAAAATTATATCATTTTAATTATCTTATCTGGTACTTGACCCAAATTGACAGATATGCTTTGTAAGCTCGGTGGACAGGTTTGCTAAATATCTACCTCATAACCATCCTTATTTGATCGTTAAAATTAATAATTTATAAAATAAACAATTGAGGAAGGAGACTCTGACGAAGTTTTCCTTCATTACCGATAGAAGGACAATATGCGTAGGTAGCTAATTGTAATTAGACTCTTGTAAGCACATGAAATCCGTACCTTCTCTGCATAGTCGACGAAATGAAAGAGATCAATTATTTCTTTTTAAATTACTTTTGAGCGAAATTAGTTTACGATGTTCCCGACTTAGTGCACGTCATAAAAGTATTTTTTATGTGCCCACACATAGGACTATATAAATATGTTTCCAACACTTTCCTGCCGTGTACTTGCCGCAGTTACAATGACAGCTACCAAGTATTTGCTTCAACTTTACTTCTTTTTTTTTTAAAAATCCACGACCTGTCATGTGACTGTCAATAGTTTTCGTGGTAATTATATTACTCATAAACTTTTTTTTTCTTTAAATTCTTTTTGAAATGTAATCTTTTGTAGGTTTTGGGTTTGCTTTAAATGAAATGTAATTAGTCTGAGAAAATTTAATTAGTTTTTGTGTTATATATGAGTGTTGTTTATATTTATGCCATAACAACTGTATGTTTCCCAAATAATAATAAAATAAAATAATTAATAATATCAGTAAGCTATTTTTACTAAAACAATCAAGTAGGTAACTACGTACTTAGGTACTTACAATCGTATCAAAAGAAAGTTGTTAAGACATCGATTATGTTCGCTTCGAAGTAATGTTGTCCAACATCAAGTTTTCTTTTGATTCTATACTCGTATACCATATTACTTTGTTACTACGCAGTTGGGTAAAAGTTTGTTAAGTGGATAACTTGGTCAGCCCTGAGCCATCGAAAAGAGATTACTTAGCCGAAAGCCTCCAATTGTCCCGAAACATGGTAGCACCTATTAATTAAGCCGATACAATTACTTTGCTGTGAATAAAGTATTATGTGAGTGCCTGTACAAAGAAATCTCGTGGTGCATTCGGCTGGTCATATCTCGAAAACTTTTATTATCCATACTATCCATACTAATATTGTAAATGCGAAAGTGTGTCTGTCTGTCTGGCTGTCTGTTACCTCTTGACGCTTAAACCACTGAACCAATTGAGATGAAATTTGGTATGAAGACAGTTCGAGACCCTGGAAAGGACATAGGCTATATTTTGTCGCAATATAGAAACATTAAATGGGTGAAATGGGGGATGAAAGTTTATATGGAAAATCCAACTCTTGCTGGCGAAGTCGCGGGGAACCACTAGTTATTTATATAATTCTGATATACTGTTATAATTTAATCAGTCCTTCATCACAGTGATGATGATCAGTGACTTATTCTAATTAACTCTTTATAATTATTAATGCCCACTTGCGCACGTCCGGATTAGCTATTCCGGACTTTTTCAAGGCCTATTATCTGACTTGAAATCCCAATTGCACAAGTCAGGATTAATTTGCTAATCCGTAAGGTCCACTTGGCGCAAGTGGGCTTTCAACTCAGATAATATGCCTGGAACAAATCCAGATGGGGCTAAGAGAATAAGAACGTCAATTTAAAACTTAACGTTATGAAATAGAATAGTTAAATGACACCATTATTTTTTGTTACAGCTGCTCGACAGCAATGCTGTGTGCGTCCATCATGACAGACCACTGGGAACAGGTGGCGTGGGAGCGAAGCGCTGTCATCGCGCTGGCCAACGCGTCAAACACGGCACTGCAGTGGCTTCTCGACGACAAAGTAGCTAAGGTACGCTTCACCCAGCAATGCTGCAGCTTCCACCATGGTAGACAATTGAGAACAAGTGACGTGAGAGCGAAACGCTGTCATCGCGCTGGCCAACGCGTCAAACACGGCGCTACAGTGGCTTCTCGACGACAAACAAAGTCGCTAAGGTACGCTTCACTAGGCAATGCTGCAGCTTTCACTATGGTAGACCACAAGGAACAGGTAGCGTGGGAGCGAAGCGCTGTCATCGCGCTGGCCAACGCGTCGAACACGGCGCTGCAGTGGCTTCTCGACCACAAAGTCGCTAAGGTACGCTTCACTAAGCAATGCTGCAGCTTCCACCATGGTAGACCACAGGGAACAGGTAGCATGTGAGCGAAGCGCTGTCATCGCGCTAGCCAACGCGTCAAACACGGCGCTGCAGTGGCTTCTCGGCGACAAAGTTGCTAAGGTACAGCGTACGCTGTACGATGCAGCATCTTCATGACAGATAGGGAGCAGATGCCTTACTTAGACGACGACGATCGGTATTTTTTGACAATACCTAGCCGCCCCTGTCACTGCTAAGCACTTATGCCAACGTGACTAAAGAGCGTATTGGTAGACTCAAATCAACTCGAATATAAAGCAAGAAAAAATACTCATATTATTAATAAATAAACATCACATAACACACGAAAATAACTGCATATATACGAACATTGTATTCCGGAGCCTCTAGTGGAGTGGGAGCGCAGCAATGTCACGCAAAACAAGAGAGTTCAATGAAAAAGATACTAAGGTGTAAAATTCTTGCTTTTAATATTGTTAGTGGATGGTGGACTTAGTCGTGGACCATAAGTAGGCAACAAATGCACAGTAAGTTTCAGGTTCAAATTGTCCTAAATCCGGCAAAACTTATTGCATTAGGTTGGTAACACACTTCACCTAAATCTAGAGATAATCAAATCATTTTATTTCGGACTACTAAAGTCCAGGTGTGAGTAACAGAAACATTTTAAGAAATAGGGATTAGTACTCATACATTTATTTTTTATTTTTATTACTGAACCATGTACCCAAGTACCACTCAACAAATATAAATAATGAAACGCTTACAAAAATTACCTTCCATTAATCTACCATTAATAGCACATTTTAAGTCGAACCATTATCAAACAAAGGAAAACTCAGTAGAAAATTGCCAACAATTCATTTTAAATCAATATAGTAATTGACCAATGTATAATGTAGGTTTCATTAAACTCCTATTACGGTGTTTGGGTTCCAAAGTTCTAACCCCGCAATTTGTGGGCCATGATTAATTCAGGTCATTTTCGTTTTAGAGCCAGAGCCAGAACTCCGACAATTTCTGGTTAATATTTGTTAGTACTTCACACGCGATTTGGGTAGCTTTTGTTTTGTACTTTTGGAGGTCAGTGACTTGATGTGGGCATATGTGGGTAAATATGTATATATCTGTTCATGCCTATAGTTAGGTAGGTACTTAAAGTAGGCATCGATAGACGAATGTTAATAATGCTCGATAGTTTGAATAAACACATACTTAGACCTTAATGATCCAAGACATCCCATTCTGTAGCTTTGTGTTGTGCCCTTTAGTTATAGTTAGTTCAAATAAGTTAAATTACTTACAACTTTATAACATACTAGCAGTTCCCCGCTACTTCGCCCGCGCCAAAAGTAGGATTTTCCATACAAATTTTCATCCCCCATTTCACCCCCCCTTATGATTTTATATCGTGACAAAAAGTAACCTATGTCCTTCCCAGTGTCTCAAACTATCTCTGTGCCAAATTTCATTTGATTCGGTCCAGTAGTTTCGGAGCCTATTCGATGCAAATAAACAAACAAACAAACAAATCTTTCCTCTTTATAATATTAGTATAGATGTAGCGTCTATAACGTTAGAAAGCTGATTGACTGAATAATTGATTGAGTTTAACGAAAAGAAGATTTGTGTTATATTGAACCTAAAAACATGTTCTTTTTAGCTGTTAATTTTGTACAAGTACCTACTAGGTCAGATTTCAAAGAACCGTCATTCAAAAGTTCAAACAAGTTTGAGCCAAATACATTTCAGACTTTGAAAACTCGGTTTCACAAAGAGCTGCTTGCTAGTTTCTGAAAGTTCTTTGTTGTCTAACTATACAATTCCTTTACATTTGAAAAGTGTGGTTGCTGGCAGCGAGTAAAGTTTTCAAAGTACTTCGAATAAATCTAGGATTTAATTAAAGTTTAGCAGATTTTTTAGTGCCTAATTATCAACGATCTGTCAACCGTAGGTACCTATCTACTAACTACGGAAAAGTATTTATTACAAAAGTGTTTTTTTTTACATTGTATGTTTAGTTTTACAGTCATTACAATTTCATGAAAACAGCTGTAACTTACTTTGACTTTGAGCTTAAGTAAAATACTTACAGTTGAATCCCAACTCTCACGGCGGAGTTTAAAAACTTTGTTGGGTAATTGTATTACTTATTCAGGTCTCTTCGTAACGTAACTGCTCACTTAAACGTTGGGGCGGGACGAATAGGTCTACTAAATTGCTTATGTTTCAGATAAATGTCCCTTTGTTCTCAGTTATTGTTTTATTACAAACGAAAGTTATGAACCTCGTTAAAAATTGTTAGTATCGCCGCTATCTAATATTTTTTACAAGCAAGGAATCATCAAGCACCATCATGTCATTCGTGTCACCACCACGGTGGGCGCCAATTTCACTCCACCGAAAGTTTTTTTAAAAGATCGCTCTTCGTAATGAGATCATCCAAATTATATCTACATCTTTGATTTCTCGTAGGTATGGTAATTAGATATGCAATGAATGATTATGTTTATCTAATATACCGGGTGGCCCGTTTATAGTGGTCCAAAGATTTTTTCAGCTTGAGAGCATCATGAGTAATCGTTTAAAACATACTTTAGTTAAGCGAAAACTTATGGTTTAGAAATTTGTTTTTTTTTTTAAATATCCAAAATTTCAATATTTTTGACGCAAAACCTCTCTGTTATGAAAACTACAGGACCGAATCGAATGAAATTTGGTATGGGCATAGTGCAACAGTCTACCTATTGCGCTATAGGCTCATCTAGTATAAATTATGACACAGTTTTTTTTTCATTTAACTTTTTCTGTAGCTTTTTTGAATTTTTCGGCAAAAGATTATTTTAGAAAAAATCCTGTGAAAAAAAATGTACCACCAAAGTTTTGCTGACACTGCTAAAAAGTATCTTGACATAGGGTTATTCTTTACACAAAAAATCAAAGTAGTCCTTCGATTGAAACATCTTCAAAAACAACTTTATGTACATGGAAATCGAAAAATTACGAAATTTACCACATTTAAATTTTAATCATTTGGTTGTCATTTTTGATTAAAAACTCATTCCATTCGATAAAAATCGCTACAAATCTGTATTCACATGGCAAAAAAATAAATGAAGTAAAATTATAGCCTGCCAGTCAGGATAATTTAATTTTATTCTAATGTGAATTTAATAAATCTATCTATTTAAAAGATTCAACATCGGCTGATGTAAACCTAGATTCATTGAATGTATAAATTTGCATTTCGGCTTACTACATATTTCGACCTTCACAGTACACAACCACCAACTCAGCTTGCTCAGCACGCAACCGAGGTAATACCAAAATAAATCCATAATTACGCACCACCCCTTTCATTAGGCGAAACCAGCAATGTTATGTCTTACTTCCGAAATATAACGAGACATTATGAAGACCTTGACTTTTTGATGGAACTTTGCGAGTCCCTTGGATCATTTTAGCGACACGATTCGTATTTTTATTATTTAGTGCGGTGCTAAAATGTCATGAACTTTATGACTGGAGATTCGTATGATTTATAGTTCGTGATTATAATAAATTTTGCAATAATATACGCACTGATAACTAGTTTTCGATCATTTAAAACATGTTTATTATGCTTAGCTTATTATAATGTACATTTTTGACAATATTTTGACTGATTAATCATCAAAGTACCTAGGTAACTAGGTATGTTTGACTTGAATTAAGTTAGGTGTTGGTAGGTACTAATTGTTGGTAAGAGCCTAGGTATCTAGAAAATAAATATTTGAGTAATAGCATCGTAACTATCCTAAAACTCTATAAAAACCGGCCAAGTGTGAGTCGGGCTCGCGCACGAAGGGTTCCGTATTCCCTAGGGTGGCTACACCCTTATCACTTCAAAACGCTTTTGAGTGCCTTGGAGAATCCAAGGGCCGTTTTTTGGCGGTCACACGTTCATAATTCCCGACCCATTCAATAAACTTCGGAATCAACTTTAAATGTTTTTCTGTTTATTCATCTACACAGACATATTTTAAAACATAAAATAGGTCTTACAGATATTTTTAAAATAATATTTTACCGCCAAAAACGGGAGCAAAACCGGTGTTCTCCGCGCGTCCCAACGACCTCGCGCTCAGTTTAACCACCAATATCTTTATTGTTTGTTGTGTTATGTACACATACTATATGTCAAAAAATTTCTAAAAAGACCAATATTGATCATTCAAAAAACAGTACTGATATCGTTTAAACAGAGAGAGTTAGAAAATATTTTGTCTCGGTCACACGATTGTGGTAGATTCGTGAACGCGACATAAAAAGGCCCATAGCTTCAAAGAGCATCAACTTTTAGACACGCTTAATGGCCCAACGGAAACTTTAGTTTCATTACAGCATCATTGGAGGACAAATGCCTTTCTTATCGCTATGATATAGAAAATACAGGCACACAAATTTGTCAACTTTTTTCTGGCAACCTTTTGAAGAAACCCTTCATGGTTAAATTTTAAAGACGATAGAATGATTTAGATGTAAGTGTTGAATATTTAGTATAAAACCCCTTTTCAATTTCACTGTCCGCTTTATAGTTTTTATATTTGTCCAAAAACCACTTGTAAATTTTCGTAACTTTTGTGGCATGGTTTTCGTGGACGTTTGACCACGAAGGTTATCTTTCACTCCACGTAAGGTTCGAAGGTCTATTTATGCAATCTTAATTTACTTCTCTTTCAGTCTGTAGATGTTTTTAAATAACCATGTTAACGTTTTCTCCCAAAATTATTAACAAACGATAGTTTGAGTAGGTATAAGCATGAGTTTTTCTTGTATTAATCTATTTTAGTCAAATATGGTTAATATGCCTAATTGATTGAACTCTGATGTTCTACTAACTAAATAAATGGTTGACTTATCAATTTATCGATGTCAATAAGGAAAGTTCTCCATAGAATTCATATACGAATAACTTGTGGAATAAAAAGGATTTGGCATAAAGAATATTCTTTATGCCAAATCCTTTTTATGATATATATCACAAACTTTTGAGCCTTAAAATTAACTTTGGCCAGACGAATTTTAGTCGAATTCCCGTTGCAGAATGCACCGCCCTCCCTCCCTCAATACGCATGCAATACAGCTAATGCAGTTGTTAGTTACCAACACCAACTGAGGTTTTTTGCACGTTGGTGTTGGTAACTAACAACTGCATTAGCTGTAGTGCATGCGTATTGAGGGAGGGAGGGCGGAGCATTCTGCATTTGCCTGAACTGGTACTCAAAGCGGTTGCGGTTGGTGTGGTTTTGTTGCCTGCGCTAGCGTCTCTTAGCGGAAATTTAAAGCAAAATAATTGTATTTTATTTTTCCCATCTGATAATGGATTTCCGCAAAGTAACGCCTGATTCTATTCGTTCAGCAAAGTCGTCTAAATTATTTTTAATGGATAACCATGCCCTAATTAATAAATTAAAAAGTAAGTATGTAGGTGACAATAACACTAATTACAAAGACAATAATTAATCTCTAAAAGAGGCTTTAACTTTGCCATTGAATAACTATTGTTGTTACATACAATTGGCGCCATCTCTCGGATAACTGTTATACTGCTATAAAAACTAACTGCGCTTCGCGCAATGCATATCGAACACAAATTGAACCATAGCTCAAGAGCTATGGCAGGCCTGTGTATCTTCCCGCGTAGGTAGCAAAAACGTACCTACGCGCGGCGACCCTTTGGTAAGGGACTAAACAAGTTGGGTGTCGCTAGCCGGCAGCGACACTCTCCCTCGTTTTATTCACCGGCTGTGTGAATAAAGTCCTAGAAAGATGCGCTAGATGGCGTAAGTAGCTTCTTGTGGCAGTCAATCCTATCGCGTTGCGTGATAGTACGTCACTGAATAGGTTTAGTGTACTAAGAATCATATTCCAGAGTTATAAGAATGAAATTATCTTGCAATGTATTTCTGTAGGTGTCTGCACGAAAATGTGCTTGAGTCAGAGGCGAACTGAATTACACCATATCGTTAACAACATTGAGTAGATATTTCTTTAAATTTCATTGCAAAGTCATACTTCTGTACGGAGTACTAGTACTTATTCTGTGGCTATGGTACATGAGAAACGTACACAATAGATAGCGTAAAACAACAAAAAGAAGTACGTGCGTTTTTCTTTCACAATTGTTTAACGCACATTAAGTGTGCTAATTTCGTCACGGTAGTTCAGTGTGTCTTGGCGCAGTGCGAAAGACGTCACTAAAAATGCAGTAATATAGAAGACGAGCGTTCGAATCTTAATGGGTGATTTTTTTTGTATTTATTCAAGTTCATAGCTTTTTTTTTTTAAACAAGAATTGGTATGAGCATCAAAATTAGTGTAACAGATTTTAAGTCCTACACACACAGACTAAAATTGCAAAAAAAATGCAATCCGCTGACTAAAACCTTAGTTTTAGTCAGCGGATTGCATTTTTTTGGCATTGGCCTTAGCCAAGTTCGGATAAATTTGACGTGCAATCAATATAGGTATTGGATGTGGAAATCAAATTTCTGTAGATACATTGATTAAACAACTTTTTAGCAGCTTTTTTTTTGAGAAAAAAATTATGCACATTTTCAAATTTATTGTTTATAGTACTAGTTTTGTTAATCAATATCTATATTTGCAGTGCAATAATTTATTTCAAGTAAAAATAGTATAATTGAAATTTGATAGATGCTTTATATCTTTGCTGTGCATTTAAATATACCTTGAAAAAAAAGCGTACATTTCGAAAACATCAGTATTATATCCCTGGGATCGATCCCAGATTCTTACGATCGTACCAAAGATCTTGACCACTGGGCCAAGCGTGCTCATATATTTCTAACGAAAAGTAATAAGAAGTACGTACTCCAAGAAAAAACTCATTTTAGCGCGAACTTAAAAAACAACAATGCCAAATGGCGCCATCTAGTGACGATTGTCAGAACTAACTTATATTAATATTCGTTCATTTGCATACACCGTGCGCCCAGTTGCACGAGAATTTTATAAAATTATTGGTAAATGATAAAATGTTTCTGTAAAACCATATCAATATTTAATAGGAATTAAGGTGTTTCGTGGTCTATTTTTAAATCTACCTAAACATAATTAAAGAACAGTATAATAAGCATAGCGCTAGCGCCATCTACTTATTTTTTTTTGGACCAGCATTTTGTTCTCTTCGCGATGACGATCGAAAAAGCTCTTTTTGTATTTGATTTAACAACAATTGACGATTTTCGGACTTTTTCCTTAACTTATGCTGTAAGACCTTCCTTCTTGCCAAATTTCATGGTTCTAGGTCTATGGGAAGTACCCTATAGGTTTTGATTCCCCTGAGAAATGGGGAAAAATGATAGAAAATTGGACAAAATTGGCAGTATCTTTTTTCAGCGTTAACTTAAAAGCTTGATTTTTCCACATCATTAAGGGACCATAGACATAAGAATTTGATGTTAATTTTAACTTTATACCTCCACGCGTTCTTGAGTAAAAGGACAGACAGACGGACAGACGGACAACAAAGTGATCCTATAAGGGTTCCTTTTTTCCTTTTGAGGTACGGAACCCTAAAAAGTAGATAAAACTATTGCTTTTGTTAGTAAGACCGTTATGTTTATTTTATTTTGCACATTAATGAATATTGCAACACTTTTCCGTAATTATAGATCTAAATTGTTTTAATTGGCATAGAAAATTGCATACCAACTTAATTGTTTATTTATTTCCATTGATTTATCATTAAATCAATGTTTATTTCAAATCAAATGATAGTATAAATCTACAATTCGCCTTACCCGTAGAATAAATTAAAGCGAACCTAATAATAGATGAGGAATAATAAATTATTCTACCTTTTTAGTTAATTATATGGTGTCATATCTTCAAGGTAGGCATATTCAGTAAAGCAATTTCTTGCCTAAAAAGCTTTTTGTAATATGCATATAATTGTGAAAGTACGTAGGTCTTAAAAAATGATAAGTAACCTACTTGCTAACATTTCATAATAAAGGGAAACGAACGACTTGTGTAAATATCAACAGAAACGTAATGTAACCGCATGAAAGTTTTCAATTGCCGACGAAATGGGATGGGTGCTTTCGTGCGCAAACAAAAATCCGTGCCAAAAGCACCTTTTCTGGCGCACAATGCTTAATCAGCAAAACGTACAGACAACAGCTGCACATCAAGCTGAACAATGCGAACTTATGCAATAGTAACAGAGGCGGTTTTGCAACAAAAATATATTGTCTAATGTGCTGGTGACTGTATCTAGGTTAGCGTTTTATTCAGATGAAGGGGTCGGAATGTGCTAGTGCTAGGCTAGCTTAAATAAAAAAAATATTGAAGGCAAGGAGATTTAGTAAAACAGATGAGATCATTTGACCCGTGTTTGAATAATAAATAGACACAGTTTTACTTTCATAACGATCTTTTATATTAACAATCGAGACGGTAAAATGTTTGATAGGAAACATTTTGAGGTTAACTGAATCTATATCTAAATTAATCTAGCGAGTACACTAAAGGTTTTGTCCATTAATGGTTTTTTATTCGTCAATATTTCTAACCAAAATAAACTAAATATTATATAAAAGAGTTCACAAAAGCTAGCCTTTCTGCATAATTAATATATTTTTTAAGGCCTCCGATTTAGGGAAAAATTGAAATATTTTTTTCTCTTTGTCTGTACATAAACAGCACCTTCGCCTATATCAATTAACGCATGAAAAAAAAATTGACAGCAAAATTGTCATTCCATTGACATTTTTTTTCTTTCTTCGTCCCCCTTTTGACAGAATCATTCCATTGACAGTAGTACCTATCATATAATCTGTGGTAGTTCCTAGTAGTATTTATCTACCAGTGGAACAAATACAAGTAAGTGATCAATAGTTGATGCCTGTTACAAAACATATTTTTGCTCAAAAATGGAGGCGTTTAAAATTTTGATTTCTATGGTTACGTGTTTCATATTTTTGTAGCTTAAAGATACATATATATAGGTTATTGGTGGTTGGTGATATCTTGGAATAAAAAACCAGCCTCCATACAAAAAAAGGACAAGTCCTTTATGCAATGCTTTTGGCTAGTATGCAAACCATGATTTTGAATATGCAAGTGTGAATGGAATATAGCCCGTATTCAAGTTGTTAATGCCGTTAACATAACAACACCTAATTCAGAACTAAAATTTTTGTGAAAAATAAAATGATATCAATTGTTTAACTTAAAAAAAAAGAATATCAAAATTATTGAACATACCACAAATACTTATATAGGACTTCATGGATGATTTCGATTGATTTTCGATTAACACAGCTAGTAATTTATAATTATGATCACGTATAAAATTATCTTTTATATGACACCAATAATTAGGGATTATAGAGCGTTCTTAAACAACCAAAAAATCCGTTTTACATTATTTCGACGGTTATTATTATAACGGTCTAGGTAATTAACATCAAAAAATAAAGTAATATCGAAAGTAAAGTTTAACAAAATACGGGAATTCGGCTGCGTATCCTGCAGAGATGTGCGAGATAGTCTAAGTGGTGCGAGGATGCGTAACGAAGCTATGAAACGATGTGAGCATTTCCACCACGGCGCAAAGATGAGCTAGGCCGCTAGCGGTGCGAAGATGCGTAGCGTCGCTGAAAAACGGTGCAAAGATGTATAGCGTGCTTTGTTTAGACCACTAACTTTGTACAGACTTTTCCACAACACTAACTCGCAATTCATAGGTTGACCTTCACTCTTATCGCGTCGCCTTGACCGCGTATCACGTGCACCGTTTCCCGATAAGGCTACGGGTAGGGTGGTATTATCTGTGAATGGGACGGACAATAAAATAAAATGGCTTTCTGATTGAGGAGTCGAGTGTATTTTCTTATGATAACAAACTCGATGAATTCTATTTTATGAACGAGAAGACAGCATGTTCGATTTTCTATGCCTATTATACGAGAAGTGGCTGAAAATAGCGTAGTTTATAAGACAAAACAAAATTGAAAATTAATATTGAATGTTTGTGGGACTAGTGTAGTAAACACATTTCTACCTATTTTAATTTTTACGTTTAATGTTTATCATGTCCATAAATATGTCGTATTCCACAACATAAACGTGGTTTAGCTGCAGTGTGTAGGTATGACAGTAAAATCAGTTTAGTGCTTCCATGCAGTATCTACTATGGATAGGTGTTGAATTTGATTTTATAGCAACTGCAGTAGCACACGTGTCAATAAAGATAGAAGCATTAAAATATAAAGTCCTGAAACTGGTCAAATGTGACAGCATGTTGTTGACGCGAGTTGGTTAACTGCTGATTTAATCTGGTAGCACCAGGCCTGTGTATCTCCCCGCGTAAGTAGCAAAAACGTACCTACGTGCGGCGCCCCTACTTAGGGGCTAAAACAAGTTGCATGTCGGTCAATGACACGCTCGCGCGTTTTATTCACCGGCGGCCGCGCGGCTACTTTGCTGGCTGGACGAGAATGAATAAAGTACTAGAAAGAGGAGCTAGATGGCGATAGAAGCTTCTCGTAGCAGTCAACCCTATCGCGTCGCGTGATATTACGTCACTGAATAGGTTTAGTGTATTATGAATCATATTCCAGGGTAATAAGTATAAAATTATCTTGCAATGGATTTTTGTAGGTGTCTACACGAAAATGTGCTTGACTCTGAGGCGACCTAAATTACGCCATATTGTTGACGACATTGAGTAGACATTTCTTTGAATACAATTGCTAAGTCATACTTCTGTACGAAGTACTAGTATTCTGTGGTAGCACTTTACACGTAGTACTAGTACTTACTTATTCTGTGACTGTACTATACAGTAAAGAAGCCTTTACTATAAACCTAACAAAGATAAGAAACTTTTATGTTCGCGGTTCCGTACTACATCCGATTCGAATCCGATCGGAGTCCTTCAAAACCGCGGGACCGAATTTGGACGGATTCGGATCGGATGTACGTTGTGCTGCTCTTGGTAGGTATCTTTTAAAACACTATCAAATTCAAACGCTATATGATACGGATAAACTCTCTACTATTTGACTGTACAATTAGTAAATTAACTTCACAGTCCAAACAATACTGAAGTGAATTACGCCTAATTATATTTCGGTCATAAGTTTTCCTTGAAAATTTACGGAACATTCAGACATGAAGCATACTAATTAGACTACTAGGTTGAATAGAAATTAAAATAACCCTGCAATCAACTAATGGACATCGCTATGGTATAGTAATTAGAATATTAACGTGATGGTAATTTCTACCTATTGACGGTTTTCACAACCTATACTTATGAAAGAATGAAAAACGTTGAGGCTATTACCATTGTTTTTTAAAAGAGCACGATATGTTTACTTTAGATTTTATTGATTTTTAGCCAAACAAAAGAATTTTCTAATTTCTTGTCTGAAAGATGTCCTGTTACCTCTATGTTCTTTCATCTTAGCTTTAAGTCGCTGACGCATGTAGTTAAGTGTTTTGTTTTATTTGTACTTTTTTAGATTGGTTATAAACCATTTTGTATATGTCGTGGCTGCATCGTAGAGTTGCCCATTTCATGAAATGATCGGCCATTTAATGAAATGGTTGCATTTCATGAAATATTTCACTGTCCATTGGCCATATCATGATGTGCCCAGGCCAGATCAATGATAAGAAATCGTTTGACGATAGGGCTAGCTGGACGCACTGCTATTTCATGAAATAATCAATCTTAATCGATCATATCGTGGAATTGTTTCATTGACTAAAGGTAGAGGCGCTGTAAGCGCCTAAGCGCTTTGTGACAAGATTGTAAGCGAAGACGTAATTACTTACAGCAAAAACGCGAATAATTTGTTATTATTCGTTATTCGAAGCGAAGCAGGGTGGAACTATGCTAGATATTTTTTTAGTCATAAACATTGTTAAGTATGTGATGTGCTAAAGTTCTTACTTATTTTTAAATATTTTTTTCTATTATTTTACTTAGGTACCTTTTTGTTCAACATTAGTTAATGTTATGTTACCTATATTTTTATAAATAATATAAGAGTTACCTAATTAGTAAGTATGCGATTAAGACTACGGTAAAGAAACATTCCTACCAAAAACTTGAGATACCTATAAAACTAGTGCGCGCCAAAGATGTCACGTGTGGTTCAGTGCGTGTGAGCGCGTTCGTCCATGTGCCTTTTTAGATTAAGTAAGTTTGTTATACTTATTTTAAAATTATTTTAATATTCCATAGTAAATTTAAACAACTAAAAATAAACAAGTACGTAACAAAATTGTTCTGAGTTTTCATTAAATATTTTATGGTTACCCTTTTTTCACGATATGGTCAAACGTGGGTGACCAAATGGCTAAACGTTTATCGTTTAATGATATGGTTACCATTAGTTGGCCACTTCATGAAACGTGAACACTTCACGAAATGGTCAACCATTTCATGAAATGATCAATTCAGCGATTTGGCCACGACATATACAGTATGTCCCTGGATAAAAAAACCAATGTTCTAACTAAAAAAACACGCTATCTACGAACTTTTAAAGTGGAGCCTAATCGTGTTACCGTGCAGGTAGAGACCGTTTTTTTCCATTGTTTCCGTCCTACTCTGTGCCCTTCGGCAGTGTAAATAACTCCTACCTAGCCAATTTTTGAGTTAGAACATTGGTTTTTTTTTATTTGGAAGCTAAAATGGTAAAGAATAAAAGTAAGCTATAAAATTACATAGTTATAGGGCACATTTTTTTAGTAATTTGAAGTTTTTTAAAATAAACGTCTAAAAAAATCATTTTTTTCATAAAAATACATTTTTTTACCCAAGATAGTTACTTTTTTGCGAACTATTTATTATTTCATGGTCATCGCCAGGTATTAGGCATACTGTTTTTTTTTTTCAAAGAAATAGACCCATTATTTTGGAAGAAATCAATACTTTTGTACATAGAGTCCTTAATGAAACATGAAAATCTTAAAATACCAATAAATCCTACAATATTTTTTTATATATTTTTTAAATATTTTTCTAGTCAATGATTCATGGTCTAGTTTCATCCCCTTTCGGGATTGCACTTTATCCAGGGACACACTGTATATGTCAGTCTTTAAGGTTTTTATTATATGGGCTAATGTTACTTATGTGATTTGTTCCCTGATTATTATGATTATTTATCTTGGGTGAGTTTATTTTTAAGGATTTCGAGCAATTGACCACGGAAAACTAGTTAAGCTTAATGACTCTGTTTGCAGATCCCATAATTTTGGGTGGTGTCCAGTTATTAACTCAAAAACCGGCTAAGTGCGAATCGGACTCGCGCACGAATGGTTCCGTTATCCGTACCTTTTTCTACTTCATCTTAGTCACTTTATTTATTTTAAGGATTTTGTATTTGGCACAAAATAATACAACACGAAAGTTCTAAGAATATTACTGAATACAGTTATCTTTTACGAAATCAAATTGAGTTTTGCTCACAAAAATTAATCGACTGTGTCATCCGGTGGGACTCGAACCCACGTACCTTCGCTATCCGGGCGAGTGCTCTTAACAACTGAGGTACAGAGGACGTTAGTCAGCCGACGAATTTTTGTAAGTGCTTGCTACGCCAGTGAGCCGGCGTTGGATTTCATCAATACTTGGGGAATGTACCCGCATGTATCCAATGGAAATATTTTTACAAATATTTAACCATCAGTTAAGATGAAATGAGCTTAATTTATAATTATTTTAATAACTTAAGCAATTACTTTGTAAGTTTTTACGAAATCAAATTGAATTTCGCTCACAAAAATTAATCGTCTGTGTCATCCGGTGGGACTCGAACCCACGTCCCTTCGCTATCCGGGCGAGTGCTCTTACCAAGTCTTAGTCCCACCATCTTAACTTAGAAACCCCTAAGTTATTTTAAAATACCTACTCAACAATACCCCACACAATGGGGTAGACGACAAAAAAAACAACATCATCCCCACTTCACATGGAGCTACTTTTAAAAAAAAAATACCACTTTGTCAGCGTGATTGGTATACACACCTGCAAAATTACAGCTTTTACTAGACTAACGGTCTTAAAGAAAAAACCTCGGATTGACCGTAAAAACCAAAACGTACTAAGTATGTACTTAGGTCTCCACTTGATGATTTCCCACGAACAAATCATAGTACGTTAAAAATGCAGCAGCAATCTGTCCGTCAAAGGCTTGTTTACACACGCACTAAGTATGCGGTGTGGGAAGACTTTCCGATGGAAACCGTCATATGTAAAGTAGAACATGCTTGAATATGTTTGCTGGGACTAAGCAGAAGGGTAAGACTGTATGAATAAACTTGTGCAATGCAGACATCTGGTTTTTTGATGAATCTAAGGGTTAAGGTCGATTTCACCAACACATGTTTAATTTTAATCAGCCGGTTTAGAATTATTTGACATATTTTGTATAGGAATTTAGTCAAAATAACCGTCAAAGGATCCCCGACTGTTTAAATATTGGAGAACTCGGATCTTAATAAAAAAAAACTTCTTTTTGTTTCAATCCGCTCGGCACACGATTTCTTTGAATTTGAATGTTTCTGACGATGTTTTGCGAATTGTATCTACCATTTCAGACCCTTGCGAGATATTTGATTTGGTAGTTACTCGTCCATGAGAATTTACCAAAGTTGTCCGGCTATCTATTGATAGCTTTTAGCTATAAGACCGCCTGATTTGTACATTTTTCTGAGTAACTTGTTTTGAAGATTACTTATTTTGTGGTGTGCAATAAAGAATTATCTAAGTAGCTATCTATCTCTATCTACGAGTCACTAGTAGGAACCAGCTGAATGTCTTGTAGAAACTAAAACTTTAGAAATTAAATCGTCAAAGCATCGAACTTGTGTGCGTGTTCAGCAATTATCCTAAGTTCGATACTTTGACGATTTAATAATGTTATGCTACCCAATTGTATCTTGTTTGTTATTTGAACTTCCGTTCGTAGTTCCCTCCTCGATGAGCCAGGTCAAAGCGACATTAAATACTGTTGAAAAATAGAGAAATAGTCGTTAGTTTTCGTAGCCCAGAAACCCATAAGCCAATTGTTTACTATAGTAAGTCTTACATGTCTGTATTTAATGTTATTATATAAAGAGCTGTGGATTTTGTTATACAAATAAAATACTTAGACCTAGACTGCATACTGCATTTACTTACAATAAGTAGGTACCAATATGAAAAAAAAATAAAAAAAACCTGCTCTGTTTAAACTATAACGGTGTTATTACAAAAAATTTTGACCAGGTTTAAAATAGGTCTAAATATTAGCCGACAACAGAGGAATGAATGACACATCCGTGACATTACCTAATAGAGAAGCGCTTTTCTAATTGCCTAGCCAATAGCTTAAACCCGGTACTAAGTTTAAAATAACGGGGTAATTGTCTAGTCATTTTAGTCACCTTTACACCTATTATGAGAGGTGTACGTACGTAAGGACGTAGGTGTACCTACCTAACACCGCCGAATACAGGCCTCTCCAATACATGAAAGTTTACTTCAATGAACTAGGTACATATCGATAACGGATACTAGTTTACTGCTCATTAGTCTCACTACACAGGGCATTTTATTTGCTAAGGTTTTACTAAAGTATATAATGTATAAAATACCTATTACTGTTTTGTTGACATTACTAATTATTATGTTGGTACTTAAACTTGTGAAATAATAGTTAGCATAGCAACATTATGAGGTAGCCCTCATAATGTTGCTATGCCCTGTGCAGGGCGTCACATCACATGTAGGTAAATACATACCTACCTATTACCTATTACTTATAAATATAAGTAATAGGTAGGTATGTATTTACATTATCACACATTATAATGTGACATGCAATAAATGATTTGAATGATTTAAAAGGTCTCTGGCATAGTGAAAAGGGTCTTTTTCCGTGTTAACTTGATAACTAGGTACAATCATTCTTCTATTTTAAACCACCTACCAATCTCTTTCACCTTGTACACTGCAGACTGCGCCTTACACGCGAGTTTGCATTTTCCAAGGTCCTATTTTATGACCGATTTGATACCACCACAATCATATATGAGGCATGCGCCCTGCAAGGACCGACTTAAGTTTCATTGCCACAAATTCCGATACACGCAGATGCGTCGGGTAAAGGCGACCGAATGAAAGAAGTGAATTACCTACAGTCAAAAGCAGTATTTTAGGGTTCCGTTCCCAAAGGGTAAAAAGGAGAGTCTGTTAAGACTAATACTCTACTACTGTCCGTCTGTCTATTACCAAGCTGTATCTTATAAGCGTTGATAACTAGACAGTTGAAATTTTCACAGATGATGTATTTCTATTGCCGCTATAACAACAACACTAAAAACAAGAAATAATAAGTGGGGCTCCCACACAACAAACGTGTTTTATTAATAGTGTCCTAATAATGCATAGAGATAATGCATTCATATGATACATGGATTCCAAACCTAAGGAATACTATTTATCATGCGTCTTCGACCCAGCTCGGAGTTCCAGCAATTCAGCTATCAAATGGTATCTCCTTGATTTAAAAAACCAGTCAAGTGCGAGTCAGACTCGCGCACGAAGGGTTCCGTACCATTAGCTTACAGCATTAGACATTAGAGGCAAAAAAACACGTTTGTATAGGAGCCCCCTTAAATATATATTTTTTTATTTAATTATTTATCTGCACAACGAAATAAAATATAATATTCTGTAAATATTTTTAGCGTCTGTCTGGTGCTTTTATAAATATCGAGCAAAAATGACAAAAAAAACACGTTTGTTGTATGGGAGCCCCCCTTAAATATTATTATTATTTTAATTTAATTATTTATTTTCAAAGTGAATATACAATCTAATATTCTGTGAATATTTCTAGCGTCTATCTGTTGCCGTTATTGATAGCGAGTAAAAAGTCACGTTTGTTGTATAGTAGACTCTCTTAAGTATTTATTTTTAGTATTTGTTCTTATAGCGGCAACAGAAATACATCATCTGTGAAAATTTCAACTGTTAAGCTATCACGATTCATGAGATACAGCCTAGTGACAGACAGACAGCAGGGGCTTAGTATTAGGGTCCCGTTTAAAGAAAGAAAGAAAGAAAGAAAATACATTTATTAATGAATGGACATCACATAACACACGAAAAAAAATAACGTAACGGGCACGAAAAGGGCCCCACTCAGCTTAAGTCGTGACCCGCTCGGGGTCCGACGCTGGTTTTCAGTAGACCCTAGCCGTGTGAGGTCACGGACTGATACGCCAAACATTATAAAAAATAACAATACATATTAGTAACCCTTCGGGTACGGAACCCTAAAAAACAAAAAAATTGTTAACGCTGAGTGTATCGGGTGCCTTGGGCATTGCACCCTGGGTCTGCACGCGAGTTTGCATCCAACAAGGCCCCGTTTTATGACTATTGATTCAGCCTTAACACGGTTTTCCTACTTCAGGGTCTCACTAAAATTAAATTTGAGGATAAACTTTAATATTCCGGAGGTATTACTTAGGTATTTGAAAGGCCATATTGAACTTTTAAGTTTTTAGTACTAATTTGGTAGATATTCATGACATGAAATGTTGATCCAAAGTTTGCAATTTAAAACACAGACTCAGCACCAAATAATTGGGATCAAATAAATGTCATTAAATTATCTGTGGACCATTACAAAAGAACTCTTCACTTCCAATATTTTTTACTTTTTCTTCAAGGCTTATTAAAGGCAATATGGTTCGAGACGACAGATTTGCAATTTTCTTTTAAGTGTTAATTAAAATCCGTGAAAAATGGGGGATGAAATTACTTAATAAATTTGAGAACCAGTACTTTAGGTCGAACACGTGTTACCCAGTTTGAGGAAGCCATCTAAATCTGGACACGCTTAAACTGAGTCGTGACAAATTAGCAAATGTGCTCCGTAATCGTGTTTGTACGTAATTACAACTAATTTTTGGTGAACATGTAAATTGGAAACGTTTTCTAATTGGGTGTACCTAGTTTTCCATAATTTGAAATCTACTTACTCCATTTAACATGAATAAACACGAGTGTGTGTGAGAATTATTTACTTATTCCAGACTTATTCCGAGGAGGTTAGGAATCCCGAGATTGTCGAAAAAAGAAAAGAAGGATCTTTGGAAAATACAAATATGAATCTGAGGGCACGGTATTAAAATCAAAATTTCATAATTATGATGTTCTTGTGTTTTTCGTTTCGTAAATGAGTATTTGCACTTTTTCACTTATTACTAAAACTGATTAGGACTTATTATTTTAATCTAAATCATCATGCTTAACATCCTAGAGTTATCCCGATTGTGCACTCGCGCAAGAGAGCCCAGGGCAGGGTCCGCTTTGACCGTGATCTAGGATACCTACGGCAGACCAGGTAATTACGGTAGAGCGACTGTCATCTGACCTCCTCCGCGACCCTGAACTCAGAAAAAAGTCATTGCTACATGGCGACACGTGGGATCGAACCGGAACCTCCTGCATAAGAGGCAAGCCGTTAGGGACTACGCCACTGACGCTCTAACTTATTATTTTAACCTAAATAAATCCTCATTTGTTTCAGATCGAACTGACTGGACACAGAAAAGGAGCAGGCACGTTCTTAGTACCGATGAACGGCGGGATATGGACCATGTGCGTGTCTCTGGAAGGTATACCATTAGAATCATGCAATTTAATCTTTGTAAAACAGACTTTATGTGAAGGCGGTTTGATTTGAAAATGGCAATACCTAACGGATTCCATGGTCGGTATGTACCTACCTATATAAGCCGACTTCAAAATGGAGGGCCTATGGTCAACGCGTTAGTGTTTTACTACCTATTTTAGCATTTTAAGTCTTCTGACGTATAAGGAGGCTTCATACTCATGTAAATTTAGCGTAGGTGACGTGCTTCGAACAATCGTAAGCGGAATGTAAGCTGCACGTTAGAATATGTCAGGCGTAAATTAAGCACGTCAGATACACATTACACCATGCTGACCTTGAGAAAGCCTTTATTCCCTACGGAATAAAAGCTGTTTTTGTAGTTCAAATAGGTAACGTAACGTGTTTCTGACTGTACTACGTACCTATACGAGTAGGTACATCTACAGGACAAATGTTAGTAAAAGATAATACCATTTTAATGTACCTTAAAAGTCAACAATTCTGGTCTGAAGTAGTAAATTAAATCCATTATGGTACCTACTTAGATTATTGGGAAGTAAAACGTACTCTCGTAAAGTTGTAAGTTTGCTTCGCTAAAAGAAAACATCGCAGGAAACCCGTGTAGGTATAGCTATTGGTATTTGTATAAACTAACCTACTATGACGCAACAAAATGCGAAACAACCTCGTAAGTTGAGGTGAGGCCTATGATTTGTGAGATGGGCATGAGTTAATTAATATTAATATTTATTTTCTTTTCAGAAGAAGAAGTGACAATGCTATCGAGGGTCGGGTTCCCCACAGAGCCGCTATGCACAAACTACTTAGCTGAAAGTGACGAAGAGGAACCACGAGCGGACTGGCAACATCGTAAGTTTGCTAATTTATAACTAATTTACTTTTTGTACAGGTTACAAAATCAATTGAGGAGAACACCACGTGTATCCAGGCAGACCGCCCACCCTATCAATGCTCAGCTCTCTCTATCTATATTCCTATACCATGCTCGATGCATATCTTGTGATTGTGGCCGATGGGCGAAGCCCAGCTAGTCGGTCGTCCTCTCCCATCTCAGAGCGTGTCTTTCCTTATAAAAATCGTGCTATTTGGTGTGCCAGTTTTACCAGACCAGGCTTAGATCCTGGATGAATAAAAATCAATGAATAGTATCGTTTCGTGTCGTTACAAAATCATTTGAGGAGGAACAATGAACCCGTCACGAGCAATACGTTACTCTAATAATGCTGGCGGTTCCACCAGAGCTGTGCGAGGATACGTAGCCTAGCAAGGAATGTGTTTGTTAGGAACAAATGAAATTGCTTAACATTTACTTAACCTCGCTCCGCTAAGTCTTTCCCACAAGAACTGCGATGAGCGAGCTTTAAACAATCAGGTAGTATGTGGCAGATCTGGAAATTAGAGTGGAGTGACTGCCGTCTGAACTCCGCAGCAGAAGAACCTGACCAGCTTGGATGACGATTACACATTCAGTCACCTGAATGTGCAGGGTTTACGCACGACGTTTTCCCACACCGTAAGAGCATCAGTGAGTGAAACAAGTAATGTACATAACTCAGAAAAAGTCATTGGTACGTACATGGCGGCACGTATGATCGAACCCGTACCTCCCACATAAGAGGCAAACACGCTAGCCACTACGCCACCGACACTCTAAAACTAGTTAATCACAAACAAAATTCAGGTCCATTAGAACTCTCAGAATTGATTACCATAATACCTTGGCTAAATTCAACCGTCTAGCTACGGGTGGGTCAATCAAAATTATCCAGAATCTAATTGCCTAATTTAAAAACTCGGTGAGTGTACAAACTCGTTCCAGAAGGTCTGTCTATCAAGCTGTCTGGGCTGATGTTAATGAACACTTATAGAGCTGCCCGGATATCGATAGTAATATTATTATAAATAAAATACGAAACATAATATTTTAAAAAATATTGTCTACCGGTAGTACGTTATAACAGTTATAGGTATAGCAGATTGTATAATAATATTGATTGTTTGCAATAGTTTAGCTATCATCGATAGTAAAAATCTATGGTAGTCGCAAGTTTTTAACGGTCATAATAGTATACACACGCAGCCTCAAACCTCACAGTATTTTAACCAGTACTATAAAGTACGAACTACTCTTATTGGCCGATGAGAAACCGTATTATCACAGTTCATCAAACCGTCGATATTACATAAGCCATCGATAGTATGATTCCAAAAGTTTTATTAATAATATCCGTTTACAATCTGACGCGTCCCTGTTTCAATATCCTCTTGTTATCTGATTAAATAATTTGTAAAAAATAGGTACAAATAAAACTAATCAAGACTTTAATAGCTACGCCGATTCGTCGATAAAATATTTTATCGATACTTTAGTAATGAACATCAATAACTCATTATTTTACAAAATCCCTGATATTTTTCCTGCCATTTCGTCTGACCTTGGTAACTCGCGCTTGGCCTACAAACTAAGTTAATTTATCAAATTTCCAAAGAAAATGAATGAGACTTCGAGAGACGGCGACATCAATTCGCAAGTCACTATAATTATAGGTATTTTTACTAAAACTACTTGTAATTTCGGCCTTTTGTAATTTTTCAAACTAGCTTTTACCTTTTGTTCGTGAATTTTGCTTTTGAAAAGCACTAAGTAAGTAGACCTACTATTGTACTTTTTATAATGAAAGTAACTTATTTATTTTGATTCATTATAGGATTTTCTCTAGTCTAAAACTACAAAGCATTATACTCGGCCCGGCGAACCTTGATCCCTGACATTGACAGTTATTCCTACGACACAACATTGTAGTGGCGTCAACGTTACATTAGAATTGAATTGGAGGCTTCTAAAAATGCCATTTATTAAGGTAAGGTAGATATATGCCATTACAATGACATTCCAACGGAATTATAACAATTCTTAACATTAACAAGAAATTATCTCAATCAGACTTTACGTTTACGTCCTGCAAAAGTTACTTCGTTCGGAAGATATCGACTAGTGCGGAAAAATATAGATTAACAAATGTCGATAATGGAAACGAGTTTACATGATTTATAATCATTTAAGTTATAGGTGCTGAATGTTAAAAAGTTGCATGAAATTGTTTTTATTTCACTCAAATTTATATAATATTTTTGGGGACACCAGGTTTTGTTTCATTTAAGATTAGATTTTATTAGTATCAGTTTTCATGTGTGGCATAATTAAGTGATAAATTATGAGTGTCATTACTTTTTCATACTTAAGTATTTGTACATTCTCTATTGAATAGAACGGAGCGCGACATACATGCACTCACGATTGTATACCCAAGAGAATTAAAAATTAACTGTAGGACAAAACCAAATAAAACAAAAGCTGTTCAGCAATCATTTATTTATATATTTTATTCTGAATCTGATAATGACATTAGGGTTTGTGTCACGAACTCGGAATCTAAACTGCAGCTGCTGTCGCCTACGTTTATCAAAAACGGCTCATCTACAATACTGTCGTATCGCACGTCTCGATCTTGGGATTGATCATCAAAACAAAGTTTTAAAGCATTATATTGGCAGTGGTAGGGCGGTAGCCAAATCACTGCGTATAATAATAAAAGTACAAAATAATATTTAAATGACCTAACTGTTCTACGGAATTGTACAAGAAACCTATTTCCAATTTATTATCTGTTATTTTTTGGAGTTGGTGCCGACCAAGCTAGATATTCTATCTACTCTAAGCAGCCAAGAGATGGTTTAATCCTGTCCTTACTTGCAAAAAAACATTAGAATTAGAATTTCTGGCACCGACTCCAAAAAAGAAAAGATAATACATTTAAAATAGGTTTCTTGTACAATTCTGTAGAACAGTTAGGTCATTTAAATATTATTTTGCACTTTTTAGTTTAAATTTGTTTATAAAATTTTTAGTTTCAATTAGCACTGTAGTCAGTTTTGAAGTCGGATTTTTTTATTTATTTTTCTATTTTTAGTTGAAATTTATTGTAAGGTGCAACATGGGTAGACCTACTTAAGAGGAGGGAGCTGCGCCTTTGACTTTGTTTTGTTAGCATCCTATACAGTACCTGACAAAACATGGTGTTTTCATTACTAAACTCCTAATTTTTAAGGAGTTCCACCATCAGCTCAGCTCCACATAATGACTATCAGGCGTAACAACATGTCAACATTGAGATACTAGTACGAAAACACTATACGTGCCTTCAACATTTGAGGGTTTCCCTCGATTACACCAAGATCCGATCATCAGATCTCGACTGGGCCAAAATGGGACCAACTAGAAGGTATAGCCTCTAGGTAAACATATTTTTTTTCAAATCGGTCCACAACTGACTGAGATATGCGGTAACATAGCCACAAAAAAAACATACAGTCGAATTGATAACCTCATCCTTTTTTGAAGTCGGTTAATAAAAAAAACATACAGTCGAATTGATAACCTCCACCTTTATTGAAGTCGGTTAAAAAAGTTAAGTTTCATCGACACGACCCATCACTAACATGAACTGTCATAGGGATCAAGGTTCGCCGGGCCGGGTATAGGTATACCTAATACTTAATAAATTGTTATTTTTCAAGTCTTCTCAAACTCTTAATTTGAAAATTATTTAAGTAACTTATGAGAAATAAAGATCTTTAACCATAATGAATTCAGTACCGTTACCGGCGTTTACGGAGTTTACGGCGGTTAGACTCGCTAGCGATGACGTAAAAAAAGTGTAAGCATAGAAAATTGCACAGCGCCACGAGCGGTTACTTGGAGAACTAAAATTTTCCATACACTTTTTTTACGTCGTCGCTAGCGAGTAAAACCGCCGTAAACTCATGGTAACGGTACAGTATGAAAAAGAGCTAATTAACTCGGTCTTATAGAAAACAAAGCAAAACAATTTAACCGTTATATTATACAAATATCCAATACCATATCGTCTGTTTCGACTGTACTATTGCGTTTGTGAAATAAGGCCGACATAAAACGTGGCTTAGCACAGCTTTTAAACTCGTGCATTGGTTCATGAATAAGTAATTATTGGAGCTATTCCAATTCCGGAGCGTTTGACAGGGAGCGCGGAATGCTTAAGTGATCTACTAAGGCTAACAAGTTTTGCCACAGTTACCTAATGCTGAGTTTTATTTAACGACAGTTCATGCGCTCTTTATTTAACCCAAAAAGGGCACGAGTTCG
Source organism: Pyrausta nigrata (assembly GCA_949316185.1). Lineage (NCBI taxonomy): Eukaryota > Metazoa > Arthropoda > Insecta > Lepidoptera > Crambidae > Pyrausta > Pyrausta nigrata. Next base: position 14,613,572 of record OX438943.1, read on the forward strand.
CGGCCCCTATTTAGTTTTATTGGCAAAACAAAACACTGAACGTGGGAAATGAACAAGGAAATTGCCTTGTGAAATGGAAAAGGTCTGCAACTCTGGAGCCAGCTAGAAGTGATCTCTTGCAAAGGAGCAGCGGCTGAGTAAAATATTTTTGATACTCGAACGACACTTAACATATTGAGCGCCATGGTGGTCACCGGTGACCCCTAACAATATAATTCTATTGTGTCTAGTTCCGTGGCAGTCAAAGGCTTAAAGCCAGAAGTTGAGAGCTTTCTAATACGCTGCTAGCACCGACGCGTTTCTTTGACTATAAATGGTAGTACGAAGCCTTAATGTAATGCTAAACGTTGTCTCTCTTTCTAATTGGAGATGGAAGCACGTAAAACTGAAGACGGAGAGAGATAGCAATAATTAACCCATTTTAGGGTTCCGTAGCCTTCAAAGAACCGTCATAGTTTCGCCATGTCTGTCTGTCATGGTCCAGATAATTTTTTCGTCTACCTTATCGTTGAATGCCTAAGTATATATTTGGAAAACATTGCAATAGTGGAAATCTTTGAATACCTTTGTTTTAAAACATTGTAATAGTGGAAATCTTTGAATACCTTTATGTTTTAAAAACATTGCAATTATGGAAATTGGTTCTCAACCAGAAAAACGGGAAACTACGGAACCCTACACTTGTACTGTGGACCGTCGTGGCCCAACCGAACACGCCCGAATTAAAAAAAAATGCAAATCAATAGTATTCCTTAACGGCTGTTCTATTCACAGGAATGCAAAATCTATCGATATCGTGTGCACTGGTATGCCTGATCGTATTGGGCAGTGCGGCATTAGTCGGTGCTTTTGGCATCTGCAAGCACCAGATCAGCGCTGTGCTTGTGACTGGTGTCATGTACCTTCTAGCTGGTAAGTTAGTAGAACCCTACATAAAAAGACTTATCATGATAAAGTACCTAAAACATGTAATCATACAATAACTACAAATCCTCTTACAGGCCTATTCGCAATGTTTACGCTGATGATCATCCACTTCAAACGGATCCAGCGGGTGTCTACTCGAGGCAGCTCGCACGGAGACCACACGGGCGACGGCGTGGTAGGCCCCCAAGCCCCAGCATTACCTCTGCTATCAGCTAGAGAATTCTCAACGGCTTGGTCCTTAGAACTGGGGTGGGGAGGAGTCGTGTTAGCCACGACGACGTCTTTACTATGGATACTGTTATCGAAAATTATGAGGTACAACCCTTTGTCTGCTATGCTGCTGTGAATGTGAAATGGTTACACGATGTGACAACGTCGGTTATGCACAGAATTAATATTACATTGTTACGTAAGCGCACTTACATTTTAGTAGCCCATATAAGCTAAAATAGAGTTGTTTGGACAACGAATTGTAGCCATAGACATCAATGACAATAGACGAAAAACAAAAAGTGATCTGATTTAGCGCAACGAATATAGATACATGTTAGATAAAAGACATTACTTGGCTCTGTGTCAAGTTACGAAAGAAACAGTTTTCTCTTCAATAAAAGCAACAACAATAGCAAAAATATATATAAGACCTGCAAATGTTATGTAACAGGATAAAGTTGAATAAATATAGCATTAGAAAGAAAACTGCAAGGTTTCTCTGACACGGACGTTGTCACGAAAAAGTACGCAAAATTCTTCTCTTTTACAAATAGATAGTCAATTAAGCATAAAGCAAAATTTTTAAATTGTCAAGACTACACATGCAGTCAATTCAATTTTAAAAGTCCGAGGGAAGATCTTTTTCAACATTTGTGCGAGTTTCTTATGTAACCAGTCACGAACGCTTTCTATATTTTAATTTGAAAAGTTGATTGTTTAAAATTTTATAAATTCCTTATAATTTAGTAACAAAGTTTTTGGTATATATTGCTTATTAAATTGATGCTCGAACTTATGCGATGTAATGTTTGTCTTATAGTTTTTAACAAATAACTAGCATTTAGGTTTCCGCAGAAAAAAAGGCTTTAGGTCATCGTTTCTCAACCTGAAGCTGAAGAATAAGAAACGATCTCCTCTTATTGAATACCAAACATCCAAAGTTAAATAAGTTATCCCTATCTTCTGCATTAGACGTCCTGCGGCTGACAATAATGATAATAAAAGTTAAATTGTTATAATGAGATCCAAAGTTAAGTTAGTTACACTGAGATGCGAATATCTACTTCGTTACATTTTATTTTATCGACCGTCTAAACTCCCTGTAGAAACCATTTCTTTTGTGTATAACAATAAATTGACGATGATAATGAAATCCTGAGTTCTTGCTCCGAATGACGAAGTTCGCATGTTCTAGTCTAGCCATCACGCTTGATTGCTTTATTATGTTGGAATGAGTGAAAGAGGTGGTCACAGTTCAAAATACGAAAATCGTCATCCGGCGTAGGGCCTCTGTAACGTTAGTAACTGACGTAACCCCTCGTTTCGAGCATGGAGCTCATAGAAAAGTTTCTGCTTTTGGATTTCGCACGGGTACTTCGCGGCTTCTTTGGATTTTTGTGCACAATTTGTAATTTACTCGAAGGGCTTTCAAAAGGTTGAGAAACGATGTTTAGGTTATTGCAGAGCTTTCAGCCGTCCATTGCTGTTTACCGTTATCGTTAAGCCTTCTGTCTAAAATTATACTTTCATAAATCCTATTATCAATCTTAAGGCTTGTTAAACTATTATCAACGTTAATTGTAGCGTTAAAAAAGGAAACTTTATTGCTACCGCTTGAGATAATTTGAATACCGAAAATAGCAATTCCTGTATTCTATCAATGGTTATGTATGATCGATCAAGTAATTAATACCCTTATTTTTTTCTTACCTAATAAGGCCTATTTACTAAAATGAGCTGATTCTAACAATTCAAATATGTTATTCAGTGACGAATGCAATAAATAAACAAAATGAAGAATGTTGTTGAAAGTTTATGGTGCTGTGAGTATTAAATATTAATTTTAGTTAGTTAAAAGAAAATAGATGATTTAAGTAGAGTTTTTGTTAGCATATTTATCAGAACGAATATTTAGACAAATATAGAATAACAATCACATAACCTCATTGAATAGAAAAATATAGTTATATAGTAGACGTGGTTAAACTGAAAAAAAAAGGTTTTGACAGTGGTATCATAGGTCTTTGGTCAACTAAATAAATCGCAACGCATATTTACAGACTGTCAAAATGTGGAAATTAATATAAAACTCGATTTTTAATAGTTAAGTATTATCAATAAATATTAATTACAAACAAATATCAAGAACCGCAAACGCTTTACATAAATTAGGTATAAGATGCATAAAATACAAATGTCAAAATTCACACATTTTGATAAGCTGTAAATCATAGACCAAAGACATTATAAATTGTAGTCTGAGAAGTTTGTGCGCAACCTTTCTGCGGTCGGCAGAGGTGCGGGGGGCGAGGCATGCTCGATGTCAGCGGGGACGGGCGGTGTTGCGGGGAAGGGGATATCCTATGACAGTCGCGTGCGATTGGCGCTTCTTCGCCCCCCGCACGTCTTGCGGGGATGCTGGAGGGTCGCACATGAACTTGTCGAACTTTAGTTTCACGTCAGTATGATTGTGGGTCGGCGTCAATGTAGTAGCGCAGTAAATAAGTACATTTATCTCATTTAATGTAGACAGCATCTGCATAATATGCGAAAGTCTTATTCTTCCTAGCAACTGTCCCGTCTGGTGACGGGGTCTGCTTTCCGACTATTGTTCCTCCACTTTGCCCCATCCTGGACGTCGTTCTCGGTTAAGTCACAGCTTTCTAGGTCTTTCTTAATGACACTCAACCATCGCAGTTTTGGCCTTACTCTTCGTCTACATATGCGCAAGTAACTGTGGTCAAACATTAGACACCCAGTCAATAACTAAACAGTCAAAATTGAAACTCAAACTTTGCTGAAATAGCAATTAAAATCAGGCGACAACATCTCCTGAGGATGTCACGTGAAGTAGAACGCGTCGAGATATTTTGCACGTTGGTGTTGGGTACTGACAACTGCATTAGCTGTGCTGCATACGTTTTGAGGGAAGTCGGGCGGTGCGAACTGCATTTGCCTGATACTCAACGCGGTAACGGTTTTGGTAAGGTTGGGTACCTGTGCCGGAGTCTCCTAGCGAAAATTTAAAGCAAAATAATTTTAAATTTTCTTATTTAAATAAAATCAGATTTAAAATTTTGCAAAATCTTTTCAGAAGACTAATAGCTAGAGATTACCTACCTGCCGTTCACAATTTCGTGCTACTCTATTAGTACTTGAGACACTGTGTTTTTACTGTGCTACTAAAAATATAGATTGGACAGAAATCTCCTCGTTCGTAGCCCTCATGAGATTCAAGAGTGACGCTGTCGATTTAAATCTGTAATAGACTGCGAGCAGTAGGCAGACTCACTCTATACTGTTTAAAAGTGTACTAAACACACTACACACTCAACAAACACGTTAAATAGCGCACATTTTTTTCGCGAATAAGCCAAACTGACACTAATATAATTTTACGACTAATATTGTAAGCTATGCACTATTAAGTTCACGGTGTTCTAGCTAGAAAAATATTAAGGCGACTTATTCTAAAGATAAGTAGTAATCTGTAATTTAGAACGCAAAATTTTGCAGTTAATTTTATTGGTTAAGTACATTCGCAGTTGAACTATTTTTATATGTACGTTTTTTTGATGCCACGACACAAATTTTATTACATTTATTAAGGGTGTGAATACAATTGTAATATCTGTTTAAATTTGTTGTCTTAAATATTAAATCCTAAATAAGTAAAATTTTCTTTCTGTAATCCTAAAAAAATTGCGCCCTTTGTATTCAGAATTTGTAAACTGTATCTAATGACTACTCTTGTTAAAAATAGCATACGCTTTGTTTCACTAATCTAGTCTATTAAGTGATTCGTAAGAAATAATGGTTTGTGAGCAATGTACCTAAGCGGTCGTTAAGCCTGTGAGACGGGCGCCCGTAAGTTAGGCTCGGTCTAGACAGGCGACGAGCACAGAAAAATGGGACGTTACAGTCATAACTGCGTTAATTTATTGCTAATGGCTGGTTTATACTGCGCCATGGATTTACCGTAGTTTCATCTTTGCAACATAAAGGTTTAGTATCTTAGTCTCAAATTAAAATACTTGGATCCTATTTTAAGTAAAGACAGACAGGAATACAGGACATTTTTGTCAAGCGACACTTGTAATATCCTTGCCGATAACGTTGTACTAACGGGTACACCAAAAATGCTTTTAAAAATTACGAGTACTGGAAATTCCTAAATTATCATGAACCGGTGTCATGGAGTATATGTCAGCGGTTCACATCGGACATCTGATATATTTAGCAATTTCAATATTGGTCCGTAGTAATGTCTTCTGTTTAATGATTGTGTTTTTTCCAAGGTTTTACACGTTTTTATATTTACTGTATTCCGATACTAAGATCATAAAGCTAAGTAATAAGCTGCAACGATTTTATAAAGAAGAGAGCTCACTGGCGCAGCAAGCACTTATAAAATTTTTGTCAAGTGACTTCTCTTCGGTAGCTCAGTTGAGAGAGCAGTTCGCCGGGATAGCGAAGGGTCGTGGCGAGGTCTGGTCGAAATATTTACTACAAAATAGTTAATGCTCTTTTCATAACCCTGACCTGTGTTGCCTGTGTAGACTGAGCCTTAATAATTAAATATGTAAATGATAAATCTACGCTTCACGCACTTTTATGAAAAGGCGTTACATTGTGATGTTGTGTACAGTTTATTTCTCGGTGTTGTTCCTTGTGTTGACAATTCTTTTGTACTTTGAATGCATAAAGCAATATTATTTTGTTTATACACTGGCGTTTTATTTTACCTATAAAAAAGCTTTACAGTTTATTAGGAGACTAGGTATGCGGGGGACAGTTTTTGTAACGTGTAATGTGATATCATGTAAGTATGCAGCCGTATACGTAAATACTGTAGCTTCATAAAATTGTACAGCGCCAAGCAGTGTTTATAGTTATTATATTGTTAATAGTGCGGCAAGAACTCTCGCAAGACCGAGATGCATGGCATGATCTGGTGTCGGAGGCCAAGACTCACTTTGGGTCGCTGAGTCACCCCAGTAAGTAAGTAAGTAAGCAGTGTTAAAAAAAGGAAATTGTATAATTTGAAATAAAATATTTTATTACGCGATGTAACCATTTTAACTTCTATTTACAAAATAACTGGGTACGCTTATTTGCAGATCAAATATAAATAAACAGTCACATAAAACGGTTTACCACGAAAACGTCGAAATTATTATCTTTTTACTTAAAGAAAAAAACAATAAACTAACCTTATGCTCTTTTAATATATTTTCATCACGCATTCGTTCTTTATTAAAGTCAACTTTGCACTTGTTTTTTCTTCAGAAATAGAGACTTCATTATTGGCCACTATTTTTATATAATAAATTATTTCATTTAGTCTTCGTCTATTAACAATTTGTCTTCAACATCTATGTCTTCTGCCTTTCGTTTCTTGGCCTTAGGCCTCTTTCCGTGAAGCATATCAAGCTTCATCTTTTTGGATTGCTTTTTCTTTTCTTTTAACTGAAGTTTCCTTTTTGCAGCCTTCTCTGGGTTGTTAATCTTCTCTTGTAATAAAACCTGAAATAAATCGTTTAGTGAGATATAAAAAGGTATGTACCAACGCGAAGGCTAAACGCAAAGAAAGTGTGCAGTAAAACAAAGTATTCATCTAGCTAATTCATCTTGCTTCCAAAAGGGTTTAGGTCCGATAAAAGCTGAGAGTAAGTTAATGCATAAACACCTAAAACTCAGTAACCCAATAAAGAATAATAATTAATGAGAACCTAATAAAGACTATCTATTGTCAATAACATTGTCTTTTCTGTGTCTTGATAAAAAAAAATGTAAAGCATTAACTTCTTGATGTACAGTGGTCAGCACATTTTCGTTGCAATATCGCCACTATTACAATTGCATAAGACGCTACAGTGCTTATCTTGAAGTTCTGTCGTCCTTAAAAACGGAATACCAACCTTCTTCCTTTCCGCTCTCCTAATATTCAGTCGTGTCTGCACCTCTGCCACCAGCTTTCCATACTCTATGTCTCCAATCTTCCTTCGCAGTTTCTTTCCAAGTCTACCCGCAAGTTGTTTCACAGGTGACGCTGGCGCCCCCGCGTCTCCAACGGACAACTCGCGAACTATCGGCGGTAGTATCACGTCTATGACCTTTTGGAGATCTTCTGTTTCTAAGGAACTTATCAGGTGGGTCCACATTGTGAATACTGATATTCTCTGTAAAGGAAAATAAAAATACTTAGTCCAACTGACTTCGTTCTATAGCGAAAATGACAAAGTATGTTTAAAATAAACACGATTTTTTTATTCCTAAAAATATTTTTTATGGCTTTTCTATACTACTTTAATAAATGAACAAAGATGTATTTAAACGATTAAGATTCGTTTAAGCTACTTACTCTTATATGTCATAACGTCACATCTATTAATTGAATATAATGTTTAGGATAAAATATATGAATGATAAAGAAATTTTGATTTACGGTGTTATCGTGCCTATTCTGGCGCAAACATTTGCCTTTTGAAGTACTTTTCTGCGCAGTAATAAATCAAAATTTAATATTTCTTTTCTTTCTTTACATTTTATGATTGAAGTAATTTATTTGCAAGTTTTTACAGAAGTTTTAGAAATATTGGACTCCGTCCAGGCGAACAGCGAATTTTAGCGTGCTATATTTAAGAATCAACTTGCTTGCTTAAGACCTAAAAATAGGTAAATAGGTACACAATACTAACGATATTCGTAGAATTAGGTGCCTTCGCTACCTCTACGTTGACAGCTTTCCGTAGCTTGTACAATATCCACCGCAGGTTTACTTTAGCAGTAGTCTCCGCTTCCTCCTTACTCTCCTCCGCTATTACTTTAGGTGTCAGTTTGAAACTGGGCATAGCGTGCACTAGCTTCAATATTTGGAAGAGCACTGATGTTACCTGAAAGATTAAGTTGGGTTTCTTATGAGCTGTAACAGTCAATACACAAGTCCTGTGCACAATTCAGTGGTATAGTGATTGTTTTTTGTAGTCAATAATGTGAGTAACTTAGGGACATTTTATTTATGGTTAATGATTAACTTTTGGGCTTTATCTTTACCCCTTAATTTTTTTCTTTTAAGGGCTTTTCTCTCTACTGCAACTCCTATTTAGCCAGGATCTGATTGGTTGGCCTCACAATTATCTCAAATAGAGAAGCCAAGAAAAAGTTAACCTTGTGTCATGGGTCAAGTAACAAAATTAAAATCATCAAGTCAATATTATAGATCTAAATCAAGTTAAACCCAACAGTAATACAAAGACCTCGAGAAGCATAAAGAAGGAAGAAAAAAAGAACTTCTGGCAACAGGGGAATTTTCATAACATTATCTGGTTCCTTGCCACGCACCGGTGCGATAATAACAATTGATTTTCTAATTGTGTCTCGAGTTGGCTACGAATGGATTAATAAATACAAATAAAACACAATACCTCCTCAGCCATTTCCTTCGTCACAGACGGCGTGTACTGCGCACAGAGATCCAGTACCAAACTCCTCAGCGAGACCTCCGTGTCATAATAAATAAAACCTCTGTCACTCTCAACCTTTTTCGTAACAAGCGCATCCAATTCCTCAACATTCACCACCGACAGAATCGCCCCCAGAATCTTCGCCGCGCGGAGTCTGACCCACGAGTGAGGGTAGGCCAATAACACTTGACATTGCTGCGCTATGTCATCGAAGTCAGATAAAAACTTTTTGTCTTTCAGACTAGATGCGCAGTTCGTTGTGACCTTATCAATAAGGTTCAAAATCTGTATCAAACTGTGGTCTTTCTCCTTTTGGTTTTCTTCGTCTGTTTTATCATCAGATTGTTCGAGGCGTATCTTGACGAAGCGGCCTTCGGTTATGTCGTTGCTGAGTAGAAGTATTTTACTGCTGACTAGAGAGAGAACTGTACTGAGACGGCTTTTGAAGTCGTCGCCTTCGACGATGACGAAACGAGTGCTCAGTTGGGCGGCGAGTTCGAAGTGGATTGGCTGAAAAGAATAAGAGACATAAGTACACCTGAATAAATAGCGTTCAGGTCGGTGTCAAATTCTCACCTAATCCATTTTAAGTACACAAAACTTAAAGGGGAAGAAAAATTAAAAACAGAAGTAGAATATTTAGCAAATAAGTGGTTACTGAATCGAAAGTTTATTGCAATACAAAAGCTCAAAAGACAAAGTTTATGGCCCGGACTTATCTAAGGACATTGCTTATCTAAGATTCCATCTTTAAAGAAACGTGAGCACTAGATTTGTCAGTTTATTCAATAAAGTTCGCAGTCTCCGCAGCATGGCCTCGGTGCCATCTCTAGCTAGTGTGGTACTAACCTGGAAGCTATGTTACTACCATAATATTAGTGGTAAATATGAACCTACCTACTTGAGTAACTAAGAAAAAAATAAGCGCTAAATCAACCAGTGTATTCCTGTCTAAAGAGGGTCTAAAGTCTCCATAGCATAACTTCGATGGGGCCACGTAGCACTCAGGCGAGCGCTTATCTATTATTTGTATGCATGTTGGTGCCTAGACGGTATATTAGCCAAAGGTACCGGTATCCTGGGAATAAAGTGAACACCAAATAAAAGAGCTTATTTCTATCCAAAGTAGGTAGTCTTCTCAGCATGGCCTCTTCAAGCCGCAGCCTCCGCGCGTCTCTAGCACGTTACCTAGGCGGTATCTAAGATAAGCGTCTGCTCACCTGAGTATCTTGGAAGGTGGTAAGCACCAAATCAAAGAGTTTATTCCTATCCAAAGTGGGTAGTCGGCTCAGCATGGCCTCTATACACGCCGCAGCGACAACACATAACTAACATGCTTGGTAGACGATAGATAGACCTAGACATTATCTTAGCTTAATGTAAGCTCATCTGAGTATTTTGGGAGAAAGTGAGCACCAAATCGAAGAATTTATTCCTATCCACAGTGGGTAATCTTCTCAGCATGGCTTCTATGCACTCCGCGGCTACAACACATAACTAGCATGCTTGGTAGACGATAGATAGACTTAGACATTATCTTAGCTAAATGTAAGCTCACCTCACTGATTATCTTGGAAGTGAGCACCAAATAGGAGAGTTTATTCCTATCCAAAGTGGGTAGTCTTGTTAGCATGGCCTCTATACAAGCCGCGGCCTCCGCGCGACCTTAACACGTTTAACCTAGGAGGTATCTAAGTTAAGCGTCTGCTCACCTGAGTATCTTAAAAGAACGTGAGCACCAAATCGAAGAGTTTATCCCTATCCAAAGTGTATAGTCTGTCGCGACACTATCATGGCTATAGCTATAGCTAGGAGGTATTGTTGTTTCTGCTTACCTGAGGATCTTGGAAGAACGTAAGCACTAAATCCAACAGTATGATTGAAACGAGTGTAACCGGTAAATAAAAGATAGGGTTTTCAGTCAAGATGATCGCTAGTGTAAAAGTGGTAGAGGAAGTAGAAAGAAAAAGTTTATAAGTTTTCTTTGAAGATGGAAATAAAGCGAAGAGATAAAAAGTGATTTGCCAGCTGGCGAGTGGCTTCATTTTAAGCCCCGGTTCCTTTAGTATCTTAGCTAAATGCTCACCTGAGTATCTTGGAAGAACGTAAGCACCAAATCGAAGAGTTTATTCCTATCCAAAGTGGGTAGTCTTCTTAGCATGGCCTCTATACAAGCCGCGGCGGCCGTGCGACATTCTGGCGCGCTGTCGTTCAGCATGGAAGCGCCGAGAGCGAGGAGCAGGTAGTCACCGTGTTTTGATAGTTGTTGCTGTAGAATAATGTATTTTTTTACTACAGATTATCCATACAAAGAGCAAGAGATGGATGGATTTTATAAAGCAGAGCGAGGAGCAGGTATTCGCCGTGATTTGATGATTGTTGCTGTAGAATAATGTTATTTTTTTACGACAGAATATCCATACAAAAGGAAAGAGATGGATGGATTTTATAGAGCATGATATGGTTATGAATGGAGTGTAGTCAGTCTATGACGTGTGATAGGATTGTATGGAAGAAAAAAACATACTGCACCAACACCAAATATAATGGGTACAGGGCAAGCAAATGATGATGATTCCATACAAACTGTTATTCTCCATTTCATCCCCTAAATGTGAACCTGAACTTTCAATATTTTTTTTAGTTATTGTGCTATTCGGAGATGAGACAAATATGACAAACTAAAGATGATGAAAATCAGTCCAGTCATTTTTAAATTATAAATGACTTTTTTTAAGAAAAGTGTGTGATTGAGACAGATATTTTAAAAACGTATTTAAACGCGGATTTACAACAACTTTCATTGACAGACAAACATAAAAATCCTTAAATATGATCGCGTTTCCATACTAAAATATGTGGTACATAGACGGCATCACGTCAGGTTACCCATTTGAACTACGAAAACAGCTTTTATTACGTAGGGAATAAAGGCGGTTAAGCCAAAGTAGGGTAGTTTAACGTGCGGCCATGTGTATCTTCACGATTTTATTATGAAATTAAATTTAGTATGAAACCAAACACAACAGTCAACTTTTATCCGTCAATAGTAGACCCTCGATTAATAAAATCGAACCAAAAAGTTTGAAAATGGCCACTAGATATAAAAAAAATGTAGATGCACAAATGTACATAACTCACCACTGGGAACTTATTGATGATCATATCCAGGAACTTGAGCGAGGACTCGCGCCCGTGCTGCAGCTCGTAGTTCAGCTGCGACACGAAGAACTGGATGAACTTCTCCATCTTCTTCCCTGGCGAGTAGTTCGTGAGGTACACCACGAATATCGCGCGGGCTTCTTCCCTGAATGTGAAGATAAACGTTAGTAACAGAGAAATAAAAAGGTACCATACAGTCTTTGGGCAGCAATATCTACGCCATAGACAAGCTGAAGCGTGAGTAAGGAACTTTTTAAGCTGTCAATACCTGTAGTATTTAAAGCTATTACTCTTTGCGATAAAACTGCATTTAGTTAATGGCAGTATTAGGAGATAATAACTGAATAATTTCTATTGAAACTGCACTTGAAAATTATGTATGGTTTTAGTGACATAAATGACCATAAACTCCGACATAAAACAACAGATACTCGGTGACTATATCGCGCTTTAGACGACTTGAAATGTAATATTTTATAATAGGCAGACATTTGACCGCATTTTGACCTGACAATAAGCGACGATGCGACTGAGGATGGGTCATGTCTGTCTAGAAATAGCCTATTCACTCTTTTCTCAAAGGAATCCAAAAATCATAGTGTTTAGGGAACACTTTAGCCGGCAACGAATTCCACTCTACAATATGTAAAAAAAAACCCTGTCCGACCCGTTAAGGTGTTATCAGGTATAGAGTCAAGGTTCTATTTGTGTAATTATTTTCATAAAATATTAGAAAAAAATTACCCCATGAAAAAAAAGATAAAAAATACTACACTTAAAAAACTTACATGGCAACGCGAAGGGCGGTGACGGGGCGCGCGGGGGCGCGGCATAGCACCGGCACTCGCAGGTAGCGCAGTCATGACCCCAGATAACCCCGGCTCTTATTATTAGCCAGATAATAATGTGTCAATCGTAAAAAAACAGAGACTTTTTGGTAGCTCTGAAAAGAGCTTTTTTTGTGGTGGTGATTAGTGTTTGGTGGACTCGTGGCCTGCCTGCGTCAAACCTTTTCCGACCCTGCGTTGCCCGTAGTGAACACGCGTTTGTGCAAACGCTGGAACGCACGCTCTGACGGCACTGTGATACCCAGCGGAATAGCAAAACGCACTTCATAGTCTCTGCGAGCTTCACAATAATCGCAGTCACTCCTATCCAGACACATGAGCATATTAAAGTATTCTTGATTCGTATACGACATTTTGCGGATCAACGGAACGGAACGACCACTCGGAAGTAATGTCATCGCGAAACTGACCTGTAATAATATCGGGATAGCCGCCGGCACGTGTCGCGGCGATATCAAAGGCCGCGGCTACGTTTATTGTAGTACCGACAAAGCGAGTAGGCGGCGTCAAGGGAGCCGCGCGCCCGCCGAGTGTTAACGTATTTTGAAAATTACCCCGTTTTAGGGTAAATAGGTGCTAAACTTGTTAACTTTAAAAATCGCCAAAAAAAGTATTAATGAATTACGTAATTTTGATACTTATTTTGGTAACGCTATTAAAGCAACTTTATGACCTTTTCGGCTCGGACAGGGTTTTTGTTACATATTGTATAGCCAAGATGAACGTAGAGAGAAAGAGAGAGAACGCAAGAGGAATCTATTAGAAAAATAAAGAAAGAAAGAAAATACATTTATTAATATATGGACATCACATAACACACGAAAATAGACAACGTAAAGGGCACAGGTATAAAACAAAAAACTCAGTAACATTACAATTTATAGAGGTAAACCAGTCGGACTGTGCAGTTGTGCGTCTGCGATGTCCATATTAAAAGACTCAGCTTAAGTCGTGACCCGCTAGGGACCCCGACGCTGGTTTTCAGTAGACCCTAGACGAGTGAGGTCACGGAAATATACGCCAAACATTATTAAAAATAACAATACATGTAAATAAATAATATGATAGTAATAAACTAAACACTCGTAAAGTATTATAATGTGTATATGTGTAAAAAATAATAAATACAGAAGCATAAATAGCACGGACAGATATTCGAAGTACCTACTCACGCGTTCAGGTATTCAAACTCACCGAGATTTGGCAGATTCGCTCAGTATACAAATCCTGGATATCTTTTCCATCACTTCGTGTAACTCGGCCGACACAAGCTTGGCTTCTAATATTGCTTTCAGCAGCGAAAACGAGTTGGCTTGCCTCTCGTCGTTTTGGCAATCTTCTTCGGCGTACAGGAGGAGAGTTTTCAGCTGTTCCGCCTCTAGTTTGAAGTACTTAACGTTTCTTATTAGGACTGTTACTGCCTGGATGTATAGGAGAGAAATATGGGACACGACATTAAAATTTTTTTGAGAGATGTGCTAGAAAAGTGGTACACAAATAAAAATTAAATGATGATCGTTTAGTTGTTTAACGCACCAGTCAAATTTGAGTTGTTGAGATGAAAAGTTGTGTTTGCGATAGTAAACAGTACCATAATTCCTCTAAAAGAAGTCCTAGTCAGATAGCAAGATTGTTACAGTTCTTGTATGGCCCAAATGTGAAATTGAGTTATTTAATTACGATTCTGTAACAATTTTGCTAGCAGGATTAGGGCTCTTTTGAGAAATCCAAAATAGTTCGAGAATAGACAACACATTTAAAAATGCGAAGGACACGTGTTGGTTATTTAGTGGCACTACACTAAAAGTAAAAATAAGTAATTCTACAGTACAAAACTACTAATTGATAAAAAATAAACAGAAAACAATTACCTTAAACGCATTTCTGACTAGATGGTAGTTATCATTCTGTTTACTGATCTCAAACGTCGCATACTTGTGCAATATTGAGAAAATCGTTTTCACCACGTCCTGTACCATCTCTTCTAAGGTCGGCGTACTCACTCTGATAGTCCAAAGAGTCGATATGCACTTCATCGCTACCGTTGTTACTTTAACGTGGTCGCTATTCAACGCATCGACCAGTAGAGGTATCAATGGATCCACAAACGCCTTACAATCCATTCTTGGAACCTTCTCTCTTTTTAGAATAACGTACAGGATATTCAAGCTGAATTCAACTAGAACATGGGAGTTGGCTTTACCAGAAGTTTTGACATTTTTACCTTGAGCCTCTCTACTCCGTTTTGGAGTTTCGGGAATGATAAAACAATCAGGTTTCGCTCTCAGCATCTTTTCTTTCTGGGCCTCGGTTATTTCCCTCTTAGGTGCTCCTAGCACAAATTCTGGTATACTCTCCGAAGCTATACCATGAAGGAATATGAACAACGATTCGATATCAATAAACTTATTAGTGACTAGACCACTCGATATGTGCATTAGAGCTTCTTGGACTTTCAAAACGATCTTTTTAGAGTGATGCTTTTGTAAGACCTCTTTGAAGGGCAAAAGAAGGTTTATTAGGCAGGACTCTGTTATATTTTGAGACACAATCATCAGGGTGACATAGCTTTTCTTACTAGGTTTTGCTTCAGGAGTTTTGTAGTGTAACTTATCGACCTCTTTTTCTTCAGACAGTGCTCCAAATAAGTCATTAGAACAAACATCTAATATGTAATCCAAATTCTCATTTAATTCCCCAGCCTTAAAGTCTGATTTCAAAGCGTCTAATACTGTGTGTATAGTAGAAACTAGCACATGGCATTGGAAGCCCTTTGTCAGTAATAATGTTAAGTGTTCCAGTAAGATTCCTAAGTAAGAAGTGCCGACTGTGATCATTATCTTCTTGACGATATCTCTGGCTGTGATGCGCACTTGTTTCAACGGAGATTTCAGGAAGGAACACAGTTTTACGATGATACTGTAACAGGAAACGTTGGATGTTAAAGATATATAAATAATTAAAACAAGAAGATTAAGAGTTCAATAAGGTGTTCTTATCGCTGGGATCGCTCTCTTATTGAGAGTTTGTTAGAAATTAGAACAACTAATTGGCTACTTTTGAAGAAAGTCTTATTTGTAACCAAACTATTTTAATTATTACAGAATTAATCACAAGTTACACCTAAAAGTGAAGCAAAAGCAATATCTATTGTGCAGAGATAACACTCGCACAGCGATGCTTGCTTGGCGGTCAGAACTGTAATTTCTCTATAGTAGAGAGTAATCACCCGCGGAGCACTCGCGCGCTCGCTTAAAGCCCAGCAACAAAACTATCCGGATTACAAACTCGCTTCCCGCTACTCGGCAACTCGTTTCTAGTTTCTAGTTCTACTCACTGAAGAGTAAAGGCATGGGAAGTCACAAAAGATCCTAGGGGGTCGAGGTGCTTCGTGGGTCAATGCCCTATGAAGATAAGATTTTAGCTCTACTCGCTTCCTACTTATCGTTGTCGGTTACCACCTGGCTCATTTTGCCTATTTTATTGTTAAAACACACTCACCCAGGCAGCTGGTGCCGATTCCAGAGTGGAATATATCTTTTATATATGAGAAGTCAGAGCATTTAGTAGTTGAATGACGAGTCGTTGATGATGTTACTATAGTAGTGCTTCCAGTTGCCCGACGTGCGGGGGGCGAGGAAGCGCCAATCATACGCGGCTGTCATAGCAAATCCCTTTCTACGCAACACCACCCGTCCCCTCTGACATTTAGCAAGCCTCGCAACCCACACGTCAGGAGATAAGCGCACGAACTTGTCGGACTATAACAGAGGTTTTGTTTTATTTGGAATGGGTTTGCTCTTGACTCTAGACTAGACATGTGTAGTTCCTGAATGAATGATACAATTGAACTACTTCACCTATCTAGTTCATATGTATCACTCACTCACTATTAGTCCAAAGCAGTTCATTTAGTTCAGTAACTCAGTGATATGAGAGTAAAACGTACGGATATATGTTTGTTAATACTGCAAGAGCGAGACTGCAGAATTCTGCTACTGCACTGCAGTTTTCCATTTTAAATTTTCGGTATTAATTAATACGTTTTTAATACGTAACATACGTACATTACGTACATAAATAACACTTTACATCCTTTGTTAATGCGTGTAACAATATCTTCGAAATAAATTAAAATGTTTTTAATTCGTAATTCTAGACTGCCTAAATATTATGTTATTTTTTAGTCATTAGAATTCTCTGTAGTACACGATACATTTAAACTGAATGAAGTAGTGAGTGAGATTTTTATAGTAGATCTGCTGAACTAAATGAACTCAATAGTTCAATTAACTAGATGAGTGATACATATCTTTAGCTCCCACTGAACTATATCACTCATTTCACTTCAGTGAATGATTTTGCGCATGTCTACTCTAGACTAAACCAGACGTGGCGTAGACAGAGTCGACGGTGGAGCGAGCTTACCCAGAAGGTTCTGGCACTCCCACTCACCGAAGGAACACAGCAAGCTGATCGGCGCCGGGTTCTGGTTGGAAGGTTGGTACTCGGTAGCTACCAGGTGGTACCTAATGGAGCCTACCACCGCTGTTAGGATCTTTTAGCCGCCAACGTAAACTGAAGTAGGTCCTTTCCCACCCCAAAAGTTACTTTGGCCTGAAATAAACTTTTATAATGATTACTACACACTCACCCGGGCAGCTGGTGCCGCAGTGGGTCGCCGGGCACTCGCTGTAACAGCTTGACGAGCGCCAGCGCGATGGGCACGCGCAACATATCCGCGTCTTGCCGCTCTAGGCCCGTACGTCGTCGGTTCACTTTGTGGGACTCTTCGTGGTCAGTCATCTTGCCTATTGCCCTGAGAATGAGAGATGACTGAAATCTGAATTAAAACTGCGAGTAGCGCGACTGATAGATCGTGGCAAATTAAAGGTACCTCTGTCTGTGCCCACTACATCGTACACAACAGGCTGTACAAAATGTACACATTAAATTTTCGACCTTATCGTAAAAAGTTAAAGTTCAAAATGTTTAAGCTCGGTGTTCGTCGATGCACCGTTCTGGCACTCAAACCGAACACTGCGCTTATATACTGTGAACTTTAACTCTGTTTAGGGTTCATATTCAAATGTGTATTTTTATAAGGTCCTACCACAGTCAGGGTATGGTACAGTGTAGTGGGCAAGCTTAACCGGCCGTGGAGGTAGGATAAGAACAATGACTGGGAGAGCTGCGGGATGTAGGCGCATACTTGTTCAAATTTAAATTACGCTACAAGCGCCCTCCGTCCACGCCTCTTAGGACTCCTCTCGAGCCCCTATACCCCGCAGAAAAGCAATTCTAACTCAATTCGGCACCCTATTCACATGTATATCAGCCACGAGATTTTTTTTTCCTGGCATATTGCGTTATAATGTGTCTTTACTACCAAGGAGGTTTAAATAGGATGAGCTTTGATTGGAGAAGAGTTTAGGAGATGCTAGTAGCGACATATACCGCTATCGCCTCTACTACATTATATAATAATTCGTAGTTTTGTTTATTTAAGATACATTTGACAGCTTCGCGCGCTCACCATCATCAGTGATGAAAGTTTTTGAAACGCGCCGCTAGGGGCACTGACCAAATCCCACTAAAAGTTTTCGTCGCTCTGACAGGAGTGATCGCGTGAAGCTCACACTAAGTTTTAGTTTTTATTTTAGTCAGTAGGTATTTGTTCACACCATGCCTGAGTTCCCGCTGAAAATCAGTGTCGTGACAATTTTAATTTGTCACGACTTATACTGAGCGGGGTCCTTTTTGGCACATCTATCTAGTATAGTTTCATTTATAATGCATAATAGATATTAATTAATTAATCATTTTATAATATTTGTAATTTTTTGTACTTTATTTGCCGTGCCAAATAAATACGATTATTATTATTATTATTACTAAGCAACGACACGCTGGTACGGTTCCTAAGGTCAGATGGCGCAGTGTGAAACCTGAACTGCGATACGTGAGATTTAGCATGAGCTTGACCGACTACAGAACTAAAAAATATATTTAAAAAAAATGGAGAATGATCTCAATTCGTCAAATATTTTTTTAAACTGAACAATTATTACTATAAAACATGTAGGTCAAGCCAAGAAGACCTGTTATTGGATGTCAATATTTCTATAAAAGACATAACGAGAAAGAACTAGCGTAATTAGAAGGGATATATTAACTAGTTTAAACTATTCAAGACTGTTTAATGGTCCTGGATGAATCCGATTATAATATCGGCACAAGCAAAAAAATAAATCTTACCTGTGTAACTGTGGTAGCAGACCAGCTGCCAATGATTTGATAATCCTCTTAGCGACAGACGGCGAAACACTGGTAATCCTTTCGAAAGCTGGGACGTCCGACACTTCTTTTGGCAAATCGTCTCGTTCAGCTTCGTCATCTGCGGCTTTCAATTCTGATTCTTCATCAATTTCTGCTTTCTCTTCTTCTAACGTTTCACTATCTTTGTTTTCATCTTCTAAATTTGGTTCTTTAACCTCTTCAGTAATTCCTTCTGCCTCTTTATTTTCTGTTTTTTTCTTCTTCCCTATTCTAATTGTGCCAGTTTCAGTATTAGTAATCAAAGCCTTAGGCAGATCAATATTCTTGACTTTAGAGAAGTCAAAGTGGAATGCATCAAGAATACCGATCAGAATACGAGTAAGCTGTTTCTGGTGTTCCGTCGAATGCCGCATTTTGTTCAAATAAGCCTTGAGGATCACTTCATAATGATACCATGGAAGTAAACGACAACATGTAGAAATAACATCTATGCATGCATCGATCAGCGTATTCTTGTCTGTATACTTATCGTCACAAATATACATCGTTGCTAAAGGTAGAATGAAGTTAGTAAGTGTCCTAGGAGTGGGACACTTAACTACCTTTTTGGCAACCTTGCAGAATTTCAGCAAAGCTCTGACGCGTCTGTGCATTTGAAGATGGCACATATTCTCAAAGAAATCAACTTCAACATCTTCCTTATTAGCCAGATGAGCTAGATCTGACAGTACAACGTCTGCTTCAGGAGATTCTCTAGCTAGTTCACCGAGAAGCGCAATACTTTCATTTCTAAGTATTTCGTTTTTGGTATCTCTGATTCCAGAGGAAATCAGTGATAATACTGTATCTCTGACAAGGAATTGCCCATCAGTAACTGTCCAATACTTCAAAAGCAGCTTCGGTAGTATTCTTTTCAAACATAGACCTGCTCCATCTCTCAGACCAATATCTTTTTCTGTTCGAATAAAGTAGAAACAGTTATTGACTATCAGAATAGCCAGATCTAAGTCAATTTCGTTATTCTCTGAGAGCTGGTATATTTTTTTGTAAGCGTCGATTCTTCTATCGAAGTCTGGCTGCTCAATCCATCTTTTGTTATATGCGTTCATTTCAGTGACTATACTAGCCATTCTGATTAGCACATCTTTATTCTTAGTAGCATTCTCGGCAATAGTTGTTAGTAGTTTGATCAAAAGTTTACGAACATCGACTGGTGATACTTTATTGAATAGTACCGCTATGTTCTTTATGTATGTTTGAGGATTCGTGCTATGGCCTAGCAAGTTTATGATAGTTGTTACAGCATGCTCCATATTATCTTCTGCCATATTATTGCACACCTTTTTGACCAATATTGGTAGCAGCAAATTCAGCAGTTCGTCACATAGTTCGGGAGTCGTTACAAGTTCTGTGACCCTTGACAGGATGAGCAAGTCTCTTTTATTCACTGTATTTGATTTAGCCGAATTCGCAATACGTCGTTTCATCACTTCTAAAATACTTGAAATGTGAGGTATCAAAATCTTACTTCCAAAATTAATTTCATTAACATTTTCTATACTTTTCCCATCTGTTATTGGCAAAACATTGAATGATTCAATGGGAGGCAGTTCTTTCTCTTCATTATCTTCTGCTAACGTCAGCAGTTTCTCAATCATATCCAAAATAGTATTTAAGACACCTGAACTTGTTTTTGGTGCTAGCAGTAGTTGAAATAGTGCTGGTAATGGACATAATGTATTATCCTTTTCAGAAACTGTCACCAACAGGACATAATACCTTGGATTCTGGCACCAAGTATTTAGTAGTTTCAGCAACGCTGTTGGTGTATGGATACCTTCAATGTGCAATTTCGGTATTAAGGGCCAAATCAGAGTTTCGTAGATTACATACAGCTCGTCTTTACTCCAAGCGTATTGATGAAACTGGTCAAAAAGTTTCCTTAGTGTCCCCAAACATAGTATTCTGAGATTTTTCATAACTTTTATGTATCCAACATGAACCTTATCTCCTTGAGCGAGAACTGCACCAACTAACGAACACACTGAGTAGAATACTTTAAACAGTTGTGTTAGCAACTCATCTTTTAAATATCCACCAAAATACTCCCTAACTACTTCAAACAAATTCAAAATACTGTGAATCTTCCCAGGGCTTGTGATCGATTTCAAATCTAATGTAGCTATCGTGTTTTCGAGTATTTGTCTTGGCTCCATTGTAAGATTCTGTTTCAAATGTGAGAATGCCATTTCTATGAACAGTTTCAACTCAGTCTCATTACAACCAGCTAAGTATCTCATCACTAGAGACCTCCTTGTTTGACCACCGCCTTTCTTGTCTGCTCCTAGTTTCGAAGTCATTTTGCCGTAAAGAATTCTTAAAATGATTGGCACAACATGTTCTCTATCATCAGGCTGAATATTTTGGGAATCTTCTGTGATCTTAAACAATGTAAGTTCATCTTTGAATTTGTTCTCATCAATTAAATTGTACAAATTGTTTTTGTATGGAGTGACACTCTTATTCTTGTAATTCAGAACGCAATCTAATGCATACTTCTGGAGCCCTGAATTTTTGTGCTTAAGGAATTCCATATACAGCTCCCAGAAAACTGGTTCTTTGTGAAGTGCCCTAGGATTTTTAAACTGTGCCAGAACTTGCATAATGCCTATTAGAGTTTTGAAAATTATTTTGCCTGACGCCGATTCTTTTGGTTCTTCAATGGCGTCTGTCATGTCTTCAGGGTTTGCGACGTCTTCGATTACTGGTTCATCAACTTCCATTGGCGTGTTGTTACGAACTTCAACGTCAAATGTTAGTGAATTGGCGCCGTCGTTTCTTTGGTACTCATTTTCAATGAAGTTCAAAAATAGAACTACTACATCCCGATTCTTAGCTTCGCAAACTTGGATGCAATTTGTCATAACCTTCAAGATTACATTTCTGTAATTATGCAAATCTGGTCTTTCTGATATACTGTTAATATCTGTGTATAGTTCTTTCAGTAAGGCATAATTGGTAACCATTTCATTATCAAATTGAAACTTCTTTAGATCTCTCTTAGCATTCGCGAAGGAGGATGACAATGCTTTGTAGAAAGGAGGCCAGAATTCTTCAGCAGTCAAGGCGTTGCCATATCCCGCTATGAAGTCCGAAACTGGCTCCCAGAGCAATTTGAAGTTAATGTGCAAAACTCCGAGCATATAACTTAATGCGAATAAATGATAATCGGTTTCTTTCGCCAGGGTATATTGTGTGGTGTTAAAGGTCATCTTTTGCAACATGTTTATTTGGGATCTGTATTCTTGGATGGAAGGTTGGATAGACTCGACGGCGAAGCATCTGCTGAACACAGAAAACCGTTCGACGGTTCCACCGACTTGCGCGGTTTTGTCTAATTCTGGGACGTTTTCGAATAACTTGTACACATGTGTTGTTAGTAGACGGACCTGAAATAAAAATAAAAATTAAATAATAGCAAAATTTTTAGTAAGTATAAAACTTAGCTGGGTGGAAAAGGATGAGTTGTTATCCATCCAGTTTGAATTAAACTTTTAAAAGACAATAATAGCAATACTCACAACATGAAAAGGCGAAGACACATTACTCCTCAAAAAGGGATCAACAAACGACAAATATTGGTAGGTCAATCCGTTCTCATGTTCATAAGCCGTCAAGTACAAGTCCAAAAGATTCAAAGCCGCAACATAATTCGGATCTGCTGCACGCGGTACTATAATAGGCAGGAGTGTTTCAATATCAGAGATTTGTTTCAACTTCTTGCAACTGGAAATATGTATAGCACTCTCCATAGCATTTGCTAATATGAACAACACCTGTCTGGCACATCTAGAAAGGGCTGTTGTGTCGCAGTGAAACTTGTTGTGCTCAGGTTGTGTTTCAATATTATAACTGTTCAAAACATCCAACAGTTTCCCAATGAGCTGACTCAGAGTAGTCACACAAAAATCAACATCAATTTTCTCTATATGTGGCAAGCAGAAAAGAACATTCATCAGCTTCGTAGGATTGTCCACAATTTTCTCCATATCATCATTCAAGACACTATGACAATGCTCCATAAAATGAGGCAAACCATTACCAAAATCAATAGGATACTTCACCCACTCAAAAAGGTTGATACCATTTTTAGAAAGTGGAGACTTCCTCAGGCATATCTTAGTCAATGTGTTCATAGCCTCACTGTCAAAATTAGACTGCAGAACAAAATTCAGGAATGGTGGCAAAATGTGCATGTCAAACTGAGGGTAGTCAATAACATTTCTGACAAAGTTTATCAGGATATTAGGGTATGGCAAAGGTAGCAGGACTTTTACAATAATTCCAGCATGTTCCTGAGATAATGATACATTTGGTGAAAGAAGTAGCAATGCTCCAATTTGGGCACAGACCTCTAAGACACTCTCTGAGAACTGTTCACAAATAACTTTTACAAGCAACAACACAAACTGTGGTGGATTTGTCAAGTATTTGCCATTCTGGTGCTCAACCACTTGACCTGCAAGCCTTAGAATGTACTCCAACCCTCTGCTCTCTTCATCATTTTCCTTTAATATTTCTTCAGTAAACTTTAGTACACCAGACCAGAATAGTGTGTACTCTTTATGTGAAATTGTTTGCAAGCTGTCTTCAATTGTTTGAGTTAGGACTTGGAACAGGATGTCTTGATGATCCTTGTTTTCCTTAAGAGTTTGTAGTAATAGTGGCAAGAAGGTTTCTATGCAACTGTGGAACTTACCACTGACACCTCTTATTATTTCAAACATAAGATGGCCACATCCAGTAATTGCCTGTAAAAGAAACAAAATATGAGCTCTTGTTTGCAATGTTATGAGGTTTGTGGTAAATGCAGATAAACCTACATTAAAAAAATGCTATAGTCATATAAAAACTAATCAAGGAGTTATAATGTAGTAAACAAAGGCCCCATCTAAGCAAGCTTTGAATTATGTTAGTTAAGGTTGTCTGGAAGAGATCGCTCCCAGCGATAAGACCACCTACATTGTACCCACTAGCATTGTATGTTTGTTAAGTGTTTTCTGGTTGCAATAAAGAGTATTTATCTATCTATCTATGTGTGATTAAGGCTGTAGGTGGATAATAATAAACAAATTACACTAACATCAATATTTGTCTTCAAATAATTCAGCACAAGTTCAAGAAACTTCTTCTTGTCTCTAATATCTCTCACAACAAAAGCAAAACTCTCTGCTGCAAAATTGTTAATATACTGAGGGTGGGCCTCGCTCAGTAGAGGTATTATTCTTTTGAGGACTGCTGCTATGTCCTTCTTCAAATGTGGCTTTAGTATTTTAAATAGGAACGCTAGACAAACTAGTGTCCATTCCAGTCTTTCAGCATCTTTTGTGTTCAATAGTTTGATGAGAACGTCAAGGAATCTTGGAAATTGTGGGTAGAAGTCATCCCTTAAATCTTTTGCCAGTGATACCAGGATTCTGAAAAAAATATGTTTAGATAAATTGACAATATTACCTAGTTTTTTTTAATTAAACATTTTTTATTTGGGGCTTTAACCTGAGGTAATATAAGCCCCATCATACCCTAAATAATGTGCTACCTTATAAACTATGATATCACACACATAATATAATTTAAAATTAAGATAACCACCTACTCTAGTAAAGGTTGTAGACACAGCTGATCTTCCAAATTGAGGTACCTCTCCAGTATGTCCAAGACCTTATCTTTTTTATGAACCAGCTGCGGTACTGTGATGATTCCAAACACTTCCTTACGAAACTTCTTAAAGTTCTCAGTCAAATTGAGAGCATACCATTTTTGTATGGCCAAAGAGAAGTGTGTTTCATTCTCTTCAGGTTGTTGAGTGTATGCGTGTTCAACATGGTAAAGAGCTGCATGTCGGATATCAATTGAGTTGATACGCTCCGCAAATGGTACAAACTGTAATATGAATAAAAAATAGTTGTTAGAATTATGAAAAATTGATAAATTATTAGTTTACAAGCACGAATTCAAGGTAAAGTTTCCTATTTTCATGACTGTTTATTGAACTTTTTCTGCTTTTATATGTAGATTTAATTTTAATATACCATGAGTTTTAAGGTTATATTCAGAGTTGTTTAACTTGTTTTAAAGCAGATAAATTTTAGTAAAATACACTTTGGTATTATTTTACTCGGTTCTTAACATTTGTGGCACAATAAAATAAAATTTCAGGATAAGCGAGCAAGGGCTAAAAAACTTTAAAAATATTTTTTTAAACAACAGCAAATTACTTTAATTTGTTAATAAGTAAAGATTAATTAATACATACCCGAAATGTGTTTGTAGTTTTATGTTTCACAGGTTTACTTTTCATATTTATGCCTTTTTATTCTTGCATTTATTTTATAAATCACGAAACGTAAACAAAACCACACGTGCGAAACATACCGGAGGATGTCATTTGTCAAATATTATGAATGACGTTTCTTTTTTTTAAACTGACATTCCTTTTCGAACACTTTTACTCAGGTACGATAACCGGCGCGCGATTTCACGCGCCGGTCAATCTTTGGATTTCACTATAGACAAACATATTTTTTTCCAAAAACCGAACACCGGTGTTTTTGAACTCTAGCCATCCACAAATGAGTTTCAGCGGGAAACGGAAAGAGGAAGGTGGGCTTTAATTTGTTTTTTTTTGCTTTTCTTGTGATTGTGCGGTGGAATTACCATAATATGTGCTAAGAAAGAAGAAAACCAATGAAGTAAACATGAGAAATAGAATAATGTGCTCCCATTTGTTCTGTAACCCTTCTCCCGCTTAAAACATCCTTTAGCATTGAATATGATGTGAACCATCCTCGCATATCAATGAGTTATGTTAGTTTATTTTTATAAGTTCCTATTTATAATTGTAATTTTTTTGAAAAATTGCACTTAATGGTTTTTTATAAATTTGTTATTCTATAGGCAATTTTGTTTATTAAAAGCTCTTTATTATGCCTGACTTAACATCACTGGAAATCATTAGGGCTGATGAAATGAGAAGAAATGGCCATACCTACAGATCGATTGCCTCAAGGCTTCGTCGACCAGTATCAACGATTCATCGCAGCATCCAGCGGTGGAGGACCCCTTCTGAGGAGGAGGGGTCAAGGTAGAAAAAGATGTACATCGAGGCGAGATGACAGGTTTTTACAACTTGGAGTTCGTAGGAACGCGATTAACGGCTGTACAATCTCGAAATGAACTGGAAGAAGTTCCCATTTATTGGTGACGACTTTATTCTAATGCAAGATAATGCTCGTGTTCATAGTGCACAATCGGTACAGGCATATCTGAGCCACGTAGGTATACCGGTGATGCAGTGGCCAGCAAATTCCCCCGATATGAATCCGATAGAGCATGTCTGGGACTTGCTAAAAAGGAGGTTAAATCCAGAATGCCACCCCCCAACAATCTGAAAAAACTTGGAAATGCATTACTTGAGGAGTGGGAGCGGTTGCCTCAAGAAATCATCGATAACATAATCTGTAGCATGCCCAGACGAATGGAAACCGTAATCAGAGCAAGAGGGGGAAACACTCGTTATTAATTTTGCTTTAATTTTATTGTTAAATCATTTAGTGCTTACTTTTTTAATTTTTTGTTATGGTTCATAATCATCTAAAAATTTCACTTATTTCAAATTTCTTTATTTTTCAATAAAAAATATTATGTCTTTTTAAAACATGCAGCGTTGTGTGAAGAAGAAGCGCACTATGAAAATCTTTGCCTATATAGTCAATAATGTATAGAAACATACCAGATTGACCATGGATTACCTCTTTGACCAATCACCATCCAGCAAGCGCGCGCGTTGTCACTGTCAAATGTGTCAACTTCATAGCGTTTGTGAAAACTTTTCCAACTGGTCGTATTTTCTCAAAGTTTTCAGTTTTATATGTGATAAGTGGTAAAAAATGAATAAAAGTGCCGCCGTGAGCCCCCTCAAACTGCACGAGGGGTCTTAATTACGAGGGTCAAACTGAAAGTTCTTAGAAAATCAAAAACTGATTACATTAGCCAGTTATTAGTTTTATTATATCTTTTCAAAATATTGTCCATTGACGTCAATACACCGCTGCATGCGATGGAACCACTGGGAAAAGCACTTTGCCCACTCGTCCTTAGGGGTCTCTTCAATGGCATCGCGATACGCAGCCACCGCTTCTTCAGCATTCATAAACCGCTTTCCTTTAAGTTTTTCTTTAATTTTTGGAAATAAATAAAAATCACAAGGCGCGAGGTCGGGGCTATACGGCGGGTGACCCAGTAATTCAACGTTTGATGTCGCCAAATAGTCGATCGTTCGCTTGGCGGTGTGCGACGAGGCGTTGTCGTGGTGAAGGAGGATCCTACTGCGAGGTCGTTTCTCTCGAACTTTTTCCAAGACAAGTGGCAAACAATTGGTAGTGTACCATTCTGCAGAAACTGTTTTTTGATCCTCTAACACAATTGTTGCGAAATGACCTATCCTTCCAAAGAACGAGGCCACCATTTTTTTTCCCGCACTTCGATCTCTCTTCACTTTAGTTGGCAACTCCTCGAAAGGAAACACCCACTGAGCAGATTGTCTTTTGGTTTCAGGATCATAACAGTAAATCCAGCTTTCGTCACCTGTTAGTATGTCGAACACAGCATTTGAGTCACAAGCAACAACACAAACTGTGGTGGATTTGTCAAGTATTTGCCATTCTGGTGCTCAACCACTTGACCTGCAAGCCTTAGAATGTACTCCAACCCTCTGCTCTCTTCATCATTTTCCTTTAATATTTCTTCAGTAAACTTTAGTACACCAGACCAGAATATTGTGTACTCTTTATGTGAAATTGTTTGCAAGCTGTCTTCAATTGTTTGAGTTAGGACTTGGAACAGGATGTCTTGATGATCCTTGTTTTCCTTAAGAGTTTGTAGTAATAGCGGCAAGAAGGTTTCTATGCAACTGTGGAACTTACCACTGACACCTCTTATTATTTCAAACATAAGATGGCCACATCCAGTAATTGCCTGTAAAAGAAACAAAATATGAGCTCTTGTTTGCAATGTTATGAGGTTTGTGGTAAATGCAGATAAACCTACATTAAAAAAATGCTATAGTCATATAAAAACTAATCACGGAGTTATAATGTAGTAAACAAAGGCCCCATCTAAGCAAGCTTTGAATTATGTTAGTTAAGGTTGTCTGGAAGAGATCGCTCCCAGCGATAAGACCACCTACATTG
This sequence comes from Pyrausta nigrata, assembly GCA_949316185.1. Taxonomy (NCBI): domain Eukaryota; kingdom Metazoa; phylum Arthropoda; class Insecta; order Lepidoptera; family Crambidae; genus Pyrausta; species Pyrausta nigrata. The sequence continues at coordinate 14,641,718 of OX438943.1, forward strand.
TACCCACTAGCATTGTATGTTTGTTAAGTGTTTTCTGGTTGCAATAAAGAGTATTTATCTATCTATCTATGTGTGATTAAGGCTGTAGGTGGATAATAATAAACAAATTACACTAACATCAATATTTGTCTTCAAATAATTCAGCACAAGTTCAAGAAACTTCTTCTTGTCTCTAATATCTCTCACAACAAAAGCAAAACTCTCTGCTGCAAAATTGTTAATATACTGAGGGTGGGCCTCGCTCAGTAGAGGTATTATTCTTTTGAGGACTGCTGCTATGTCCTTCTTCAAATGTGGCTTTAGTATTTTAAATAGGAACGCTAGACAAACTAGTGTCCATTCCAGTCTTTCAGCATCTTTTGTGTTCAATAGTTTGATGAGAACGTCAAGGAATCTTGGAAATTGTGGGTAGAAGTCATCCCTTAAATCTTTTGCCAGTGATACCAGGATTCTGAAAAAAATATGTTTAGATAAATTGACAATATTACCTAGTTTTTTTTAATTAAACATTTTTTATTTGGGGCTTTAACCTGAGGTAATATAAGCCCCATCATACCCTAAATAATGTGCTACCTTATAAACTATGATATCACACACATAATATAATTTAAAATTAAGATAACCACCTACTCTAGTAAAGGTTGTAGACACAGCTGATCTTCCAAATTGAGGTACCTCTCCAGTATGTCCAAGACCTTATCTTTTTTATGAACCAGCTGCGGTACTGTGATGATTCCAAACACTTCCTTACGAAACTTCTTAAAGTTCTCAGTCAAATTGAGAGCATACCATTTTTGTATGGCCAAAGAGAAGTGTGTTTCATTCTCTTCAGGTTGTTGAGTGTATGCGTGTTCAACATGGTAAAGAGCTGCATGTCGGATATCAATTGAGTTGATACGCTCCGCAAATGGTACAAACTGTAATATGAATAAAAAATAGTTGTTAGAATTATGAAAAATTGATAAATTATTAGTTTACAAGCACGAATTCAAGGTAAAGTTTCCTATTTTCATGACTGTTTATTGAACTTTTTCTGCTTTTATATGTAGATTTAATTTTAATATACCATGAGTTTTAAGGTTATATTCAGAGTTGTTTAACTTGTTTTAAAGCAGATAAATTTTAGTAAAATACACTTTGGTATTATTTTACTCGGTTCTTAACATTTGTGGCACAATAAAATAAAATTTCAGGATAAGCGAGCAAGGGCTAAAAAACTTTAAAAATATTTTTTTAAACAACAGCAAATTACTTTAATTTGTTAATAAGTAAAGATTAATTAATACATACCCGAAATGTGTTTGTAGTTTTATGTTTCACAGGTTTACTTTTCATATTTATGCCTTTTTATTCTTGCATTTATTTTATAAATCACGAAACGTAAACAAAACCACACGTGCGAAACATACCGGAGGATGTCATTTGTCAAATATTATGAATGACGTTTCTTTTTTTTAAACTGACATTCCTTTTCGAACACTTTTACTAAGGTACGATAACCGGCGCGCGATTTCACGCGCCGGTCAATCTTTGGATTTCACTATAGACAAACATATTTTTTTCCAAAAACCGAACACCGGTGTTTTTGAACTCTAGCCATCCACAAATGAGTTTCAGCGGGAAACGGAAAGAGGAAGGTGGGCTTTAATTTGTTTTTTTTTGCTTTTCTTGTGATTGTGCGGTGGAATTACCATAATATGTGCTAAGAAAGAAGAAAACCAATGAAGTAAACATGAGAAATAGAATAATGTGCTCCCATTTGTTCTGTAACCCTTCTCCCGCTTAAAACATCCTTTAGCATTGAATATGATGTGAACCATCCTCGCATATCAATGAGTTATGTTAGTTTATTTTTATAAGTTCCTATTTATAATTGTAATTTTTTTGAAAAATTGCACTTAATGGTTTTTTATAAATTTGTTATTCTATAGGCAATTTTGTTTATTAAAAGCTCTTTATTATGCCTGACTTAACATCACTGGAAATCATTAGGGCTGATGAAATGAGAAGAAATGGCCATACCTACAGATCGATTGCCTCAAGGCTTCGTCGACCAGTATCAACGATTCATCGCAGCATCCAGCGGTGCAGATCGTCTAATTCTCTTCTGAGGAGGAGGGGTCAAGGTAGAAAAAGATGTACATCGAGGCGAGATGACAGGTTTTTACAACTTGGAGTTCGTAGGAACGCGATTAACGGCTGTACAATCTCGAAATGAACTGGAAGAAGTTCCCATTTATTGGTGACGACTTTATTCTAATGCAAGATAATGCTCGTGTTCATAGTGCACAATCGGTACAGGCATATCTGAGCCACGTAGGTATACCGGTGATGCAGTGGCCAGCAAATTCCCCCGATATGAATCCGATAGAGCATGTCTGGGACTTGCTAAAAAGGAGGTTAAATCCAGAATGCCACCCCCCAACAATCTGAAAAAACTTGGAAATGCATTACTTGAGGAGTGGGAGCGGTTGCCTCAAGAAATCATCGATAACATAATCTGTAGCATGCCCAGACGAATGGAAACCGTAATCAGAGCAAGAGGGGGAAACACTCGTTATTAATTTTGCTTTAATTTTATTGTTAAATCATTTAGTGCTTACTTTTTTAATTTTTTGTTATGGTTCATAATCATCTAAAAATTTCACTTATTTCAAATTTCTTTATTTTTCAATAAAAAATATTATGTCTTTTTAAAACATGCAGCGTTGTGTGAAGAAGAAGCGCACTATGAAAATCTTTGCCTATATAGTCAATAATGTATAGAAACATACCAGATTGACCATGGATTACCTCTTTGACCAATCACCATCCAGCAAGCGCGCGCGTTGTCACTGTCAAATGTGTCAACTTCATAGCGTTTGTGAAAACTTTTCCAACTGGTCGTATTTTCTCAAAGTTTTCAGTTTTATATGTGATAAGTGGTAAAAAATGAATAAAAGTGCCGCCGTGAGCCCCCTCAAACTGCACGAGGGGTCTTAATTACGAGGGTCAAACTGAAAGTTCTTAGAAAATCAAAAACTGATTACATTAGCCAGTTATTAGTTTTATTATATCTTTTCAAAATATTGTCCATTGACGTCAATACACCGCTGCATGCGATGGAACCACTGGGAAAAGCACTTTGCCCACTCGTCCTTAGGGGTCTCTTCAATGGCATCGCGATACGCAGCCACCGCTTCTTCAGCATTCATAAACCGCTTTCCTTTAAGTTTTTCTTTAATTTTTGGAAATAAATAAAAATCACAAGGCGCGAGGTCGGGGCTATACGGCGGGTGACCCAGTAATTCAACGTTTGATGTCGCCAAATAGTCGATCGTTCGCTTGGCGGTGTGCGACGAGGCGTTGTCGTGGTGAAGGAGGATCCTACTGCGAGGTCGTTTCTCTCGAACTTTTTCCAAGACAAGTGGCAAACAATTGGTAGTGTACCATTCTGCAGAAACTGTTTTTTGATCCTCTAACACAATTGTTGCGAAATGACCTATCCTTCCAAAGAACGAGGCCACCATTTTTTTTCCCGCACTTCGATCTCTCTTCACTTTAGTTGGCAACTCCTCGAAAGGAAACACCCACTGAGCAGATTGTCTTTTGGTTTCAGGATCATAACAGTAAATCCAGCTTTCGTCACCTGTTAGTATGTCGAACACAGCATTTGAGTCACAAGCAACAACACAAACTGTGGTGGATTTGTCAAGTATTTGCCATTCTGGTGCTCAACCACTTGACCTGCAAGCCTTAGAATGTACTCCAACCCTCTGCTCTCTTCATCATTTTCCTTTAATATTTCTTCAGTAAACTTTAGTACACCAGACCAGAATATTGTGTACTCTTTATGTGAAATTGTTTGCAAGCTGTCTTCAATTGTTTGAGTTAGGACTTGGAACAGGATGTCTTGATGATCCTTGTTTTCCTTAAGAGTTTGTAGTAATAGCGGCAAGAAGGTTTCTATGCAACTGTGGAACTTACCACTGACACCTCTTATTATTTCAAACATAAGATGGCCACATCCAGTAATTGCCTGTAAAAGAAACAAAATATGAGCTCTTGTTTGCAATGTTATGAGGTTTGTGGTAAATGCAGATAAACCTACATTAAAAAAATGCTATAGTCATATAAAAACTAATCAAGGAGTTATAATGTAGTAAATAAAGGCCCCATCTAAGCAAGCTTTGAATTATGTTAGTTAAGGTTGTCTGGAAGAGATCGCTCCCAGCGATAAGACCACCTACATTGTACCCACTAGCATTGTATGTTTGTTAAGTGTTTTCTGGTTGCAATAAAGAGTATTTATCTATCTATCTATGTGTGATTAAGGCTGTAGGTGGATAATAATAAACAAATTACACTAACATCAATATTTGTCTTCAAATAATTCAGCACAAGTTCAAGAAACTTCTTCTTGTCTCTAATATCTCTCACAACAAAAGCAAAACTCTCTGCTGCAAAATTGTTAATATACTGAGGGTGGGCCTCGCTCAGTAGAGGTATTATTCTTTTGAGGACTGCTGCTATGTCCTTCTTCAAATGTGGCTTTAGTATTTTAAATAGGAACGCTAGACAAACTAGTGTCCATTCCAGTCTTTCAGCATCTTTTGTGTTCAATAGTTTGATGAGAACGTCAAGGAATCTTGGAAATTGTGGGTAGAAGTCATCCCTTAAATCTTTTGCCAGTGATACCAGGATTCTGAAAAAAATATGTTTAGATAAATTGACAATATTACCTAGTTTTTTTTAATTAAACATTTTTTATTTGGGGCTTTAACCTGAGGTAATATAAGCCCCATCATACCCTAAATAATGTGCTACCTTATAAACTGATCTTCCAAATTGAGGTACCTCTCCAGTATGTCCAAGACCTTATCTTTTTTATGAACCAGCTGCGGTACTGTGATGATTCCAAACACTTCCTTACGAAACTTCTTAAAGTTCTCAGTCAAATTGAGAGCATACCATTTTTGTATGGCCAAAGAGAAGTGTGTTTCATTCTCTTCAGGTTGTTGAGTGTATGCGTGTTCAACATGGTAAAGAGCTGCATGTCGGATATCAATTGAGTTGATACGCTCCGCAAATGGTACAAACTGTAATATGAATAAAAAATAGTTGTTAGAATTATGAAAAATTGATAAATTATTAGTTTACAAGCACGAATTCAAGGTAAAGTTTCCTATTTTCATGACTGTTTATTGAACTTTTTCTGCTTTTATATGTAGATTTAATTTTAATATACCATGAGTTTTAAGGTTATATTCAGAGTTGTTTAACTTGTTTTAAAGCAGATAAATTTTAGTAAAATACACTTTGGTATTATTTTACTCGGTTCTTAACATTTGTGGCACAATAAAATAAAATTTCAGGATAAGCGAGCAAGGGCTAAAAAACTTTAAAAATATTTTTTTAAACAACAGCAAATTACTTTAATTTGTTAATAAGTAAAGATTAATTAATACATACCCGAAATGTGTTTGTAGTTTTATGTTTCACAGGTTTACTTTTCATATTTATGCCTTTTTATTCTTGCATTTATTTTATAAATCACGAAACGTAAACAAAACCACACGTGCGAAACATACCGGAGGATGTCATTTGTCAAATATTATGAATGACGTTTCTTTTTTTTAAACTGACATTCCTTTTCGAACACTTTTACTAAGGTACGATAACCGGCGCGCGATTTCACGCGCCGGTCAATCTTTGGATTTCACTATAGACAAACATATTTTTTTCCAAAAACCGAACACCGGTGTTTTTGAACTCTAGCCATCCACAAATGAGTTTCAGCGGGAAACGGAAAGAGGAAGGTGGGCTTTAATTTGTTTTTTTTTGCTTTTCTTGTGATTGTGCGGTGGAATTACCATAATATGTGCTAAGAAAGAAGAAAACCAATGAAGTAAACATGAGAAATAGAATAATGTGCTCCCATTTGTTCTGTAACCCTTCTCCCGCTTAAAACATCCTTTAGCATTGAATATGATGTGAACCATCCTCGCATATCAATGAGTTATGTTAGTTTATTTTTATAAGTTCCTATTTATAATTGTAATTTTTTTGAAAAATTGCACTTAATGGTTTTTTATAAATTTGTTATTCTATAGGCAATTTTGTTTATTAAAAGCTCTTTATTATGCCTGACTTAACATCACTGGAAATCATTAGGGCTGATGAAATGAGAAGAAATGGCCATACCTACAGATCGATTGCCTCAAGGCTTCGTCGACCAGTATCAACGATTCATCGCAGCATCCAGCGGTGCAGATCGTCTAATTCTCTTCTGAGGAGGAGGGGTCAAGGTAGAAAAAGATGTACATCGAGGCGAGATGACAGGTTTTTACAACTTGGAGTTCGTAGGAACGCGATTAACGGCTGTACAATCTCGAAATGAACTGGAAGAAGTTCCCATTTATTGGTGACGACTTTATTCTAATGCAAGATAATGCTCGTGTTCATAGTGCACAATCGGTACAGGCATATCTGAGCCACGTAGGTATACCGGTGATGCAGTGGCCAGCAAATTCCCCCGATATGAATCCGATAGAGCATGTCTGGGACTTGCTAAAAAGGAGGTTAAATCCAGAATGCCACCCCCCAACAATCTGAAAAAACTTGGAAATGCATTACTTGAGGAGTGGGAGCGGTTGCCTCAAGAAATCATCGATAACATAATCTGTAGCATGCCCAGACGAATGGAAACCGTAATCAGAGCAAGAGGGGGAAACACTCGTTATTAATTTTGCTTTAATTTTATTGTTAAATCATTTAGTGCTTACTTTTTTAATTTTTTGTTATGGTTCATAATCATCTAAAAATTTCACTTATTTCAAATTTCTTTATTTTTCAATAAAAAATATTATGTCTTTTTAAAACATGCAGCGTTGTGTGAAGAAGAAGCGCACTATGAAAATCTTTGCCTATATAGTCAATAATGTATAGAAACATACCAGATTGACCATGGATTACCTCTTTGACCAATCACCATCCAGCAAGCGCGCGCGTTGTCACTGTCAAATGTGTCAACTTCATAGCGTTTGTGAAAACTTTTCCAACTGGTCGTATTTTCTCAAAGTTTTCAGTTTTATATGTGATAAGTGGTAAAAAATGAATAAAAGTGCCGCCGTGAGCCCCCTCAAACTGCACGAGGGGTCTTAATTACGAGGGTCAAACTGAAAGTTCTTAGAAAATCAAAAACTGATTACATTAGCCAGTTATTAGTTTTATTATATCTTTTCAAAATATTGTCCATTGACGTCAATACACCGCTGCATGCGATGGAACCACTGGGAAAAGCACTTTGCCCACTCGTCCTTAGGGGTCTCTTCAATGGCATCGCGATACGCAGCCACCGCTTCTTCAGCATTCATAAACCGCTTTCCTTTAAGTTTTTCTTTAATTTTTGGAAATAAATAAAAATCACAAGGCGCGAGGTCGGGGCTATACGGCGGGTGACCCAGTAATTCAACGTTTGATGTCGCCAAATAGTCGATCGTTCGCTTGGCGGTGTGCGACGAGGCGTTGTCGTGGTGAAGGAGGATCCTACTGCGAGGTCGTTTCTCTCGAACTTTTTCCAAGACAAGTGGCAAACAATTGGTAGTGTACCATTCTGCAGAAACTGTTTTTTGATCCTCTAACACAATTGTTGCGAAATGACCTATCCTTCCAAAGAACGAGGCCACCATTTTTTTTCCCGCACTTCGATCTCTCTTCACTTTAGTTGGCAACTCCTCGAAAGGAAACACCCACTGAGCAGATTGTCTTTTGGTTTCAGGATCATAACAGTAAATCCAGCTTTCGTCACCTGTTAGTATGTCGAACACAGCATTTGAGTCACAAGCAACAACACAAACTGTGGTGGATTTGTCAAGTATTTGCCATTCTGGTGCTCAACCACTTGACCTGCAAGCCTTAGAATGTACTCCAACCCTCTGCTCTCTTCATCATTTTCCTTTAATATTTCTTCAGTAAACTTTAGTACACCAGACCAGAATATTGTGTACTCTTTATGTGAAATTGTTTGCAAGCTGTCTTCAATTGTTTGAGTTAGGACTTGGAACAGGATGTCTTGATGATCCTTGTTTTCCTTAAGAGTTTGTAGTAATAGCGGCAAGAAGGTTTCTATGCAACTGTGGAACTTACCACTGACACCTCTTATTATTTCAAACATAAGATGGCCACATCCAGTAATTGCCTGTAAAAGAAACAAAATATGAGCTCTTGTTTGCAATGTTATGAGGTTTGTGGTAAATGCAGATAAACCTACATTAAAAAAATGCTATAGTCATATAAAAACTAATCAAGGAGTTATAATGTAGTAAATAAAGGCCCCATCTAAGCAAGCTTTGAATTATGTTAGTTAAGGTTGTCTGGAAGAGATCGCTCCCAGCGATAAGACCACCTACATTGTACCCACTAGCATTGTATGTTTGTTAAGTGTTTTCTGGTTGCAATAAAGAGTATTTATCTATCTATCTATGTGTGATTAAGGCTGTAGGTGGATAATAATAAACAAATTACACTAACATCAATATTTGTCTTCAAATAATTCAGCACAAGTTCAAGAAACTTCTTCTTGTCTCTAATATCTCTCACAACAAAAGCAAAACTCTCTGCTGCAAAATTGTTAATATACTGAGGGTGGGCCTCGCTCAGTAGAGGTATTATTCTTTTGAGGACTGCTGCTATGTCCTTCTTCAAATGTGGCTTTAGTATTTTAAATAGGAACGCTAGACAAACTAGTGTCCATTCCAGTCTTTCAGCATCTTTTGTGTTCAATAGTTTGATGAGAACGTCAAGGAATCTTGGAAATTGTGGGTAGAAGTCATCCCTTAAATCTTTTGCCAGTGATACCAGGATTCTGAAAAAAATATGTTTAGATAAATTGACAATATTACCTAGTTTTTTTTAATTAAACATTTTTTATTTGGGGCTTTAACCTGAGGTAATATAAGCCCCATCATACCCTAAATAATGTGCTACCTTATAAACTATGATATCACACACATAATATAATTTAAAATTAAGATAACCACCTACTCTAGTAAAGGTTGTAGACACAGCTGATCTTCCAAATTGAGGTACCTCTCCAGTATGTCCAAGACCTTATCTTTTTTATGAACCAGCTGCGGTACTGTGATGATTCCAAACACTTCCTTACGAAACTTCTTAAAGTTCTCAGTCAAATTGAGAGCATACCATTTTTGTATGGCCAAAGAGAAGTGTGTTTCATTCTCTTCAGGTTGTTGAGTGTATGCGTGTTCAACATGGTAAAGAGCTGCATGTCGGATATCAATTGAGTTGATACGCTCCGCAAATGGTACAAACTGTAATATGAATAAAAAATAGTTGTTAGAATTATGAAAAATTGATAAATTATTAGTTTACAAGCACGAATTCAAGGTAAAGTTTCCTATTTTCATGACTGTTTATTGAACTTTTTCTGCTTTTATATGTAGATTTAATTTTAATATACCATGAGTTTTAAGGTTATATTCAGAGTTGTTTAACTTGTTTTAAAGCAGATAAATTTTAGTAAAATACACTTTGGTATTATTTTACTCGGTTCTTAACATTTGTGGCACAATAAAATAAAATTTCAGGATAAGCGAGCAAGGGCTAAAAAACTTTAAAAATATTTTTTTAAACAACAGCAAATTACTTTAATTTGTTAATAAGTAAAGATTAATTAATACATACCCGAAATGTGTTTGTAGTTTTATGTTTCACAGGTTTACTTTTCATATTTATGCCTTTTTATTCTTGCATTTATTTTATAAATCACGAAACGTAAACAAAACCACACGTGCGAAACATACCGGAGGATGTCATTTGTCAAATATTATGAATGACGTTTCTTTTTTTTAAACTGACATTCCTTTTCGAACACTTTTACTAAGGTACGATAACCGGCGCGCGATTTCACGCGCCGCACTGTGGGTCGAAACGCTATTTTGAGGGACTTAGCATATGACTTTCTATTTTCACTTTTTTCTTTTTACCAATGGATAGCCTATTATAGCCTTAATCGAAAATGTCATAAGGCATTTTGTGCTAAACCTTATAGTTTAGCTGTAAAAAAATAAATAGTTTTTTTTTGTATGGGATGGATTACTTAAGTCTATATTGTTGTTGACCTAAGGGTGATCACGCGTTAAAACCTTTTTATTCTTATTATTTACCTATAGGACTATAAACAAGCACTAACACCGTGTCTATAAGTCTGCAATTCTCTGAGTTATTGCGATCGGAAAATAAATAAATTTTATACCTTACAAAGCTTGATTTTTGAATAACATTTATCAAATTAAACGTAAAATAGTAACTGATGGTTACGTATTTTACCATTTGTGATTAGGAAACGAACAAAAGCATGAACCCATACAATCTTTGAGTACTTGAATGTTAATGAGACGTTATAGATGCTGCTTTAAAAAGAAAAAAGTTTTGGTTTGTGGCTATTCTATAGACGTTTATGCTGGAATCGCTCTGCATGTTTCAGAGATAATTGGATTAGATAAATACAATAAAATTAAACGTTAAGCACCTGAGCATTTATTTTTAAAATATTGTTCATTGACACAAAATATAAACATTTAAGTAGGTGCATAATTAAGAACATAAAAATTATTAGAAAATTACTTAAAATTAAGCCAACAAAACATACAAACATCAACGAACCACTGACTTCTCGTTTTGCCTTAATATTTTAAAACATTTACACAAATATATCATAAATGTAACAACACAAAATCATAAATTACACTTAAATAACAAAGAATTTAATAAAATAATATGTACAAAGCTACCATTCCAATATCAATAATACAAGTATTTACAATTATCTTAAATCACAAGGAATTTTAATACAATGAAACTTACTCACTATCACTATTACTATCTTGTAAATTATCTACATCAATAAAATCTATTGCTGGTTCTGTCGGAAAATCCAGAAGAAGCTCTTTGGCTCTCGAAGAGAGAACCAATAGGTTTCGTTTTACCATCCGAGGTCTAAGACTGGTAATCTTAGGATCAGAAGACAAAAGAAAATTGTGTAAAATATCTTCATTCGTCGCTATCCTACTTACTTTCCTAGAATGGTGTTCTCTATAATTACGGAAGTCTTTATTGCGAGCTTCTGCTGCTTCTTCCGACAGTTTACCAATTGGAATGGAACCAAAATGCTGAATAATGGCAGAACCATGCACTAAAAGTTTGTGCAAACTGGAAGGCATATAATACCAGGGATACAGTTTTACATATAATTCCGCAGTATCATTGCAAAATTGAGAGAATTTAGAAATATCAACGCGTTCTCCACACGCAACAGTTTGGAGAATCACGTGTAACCTTTCAATTAAATTCTGATCAATTCCAGTGATACGGGCTGTTGTGTCTGCTTCCCTGAAAAATTTCCTTGCAGTATTGCCATCGTTAGTGGTGCCAACTCCTTGCTTGACCACATCAATTAGCAAACCACTGTCCTTTTTGAATGCTTCTTGAATAGCGCTTTTGCGTAGCATTTTTCATTTTTTCTTTGTCATCACCTCTGCAACTCCATGTTTTGAACTCCAACCGGTAGGCTACAAAACAAGCAAAAATATAATGAAAAATAATGATTAAAAATACTAATACTACTACTAATTATTACTTCAAATAATATGTAATTTAGCGTAGTGAAAATTATAATTTTTTTTCTTACCTATATGTAGTAAGCACTCCATGCACCTTATCCAAGCATGAAGAGATGATAGCCCATACTGATACATATCTTCATTATGCTGTCTTTGGGGATGGGATTCCAGATCATTCATTTCCGATGGCTTCGCTTTACAAATATCGCAGACAGCTGACGAAGTCCCTGATAAATAGGAGGCTATCTTGCCGTCAATCATTGTCAAATGTAATTGGTGTTTTACTGCAATCTGTTCAATTCTTGACGGTAAAAGTGCTTCTATTTCTCCGGATATGCTGGCTTTTATGGCTGTTACAGTTGCTTGAGATTCTTTTGTAAATTTAAACATAATTGGACGGCAATAAAAGGTTGAAGAAGGTCGGTCATTTTCCCAAAGCACTGTTCCATCAGGTTTCTGCAGCCTAATCGGTACTAGACTGGCCATAAATATACTGCTCTCATGAAACTCTGTATCAGACTTGGTAAAATTTATTTATTTTCCGATCGCAATAACTCAGAGAATTGCAGACTTATAGACACGGTGTTAGTGCTTGTTTATAGTCCTATAGGTAAATAATAAGAATAAAAAGGTTTTAACGCGTGATCACCCTTAGGTCAACAACAATATAGACTTAAGTAATCCGTCCCATACAAAAAAAAACTATTAATTTTTTTACAGCTAAACTATAAGGTTTAGCACAAAATGCCTTATGACATTTTCGATTAAGGCTATAATAGGCTATCCATTGGTAAAAAGAAAAAAGTGAAAATAGAAAGTCATATGCTAAGTCCCTCAAAATGGCGTTTCGACCCACAGTGCGCCGGTCAATCTTTGGATTTCACTATAGACAAACATATTTTTTTCCAAAAACCGAACACCGGTGTTTTTTAACTCTAGCCATCCACAAATGAGTTTCAGCGGGAAACGGAAAGAGGAAGGTGGGCTTTAATTTGTTTTTTTTTGCTTTTCTTGTGATTGTGCGGTGGAATTACCATAATATGTGCTAAGAAAGAAGAAAACCAATGAAGTAAACATGAGAAATAGAATAATGTGCTCCCATTTGTTCTGTAACCCTTCTCCCGCTTAAAACATCCTTTAGCATTGAATATGATGTGAACCATCCTCGCATATCAATGAGTTATGTTAGTTTATTTTTATAAGTTCCTATTTATAATTGTAATTTTTTTGAAAAATTGCACTTAATGGTTTTTTATAAATTTGTTATTCTATAGGCAATTTTGTTTATTAAAAGCTCTTTATTATGCCTGACTTAACATCACTGGAAATCATTAGGGCTGATGAAATGAGAAGAAATGGCCATACCTACAGATCGATTGCCTCAAGGCTTCGTCGACCAGTATCAACGATTCATCGCAGCATCCAGCGGTGCAGATCGTCTAATTCTCTTCTGAGGAGGAGGGGTCAAGGTAGAAAAAGATGTACATCGAGGCGAGATGACAGGTTTTTACAACTTGGAGTTCGTAGGAACGCGATTAACGGCTGTACAATCTCGAAATGAACTGGAAGAAGTTCCCATTTATTGGTGACGACTTTATTCTAATGCAAGATAATGCTCGTGTTCATAGTGCACAATCGGTACAGGCATATCTGAGCCACGTAGGTATACCGGTGATGCAGTGGCCAGCAAATTCCCCCGATATGAATCCGATAGAGCATGTCTGGGACTTGCTAAAAAGGAGGTTAAATCCAGAATGCCACCCCCCAACAATCTGAAAAAACTTGGAAATGCATTACTTGAGGAGTGGGAGCGGTTGCCTCAAGAAATCATCGATAACATAATCTGTAGCATGCCCAGACGAATGGAAACCGTAATCAGAGCAAGAGGGGGAAACACTCGTTATTAATTTTGCTTTAATTTTATTGTTAAATCATTTAGTGCTTACTTTTTTAATTTTTTGTTATGGTTCATAATCATCTAAAAATTTCACTTATTTCAAATTTCTTTATTTTTCAATAAAAAATATTATGTCTTTTTAAAACATGCAGCGTTGTGTGAAGAAGAAGCGCACTATGAAAATCTTTGCCTATATAGTCAATAATGTATAGAAACATACCAGATTGACCATGGATTACCTCTTTGACCAATCACCATCCAGCAAACGCGCGCGTTGTCACTGTCAAATGTGTCAACTTCATAGCGTTTGTGAAAACTTTTCCAACTGGTCGTATTTTCTCAAAGTTTTCAGTTTTATATGTGATAAGTGGTAAAAAATGAATAAAAGTGCCGCCGTGAGCCCCCTCAAACTGCACGAGGGGTCTTAATTACGAGGGTCAAACTGAAAGTTCTTAGAAAATCAAAAACTGATTACATTAGCCAGTTATTAGTTTTATTATATCTTTTCAAAATATTGTCCATTGACGTCAATACACCGCTGCATGCGATGGAACCACTGGGAAAAGCACTTTGCCCACTCGTCCTTAGGGGTCTCTTCAATGGCATCGCGATACGCAGCCACCGCTTCTTCAGCATTCATAAACCGCTTTCCTTTAAGTTTTTCTTTAATTTTTGGAAATAAATAAAAATCACAAGGCGCGAGGTCGGGGCTATACGGCGGGTGACCCAGTAATTCAACGTTTGATGTCGCCAAATAGTCGATCGTTCGCTTGGCGGTGTGCGACGAGGCGTTGTCGTGGTGAAGGAGGATCCTACTGCGAGGTCGTTTCTCTCGAACTTTTTCCAAGACAAGTGGCAAACAATTGGTAGTGTACCATTCTGCAGAAACTGTTTTTTGATCCTCTAACACAATTGTTGCGAAATGACCTATCCTTCCAAAGAACGAGGCCACCATTTTTTTTCCCGCACTTCGATCTCTCTTCACTTTAGTTGGCAACTCCTCGAAAGGAAACACCCACTGAGCAGATTGTCTTTTGGTTTCAGGATCATAACAGTAAATCCAGCTTTCGTCACCTGTTAGTATGTCGAACACAGCATTTGAGTCACCTCCGTTAAATCTTTCAATCATTTTACGGCACCAATCCACACGATGGAGTTTTTGAGCCTTAGTCAAATTATGAGGTATCCACCGGGCGCAAAGCTTCCTGACCGTTAAATGTTCGTGGAGGATTTTGTGCACTTGACTCATACCGATGCCTAAGCTTGTCCGAATCTGCTGATAGGTCACTCTTTTGTCAGTCTCTATCATACGCCGCACAACACAGATGTTATTTTCAGTCGTCGCCGTAGAAGGCCGTCCCTCACGTACATCATCAGTGAGATTAGTGCGACCACGTTTAAACTCATTAAACCAGTTGTAAACAGTCGCACGAGATGGGGCTTCATCGTGAAAGGCCAATCGTAGTCTATCATAACTTTCTTGTTGACTTAAATGACATCGAAAGTCATAAAAAATCATTGCACGAAAATTTTCTCGTGTTAAATTCATTTTGACGTGACACAGACAATTTTCAATTTGCCGCCAAGTCGTAAAACAAATGACAAATGAATGAAATATATACTCAGTAATATTGGCAAAAGGTTCTATTTTCAAATTTTAGAATATTTTTTTTATTATATTGTTTATAAGTGGCCAGTTCTAAGAACTTTCAGTTTGACCCTCGTATATAAAATATAATTGGATCGGCGCTTGGGCATCTTTTCACTGCCTCCAAACAGGAGATCAAGGTGCTTGAACATCCTGAATTTACTTCCTCGGTGGATGTTAGATACCTGCAATGCTCAGGTGAATATGTTTACCTCTGTAAAGTGATATGTTTCACCACAATTACCTATCCCATTAATTAACTATTTTCAGGTTAGATGCAACATAACATTTTTGCAATTATGTTATGAATGTTTGTTAAAAAGAGGTACAGACCTAACAGTATTACTATGTAAAGCTTAATGTCATTGCAACATAGTAATATAATGCAAATGACAGTAATCTTTGCATAAATGAAATGAGAAATTTTGTCATGTAAACTTAACCTCGCTCCTACTGAGCAGGTACTAGCAACAAGGCTATCTAGCAATGGGCTAACTCATTTCAAACTCACATTCGAATTTGAATTGAATGTTATTTTATTTAGCCTAAGTAATTAGCTGTGCAGGACGGAAATTCATACAAGCTATTGTTCATTAGCTTGCACATTTTGAGTTATTTATATAATGCCAATATAAATTTGGATTATATTTTTATTCTAAATTCAGTTATATATCTATTGAATATTATTCTGAAAGTAGTGAGTTTTGCGGAAAAACGGCACTCGCTTATCAGTATCAGTGAGGATGCATTACTTCTAATCATCCAATCTGAAAAAAGTTCATTAAAGATGCATATAACTATCATCTGAACTTTAATGTAATGTCAATGTCGGTGAACTCCTATAAGAATGTTTTGTAGGGTTGCTTTTGCCCGTCCCATTTTATGTCACCTGCCCCTCATATTTTTGTGGCTGTACCGAGCTAGGTCGCGGAGATCTTTTGGGGTTAAAATTTTTGTGCTAGTTTAGCAAGAAAATTACTTATTGGTTTAGGAGGATCTTGTTATTTTCGTTCGTTGTAAAAACAGAGAAAAACTGAGAGGTGACACATAAATGCTAATGTATAGCACTGGTACCAACACAGATTTGCTTTGGTCCACAATGGAGCACATCAGACATGACTATGACAATAGATCAAATATCAATATACTTGGAACTATGGTTATTCGGTGTTTAGTGATAAATGAAACCCTAAAATTTTACTACTACATGCATTATCGACACGACAATGTCGAGGAGCGCCATCTAAACGATGATTGTGAAAATAGATAATACTATGTTGGCCAATGGGCTTGCCACTCTAAACTAGTGTTAATGTTGTTTAAGTAAACGCTCACATAGATGGCGCTTTATAATGAAATAGTTTACAACTTAATTATTGCCTACGGAAGCACCTAGATGGCGCTTTAGATAGTTTACATAACAGGGCTACTAGCCATGCTACTTGTCTCATAATAGATATGTCCCTTAGTTTATAGTGCCTATAGACAAGGGTACTCCTCTAAATCCCTTGCTCTCTGTCTCTAGCTACTCTCCCCTAGTATGGATCTACGGTATTTTTAAGGCTACAGTTCCACTACAGCTAGACTAACCAATACCAGGAACTTTATCTTAAAAAAAAAAAAAAGTTGCATAAGAATTTATATATTTACAAGCTGGATGCTGTATGGGGAGCTAGCCTGGACACGTCTTATCTGTCAGGTCGTAGCATAGAGCACAATCATTGCTGCTCCTTGCCTGCTCACCACAGACGCAGCGGATGCTGTCTTGGGAGCGTACCTGGACCAGTCTTATCTGACAGGTAATAACATAGAGAGCAATTATAGTTTCACTCACCACAGACGCAGTGGAGGCTGTCTTGAAAGAGTAGGTACCTAGACCAGTCTTATCTGTCAGGTCATAGCATAGAGGACAATTATCTTTTCACTCACCACAGACCCAGTTGATGCTGTCTTGGGAGCGCACCTGGACCAGTCTTATCTGTCAGGTCAAAGCTTATAGCACAGTCAATGCCTCACCATAGACGCAGCGGATGCTGTCTTGGGACCGCACCTGGACCAGTCTTATCTGTCAGGTCAAAGCTTATAGGACAATCAATGTCTCACCATAGACGCAGCGGATGCTGTTTTGGGACCGCACCTGCACCAGTCTTATCTGTCAGGTTAAAGCTTATAGCACAATCAATGTCTCACCATAGACGCAGCGGATGCTGTCTTGGGACCGCACCTGCACCAGTCTTATCTGTCAGGTTAAAGCTTATAGCACAATCAATGTCTGACCATAGACGCAACGGATGCTGTCTTGGTATCGCACCATGACCAGTCTTATCTGTCAGGTCAAAGCTTATAGCACAATCAATGTCTCACCATAGACGCAGCGGATGCTGTCTTGGGAGCGCACCTGGACGAGTCTTATCTGTCAGGTCACAGTATTATAGTACAATTATTGTCATAAAGGACAATGCTTTTCTCACCACAAACAGACGCAGCAGATACTGTCTTGGGAGAGTACCTAAACAAGTCTTATCTGTAAGGTCAGAATATATAGCACAATCCTTTTCTCCACAGACAGACGCAGTAGATATTGTCTTGGGAGAGTACTTAGTCAAGTCTTACTTGCCATAAAAAAGAAAAGGCTTTTCTGTTTACTGTACCCTTAACCTAAAACACAACCCTAGTTTTGTCTGGCCTAAAGGTTCAACAGTATAACCTTGTAGGCTTCTTACCTACCTGGGAGGTTAAGCAAGATGAAAGATTAATCTTAGTCTTGAGAGGTTTTACTCGAAGAGCACCTCTACAAGGGCTTAAGATAATACGGGTTGTTATTAATCGTCGTATGGCGTAAAATAGGACCGTTCGCTTAGCCTTTTATTATGACTTGCAGATTTCCCCACATCTTGGAGCAGCCACTTCCAGATTTGGTGGCAGACTTCAGATCTATTGCAATGTTAAATGAGCGCTATTGCATTATTACGGTTGAGAGCTTTCAGCCAACACCACCTCCACACAAACAGAAATATCTAACCTTTCTTACTGGAAGGGGGGGGGGGGGGGGGGGTGATAATCATGTGGCGTTCTATTCCAGATAACCAGGTAAAGACAATTTTTACCTGTATAAATAGAGATTATTGTTTAAACGATAAGTAGATTAAAAAGCTGCGTAGTAAAATCAATGAACTTTTACGTGATTTACTGAAAATCACTTTAAAAAAGTCTAAGCGAGTAGTGCCATCTAACATCACATGGTCAATATACTTATGTATTTGCGCGTGGTTGAATCATCACGCGAAATGACAAGTAACGCCATCAACGTTTCATAGTCGAAATATGATGTAATCATGTGGTTTGCGTAGACAAGCATGAGCGCTGGCCACTGACTGAGTTGCCTGCATTTGATTCACATGATTAGAACCTTAAGTTACAAGCAGTAAAGACCAATTTAAAATAAAAGATTGCAAAGCAACAAAAATAAGTTAACCTAATTTTAAAGAAAATAAGTTAAACTTGCTATATAAGCTATTAACGAAAACTATTAAGAAAAGCAGCTTTTTGTTTAATTCCTAACCAGTTAGCGTACATTGCAACTTATGGTTTACCTATGTTTTCCTAGATGGATGGATATGTTAAATTGAGTATGATACTGGTAGCCATCTAAATCTAACCAAGCGCAGGTACCTGCATTAAATAATCTAGTTTAATAAAATAGTTGTTGCTAAATCTACAACCTTTTCTAATAATCTGCCTTAGTTTATTTATATTTGCATCACGGACAAAATCTGACAAGTGTCTCTGTGATCTCTGGCAAAAGATGCTGCCTTTATAAAAAGGCAACTCTAATGTCCTTTTTATACTTACTTTTAATAAAGTTTTTTATACAAATAAATAAGCATGCAGCTAAAAAATAAAATATAAAAAAAATCACTTAGTCAGCATAACAGTCTGGGATAAGCTGGACAGGCTGGCGTTGATTGACCTTGAAGTGACTTAAAACTAACTAGCATTCGCTTAGTACAAGTCGTTACATAACGTTTGATTAACTTTCAGCTATTTTATTTTGACAACATATAACCAAAAGTTAATTCAGTTCAATATTTAATTTTTACAAGATTTAGGTACTAACTCTTAAGAATTTCCTGAAATGGATATGCCTTTCTTGCTGTTAATTAATAATTAAATATTTTAGCAATGCCTAATATGTCAAGGAAAGGTTTAATAACTTAAAAGCATAAAGATGGGTTCAGACAGATTCAGTATTGTTGTCCTAAGAGCCTTAAGTATTTATTACAGAAATTATATTTCTGTGGTATTTATTGACAAAATTAATCTTTAGGTATGTTATTTGAAGACTAACTCTATAGTTCTCATCTATGTATATTGATGTGCAGAAGATTTTACTAATGTTACTTATTAATAAGAATAATAAAATTTTATGATCAGAATTAAATCAATTAAATTTCAGAGACTCAAATAGCGATTGTGCTTGCATTGATCACCAGCAGATAACAAACACGTCGTCTTCACACAACGCTGCATGTTTTAAAAAGACATAATAACAATGTTTTGCATTACAACAAAACATATATTATGTCGAATAAAACATGCAGCGTTGCAATATAACACTTGCCGGTGAAGACGCTATGAAGTTGACACATTTGACAGTGATAACGCGCGCGCTTGCTGGATGGTGATTGGTCAAAGAGGTAATCCATGGACAATCTGGTATGTTTCTATACATTATTGACTATATAGGCAAAGGTTTTCATAGAGCGCGCTTCTTCTTCACACAACGCTGCATGTTTTATTCGACATATATATGTTTTGTTGTAATGCAAAACATTGTTATTATCTCATAGTCTCACTTTTTATTTTTTTCGCTGTTTGTGCCGGTGTGTATATATATGAAAAAAGAAATAATTATAAGCTGTATGGACTATGTTCTACGGCTGTAAAACCTGTATTTAATTTTAAAAAATGTCAGTATCACATGTCATTAATTCATTTATCTGCTGTTTGCGGCGGGTTATACGAGCCGGTCAGAATGGGCTTCGTTTCTTAATTTTCTAAATTAGTTTTTCGTGGTCATTGTTGTGATTGTGTGGTGGAATAATCTTAATAATGTGGAGGAGAACTAATGAAGTAAAAGTGAGAAACAAAGTAAGGCGTTCCTATATCCGGTTCGATTTTCCGCTCAAAATATTCTTGAGAACATTGAAATGTGAACCACCTCGCATTTCAATGAGTTAGGTTTGGTTAGTTTGTAGTTTAGTGTTAGTGTAGTTGTGTAAATAATTTAATAGAAGAAAACTGAAGAAAAAAATGATACAAATAAAATTACTGAAGACGTGGCTGTATAGACTTGATCCTTTGCCTACTCAGAATGGGTAAATTAAACAAAAAAAAAACATTTATCTGCTGTCATGATTTCTAACAGTCAGTTGATTTGAGGCTCATTTTTTGTGCTTTTTAAAATAATAAATATTATCCAAATACTTAGTTTATTCGTAATAATTTTACTATTTTCATACTGTTCAATGCTTGCTAGGATTGTAAATTCTTTGCCGTTTGGGCTATCTCAACAGATAACAAAGCTCTATTTTCAAGGTAGGAACAAACAACCATTATTATTTTATCAAATTGTAATCAAATTAAATAGTTATAATAATACCTACTGAGCTGTTTTTTTGTCTATATTTTATTTAACACTCTGAGTCAATTTATCGCAAGTTGTGATAGATAGTGCATTTTTTCCTGATTTACAACACAAATACCTGTACTAACCATAAAATCATTTATAAATTGTAAACAAATCATATTTCTGAACATCCTCAGCTTTGGTCCGCAACCAACGTGAAGCACACAGTGCTGTAGAGCACCTCCAATACAAAACCATGGATGTGAAGATATTGCCAGCTTTACAAGACAACTACATGTACTTGATTGTTGATAAGGCCACAAAGGAGGCCGCCATTGTTGATCCAGTTGATCCCGGTGCAGTATTGCAAGCTGTGCAAGAACAGGGTGTCAACCTGACCACAGTGTTGACTACTCATCATCATTGGTAAGTAAACTTGTTTTGGGACGGCTAGAGCTTATAGAATTTTATTCTAGTAAAGGTAGACAGGCAATATCATTAACTTAAGATTGAAAACATCTGCAAATTGTACACAACAATACTGTACCATTTATTTATGTGAGACTACAAAAAAGTCTGCCTGTTCTGCCTGCATTGTAGTCAAAAAAACTATAAACGAAGAACACCAGGGCAGTGTTTCAGGAAGGGTACACTAAGAGTTACTATGTTTACACTCTTATTACAAGACTTGAACCCTTTCTGAAACATGGCCCTGGAAGCTCTCTCTAGACTTGGTACTATAATAGCACAGATATAGTTCTAATCACTGCTCTTGTAAAATCAACAACCTACGTAATAGTTTTTTTTTTACATTGTCATCAGGGACCATGCAGGTGGTAATGCAGATCTAGTAAAACAGCATCCAGGCCTTACAGTGTATGGTGGAGATGATCGCATTGGTGCCTTAACTAAAAAGGTTACACATAACACACAGTTCAATGTTGGTCACCTGAATGTACAGTGCCTATTCACTCCCTGCCACACAACAGGGCATATCTGCTACTTTGTTTCTGCACCTGAAGAGGGAAATGATACTGCTGTATTTACAGGTGATAATCAGTCAATATCACCAGCATCAGGGCAGTAATTAAAAATACATTTTATTAAAAAATTGCGACTAGGCATGACAACACACAATGGTGCAAATAAAATTTAAAAATAAAGATAACCCATGTCAATCAGTTGTAATGTTCCTTTCTATATCTCTAATAAGAATTCAAAATTGGTTCAGTAGTTTCAATTACTACTTTGTAAAAACTCACATACTATACCTCTTAATAAAATTGAAATGTATTCAAATAATATTTTGAATATACTTTCTGAAAGTTGGTAAATCTTATCATTGTATGTTGTATGAGTATGTTTAATATTGTTTTAAAATTCCAGGTGACACATTGTTCCTGGGAGGTTGCGGCAGGTTCTTTGAAGGCACAGCAGACCAAATGTATCAAGCACTGATAAACATACTCAGCAGACTCCCAGATCAGACCAAAGTCTTCTGTGGTCATGAGTACACTCTGCAAAACCTTCAGTTTGCATCTCATGTGGAGCCTACCAACGAAGATATAAAGAAAAAAATTGAATGGTCTAAAGACATGAGACAGAAAGGCAAACCTACGGTATTTTCTTGACAAATTTTTGATTTCTTTAAACTTAAAAACTATGGGTACTAAGTGTAATATTATTTTGTTTTGTTTACAGGTCCCATCTACAATTGCTGAAGAAAAGTTGTATAACCCTTTTATGCGTGTAACTCAATCATCAATAATGAAGTTTGCTAAGACAAATGATGCAGTTGAAACAATGAAAGTTATTCGGCAGCACAAAGATAACTTCAAAGCATAGGATAGGTTCAAGGCATAATTAATTATATGGACTTATTTGCATTTGGGATTTAGGGCACAAAGGTAAAGATTATTAATTCTCTATAATATTATGTATTACCAGGGTTATTATTTATTTTAATTGTTGTTTACTTTTGTTATGAAATAAAATTTCCATACTAGGTTGTATAAACACTTTTATTTGTTGTTGAAACAACCTCTACATACCTATATTGTTTTATAAAATTATTTTCATATTTACATAGAGAAACCTATGTGATACTACCTACCTGTTAACTAAAATATTTATGCTTAACTTAACATTATGTATCAGGTAGTATTTTATACCAACAAAACATTTTCTTCTGTAGCAATCTTCAAAATTAAATAATGCATGGTGAATATTTACAAATGTTCAGTAAAAAATGCAAATGACTTCAGATTTATTCATATAGTTGAAAGGTTTACAATTGACAACCTACATATTTATGAAGTACTTGTATCACAACACTAATCTGCTATCAATATGATAACACTGCTGTAACATTGTGCTCAATGCTTTAAATAATGTTAAGAAAATAAATAGGTACCTCAAACAATTTTCGTTTAGTTCTCATGAAAGGAAGTAGAATCCATTATTACATTTTATCATCTACATTTTATCATTGCCATTGATGAAATATAAGAGAACAAACTCATAATGACATCTTCTAATCCTAAACTTAAGATAAGCAAATACATGAGAATTACTATTTCTGTTTTACAACATCACATCAGCCTATTCCACTGAAATTCAATTTATTTTTGCATTGTAGACCCACAAAAGGGCAGATACACACATCCCTCTGCTGGATGTAGGCCTCTCCCATCCCAGGATACACCACAAGACCTGTTCTGTTTTCAAACTTGTATGAACTCCCATCTGGCCAGATAGACCAATGACTTAAAGAGGGTAGTTGGTAGTGACTGGAGGGTGAAAATGGGAGATAAGGCCCACAACATTATTTTAATACAATTAGCCTATCTTAAAGCTGACTATCACATTAAAATTAGGTTGTATCAGTAGCTGACCTCTGTCATTGTTCCTTCTTGATATTATATGCTGATAATTCTTCTGCATATTTCTCTTTTGACCTCTCAAACATAGCAACATATACCTGTAAACATACAAACAATTAATTGGAGACTGGGGTGGCTACCTTCAAATAGAAATACAGATTATGAAACTAGCTAAACTCAACAGCAACTTAAGTATACAACTTACCCTCTTTTCATCAGTGCTAAGTGATCTCCATCTAGATGCTAGCTGTCTGGTTACTTCTGGTTTGGACAACTCTGTACCCATTTCAGAATTTGATTCTGCTACTACCAATGGTCTTTGTTCTTGACAGAACAAGAAGAATGCATTGCAAGGCTTTTTTGGTGCATTTGGGTCTCTTTCAGGCTGAAAATTTGAACAATTTCTGGCATATTCACACGGTTTTTTTTAACACTACACAATGCGATGTACTATTTTGTAATCTAACCCCTCAATAACAATCCAAAAATAATAGCAGTAAAAAATATTAAGAATGGTTGTATACCTTATCAGCTTTACTTTTTCGTTTTGGGCCTGGTTTCTTGGCACCAGAAGTGGTTTGCTTCTCAGCCTGTTTAGAGCTAGTTTGTGGTTTGGTTGTCGCACGGTTGGGCTTTACAATCACCTCGGGCTTCGTCTCCACTTCCATCGACGCTGTTCGGAACCCATCGCCATGCCGATCCAATCTCTCTACCAACAATTTGATATCTTTACGATAGCGCTTGGTTATTTTCTTCGCTTCATGTATCCTGTAACATCACTGAATGCCAATACAGTCACGAAAACTTCCTACATCGAATATTATCGCCAAAACACTCACCTATTCACTATTCTTTCATTATCCTGTTGCAACACTTCACATCGTTCCAATAACAACTGATATTTTCGCCTGTGAGTCTCCTCTTCGGGTGGTAAGCTAACCATATCATCCGAGTCGTCAGAAATATTCGAACTAAGCTGCTGGACTGTCATTTTAATTTATTTCAGAGCTTCAAAGTTCAACTCGATCAAATTACTTTTTATTTAGCTGTCGGCTGTCATTTTGTTGTATTTTCTGCATGTTGGTAATATGACATGTTCGGATACATACTACTCAGAGAGGGTTTATAGTGAGAGTTTTTTTACGCGCCATCCTTCCGTCGTGTCACTAGTCTATCGATAGTAATGCTAGTGTCGATAGACTATCGATAGTGTCAGAGTTCAATATTAAAATCACTATCGATAGCTGATACAGCTCTGACTATTGCAATAACTATCGACACTCTCGATAGAGGCCTTTTATTCAATAGTAGGAGTACAAAGTAGGAGGGAAAAGCTATTTCCCACCCGGCTATCTACACATGAAAGTTCAAATTTCCAAACAGGTGAGCTAAAAACATCATTTATTTACCTTTAATTTTTCCTGACGTTTCAACCGGGTTGCACCGATCGTGGTCACAGGCAGACACAAAGTAGGTAACATTTGGGCAGACTGGACTGGCTGGAGAACTGAGATGTCTTCACTCCGTATGTGGGGTAGATTCAAATTCTTTTACCCTCACATTATTAACAAAATTCGTACCATTCGTGATTATTTTTTAAGTTTCTCATCTCGAGGAAACTGGTGACTTTTAGTTTCTTTACAATTTGGTACACAATTAAGCTAAGCATTTTGCTTATTAATGGTCTAAATACACTAATTTAATACAAAACAACATGGTTATTGGTGTTTGCGCTACTTTGAGAGTTGCCGGCCCCATTCGTTTCATTTTCTCTTTCTGTTCTTCAGTATTCTTTATAAATTGAAATGCTAACCATTCTCGCATTTTAATTATTAAGGGAGTTTTGAGAGGGAACTGTTTCTCACTTTACTTCGTTGGTTCTCCTCTGTAGCACGTCCACAAGATAAATTCCTAAATTGCTTCGTTATATTACCCGCTCACAATCACATTGGAATGGCCACGTAAATTAAGAAACAATGCCCATCCTTCCGTTTTCGCTTCCCGCCCAAGATTCGAGCCTTCAGGAAACGCTTTGCGGCCCTTGTCAAATTGGTTGACACTTCCGGAAAATGCTATCAAAGCGCGGGAAACGAATTCATTCATGAACTTAGTTCCTAAACCCCAAATCGCATTGCGGCCGCGATTGCGCAGTTGGTGCGCAATTTGCGTAAATAATTCTATCGCTTGCTTTCTTACAATTGGCTAACTTAAACATGTAAAAACAACGTTGATCTCTTGATATAGAATTTTCCTGTGTTTACGTAATTTACAAAGTGTAATACTGGTTTATGAGGTGTATTTATTTCATTAAACTGTTAAAAATGTATTGAACACTGAACTTTCCTTCATTTGTAATTCTCTATCGAATGAGAGGTTAAGATTTAGCTGTGATGTTAGCAAGAACAACTTTGGAGAAGTGAAGTGACCAAAAACTATTTATACAAATGAATCCTAGAAATAGAAATGAAATGGATTCTGGCGGTATCGAAACGAACTATGTTTATTTATTTCATATTATTATTTCTATTATATTTATTTTATGCTCTGAATACTTGTTTAGTTGACGAAAAACAGGTATGTAATAATAATAAGTTTTAGGTACTTGTACCAAATAAGTATATATATTTAAGTAAATATTCTTAGTAGGGGTAGTAAAATGCTTTACTTATTTTATTATTGACTTTAGGAATGTGTATAGATAAATAATAAAAGTTTAGACCTGGGCCTGTACTAAACTGCAATAAATAAATAAAACATGTAAATATTATCTTCTGTCTTTTGGTCTGAGTTTCAAGTGGGCAATGTAAATCTAAAAAGTGAGCCCAAGATACATACTATCTTAGGAATATCACGTCTATTGCAGACCGAACCTCTTCTCTTCTTGAGGACATAATCTTATTTAAACGGCTATGCAAGCCAATCCTAAAGCGGCTGACTCTACGACTCTACCACACACACTCCGCAAGAGAAGTTTTCATGAGGCGAGGTAATGCTGACCTAAAATTGAAATTCCTTTATTTTGCTCTGGATGTTGTCTATATACCTACAGATCTAAAAAAAATGCGGTTTCTCACATTTCAACATTCTAAATATAAAGAATTTACAATACAAACCTAGTTTAAATAAATTCTGTATGAATTTTTTAATGTGTAATAATAATATATTTAGAAATTAATAACAATAGCAAAAGGTGGTGGCGCGTATGATACGTTTTAGATATTTTTAGTATGAATACCAAAGCTCTTTTGATTCTCAGAGTGCAGTTACCATTCGAACAAGCGCCTTTTTAAAGCCTTGTAGTTCTACCATAACTATTATATAATCTGTGGTTCTACCCAGCACGGGTCAGTTCGATAGGACATGGTACGCATCTAAAGTTCCTTCTTCAATTACTTACCTACTTAGGACTTACTTTGCTGCCTTAGCGACCCAAAGTGGATCTTTGCCTTAGACACCAGAATGCACCACCCTATCCGACCATGCACAATCTCATCTTCTTCATCATAGTCGTATGCCTCAGGACTGAGGGTCGTGATCATTATGTGGAATGAAACACACACAACGATTTCTTGGCAATGTTTAATGGAGTGGTTTGCCATTGCCTTCTCCATTTCACACACTAGCCTATTAAGTACTGTGCAGGTTTCCTCACGATTTTTTCCTTCACCGTTAGGCAGCGATACCTATCTTTAAAAATGACTGTACTTAAGTTTCTGTACAAACTCAGTGGTACAGGCGGGGATCATACTCACGACCTCACGGATGAGACGTGAAGTTTTCTCCGCTCGGCTATCGCTGCGCAATCTCATACCAACCTATTAATTATAATATACCTTGCTAATTGGAGTTCACGCAGGTCCTTCTCCACGTAATCTTTCCAGCGATAGGTATCTAGGACGTCCGACCGGGCGTTTCCCACTTGGTCGTCCCAGATTTCCCGCTTCATGGCACGATCTTCTCCAATTCTATAACGACTAGTCCATAGTTTACTGTCGTTAATTTCAGTTTACCATCAAGTACCTGTTTATAAAACGGCACATATCGAACTACAAAAGCGCTACCATGCGGTTCGCTTCGCTCATTGGACTGGACTGGTCCGAGAATAAGTACCGCCGACTGAAGACGCAAAACCTGGTGCCGGTTAAGAGGCTGCCAGATGCACTCATTATAGGAGTCAAGAAGTGTGGCACCAGGGCCTTGTTGGAGTTTCTAAGGTAGGTATTGCATTTAAACTGTAGACAGACCTTAGTACTTGACCAGAGATACTTAGTACTTGTACGAAGTAGAGTTATGTTTTATAAGTTGTTATAATAGTGATGTTTTGTTGCTTTAACCAAATGAAGTGGAAATTAATTTTCAGATTACATCCAGATGTTCGGGCCGCAGGATCAGAGGTTCACTTTTTTGATAAATTTTACCATAAGGGGTTCGAATGGTACAGGTAAACATTGTTTTATTTCCTAACTATATCTTTTACCTAAATAACATGAATTTTTAACCTAAACAATGTGTTATAATAATGTTATATCACTAAAAAAGCAAATTTTTGAAGAAAACAATCCATTATATGGATAAAAATAACATAGTTTGGTGCCGTATCTCCAATATCTAATTTAGTAAAGTACCTACATTTCTAGGGAAAGAATGCCGCCGACCCTCGAGGGTCAGATCACGATGGAAAAAACGCCCTCGTACTGGGTGACACGATCGGCACCCAAAAGGGTGTACGCTATGAACCCGTCAGTCAAACTGCTAGCTGTGGTCAGGGACCCTGTCACTAGAGCCATCAGTGACTATACGCAATCTGCCAGGTAGCTAAGTAAACCACCAATAATAATTCTAATTCGTACAGCACGACTTTTGAGTGATCTGATGATTACCTCTGTAATCCGAAATTTCCGAACTCAAAAATTCCTGCCCCATCAAGTGCCAGAAAAATATTTTTTACGTAGGTAAATTGCAGGATTGTAAGACAAAGCTTTTTATTAGTCGTTATACTCGTATACCTCACGACAAACTAAAATATTGGATTTCTATAAAAAGTTTACGGAAGGTTTTACAATTCAATTTCACAATTTGTTTTATTTAAGATAAAATACCCTATAGACTCTCTGTTATTGTAATCCGAACGAATGCGGCACATTTACAATTCCAAACGAGTTGTTCGGAGTTTGGATCAAATCAAAGAGGATCTGATGTAATAAAATTATGTCCGTTCACTGCTAACAACATTTTGATTTTCCAGTAAAAGACCAACCCTGCCTCGGTTTGAAGATCTAGCTTTAGTGAACAGCACTGTCGGCTGGGGCGGAGCGTGGTCAGTGGTCGATGCATCATGGCCGCCGGTTCGGTTAGGGGTGTACGCTCGGCCTCTTAGACGGTGGCTGCGACGCTTCCCACGGTCGAGACTGCTACTGATCAGCGGGGAGAGGCTGGTTGCCGACCCTGCTGCGGAGATGGCTAGAGTACAGGTAAGGTTATAATAAGGTTCATCATGAACGCAAGCAGATTCAACAATTTGTCACGTTTAACCTATATAAGCATGAATAAAACATATACACAGACAGTAACTATGTCCATACTAATATCATAAATGCTAGTGTCTGTCTGTCTAATGCCTCTTCACGCTTCAACCGCTGAACGGATTTAAATGTTTAGAGTGAGTTTGAGTCCCGAAAAAGGACATAATTAGATAGTTTTTACCCCAATAATACTCCTGTAAGGATGAAAAGGTCTATGCTGGGGATCTCGCTAAGGGTTAGAATCCGGAACGAGATCATCCGCCAAAAGACGAAAGTCATAAATATCGTTCAGAGGTGCAGTAAGCTGAAGTGGCAGTGGGCTGGTTATGTGTGTCGCAGAACCGACGGGCGTTGGAGTAGGAAGGTTCTCGAATGGAGACCACGTCTCGGGAAACGTAGTGTTGGACGCCCCCCTGCTAGGTGGACCGACGCACCTGAGGAAGGTGGCCGGTGGTGGCTGGATGCGAGAAGCGGAGGACCGTGAAAGTTGGCGCCGTCTTGGAGAGGCCTATGTCCAGCAGTGGACTGCAATAGGCTGATATGATGAAGGATGAAAAGAGGATGGAAGTTTTTTTGGGAATTTTGGGCGGGTGAAGTCGCAAGCTAATATAATGTGATTTTACAATGATGATTGATTAATTTGTACCAAGATAATTTAATCAGAAACTTGTCCACAGGAATTTCTTGGCCTCAAACACGTGATTACTGAAAAGCATTTCTACTTCAACTCAACCAAGGGATTTCCTTGCCTTCTCAAGTCCGAAAGTAGGTCTACTCCTCACTGTTTGGGTAAAACCAAGGGGAGAAGCCATCCTCGCATTGACCCTGCGGTCATAGAGAGGCTAAGAGACTTCTATAGGCCCTTTAATGAGAGATTCTACCAGATGTCGGGAATTAACTTCGGATGGCCTTGAAATGTTGTGATTTTTATAGTATACGGGATTCGTGGAGCTGTATTAAAAAATAGTGTTTTCTTTTTAAACATTATGTAGGTACCTATAGCCCGTAAAAAGAAAGAATTTTATACTTTTACAAGGTTTATAAAAGAAGCACATTCCATGAAATATTGTATAAAATAAGACAACGAAAATGTAAGAAATAGTAGTAATAGTGTTTAGACTGCAATCAGTTGCCTAGTCAGTAAATAAATACCAGCTTCAGAAGCATTCTGCAAGTAGGTAATAGTAGTGAAATTGAAATATGTTTTTCTATAGTTAGCTGCCAATGTGACTATGGGCTCGAATCGAATGCGTCCTGTCTAAGATTATATTTAGGTCCAGTCTCTCTCCTTCTCTGCCAAACAAACGAAAATAGGCAGACTATATTAATTTAGAAACGTCAAGACTAAACAGCTATCCGTTGCTAAGGAAATTAGAGAATCCATAGACAATTTAGCAGGTATGTCATTTGATGACGACTTAAGTTAGACGAAAACACGCAAAACTTGTAAAATTACGTAACAAACAGCATCACTTAATTTGACGTTTCTAAATTATTATAGTCTGTCTCTCTTCGTTTGTTTAACAGAGAAAGAAAGAGACTGAACCTAAATTAAATCTTAGACAGGGATAGGGCGCATTGGTATTGAGCCCTATGTCCTATAAGGTTAAAACTACCTACGTCTACAGTAAAGTGTATTTACATTAGGTATAATCTGCACATAAAAATAAGTAGCCATTTCCAGTTCCTAGCGTTAAATAAATATTCCTTAAATGTGTTTCATTATTTTATAGGTTGTTACGCTTCATAATTTATACGATTATGAAGCTAATTGTTTAATTGTATTATTATGTACCAATATCGGTGTGAAACTATCACTGTCTGTAACTATATCACTAAATTAATATGCGTAGCCTCACTATATTAGCTTTAAATCTTTGTAAGTAAATCTGCTTCTATCAAACTCTTGTTAAATTTTTCATACATTTATGATAGATAAGAGGTCAACAAGACCATAACAAAATAATGATGTATCAAGCTTAAACTAAGATAATTCGAAATATAACTATGAATATATAAGTTCCTATAACTCATGTTCAGATTTCGTTGCTTTTAAATTACTAGGATTACACGAACACACGAATTATTACACGGTGGTTGTGTTAAGAAGTAACGAAAAGGAATTAAAGATAAGCTCATGAACTAGTTAGCTAAATGTCGACAAACAGTGAAATTATAAATGCTTTAAAAAAACCTTGTCTAAATATTCGTTTCATGCGGTGCGTTTATACCCGTTCGTTTATTTCAAATCTAGTACGGTCGGCAGCACGTCAAATTACACATTTGAACTACGAGAACGGCTTTTATTACGTAGGGACTAGAGGCGGTTGACACGTTAACCTTGACGGTCTTGACCTGCGGCCGTGTGTATCTACTTTTTAATTATTTTTTTTTAACTGTAACTTTCATTTTCATGAGTTGTTTGAAAATATTTAAAAGCAAAATACATTATTATTACTGACGTTTAAGATTTCCTATACGATTGACTTTAAATTATATCTATATATTTTGAAAAAAATGTTATGTCATTACATTCATTAGAGATCAGATCAGAATTACCAACACAAAAGGATTAGTAAAAAATATGGTTAAAAAATCATGCATCGCCAGTATAAGAAGCGAATACTACTAGTCGTAAGTTCTGTAGCTCAATTAATACGTAAGGATTACTTATAAAGATATTTCTAAACAAAAACAAATGCTGTCAAGAAATAACACTTCATCTTCAGACAAACTCGAGTTGTACACTGGCATTAGGGTATGACACTCCCAATCGGTAGCGTATTTTTTTTAAACTGAAAACACTTCTCCAATGGGGTATGAATTGAAATAGCAGTACTACTTACAATGTACTGGCGCACTTTCTACCGATTTTACAACAATATCATACTATACAATGAAATATCAATGCATAAATGTCCTAAATTAAGATTCTTTGGACACAAAATAACGTTGCACTTTAAAACTGCTGTGAAATAAAATTCGAATATTTTTGTCTGTAGTAGAAAATGCTACATTTTTTTCATATACCATATTTTTCTAAAGTAGAATTCGTTATTTCCTGACGGTTATTAATATAGGTATACTATTTGCACTGAGCCATCCTAACACACGTGCCATGTAGATGCGTTTAATGATTAAGAAGCTTTAAGCCAGGTTGTTAGTTATATAAATAAACTTGCCAATCATAATAAAAGTGTTTTATTTAACGTTATAATAACAACGATTATAAACAGTTTCACTTACTGAAATAAATAAAAAAAACCGTCTTCGGGAGATTGATTAAATAGGTAAGTTTTACTTTTATTACTAAAACACCGAGTGACAATGGTGTTTAACTGCCGCACTGAGACGTCAATTAAATTAAATCTATGATTAAGTCTCGTACTGTCACTTTAGTTGTCAAGGAAACATGAGACTTAATGAAAGATTAACTATAATTGACTTCTCTGAGTACGGAGGTAAGGTTGTAATCACAATAGACAAAGTAAAAAATTACATAAAAGAATACGAAATAGTCACATTACACAATCGGCCAAACAGAAATCTATATTTTACATACTATTTATCGCTAGCGCCTCTTATATGTATCGTCCACCACTTTTAAATAAATCTTTGTGGTGAACCACAATTTACTGAATTGGATTTCTTAGCGAAGGCTTTCGCAGAAGGCGCCACCGGTATCCGGACAAATCTGTCATTGTTTATCCAACCACAAATTAATTCAAAACTATAGCCTGACCAGGAATATCTGGGACCTGAATTAGGGGCGCTTCGAATTCATTTTATATGACAACACTTTGTATAGTCATACCAGCGTAGATTGGCAACTGAACATAAAAAAATCATTTTTATATGTTTACTTTTATGTTATTTTTTTAAGCCTGCTGCCTAATGATAACAGATTCTACGTTAAAAGAACACAACAGAACACTCGCAAATTGAGTACTTATTAAATTCAGTAACTTTTTGTACTATTGGCCTTGAATTTTTGACCAAGACACAATCAATCATTATTCGATTGTTTTTCTAAATATATTTTTATTTATAATGTTATAATAATTTTAAAGAATGTAAAGGGAATCATGTAAAACTCTACGATCTATTTTGGTTGAAATATAGAGAAGAGTTAAAATAAAGAAAATAAAACTCAAAACAAGTATTTATTATAATCATTTTCCAAAATCATTATTAAATATTATCCGTAGCCATCAGTGGCCAATTTTCTCTATTCGCACTATATGACATACCAAAAATGTATGATGACAACTATAGTATTAATTAATTTAAAGAAACCGTAGTGATCACTTAGACTTTCTTGTCAAAAAACACTGCAACACCAAGTTGAACTTTTCTTTACGAAATTGAATAGTTCTCGGTATTTTTATCACATAAAAATTGCACTTGGTCGAAAATCAGATTACGCGTCCACTTTGACACTAATCATTATGACAATTGATGACATGTCAATGACGATTTGATTTTTCTGTTGCCAGTAAAACAAATTAGTTCCAGTTGTTTTCCGAAATATGGCAAGGTCCCATATATTCCTGGTCAGGCTATAAAAACTAATTTGTTGATATTAATAAAATTGACTTTACAAATTCCCGCATCGACGATGCGCCACCTGGCGGGATAAATGTGCAGTAAACCGATGATAATGAGGCAACGGAATTCTATTTATACAGTCTAGGTACCAATTTAGAAATGAAATTTTGAAATTACATAAAATATTGCAATATTATATCACGGTTACATTGACATTTATAAGTTTTTATTCTCAGACTTCTAGCGCCATCTATCGACTCAATAAGAACCCACTGGAAAACGACATATTATCATATGTAGTTTCGGTTTTTTGAACAGTCAAAATAATGTTTATTGCGTGGCGATAAACGAATGATAACCCTTTATCGAGAGTCATGTTAGAAAGGCTGACCATCGCGACTTTTGATTGATACACAATCAGTTATCCAATAACATTTTCGTGGTAATACGGACAACTATGTTTTTAAATCAAGTTTATCACATAGTAAAGGAAAAGTAACAGTTACCCGAGATCGCTGCAAGGGATGTAGACTGGCAAATCACTAGGGTTCATTTGTAAGAAAGATATTGATGCTGTCCCCACCACTGCAAATAAAATGGTCACATTATCTTCATACTTGGAGTGGAGAGTCGCTATGTCTTTCCCTGAGGGACAGGCGGAGGTTTGTCTGAAAAAGAAAATATTTTAAATATATATTTTTTTAGTTCTCAATAATTATTTTATATTAATTGTTGTGAGACAGGTCGAGGTTGTAATTTAGTATACTTAAGTTGGAGTGGCTCGCTCTTGACTAAGAGACGGAACAGAACAATGATTTATCAGAACAATATTTACAGGAGAAGCAATCCATACTGATATTATGATTATGGCATGATACTGATTTAAGGGGTAACAGACAGACACTCACATTTATGAATGTGAGTGTCTGTCTGTTACCTCTTGACGCTGATACTGCTGAACCGATCTTCATTAAACTTTATATAGAGATTGTTTGAGACCCTAGGAATGACATATGCTATTTTTTGTTGTGATATAAAAACATCAAGGGGATGAAAGTTTATATGGAAAATCTGACTTATGGCCGGGAGCAGTCGCAGAGCACCGCTAATAAAGAATATAATAATTATGAGTTAGAAAACTAGAACTGAAAATGAGCCTAGTATATGGGATACAGGAGTCATAGAATATTTATAAAAATAAGAATATTTATGACAATCCCTTTATTTGTGCTGTAAGACCTTTTTTCTGGCCAAATTTCATCTAAAGGTTTTGATTACCCTACGGAATTTTAGAAAATACGGCTCAAATGATTCCTGATGATCCTGTGATTACGTTGACTTAATAGTTGACGCCCGAAAAAAATAAATTTGAGTATCCATTGAACACATAACGTTTTGACCGTTTAGCCGCAGAATGCCAAATTCGCAAACGACAACCGACACTCGACAGGCCGAATTTTCAAAACACCGAATGCGCATGGCCATATTCTCTAAAGGCCGAATTCGCATAATGCCAAATTCTCAAAAGGACAAATTCGCAAATCACCAAAAATTTGTGAAGGTATGTCAAGTTGAAGCTGAATCGAAATATATAAGGTCGCTTTTTAAAAAGTGGTAAAATTTAAAGGGCAATTACAAAAACATAAATGAAACATTTTCGGTTAAAAAACCGAATTTCTTTCTACGCTAGTTTTCGAGAAAATCGCAAAAAACTATTTTGATTTAAACGTAAAATAAAACACCCCGTGCAGCTTGCGTAGTACGTTCGGTGCGCAGGTTCGGTGTATCAATGAATTCGATAAGGACGCCACTATGCTCTGTCGCACTCCCACCTTACACGTGCGACTGGCCGGCAGTTCGCCTCACTCGCGGTCTGTCGGCGTAGTCAAACGCGCCGACAAAGGGTGGCCGCCATGCCGACACACGGAAACACGCGCTGCGGCGAACACGTGCCGAGCCTCGCGCCCACCCCGCTCCCGCTCACTGCTACCCCCGCCGCAGAGCGCACGCAGCGCGAGAGTTCAGTCCGCATAAAACAATTCACTGGGTTGTGCGCGCGCGCTACGTGCGGAACATTTCATCATGGCGTATCGGTATAACGCCCAAGAATACCTAAATATGGCATTGTGCTATAAAGAAGCGGGAGAAGTTTTGTTGCGGGCGCGGCAGCTGTACGCCGAGCGGTACGGCTCCATTGTACACACACGCACAATACTCGGAGCTGTGCAGCGTTTTCGGGAGAGTGGCAGCTTCGAGCCACGCCTCGACCTCGTGCGTCGGCAACGACACCCGGCTCGGCTTGAAGAAGCAGTGATTGATTTCTTTCATCGGCACCCATTGGCGAGCATCACGGACGCCGCTCGTGTGTTTGGCGTGAGCAGATACTACGTGTGGCGGCTTTTGCGCGACGAAGGCCTCCGCCCGAATCATTTTACTCGGGTCCAAGAGTTGCTGCAGCAGGACTACGCGCCGAGGGTCGAGTTCTGCCGCTGGTTTATACGAAACCGGACCTACAACGTGCTTTGGACCGACGAGTGCACATTTACGCGCCAAGGACTTTTTAATGTGCACAATGCGCATTATTGGTGCGAGTACAACCCGCGTGTGACTCGTCCGGACCATTTCCAGCATCGCTTCAGTGTGAACGTGTGGGCAGGAGTGATAAACGGAACGTTGCTGGGGCCCGTGTTTCTGGAGAGACTCAATACGGAATCGTTTTTAGAGTTTCTCCAAAATGACCTCCCTGAACTGCTGCTGGATGTGCCTGCGTGGAGCCGGAGGTACTACCTCTACTTCCAGCACGACGGCGCGCCTGCGGGTACGCGCCTACCTGGACGAGGCGTTCCAGGGCCGCTGGATCGGGCGCGGCAGCGTTATCCCCTGGCCGCCGCGATCACCTGATCTGACGCTAATGGATTTCCACGTGTCAAGGACCTGGTTTACGGGAACGACGGTCATACCATCCGTTCAGTGGAACAATTGCGTGCGCGAATAATTAATTCTTTTGATGTCATGGCCAGTGAGCCCGATGTGCTCGCTTCAGTTCAGCATTGCCTCGATCGGGCTAGGAAGTGTGTACAAGAACAAGGGCGTCACATCCAGCATTAAATGTAAATTTTATTGTGTAAATAGGAACTTGTAAATTATGTAGATTGTTAATATTTAACTGTGATTTGATTGTGTAAACAGGAACTTGTAAATATGACTGTAAATATCAATGAATAAATATCTACCTTTTAACACGCCAAGTTAATACAAAAATAATAGCGTCCTATTTTTGATACAATTAAATTTAATACAAGGTAGTACGATGATTTTAACGGTTTGTTGTATTAACTTGTCAGTCCAAAGCCTGAAAAAGTGTGATGGAAAGTCATGGTTCGTCATTGTACGTTTAAACAAAAAAAAATGTACCTAATAAACTGAACTTTAACGAAAACTGCCTTTTATTATACCAACACAAATCCCATATTAGGGAGCATCCATTGAATCGAAGCGAAGCAGTGTTAATTTGGTAATACATGTAATAACGTTAGGGTTTGTAAGGGTTAGAATGCAGTCGGGTTGTTTTGAAATTAAAATTGATATTTTTGAAATGTTTACTTTGATTTGAGCAAATCTGCTTTGATTCTATGGAAATATTATCCTAGCTATTGAACAAGCTAAATACGCTTTATTTATCTGCATAAGCATTAGGTAGATTTTCTGTCTCAGCAGAGAAGGAACCTTTGCAGGTAGCATGCGCAGCGTTCAGCGTAGGTAGATAAGACTCGGTTTTAATGCGCTACTAGTGAGTGAGTGGTGCGCAGTCGCGGTGCCCCCGCGCACCGCGCACCGCGCAACATGAATGAAATGAGGAAAGAGACGGGCACGATTGAAATAAGAGAGAGCGGCGATGACATGTAGGGATGTTTCAGAGTAGACAGGATGCTCTTAAAAATATTTTTTTTTTTGTTAGGAAAAATAAAAATGAAAACTAGCACGTTTTTAAAAATGAAAATCATAGGGCCCGGTTTATCTAAAATATTAAGAAGTTCTGTTAAAGTTTCACCACTTTATAAAAGGCGACCTTATATAGGGTCTAATATTATCAACTGTATTCCTTTTCAGCAGAATCACCCTGCTGCTCTAGTACAAAAACTTTACTATGGGACAAACATCGAAATCTTTAAAAAATATGATTTTGCACAAAGACTAACAGCTAATCAGTGGTCTAAAATAAAAATGTGTATTTTTCGCTGATTTTGTGTTTGGGCGTGCGGGTATTATACTCATCAAATGCGACAACTTTTATTTTGGGTTCAACATCGAAATACTGAGAATAAATTACATACAAATCACCCAAAGTGGTGATTAGCTAATCAATTTCTTTTATTATTCTTTTGTGACAATTTCAATGTTTGTCCCATAGTAAAAGTTGTAGAGCAGCAGAATCACCTCCTGAAAGGAATACAATTGATTTTGTTAGACCCTGTATATTTTGATTCAGCTTCAACTTAACATATCTTCAGAAATTGGTGGCCATTTGCGAATTTGGCATTATGCGACTTAGGTCTTTTGAGAATTTGGCATTATGCGAATTCGGTCTTTTTAGAATTTGGCCTTATGCAAATTCGGTGTTTTGAGAATGAGGCTTTTTTCAGAATTCGGCCTTTTGGGAATTTGGCATTCTGCGACTAAACGATATCGACACTGGCAGCAGTGGCTGCCGTGGACTGTTCAATGGATACGCAAATACCCGGAATTAATTTATAGTATAAATAAATAATGATAAATAAATTGTTCCAACAATCAACCAATTACCTTGCGTGAGCTTGTGCTATGGTCACTAGGATAACGGACAGACAAACTTATAATATGTTTATTAACATCCATGACTTAGGTACAAATGCTCGTGTTCATCACACAAACATTTGCCCCTTGCGAGATTCAAACCCGCAACCGCTGGTTTTGTAGTCCGAAGCGCGAACCACTACACCACCACCATCTTAGATTATGAATTGGATATTAATTTCAGGCGTAAGAAGCTTGATTCTTTCTCAGTTTTAAGGGACTGTAGACACAAGTATTTGATATTAATTTCCACTTAATAGTTCCTGAGAAAAACCCTAAAAAAACCAAGGAATGTTAAAAATACACTTACTCTATGCACACTATTCTAAAATGCGGCGTCGGTCGGTCCGCTTTCCTAAAGTTGTGCACATCCCTGTTGTAGACATCAAAATCAATTTTAAGAGTGCTTTCCTCACTGATATCTTTGTTACTTTTTATGATTCTCAACTTTTTTAACACCGCCGACATATCGGTACAGTCCTCCGATGTCACTAAAGATCTCACTTCTATATTGTTACTATCCATCATAGCTTCTGTATGAAGTAT
The DNA here is from genome assembly GCA_949316185.1 of Pyrausta nigrata. NCBI lineage: Eukaryota > Metazoa > Arthropoda > Insecta > Lepidoptera > Crambidae > Pyrausta > Pyrausta nigrata. The sequence goes on from OX438943.1 coordinate 14,680,844, forward strand.
TGCATTTGTGTCTTCAATATTCTCTAGAAATGCAATTTTTATATCTACCCAATTATTGAAAGATTGGTTTTTATAGAAATCAAAGAGATACTCTTCTTTCTTGGTTTCAATAATTCGCGCGTTCATAGTGTCACGTGGAATCACTTCTGGCTTGCCAAAGTCCTCTTTAGGTGGCAACCATGATTTTTGGAATACTTTTACTAAATTTTCTTGCAAATCATTCGGGTCTGATTGGAATGGGGACCCTACAGATTCTAGACGACTTGTTGTCGCGGATACCATGTTTTTTTCTGAAAGTCTTTTGAGAATATTAAAAGGATTTCTCAGTTTCTTTCCAGTGACTACTGGACGCACTTCAACAACACAATCCGAATCCGAATCAGAATCCAGATTTATTTGCCGACGATCAAGTACTTCAATGTTGTCAGTGAGATAAATATCAGCATTGAATGATTTGTTAAATGTTTTGATAAGGCTGGACAATGCTCGTCGATGCCTAGCAGATGTTTTATTTTGTTCTTCCAAAAATTTGAGTTTCTTAGCAACCTGACGGATTTTGTTTAGGTTCTCATTAAATATGTCGTTCTTATTTTCCAATCTAGGCCTTTTAGCTTTAGACTCCTCATCATCATCATCCAGTTCAATTGTGTCTACTATGGTCTCATCATTCACAATTTCGTACTGTTCCGTCAGTCGTAATCGCGCTCTATACCTTTCATTGTACGTGTTGACAATCCTTTGAAGAGCCTGGATATTTTCTGGTCTCATGTTTCCTGCGTACGAGATTTGTCTCAATCTGACAGCTAAATTTTTTATAGCATCAAAGTGTAAACATTTTGGCGACATTTTTCGTCTTTGTGCACCATTAGCGGTGTTTGTGTTATACCCGATATTTGGGCTGTTTGTTGTGTGTCCTGGGAACATGGGCATATGCATTCTGGGATAGAATTGAAATCTAGGATTGAAGTTGCCCATAAATGGTCTTTGGTAGAATAGGTTAAATTGGAAATAGTGTGTATTGCGCGGCCTAAAGTATCCTCCGTAGTGTCTGAATGACATATTAGGTCTGAAATTTTGGTAAAAATGTGGAACACTGTTGGACTGAGGTTGTGGATTTGGTCGGTTGTACACTGCAGAATCTGTCACTCTTCTAATGTGAGCGCCATTTACTTCATCTGGTAAACTATATGCCGACTCATTGGACACTGGTGTATTATTCTTCTTTCTAATATTTTCAACATTCAGAACATAACACAAGTTGTTCAAGAAAATATTTTTGGGTATGTACTCTTCATTTGGCACTTTTACACTGACAATTTGATTCTCTAGTAAATCTGGGCAATTTACAAAATATTGGTGTATGTCTATGTTTTTGTGTGATTTCTCTTGTCTATTTTTAAGTTTTTGCAACTTCCACTGGCAGTATCTTCTTAGAGGGTCAATATTTGTACTGTTTCTGTGATTTAGAGAGCTAGTGTTAGAAAATATTTTACTGGTACAGCTTGTAACGGCGTCTTGAATTTGGATTGGAAAGCATGTGTTAGATGACACCATATCTGAAAAAAAAAAACAAGACAATTTACAGAACAGATTACTTATAATTTTTGGGGCACTTAAAAGTTTTAATTTAGCAGCAGATATCAAACATTACCTACCTGAGCTATCAGTAGCATTATCAATAGTATTGTCAACATCCATCAATAAACTATTTGTATTGGTATTTGACAATTGTGAACAATTTTCTGATGCTTTCTCTTCATTACATACTTCTTTCTTATTAATTTCTTTATTCTCACAAGAATCTAAGCTATCTGGTGTATCAACTTCCATTTTGTTAGTGCTCAGTTCACTTTCATCATTATGTTTTTCAATTTCAGTACTGACCATAGTCTTTTCAACTGAATTAGTCTCATTTTCTTGTACATCCTCTTTTTGAGTTTCTTCTTCTAATTTGGAAGCTGGATTATCTATTCCTGTAATATTTTTTTCTGATTCTTCTATGGACACTTTAGGTTTGATGACATGTCTAAAAACTCTGAACCCCAAGCGGCTCAGAGAGGCATAAACTCTGTACTGGATGACAGATGTGTCATCAACAAGTAACAAAGAGTAGGCTTGTTGCAATGATACAATAATGCCTGAGAATTTCAGTAGCAGGCAATTCTAAAAAGAAAATGATACATGATTCAACTATTTTATAATTCAAGCATTTTTTGGCATGTTTTTTAGAAAGTAAGTTATTAGTAAAACTATTATTGGGTCATTCCACTTTTTGCCTAAAATATTTACACCATTTTCAAATCTTTATTGTTAAAGTTTTGTAAAATAAATTTTTTTTTTGATAATTGTCATTAAATCCAGAAACTAAACTAGATGCCTTGAAATTTGAAAATAAATTTATTTTGTTCGTAACACAAGATTAAAAAATATTTGCAAATTTTAGAAGTAAATGGAATGGTAAAGGAAAAACCAAAAATAAATAACATTTCTAAAAATGTTGTGTGCTCTTAAAATTTAGGCTTGATACAAAATCAACTGTTATTACTCAATTGATTTTTTTTCGAGCTTAGTTTATAATAAAGATTTTTGACTTTTAGACACAAATTAGTAGCATTATTAAGAAATAAACATAGTACTTAAGACCAAATTTAAACTCCTAGAGCCAGTTGTAAAGAGAAGATTGCAAAAAATTATATTTGTAGCATAACCCCTTAAGGATCATAAAACCACCCATGGTGTCATAAAATTGATTATTTATTATGTCTGGAAACATGATCTCTAAGGTATTAAAGAAAATATTTAGGATAGGATGTAAACATCAAAAATAAGAAAAAATACTTACTACTTCTAACAAGAATAATGCCTCTTCAGGTCTTAAGTAGAGTTTCTTTTCTCTATGGTGTCCAAAAAATTGCCAAAGACCACCAACTTGCTGAGTAACTTCTGCAAGTTTTAGGTCATCTTGCCATTCTGCATGGCTCAACACACCACTGAAATGATATGAATATTTGATAGTGTGCTAAAATCTGCATATAGTAAACTGAAGTTAATAATAATAATAACTAATGGCGAAATTGTTAATATTTATACTGAAGTGAGTAGGTACTGTCCAGTTAGATTATATTCAAAAAAAATTATTCATTACTATGACTGTTTTGTTTTACTTTACCTGTCAACATCAAGCTCCACATGGGTGTGGTGCCATAAAACCACTCAAGCTCAATGATGACAGATTAAACTGGACATATTACTTATAAATTTTTTGGCCTTCTGATAGGCTATACTTGGCAAAAGGATAAAGTAAAACCTAGCTTACTAAAACACAATTAAAACTAATGTTTATGAGAAACACTTATCATAGTTATGTAAAGTCTGTTTTTCTTTGCGTGTCAAACATTGTAAACAATCATTTCATGACTTTTCAAACTAATACTGTTGAAAAAATATATTTACTTAAAGCTCTAAAAAGCTGCATATTAAATGATAAACTGCTATGATAGGATGTAATTTTTGTGTCTATCTTATTTTTTAATGAATAATTTCGTGAAAAAAGAATGTCAAGATTGTTTACAATAATACAAATAAATTGTTTCGACAAACACACATACTACCTAGCCCCAAACTAAGCGTGAGCTTGTGCTATGGTGACAATGTTGGACAAGCTATGAAAAACGGACTTTAGTTATTACATTTTATAGTTTAAAACTTAAACAGAGTATAAAAGTACTATGTAAAAGTCTATGGGTAGGCATAATTTTCCTCATGAATTTGTTTCAATAATATATTCACAATATCAATAAGGAGTGTGTGAAGTTATTCATACCTTTTTTCAATCTTCTGAGCTTCAATCAAATGTTTTCTGGCCTCTAAAGCAGATTGTACTTGTTTTTGTTCAAGCCAAGACCCATCTGGTGTCACATCTTTGAGGCCTAGTTCAGGTAACGTCACCTCAATTTTTGTGGCACCTTTGGCTACAATCTCGTCTCCTCTGCGAAATTAAGTAATAAAAATGAAATAACAGCATTTACAACTGTAAATATTATAATGAAAACTGATGAAAAGTGCAAAGTAGACTTACGACAATAACTTGAATTTTTCCATATTTCTCTAGTTTCAACGGTACGCCCTAACCATAGAGCAAACTACTATTTTAAAAATGAATTTGTCACCTTTTAACCATTTCTTACATCAATAAAATAATTAGTTACAGTACGAAAACCCACATTCGGCGAACAAACAAGACAGGAAGACAAGCATTGATGATAGCTAGCTGTCAAAAAACAAACTGTCACATTTGGCATTTCTTTTTTTCAGCCTCCTATTCTGGGTACGCAAAGGAATCATCAAGTCCTTACAGCCAAGATTTCAAAGTAGAACGGTTAGTTACCTACGCTCTATGTATAGTCCAACCGCTTATCTGAGACCTTGCCTGCGGGCACAGTTTATATAATAGTTACTCTGCTGGCACCTCTCAAAGAGAATATCAGTCAGGAATGCGTTAGGTAACTATAAGTTCTGCCGACCTATATTAACTTCTTTTATCTTACTGACTTTAACGAAATCGTTTATCCTTTTTAGGGTTCCGTGTCCAAAGGGTAAAAACGGGACCTCAAAAGCCTCCGCTGACTGTCTGTCACCAGGCTGTATCTCATGAACCGTGATAGCTAGACAGTTGAAATTTTCACCGATGCTGTATTTTTGTTGCCGCTATAACAACAAATAATATTAAAAATAGAATAAAATATTTTTTTACGGGGAGCTCCCATACATCAAACGTAATTTTTAGCGTTTTTTGCTCGCTATCGATAACGGCAACAGGAAGACGCTTAAAATATTCACAGAATATTATGTTGTATTTCATTTTAAAAATAAAAAAATATATTTAAGGGGGGCTTCCATTGATAATCCATGATTTCCATTAAAAAATAAAGTTTAATAGAAAAAATGTCCTAATGATCTCTTAATTGTTAAAAAACGACCTATTGGCACGCGTGAATCAAAAACATGCTAAACATAAGCATTATAACATATTAAATGCTAAAACCAGTCTTTTTCTTAAATAAAAATCTACCTGACTCAGAAAGGTCAGCCCCATCTAGCGGATTATTAAGTACTGATTTTTGACACAAGGATAATCCCTCATCACGCCGACAAAGAATAACATTTTTTTAGGGTACTACTTGTGAAGTGGGGATGATATTTTTTTTCATCGTCTCTCGTGTGGCGTATCATTGAGTAGGTCTTTTAAAATGACGTCGAGGTTTTAACGCAATTTTCCGATTTTTTGTTCCATTTATGAAATATTACACTTTTAAGTGCAATTTTTTGGTCCAGTAGGGCGTCCCCCCACCTCTAAAGGCTTAACTATTGGCCTGAAAAATCTAAAAAAAATCATGATGATAGTGCATTTCTTAACTTTCAAAGAAAACTATTGCGGTTAAGATAACTTTATTAGTTTAGCAGTAATATTCGCAGAACTTGGGTGTTGGATAATCATCGAGGACATATCCTACTAGAGGGGAAATGGCATTAATTTTGTTCCAGAAAAATTCCACCAAATCCGAAAGATTCCGAATAAACCGACTGAATGTCAAACACCGTATTAGTGATGGTCAATAAGAAATTAGTATCGATAGTCGATGTTATTGTTTAATTTAATGGGAACAATATTTTATTACACCTAAGGTTAAACTTTTCACTAATGTGCAATATCCTAAATATAATATCTGATTCTTGTTCCTAAGAAATTTAAGTTAGTCATCAAATTAACCATTTAAAGTATGAATCATCAAAATTGTTTTCAATCTATCCCTATTTCCCTTGGTCACGCCATCACGCGTGAACGGCTGGACCGATTTCACTAATTCTTTTTTTGTTGTTTGTTATTGTCAGAAGAAGGTTCTTATAAAAGAAAAAAATAAGATAATTGCGCGGGAAATTATTAAATTTAGGAATACTTAACCACTATATAAAATTATTTTTAATCAAACCTTTGCGCTTTGGACGTTAAAACATTTTGAATGTAACCTTATGACGTTCGACCACTGACCTCTATAATACAAATACGCTGGACTGCATACTGTCAACCTAACAATGAAGCCACTTAAAATTATCGCAATTTTGGCGCTGACGGCTATAGTGAGCGTGTGGTGACCATCCACGGAACTAATTTGACATAAACATATGGTAGTTACTCTATCTTAGTTTCCTGTACACTCGGTGGGGACGCTTTGATTTAGCACAAAATTATGTGTTATTTCTTAGAGAATGTTTAGTCCAGCGCGCTTGTACTATAGAGGTCAGTGCGTTTGACATAGAATTGACAGATATCGTCAAAGAGCATTAAAAAAAACTAAATAACAGGACAAAGTCTGTCGGGTCAGCTAGTATATTATAAAAAATAAACTTTTGTTTGTAAAACAAATTAACTTCCATAATAACTTGCAAATAAATTGCTTAAATTATAAAAACATGAATTTAAAAGCCAAGCACAGAGAAATTACATTGAAATCTAAATACAGTAAGTATTTTTATTAAAATGCGTTTATCGTTTTCTAATTTCTATAAATTAAGAATAAGGCTCATACTTTATATACGACAGGAAACAAGTTTCTTAAAATCATGTTTTCCGATATATATCTACCTATTTACCTAAGAACAGAGTTTTTTTTTGAAAAAACAGGCTGAGTGCGAACTCGCACACGAAATTATACCAATATCTACTTCATAGTCACTTAGTCACTTCAGGTTTTTCAGTGAATGAGAATGTAGGTAAATACGGTAGGTAGTAAATACGGTTTTAACAATAAAACCACCTACATTATACATCTTTCTGTGTAAATTGCCTTATTTCTTTTATTGGTATGGTTTGCCATAAAGATTTTCTATCTATTTGAAGGCTCCAATTCCTCATTCGCTTCTCATTACATCCATTCATCACCTTTATTATCGTCACACAGCTTACAGTAATAGAATCGATACACATATATATTTACACACGCAAACATCCATACTCTTTGCTTTCACTACGCATCTCATTGTTCATAATCCATTAAACCAAGAAAACTATCAAACGTCATGTCTAGTGTCAGCGTTTTGTTATTTGCAAGAAAATCAATAATTCTTACAAAACCTTCCTCGGTATAGGTAGGTTAATGTCATTTTTGCATAGGTATTGATTCTAGTGCGCGAGTGTAAATATTTGTGTTATTGATTATATCACTATACCTCCGTGATGCCAAAGTACTAAAATAATTATTGTGTAATGTAAACTGTGCACATAAATGTCGATAAGTCGTATAACCAATTCAGCGCAACACTAGTAACGAGTGTTAACGAATAGAATGAGATGACATTATGTGCTAACCACTTAGTGGGAGCAAGATGAGACTTAAACGTCAGTACGCTTGACCGATTTATCTTGAGCCGTAGGAAAATTTTATGAACTTTTTAAAATTTCATAAAATTTTCATAATCGAAATGACATCACATCCGTTTTAAAATTCGATGTTTTGCTTTTTTTCTTACAACACAGTATAGAACAATACGACATTATGTTAATTATTTCTCAAATCTATTTTTTTCGTAACAATTTAAGTATTCACGTTGACATACCACACAGATCAATTGGTTTTTGACATACGGTTTTGACAGAACTGACACCTTCTATTGCGGTTGTCAGAGCAGATAAAGTTTCGGAGTAAAATAGTTTTTACTTCGCCTCTAGTAGGATATGTCCTCGATGTGGATAATAGACAACATTTCATTTATATTATGGGTACAAAAATTCGAAAACTATTTTGAAATTTGGCGACGCCAAACGCAGTTAAAATATTTTAATAATATTTTTACGCGATAAATTCAGAGATATTTGAAAAAAAAAATACTGAAAGGTACTGTGATGTAGGCATTCTTAGGCTACATGCCTTTGCTTGGTTATCAAGTCTGACGTAAATAAGTATTTTACCATAATACAAACTAGCTGTAATTTTAAGGACTTTTTGGCGGGAGTTTGAAAAGACAGGGCGCGTTTTCTTTTCATTTGAAAGTTTTTATAAAACCCGTGTATTTTATTGTGTTTCACAACAAAAAGCGACCATACACGATGGGGGGAAGCAAGCGTAAAAAACGTAAATCACAGGACGAAGGCAATAACAACAATAGAGATGACTCCGACACCTCTTCAATGTCCGATGAAGATAAGTACACTGTATACAAAGTGCCCAACTATTCCCGGCAGTACCCTGAGGATGGCGGGAATTTTGAATATTTGGTCATTTATGAAAGCGCAGACCAACAAGTAGTCGGCGACCGAGATTTGATGTCGCTGGGTTCGGCCCTTAAGCGCCACAAGGGAATCAAACGCTTGAAGCGTATAAATAAATTTAAAATCGGTGCAATATTTGAGCGGTTGGCTAATTTAGCCCTTAATAATACCAGTTGTCTGAAAGACCTTAATCTAAAGGCTTCCATACCAGCCCGTTCCACAGAAGTGACAGGAGTTATCAAAAACGTTCCCACATACATGTCTAATAAATGTATCTATGATGCTATCCACAGCTCACGTGACGTCGTCTCAGTGCGTCGCTTCATGCGGCGCGTCAGGGAAGAAAATGGAAACAGCTACTTGCAGCCGACGCAGGCCGTGGCCCTCTCCTTTTCCTGCCCAACTTTACCCAGCAGCGTTGATATCAATAGCTGGTACTTTGAGGTGAGCCCATACACTCCACCAGTCGTAGTGCTTAAAATGCTTAAGATATGGACACATTGGAAAATTCTGCAAGAACACACAGAAATGCTCAATCTGCGGTGGTGACCATCATTATAAAGAATGCAACCAAGATAGTAAGGAAGCCACTTGTCTTAATTGCAAGGGTAACCATATCGCAATTTCTTCTGAATTAAAAAGAAAAAAATGGAAGAAAATAAAACCCAAAAACCCAGATTTTCAGATTTATTTTCAACTTCTTCAAAAAAATTCCTCCGCTAATTTCTAAGCCAACCGAACAAAGCCAACAAGTTCATCTTATGAACTTATTCCAGTCTGATGATTTCATAAGTTTATTGACAACTACAATTGTCAAAATAATATCAACAAACAAAACAGACTCTGCCCCTATCACTTCTGAAAGTATAAAGAGCACTCTATTGGATACATTCCGCTTCAAAAATATTAACAGCAAACAACCCCTCTCTGCTAATCATGGGGCGAAGTAGGCTGAATGTTACCCAATGGAATGCTCAGAGTTTAATTCGAAACAGACACTCTTTTACATACTTTCTTCTTAACAACAATATTGATATAGCCCTTATATCAGAAACATGGTTAAAACCAGATAAAATTTTAAATTTTAAAGGTTACACAACTAAAAGATTAGACATAGGAAGTAGTCATAATGGTGTAGCCATAATTATCAAAAATAGTTTAAAGTATTTTCGTTTAAATACTCATTATGACGACTCCTTACAAAACATTGCCATTAAGATTGAGTTAAACAATGAATCTATTACTTTGGTTAGCTTTTACAGTCCTACTTCGGCTGTTTCTCGTAATTTTAAATATACATATTTAGATAATTTAATTAAATCACTTCCTTCACCTGTAATTATTGCCGGTGATTTTAATGCCCTTAACACAGTATGGGGTTGTAATTCAACTGATACTAGAGGTAAAATATTGCTTAGTGTTTTAGAAAATAATAACTTATGCTTGTTAAACAATGGTGAAACTACTACAGTTGGATCGGATATATGGAGGCCTAATGCATTAGATCTTGCTTTCGTTTCTCCCATTCTATCACTCCGTTGCAATTGGTCAGTTCATGATGATCCCTTAGCCAGCTACCATCTGCCTACCATCATAACTCGTTCATGTAATTCTGTAAATGAAGAAAACACAAACATTAGTCAAGGTAATTTCTTTAGGCCAAATTACAGTTGTGTTGATTGGGTAGAATACCAGAAAATTACTGACACAAAACTTAAAAGATTTTAGTATTGACTCATATGATGTTCTCACTTCATACCAGAAGTTTTGTAGCATTTTATTAGATAGTGTAAATGAGGCAAACCCTAAGAAAAATATTAATATTAATTGTACTCGTAACACAATGAGTCAAAGAAGCAAAAGACCTACTTTACCATGGTGGAATCACAATTGCTCTCAAGCTGTAGAAAAGTCGAAACTAGCATATCTAACATTTAAGTATGATCCCACCTTAGAAAATTACATTTCTTTCAAAAAAGAACAAGCTTTTAAAAAGTTAACTCTCAAAAAAGAAAAAGAGGCATCTTGGTTATGACTTTGTGAGCAATTTAACCGTCAAACTTCATTATCAACTATTTGGAAAATTATGAAAAACTTTAACAAAACATTTCATACAAAATGCTAAAACTTTTAACTGGTAAATGTAAAATATTGCTTCTTGACTTACTCAACCAACTTTGGGCTAAATCACTAATCCCTTCAGATTGGAAAATTGACTGCTTAGTACCTATCTTGAAACCAGGTAAAGACTGTGATAATCCTGACTCCTATAGGCCCATAGCTTTAACTTCTTGCTTTAGTAAAGTCTTTGAACAAATGTTAAACAGCGACTGGAATGTTACATTGAATCAAATAATTTATTACCATCAAATCAATTTGGATTCCGTAAAGGTTATTCTGCAGTTGAAAGCTTGAATCATCTTCTACTTGATATTAACAATGCTTTTGTAAGTAAAAACGTTTTAGTTGCTGTCTTCTTTGATATAGTGGGTGCATTTAACAATGTGAACCACTCCATTCTTGCTAGAGAATTACAGCGTCTAGGTATCCCTGGAAAGTTCATAAATTGGGTTTTAAATTTTCTACATGACAGACAAGTGTATGTAAAATATAATAATAGTTTGTTTGGGCCACAAAACTCATATTTAGGCGTTTGTCAAGGTGGGATTTTAAGTCCACTTCTATTTATTTTATACATCCATCAACTAAATATAATACTTGGTCCTCATGTGAGTAATCTTCAGTATGCAGATGATTTGGTTGTTTACTATGCAGAGTCTAATTCACATATTATTGAAGAAAAAATTAATCTTGCCTTGAGCAATTTGAAAACATACTTTGATTACTTGAATTTAGAGGTCAATTTAAATAAAACAAAAATGGTGGTTTTTAGTAAAACCAGAACAATACAAGCAAACATTATCTATGATAATAATTTATTACCTGCCATAAAGGAAGTGAAATTTCTTGGTGTAACTTTTACTAGCAATCTGTCTTGGAATAAACATGTTTCTGATATATCTGATAGAGCTGTTTGAGCCTATAATATTCTTAGATCCCTAGCAGGAACAACCTGGGGTGTAGATCCTAAAATTTTGTTGATATTATATAAGTCCATTGTTCACTCACATTTTGAATATAGTAACCCCTGTTTCGCTTCAAATGCTAAGCTTGTAAAGAAGCTAGAAATTCTGCAAAATAAGAATTTAAGATTAATAACTGGGGCCATGAAAACCACCCCTATTAATTCTTTACAAATGGAATGTAATATCTTTCCACTCACATTAAGATTTAAACTTCTTATGTATAGATATATTGTAAAACTTTTTTCCATATCTCACAACTCTCTTTTAAACAAAATTAGATTCTTTCGGTCAACACTGCTTTCCATCAATCATAATAAATGTCCATTTATTCTGTTAAATTTTGCAATAGTTGAAGCATACATAGAAGAACACAATTTATACAGAGCAAAAAACAAATGGGCTTGCTATGAAGGAACATATGAAAGTAAGTATTGCGATATGAACATTTTTATTAATAACAGTATAAAAAATAAAGAAGAAGCATACAAACACTTCTCTAAATGGCCTCAACCTCAATACCATTACATTTATACAGATGGTTCTAAAACAGATAAAGGAGTTGCATTGGCTTTTTATCACAGCAATATCAAAACTGGTCATGGATTCTGTTTACCCATTACTTTTAGTATATACACTGCAGAAGCATGTGCAATTCTCAGCGCTCTGCAGTATATTCGTGATGATGTTTGTGCAAGACCTCATAAACAATGGCTTATTTGAAGTGACAGTATGTCTGTACTGGAAGCCTTACGACACCACTCACTAGACAACAAAACTAACTATATTATTTACAAAAAAAAAGAGCTGTGGACAGAATTGAGCAGTAAACGTGGGATAGAAATTATTTTAACATGGACACCGGCGCATAAGGGCGTGACAGGTAATGAAAATGCCGACTTTCTTGCCAGAACAGTAAATGAACTGGGTGACCAAGTAAGAAATATTGACATTCCGTGGCAAGATTTAGTTCCTGATTTATGCAACAAAGTAACTCAAGAATGGATGGAAGATTGGCATCGTACTATTCAACATAAAGGAGCGTGGTATGCTGGAATTAATCAAACAATAATGAAAAAGCCCTGGTTTGACAGAAGCAGTACGTTTCACAACAGAAGATTCTACACTCAAATATGTCGTTTAAGATTTGGCCATTGCAGATTTAATGCTCATTTGCACCGCATGAGGATAAAAGACTCCGCTATATGCCCTGAATGCTCTCTTAATGCAGACCACACATTGCATCATATAATATTTGATTGCCCAGCATATAATATTCAGCGAATTCTACTGATTGATCAATTGCAAAACATATATCAGACAATCCCGCCATCCCTTCAAGAACTTTTAAAAACGCCTCAGACTTTTAAACCCATTTTTTATTTCATCACATCCACCGTTGGAGATCTCTGAAAAATAAATCAAGACTAGAAAATATGAAGATTTGGCTTTACAGCCTTTTTATACTCTGCACTACTACTACCTTCGAAAAATGAGACTATTCAAGATTTGGCTGTATGGCTATGTACCATTGCCTTTCCCCTGGTGGATTTATACTACTACTACTACTGTAATTTTAACATTGACATGAGTGAGAGGAGTGATTATGTGTTCACTACCATGATCACTCCTATAGAAGCTTGTTCTGTAGAAGCATCAGTTCAATAGGTAGTCCATCTAATTATCGACAGTTTCAGTACGGCTGAACCATTTAAGAACCTAGTATGAGCAGCGTAGTCAATTTTACAGGAGAGCGAAAATACACATTTTCGTTTACCCTACTGGTATACTCAAACTTTTGAAAACTTATTGATGTTTATTTTGAAGCTTTATAATTTAACTATATTTTTTACAATAAATAAATTAATTCACTTTTAAATAGCAAGTTTTATGGCCCTTACTAACACTCAAATGGTTTTCTTCTTTTTTTTCACTTCGTAAAAACCAGAATCCAAACCTAGTATGGGAGTGCTTCCTAGGTTTTAAAATGTTTTTTTTTGAGTTGATACACCTCGTGGACCCGGAATCAATTTAGGTTCATTAGATATGTTGAATTTTTTTATTTGAAAATCCAGCTCAGTGAATTAAGAATCAAATCTGAAAAAAAAAACTACTGGCCAAGTGAGAGTCGGACACGGCCACAAAGGGTTCCGTACCATTAACTTACAATATTAGACAGTATAGGCAACACGTTTGTATAGGAGCCCCCTTTAAATATATTTTTTTAATTTTAATTTAATTATTTATTTTTGAAGTGAGATACAACATATTATTCTGTGAATATTTTAAGCCTCTACTTGTTGCCATTATAAATATCATATCAATTCTCAAAAAATATTAATATTTTAATTTAATTATTCATTTTCAAAGCAAAGATACAACTTTTTAATCTCTGAATATTTCAAGCGTCCACCTGTTGCCGTTAATAATAGAGATCAAAAAACGCTAAAAAACACGTTTGTTGTATGGGATCCACCCTTTAAATACTTATTTTAGTCTGTTTTTAGTATTTGTTGTTATAGCGGCAACAGAAGTACATAATCTGTAAAAATTTCAACTGTCTAGCTATCACGGTTCATGAGATACAGCCTGGTGACAGACAGACAGCGGAGGCTTAGTAATAGGGTCCCGTTCTTACCCTTCGGGTACGGAACCCTAAAAAACGTAAAACGTAACGTCAATCATGTAACGGGCAACAGAAATTAAGATAGCCACCAAGTTTTCAAATGAACCAAGAATAAAAGCAAATCCATCACATGTTAATACGCGGCATACTTGCAAAAATAAACACATAAGCATATCATTTTAGTTAGGATTAGTTTAGGCTAAACATTTGCCACTTGGTCAGGCTGAAGACAACAAAATTAGATTTGCGTAACAAAAATGTGTTGGTCGGGAGGTGGGTGGACACGTATTTTCATTTCCCAGTAAGGCACATTGACCATTATAAAACCTAGTATGTTCATGCATTTACTAGATTTCGAAATGGTTTATGTTACTTACTGGTTTTTTAAAATGGTCAAATTGGGTTTGTGGTGTAGTTACTAGGTTTGGAGCCCCATGCCTTTTAGGCTTCTAGTTGTTTTATCACAATTTCTGTCTTTGTATTCGGTAGGTACCTTAATATTATGTACCTAGCTTTATGATAAAAAACGAAAATCTGAAAATATGTCCCTTACTAGGTTTTTAAATAGTTCAGCCGAGTATAGTAAATTAAGAATTGCTAAAAATATACATGCATTCAAATAGTTTCTAGTTAAGTCAAATTTATATTTATAATAGTTACTGGGTAGGCACTAGGTAGACACTAGGTTTAGTGTCGAAATCAGAAAAGTTCCTTTAATATTTCTTGCAGGGTTTGATAAGGTTTTAGAAACCATAAAAAAAATGTAAGAAAAAACGCTTTATTATGAAAGCTTTTGTTAGTAGGGTTGTTCTGTCTAAATAAAAATACTTACTAAGATTATAATATCTATTTTCTTTTTGTATTTTGATAAACGTGCTAATCGTGCTATCGATATCTTACTGCTAGAAAATACAACCCTATAGACGTCAGTATTTTTTTAATTTTAAAATATGGCAAAGGCGTGAAGTCGTCACATCCTAACTCTTCTACTTACGCTCTTATAGAATGGAGAGTTTTCAATAAAATAATTGAAGGGGAAATAATGAAAAGAAATAATAAAGAAAAAATACGTGTGTCTTCTTTTTTGATCTAGGTACTTTAAGGAAAAAAAACATATAAAATTTTTGAAATGTTGTCAATTTTGTACTAAATTTAGAATCCTTAGAATAAATTCTCTATCGCTGTTAATGTGATGTTAGCCTTAAATATGATCCTCTGCCACTGCCAAACTGCTCTTGCCTTGATTGATAATTTTCGATTACATTGCATACAGTTCAGTCTCCTACCATGAAAGTTACTAAGATGGAGTAGATAATGGTACGGAACCCTTCGTGCGCGAGTCCGTCTCGCGCTTGGCCGGTTTCTTTATGTAGCATATTTTCATATGACCTAAAACACAATTGTCATACTATTGAATGTCCGATTTTCATCTTAAATTAAATTGTTTCAACAAACACACCAATTACCTAGTCCTAAACTAAGCGTGAGCTTGTGCTATGGTGACTAAGATAACGGATAGACATACTTATATACATTTATAAACATCCATGACTTAGGTACAAACGCTAGTGCTCATCACACAAACATCTGCCCCTTGCGGGATTCGAACTCACAACCGCCTGGTTTAGAAGTCCGGGGCGCGAACTACTACACTAAGACGGTCGTCAAAAATCTTATGATAACTTTTCCTTCGTCAAAGTCTGACAACAGATTTTTGTTGGGATAAGTACCCACTGTACTTGCTTGCTGGTACTACAATACCTATGTAGGACTGACTGCCTCGTTGGTCTAGTGGTCAGCACGCTGGGTACTTTCAACGAGGTCCCGGGTTCGAATTCCGGGTCGGGCCGAGAGTGTTTGGGTTTTTCTGTCTTGAAATTACTCAGACACAGCGCCGGAGTCAGGAAGTTGGTGGTGTTAACACCCCCCGTGCCTCGGAAAGCACGTTAAGCCGTTGGTCTTGCGCCTGATCTCTCTACGGTCATGTCGAACTGCCGTCTCACCGAATTATGAGAGTGAAGAAACAGAGAGTGCACCTGTGTACTGCGCACACACTTATGCACTATAATATGTCCTGCGCAGTTGGCTAATCTCTGTTGAGATATGCCGCCGTAGTCGAAATCGGCTAGGAGGACACTATCTTGTATTCTCAAAGGTAATAACTAAGTACGAGTATGTCCATCCGTTATCCTAGTCACCATAGTACAAGCTCACGCTTTGTTTGGGGCTAGATACTGTAAATATTGTAATTGGTGCAAAAGACGCCTTAACTTTCTCCGATTATTGAAAGACGCCTGAACTTCCCAGGTGGTCTTATATAACGTTTTATCGAAATCGGTCCAGCAGTAAATCCACAAGAGCCCCAAAATCGCTTACTCGAAACCTATGTCTCATTGGACTTTAGAGCAATGCGTTTAGTTGGCATACCCTTTACTATACAATGCGATGATGTTACGAAGTTCAAATAAGTGTTCTATTAGGTGAAATAGACCTACTTCGAAATCCTAAAACAAAGTGGTAGAGGTATGTATGCAAGGAACGCAGGGCTATATTCCGCCTCAAGTTGTATTTTTTGCAAGTACAATGTCAAATCTTTGGTTTGCAAAGTGAATACTTATCACTTGATACAATAAATTAGACAATAAAACTGGTAAGACTGGTAGAGAATGCCTTAAAACATTAAGTCCGCCAATTGTACTTTCTTTTTTGCAATAAAGTTTAAATAAATAAATAAAACATCTGCATGCCACTTTATTACAAGAACTTAATAGGACTAGGTACCTTACCAGGCTTAAAACAGAACTAAATATTAACAGACAAATCAAATCAAATCATTTGAATTATATGACAGATTCGTGACATTCCGTACTAAAGTTACGCTTTTCTGATTGGTCGGCTAATATTTCGGTCTGGTTTAAATCTGGTGCTAAGTTTGTAGTAATAAGGGTGCATGAGTTTTTGTGACATTTATTTTACTATTCTTGCATTATAGGATCGATTCTACATTAACTCCAAAAAGTGGTTGACACTTTTTTAATACTCTGTATAATAATATAAGTATAGTCCATCGTCACCCCATCAGACAGGCAGAAGAAAGCGATGGGCGCTAGCCATGGGCGATTATTACTAAATTAATCAAATTATTTGAATGGTCTCTAATCGAACGTATTCGATAAGCAACCGCAGTTATTCGATTATCCTTCGATTATGCGGCGAGCAATACCTTAGCGTGCGATGCGTAGGCCGTACTACTAACGAATAAATCGTCATTCGTCGCGTCGATTAATCATTCGTTCGCTCCCCTTTCCTGTGCGCACAGTCGCGGCAATTCAATCGCATGCATCGAAGGACCGAGTATAGATTATCATTCGATTGTCGATTTTTTTTTTTGAATTACTAAATCGACATTCGATAGTTCGAATGGTCGATTGTCGATTTATTCGATTATTATTAGAACAATCGCTCATCGCTACACGTTGCTAACTCATAATAATATAAAATCAATCAACTCTAGTTTGTGAGAATACCTACTTTACATTTTATTAAAAGCTTTGAGCTATAAATTGTGGTCTAAAAATATTTAGTTGAAAAGAAAGAAAACTGAAAGCCATTTTTCAGTCAGTTTCAGTAAAATTAAATAATAATGCAGCGGCACAGCAAAACGTTACTTATAACAAAAACACGCAGTGCTACAGAAGTCAAGTTCGCGTGACCGCGTAGCTTACTATGCTACGAACAGTTGTAGCCGCGTAGTGGCTGCTACGTTGTAGCGTAGCGTGTCGCTGCATGCTGGCTGACGCGTATCGATCGCGAAAATACCCGAGAAAACCCGAGCCCACCCGAATGCCCCCGACACCCTCCGACTACCCCCGAACCACGTCCATACATAGCGGAAGTAATGAAATGTACAGAAAGATATGAACCGGAAAAATTGTCGCTCTCTTTTTTCTTCGCGTCGCGTCTTATCCGGGTTCCTAAAAAGGCTTCCTTTGTCGGTTTTTCCTTTCAACGCATTTTTCCCCGGATAACGAATGGAGTTATATGCAAGACGACGTTTTATTGTCTCTCTGTTGAATATTCTTTAAGCTGTTTGCATTTACGTGTACTGTATTTTCATAAAGTTTTCTTTATTGAATTGTTTGCTGAGAAAGACCCATGAGAAAATGCATTAAAGTTGGGAGTTAATTGGTTACCGGGATGCGACCGCAGGCGGCGAGGCCTGAAGGCGATTTAACAGACTTAAACGTATTGTTATTCTAGTACGGACTACGACGGCTCCCCGCCCCCGCAAGCCATAGCTCAAGTACGATAGTCGTAGCCTCGTAGGTTCACGGGAGGTGACGCCGGCCGGCATTGATCCCCATTTTCCGATTTCATTTTTAAATTTCGAATGTTTTTTTAAAAATAAATCTAGTAGGCCCACCCGCGTACTGCGGCGATCGAAGGAGGGGGCGGTCGCACCCCGGATACGTATGATGTTATTTATGGTATATTTTGACGTGCGCGCTCGCTGCTAACTTCAGGCCGTGGAGGATAATGGGGTGATGGATAGTGTTATCGGTCGCTATTCATCGTGAATCGCGCTTAAATCGTGCTTTTATTATTGTTGTGTGCTGTGGAAAACCCAATAAAGCATAGGATTAGCATAAAACTGTGTTCTTTCAGTGATCGTATAAAGTTGTACCAACCGGTGTTTTCTTCAATGCGCGTTTTCCCATACAATCCCTTAAAACAATTTGCCTAATGAATCTTGTTATGGTAAGAAAATGTTGCGAGCTTTCGAAAAAGTGATGTGATTTTAAAATAATATCGGGGTTTGGTGCACGATTGCAACTCAGCAGAAATATAAGGTGAGTGTTTTATTAATTAATATACAAGCAATATGTTTTTTATTTATTATAACAATTCGTAAATACATTTTTCAATAGCAATAAAATTCTTACATTTGGCAAAGACAATATTGGCCAATAGTTTTATCGTACAATACAAAATTGGTATATTTATTTCCTTAAAATCAATTTTTTTTTATAGCTTTCAATGCTATCATCTGTTTACAATGCACTGATTACGTCCTATTGCAGCAAAATAAATAAACCAAGAGACGAACATGAATAATTCACAATCAGCGCCATCTATTAATCACTGTGGGAACGTGTGTTAGTTCCTGATCCTGTCGCGAGCAGCAGCGCCAAAGTGTCATTCGCCGACACGCCTGGCAGTCACGCGGCGTTGACGCGCGTCGCAACATGTTTGCGTGGGTGTAGATCGCTCCGTGATATCAATTAATAATTACTGTGTTTGCATCCTTATCAAAATCTAATTAGTGTACAAGTCCACTATTGTGATCAGTCGGCATTACCTGCCGCACGTAAAGCCGGATGCGTGTGAAATAAATGAGAGTGCAACAATTTGTGTATGTGTGTTTTGTTGTTTGTGAGACCGGGTGCAGGATTTTGGCCGTGCAGTGAAGGTCTAGGGCCGGTATGAGAAAAATAAACGGTGAGGACGCAAATTCAAAAAGGCTGACTTTTGCTTTTTGCATTGCATGCACTCTGGCTTAATGGAATGAAGACCCCTATAAGAAATACAACAAAACATGAAATACTTGTGGTCAAGATAACGCAATGGACATGTAACCAACGTTAAGTCAAGCAGATAACTTTTATGTTTCCAAATAAGATAACCTTTTTGCGAAGCTTCACCTCGATAAGGTCCTACGGGCTGGGGTGATTTTAAATAACAGGGGAACGTTGAATGCCGCTACCTTTAGTAATAATAACAGTAGGGAAACACGAGTACCTACCTACCGAGTCAGGTCATTGATTCACATCTGTGCCGGTGAATATCAGCTGTGTCAATTTAAAATAAAATTACATTGTGTTTGTGTTCAATTATTTTCCCAGATAACATCGTGGTTTGCGTCAAAAGGAATTTCTCGCAACGATAACTTTTGACAATAACATCCAATTCAAAAAAAGTCGATTACAAAAAATGGCACTTGCCCAACGCCAGTGCGACGATGAAAGTGCCTTGGTTGTTGCCCAAGCGAGGGAAGTACGGCCAAAATCATTAACCGTAGCAGATCCCATACAAATGGTCCATAAACGTAATCCGACAATGTTAGATGGGTCGCCGGCCCCGCCAAGGCGCCTGGTTACGAAATCGGTCTGCTAGGTCGCCGGGTCGACGCACTTGAAGACGATAGTCTCATCAAATGGCAGATACAATAAATATCAAATCGGGGCCTCGTAATAATAATCTTAACATAATCTCCTTTGTCTCCGTAATGACCATGATTATGTTACATCAAAGTGATTAATATCTTGAAGCGGCTTAAAAACATTAGAAGGCATTAAGTTAAATAAGTTAATAAAAAGGCCCAGTCCTTAACACCCTTAACTAGGTGCTCGTAATGGGTATTATAATCTTCGGCTTAATATCCGTGGCGTCCGTGGACACACGCTAGGAGGCCTACAGCAGCACCAAGATTTATTGTTTAATTATAACTGAGGCGACACCGAAGTGAACAGAACATCTATTTGTTTTAATAACACGCTTGAATGGATACACATATTACGATCGGTATGTTCGACAACACCGTATGGTTCGCGACACCGAAATTGAAGACGAATTTTATCAAGTTTGATAGAAGTTTATTGTTGAACACAATGGATGGAGTTTTTGAGTTGGAGAAATAATGGAGCCGGCTGGAGGGTCATCGTCCGATGCTTAGTTAATATGCCCGCACGTACCGGCAGAAAATCAAATAAACAGACGCTTTCATCTCCGGTTTATCGGCGATGCACTTCTCAGCCTTGCACTTGGCTGAGTGTGTTCAACTGTTCACTCGCCGTGCCCATTACTCAGACGCTCGAGGTTGTCGACTCAATAACAATTCGTTCCGATGTTATTTAATTTGTATCCTGAATTTATACATATCAAAAAGGCCGTAATCAAACGAGAAAAATATTGGCATGAAGTTAAACGAGTTCGAAGTACTCGCATACGACCATAAAGTTGTGCAGATCTTTTAGCAATAGGAAGGATTCCTACCATGAATAATTGTGGTTAATCGATTCATTTGTCATTTGCATTTTGCATCAATAATCCCCGATAGTATTTTCACAATAACCACTGTATTGTCTTTGTTTATTACGCAAGCAGTTTATTTTTGCTTTGTCCATAATATCCATGTTTGTTATTCATTATTGGTAAAACTATTGCCGACAATCATACGTCTAATAACCGATAATGTCTCTATTGATTTTACCAGTGGTTCGGAACAGCTCTCCAATATTGACAATGAGCGGTAGTTTAGACGCTACTACGTGCCCCGGGAGTTGATGAGGTATCTACGTGACTGCAAGTTCATTGCTCCAGTTTTTTGCCACTTGATCTTGTGAATGAGTTTGCAGACCTTGGCTCGAAACAAGGATCTTGGACAGGATTTATGGTTACAAAAACACTTTACGCGTGCTCGGACACTGTCCGCACATAATGAGGCGACTTTTTATCTAGTAAAGCATGGCATTTGATACTGGCCAGTTGATCCAAGTTTGAGTCGGTTTACTTATAAAGTCACACAGGTTCGATCATTAGAGCGCGTGGAGTTATCGAAACAGGTTATCACTTTCGACCAGTCGTAAATTGCTCTGGGAGATCAATGGGTTTATGTAACTAGGCGTGTTACGGCGCGTCAGTGGCGTGAATGCTGATTTTCAATACGGGCACATTAGCAGTAGTTGCGGTGTCGGCGTGCGTGATTGCCATGTTGATTGAGATCGCAAGCCTGTCACAAATTGTCGCTCCAATTCGCATGTGACGGGAATATGTTTACCTATACAGAAAGCGGAGAATGTTAACTTGTGTAACAACTGTCTTCAGAATTTATTTTATTTAGAATTCTAGGTTGTTTCTGTGTGATAAAAGCACCAACAAAAGCTTTTATAATATCGAGAACGACGTAAGAATCTTTCATAAAATTCTATTCATCGCAACTTTTCACAAGGAGTCATTATAAACGCAAAGAAGAAAAAACTGTCAGGCAATATCGCTTAAGATGTTTTCATCTCTTACGAGAGAAGAAATCAGAAAAACATTCCCAAAAGGCGAGAGACGTTTATCATGCCTTCGAAATTGATTCAAAAATGCTTTTAAGCCAAACTAAAAAGGCGTTACTAATCCGATTAACCTCCATTGCATCCGAACGTTAATGAAGATAACGCCATTTATATTCTCAATCTAGAAGAGCGCAGGTAACCGGGGATACTTGGCTCTTGAGGGGGGTGTGATATATTCAGGGCCCATTTAAATATTCCCAAGGGTGATAAGGGGAAGGGATGCGTGTCGGTTAATCAAGTAACGTGATCCATTTATCTAGAGCACTCTTGATACGGTGTCGGTGAACTTTAGAATATTGTAAGCCCATTTGGGCAAGGATTGAATATGGAAGCGGAAGCGGCATAAGCACCTTACGAACTGTGAGCTTTGAACGGATCAATTTAATCCAAAGTGTTGCCAGAGATTTGTGACTAATAAAGTTGCTTTTATAGCGTGTAACTTGTGTTGCGTTGACTTGAATAAGATAAGTTTTGTTTTAATAACACGTTGACCGTATTCCCACGTCACTCTCAATGACCATGACAATCGATGTTGATAATTCAATTCCTTCACATGTATTTAGTATCACAGCCTCGACAATCTCTTGTGTGTTTACGAGGCTGCTTGTTTCCGCTATGGTGCCATTCGGAGTATTGGCTTGTGTCGTCGGTTTCTTTGAGAGCACCTTTGGATGGAATTCGATCGATCGCAATGCAGTGAAATTGGAAATAAGCCGACGGTGGCCGGGCACTGCATTTGCCTGGTTTTACTGCATTCGATCTATTTACGGGTTTATGAACGCCGATAAACTTGCGGCGCGTTGAACTGAGGCCCGAACAACCGATGTGTACGTCCGTCTGCATTTAAATTTATTGTTTTTGTATATTTATACGATAAGTCATATATCTGTCAGTAAATCATCAAATAGGTTCAAGAGTGAATCACGATAAGTAAGTTGTGAAATGTAGAATTGTAAAGTCTGCAGTTGCTTAAGAGTGAATAAGTGGCAAACAAAACTACTGTGTCAGATGTCTTGTTTTTGAGCAACACAGCAACTTATTCAGTTCATCAATATCGTCTTACATATATTTAATAATAACTAAGTATTCGATGCACGTTGTTTTTTTTCTTGAATATGATGTAAAAGCGCTATGGAAGTTAGAGACAATTTAAGTTTTTGCTTAAAGAAATGTAAATTCTTTTTAATAAAATGTTTTTACACTTAAATGTGCAACAAGTTGCTGTCGATAGATAGGTAATTCTAAAGACGACATCACATGTCACATTGAAATTAACAAAAAGTGCACAATATGCATGCAATTGAAAGGTAATTTTAGGCGAGTATTGCGCCAACTGCTGCAAATTGGCTGGACAGAGCGGTCGAGCCGCTACCAGCTATCGATCTTATCACGGCTAGAGCTTCGCTGCATGTATTTGTTTTGTCTTTTGTATTTACCACAAAATCTTATGCACATGTGTGTTATGAGACACCGATTATTGTGATCTGATAAGCCAGAAAATTGTAAAAATCAAGTAACTACAGTTACAGATAAAGATCATGTCTGCCATTCTTGTCCTTAATTACCAAGAACTGAGCTGTGAATGTAAAAAGAACTGGAAACAAAATAAATGTAAAGCGTTAAGTGAGTGGTATCCGCTGCTGTATATATGCTATTTTGTTATAACTTGTGAATAAATTATATCATGATAGTCAGGCTTGGACTCCGAGAAGAGGGAAGCCTCTTCGTATAAATACAAAAACTGCCTAAATAGATTCGTTTCAAATAACATAGGTATTGCTGCTGTGTTCCGTCGGTGAGTGGGAGTGCCAGAGCCTTCTGGGTGAGCTCACTCCACCGTTGACTCTGTCTACGCCACGTCTGGCTTAGTCTCGAATCAAGAGCAAAATAACTAATGAAAAATTTACAATTTTTTCAATTGTTATCGCAAGTCAAGTAAGGCGGTAGGTCTATAGATATTAACTCCACAGATTATGATTCAAACTTTAAAATAGCTATTGTGATAAACAAAATGCACAAAAAATAAAATTAAAACTAAAAAAGGCTCTACGCTTCTACGATACGCTACTGACCTTTCGCAAAGTTGGTACGAACAAGTATTATTGTAAGGAAGTTAATGCATACTAGACAGACAATGATCATATTCAGATTTTGTTGTCTCCCAATACACTCCTGTACTCAAATTGGGATAATCGGTTAAAGTATGTATAACAGTTTACATTTCAACTTATCGCTTTTGAGTCGTTTGAATTCAACACAGGAAGTGATGTCATCGTCGTGGCCTCACACACATTTCCTGTTCTTCTCGACCTTCACCTAAAAGCCTCTTAAATATTGTCTTTTTAGGCATGCACCAAGTAATAGATATTCTTTTTAACTTGCGAGTATTCATGATTTTGATTTGAGTTCCACTTACTTGAGTTTTATTGAAGCCTATGGTTGTATTACAGAGCATATTTTTTCTTCTTAACAAGCTCCGTCATAGTATTCCAACATATTAATCATAGTTCTTTGTTACTCTTCTAACGGTTCAGCGTAAACATTAGTGGTTATTTTAACACATTCAGTGTGTGCTCTTAAAATCATCCATTTGAATTGCAACTTTCACTGGCAAATGTGTTTGGTCCAGATCTGTCACTATTGGATTTCTTTTTAAAAGGCATTCGGGACAGAGGCGTGCATGGATGCTCTTGCCCCAGGGTTATGTTGGGAAAATAAATAACCGTTTTGTATGACTTTCTTGGCTGATTAAGCGAGGATCGTGAGTCACGAGGCTGTCGAAAGCCATCTAGCTACCGTGTTGTACCAACGCTATGTTTTGTTCCTCATCGTTAAAGTGTGTTATCTATGAAGTCACGGATATCCTGTCTTGTAGTCGTAGGACAGGTGCACAATTATTATACTCTGTAATAAATCAAAACAAGCTGTTACAAACGTCTGTAGCCGCCACCGCTGTGACTGGTAAGTAGTGTATTGCGTATAAAACCTTATGCAATTTAAAATGCCCTAGCATTGATTGAGAAGGAAGCAAATTGCGAGTGATTGGTAATTGAAATTCCTTCCATAAATGATTAGAAATATTTGATAAAAAACAAGACAATAAATCATCGTAAGGGAATTGTTTAAAAAAGATTCCGGTCTTCTGAGGGCTTAGTACGAATTTTTTTACGGTTTTACCGTCTGTGTGACGCAAATTTGTATGAAAATCTGTCAGCGCGTATAAGTGACACGTTAGCGAAACCTTTTTTTTCTAAGTCGATGAAGGTAAGCGCGTGAAGGTGTCAAATAAAAAATTGCACTAGGCCCTCTGTCCCGCCAAAAATAATAGCGCTTCAATGCAGCCAACATTTGACATATAAACGCTCGGATACCTACATACGCGTATTAGCAAAGTGAAAACAGTCGGGTTTTTCTTAAATGTCTAAATTAGCAAAGGCGTTCCTTTCTTAATTCCCCTGAAGATCTCGTGCTCGGTTCACACGAGCCCTCGAGACAATAGCTGCCCTTGCGAGTTCAAGATCACGACCGCCTCAGCGACCGTCGGGCCCGCCGCGAATATCTTATGTAAAACGGGCGAAATTAATATTCAGATGTTGCCTTTGTAGCCTATTCGACGCTGGAAAGCAGCGTCTTCCACGGTTATTGTTCTTTTAGAAATTGTCCACG
The DNA here is from genome assembly GCA_949316185.1 of Pyrausta nigrata. Lineage (NCBI taxonomy): Eukaryota > Metazoa > Arthropoda > Insecta > Lepidoptera > Crambidae > Pyrausta > Pyrausta nigrata. Next base: position 14,706,605 of record OX438943.1, read on the forward strand.
TTGGCCGAATAACGTTTTGTGTCAACGTTAGCTTTTATTGTAGGGAATAATGTTCGCAGTTTCTATCTTGCTTGATAGCCTGTTGATGTCTTTATTAAATAAACGGTATTGTATTCTGCAAAATACTGCTGGTAGGAGGAATATATAGGAGTACATAGCCTTCCATTTATGTCATAAACATAAAGTATGTTTTTTAAATTTAATAATATTTTAACTTTAATAGGTCCTTACTACGAAAACAAGTTTGGTTCCAAAATTTGATTGATTTATCATCCCATCCCATACCACGGTCCCATACTTAGTATTTTTGAGGTCCTAGATACATAGGAAGTAGTAATACATAGTAGTAGTATTGCTGCAACAAATATTACCGAAGTTGAACTTGGAAATATCTTGATTGAATATGATATATTTGCGCATCCATCATGGCATTGTGCTAGTCTTATCTCAAGTTTGCTACAGGCAATTTCTATTAGCTTTTTCTGAGAAGTGATGAAGAGTTTTATAAATAGGTGCGTTAAATATAAACAACTTTTCCTGGCTACAATTATGATAATAATAATACGATACAATACCTACCTACCTTAAGCTTATTTTCACGTACTAACCTCGGACAATGGTGAAATTCACATCATTTTCCTAGTTGCTAAACTATTGGAGAGTTTACCTGGGGCATGAGTCAGTAATAGTCAGTATCTATTTTCCAGTTAACTATTGTGCATTCTCTTGTTAGTTTAGTGTCCACTTTAGTTGTCTATTTAGTGATGGATAACACTTATTATTCTGCCTTACTAATTACTATCGCTTAACTATCGACAGCCTATCGAAGTTGACTACATCAATTCTATCATATAAGCCTATCAATAGTGTGAAACAGGGCAAAAAGTATTGATAACCATTAGTAGTATCGATTCCACTGTTATTCTATGGACAAGATTAGCTATAATGTATCGAACTCGATAAAGCATCCTTAACATATAGCCGAGTCCATCTGAGTCATTCTGTTTTGTTTTAAAAAAAGTTTTTCAATGTGGGTGACATAATACATCTACTCGTAATTATACTAATGTAATAAAACTTAAATGAATAAAAGACGGCTAATTTAAAATATTTGCCTCCACAGTGCCATGTCACCATTTTGTCATTAATTCTTTTTGGTGAATTTGGTGTGCAGTAAATATTGTATTGTATTGTATTTGGTAGAATAGAAGGGGAAAGATGCTGGGACACTTGGTACGACACGATGAACTAATTAGAGTGATTATAGAGGGAAAAGTAGAAGGGAAAAGGAAAAGAGGAAGACCAAGAAGGTCCTACATAGACCAAATCAAGGAAAAGTTAGGGGTCGTGTCGTACCAGGAAGTCAAGGAAATTACACTGAATAGAGAGGAATGGAGAAGACTCCACCGACAAGAGCGTAGCTCATAAATTATAGATAGATAGATTGTATTTGGTGTGCAGTAACAAAACGCTATCGGCTGTTATTTAATCGAAATTGTAATGAAAAAATAAAGAGTAATAAATAAGGTGTGTTTTTAGATAATCGCGAAGAAAGCACATTTGTCGTTGAAATTTGTTTTCCGTTTTATTTCATCCATAATCCTTACCTTAGGTATATTACGTTGAGTAGGTAAGTAATTAAACGAGGTACTCAGCTAACACAGATAGCGTTATTATTACACTTACTACTTACTCGTCATTGGCATTACCTATACTGAAAAATCGATGCAAAATCGATCTTGTTATCGATGTTTGCTAAACCAGACTTCCGCTAAAATGTTAGGTACCTGTACAAAATGTAAGTACCCTCAAGTACATTTCTTTCAAATGACCTATTCAAATTACGCAAATAAAAGTTATTTAGCTGGTTCCTACATTTGTTAAACTCCTTTGTTTTAATATTCCGCCGCTTGACGTGAAATATTTTCAATTTTGATGTGGTCGAGGTATGGTTAGGAAGGAAGTGTGGGTCTTTAGAGCGGGAATATGAAGTTTATTACCAACAGTCCACTGTGCAGGTAGCATTCATTTGTCCCCCAGACTGTGGTACGAAATTGTTTTGTTGTAGAAAATGATACTCGGGAGGTTGTTCCTGTGTTCTCAAATTTATAACGTCCGCAGTTTTAAACGTTGCTGGAAATTCTGCTCTATTTATTTATTAAGGAAAACCAACAGCTTTATAATAAGATATACAGACAAAGTAGGTACTTAAGAAAAGTTAAGCCAATAACAGGTTTCCCTTACTTGCAACTAGTTTAGGACGCGTCTAATTAAGTAATACGTAACATTTATATTATTACAAGTTACGTTAAGTATTAGTGTGCTCTTAAACGTAGATCGTCTATTTAAATGACAATATTATTTCTAAAATTGTTTATGAAGGTAGAACCTATTTACATATCAGTGCTATTGATTGGTATGAGTAAAAATGTTTACTTTTTAACCTCAGAACGTAAGGTAAAACTAAGAATGTTTATCAGAAAACTGACCGTTATAATTCCTTCCCTAGCTGGCTTTACTATGGCAAATGGACCTTGTAAAATATCGTGACGATGAAAACAATTGGCCCTGTTTTTTGTTACACCTCAAATCGAAAGTGCCATTGTCAGTTTCGGTTATTGGTTGTCACCGCCTACGCCTGCGATACTGATTCGAAAAACAATGGCTGCGAAAGTGATAGAGGTCGGTTTACAAACTGTTTTGATGGGTTTAATTATTGTTTTTATAATAAAAAATCAAAAATAGTTGCCTAGCGTTCACCTACACGTGTTTTAATTTTTAATCAGCTGCTCTAGCTTTGTTTGTTTTTGTTTTACATATTTTGTATCGAATTCTGACAAATAACTCTCAACCGAGGTTAACAGGCTGTTTAAAAGTTGGTGAACTCGAATCTTATGTAACTATTCGACTAGGGTCTACAGTTTAATCTCGAAGGAAATTCCGTCGTCTTGGTACGTATCTGCAATAAAAAAAAAGAGCAAATCGCAAGCTTTCAAAGTCTAACTCAAAGTTAAAAATCATCTATTCAATTTTTAGATAGTGCCACATATTAATGTTAATAACAAAGTAAATATGGCCCTTTGTATAAACTGACATCCTTTCAGTAAGTATAAGTATCTACCTATCTATAGCTTAAAAAGCCGGAGACTACTACTATTTAATGGGGTACGTATTACAATACCGAATTTCATAAGCACTACGAACGGAAGGCCAAATTTTAGAATGCCGAATGTTTATAAAATCGAAAGTTTTAAATACCGAAAGTTTGAAATCCTAAAAATTCAAAATACCGAATCTTATAAGACCTATAATTGGAATGCCGAATACTAAAATGCCGAATTTTTTAATACCGACTGTTTATATGACCGAATGTACCCGACGTCTACTAAAGGTTAGGTTAGGTTAGGTTAGAAGTGTTGACCACAACGCCGCGCGAGCCGAGCGAGCGAAGCGAGCGGTGCTGCGGGAGCGGCCGGCGAAGCGCCAAAAAATAGTTAGGTTAGGTACTCAGTAAATAAGAAATATATAAGGTTTGATTATTAGGACTGTAGATATATGAATCTTCGGGATTTTATGCATTCGGGATATGAACCTTCGGTATTTCAAACTTTCGGGATTTTGAACTTTCGGTTATTTGAAATTCGGCATATTGAACTTCGGTATATCGGGTATAGGTATTTCATTCGTTCGGTATTTTGATTTTCGACGTTTCAAGCGTAGGTATTTCATTTGTAGGTATTATGAACTTTCGGTATTATAATACGTACCCATTTAATGTCCAATCATGATATTCTTTTGATAATATAAATGACGTTATATGAAATGAGCTCTAATTTTCTAAGCTTTTCAACAACAATATTACAATGCTAAGTTTAATCCTTGATGAAAAAATACGTCTTAGTGTCTTAAAAAGATAGAAACATCAACATTTGCGGGATCATTTTTCACGACTGCAAAATAGCCATTCGCTAACAAAAGTTGCGAATGCAATCCTAACCCTGTTTAGCAAAGGAGAGTGTTCGCAATCAGTCCATCGATAGAGTTTATGTAACGGATACTAACTGGAAGCGTCAAAAGTGACATAAATTACTCTTGGCGGATGCAGGATTATGTCGTACAGTCATGCACGAAATGCAATCTACCGTTCAAGATTTGTTTTATGAGCATAAAATTTAAAGAGCCATTTATATTTGTACTAAGATATAGTGAAGCCGTATCAGGTTACAGGGATAGTCGTGGTCATAATAGCTACAACAACGTGTAAGTAAATAAGTGTATTTCATAGATAATAATGCCTATTATGATTTGAAATGCAATGAAATAAATTATTGGTTTTAAGTGATAAGCATTCACTATGCAATGAAATAAATTATTGGTTTTAAGTGATAAGCATTAGATTGCAATGAAATAAGTATAGAACAGAAATACATTCTGCCATATGGACTCCTCGGACTTACAGTTGTTGATTTGTAGCCTACTGAAGAACCACCACTTTTTAAAAATATATTGAGTTAAAAATATTACAATCAAGTTCTTGGAAATTAGAAGTATAAATAATATAGTTCCATTTGATGCAAAATTATTTAAAACGTAAATTGTATTGTATGCATCACGCCAAATTTGGAGTTGCTAAAGCCTAAAAAAAGATAGTTTTATAGTAATTTTGTGTGTGCCTGTCCAAGCAACTTTGTCACTTTCGAGTCGTGAGTCACGAAGTGCGGTGCAACGGGCTTTCGTTGCCTCCATCCACCACTGTCCTCCTCCGTCATAAATTGCAAATCGTTACATTATCCTAGCACATAAGAGTGGCCACCAAAAGTTGTACATAACGATTTATTAGTGAGCTCATGAGCTGCCTCGGTCGTTTGTTAAGTCTGTCATTATTAAGGATGAGCTCAAAGATATAGCTCAAAGAGAGAGAAAAAAAAATATTATACAGTTGAATTGAGAACATCCTCCTTTTTTGGTGCCGGTTGACAATAGAATTCGCTACTTTAGATGTTAGAACTTACGTATACCTTTATGCAATTAAGCATCGATGTGTCTTGATGAGACTTGTATAAGTATACTTATGGTCACCTACCTTATCACACGCAATGTCCCTTTTCGCAATGCAAGTATTACGATAGCCGTCCATTTTAATCTAGTTTCAAATTGCGACAATTTTATGCGTAAAAAAAGGTGACCTCAAAACGTTTATCAAAACCATTAATAACTCCCTAAATTACTAAAATAATCGCTAACGCAAAATAATCTACACTGCTCATAAATCTTGAAAAGCGTTTAGCAGAAAAGAATATTTTTTTTTTTTTAAATGAGGTGGTTATACTAATTGGTGCTAAACCCTTGGCGGGTTCAGATTGTTCTTGACCCGTTTTATGGACGAGTCTGGGCCGTATTGTTAGCAAAGGTGAAGGCTGGCTGTTAGTGTTATACGATTTTTTTGCAGCGCTGACATTTAGGTCTGAGTGCCCTGTTCTTAGTTTTCAGTCCGCGGTAAAAGGAACCAGTACAAACAGTAAAAAGACACATAACTTTTACTGTTACGTACCTACTTAGATCATTAAAAGATCTTAGATTACGTATTAATTCTACAACCATTAAAGATAACTTTATGAAAAGTTACACGACATCCTTTGTTTGACCAACAAAGTTTGGCAATAAAATGTTTTTTGTTAACGAAACGTTGACGAAGGACTTAAAGACATAATGCCAGAAAAACCAATGGCGCCAGGCCTTTTAAACAAAGAACAAAATTATGTGATTAATTCATTCTTAAAATGACATGTCGTTATTACAAATGTGCACTTTACCTTTGCACTGATGATTGATATTTTTTGTGTTCTGAACAGTCACTATTTTATAAAATATTGCCACAGTACATTTTGTTGGTAGTTTATGAGTTGTAGTAGTCGTAAATCATAAAAATAGGTCCATTCGGTAGAGTGATGAAATGCAAAATTCGTTTCCGAAATGCGATCGTAAACAGAACGGACTGTAAGACGGATTAGTTCGAATTTGTCGTGGGTTAAATAATTATTTCGTTCGCCTCTTTTCAAATGATAGTTTCGGGACTAAACTCCTTTCCCCAGAGGATTATCAAGATCCTCTTTCCGCTCCGGTGCTAAGCAGCTTCCAGTGTCTAATCCTGACAACGATGCGGCCATCATTTTTAAATGAAACACGAACCAATTTCCGTCAAGTTTATCATATCTCGACTGCAACTTATCAAACTTTGATAATCAGTGCCGTCTTTGCGTGACGTGCCAAATAAGAGTTTTTCAAAAATATATCCCATCCCAATTCTATGTTTGACTTCTTAATCAGCTGATTGTTTTTCCGAAATCGATTTCAGGTGATCGTAATAAGGTCGGTTGTCGAGTGAGGGGACAGTGGGAATCTGTGAAGTACTTAATGTTTTCAATTCTGTATAATCGGTTTAGAATTTGGAGAGTTCGGCGGCAGTAATTGGATTGGTCGAAGTTGTCGGTCGGTGGGGTAAATTTTTCGTCAGACTTTATCGGCTGTGCTTAGGGCGAGTTCCCACTATCAAGTTGACAAATACCGAGTGCAGTAGAAGATAGATGGGTCGTGGGTTGTATTTTTGTGATCATATACGGCAAGCTTACCGCCTGATTTGAAAGTTATCTTATGATTGCAATTCCAAAGCAATGACATGTTATGACTTGCCATTTTCGAAGTATTTTAAAGCGTTCATTGCTTTTCACGTAAGCTTGATAGATATACTGCTTTCTTATAAGGTATAACTATTGCAGCTTGAAAGCAACCGAGGTAGGCGGTATTAGGCCTGTAGGGCGGCTCAACAAACTGTCGTCTACATGTTTTATCGTGTGACTACAGATCTAATTTAAAGGAAATACTTAGCTAAAATCTAAGAAGTTCGATGGTAAATTGTCACGACTAGTGTGAACGCGGTCCTAGGAATCAATCGGTGGACGTATTGAGAGGGAAGCCTGGCAAAGCCGGCATTGTTTTAATTAGCAAGTGGTGTTTCTTTTGATGGGCGAAGTAAATTACGCTTAACGATGACAAGTGCCCTTCGCTACGAAATTTTAGTACCTAGGGATTGTTAGACTTGTAAAAAGTTCTGACTAGAGCTTTTAACGCGAGCTACTTAGTAATTAGTCCCCAGGCAACCTTACGAAGGGGAAAAGTTGCTTAGTGACGAGCACATTTTTTGTTTGTAAAGTAGTTTTAGTCGCATATTACGTAGGTAGGCATGTGAATTACGAAAACAGCTTTTATTACGTAGGGAATACAGGCGGTCTCAAGTTCAAAGTGGGGTAGTCTTACGTGCAGCCGTGTATACCTACTATAGTCAGCCTTATAACTTATTTCTGGTAAACAGGATTTTAAAACTTATTTCCATTAGTTATAGCAATTTTCTAAAATTAAAACCCAATTGAACATCAAGAATATTCTAATTTGGCTTGCAACATTTGACCTAAACCAACGAACACGATAAGTTAAATAAAAGGTTTGAAATACGATATTGTCTACAGAGTAGGTCTTTGCAAAACTCATGGATAATTCCGCCATCCTAGCCTCATAGCCGCAGACGCTAATGTGGTGGTACTAATGGGTGCGTTAGGGTGACGCAAGTGACTCTTCAAAGTTTAAAATGTGTCTGAAACGCCATACATTATGCACTCACGCTTTGAGAGTAGGCCGTGTTAAGGACGATGTCTGCCTTAAAGTACATTAAGCCCTTATAATATTTTAACTTAGGTACAGAACAGGCATCTGATGATAAAAGCGTGCCCGTGCGCTTAATAAAGTATCATAACCGTTAGTCTGATGAAAAGTAGTATCTTAAGATGTTATGATACCTATTTTAAGTTAGAATATTTTAATACAAGAACGTAGTAGTCTTTATCTGTGTGAATGGATGTTGTTGTATCTAATTCTAAATAAATCCTGTTGAGATAATTTGTTATTCAAGCGTTTGTCCCACGTTGGGCGCCAATTCATTTTTCACAAAAAAAAAACTGGGGCTTTTTATACCCTGTTGCTTAAGTAGCCCTTTGACACAGTATTTCACATCAAATAAATGCATCTCAGTTACTTTAATTGAATTCATCTGTTTCTAAAGTTTCTAACTCAGCATCACAGTTTCCTGACATTAATTAAAGATAAAAACTCGGGTTCAAATGGCAAAGTTTTAATAGTTGGATCGTATTGACGGTCTTCGATCACTGCCGGCGGGAAATATAGCTAAGTTGAAAGTTTATCGTAATGAAAAATGTGTTCAATCGTGCTAGTTGGCACCCCCGCCCGCGGTCACTGGTAGAAACAAAACAGAAATGCGAAAACTGAGTTTGTATGCTGTGATATAGATAATCTTATGAAACAGTAATACTTAGGGGGAGTCTGGGGGACTTGAACAGTTGGGAGACTTTTTTTAACCATCCTTCCAAATTCAATTCAATATAAATTGTAATTAGGCGCTTCATTCTTCAGGAAAAAAATTACAAATTTATACCAATAGTCCTTTGGTCCTTACAGCACTTTCATTGCTTTTAACATTGGTTTGGTTTATATTTTTGTGTAAATACATTATTTTTAGAGTAATTTGTTCTATGTTGTATTATAAAATAAACGTGTTTTGCTACTTAGACATGAATTATCTACATAATAAATGTACAGAAGTGACCAGGTGTTATATGAAATTAGTAATATTAGTAAGTTAAGCATGGTTTTTAATTGACCAAAATGACTGTGTTAAAAAGTATTCAAAATCATGGGAGTATCGAAGGATTTTTGATTATATTTAAAATTATTCTGGTCTACGCGTGCTCACCAAATTATGAATATTTAAGTGTTTTATTATTCAGTAACATCCCGTTGTAACAACCCCAAACCATTTTCCAGAGCTGACCGCGTACTTTTTGGTACTAAAATCTATATTTGTTTTTAATCAAAAACTAGGCAGACACACCTACCGCCTCACTGACACGCGTGACTTTTAAACACACTTAGAAGTACCAGCCGTACTAGTGAAAATATTGTTATCGATTGCGCGCAGGAAGCGGAAATATCGCGAGAAAAGTTCAAAGAGGTGCTGCCATTGCGAATGGTCGCAGTTCGTTCACTTTCGCACTTGGCGCGGTGCGTGGTTCGCACTGAATTTTGTTTTTTTAACCATCGAAATTGGTCAAGGAATTCTATGACAACTAAACTAACTTGGCTTTTTATCAAATCACAGTTGAAAATGCAAATAATCAATGCGGTTATTACCTTACTAATGAATTGGACATTGCATTATATAACACTTGATTAGATATAAGACGGCTCTTTTGGAAATAATGACAGATAGGTGAGGCTTGTTTCCATATGTCATAGTGGAAACAAGCATTACAAACAGCCGTCCTAATGATTACTAAGTACTTGTTCTTCTTTTTTAGGCGACAAAACTGTGTTTTGGTGTTGGATGGTGTGTACACACTGTATTATTTGGTGTGTGCAAACCACTGACATTGTTGTAAATCAATCATATTACGAGTATTATGACGGTTCTGCTATCAAAGAAAGTACAAGTATGACCAGCCAGTCATCACACCGATATCAATTCCTTTACAGCGTGTACATCAATCAACAATGACTGTATTAATAATTAGGCGGTATAGATAATGTGTCTGAATAAAATAACCATCAACTTTTGTTTTTAATTAGAACGAACGAAGGTTACTTTTCTGCGAAAACAGCATTAATCATTGGTTTATATGCAAATTCATGCGGAACCGACCTTTTTGTAAAAAAAATACTTCCATTTTACACCTATCCCCATTCCCCAGTGGAGCGGTGCATAGTCCTTTTGAAATATTACTCAGTAATTATAGTTGATAAGAACCAGGTTCAAAGGGCCGATTGTCCGTAACAGCAGGCTGAAATATTCAGGAGTAACCCAGCTTAATTAGCCAGGGTTTTGTAGCAAGAGAATTTATGAAGCGAGGGGAGGTCGTCAAGCGAAAGTCATGGTTGTGCCGACCGAGCGACAGGGTGCGTTAATGCTTCACAATTTCACATACTTTCTAGAAATAGGCCTCTGAAGTTGATTGTTAAAGTGATCACATAAATCTAATATGTACGTAAAAATAAACTATATTTACAGAGTCAACTGCACAAAAAATTTGGCTCCTGAAGTAGTATATGTGTTAACAAATAAATCTATTTAACAAATAAACTTATTTGTTTGTAATCGTATATAATAATATTTCTTCAAGCTTTATTTGTTACTAGTGGTTCCCCGCGAATTCGCTCGCAAGAGTTGGATTTTCTATATAAACTTTCATCCCCTTAATGTTTTTATGTCACGACAAAATGTCCTTTCCAGGGTCTCGAACTGTCTTCATACCAAATTTCATCTCAATTGGCTTTAGTGTTTTAAGCGTCAAGAGACAGACAGACAGACACACTTTCGCATTTATAATATTAGTATGGATTTTACAAATATTTATTTTATAAACATATAATTTTTTGAATACCTTCACGAAGCTGAAGAAAATGAAACCGGACTTAGTATTTTTTTTTATCCAAGCAATTTCGTAGAGCTTAGCCGAAATTAATAACAATTAAAACGGCTCACTTCAAGTAAATAGCCAAGCATCGCCCTCCTAGTCTATAAAATAACTCTGCCGTGAAGAGTGAGAGTTGTAATGTATGTTAGGGCGAGGCAATAAGCGTCTTCCCTTCTTGACCGGGTGATATACTCGGCGTCGCGCCGTCTAGGGCTACCAAAGGTGCTATCGATTTTAGGGAGTCCCCAGTTTCAAACAGAGAACACGCAACAGTTTTCATTTGATTATTCCGGAGTTTCATTCAATAGAAAACGGTGGTGGATGATTTATTACTTTGTTTTTGTTCGGGTTGCAAGTTTGTGGGGTCGTTTCACCATGGTTGTTCAGCTTTGATCAGAATATTTTGTGAAGCAAGCAATTAAAAATGCCATTGAAAAACCCGCTTTTGTCGTTTTTTTGATATAAGGTAAAATTAAGTGCATTACATCATGGGACGAAAAAATTCTTTGAAGCATGACAAAGAATACTTACAAAACAAGAATGCGTTTCTAATAGCCGACTTAATTTACCGAAATTTTTAGGCTATGATGTCATTGTAGCATACCCACATGACACACACATTCACTGTGTAAATACGATAGGTAGATACATTTGAATAGAGGCAAAAATATCGGTTTAAATATTAAACGTTATTTTAATAAGCCTCCTAGGCAACTTAACCCCTGACCCTGCAATTCGAAAAGGATTAAAATGTGCTCTACGGCAGCACGTAATGTTCCTAGTTTTATGATTTAGCAGTGTGTAATTACGAGTTTATTAATAAAACGAATTTAGAATGGCATTTGACACAATTTTAATATAAGTACCTAATGCAGGCAATATCATGTATTTACATAGATAATAATCATGCTTATTATGCTTGATTGATTGACTTAGTGTTCCTTTATGTATACATAATATCAACACACACTACTTATCTTCCGAGTAAAGTAGTTGTTCAGCCCTGGGCGGCGGAGGTTGTCGCGGACCATTTCCTCATAGATCCACTTCTCTATCTACTGCCTTCAGTATTTTATTTAGCCAATTATAGTGTGTCATAAACAGTTAAGTTCATTTAACGTTCAAGTATTTAAGATTTTTATGCTCTATGATTACTATAACTGTTTATTTAGATACACTTTATGGATTGTTCTCCGAAGCTACTAGACATTCAACAACATATCTGGCATTATTGGTAATCTCTTATCTACTAGAGCCACTTTCTCAATGACACAAATATTTATTGTCAAGAATCAATTGGCAACATGATTTTGAGGTGTTCAAATAATTCGGTCACAACAACAATGACGTCGTCAAGATTATACATCGTGGCAGCAAAATATAAAACCGCGTTTATCGGTGTCTTGTCATTTGCGAGAATTGGCGTTAAGACAAGGCACAAACTGGTACATGTTAAATGAAAACCCCAACAGGCGAGAGAGCAAGATTGCACTGTTTGCAGACAAACTTTAGAGACTGTGCATGCTGCACCGGAATAAGCAGCGTTTCCATTGATTGAGCCATTTTCGTTTCGTATTCAATTTTAAGTAAAAGCATGACATGAAATCCGAACGCTCATTTATCAGAGCGTAAAACAAAATGCTCGATTTTAAACTAGCGAGCCCTGCGACTTCACGACGTGTATTTTTTTAATGTTGTATAGTTACTCGTATTCTGCTATGCATTCGGGCAGTCGGGAGACGAATTTATCAAATTAAAGATTATGACAATCGCATAATCTTTAATGTGTGTTGTCTTTAAATGCAGTTCTCGAGTTATAGGGTCGTATAACTGTGCAGGATAGCTATAGATTATATCTTGTTTCTGTATAAGTTTGTGATAAGAAAATAAATATTATTATTATTAGATTTTCGGGTAACTATGGCTTAAAAAAGGAAATTAAAAGGGAACATGACAAAGGCACGAAATACAGGGTGACAACGTTCGTTTATTTACTATAAGTGTGATAAGACACGTACAAAAGCCATAAATATTAATAAAAAGTATTATTTTAATGTGCGTTCGCAACAATAACAAACCCGACTTTTCTTTGTATTATAAACAAAATAGTTACCGAAAAATAATTTAATTGTAGACAAACTTAGGCTTACCAGTCAAATTTTGGAATGAATACGTCATTGCAAAATTATTGCTCTAACCAATAAATGGAACTTATTTTACTGAGCCAATATGTGGTAATGAAAACAGTCTCAATGTTTACTAAACATAGCGAAAAGCGCACCACACTACGGGGAATCGACGAGACTCAGCCGAGGTGCAAAATTGTACATGTGTTTATTTAAAGACTCACCCCCGTTTGCGATGCTGCGATTAAAGTTGGCGAACTGGAAAATTAATTGGAGTTACTGTAAACACAAGAAGTAGGTACAGTCGACCAAATTGAATCATGACCCACCTTATGGTCATTTTTCTACTGTCATTCTATACAAGTAAGTTGAAATTCGCTTGAACATACATTTCCTTAAAACGAACGTGTCATCATTTTATTAGACACTGACAGTCACTGACAAGGCAATGGTCGCTATCTGTACGAATAAGTTTGTATGCAAATCGGCGAGAACTTCATTTCATGTTGCAATGCAACACACAAGTAGGTAGGTAGATATTCGGGATTCGGCACGGCCGGGCGCCAAGTCTGTATTGGGAACCAGTTTCTTTTATAAAAGTTCCACTGGAACTTTTGTTTGCCATGATGAAATAAAACAGTATACTTAGTTAAAGAAAATAATATTTATTTTAAGTATATATTTAACAAGTGGCATTAAATTGGTAAAGTGAAAAGTAACCCGATTAGACGACAAATGTCACTTCCCCAATCAAAACACCACAATTTTTTTATCTGGGGACCTAGACGGCCATGGAATAAAAGTGAATGCATCTTCATGCTAGGTAAACCAATTCGAGACAATTCTGGCAGTATGCACTGGACAGTTATCATGAACAAAGGAGACTACTGGCACTTCTTCACGCAAGTAAACTGTTCGCAAAGTCGGTAACATTGATTCTTCCATTAAATTGACATAGTTTATAGCGTTATGACGAGGAGAAATCTGAACAAGTTTTCCGACACTTCCGGCATCCATCCAGGCCCACATGTTAGCTGAAATTCAGCTGGATAATTGGTTGGGCACAACGTGATCCTCTGTGTATCGCGTGTTTTCGTAACGCCACGAAGTTAAGCGACCATGTTGAGACGAGCGAAATGATTTCTCGTCTGTAAATATGTTATCCGTAATAGTGTTGCATTTCCGTTCTCTTCCGTTCCGTTCTTGATTCGACGAACGCCATGATTCTGTCGTCGTCTGTCTTCGAGGGTTCCCTCTTTAGGATGCCGGCTGATCCAGGTTCTGACTGTGTTCCGACTTATTCTTAGCTGTTTGTTCTGCCAAATTGGCCATTATAAGATTTGTTTGTAGATATTGACTTAGGTTTTTATAAAATTTCTGACTTACTAGTAGGTATACTTGACATTTGACACACAACGTTTTTTATTTTTTAAATTATAATAAATTTTTCTTCGTAGTGAAAAGAGTTTGGATTATGGACTTATTTTAAATTCATATTAAGACTGGTTTATCTAAAACATGTCTAGTGCAGTTATAATAAAGGTTAAACTTGCATAAATCTCTGACCCGTTATGACGCATTTTTATTCATATTTAAAACGTACTATGTGCAACATGCATGACAGCGAAGAAAACCTTACTACATTTATAAATGCAAAGGAATAATCGGCAAAGTGGGTCATGATTCAATTTGCTCGACTGTACATTGTAATTGGTAGATAGATAGATAGATAGATAACTCTTTATTGCACACCATAAAAGTAACAACAATACAATTTACATATAAAGATGTACAAATTAGGCGGTCTTATCGCTAAGAGCGATCTCTTCCAGACAACCTTTGGGTACAGAGATTGGTACAGAGATCTCTCTGTACCAATCTATCTAGATTACTGGATAAACTACCTAAGATTTGTCAGGTTTTTTTTTCATTTTACAAGGCATATTGTGCCTATCTGTTCTTATTATTAAAAGGTTTTCCTAGCCGAACTTCGGCTACTGCGGCGAATCTAAACAAAGATACTAAGTTAACAACGCGGGAGATATTATATCGCACAAGTGTGTGTGCAATACACAGGTGCACTCTCTGTGTCTTTACTCTCTTGGGAGACGGCAATCCGACATGACTGGAGAGAGATCAGGCACAGGACGGCTTAACGTGCTTTCTTAGGCACGGGGAACGTGACGGGGTGTCACATCACGACTTAGAACTTTCTGACTCTGAGCTGTTTCTGTTCCGAGTTATTTCAATAACCCTTTATAATCTTACTATAATATGTTGATGATGTCAATTGTTGCTGACAATACTCCGTTTAAAATCGATTACACCAAAGCCTAAGGCCCTACTTAGTAAGATGATGTCCATATTTGCGAATTCTGCCGTTTGTGCTCAAAATTAATTACTAATGCATAACCCAAGATTCAAATAAATCCCAGCTATTTGTGTACTCATGGAACAGCCCACGGCTGCCAGTGTAATACGTGTTTTCTTTGGATACGCAAACAAACGACATAATTATGTCGTCAACATTGACGTTATTAATCTCTGATTGATTTGGTTATTAATTTTTGGGGCGTTACTCAAGTCCGCAGCTCAAATTCAACTTCTTACAAAGTAAGTACGGCCTCTGTTTTGTGAGTGCCGGCCATATTTCCTACTACACGAGTCATTTACTTAGCGAGGACCGAGGACAGGTGTTTTGCTGAACAGCGATGAGGATTCCGCACATTAACTTAGTTTTTAGTTTATTAACGAGACCCCCATATTTATGATACGCTCGTAAACTTCACAATAAACTTCTGTATTTATGGCCTTTTAGTGTACTCGGCTCTTCTGCTACAAAAATAGAGTAGCATAAAAAATATTACTTGGCAAGATCTTAATCATAAAACCTAAACATAATTGTCCTTTAAATGAAAGATATTTTTATACTGCAACGTTTTTAAAATTATTAAACTAGAAATACGTAGTAGTAATGACAAACGGAACAAAGTAATTTTCTCAGTAGGAGGCACTATATTCAAAGAGGTTTAAATTAAAACAAAGAGAGCGCTACTTAAAAACCTTGACTTTAAAAGCTAGTTACATGGCTGAATAAAAGGTACGCCACGTCCGTTGAAAAAAGTAAAAAATTAAAACCCGTATAATCCGCGAGTTCGCTTGAAACAATGCCCGATGAGCAATGTTTGCGTTAGGATTAGCGTGTTTGCCGTTCTCATGATATTTGGATTGTAAACTGGCATGTTACGTGGTTTTAACTTTTTAAAAGCAAGATGTGGCCACAAAAATATATTGGAAAACAAATAAAGGCTTCGAAAACCAAAATCGTATTTTTTTCTGGTTAGACCTTCTGTAACACAGACAGGAAAGTCGATGTTTCTGACTTAAAGTTAAGGGAATCAGCGACAATTCATGCGTTCAGATGCTTAATTTTCAAGTATGTAGAGATATTTGAACACACTCTGTTTAAGAAAAAGTGAAACATGCAAAAATTCTCAATTCTTACACATTATGTATTAGGATTTTGAGTTTTTAGTCAATCGAATTGGGTAATTTATTATGATTGTAATCCAAATGGGTGGTGGATAGGGATAGTTTCAATTTGAAAAATAATTAATTTTTTTTCTAACATGATAAATGATACACTATCTTGGAGTCATCGCAATTGAAGGGTCACAATAATAATAAAGAATTAGATCGTGTGTCTAACAAATGGCCTTGTACCAGCAGACGTCTACTGTATATTATAATAAATTGGTGTGTGACTGTGATGAATGGACTTACAATAGAAATATTGGAATTGTTATAGGCACATTTTGTATCTACTACTGTGCGTGGTTATGATAACAAATGGTTTCTCAACGAAATTCTGAAGGATAGCACTCAGGGTCATATATTACGAAATTATATTGAGTGTGTACGCATGATATTGATACGCTACTGACTGATATATTCTTTTGTGACTATATTTTCTGCACTGTCGAAATTACTACATACTTTTACTTCTAATTTTTTACGATGACAAATTACATAAGTAGGTACCTACTGGCTTTTGTGTTTGAAAATATTAACGTACCTATTTGGCATTTAATTTAATATCTCACAGTTAAAAAAAAGAAAATTTGTGTGAATACATCCATTCTGGTTGACCTTTTGGACAGCAATTGATGAGCGACGAACATTAAAACCATTAAAAAATACATACTCGTAAGTGACAAAAAAAATGATAGAATTGCGACTGAATTAATAATTAATTACTGTGGACGGTACGGTGGGCTCATCAGACTATATTTTTTCTTGCAACTGCATAATAGGCCATAGTGCTGTCGTCCAGACACAAAGTAGTCATGTTCGAGAGAGGTGATTTCGTTGACACCAAGCTCAACGTTCGCAACGTAAGTTATTATTAGATGACTGACAGCCTGACAATTGACAACGCTATCGCGCATCTAGGTAGTTGGGTGACCGTCAACTGCTGGTTGACCGTAAGTCCCTCTTATCAACACAGTCCTTTTAAAGTGAACATGTTACAATTACTTCGATGTTATTGACTTGCCAAATAGCATCATCATCTAGTGACAAAATTCAGGATTAAGTCAAAGCCAGATGAATATCTATGCTATCAGTCCACATAAATGTTACTCCAAATTTTAAATAATACGTGTGCCAAATTCTATCATAATTTGCTATGCCATTTTTGCTTGAAGATAGTCTTTACTCTTTATCTACCCGACCCGTTATGAAGATCTCACGAAATTGTTGTATGTAAGTAAGTTGGTGGCTCTAAGTATAACTTTTCAAATCAAGGAATATTCACGACATAATAAAACCTCCAAACCGCGATAAAAATTTAAAGAAATACAAAACTAAATCTTTCCATCTGACACAATAAATAAGCATGAACATATCAGAAATTTGCCGACAAACCAACCCCTGGATTCTGCGAAGCAAGGGGCCAGTTGCCAAAAAAGGATAGTCTCGTCCGACCGGCCTACAGGACCACAGTGCGGGTCAGGCCAGCGTCGCGCGCGCAGCGAATGCGTAGAAAGAGTTCTTTAAAAGTGCCTTATTTATGCTTAATCACCGAAGCTTTATAGTGGAAGCTGTACTGTCGCTGCATATAAATTCCTTTTCGAAAGAGTAGTACCGTGCGTTGTAGACTCGTTACTCGTTTAGCAAGTGATCTGTACTAGATGAAATATTGAAATTTTTATTAACTGCATGCAATGCTGATATAGTAATGCACTGATGAGCTGGTTGGATGGACCCACTAACACGTTCGGTGGCTGTTGAAGATCTTATAGGTTAGTCATAATAATTTACTATTTATATTGTATTCTTACATGAGTTTATTATGTTACATTGTTGTGATTGTGTGTGAAACACTGCTGAACATCTATCACACTATGTGTTAAACAGAGTGAGTAAATAGTTCTCACACATATAGAGTATAGTACATCAGTGCCTACATTATACCAAACTAGCCGTTTTCCGGAGCTTCACCCGCGCAAATGTTTAATTGCCAATGAAAATTTCAACCTCCCTTTTCACCCTCTTAAAGGAAGAATTAAAAAAAATCTTAAAATATGGAATTATTACTTAGTTTTTACCTATACTATAAAAATAAGCATTGTGAACAATTTAAAGTTTCTTATCGCCATTATTTGGGCTGTGCGTTGATATGTCAGTCAATCAGTCAGTCAATGTAAATTTTTCTTTTTATATAAGTAATAATATCTTGGATAATATTTAGATTGAGAACGCGTTCAAACGGTAGGAGCTTACCACTGGAAGGATTCTGAAGTTATGAAGATGAGGTTTAACCACACATTGTTCTCATGGCCATAGTTCAAAATAGAAATGGTAGTCCAAACGCAAAACAGTCTCTGGAATAGCAACACTTCGTAATAAAGCGAAATAGAAAATTCCCATACTGGTTTGTAAACTGTAAAACATATTGAAAAGCAATTGAAGTAAAACAATACAAAATAATGTTTAGAAAGTAGAGTCAATTTACGGACTGCAAGTAGAGTGGGCCCATGAAAATCCAGAACATTCATCACCATAGGTTTTAATATGGTTATAGTTTTTACTCAGTTTATTACGTAGAATGCCTGCACATAAGATTTTAACTAGCTCCCAACCCTAGCTAAATGAAGATGTAAAAGCAGCAAATAATTAATATATCAATAACGGATACAGCTAGTGTGGCACTGTTGTCTCGTCTTTTTTATTGTTTTTGATTTTCAGATATACACCAAAATAAAGATTTCATAGTTTACAAACTTAGCCGATTTCAAGACAGGAGACCGGTAATTAAGTAGGTGTGCTGGGCAATGAAACGGCTAGAGCGTAATGGGCGGTTGTCAATGCTTATTGCCGGCTAGTTGTTGGGTGATGGATGGAGGTTCGATGTCCCCCACTTACGTACTTAGCTGAGATATAAATAAACAGGTCAGTAACGAAAAATGTTATTTTATTTTTTTACTTGTTGCGCTAGGATGGAGTTGCCTTTCTTTTAATTTTTTTAAAATAATAAGAATTTAAAAAAAGGTAAATCGTTGACTTGGCATGTACACATAAGTAACTCATCTTACCAATAGATTTAGTTTGTAAATACTGTGGCTTTTGCGGCACCTTTATATAGTTATAAGAATGATTTAGTTTAGTAAGTTGTTTCCTAGTTTTATGATTGATAATATTGTTTGGCAATACCTTTACAGGGTCAATTTTTCTGTACTGATGTACTACAAATGAACTGAAACTGATGTTGAGTGTATTTTGTCGTCTAAGTATGTTTTGTTTAAATTGATTTATACCACTACTACTAATAATGTTTCATCTAAATCGACTTCTATACTAATATTATAAAGAGGAAAGATTTGTTTGTTTGTTTATTTGCATCGAATAGGCTCCGAAACTACTGGACCGAATCAAATGA
This sequence comes from Pyrausta nigrata, assembly GCA_949316185.1. Taxonomy (NCBI): domain Eukaryota; kingdom Metazoa; phylum Arthropoda; class Insecta; order Lepidoptera; family Crambidae; genus Pyrausta; species Pyrausta nigrata. The sequence goes on from OX438943.1 coordinate 14,726,209, forward strand.
AATTTGGCACAGAGATAGTTTGAGACACTGGGAAGGACATAAGCTACTTTTAGTCGCGATATAAAATCATAAGGGGGGTGAAATGGGGGATGAAAATTTGTATGGAAAATCCGACTTTTGGCGCGGGCGAAGTCGCGGGGAACTGCTAGTACTAAATATTTTGCTTGTTTGTGCATAATACCTGTATTGTTGTACATACCTACGCCATAATCGTGATGTGGGAAATACATAATACCTACTTCTCACATTCCGTAATACGAGCTAGCAACAGAATTATGTCATTGCTAGACATGAGAATATGGAATGTAAATCAATGTACAATACATCCTTTTATGAAACAGGTTTCTGATTTTATACGACCTTTAAAAGTACTAAAACTATCAACGATGACGCATAGGTAATGTCATGACATGACATTAGCAACGGCTCTGCACCACCATAGCAGTCATAACATAACCAGTGTACTTACACTTTTTGTTCGTTATTAAAAATATAAGTTGAAGGAATAATAGTAGATTATTCATCAAGGGGGTAAAGTGATGTCTTACGTCACGGGCGTCATCTTGAATCTCGAGCGTAACGAAGGGTTCGAGAGTTAACTCCCGAGCGCAGCGAGGGACTTTAGTGTCTACTCCCGAGCATAGCGAGGGAGTTAAAAGTAGAATCCTGAGTAGAGCGAGGGATTTAAGCTCGCCCAAGACGAAGACATCTTTATCCCCGAGGAGAATACTCTGCTTTTCACACTTCCTACGAAGCAATAAAAAAATGTAATTACAAAAAACTTATTTTATCTATAAGTATATATTCTTTGACTTTTCTGGCAGTAAATTATTATAAATAACAATACCAGCAGCTTTACGTTTAAAGGACTCCGGTGTCAGAAACTTCGTCACTCGACAAATTTACAAAAACATTGTTTGTAATTTCTTAAAATACATAGGTTTTTTTTTTCTTTATTTATTTCTTTTTTTGGAAGCGCGCGCTTTTTTTTTTCATTCCATTGGTGGTAAAATTCTTGGCTGCCAGGTTCAAATTTCAAATATGTTCTCTTTGGTGCGGGACGGGCTAGTGTGATCACGCCTACGAATTCTTATTCGAAATTCAAATCACTTTGCCTCCCTAGGGGCGTAATGAAATTTCATACAACATTACCACTCTAGGGATGCAATGACTCATTTTGAGTCAGGTTTACTTGATGTGTAATTGAACATTGCCGAGTAGGTAGTGTGAAAAATATTGTAAATATGACATTGCATCGCTTTGCGGTCGAAGCATACTTTCTATAAAGGTGCAGGTACTATTGCTTTAATAATTGGATTAATTAATATATGTTATAAATTATTCTAATTGATTATTGCAATAGTACCTGCACATTCGCTATGAAAGCGTACATTTGAATCATAATCATTGTCAGCTAACCATTGCAGCCAATACGACACCATCAATAAAACAAAATGACAATTGTCTTATTCATTGACTAAGTTTGCACACCTTACGTAGGTACGAATATATCAATGTGCCCGCAACACAGTGTCGTGTCGTATGCATGGCCGTCACGCAACGTTGCTAACACTGGCATTTACATGGACATACTTTTGTTGACATTGGCAACAGACTACAATAATAACCATATTCATTCGTTTGGTCGTTAGTTCTATGTTCGCAAAATCTCCTATGTGAGATCTAATCCCCGACCGTCATGACTTGTTTGTGAAAAAATACTTATGTACTTATCTTCATGCAGGATATTCACGAAGTTAAGCTTCAATGTTGGAATCCTTGAATTAAAACTTTAAAATGATTGATTATTTATTAACTTTTAACCAAACTAATTGTATAGCTCAACGTAAACAATCTTGTCTTCAACTGAACAATGAATATTGGCATTATGCACTGATCGGTTGATTGATTAAGCTTCCACCTCGAAACTGCAACGTATGATACATTACATTCGACAGATACAACAGGTGTTCGCTCGACATCATCATCATCATGATTATCAGTCGCAGGACGTCCATTGCTGAATAGAGCCTCCTCCATAGATTTCCAAATTAACCTGTTACATGCGGCTTACATCAAACGCGATCCTGCAACCTTCATAAGGTCGTCCGCTGTCTTGCCGGTGGATGCCCTACTCTACGCTTTTGATGAAATGATCTCCAATCAAGAAACTTTCTGACGCAACGGCCATCAATTCTCTACGCAATGTGCCCTGCCTTCTGCTACTTGAGCTTACTGATCCGGAGGGCTATGTTCGCTACATTAGTTCTTCTACGTATCTCCTCATTCCTGATTCGATCCTGTAGAGAAACACCAAAGAGAGTCCTTTCCATAGCCCGCTGCGCGACCTTGAGCTTTTTTATATGATCCATTGTTAACGACCATGTCTTAGATCCGCATCGCTGGTAACACACATTGATTATATAATTTCGTCTTTGGGCACGGAAGTAATTGTAACAAGAAGTTCGCTCGACGTATTCTAGAGAAAATCTTATGATGTAAATCCTCAAAGGGACATGGCGCCCAACCAACGCGTGCTGACAGACGCGTGCGGTGACGCCGCGTTCGTTGGCATAAAAATTTACGACAGTTCGGCTCACACGTTGATGCGCATTTCGGCACAATTCGCGGTGCCGAAAGAGACCATGTTTACCGTTTGTTTACTCCGCACTCAGCTCGTTTGCATTCATTGAGGTACACCGCTATGTTTTTGCAAACGAATGTGATCATTTCAACGTACGGGCGGCAGTACGCCAAGTTTAACACTGTGATATCTTATGCAGTTGTAATAGGGGTGATTGTGCGACGAAAAATATAGTTTTATGAGCTGGCCACTGTACATAATACATATCTTGTGGGAGATAGGATAGGTGTGTTCGGATGAAATATGAAAAAAAATATTGAACGTCGTCGAAAATCTGCGATACACGCTCGAAACTTCGGTAGTGAGGCACCGTTTTTAATTAATCTAACACTGCAAAATACATACCTAATGCTGCATAGAGCAATGAAGTTTCTCTGATTTCTTTAATGTATGCAGCAGTATTAGTTAATGTCAACGGAAATATAACTTCCCTCGTTTTAAACATAAATTCAGATAACAATTAATAAGGTTTGTTGGTTGATAAATTGAACATACGAAAAATTAGACAATTAACAATTAAGTTGTGTCAGATACTGTGCAGAGTTCGTCGAATTGATTGGAAACAGACGGGCCGAGAGCCGACGTCATTACTCCTAGTATCGAATGAGCACTCGAACTGATTGACTGCTTACACAGTATAAAGAAACACAGAAAAACCACTGCAAGTGTAAAATGTACACAAGGAAATATTTTCCTTATCTTATTTAGAGATACTATGGCAATAGGAGCTGGATGTTAAATAAATGAAAAGTGCACTTCCTGCATTTATTAGTGATTAAAGATTTGTACAGAGAAGTAAGTAAGAATTTTGTAAACATGCAGTGACTAGTCATATACTGACAAACTAAATATTCATAAGCTTGTATGGAAATAGGTCTTCAACTTGTATTTCTGATTTAGCTTGTTTTAATAATCTCACCCAGAGTAAACAGATTGTCAATAGCGATTCAGTTATTGAACTCGGCTTTATATTTATATACGGTCGAAATCCTGACTAACCCAAAATTACTGCTGAATAGGAACTGCCTGGATTAAGTACTACGCGCATGAATAAAAATTGAACTAGGTGTCTTATTAAATTAAGATTTTAGCACATCAGCTAATTCTGATCTTGATCGTGTCAAAACAAAGCGTAAACAAAATCCCTGTTTAATTTTTTAATACTTAGGTACCTATTACTCGTACATTGGGTAGTGTGTTTTTCGTGATATGAGACCCTGTGGAATGTTGATGGACTCTTATTACTAACGTGTATATTTTAAAGAATGCGCAGTTTCTTATTTCTTTGGAGCAATTAGCAGTTCTCACGCCTTTTCTATTCGGTATTGCAAGAATTCCTTTCAATCTCCACAGAAAAAGTTTGTCCGTACGAAGCATGCCTTCGCATCTCCCTTCAATCATTCCGAGATATCCAGCATTTAGCTCTTTTAAGGCGTTTACCATTTAAGTGCTGCGTTCGTATTCCCGTCGTCTCCTTGCTTGCATTACCCGCACAGTTTCACCAAAACGGTGAGAGCAGCGATCTGTAATGCGCGATGAATTAAACATGCTTCTTGAATGCTGGCTGTGGTCTAAGTGAAGGCCACACTGGGTGCCCTTGTCTCTAAGAGCAGTCAGATCTTAAAACAAATGACGATCTAGATAGAATAAGTGAAAAATAAGGTGTGCTTCCTATATAATGAAAGTAGTGAAGTTTTGATAAAATGAATGAAATGCATACAAAGATTAATGAAACGCCTCATAATTTTGATACTTTGAATTCTTCTACGGTAATTAGCATATTACATAGAAAATATAGTTGTATAGAGATCTTTCTGTGTACGTGTGCTAGAAGAGATGTCAAAATATTAATTCACTGTCTCCCTGGTTCAAATGGACACACTTAAAAAACAGTGTCCACGCGTCGAAGATATGCAACACTTTTCAGTACCCACCTGTTGCAATTGCACACGATGTTGTGTGGCCTTGGCCTTAGAGTACGAGCTAACACTTCTTTACCTAGTAATTATGGAGTTATGCGGAAGGCTATATAGTACCTGATTCATTGTCTTCCTCACCATTTTGAATTTCCTATTCTCCTATAATTTTTGCCTGCTTGACGTTCACAATTATAGTAAGTACCGGATTGAAGTAAACCAATGCTTAATTTTGTAAAGTATCTTATGTTCAGTCAGGACACAAACCATGACTGCCAACAATACATACCAGCTTCATTTCTACCTACAGAAAATACTACGTAATACGTAGTATGAGCCAAATGGTCATCCTATGTATTCACTAAACCTCAGAAGGCTTTAGTTTAATCACATTATAAACATCACCCCTATGAGGGATAGTTTCAAACTATTCAGGGCGAGCTAAATCAATTTTGCTAGAAACTAACTTTAGCCCCCGGGTCCACTCTCTAATCCGAGGAATTGGCATTAGCGTTCATTGATATATGGCTTATTAAACGGTGCTTAGGGGCAGCTATAATTAATGCGCTATCGAAATCTGTTGGCCTGCAACTTTCTAAATCATTGGTAGTTCACAACAATATATCACGAGGGATAAGATCTGATAAAAGTCCAAAAGTCACCTTAGAAGCTAACCTTAAATAGTCATGACTATATTGTCTAGTATGCGACGTTTTTAGTTATTCACGACACGACTTGATCAGCAGTAATTAGGACTTATAGGGTCTACTGCCTAAAACTGATTGCTTCCAGATCGCAATACCTGTTTAAGGTGTTCTAAAAAGCAACAATAACTTTCAAAATGACTTCTGCCATAGGAAAGTGTTAGTTCATATTTCATATATTTGGAATTGCAATCGTGATTGTTTTTGAATTAGGAAGTAGGCCTGCAGGTGTTAAGTATGGGATGCAGTTAGTTAGACACGGTAGAACTTCTCAATTTGCCGAATAATTTCCCCAAAAATATTATCAATTTCTGCTTCCAACAACATTTTTACATTTATAAAAAAGCCGCGAACTACAAACGATGCCTTAAACTAGTTGCAAGTCGATTTATATCTCGAACGCGTTCCGCAGTCAAATGGCGATAGTTCCCAAGAACTATTCGCCACGGTCAAAGGACTACCCTAAAGTTGGGCGAGACATCACAGCAACAACCACAAATGTTCACTGTGAAGAAGAATGAGCTGTGATCAATGTCGATATAACAGATACCTACTCTGTTATGGCCATCTTTCTCACTCACCTGGGAATGCCAGCTTGGTTTTGCCAGCTTTTTCAGCCAGCAAAAATTTGGTCCTCATGGTATTGTATAGACTATGGCCTCAGATTTATGGCATGTTGCCAGAGTCAGTAAAACTGGATTTCACTTTTTTTAATGCTTAATTGATTTTTTTGTGTAACGGTCACTTATCGCCAGCAATTTCAATATTATTATAAAAACACAAAGATACATTTCGTGACATAGGGGGGTTGCTAATGCGTTATCTGGCCTTTTAAATACTGTATCAAAAGACTAACGTGCGTTCATTCAGTGGAATGGTCAGCTTCGTATTGTAGAGTTGATGAGCAGCAAAGAACTACCTTCACGTTCAACTTGAGAAATGGGGTACTCTTCCTCTCTTTTATTCAACATAGCGGTCCCCCGCGACTTCGTTCGCGTAAATTTAGGATTTCCTGTGGGCATTGTTAGGAGCGGAGTATTTTTTTAAACTGTGATATCTTTTAAGATATGAATCAAAACGTGTGTGAATAATATTAACGCGCGACTTCGTCCGTGCTTTTTGATTTAACTGCTTCCCCGTTGATTTCTAGGTAGGTATCATGCATTTTATAGCTCATACAAAGCGTTCCCCGAGAAATAAGCTATCTTACACAAAATATTTTTTTCAAATAGGCTCAGCAGTTCCTGTGATTAGCATGTTTAAACAAAAATAATAATTCCGCCGTTTTGCCAGTTACAATGTGAGATATGGTGCAACCGACCCTAACCTCTTTATAATATTAGTTTAGAAAAAATAGCAGTCCCCGAGGACTTCATGCGCACCTATTGATTTTACTCCATTCCTGAAAGACATAACGTGATTTTTCTAAGTTACCTATCTTAGAGAGCCTTGCTAGATACGTTGTACCTTACACAAAGGTTTTTTTCAAAATCGGACCATGCATAGGTAATTCTGATCAGAGATAAGTGCATTCAAACAGTCAATTAGACAAAAGTCAAGAAGAAAGCAGCAATATTAAAGTACTATCCTGGTCACCACCGCCTTACCACGATGGCCAAAGAAAGAGCATTGCGTCTTGTCGTATTGTGTGTGCAAGCGACAATAGGTGAGTGTAGTTAAGGCAAGCGGCAGAGACCTCTTTGCTTGAACTTCAACTCAACACATCGTACGTCCTAGAATTTACCTACTTACTTATTAAGTTATTGGGAAAAACTCAAGCTGACCCGCGAGTTAAAACGTACAGCGCCATCTATATCTACATTATAATATTTTGTTGCGTCTTTTAATTTCTATTCGACTACATTATCCTGCACCTATTTCAATTTTTCTGCATGACTTATAGGTATGACTGGGGGAGAATACTTTTAGCATTGAGTCCACCTTTTGTACACCGTTTTAAGTGCGATCTCTCTCTCCTGGGCATTATTAATCCCATCTGATGGTGGGGTCTGCCTTCTCAATTTTTCTTTTCCACTTTGCCCTATCGGACGCATCGTCTACGGAGACATTGCAGAGTCTCAGGTCTTTCTTGACCACATCTGCCCATCTTGTTTTTGGTCGCGCTCTGGGTCTGGGCCCTGGGATGTTCAGATTGGCCGTAACATTTCCAACGTACTCGGGAGGTCTTCTTGCTACGTGTCCAAACCAGCGCAGCCTACTTTCTTGGAGCTTATCGGCAATGTCGCGTACACCGAGACTGCCGCGGATATATTCATTGCGAATTTTGTCGAGTTCGTCACCCCGCACATCCACCGAAGCATCTTCATTTCGGCCACTTGAATGGAGTGGACTTGGCGCTTTGTTATAGCCCACGTTTCGCTGCCATATGTTAGGACCGGCCTGACCATGCTCTTATAAACCAATCCCTTCAGCTTAATAGGCATTCGTTTGTCACAGGTTACGCCAGTTACTTCCCGCCACTTAAGCCAGGCCGCCGCAATCCGATGTTGAATGTTTCAATCTGCTCTAAGTGCAATAAAGTTTTTAAATAAAAAAATAAATCTATTGACCATATAGCAAAAGGCCAACTTTGCTGCCGTCCTAACTTCGATACAATATTATATTACTCGTGATAATTTTTTAATGGTATGTCCGATTTGAATAATTCAAAAAGTAATTTACAGGTACTGATATAGCCTTGAATATGACGTGATTTATTTGGATAAGGATTAATACCGACATACTGAAACTGTGGCTTTCTTTTTGCCGCCGCAAAAGTTTTATATTTTTACCAAAAAAAGGAGTTATTGTGACATAACTGTTATAGTTAGACATATGTTATCGCGGACTTTATTGTAGATAATGATGTCCTCTACAAAACTGTAGAACATTACTTTGCTCTATTGTCAATAGTTTTCGCAGCGTTCGCAATTTAATGATTTTCCTTTTACACCTTTGGTTACATAATCGAAGTTTTCATACGGAATCCTAACTTTTTTGATAATGTAATATAGCCTATGTCCATCGCAGATAAAGCAGGATTCTTATAGTGAAAGAATTTTTCAAATCGGTTCAGTAGTTTCGGAGCCTATTCGTTGCAAATAAACAAACAAACAAACAAACAAATCTTTCCTCTTTATAATATTAGTATAGAAGTATAGATGTACAAATTCGAAATTACTTTTATAGTAAGTGTCTTATGTAAAGTAAACCAATTCCTCAATCGTGATAGAAACGGTAATAGTGGATTAACTATCGCCGGTTTAGTTTAATCAGGGACCATAGATCTCTGATAGAAAGTCGATAATTCAAATTAGGCGAGCAAGTATCGTTATAAGATTTTATCAACCGACAAAATCTGAATTAGGTACGCTTAGAGATTGTCAAAAAAGGTTTGTCGATAGATATCAATATATAGATAAGCGGACATCCCTTGCCTTTCGCATGTTTTGATAACATCTTTCCGTATGTTCAGAATCTGTGAAATTAGAAATTGGGGTCCATATTCAATCTTCAGAAAAATAGCTGTTGGGAAATAGTCATCTCTTGTGCCAATTGGGTCGCATTGTTATTTTTACGCATGTTATTTCCTTATCATAACGCGATATTGCTTGCTATGTGTGGATAAAACCTTATGTAGCCTAGATGTGTGTGCTAACAAGTAAGTAATTTACCTGGCGTAGTCTTTGCGTATGCACAACAAATATTTAACAACTAATAATTAAGATTGTCTTTGCTGTTAGTCTCTGGAAGGTACTTCTTTGACCAGAAGAGACAGTTCTTACTTGTCGAAATCACCAGTCCCATGCTAAGCAAATTTTAAAATAAAAGAGAGCGAAGGGTATATTTTATGGTCTATTTGATTGCATTACAATAAACCAGCGTCAGTTCATTATTTCAATGACTCTAAACCACAACTGCCTCGCAAATTCACAAGCACAATCAATTTAAAGTATTCGACGTCTCTTTAGCGAACGATCAACTCTAATTAAAGTATGCTAGATGCAAACAAAATATATCGGCAAATTGGCAACAACTCCTTTGTACTGTGTAAGCCCGCGAGAGCACACCAGACTGCATTTTACTGCGCCGTTGACAGCCGACGTAATTCCCATTACACTATTGAAAATTTTAGCACAAAACCATTTGGGAGTTCCGCTTTTTTCCAGGATTCAATCTGCGGAGGTTTTGCAACAAAAAATACTTGCCGTTTAGTAGATTTTTCAAGCGAATTTTTGTCACGTAGCACGTCTCGCTAGGTGTCGCTTTGATTAGTTTTGGATGACTTTCCAAAGTAAGATATGAAAAGATACTCAACAATAAAGCAAGCCACACACAGTAGTCATTTAGATTGTTCAATTTTGGCAGTTATCTCCAGACAACCTTTAAAAATTTAACTTACTGATGTTTTTCTACTGTCTATTATCTTCGTAATGCATTTTCGTTATGATGATACCATACTATCCAATGACCGTTTTGTAATTCACATATTAATAAATAGCAAGCAACTCATTAAGTTTCTCTTTACTAGTTTTAACATTAATCGCATTTGACCTGTAAGATTAACCTTTATTAAACAAAACAAATTTGAATTTTAGTGACATTACGTGCCTGAACATAAAGAATAAACGCTTTTCCAATCTTCTTAAGAATCTCTGATAGCTATTGATGTTGTTCATAGACTACATAAAAGCTGTAATCAACTTCGAAATCACCCATAACTCCACATGACCGATTAAAATTTTCACGCCATAAAAATGTGATGTGACAAATTTTACATCGCCTTTCGTAAGAACCAATACCTGTATCTCGATGTTAGATAGGTCACAGCTCAAATAATACAACCATCTGACTCTAACATGTAATTATTGTTATTTATTATTCATTTATTTCGTTAAAAATTAAGTCATACATACAATTTATAATTATAACATGAATAAGTTAAATTGAATTAAATTGCATACAAATAAATTACATTTATAAATTAAATTAAGTAAAAATTAATTAAAACAACCACTCAATTGCATTTGGGTATTAAGGGAAACCTAAGAAAAAACTAGGTTTACAGAGCAGCACAATATATATTTTATTGACACTTTTCGTCTATTACATTACAATTACATACATTACTGCAAATATGGCTCTATTTTTGTAAAAAAAACCTCACATCTAATATCGAAATCTGTATTTCTTGACTCGACTGCTTGTGATTATTGTAGATGACAAACTAAATATTACAAATGGATGACAGTGTCAATTAAAAAAAAATAGTTGCAAAAATGTAAAAATGATGCTTTAATGTTATGAAATGAAATTTATTGTGAACAACAATTTTGGTAAAATGTTAGCAGTTACATTTGCATTTGGGGTATTTTCGCCAAACTTTAACTTACATAATTTCTTACCAAGATAACTCTTCTTTTCGACTTATATCAAAGTTCTACACTCAAGATAAGGTATGGTCGATGAAAATAATACCTCAGTATTATTTTCAACGACCATAAATACCCAATCAAAGTAAAATAAGACGGTATTACTAGTTAATATCGACTAGTCAGTAGTCGAGTGATCACATAATCCAATAATTGCACAGATTTCTCTCATAGATATTTTAATAGACGAATGAATAAATAAATAAATTGTTTCAACAAACACACCAATACTTAGCCACAAACTAAGCGTGAGCTTGTGCTATGGTGACTAGGATAACGGACAGAAATACTTAAGTACATATAAACATCCATGACTAAGGTACAAATGCAGGAGCATTTGTACATGCATGAGCAGGAGCTCATCACACAAACATTTGCCCCTTGCGGGATTCGAACCCGCAACCGCCTGGTTTAGTAGTCCAGTGCGCGAACGACTACACCAAGACGGTCGTAAAAAATCTACTTATATATTTCATCTATGATGACGCGAATGACTACACCAAGACGGTCGTCGTGAATCTATTGCTATTAGTAAAAAACATGACATAATACTTAAATCAAAAAGACCTTACCACGCTACTTACATGGCGGTTAGTTTTATTTTGAATAATGTTTACAATGCTAATGCTTACATGTTGTTGATAATATGGAACAATTTTAACGCCAACTAAGCGTGCTACACACATAAATAAAGCCCTACTGTATTGTCTGTCCGTCACGGCATATGCAGGTCTTTATTAGCTCCATACGAATGCTTTTGTGCCGTGGGTGCATTAGGCAAAAGCAAAAGCAGTATAGGTAAATGGATTACGGCTAAATGTACACTTGCTGCGTGAATCCATTTTAGACCAAGATTTTAGGAAAGCCTTTTTCATTCTTGTACGAAGATGTGTTAAACGCTTCGTAAAGGATTTTTAGGCTCATTAAAACCTTTAGTAAAAATATAAAAAGAATCCCAAAAGAGTGCATCAACTCTTTCAAGAAACTAGAAAATATAAAATTATAATTTATGTCAAAACAATTTTATCAAATCACACATTACTTGATGGTATGCTTACCTGTTAAACTACTAGTTATCGTAAGCCTCAATGAAAAACCCGAATATACCTTAAAATACTGAAAGAATTACTTTCAGTAGCGACACATGCAATTGGAATTGCAATTAAAATTACGCGGATAGCCGTTTAAAATGCCAATGAGCTGACTACATACCTTTAACATTTAATAATCTTGCTGTACCTATGGGCTTTATGTGCCTGCAATAACCGTTTGAATTGAATTAATTATTATTCAAAAAATATTTTCACGCAACCTACTCCAGAACGTCGGAAAGTATGTTAGCAATAATAGTGAAAAAAAGTTTAGTTAATTAATTCTTAATTTAGCTACAGAGGGAAGGTACCTACTACGAGTTGTTCGTTGTAAAGAAAATTTTACGCTTAAACTCAATGGAGTGGTTCTGATACAGTGACTTAGTGGAAAGCGTGCTTAATAATATCCAGCCAATGAGCAAATAAACTGGTTCGACAGGATCAACCGCTAAATGTATTAATAAATATATATTGCATTATGTAGGTAATAACTAAGAAATTATTACAATGTCTCTCTAAAATGCTGCGTATAAATCTACTATTTTTTGGATCTTACATTTACCCTGTATTCCTCGTATCTATCTAAAACACAGTAAAATTACTACAGTACTAAATACCAATCAAGATTTCAAAAACTTCCTTTTCGCTTTTATTAGCAAAGACAGAGAAAAAACGTCAACGAACTGCTATATTATCGAAAAGCGTTGAAAATAAATTAATGCTTATTTTTTCACCCGATTCTCTTAGCTTAGTTTTTTTTCTTTCAATTGTTTTTGCGTATATTCTTTTTGTGTATAGCAAGCAATATTACCAATTACTTAACACCATTTAAAAATTTTGCGAATTACTTACTTTTACCAAACTGCTCAAAGTGTCACTAAAAGATAAAGTAACAATAGAACCTTTTTTGTTTCAGGTCAGTATCGTAACAGACTAGATGACAGCAATTCAGCCTAGAATTTCTAAATGGGTAGGTAAGATAGATTTCTAAGTACTTGTGTAGTGAAGCGTGGAGTCGCTTTTTTCGTTTATCCAGACATTTTTATTGATCTATCTTAGGGTTCCGTTGGATATAAGAAAAAATTTCCAGAGAATGTTAAGAAGGTACAGTCTGCAGCACGTGAGTTTACCCATATGAACTACGGAAACATAGACGGACTCAAGGTCAACTTGTAAAGTCTGACGTGCGGCAGTGTACTTAATTAAACTAACAAAATTGTTGTGTTTAAACATTGATAAAATATTTATAGTGGTGAAAAGTAAAAAAAAAAAACTAGACTCTTGAGAGTAAGTTTGTTTTGACGTACGTTAGTACGGGTCCCGTTAGTAGCGATTGGGTAATGTGGACAAGTGTCATCCACTTTGTAGAAAAATACTGTTACCGTTTCCAATTCCTAAAGTCTGTTTACTAGTATTTCTAGATGGATAACGAATTTCAGTAATCAAAAAGGATTTTGATCCTAGCCTCACGCCATTCAGTTATACGGATCCTCTAATTGGTGTGCAGAGCTTGACCAGTTTTTGCTTTCATCCGATCTTTTTGATCGCTAGGCAGTTTTTTGTGTTGAAGGCGCTTCGTCATGAAATTTGTAGGTCATTTTGTGCTATTAGGAGAACGTCCGTCATTTGTCTGTCCTTTTCAGTTACGAATATCTAGATTTCTCTGTGCCAGCACTTTAATTTTGCCCTGTTTATTCTGTAGGAACACAAAGAGCCCGATATCGTTTTGTTGTTGAAGAGATTCCGGTCATTTTCTTACAAAGCTAAGCACGTGTGAAAAGAAAGATAGGCTTTCGTATATTTTTTTATTGTATCGTTACTTGATTTTGTTGAAAGCAAAAACTCAAGGTATAAAAATATTATAAAAATTATTGGAGATCCATTTAAACCGTAAAAATAATTCTTGGCAACGGTTTAGCAATTCATTAAAATGTAAAGGTTTCTTTCTCCTGAAAGCTTTCTCTCGAAGAATATTGTTTTATCTAAAAAATATTCATGATTTTTTATGCGCCTTAGTTAATGTAAATATTTATTGTTTTTGTTACAAGCAAATTAAATGAAATTGGGGTAAAGGGTCACATTATGAACTAAGCAGAAGTGGTCATAAAGTCCAACTACGTTCTTTAAAATTATCATTATGCAATGAATGGGCTGTTTTTTCAGGAAGTATGACTACTTTTATTTGGAAAATCTGTGTAGGCATTACTTAATATGAATATTAACTACCTGGAAAGCTATCATTGCTTTCTAGACGTAAGTGATCTCGATCGTTTAAAGATCAATACCCATATAATACCAACAAACTATTACACTATTATTTATTATGTGCTAATACTAATGGTATTTGTTTATTGTCGTAGTAAATTGCCATTCCCAACGAATACAAATACCATTGGTACTTAATTTGTTGGTATTAGATGGAAATAAATCAGTTTGAAAGCCATTATGAAAGCCATCGACGACACTGAGTTAGAGGGTAGGCTTGCTGATTTAGTTTTTAAGCAAACACATCCCGATAGCCGTACCATTTGATTTATCAAGAAAACGTCAACTGTTTGTGCTATATATGCTATATACCTCGTCTCGGGGTAATGTCTTTTCCACGGAAAGGCTACGAATGCAAACTATTTTGTACTACCTTATCTCGGGTTAACGGCTGCTCTGGACGAAGGCCAACCAAGGGCCTTACACTTGTCACCCTTGGGAATGGCTGACAAATGCGCCAATTGGCAACGCCGGACGCGTCGGTCGACGTCGAACAAATCGCGGGTGCCAGCCCTGACAGCGCTCGTTTGAGACCGTGACGGACTATATAGTTTGATGTAGGGCTGTGAAAAAAGTTTGTTATTGAAAGTTTGACAAAAATTGGCCACTTCAGCATAATCTAATTCTGGGGACACATTATTCAGGAAATTAAACTGTAAGTTTTTTTTTCATTACCTGTTTATAAGGATAAACCAAGCCTAAAAGGAATGACTGAACGAACATAAACAGTTTTAAAATTATGACATTGTTGTAAGAGTTAAAATTAAGTCTGTGTCATGTTCATTGAAAACTAGCACATTTACTGTGATACTCGTACTTATTTCCTTCAAATAAATACAACCATTTCTCCTAATATGTACATTTGAAAGAGCCATTCTTTACCATCTGACAATTTCTGCTATGCCTTATCATTTAAATTGCTATCAGCTGCTAGCGTCTACCAGTCATTGACCTATATTGTGGGTGGTCTGTCTTTGCGTTTGAATACTCAGGCTCTATTTTAGGCTTTATCTTTTAACTAAAATGATCGCATCGCACATTGCCATTTTCAACCGCTCAAACAGCAGGAGGTTCTTAATTCGACTGTATGATTTTTTTAAATTTTTACTTGTGTAAGTCTTGGGGTTGATAGCCCTAATTTCTCCGATATCCACTGCCTACTAGATCTAAAACGCAATCGTACGAGATGTAGTAGGGTTAACAGTGTTACAATTTCTAATCAAAACTTATTTGACAAGCCTTATCGGCACACGGAGAAACATGCCGCTAACATAATATCAGCGGTCTAGTAGAAGCTACAGACAACTTGGAACATAGAGTTACCTGCATCGCTATCGGCTGCATTTTAAAGGTTTTTGTTCCTAGCATACTTAGCTTTTGGTAAATTGTTTTTCTAATTATAAATTGTCTAGACGTGTTGAACGACGTGTAACGAGTAGTTACAAGTCTACTTGGCCAAGTAGGCACTAAACATTTTCATGGCAGCTTACTCAGTTAGTAGGAAATAACTGTCGGTTGACAAATATTTGAGTGCAATCTACTTATGTAAAAACTTGCAAAGAGATTGCTTAAATGATAAAACAATCATAAAATCAGAAAGTTTGCGATTTACTACAGGCAAAAAATAAATATATTTCATTTATTTTAAATGATTACAATCATTATTATTATTTCTATTGCTATTTTCCTAAGAATTTGTTTGTCTATCTATCTATATTCGGGGTTGTCTGCATGTGCGTTGATCAGTTGAACCATGTCGTATAAACTAAGGTGATTTCTAGCCAATGGAAGTCATTTAAAAGTCTAGCTTGATTGAAATCTATGTTCAAGTCTAGTGTAAAGATTGTTATTTATCGTTCTGTTGATTTTCTTGAAAGCAGTCACTCTAATTGTAACGTCTGATGAACATTAAACAACATGTCTCGCTATTAACTAGGAACTTAAAAGTTTAAATTATTGTTTTGCCATGTTTAATAATTTTGCTACGTCTTCCAATAAGCAGTTTTCCTAAAGGTATTTTCATAGTGTTGTCAGCAAGAGCCATGGATAGTGCTAGGTATTTTAAGGATATTTTAATATAAAAACTGCATGGTGACATAACTAAATTTAATTACTGAATGAAATGAGAAAGAAATGCCCCTTGTTGACTGATATAATATTGTCTTCGTCTCGATTGATTGAAATAATTAATATGCAAGAGGAAAATAATTTAGTGACCCATCCATTGTAGTTTCATCTGCATTTTCGTTAAAATTTTGCTTCTGCTTTAAAAGTGACGTGATGAAGGCAGCCCTAGCTTCCTGTTATCGTAGGGCTGTCACCGTCATTACGTGACGGATGTACCGAATGGAGGGCTCAAATATGTTCGCACGATTATAGAGGTCGCACCTCCGGTCCGGAGATAGGACGTCCATTTTTAGACGCCCGAACTTGATAGAATCCTGTGGACAAGTGTTCCGAAGTACAAACGGCTGAAATATTAACGCCATAGAAAAGGATATTGGATCTGTATGAAAGTACTTTTTCTCGTTTCGGGAAGTTATTAGAGGTCTCTAAATAGCTCTTTCGTAAGTATGTGATGAAAAAGAGACTCTATTACTGTTTGTCATAAACATGTCTATTTATGGTTGTTTGGTTATAACGTATACTCTGGTAATTTGAGGTTTAAATTGATGTTACGCACAATAAAATAACATGTCTTCGGACTGATTGAGTCCATGTTAGTCAGTGTCGTATAACTCACGGAATAAGAAGAAGTACCTATCTTAATACACTGCACCTATCGGTAACACAACACAATAACACTTCCCCGATGGTATTACGTCTATAATACGTGGCAATCAAAAGATCCATTGTCAAAGACACTAAGTCCTACACTTCAACTTTATTGGCACTAACAATGTGTTATTAACTGAGCTCCGAGTGGCTCCCCAAATCGATTCCGTATCGACTATCGAGTGCTCGTATCTCGATGTAATGCATTTCACTCTATCGAGTTGACATAAATAAACCCGTATCACTCAACTGGCGAGTATAGTGCGTAATTGATCCCTTTATATGCCAGGAATTTCTGCTTTAGGTCGTAAATCCACATGAATTGCCAAACTATCTTTAACTTTAGTTAAGAAGATTTAAAGTCGATGATTGAGTGAAGAGGCTGTCAAGTGCTTTAATAAAACTTTGTAATCGAATTACTGAGGAAGGAACCCTATGAGTTTGCTGTCGTCACCATTCAACGATCGTTCTCTTCCTTAAAATATAAATAACCTACTTGGCGTAAATTGATTGTGATTATGTCTACTTGTAATTAGTTTAATTAAACTCTTTTAATTTAGTTTTTGGAATCTTAACTCTGCCTGATTTTAGCCATGAAGTACCAGAGGTACGTGAATGAAAAGATTTAGATCAGACTTTGGTTTTTGGTGTTCAGTTCTTCCGTCAACTCATCAGTGTCTGATTAAAATTGTTAGGGTAAACTAACTCTATTTAAACCTTTGCTTCTTCGTATCATAGATGGCAAAGAAAGCCGCTTACCAATATGGCGGGCGGTAACATAACGATCCTCAGAGACTGGTGTCGGCCGCAGGACGTGCTTGCCATAGCCAAGGCACATCCGCAAATGGACCTAGACAGGACTTCCTACTCTATAATAAATTCTTATTCTATCATCCCACTCTCTCTAACCCTACTCTAGATCCCAAGTGGAAAAGAGACGGATAATTCCTACTTTCGCATTGCACAGTTACGAGCTAGTGTTTAAAGCTGTCGTTAGGCTTAACTATCTTGTCTTTCTTTGTTAGAACCGATTATGTTACTTGCGTTATAGCAGTTTCGTTCATTCCGACTGCGGGATTAACTAGCAAATGTCTACGAATGCGCTCGTTCGATATTTTAACAATGAGCTTAATGACTGTTGTAAAGTTTATCATTCGCTTATAGTAGTGGTCTGTTAGACGGCCGTAGGATTGCACATTGTAGCTATAAATTTATTATAATGTTGGGATCCCAGTTTTCTAGCAGATTGTCTTGCTTTATTAGAGAAAGCGGCACTGAAATATCCAGAATTACTATTATATATTAATTAATTTATATCTTACACTTCCTATTACCTACTAGCTAAATTAAATTAATGTTTGAATTTAATAAAATGTTGTGTAATGTGTGTATTTTATAAATTACTACATAAACCTGCACAGCTTATATATGATTGTACTATGACTATGATTCGGTATCGCATACTTATTGGAACTTATAAGTCGGATTTTTATGGGTTCGTCCCGCACAATATTGAGACAATATTAAGTGCTTTGGGAAGACGTGTCATCAACACATTGGTCGTGTACGCTCACTCATGTGCTTGTAAGCAAACGCAGTATTTTTTATTTAAGCTTAAGGGTAACGCAAGTATTATTCAGTATCAAAAACATTGTTTTTGAGGCGAAAGCAACTCCTTTATTTTTAGTACATAAAGCGACAGTGAAATACTCGTATACTAATGATTCGCTCGTTTATAATCGCACAGCATCGATAGTTCCTGTAAACGATGAATCAAAGACGTGCCTATAAATTATTGATGTTACGCAGCAGATACGGACATTTATCGCTCTCCAAGACCTTCCAGCATTTCACCGACATCATGTCAAATCTCTATCTAGCCAGTTCGTGGCACGCACGTCGGTTCTGCCCGCCTCGACGCGATTTCTTAAGATCCGACCTCACGATCCGTCATTCACACTGTTCCACTGGGCTACACGATTATAACGATATGATTTTTACGTTATCTCTACTTGCCATAAGTTATGAGACAAAGCTGGTAGCTGATAGATGCCAGGTTGAATTCTATCAAATCAGAAGAAGTTTCTTACCTCAAAGCAAGTGTTCTGTTTATAGAGGTAATTTAGAAAACGCATCGTTTGTAAAAAAAAGACTCATACGATTTTAAAACAACTAAACAGGTAAAGAGTTGTTGATTTTTTCTAAATGAAGGTTTTTGATTGAATATTTTTTAGACATTATTAGAACAATTCTGTTGAATTTCGTAGTGAACTAGTGTTCTACTATCTGATTATCGATTTCAATCCTGAAACATCGGAAATGTTTCAGAATTGAAATCGATAATCAGATCAGCTAGTGCCGTTGCGTCATGTGCCCGTGGAATGATCGTTACTTTCTTAACCTGTCACATCCTAGAAAACCTTACAAAACGGTCAGCCAACTGTTATAAACTGTTACCTTACAATATATGAGGCCTGTCACCCTGAAAACGCTCAATCCCAACTATTGCACCAAATAGGGAAGAGAGTTACAAACTATCTGCGACATGGAATCCAGTAATTAGCATTACACATCCTCGTTTTGGGTCGCAGTTGAGTAACCACCGGAATACGGACGCGGCGGCCGGTTTGCAGAATAGGGACACGGTTAGCATAGTGTGCAGCGGCGGTACGAATTTTGTTAATAATGTGAGGGTAGAAGAATATGAATCTACCCCACATACGGAGTGAAGACATCGCAGTTCTCCAGCCAGTCTGCCTGTGACCACGATCGGTGCAACCCGGTCGAAACGTCAGGCAAAAATTAAAGGTATATAATGTTTTACCTACTATCCGTCGCGTTAATCCCCGTTTTAATGTGTTCTAATAATGAAACGCGAAAGTTTAAGAGTGATTATTGCACCAACCCTGGAGAGATGCAAGGATAATTTACGATTTGCGCCGGCCCCGCTACCACTTTCACTGGGAAGTGCTGCCTTTGTCACGTCACGAGGCCGACGCGTGCGCATCGTATGAAACGCTCCTGTCTACACTATACCCGTCTCATTTACCAATCGTGAACTTTGACGTCGCTCTATTATGCAGTCAACAGAGCTGGCTAAGTATACCTATGAACTATGATATGGGCTTATTCTGTCCAGGTATGGGAATTCGTATTGATTCCTTTCAATGAAGATAAGAAATCAGAAGTCATACTATTTACAACATATAATTAGTGGGTCAAGTTTATTGTTTAGGTACAATTAGATCTAAGGTGCATAGTAAGCCTCATTACCTTAAGGCCAAATAGGTACCTTAAGGCCAAATAGGTTAATTAAGTGAAAGGTTTCAAATTAAGCATAGGACGAGAGAAAAGTCATAAAACTGTCCTCTACTGCGTACTTCAAGTTGAGAGAGTTAACGTCATAAAAAACTCCGTTATTCGAGTAACAAAATAAAAACTTGAGTAAAATCTAATCACGTTTAAATGCTAACAGCTGAGATATTCGATTTTCTATAATAGAGCCAATAAATATAAACGGCGAGATTATCTGCCCTTATACGATGTTACAAACCAGTAACTTATCCCATAGAAAGTGACGATTATTACCACGGATCATGTAAATCATGTAGGTACAACCAATGCGCACCTCGCTGGGCTATTACCATGCTGGCGTTATCACGTTTATTAATCAATTTACTGCAAAATGTGGGTTAGTTGTTACCGACGCATAAGTACTTACCTAATTGAGTTCAATACCATGTTATTTCGTAGTGAAATTACGGAAAATGCCTTTTTAACTGACCATTTACGTCGGCACAAATTCTGGTATCGAGAAAAGGCTGAGTAAGTACATCTTTCAATTTTAGAGGCCGTAATGACAGTCTTTTGTTCTTCTTTAGGACTCTCAAAAGACGATGGTCCTTAAAATTCTTTACTTACTGGCTATTTACAGCAATTTTCTTTAGGGTAAAAGCTTCGGTGCTGTCTTATTATTGCTTACAATGTATCATTAGAAACGTGAAACTCTTTTAAATATCAATAAATAATACGATAGTCGTTAAGATTTCAATTATGTTGATGACTAAGTTGCATGTTGCATTTAATAGTTTTGTGCAGCTGTTTATAATTATCTGGTCATCACAACATAAAAATTGAAATTCAAAGCAAACGTCTTTTAAAATTCTGGCTGAATTTAACCCATGACCCATACGCTACGCTACCCGGGTGATTGCTTTTCTAACGAATTTTTGTAAGTTCGTGTGATAGAGAATCTTGGAAAGTGGAAGCAATTTAAGAAGCTTAATCTAAAGCATACCGAACATCAATGAATGCAATGAAAAATACCTATATTTTCCTCTCCCTATGTGTATGCGGTCCACTTTTCACTGAAAACATGACATAAGATGTTGACAGAGCGCATCAAACAGACGATGACATCAATTAGGCCTCGTTCCGTCGCAACAAGCGCAGTTGTTGCGCGCGCGCATCACAATGTTATTTACGAGCAGAATTAATTAGAGACCATTACTAATAATTATGCTGATAGCCGGACCGATATTTTGAGTAGGAGACATCAAAGGAAATAGTATATTTGTAATAACTACGAGTATGGTTCCTGTTGTAGTAAATAAGTAATAGTGTGCACGACCTATAATTGGTTGGTATTTATTGAACTGTAAACTGAAAATTAAGTGCCGTAAGTATGCACCATTTCTTGATTGTGAAATCAGAATAGTTAGGTCCGGAGTATCATCCGTGGACGGAAATGCAATATGGCTATAATGGCTTACTGGGAAACAAAAAATCGTTTTAAACAAATGCCTGAAAAGCAATTGGCAGCTTTAAAAATAATGAGAAAATGAATTGAAAATGCATTTCAATTGTAATCGTAATCTTAGACATTTACATGGAATTATGATGACAGCAATAACATGCTAATCACTGTTAAGGCGGTCCTGCACGAAATTAAGCAAATCAACGTATTTCTAAGTCACTTGTACGATGAGCTAAATTAGTTAAATACATTAAAACAACTTATTTACGTAAGCCTAATCATTAAACAAGGTCCTGGTCTTGTTGAAATTTGAATAAAAAAATCTTTATGATATTATAATAAATAAACGACTTGTAGCTATCATTAGCAATAATTTGTACATGAAAATGATTGTATTGATATTCTGCAGCTCCCCTCTTTTTAAAATATACACGAATAAAATATAAATAAGAAAATATGAAACTTTTCAGTTTTTAACACAAATGTCTGATGGATTTGCGCATTGCGCAGAAAAAAAATATTGTTCTAATCCCACTAATACTTCTTCACGCAAAAACTACTGAACGGATATGGATGAAATTTGGCACAGAGATAGATTATAGTCTGGAATAACATATAGGCTACTTTTTATCCCGAAAAAAAAAACACAGTTCCTGTAGGATACAGAAATAGTAGTTTACGCGGGCGAAGTCGTGGGCAACAGCTAGTTAAATCATAAAGTCTAAAACTTTAAAGCAAATGGATCTAATTCTGTTTGAAGATCGTTTAGACTCACTCGAACTCGAAGTTCTTCATTCGAGCGGCAGCCCTTAACTGTCTTTAAAATCGTGTAACATTAGTTAGTGATAATGAAAGTGATTTGAGTATTTTTTACCTTTATTAGTAGCTACTACTACACTACTATGAAAAATACTGAAGTGATTTCGTAAACTTACACGTACAAAAAATAATGTTTGACGCAAGTTCTTATTAGTATAATAATAAGAGTTAGATATCAACAGTTTATGTAATAGACATGGTAACTACGAAATTGTTCTCATCACATTTGATATTGGGGTACTACACCAATATTATTCTGTGTGTGTGCATTACTGTGTGTGCTGCGAATAGTAAACAAAGTTTTTCTAATTTCATATTTTCCTGTTTGCGGCAACCCGCGTGGTCTTCCTTAACAAACACAATTAAGCGAACCGGATCCATAGTTATCTTATGCAGGGAGCTTTCTATACGAGTTGGACAGACGCACTGACATTTGTTGTTTAATTGTAAGCGAGCCTGTTGTTCCAAGCTTGTTTCCGATGCTTCCAGTATTATGACATTTTGTTGGACATTTGCATTCATACTCGTACCAGTGACACTTTACAATGTTTGATAGTAGGGTGCTGACATGCGTATCATATACAGCCAATATACAGCGAACAGGAAACTAAAATTAGTTTAATTTTTTCGAAAGTTAAAAAATATTCTGCAATTGGGTAGAATAATTACAAGTTTTGTCCGAGCAGAAGATCTATGTTCAGTGGAATAAATAATTCACTAAGGTTTGGTTCTCATAAAGGTTGTTAAAATAAATCATCTGATATACCTAGTTTAAAGTAAAGCACTATTGTTTCGGAAAATCACGTCGATTCAGTGAGTTTATTTTGAAAGAAATAAACATTCATCGTTCCTTCTGATATGTGAAAAGTTTGTGATCGTTCGGTTTTGTTAATGCATAGGTAGTAATGGACTGTCCGTACAAACACCCAAGAATTGAACACCCGTGTTTCCCGGGCAGAACTAACCGGAAACTATCTGGAGCTAAGTCGCATAAATTACAACTCAGTACCGACTGTACTAAGATGCTGTTGGCTAATTGTTTCGCAGTAATGTTGGATCAGTGTTGGACTGAACTTCATACAGTGGTAATGCTGTGCCGAGATAAGGCTTTAGGATTGAGTTGGTCAGCTCTTGACAGTCAGACCCAAGTTTACCAATGTTCCAACAGTCGGTAAACCTCGATTGAAGGTTAATTTGACAGAATTTCCATACAAAATATGTCAGAAAATGCTCAACCAGCTGATTAAAAATTCGTTAGCCGTCACTATACTATTTGATGGATAGAAAAACTGCTGTTATAAGAAAATCATTAACTGTCGTCTCACTTGAAGGTAGTCGATGTATTTTTGTATGCAATATACTTTCGTAAAAACTTACAAAGAAATTGCTATAAACTGTAAAATAATTAAAATTTAAGCCAAGTTCATTATGACTGGAAGATAAATATTTGCAATAATTTTACCATCGGATACTTGTGGGTACTACATTTCCCAATGTATTGATGAAACCTATAGCGGGCTCACGGGCGCAGCAAGCACTTACTAAAATTCGTCCAGTGACTAAGATTCTTGGTAGTTTAGTTAGGAAGGCATTCGCCCGGATAGCAAAGAGTTGTTGGGTAAGTATCCCTCCTCAAGATTGATGATTAAGATAATTTTTTGTGTGCAATATTTAGAATTTAGAAAACATATACTTTTGTGTAAATAAATTGTTTCCTAGAGTGAAAGCTTAATCTTTCTCTTTAAATTAATGAAACGTGTATCTTACAAATCGTCTAAGTCCGCCTTGATGGAGTACAGTAATTAAGGCGTACCGCACAGGGCGCAGAAATTAATATCTACTAATGTATTCATAATCGTATTTTGTGTCACACGACAAGAGTTATAATGAGCACCTACCCGTTGAGCTTTAAAATCGTAGTTTTCAGATTCAAAGGAGGCTGTACACTGTTGCAGAATGAACGCAGCTTGGTGCAAAAACTCCCCTCCTAACTCACTAGTGGCCTAACCTGATTTTTCATACAGACGGAGGTTTTAAAACTTGTGGCGTACTTAGAACATGTGTTACATCATAGAGGAATACTTACCACGTTGGTTCCCAAGGAAAATGCACCGTGATTTTCACGAACTCACACTGGCAGCAATAATCGAAGGATTCGAGCAGCAGAAACCATACGAAATATTGATGTTGGAGCAAACTGTCGTAACTCGCAAATTAGCAACGTGTAAAAACTACATTCTTACTTATAATTGCTTGCTCAGGAATTTTCTGATGCCACAGCCTATAACGGTATGAATAGTACTTACTGTGCTTTTCGAAAATTATCACCAATCAGCAATTAGATTCGTGATAATGGATTCAAAGTTACCCACGCTCCTTCGCCTTACCTGTGTGCAGGTCAACTCATTAGGAGCCCTATGAGGTGGTAATGAAGTTATTAATCGCTTGCTCTTTGCCCTGCTGCTTTCTTCTACCCGATGACCCCAATGAGTTATTGTCCTTATACATTTGTTGTACTTAATTAATGTATGGTCAAATACATTCATTAACTACTCATGAAGGTAACAGCTATACGTTTTTTCTAAGCTCATACAATTAAACAATGTAACGATTGAATATTGATGTCACTTTGTATGTAAATGATTTATAGGGTACTATGGGATTGGCATGTTTTTTCTTGTTTAATAGGCTGAGACTGGGACCTTGTGTTTTCTTAACATAGCGGGATCGGTATGAGTAAAAGATTTGTTTGCATTACAATCCCTCTCTTCCTGGCTATGTGTCTGACGGTGGTGGTTTTAGTCTTCTTTATTTTTCTGCTCCACTTTTATCTGACCTCTACATTTTAGCCTGCTGTCCTACATTTTGTCGACGATGTAGACATTCTTGCAATTCACCCAGTGTCGACGAACCACACAACTGTGGGGTTTGTCATATTGCGTAGTAGGTAAATGAATACGGATAAGAAGAAACCATCGTTGCATATAAAATTAAAAACTACACAATGAGGAACTGTATCCTCCACAGAAATATATCGGTACCCTCCGATTATTTACCACATGTACTTACTATATTTACTGTTCTGACTATGTCATAATATCAAAATGAAGTAACCACCAATATTCATTAACTACAACAAAAAAGAAAGACAAGGAGATTCTTGCAATACACCCGCTAGCTCACGAGATCTGATTAAGCGTTATCAACTGGTATCGCGTAAAACAATGCAGCGATATCTACCGATAACTGACGGTAGTTAGTCTATGATTTTAAGAGTTTGATCAGAGATAAGCGTGCGACGCGTGGGGTGTCTCACGTATTACAGTTTTCAGTGCAGAAAAAATACTAAATATTGGACACAGTTGCTAATTAAGGCCCCATCCGTAGCACCACCTTACTTTTACATTAATTATTAACAAAAATATATTAAATCCTTTAAAAAACACATACAAAAAAGTTGCAAAAGGTATCTCTCTCGTCGGTCGGCGGAACGCCCTTAAGTAATTTTCAGTCAGATTCAGCAAACTAATTTTGAATTGAAAACTAACGGACTTTAAGCCAACTTCTACGCGATTTTTTTCAAAAATGTACTTTATTTTTGTATATCACCATCATCTTGGCGTTATCCCGGTTATGCACTCGCACGCGAGGACCAGGGTCCGCTTTAGACCATAATCCAGAATATGGCAGATCAGGTAATTACAGTGAGCGACTGCCATCTGACCTCCGTGATCCTGTTAACAGGGGAACCTCACCTGTTTGGATCATGGTTACACAGTCAGTCGCCTGAATGTGCAGGTTTCCTCACGATGTTTTCCTTCACCGTAAGAGCATCGGTTAGAGGACAACTAGCCACTGCGCCACCTACTTCATCAGCCGCAAGATGTCAACTGCAGAACATAGGCCTCCCCCATAGATTTCCAAAGTGATCTGACAAGCGACCTGCATCCAGTGCGTTCCCGCGACCTTTATTAGGTCGTCTGTCCATCTTGCCAGTGGACGCGCTACGCTACGCTTTTGATCAAATTAGACTTGTGTAACTCCTGAGTGAATGACAAAAATTATATATATCTTTTCAAAGAAGCTAATCACTCACTAACTCACTTGCATCTCAAACATATCTTTAACTCTTTTGATATACGACTCCTTTTCGAGCGACTAAACGAAATCAAATGAACTACAAAACTGAGTGAGACGGTGTTACTGCTCGCTAGTATGTGAAAGAGAGAGAGACATAGGATAGCAAGCAACTCATTCATCGATGATTCGCATCCTGTATCACTGAGTTAAAAGAGCCGAAGATATAAAAGAGTGATATATATCAGCAGCACACAATGATATGAATCACTCTTTACTTTTCATTGATATATTTTGCGCATCTCTAGATCAAATGGTCTCCG
The DNA here is from genome assembly GCA_949316185.1 of Pyrausta nigrata. Lineage (NCBI taxonomy): Eukaryota > Metazoa > Arthropoda > Insecta > Lepidoptera > Crambidae > Pyrausta > Pyrausta nigrata. Next base: position 14,753,011 of record OX438943.1, read on the forward strand.
ACGCTCCTACTTTATTTTTATATAAGCAGTAGTTATCTCGCTGATGATTAAACTACACAGAATAAAAATATTTTCTGGGAAAACTTGTGGCCGTTATTCGAGCGTGAAGATATAAGGCCCCACTAACAATCCGGCAACGCGGCTGTAACACCTCACGCGCCTAATGCATGTGACAGGGAAACCCTACGGCACCTATTACGATTCTACATCGTGACCAGTTGTTATTACGTCTAATGCTTTAATAGAGATTTTTACCGCCGCATTTAGAGACGTCTTTGTCAATGAAATGGAAATGGGCGGCATGAGACTTAATGAAGGATTAACTTGACGTCTTTGAGTACGGCAGTTAGTAACAAAAAATTCACGTTTTCAATGAGCAACAGTTATCTTAAATGTAACTGACTGATATATTAAAATAGCCCAAACTACTGGGATTGGAAATATGAAATTTTGCACAATGCTTCCTTTTATAGTTTAGGTGAGCACTAAGAAAGGTTTTGAGGAAATTCGTCCCTTTTTACCCCCAAAAAGGGTTTAAGTTTGTATGAAACGATAAATCGATATTTGGTATATTTGGTTTAGAAATTATGACGTATTTCAAGATTTTTAGAAATTCGAACTACCTTAGCCTTTCCTTGGGCTAGCCACTCCATCCGATCTTCAATCAACCCGGTGGCTATCAGCCGCCCTGCAGACCTACTGCCATACCTGCTGGCTTTCAAAATGACTTTGAAACTGTCTCAAAGCAATGATTTGTCAGTTTGAAAGCTATTCTAAAGCTATCGAGGCGTTGGGCCTGCCGTGCAGACGTCGATCTAAACAAATCGTCAGCTTATTAAAATCTTAATCTATATAAACGTAATCTCTAATACTTCACGTAGCTGGGTTCCGGACATCCCTCGGGAGCTGTAGGGGCTGATCAAAGGCGCGGATTTATGTATCTCCTACCAAACGCCCGGAACTGATGAAAGTGGCCCCGAATTAAACTTTCGGCTTGGTGCCGCTGCCGACTGTGAAATAAGGAAGACGATTGTAAAAGGTGTTTTTGATGAAATAAAGCTAAAGATTTTTTGTCACTATTATGGAAAGAACAGCTAACATAAACTCTACAAGCAATTTATTATCGTGCTTCTAAATTAACTTTGTATTAAAGAAACTTGATATTCCTCCGTGTATTATACTAAAACATGAATACTTGCCTTAAGAGATCAGTCACGTACGCTACTAGTTTTTACTAGATTTAATTACATAGTTGTAAAAAAAACTAAATCTCTAAGATAAATCTGACAGGTTTTAGTATATTGTGACCAGACATTCTCAATCTTATTTCCTGAATCCGTATTACGAAAAACTGCATAAAGATCATGGCTGTAATGTAAATGATTTAGTGCATGTTCTTGCCAACATATGAGAGCAAGTATGTCTCCGAGTCAACCCTCGAAACTGCGATAAATAATGAGCGATGCCAGCCATTTGCTATTATTTATTAAACTTGCCTAGGGATGTTGAATTGTTATCGATAATAATCAGTTTGGTTAATAAGTAGGTACCTATATTTAGACGACCTTATGTCGTACCTTTTTCAAGTTCTGAATATCTAAAAAGATTGGCCGAGTAACATGTGGTTCGGACTACCAGCACAGATTATATAATAGTTACTATGTAACAGATAAATCACTCCAAGGAAAATCGTCCATACGTACTCTTATAATAACCTACAATTTTTGTCGCAGACCGCTGCGCCCGAAAATGTACGCCCAAGTATAGGGTTCCGTTTCGTAGTAGCGTCACTCATACATAACCTAAAGAAAAACAAAAAGTATGGAGACATGATCTGGCCCCATACGGGGCAAAATTATTATTATTGTACTTCATAAGAGGCATTTTCTATTAGTTCAAGTAAAAGTCAAATTGCAGCATCCTAGTTCTAGTGGTATCTGCGCTAGACTGCTGACAGACAGACGGACGAAATTCTAAAGGTTTCTTGTTAGATTATTTTTTCTTTTTATACTTATCTATGAAACATCGATGTATCTAAAACCCAGCCATCCTTATTCGTCCGATGAAAGGCGGTTTAAAACAAAACCCTCGCTAAGAGGAAACTTATGCTTCAAACCCTCGATATTCTGAACTCTATTATGCTCTCAAGAGTTTTATTTTATCTTCAGGCTTAATACTTATGAGTTCATTTCAGGATGTGAATATTGCTATCGTTTAGCTACGGTAGAAAGAATAAAAGACTGGTTTCTTTATGTGGAACTTAGTAGGTATGCGTAATTGAATGAAATATTACTATTATGGCGAAATAAAACTTACAAATATTTGCGTAACAAGCAATAATGTAGCAAGCAGGATATTTTAAATTTCTGCCTAATCGAATATTTTATACCGAATGTTTAAAAAAAGCACTCTTAAGAACCTCTTTTAATTCCCTTAGTTAAACGTCGTAGATATTAGTTAGCCATCTTGATATGACAGAACAATTATCAACACTGTAACCAATCTTATATTTAGTGCAAATGGTGTTTAATACACCGTTTTGTGTTTGATACAATTTTGTGGCGAAAATGAGTCCGTATAAAAATACCTACGAACACACGTTGCAACCCGTATCCGAACTTTACTAGTAGCAATCTCCATTTTTTACCCGGCCCGCTACCCTGCCCACTCGGAAATTAAGCCGGACCGCTGAGAGATCGGGCCCAAATAAATTTCACGTCAGTCACAACAAATCCTTGCGAAGGGAAACTTTTTCCACCAGCGATTATGGGTTTTTGGATTATCAATAGTTGTAACTATAACCAAGATAAATTATCATCAATAGTAAATAATTTAAAAATGTTGCGGTATTAAAATGTAAAGCGATTTAAGTCTCGGCAATTACTTTTTTTTAATCGACCGATCCATCACGCCGTACTGGACCTTTGTTTCTATTATGTTCCAACGTGAAGTCTAGACCGATCCGTTACCCTTGCTTCTTTATTACTTTACACTCTTTCCTATTCTAAAAGAACAGCAGCATACTCATATTTTAATTAAAAAATACCCAAAGGTCTTATAAGCATCAAACTCAGCCCCTCCAAGAAATAATATATTAAAACATGACGGAAGGCATCCAAAACCGTTTAGCACGTAATATGTAGAGCAGAGCCCTTCAATGGCGATAGCTGACTCGTCTAAAAAGGTGTTCGGTGGAACAATCAATAAAACGACCAACGTCTTTGACCTGCTCACCCTGTCTGATCCCGTAGTCCTGGAGACGAGACGGGGGCGAATCAAAAGCATGTCAGGGGTCTTCGTCGGGTGGTCTGTAGTGAGTTCCCAGTTCTCACACGTCAGCCGGTATAATCCGGTCAATAACATAAATTTCTTGGAGGCATGGCTCTTATTGGATTTGTCGGCGCCAGCCAGCCATTCAGCTAGCTCGTAACCTATCCGTATAAGGCAACCAAAATAAAGTTTGCGGGAAATCTGGGACCGCTACTCGGAGTGGTAGAAATTTTTCTTTTAGTAAATTCTTTAGTTTATCAAGGCGGTGGATTTATCGTGTGTGCAGTTTTTACGATGTCTTGGTCTGTGTCAGGCAAATAGTGAACTGGCCCTTTTATTTTATTTTTCAAACAATTAACCATTTAGTTCCAATTTGAACAAACCTTTTGGTATTTCTAATTTGCACGGTCAAATTGGCTCGCCCTTTAAAATGGAACATACAGCGATGGAAATTAGTTCACACAATTAGACCTTCGTGTTCAGAGTTCACTGTGAAATGCAATGAGTTTGATGTTAATGGTAATGTAATGTATTGTTCATTCTTTTCTAGGCATGCAAATAAAACTTTTTGTTATTTGCGCAAATGTAAGATAATCGTTATATTGGATTATATAAAAATATAATATCTATAGATTTAAGTATATTATGTAAGCATTTGATAAATATTTTATCGTTGCTCAGAAAAAACTAAACACAGGCAAGCCTTTTTAAGAATAAACGCGATATTCTGTAGCTGTGAGTTTCATATAACCTTATTTGTTTATTGTTCGTCTTACTATTAGCTAATCTGTGGTCTTACTATCAAATATATAGTCAAAATTTCTTAAGACTACACATTTCCCGACGGATCAGACACACCGACCTATCAAACACAATGCAATGCATTTCTATGGAACTGTAGTGGACAGAAGAGCAAGAAGACCTCGTTTATCTTCAAAGTGCGCTTTATCGATGTAGTAAAGTAATAAGCCTATAAAGATCCCACTGCTGGGCAAAGGCCTCATCTTAACTATGAGGAGGTACGAGACATACCCCACCACGCGGGACTTCCATTGGGAGGGGCGTCTGTAAGGCAATTGACCAATCTTACTGTCAGATATTATCAAGCCGCCCTAGGGTATCTGGCTTAACGACTTATATCAATAATATTAGATGGGACCAACTGCTTAACGTGCCTTCCGAAGCACGGAGATGCTTGTTATGAACGTCACTTAAATGGTCAGAATGGTAACCCATCCAATCACGAACGCGCCGTGGGTTGCTTAACTTTGATATCACTACCAAAGCGCTGCCGCCACTGCGCCACAAGCACATTTGGATATTTTACTACATCGATAATGTAGTAAAATATCCAAATACACGAAACATTCGAATCCGCGTCTGATCCGCTTCCGCGCCCTGTCTAGACAAGTACTCAATATAAGCACTAACATGAACACGGGTGCCTACTCCGCATGTTCTTACAGGTGACCCAAAATGGCGCGCCAAACCGACACTAGAGATAACTCTAAAATAAGTCAGCCAGGTCCTATAAGACCCGCGGGCGACCCAATAGAAAATTAAATAGCAACTAATGAAAAATAAACCATTATACGTGAAAGTTTGGGATAAAATGGCACTTTTTAGGGTTCCGTACCCTATATTACTAAGCCTCCATTGTCTTTCTGTCACCGGGCTGTATCTCATGAACCGCGTATCTAGACAGTGAAAATTTTCACAGATGATGTATTTATGTTGTCGCTATAACAACAAATACTAAAAACAGAATAAAATAAATATGTAAGGGGAGCTCCCATACAACAATCGTATTATTTTTGCCGTTTTTGCTCGTAATAACGGCAACATCTACCGTGCTTGAAGTATTCAAAGAATATTTAGTTGTACCTATATTCACTTTAAATTTTTTTTGCATTAAAATAAAAACAGACTTTTAAGGGCTCCCATACAAACGCGATTTCTGTGCCGTTTTTAAAGTAAAACAAGGTCCAAATATGGTATCTAATGTTGTATAAGTAATGGTACGGAACCCTTCGTGCGCGAGGCCGACTCACACATGACCGGTTTTTTATTTTACTCGTATTTTCACATGCCAGTGAAATGTGAGTGAGAGCGACTAAATTCGCAAATCGTTCGTTTCGTCACCGTTCTAAAATACGAGTAGGACCTCAAAGTTGTGCTTTCGTGTTCGAGAGTTTGGGTGTTGCGTTCAGGATATAGCTGCACATAACGGCTCATGTTAGTACTTTGAATACTGCGGTTTACTATTTTTGCTTATTACTTAGTAAAAATATACTGTTTCAAGTAAATATCATACCTAAGTAGTTACTAGATACAAAGCAATCATTGGTTTCACCTGTTCCTCCTGGGTATTATTATGAAAAGAGTCTTTACTAGGGCTATTTATATATCTATAATTTAAGAGCTACGCTCTTGTCGGTGGAGTTTTTTTCATTCCTCTCTATTAAGTGCCATTTCCTTGACTTCTTGGTACGACACGACACTTAACGTTTCCTTAATTTGGTCCATGTAGAACCTTCGTGGCCGTGCTCTTTTCCTTTACCTTCTACTTTTCCCTCTATAATCACTCTGATAAGGTCATCGTGTCGCACCAAGTGTCCAGCATCTTTCCCCTCCTATTTCGATGGTTTGCAGTATTTTCTCTCTTTGTTTACTAGGGCAATTTGTGGTATTTTCGACCGGCAAGATCACAATGAGCTAATTAATAGAATCAGGCGTTACTTTGCGGAAATCCATTATTAGATGGGAAAAATAAAATACAATTATTTTGCTTTAAATTTTCGCTAAGAGACGCTAGCGCAGGCACCAAAACCTGTTCTCACTGATTGTAACCACCACGTGATTTAAAAAAAACCTGCCAAGCGCGAGTCGGACTCGCGCACGAAGGTTTCCGTACCGTTGTTAGCTTACAACATTAGACAGTATTAGGCAAAAATAAGCGTTTGTACCCAGCGGTCCCGTTTTTACCCTTCATGTACGGAACCCTAAAAATAAGTAATTACATAAACATTACAATCATCAAAAAATACACTGACTCAAGAACTCCGCGTTGCTTAGCAACCGACTCCGATAATGTGATAACGACAAACTACGTCAAAACGAACAACGATTGGATAACGCTAGGAGAATGATGACATTGTTTCCGACTCAAATTATCTTCAATTTTCTTGATCTTGATTTTAAAAACAATTTTGAATTCAAAATTGAGAACTGAAAAAAGAGATATCGACATCGGTGAGCCAAATAGGGAATCGAACAATGAGGCACCAGCCTAAGGCCTTAAGGTCACTCGATGCGAAATCATGCGACAGCTTCAGTTTATTGTTAAACCGTAATGATACCATGACATAATACTTCGTACAATATTTACCGAATGATTGCTGCGTTTCTCATCAGGGCAAGTCAAGGTGCCGAAAAAGGGCATCATTTTTTTTTGGAGAGAAAGTTTTGTATGCGCGCCGCAGCCGCGGACATCCCAAGCCTTTTAAATATTTGCATTTCTGTTCAGATGGAGTTTTTCTTGGGGCGTTCTTATCATATTCTAGGACTCGGTACTGCATACTAATTCTAGTTGGATCTTGAATAAAACTTTATCCGCATTGACTGGTTGGTTGAGAGTTGGGATGCGGCCAAAGAATCGAACTAAGTAATGGACGACGAATGGTATAGCCGCTTTTATACTTCGTGCTCTCGTATAGTTTATTTGTTACAAACAACTGTTTGTGGTCCAGAAAATATCGCAGTTGTATCAATAATGTTTTCTTTTTGTTATAGTACGCTTTTATTTTCATTACATTCATATCGCATTACACTGTGATTTATTTTATTTGCTCTTGTAGTGACAAAAGCAAGAACTTTTACCAATAGATCTGCGCGGCGAGACAAAAGCGTATAGCAAGTTAGCGGTCGTTTATAGGCAAACTATTGTGCAAGCTATCAGATAAATTACAACGTTATATTGAGCTCTATTTTATTAGGTGTAAGGTCTTCTTCGTAGATGTGAAAGCAGGTATAAACCCATATCACCTACCTGCCACCGGGTTGTCCCTGACAATTAAAATCCACCCTCCCGCGGTCCCACATTGTCTTGTTATTTGTGACGTCATTGTTCAGTCTAATTAAATAGTATTTAATAATGAAGGTGTCGTCCTGATTGGATTTTGAGGTGTTAAGGTTCTATAGAAAAGGGACAGGGTTAAGGAGGTGCCTACCCTATTTGAAGAAAAACCAGTAGGTTAGTTGCCCAAATCAAGAGGGATTTTTTTTTGATCATGCCTGTTAATTACCAATTCTGTTAAATACCAATTCTACGGTGATTTTACCAATGTATCTCTTTCATTTTAACCGACTTTAAAAATAAGAGCAGATTAATCCTACATTAGGTAGACTACACTTCTCTCTTTAAAATGTATATAAATAACTCATTTATTTGCCTTAAGTTTAGACATAGGTTAAAAGAATTTTACAGGTTTAAAGAATTTTATTCTCATAAGAAAATTTACATTTCTCTTAAAATGAGATATGAAATAAATTAAAATATATTATTCTTCTTCTTCGGCACTTGCTGCGAGATGTAGCTTCAGTTTGTTCTTGTACGTAATCATATCTTCGCACGTCTTGAGATCTTTTGGTAGTGTGTTAAATAACTGTGCTCCCTCAAACAAAACTGTCTTTCTTCCATAATTTGTTCTAGGCGTAATTAATTAAAGTTTGTTTTTATTTCGCAGATTGTGTACCTACATTGTCTCTTGCTTTCAGATCTATACCAGATTTTATACTATTCCTTATGATTTCTTTCATCAACATACATGTATTATATTTATATAATTGTTTAACATTCATTAATTTAGTTTTTTTTCATATAATTGTTTAGTTGGTATCTCATATGGGTAATGGAAGAGAGTCTTTATTAATTTGTTTTGAGATCGTTGCAGTGATTTTAAGTTAGTTTGTGCGGCTGAACCCCAAACTTCAATTAAATATTTAGAGAATTATATATAATCGGTTTAATATTTTTTGGTATACATTGAATATTTAACAGCGTTTTCTGCACTAAACAAGCTTGTATTGCAGCAGACTTTACATGTTTTATGGTTTTATTATAAGTTATCATAATCTACTATTACAATGTGGTTGAACGCTTCATAAAGCTCTTCAAAAGAGAGGTTACCGTAGGTAGTAACATATTGCATTTTTCAATGGCAGTAAGTTATTTGGTATTGTTTTTATCTCAATTGCAATGTACCGTATCTTTGGCAAAATGGTGGACAGATACTACTGCACCAAGTTCTACTGTAATAAAATGTGACCTGACCTTAATAATGATTTTAGGACCCGCTTTGTGAGCTAGTACGTATTATGCCGGAGCACTCAAGTAGGGAAAGTAATATTAATTAATGGTGATTAGTTAATTAATGCGTGGAAATCGCTTTAAAGGATATAACACTTTTTTTTTAAAATTGCAGATGAGCATGATTTTGTGCATGAGTATAAAAACTATTTGTTAACATTTGATAAACAATTCTTGGGTACACTCGTAGCAAGCCAAACAAGCAAAGTAGTAGCACGAGCTTCAATCATTTATCTGGTTGGAGTTATAGCGACATGAGCCTTGCTGTAAATTTCATATCATATACCCCTTCAGGTGGGTTGTTGTAAGCTCGTCACAGGTGGGGGTTATAGTTCACCAAAGTGTTTTAAATTATTGCAAAGTGAATGATTATCACTTAAAAACAATAATTTAGGAACTTATATTTTTTTCATGATAGATCGATTCGAAAATTACTCTATTCAAAACTATTAAACTTTCAAATATCGAATCACCTTTTATTTAGTAGCGACCAATATCAATTTTTGCTAAACGTCCCGCCTAGCTGTAAGCTCATTTGTAAGCTATAATTAATCATTTGTATGATGTATGGGACTGCCGACCCTTCCGCGAATATTCCGTTGTCCAATGTTCACACTCCATATTGAAATTGGCGGTTTTTGGAACTTGTGAATGCAATACGTGCGCCGTATGAATATGCCTTAACGTATTATTCGTACGTGCTAATATTTTGTGAGCACACACACCTCGAATTTTCATAGTATGATTCTGAAAATGAATTTGTTGAGTTATTTTTTAACTGGTAATTTTAACAGCAGCTATAATAATGACTTACTTAATCAAGACATGTTTAAAATTGTAATTATGTGACAGATTATGGTAGTTTACATAAAATACTTTCTCATCTTTAAAATGAAGTACCGCGGAGAATTGTTATGCTTGCAACGATTAATGAGGGTTACATAATGCAAAGATACGTATACGACAACTTTGGGCACGTTCATTATTCTCCATCAATCATCCCTGCATATGTATTATATTTACTGCTGTTCGTGATATCTCCCTATCCCTAGCTATAGCTTGTCTTCAAAAGCTTTACATTAAAGTCTATAGACCTCTACCGGCCTATGTAGGCCTTAGTAAATCTATCATATCTTGTTAGATAATACATAACGCTGACACCTATTTAACTTAATTACGAATGTTATTACAACTAGCATTTATTCTCGACTTCTTCTGCGTGGACTTGACAATACTAATAATCATGCCCTCTGTATTTGTACCACGTCGTATGGTAAAGAGAGGTTACCATGTACCTCTAGATTTAATTTTTTTCTATTGAAATGAAGCAAAGCCGATGTTGTACCTACTTAATCAGACTATGGTATGCGCATCAAAATTAATAAATAAAATTTGGCCTTATGTATCAACGTGTACCACAGAATAAATAATAGCACAGTTACTTGTACACATACCTACATAGACAAAATTGACTAAAACTACATTTTCGTACACTGACCTAAACTAAGACTTGATTTTTAAAGATCATTAGATAAATAAATATAAAATACTTAGAGATGTATCTAACCTTAGCATCAAGATCCCGACTTTCTTTATCATTCATCACTGATTGACTTACTTGTTTCATTGTAAAAGATAACTTTGTTATTATTTTCTTCTCAAAAAGACAACAAAGCAAACACCTGAAAAAGTGTTTTTACTCTCACAACTCAAATATTGTCAGACGACCCTTCATGCCTAAATAAAATTGACTTTTTTCGTCTCCACCACAATATTAATTTCATTTCGGCCGGCACATTTCTTCGACGGCCGCCCATGAGCCATCGATTTTCTCTTTCTGGCTCCATTCCAATCTTTATTTTTCCTTGCCTAATTTATTTGCGAATAAGGGTGTTTACACAACTGATTTTAAGCAATACTGTTGCAGCAGTAGGCGCTGAAATAACAGACACACATGAAAAGCTCTACAAATAACCTTATTAAAGGGACGGTGCTTGAACGCAGAGTCTTTTTTTGCGTCCAAGCACCATCCTTTTTCCCATTAAGCAGCAGATTTCATCACTGACTATTGTACATATATCTTCAGATCTGAACAACCTCTTTTTTGGCGCCTGAGACGTCTCATGCAGTCAACACGGGCAGGCCTACCGCTTATAACTAGATGATTTTCAAACTGACACCTGGAAAGCAATGAGACGGCAGTTCGAAAGACATTTTGAAAGCCAATGAGTTAGGTGATAGTCTTGCGGGTTTATGGTGTCTCAATAGGAACACGACCTGCTGACTTGCTCAAGATCTTCCCTAATCTTGGTAATCCCTGCAGTGGTAGGCTCCTTTAGGTGCCGCCTGGTAGCTACCAACCCCCAACCGGAGTCCGGCGCCAAGCAGCTTGCTGTGTTCCGCCGGTGAGTGGGAGTGCCAGAACCTTCTAGGTGAGCTCGCTCCACCGTCGACTCTGTCTACGCCACGTCTTGTTAAGTCTAGAGTCAAGAGCCATTAAAAAAGACCCTTACTTTCAAGACTTAAGAGCAAATCTGCTGGCCATACTTGGTCATCGGCATCAAGGCTATTAAGAGGTCCTAATGTAATTGTAGCTTTTTATCAGTGTTTTTTTAATCCTAAACCTGTCATTTATGTATTGTTGGCACAACCAAAGCAATTTCCGCTGGCATATTCTTCAGAAAGTTTGCTACTTACATTGTGGGGTATTTAAAAACACCGCGTTATGAACATTGCCTAAAAATCTGCTTCTGTTGCGTAACAAGTATTGTTTGTGAGAAATGTTAGGAATGTGCCAGTCATTCTTGTTTTATACCCCTCTTTATGGGTTCAACGGCACAGGGAAAATATTCGACGCCATACAATCAGGGAAAAGGGAAAATCGTTTTAAAATATGAAATTATGCGAGAGCATCTGCTTCAGCCAATAAAAGATTACCTATATGTTACGAAAATCTTGCTACCTCCTTACTATCATATATATACCTATTTCCTTAAATTTAGTGTCCATCGAACCTTAAAGAAGAATCCCATGAAGAAAATTGATAATAATAATTCATATTTTAAGTGTACACCGTAATTTGCTAACACTTTCTTCTTTCCAGCAAGAAAATAATTGTACTTGCTGATTTATGTCATTGGACTCAAGTATTATCAATAATTCAGTAAAATCTTTCCACAAAACTCTTTGCATCTCTAAGTACACCAGCTAGTAAGTGACTTAATTTATATTTTAGCAAAGAAAAGTTTTCCAAACTGTGTTCTATCTAACGAAATAAAAAGTGGTATCATTTCACAGGTTCTAAGTTAAATCAATTAGCTAGCTAATAAATAAACTGTCGAGGAGCGGGCTTCAGAGAACAATTGATGGCAATTAAGTAGAAACTAATAGACTTCTCTGTACAAGTGTGAGGATGAACGGAGACCTTTACGCGATTAATTTGGTACTAATTGACGTTTTCACTTTTGTTGAAACCCTAAAATAAACTATTTATTTTATATATTAATTTTTAATTATATTATTCATAGCAGTTTCTAACTTAAGTAAACTTAAATAAGTTATTGCTCTCTTACTTAAGTAAATTTTGAAAATTCAATCAATAAATAAAAATCAATCAAAAATCGTCTTAAAGTAAGACTCGAACCCACGACGTTTCGCTATCCGGGCGAATGCTTCTCCAACTGAACTACCGAAAATTTTGTTATTAGAGGATTTTTTTTCAGTTAAGCATTTGATTTTATTGAACTTATTATTAAACCCATTTTCGTAGTAAAATCGCCCTTATTAAAACTACGTAAGATGCCGCAGTGTTAAGCTTGATGTGCTGTGTCTGTGTCGTCCAAACCCACATAAGAAAACATTGTTAAAACTGGGTGGATGATGTTCCCTAGTATCCGTCGCGTTAATCCTCGTTTAAGCCTGGAGATCACCAACATGTAAAATTTTTAATCAGAGTGTTTAGCATAATTTGCCATGTTTTGTATGGGAATTCTGTCACATTAACCGTCAATTGAGGTTTATCGGCTGTTCGGAAATTGGTGCACTCGGGTCTTAATCCTCGTTATTCCAAAAACTTAGTACCGGGTTTAAGACAGGACTAAGCTATTAGCTAGCTAATTAGAAAAGCGCTTCTCTATTAGGTTATCTCACGAATGTGTCATTCATTCCTCTGTTGTCGGCTAATATTTAGACCTATTTTAAACCTGGTCTATTTTTTTTGTAATAACACCAAATGTGTTTAAGTTTAAGAACGCGAAAGTTTAAGAGTGATTATTTGATTTATTTTGTTTTATTTAACAGTTTTCGGGAATCTTACAGCTAGGAACCGAATATGTTAGAGTAGAAGGGTAAAAGTAAGTAATTATTGTTAAAACTGTCGAAATATGTACTAATCTTCTGGCACTGTATTGATACCTTGTACTGCGGGCTGCCTTCCTAGTTTTCCAATTCGATCTGCATACAATTCCGCTGTGCTTGCTTGCTTGTTTATGTAAGCTTTAAGCTGCTGATTCATTTATAGGTTAGCACCTCAGGCTATAAACATGCTTCAGAGCCGTTGCTCAAACAATATACAATTACATTACATGTATCTTGGCCACTGGTCTTACACGCCTACCGGACAACATTGTATTGTAATTAAATTGGTCGTAGTTACAAGTTACAGTCTTGTATTCAGATAAAATAGCACGAGAAATTAGTTACATGTGAATTAGGCGGCTGAAATAATTAAGCCTAATTTGACGACCGACAACTTGCGGTTGCGGTTTCAAACCCCGCAAGAGGCATATGTTTGTGTGTTGAGCACCATTTGTACCTAAGTCATGAATGTTTATAAACATATTTATGTATGTCTATCCGTTATCCTAGTCACCATCATAGCACAAGCTCACGCTTAGTTTGGGGCTAGGTAAGTCATTGGTGTGTTTGTTAAATCAATTTATAATTTATTTATTTATCAGCCCACGATGAAGGTAAAGTTGACTCTTGAAACTTATAAGCTGAAATAGGTTGGCTAAAGTTTATGAATTAATTTAACATGGTCGCATGCCAAATGTTGTTCTAGGTAGGTGTTCAAGATGCACTTCAAAATTTAAATTTTTCATATGTTATTTATGATCGATATAACTTTATTTGAGCATCTTGAAAGTTGTAAAACGATGTTTTTTGTACTATTTGTATGGTTTCTGACTAATAGTTGTTTATACACAATTTCCTCTTTCCAAATGATAGTTTGACATACTTTCTATAGCTCCTCAGTATCACGTCAAACGAAGATAGCCAATTTCCTAGCTCGTTAAAAGGCAGAAAGAAACGCGGGCCTAATAAACACCCTTGATGCACGCCGCGGCCGGGGCGAGGAAACGAGGAACAAAGTTTGTAGAATTGCGGTCAAATCATAGCTCCCTGGAGAGGTTAGTTTTCTCAAACTTTCCTCTCGTATCGGCAACACCTTCGGCCGTGGTTTGACCGCCAGCGGAGCGGTGGGTAGAGCGACAGGACCCAATGCATCCCAATGAATATCGTAGAAACATACAATTTCATTTTACCGCCGATGCAATCCAGCCGTAACGTCGAGCAGTGTTAATCGTTAGACCCCTCGTGTCTAATATGTACAACTTAATTTAATTACAGTTTGTCAGTCCTAAAGTAGCTATAAAGGCTCCGTAATACACACTGGTGCTGTTGTTCACACTTAACTAGGATTGATAAAGATTCATCTTTATCAATCCTTGTTAAGTGTGAACAACAGCACACATAGCGAAATCTTATGTTGTTACTAATGTTTTGCAACGAAAATTAGTTATAATTACACGTGAAATACGAAAACAGTTTTTATAACGTAGGTAACAGAGGCGGCCTCAAGGTCTAGTAGTCTGACGTGCGGCTGTGCTTATATTCTGGATAAAGCAGTAGCCAGAAGTTACTACATGTAGTTACTAATTTGTATCTGCTGGCTCCTTAAACTCTGGCCTGGATGAAGTTCTAGTTCTGTTTTTCATAATAAATAATTTCGTGATTTTCTTCCGAGCAGATAAGTGGAAAATCGTTGCTGAACGAACCACAACTCTACCTATACAACTTGATACTATAACGTATCGGAGCCGTAATAAAACTCTCAACTCAAATAAGTCAGGGAACTAGCAACACCGTGCGGGTCTTATTTTTACAATGTCTGCATAGCTGATACTGCTGATACCTAACAACATTGAAACTCTTAAATTCAAGTTTAAATCATTACGAGTATTATTAGTACTCGTAACTTAGTATTGTGCTGTTGGTAATATTATAATTTTAAGGTCTTGCTACTAACAATTATTATATCGCCTCTATGGTCCGGGAATTGACTTCACTGGCCTTTAACTTAGGTTAAATTTGATCTGTTTAACCGATATTATGGTGACTCATTAAGCCTAGAAATAGTATTGTAATCTACAATATTAAATCCATCCAGGATATGGCTTCTTATCATGACAAAATCGCGTAAATATTCATCCAAAACCGAAATTTATCAACAACGTGGAATCGCGCTCTCTTGGGGCAGTTTTCAAGAGATCTTCCTAAGAAGTCGGTTTTTAATTTCAAAGTAACGTCAGAGGAGCTTGGGAGAGATATTGTGCCCTATTTAGAACAGCTCTCAAAGGGACGAGTTGCCAACAAAATATTAACAGGAAGATATAACTGAAAGATTTTGGAGATCATAATTTAAGGCTTGGAATCACTGAGAAATAATTTTACTACTTTTTATACAAATCGTTTCTGACAATATTAAAATATTTTTCATTGTCCTTAGAATCGGCTGGATTTTGAACTGATATTATATAATAATAATTTTAAAAGTGCAGGCCGCTTTTCGCGTCATGCCAGCATCAACGACATCATCCGTCGGTCTCTTGCCTCTATAATCGTGCCGGCTTTACTCGAGTCGAACGGTATCGCGCGTGATGATGGCAAGAGACCAGACGGGATGTCACTTGTTCCTTGGCGGATGGGTCGGGCTCTTGTGTGGGACGCTACCTGTGTCGACACACTTGCAGCCTCTCATCTGCCCGGGACAAGCCGTGATGCTGGTTTGGCTGCGACAGGTGCCGAAAACTTTAAAAAGAACAGGTACAGGCAGATCGACTCCCGGTACCATTTTGTTCCGTTTGGAGTCGAAACACTGGGTTCGTGGGGTCCCAACGCTATCTCTTTTTTCAAAGAGATTTTCAAGAGGCTAGTTGACATCAGTGGTGACCTAAGAGCTGGCAGCTACCTTGCTCAGCGTATAAGCATCGCTATCCAGCGCGGTAATGCTGCCAGCATCCTAGGAACCTTACCACAAGGACCCTTTTATAATTTTTGTTTTTGTGTTGTATTAAGTAATTTATCTTAATTTTTATTAATAAGTTATATAATAATAATTTAAAATATTAGTGGCAACAGAAGACACATTCAATTAAGAAATCTAATAAAACTTTTTTTGTTTACAGGTAATAAACCTTGATTGAAGAAGAAACCTAGCATTTACAGAGAGGTAAAATAGAGTTTAATGCAAGGTTATATGAGGAAAGTGTGTAGCTAATAAAGCTTCGGAAAGTTGATTAAATTACCTAATTGTTTATTCACAACGCGTAACGTTGCGTCTGGCGATAAATCATGGAAACCAAGGAGACGTAATGTCTCACGGTGATTAAGTTATTACCAATAAGAAAACAAGACTGGAGAAAACTCTTTCGTCTTAAGACTTAGTTAAGATATCACGCATCTAAGTATTTGCGACGTTATCATTAAGTGAGGTGTTACGCTCTCTATGTAATTATGCAAATTATGTTATATCCTTATGTGATTTCACTTCAAATATCGTGCTTTTTACGCTTCATGTCACCGACAGGGAGTTGAGACGGAAAACGACGTTTATGACTGAAACCAGTCGATATCCAGTTCTGCAGCCGGATGCTATCTCTTCTTGTTTAGGATTAAACTAATTTTCACCTAATGCAAAAGGCTTCAAGGTTCTAATTGAAATGTGCTGGAACTGATTCGTTATATCTCTGTGTATTGGGCGCTAATTAATTTTGCATTTCTTTATTGTATGCAAACAACGTTCACGTAATGAGATGACTTCATTAGTCACTTTCCAGAGTTACTTAGTTAACCTACTACCAGGAACATGAAAGTAGTGGAGACATACCAACATGGATAGCATGGATTGCAAATATACTTGTACGAGAAATTCAGCGATTTAAAAAAAATACACCTGTAGATCATTTATTTTCGTGGGTTACATATTATGTGATGTGCACTTGTAGAGTATTTTCTTTATTTCATTAAAATCAAAAGGAAAAGAAATCTTAATGAGTTGTGTTATCAAAGAATTTCATTTCCATAAACGGCTAAGTTTTTCTTGTTTTTGTAATCTTTTATTGTTTTAATTAGGTGTCTTTTTAAATGTCGAATCTTAATTATGATAAAGCATGTTTAATTAACCACAAAATTCTGGTTTTTTGTCTGGAAGCTTGTATGGCACGCGGCTTATCATTGGAGAATTCTTCATAAAGCCATCTTCAGAAGTGTGGAATTTTGTGGTTAGAGGTCCGACGGCTTCTTATGGAGAGGTAATTTCAACTTTATGCTTACTGGAACTAAGTGCATGTGTGCATGTCGTGTGTGCAAGTACAGTAATGCAGTTTCACCAAAAACGGTGGCAGAATGGCTGGCGGTTTGCGGTCACGTACTTTCTTACGCTGAAGCTTAGTCCCGCGGCTGGAGTGCTTTGATTAATGCTGATTAAACTTTAACAAATACATATTACTATTGTTCGTAAGTATTTAAAATTAGTTAGTTGTTGCGACCTTTATAAATATTCTATGAGTTAAATTAATTAAGTAAAATATATTTTTTGTGCATAGTAAAAAAAAACAAAGTAAATAAAATTACAAGTACAATTTAGGTAGTCGCATCGCTGAGAGCGATTTCCTCCAGGCAATCTTTAATAAAAGAATAAGAATATGTTTTTAAAAAGGCCAGCACTGTGCAAGAAAAGGCTAGGTCTAATACTAATAAGTTTCACATAAAATTATATGTGCACCTGTCCCTTGGACTATGCGTACGCGTTACCACCGCAAAAGTCGCGGCAGCTGATGCGGTAGATACCGCGTTTAGGGTCAGCATCCACTGGAACCGAAGGCTAATAATAATTTGATAAACTGTGATAACCGCCTCCAACACATATGTTATTATTTCGTTGTTACAGCAAATTTGTAATAACTTAACTTTTGTAGCTTAGTCTTAAGCTACAAGCATCTTAATGTTCTATCGGTCATCGAAATATAATGGGACTTGGCATACGTTACGTCATGTTTTGACAATTCCTTAGCTACAGCAAACTTCGCTGTAGAATAGATTGTATCTTGTCTAAGGCGCCTTGTATCGCGTTTAGATCAAATCTGTGTGACACGGTACATATAAACTTTTTGTTGCGAATTTAATAAGGATCACTTTCGTTTTTGACAATATTTGGTATCTATGTATTATAAACCGTCAGAGAGGACACATTTTACGACAGCAGGGGGGAGATGTCAGCTGGAGGGGAGCGCGTTTAGTAATTAGTGAATTTTAAACACCATACGTAGATGTATCATGTCAGACAGGTTTGCAAACTACCTTAGTTTGAATCATTTTCCCTACATTGATTATACAGGTTTTGACTAGCGATTGCTCTGTGACGGATAATAATTTTGAATTGATCTTTATGACACTAGATAGGTAACTTTTAGGACCTCCAGATCCTAAAAAAATATTTAAATGGCTGCCATTTAAAGAGGGGGGGGGGGGAGGGGAGTGAGACCCCCAACAATTTTTTGTCGATAACATTTGATGATATAATAGCTCATTAATTTACGCCAGTCCGAAAATCCGAAATCCGGACATACTGTATACAATTGTTCTACTATATGATGTAGAATAGGTAGCAGTTACGCAGTGGAAGCGAGGCTTTAAGTGCGTCGGCCATTCTTTACAACTAAGCATTCCTTTCACGCGCCTCTGCTAATCTTCTCAGATTTTTAATCATTATTAAGAACGCTGGAATACTAACAATTTATCGTGCTATACCAAAAATGGGCTCATCGAGTCTCCCGAAATCCACGCTGTCTCAAAAAAATAAGCAAAGTCTATCGATTCCAATCAGGATTTATTGTTTCTTAGTAATTTTTTTTTAAATACGATCTGAAATATGGAAATTAATAAAAAACTCAACTCAAAATTAAAGCACTACGAAATCGCGAAATTATCCATTCAGATGTGTGCTGATTTTTGATCTGTGTAGTTCAAGAATCAATTACTAACGTTAGCTTAATTTGTTTCTTTATTGCCAGCTGTAATTTTTATTGGCAAATGTAATCAATTTAACTGTGACATATTTGAAAAGTTACAAGATACTAATCCCAACGTAAGGTTGCGGTCGGCGCGGTTGTACCCTCGCCACGATGCGAAATATCTTATTTGCTTGATACCAGATCCAAATACAATCAGTTTCAATGAATCATTTATTATGTCGGTAATTGTTGAAACTCTTAAAAACCTACTTAGACCTAGATCGGTTAGTAAATAAATAATGAGTCTTCCTATTTGGAGAATAGGAGGCATCTTGAAAAACTTTTACTCCATAAACCACACCTACAACTCACGTATTATAAACTCTTATTGCATTGCATTAGTAATAAGAGAAAAACAAAAGTAATTTCTCTAGGCAATTGTTTATTACAGCTACTGTAAAACAACAAAAATCGGTCTTACTTTTATTAATAAAGGACTTTTTGCAAGCGAAAATTTCGAAAAAACTTGCAAAGAAATAGCTTTAAATTAAAAACTAATATCGTTCTAATATTTTGATTATTTAGTACTCGTATATCTCCAGATTTTTTTTAAATCCCTGAAATATAACTAACTTTCAAACTATAAATCATAATACACGGGCGTTATTAAATACAGAAGTCCTAAATAAATAAAAGGAGACATCATTATTGTTATGGGCGATTTTAGTTACACAATAACGTTTTTCAAAGTCCCTTAACACGCCAACAGTAAGAATGGATATGAATAAGTGAGCAGCTCGAGCATTTTATGAGCGTAAGCGGCTTAACTTATTTATTATGACTTGCATGTTTAAAATTACACACAAACTTAGCTGTCAGTTGTCAAAGGTAACGTTAAATAGGCAGTTAAGTTTCAGCATTGAAATTACTGCTGAAGTAAATCTCACTGTTACTGTTCTCGGGCCGTCGTAAAATAACTAGGGTTTAACGTTTATATTGTTAAAAATAGAAGTGTCTGGGTTTTGAAGATAACTGGCGGTTTTAGGAGCAACATAAAACGTGTTTGGCAGCCATGTTTTATGCCTTTTTTCACCTTTTTTAGGGTTCCGTAGTCCGACAAGGAACCCTTATAAGATCGTTCAGTCCGTCCGTCCTAGACTGTCACAGCAGAATATCTTCTACGTTTATGGACTGATTTGCATGAAACTTGGTTCGAGGATACTTCACATATAGATCTCATTTTCATTTTTAAATACAATACATTACAATTACCCCTTTTTGAGTGCACCCCCTTGTGTGGGGTATCGTTGAAAAGGACTATGAAAATAAGGGTATCGTTGAAAAGGACTATGAAAGATAGGGTTTCCATACAACACTTTTTTATCAGCTATACAATTTGCGAGCCCGCCAAAGTCGTTTACACGGTGTCCCCCTGTAATTTCTAAAGTCTTGGACCTATAAACTTAAAATCACTAACGTAAAGAAACAGGCGCGGAAACTCTTATTTAAAATTGTTTGGGGTATCGTGTGATAAATACTTTTGAAATTATAAATAAAATAAAAATATATACTTTTTTGCCTATACTAATGTTTTAAGTTATGGTACGGAACCCTTCGCGCGCGAGTCCGACTTGCACTTAGCCGGTTTTTTCGTTTAATAGGCAGACATTTGGCCGCAATCTCACGCTATGATAAGTGACGATGCAGCCGAGGATGGGTCATTTTATAACTACCCCTTTAATGCCTATTATCTGGATCTTAAATTACTTTTAATATGTGACACTTTAGGGGTCGAAGCAGTTGTTCTAACTGCTTGCACGCCAAAATGACACAATTTTTTACACTGAAACAAATAGGCATTTTAAAAACTTAATTAGCCGATGCGAGCATGTCAATTTTTTAATTCTAACCTTTCTACCTCCATTAGTAAACAATGTAACTATCTAGAGAGCTGAAAAAAGTAGTCTTACGTTTCTCCTGTTTCAGAGTACCGCCCCTTTAACGTTGAAACAGAGAAATATAGGAAAGTTTTACTTCACCTCATTTAAAATGAGACGGTCTGAACAGGATGGCGTAAAACTGTAAGAAGAATGAGTAAAAGCTTCTTATTAAGGGCTTGAAAGGGTGTCATCACACGCGAACCATTTCATAGAATTGTTGATACATACTCATCCATATTAATATTATAAATGCGAAAGTGTGTCTGTCTGTCTGTTACCCCTTGACGCTTAACCGATTGAGATGAAATTTGGTATGGAGATAGTTAGAGACCCTGGAAAGTACATTTTGTCGCGATATTAAAACATTAAGGGAGTGAAATGGGGGAGGAAAGTTAAGGACCACTTGTGCAAGTCCGGATTAGCTAGTCCAAGATTGTTCAGGGCCTATTATCTGAGTTAAAAGTTCCATTGCGCAAGTCCAGATGAGCTAATCCGAAAGGTAAACTTGCGCCAGTCTGGATTAACTTGTCCGGACTAGCGCAAGGGCCATAAGGTGTGCAAGTATAATTGGAAAATCCGACATCAAGCCGTGTGCAGGCTGGGGAAACCGCTAGTTTACTATAACAATTTAAGTAATCAAACATGTAAAACGGGGAAGGACAGCACATTTTAGAGATGGGAAAAATAAAATACAATTATTTTGCTTTAAATTTCCGCTAAGAGACGCTAGCGCAGGCACCAAAACCACACCAACCGCAACCGCGTTGAGTACCAGTTCAGGCAAATGCAGAATGCACCGCCCTCAATACGCATGCACTACAGCTAATGCAGTTGTTAGTTACCAACACCAACGTGCAAAAAACCTCGGCGCGACCACTCCACGCGGCATCCTCAGGAGATGTTGTCGCCTCGGCTGAGCACAGACGAATAAAATGAGTCGCTGGCGAACAGGTCTATTAATTACATTTTAGAGATTTTGATTTTGAAAACCAAAATCAGCCCCATATGGACAGAACAGGGATTTTTGACAAAATACGAGAAATAGTCGTTAACATTTGGCTTTCACATTTACGATGTAAGAACTACTTATTCTAAGTGGTGTTATTTTTGAATGCCTGCAATATAACATATTTCAATACAAAAGAATTTACTTCAATCCATTCCATTCGTAATTTAACTGCACCGCACGCAATAAAACTAACATTCCACATTCTCTGCATCTCCAAGTCCGACAAATCTTCTCGTACAGTCAGGTTCAAAATGTTTTAGTATAAAAGTAATTCTTATTAATAAAAACTTTTGTCTTTTTTATGTTATTTTGTATGGGAAGGTTTGCTTTTGAATCTAGACTAAACCAGACTTGGCGTACACAGAGTTCACGGGTGGAGCGAGATCACCCAGAAGGTCTGTTGGCACTCCCACTCACTGACGGAACACAGCAAACCTAATCGTTCAGCCGCCATCACAAACTAAAGTTTTGTCTGAAATTGTTATCTCTTTATTTTGGAGCATCGCAAAAATAATCTAGAGCACCTAGGCAAATAGAGTATCAAAATAGAGATCATAACGTTCGTGAACTTATCACGGTATCAACATTTGCCAAAATTGCGCTGACTGTACAAGAGAAAGTATTAAATCACGAAATTAAAATGTAACCTTTTGTCAGAGAATCCCATTTGATCTCTAAGGTTTTATTGGGTCCATTTATTAGGGATAAATTGTCAGTTGTGAGGCGCGTGGGATGGAAGCCATTATTGAGTGATGTCTAGATTAAATCGCTTTTTTAAAAGGCTTCGGCTGGCATGCTTTTTATCTTCCTATTAAATTTAATTGTGTTTTCATGGACAACAGTAATGTCAGTTTTTCAGTCGCTTTGCAATATTTTGTGCAGAAAGATGTATTTTTTTCGTAAAAGCCAATTGTGTGCAACACAATGAGGGCTTAACGTATGCACTATTTTACTACGATGACTGTACTTTACCCTGGAACGATAAATAAGCAAAGCTGTATTAATTCTTTAAGAGAAATTGTCATGATAGCCAATAACTATGACTGCCATTTAAATAAATACATATTGTAAACGAGTGGCATAAATAAAAAACGCACAATAGCTTAAGCACACAGATTTAATCGCCGAATCACACACTTACAAAGAATAATGATTATAGTTACTCAAACTGGCAGAGTTTCAGCTTACTCAGTGGCTGCTGTGTACAAGTCTGCTAGATTGAGCTGTCCGTCGTTTATAAAGGCTTTCCCCCTCCAGTATAGGCACATTGGCGGTGGGGAAGGGTGGCAAGCGGTGGCTTGGTGTTGGCTGGCTGTGCGGTGGCTATGGCTGGCTTTGGCTGGGCTGGCTGGGCTGGCTTTGGCTATGATTGGCCGAGCCTTGGCGTAACAATATAGTTAATTTGAAACTCGGCAAGAGCATAAATATGATACAATTTCAATGGAAATCTGATACTAACTAAGTCAGTTGAAGGAATGGTCTGGAAAATCTGGACCAAGCACTTTCTTTCAGCTTTACCTACACAAAGGAGAATGGTACGGTAGGCTCATGTTAGATATAGTAGGCGCGAAGGCCAATGATATTCCCACAGAAAATCTGGAATGGAGTGGTGGAATAGAATTTAAAAAAAGTAATTTTCCGGTGTTTTCTTGAATGTGTTACACGTCTATATTTTTCATAAAATATTTTTTTTTAATTGAGAGAAACAGAGGGAATGAACTTAGGTTTAGACTTAGAGAGAGCCCTCTATTGGATAATTTAAAGTTGATTTGTTAACAGATACATATTATTAGCAATAACCGCATTTGGATTTGAATTAGGCGTCATATAAATATTAACATATGTAATAAGGGCTGTTTTTGTGGTTCGAATGTGTGACCTGGCGTGCTTCCGACTGTACTTATTGTATGCTGTTAACGTTTAACCTCACAACTTTATACAAAATGTTATGTTAAGGAAACCTAGTATTGGCCTACTAAATTAGCAGTACTCATAAAATAGCATAATTCATTGTAGCTGTTGGTTTCTTAAATAAATAAATAAATAAAATAAATAAACTTTTGAATGCAGTAACATTTTCTCCCCGTATAATTAACATTATCACCTTTTTTCATATTTGGCATTTCGTCCTTTCGGTGGTATAATCTTACTTACTTACCAGTTGTGATTGTGACTCTTTGTACTTGTTTACGAGCAGTCAGAAACGGGTAACATTTGTTATTAAAACATTTTAGAATTTAGAGCCGATTTCAAACACGAGTGAGTAAAATAGAAAACAATACAACATACCGGACCTTCTGTTTATTTACGTGTTAACAACTTATTTGTATGTATTGATACCTCAATCGGCGCAACTCGTAAATCCACAAACTGTGGCGGTTCGCAATCTCACAATAAATTGAATATCGCCCCGTGTGGAAGTCCCGTATCTTGTTATTATCTGTTATTTATTTGCACCAAATGAGTTTTACGGAAAATCTATGAAACCCTGGCTGCCAAACTAGTATAAACTGTGTTATGGAAGCCAGTGTCTTCCCAAAATGTTTGATAAATTGATTAGTACAACATAAATTACCTAACAAAATATTACAGTTATCTACGAGTTATCATGATTTGGTAACATATCGGCTCGAAAATTGATTTTAAAAGAAGTTTACTTAGTTAAAACAATAAAAATTAATAAGCAAGTAACATCGCATTGCATTCATTAATGTGCTCGTGTGAGTGTGTGTGATATAAAAACATTATGGGGGTGAAATGGGGGATGAAAGTTTATATGGAAAATCCAACTCTTGCGGGCGAAGTCGCGCGGAACCACTAGTTTAAAATAAATTTTGACACTCGAAATCGAGACAAGACGGAAGCCTGTCAGGATCACTAAGTATGTAAATGTAATATCAATGGTAATAACTACATAAAAGAAAATGAAATATGATTGTCAGCAATAATAAGAGTGACTCATATTTTTTGTATGTTTGTCCTCTATGCGTTACAAAATTTGAGTTACATTGATGTGATGAAACTTTGATAGAGTTCTCTGAACGCCTGCGAGGGTTCCTTGCTCTAAAAAGCTATCACAGTCAGCCTATTAGATCCCACTGCTGGGAAAAGGCCTCACCTCAACTATGAGGAGGAACGAGCCATACCCCACCACGCGGGCTCAGTGCGGATTGGTGGAGGGGTGTCTGTAAGGCAAGTGACAAACCTTACTGTCAGATGTTATCAAGCCGCCCTAGGGCCTCTGACTAGGCTTGACGGCTAATACCAACAGATATTAGCCGCTATACTTACGTGGTATTGCAATGCATGCTAGGTGCAACTAGAAATTAATAAAGTATCAGATCAAATGGTTGGTTTAAGATGGACACAATTTATTTATTTATTTAAGGAAACAAACAGCTCTTATATTACTTAAGTATACTAAAAAAATGTTGTTAATCACACATTAGAACCACGAAAACAGCCTCCGCAACGAAGGGAACAGAGGCGATCTCAAGGTCAGCAAGTACTCGCATTAATAGGATAACCCTGGTTTGGAAGTTTTTTTAATTGTATCATCAGCTGATCAGCTGAACATCACTACGACTAGCAAATAGCCAATTTATACATATCCGTGCACTGCAGCGGTCGTTACGCTGACAAACAACAATTTTCTTAATTGAAATATTCAAGCTAAGCGTAAATGTCAATGCCACGGCGATTTTAATAATGCCCTATGATTTACGGTTATTGGTCATCTTGAATGAACATGGTTGGTAAAACCAGCAATAAAGATATACTCGATGATATTAACTGTAATGTTAAAGTGACTCTGATCGCTGAAAATGTTTCAAAGATTTATTTTTCCTTGATTTATACTTTCCATTCAAATTATGTTGACTTTTTAAAATTAATAAGCTCATATTTTACCGCAGTCTCACCTGATTTTAGGCAATAATGCGGCCGAGGATGGACCATTACTGCCTACAAACAAAGAAATCCAATAAAAATATATACAAATAAACAGAGACATGTAAACTTAATTATATGTATACCTACACATTTGAGTCAGAAGTGAAGTACGTAAGACTGTAATTTTTAAAAATGGAAAGAAAGTCTAAACCATGGTAATTTTGGTTTAGACTTTCTTTCAATTTTTAAAAATTACAGTCTTACGTACTTCACTTCTAATACCACTTCCACCAGGAACCACACATTAGGTCACTCTTCGAACGCAAGTATATTAGTCTTCATTTTCTGTGGTACATTTTACTTTTAGTCACGTCGTCTTTAGCCACTTTAGGTTGTGCTCGAAACTCGTTAAATGCAGATGTGGAATATTCAATGGAAACTATCCTCGCCCGTAAACTCTATTGACAGTTTTAATAGACCATACGCTGCGTTGACGCACCTCTCGCGGTTGCAATTCTAAATAGCCGTTTAGGTGCAGTTTCAGACTGTATTTCTGTGCGGATTGATATAAATGTACGTTTGCACTATATAGGATTTGACAATGCTGAAAGCAGGCAATAATCGAAATATATAAAAATGAAAACTGACTTAATGACTAATCAACGCACAAACCTAATTTCTAGGATAAGAAACTTTAAATATTAGCACTATGATTCTTTTAATAGAAAAGGTGAGCACTAAGAAAGGAAAATTCTCTCCTTACGGGGGTAAAAAATAGGGGGTGAGTTTGTATGAAACTTCGTCAGTTTTGAAACTACATGGATAAAAGTTGGTATTTTGGTATTTGGTTAGAAATAAGAATGTTGTACGTACCTATACCTATTTTCGGATTTTTAACTTTAAAGTTGAAAATTGTACCACTATAGGGATAAAAAGGGAGTGGTAGTTTGTATGATAAATGCGACATTTGCGCAGACAAAGTCGCGGGAAACCGTTATTATTTAATATCCTGGCAATTAGGCTACATATTCATAATTTTCTTACTAAAATAGAAAAGTATTCAAAATCTGCGTCAAAACCGCTGTAGTCAAGAGTACCTATGTAGTTTGTAATAATTTGTTAGTGTGCCAACAATAAGACAGATATAAGAATTACCTATACACAAAATAAAAGGCAAAATCAATGTAAGACGTCATCATAGTAAGTAGTTAAATTTAAAGTAACCTGGAAAAAGCTGGAAGAGATTCCAGCAATAGCGTTGCTAGCATCGAACGTGCAATAGTTATGCCAAATCAACTATTGAGTATTCTGTAGTCATACATAAAGTCGTTTAGGTACGAGTAAGCTGCCCATTCATGCAAGCTACTGAACATATTTTACGACAAACCGTGAAGCCTTGGGAATCTTTATTGCAAATACTAAAAGAAAGTATTTGATTTTAAGTTGAGTGAATGAATAGAGTTCGTCCTGCAATTTCCCCTCACAATTGGCAAGTTTGCTTCATCAATATTATAATTATACTGCTTAAAATATCCAGTGTAATCGCCAACGAAATGTAAAAATATGTATGCTAACTGACATGTTGTTTCGATGACTTACGTCAGTATCATCATCATAAATTTTGAAAGCGCTAGCGATCTTGACTGTAGAATAGTTTGCATCTTGTCTAGGGTCACCCCGTCGTTCCCGGGCCGAGCCAATTTGAATTTCATGATTGTGATCTGCGAGTGTGTTAGCTGGCAATTAATCGCCTTCGGTCGGCGACGCCCCTACATTATTTAAAGTAAAAGTCAAACTGGTACTAATCCGCGACACGCCTTTTCTGTGGCAGAGACGAAAAGGTAGCCTTTCCTAGATTAGCCCGTAGGTATGCAAAGCGATTGCGAGATTTCATGACCTTAAGCCAGAGTTTTAAATACCGCTATTTAATGATAGCGTTATTAATAATAATAATAATATATTTTTTATTTCAGATAACTATTGTGATCCATATGTGGGCTAGTAGCATAAGGGCATTAATATAGGGTTAGTAAAAAACAAACATGTTTGGGGAGAGAATAAATCAACTCATTATAACACAATTTTACGGATTACTTCGCGATTTATTTACATTTTATTTAAAACCTGACGTTACTTTCGAACACTTTAACGCGTTCGTGGTCACAGGAAGACTAAGGTATTATTTGTCAATTACAAAGTTTTGAAAAATTAAACTACCGTCACTCATTAATATTAATTTACGTTCCTATTTACGCAGAAAGAGATAACCGTGTCTTGAGATCTTGCACTGCGAGGTGTTGTTTTGGTTTTTGCTAGAATAGGATCCCATGCCGTTGGAACTTTCCAACCATCTTCTCTATTGAAAATTATCTATTAGAAAACATCCAATTTTCATCCAAAGCGTTGCGTCACAGAATAATTACTAGTACTGCTTGCGTTCTCTTATAGCGTTACACTCGAGAAAACGATTTTAAAAAGTCTACTTTATTCATCAATTTCAATATCGGTGACACCAAAAAGTGTTATACATACACGGAATAATGATATTTGAACGTTTTATACTAGAGGGGATTCATCAGGATTATACGGTGCGACGTTGCGAAACCGTAGGTACCTACTTGACGGCTCGTGTCATCGTCTAGGTAAAAAAGTAACTTGGGTACACTATTTGTTATAATTTTTACTTTAAGCGTACCGTTTTTTTGTTTAATTTATATGATTCGATAGTCCATAACGTAATTCGCATTTACAGAGACTCGAGTTTGAACATACCATATCGTGGCGATTAGGAAAATCATTCCTATTTACTTGGTACTTACGCATGCAAGACTATGTAGGTAGTTCGTAGCTGCGTACGAGTTTACGGCTTGACATTATTAAACAATAATGCCGAAACGATCTGCAGTAAACTTTGGTGATAAATCAATGATTTACAATGGCGAGTGCTCTATAGAGTTTAGAGCTAATAAAACTATTGTTGCATAAGTGGCTAATAAGGTCTTTGGTTCAGTTGAAAATGAGAAGAAAGTAGGATGGTGAATAGTCTGTTAGCCCCAATACGTCAGATTTCTACTCTTTGTCAGTTCATACCCGTCTTCGCTACATTTTGAGGCTTTGAAAGTCCGATCCTTAGTAACATGAAATCGGATATTAAAATTGGATTTTGCTTAAGGGGGTACGACCGCTCATCGAATTCAACGCTGCGGCATCTTATGCAGTTGTGAGTAATAGTAGATTTTGCAACCAAAATTGGTAGTTAGTCAGATGTGCTTGCCACTGTACATTACTTTTAACTTAGTGTAGTTATAGCATGCTTGGTTATGAACAAGAGTTTCTTTCGTTACGAAGGCAGCACCCGAAGACAAGATGCAATCTATTCTAAGGCGAAGTTTGCTATCGCTAACAGAATGTATGAAACTGACAACCATCGACAGCGTGCGACTTTTACATACATATTTTGACATTGCTTAGGAGATAGCGAAGTTCGCCGTAGAAATGTTACATCTTGTCTAAGGGCCCAAAAACGTCCGTAATTTTTTATTGAAAATTTTCCTTAGCAGCCTTCTCTATCTACGTTAGTGAAGACAAAAGAAATACAATTTATGAACAAAGGATTAAGATTTACAGTCACAAACAAATAAATAAGATACTTAGTGGCGAACCGAGTCAATCATTATTGATTGAAACCAATTTGAGGTCTAAGCAATAGTTTCGCTATAACCTCGAGAACTGCAATCCATTCGTTCTGAAATTAACATCTTTACACACAGACCTTATTATGTTTAAACACTGAATGCCTTATATTATGATTTATAGGGTACTCTCTCTGCAGTGTGCTGTCGAAGCTTTCAAATCAATCCGTTCTAGCTGTAGTCACTTCTCGTTTAGTTAGATCTTGTGTTTCTCGCGGTAGATAAGGGAGTGTATATTGATAACGTAATAACATTGAATTTTTTATAGAATAACTTAGAGCTCGTTAACACGAGAGCGATTCGTGATTTTTGATGATTCGTCGTTTTTCACGATGCGTTCTTTTTTTGACGGCGGCAATGCTTTTTGAATGCCCATGTTCACACGGATCACGAATCGTGAAAAATTACGATACGTCTTAAATCTAGTAGTACAATGTTTTTAAAAATCACGAATCGTCAAAATACACGGATTTTTGACCAAATTCAATTAGGATATTTTGACGAATCGTGAAAAAACCAAAGACATTATACTTACTACCTAGACTGTGCACTGAGACTCAAGAACCGGTCCGAGCGAGAGGGCTCTCAACGGTAGTGTGTCCCTTTCCAATGAGGTGACCATGCATGACCAACAAACAAGGGACAAATTGCTTGTTAAAAACGATTGTGTTTGTATCCTAATATATTGAGGCTACCTAACTACGCTACCTACACCTAGCATATTTAAGTAGAAAATAAAATATACATGTACATAGTGTGTAGGTACACGTGAGTTAATAAGAGTTGAAAGTACTTTTTGTATAATAATTATTATCTGAACTACCGTTAAATTGACAAGAACCTAATAAAACTTTCAGTCCATATAGTACAATTCTTGTATATTTATTTATTGAATTGAAATTGAATTGACAAACATTTATTTCAGAAAAATTTAATTGCATTTATATACAGTCGATCACGTGTATTATTCACATACACAACGTGATCTTAACACGAAAAAATTTATGGAAATTAGTTCAGTAGAAAGATGTGGAAAAAGCGTCACAAGATTTGAATCACTAAGATTATCTATTAGGTTTAATACATGCATGCTCACGTACGTTAGCTAAAAGGTAGATTTTCAACTAATAAGAGATACGAAAAAACATCTTTGATCAACAAAATTCATGGTTACCCTAACGAATATAATTGTTGTTTTTACTTATTCGTGGAAAGAAAAGCGGCTACCAGGTTAAGAAGACTCATTGTTGCACCCTCCTGACAGACAAAATAATAAATAAAATTCACGATTTTACTTGAAAAGCATACCGGTTAATATGAAAATTTACAAAGTCGTAAGTCAAAGCGCGAGTTTCAAAACAACGCTCAGTGCAAGCAAGCCACCATTTGACATTTAGTATTACCAGGCCAAAACATTTAAAAACTACTTTATCAGTATCAGTATTAGTATTAATGAAATATTTTTAAAATATAACGATTTGATTATTAATTAACACGTACAGTATAAATTATAAATACATTTCGAAGTTAATGAGTTTGGTAAATCATAAAAAATATAGTTAAAAAAGAATCTACCATTTCTACCAAAGCCAATGATTAATTAGGCTGGCAATACGTTAGACAAGGACACACTACCAGCGGAAGCTATCTCGCCAGGACCGTTTTGGGCCGGCTACCGCTTATAAGGAAATAGTTACCCTAGAAGTATAGTCATAGATTTCATTTTACTTAAACAACATTTTTTTGGTGCACAGTCTAGGTAGTAAGTACAATGTCTTTGGAAAAAACACAATTACGTATGCAATGTGAACGTCCATCCGTCATGACGTATATCCTGTATTTTGACAAAGCGTCAATGACGGATCCCGTGTGAATGAGCCCCTAGTTGTAGTCAAAGACAGGTTCCATGAAGTTATACAGTTCTGCTTATGTTATTTTATAATATATTATTAATAAACAAAAATTAGTGATGATATCGCCGAGTTCAGTGGCTTTCATGTTCTTTCCTCTTGAAACTTAAGGTTAAACTATACTCGTAGTGGTAAAGATGTCGTAACGCGGTTTTTAATTTGTACGAAGATCTTTTTACTGGGTCGATGATAATAGAATAGCAAGTGTTCTGGTAATTTTATATAACATAATTAATTAATATTATAAATAATTTTATTTAACCTTTGGGTGAGTTCCAGATTAAGACATAAACACCAATAAACAAAATCTAGTCGGAACTTAACTTACACAGAGTATACACAGCCTTATAGAAAGTTCAGGGTCGCCTGCGCCTGTCAGACACATCCGTCCACAAATCACTGGCTAATTGATCCACAGTAAGTACTTGCTTCATGCGATTGTCACCTCCAGACTGAACTTGTCTGGGGCGAGTCCCGAGCTTACAACTCACTTTCTTGTAATCTCTGCGTAAATATCTGACTGAGACCGGTGGACACAGTGTGAAATTACATAGCTTTTAGAAAGAAAAGATTTTAGGTTTTGTTTCGTGAATTTTTGTGGTGAAACAATTCTCTGTAATTTATTTTGCAAAAAATTATATTTATGAAGAATTTGATTAAAGATTAGAAATCTTAATTAAAGGAAAATACTTTAAATAATGACCAAAAACTGTTTATGTTGTCCAAATTGCTTTAAGTGTTTTATATTTAACTCTTAAACGAAACTGCCTCACGGTTTTCACATTACGTGGGACCCTTAAGCCTCCATCTTTACTTAGTCTTTACTTCTAACAACAAGCTAGAAATGTTAGGCCTAAGTCCCTATTAACAGTTAGATAGCTCATTACTTTCAATCACTCCGAGGGTGGTGTCACCGTAATTTTTGTTCCAGGGTCATCAGAGAGAAGCAGAGATGTTTATTAGCGACTTTCACGAATTATGTCTTCATAGCTGTAATTCCATCAGCTTAATGGGAGTATTGAGACACGTCGCGATTCGTATGACGCTGCCCATCCGGTTCCAGTTGGGAATATATTGTAACGGCATTCTCCCTTTGTGTAATTTATGTTTTCAATCATGTTGTAATCGTAGTTGAGACATCATCGTTGCTCCAACATTAAGGTAAGTCTCCTGGAATGCCGAAACATAACTGTAAGCACACCTTTTGGCAATCTCTTGGTTCTCCAGACCATACTTTTAATCTCACTACTTTTTGTAAATTAATTAATTGTAAAGCTGCGCCTAGCTAGTCTACCACCGAACTCGATGTCTTTCATACTGGCGTCCATTGCTTTTCCGCAGGCCTACCGCTTAACTCTACCGGCTTTTAAACTGATGATATTATACAAATGAAATTACTTAATGAATTTTTGAAAATATTTGCTTAAGCAAATATTTCGATAATTAGATTAGACAAGATATCCTAATTTGCGTGTGAGTACTTAGGCTTTAATGGTAAAGTCTCTGTTATTAAGGTTATTTTATTTCCCTTGATTCTCAATACTATGAATATCATCATGTACCCGAGAATCAGAGGAAAATAAAAATTTTGACATCTCTACCATTTGATATAGTATTTTGACTGTACTTTTAGGTACAGGAATTAGGGACCAGGTGTGTACTATCTGAATAAGGTTGTAAAAAAGACTGCTTATAAGGGTTCAAAGGATGGTCGGCTGTTACGTGCGATAGATGTTCAAGTTGATGTTTGAGAGATACTCGTACTTAAGTTACCACGATGGGTAGTGCTAATGCTAAGCTAACCGTGGTCTTGTACCCAAGCATAGTATTACCTATAATTTTTGAGGTGTCTGTCCGTCACTTGGACACGGTCATGTCTAGGCAAGCGTGGGCTGAAGTTTTACGATTGACATCGACGATAGGGTGACAAGGTAAAAGCAATAGTCTGTTTAACACGTTGACGTACATTTTGGCCAGCACATCAAAATATACCTACATTTTTATAGATAAATCTCTTATTTCGTTATATCTGTCCTCTCTTTACAGGAGAAAGGCTTATCAGAATTGCTATGTGAAATTATCCACAACTCTCAGTCATCATAGTTGCCCTACCCTTGCAACATGGATCTTGGATAATGTAAGACCAAAATGAAACAGGATACCTGCCGGTGCCTACCAAACTGTTTGTTTATGCCCTATCAATCTGAACTACATCTGAGGAAGCGAATACTGGTGTCTAAGAAAAGCTTGTTGCCCTTTCGAAATCGGTTGATTTGAGCACAATGCTAGTTGCTACTTCTTATTTATAGACTTAAGAAAGCTTCTACCTAAAATTATGAACTTTGTAGCAAATCAACCGATTCTGGATGTCTGAAAGCAATAGTTTTGAATGTTATGACCATAGAAGAAAACGATGAATTGAAGTCTCAAAATACAGTCTTGCATTGTCTTATTTATTATTTTTTTGTTTGATTGTCAGTCAAACAAAAAAAAAATGATTTGCTAAACCAGGAATTGACACTAATAAGTAGTACCTACCTATGGCGGGCAACAGAGGAGGATTTACCAAGCTAATAGTATACTTTCTGTATTCTTCTATCTTAATTGCTGTTCGCTATTAATACTAGTATTTTCCCTTAAAAATCGCATCTACTAATTAAGGATAAGCCAATAACCACTGATTTCGTGGACTTGATATTAGTAATAACTCAGCAGGTAAACTTCCATTTCTAATATTTTGTGGTGATAATCGGCGATAGACCGGTAAGTCGGACGCTTCCACAGATATCTTCTATCCTTATGATATGTACGGTATTCTCACTGCACGCTCTTGTCTGCAAAAGACAAAATAGAACAGCTATTACAATCTTTGTTTTCTATATTTCATAGACTACTGCATTCATTTATACTTTTGGGATTCATTAAATTATGTTTCTTATCTAACAGTTTGCTCCACTAAAATTTTACCTCGTTGTAAAATTTGTAATTACATGTTAGTTCCTTTGTCTTTATATAACAAAAGTAGGTGGATTAGTGCCTTGAGCTGAGATCCTCTCATTTTAATCGTATCATTATATGTTCTTTCTGGCAGCCTCAACCTACTCGTATATGCTTACTTAAGCAACCCACAAGCTATTTAAATGTAACTGGCTGATTCTTAAGCGCTGTGTCCCCATTTACCTTACTTTTCCTTGTCGTAAAAAGCTTTGACTATATTTTTCCCGGAGTTTTCTTGATTTAAGTAGGTATTGCGAGGAAATGTTGAGACGAAGTGTCGCGTTCTCAGGAATCAGAAAAATAAGAAATCTCGCTGTTTGTTTAAATGTATGTCTCAGAAATAGCATTTGTCTCGCATCATTGTAGGAAAAGTGCTTGTTCGAGAAAATACGAAAAAGCAAGAATTACATACATAAGCATTGAAATTGAATTTCGTAACGCCAATTAGAATACATTTTTTTAATAAATTAGGTACACATCAAGTAATTTCTCGAACTCAGATGTTGGTCTACATTTTTATAACTGCATAAGCGACATTGATCTTTTGATCGATGAGAACTTGAACAGATTTTTTCTACTCTTACTCACACAGTATGCGATTAATGAAATATAAGTATTTGTTAAGTACAGTTGATTTTCTTGGTGATAACTTGGCAAAGTGGAGTGTATAGAAAATATGTGCAAACTCTGATTCGAGCCCACAATTAGTGGCGATGCAAGTATTTAGCGCCTATCCCACTTGCATGTGAGATGCTATTGACACAGCGATCACAATGGATGTACAGTCGCCTGCACAGACTGTACATTTTTGTTGCAAAATGGCCTTTATTACAACTGCATAAGATGCAGCTGTGTATAGTTTAATGTTGTCGGTACCTGACGAATGCTCGCCCACGCGGTGACTAATGATAATTAATTTGTAAATGTACGCGATACCGCAAATGCTGAACGCTCGTCAATGTATGTTTGCTGGTTGATGATCGCTGCGTTTTGTGTCCAGCTATGTATTCACATCCAGTTGTATATCGTTTACTGCCTCGTTGGTCTAGTGGTCAGCACGCTGGGTACTATCCACGAGGTCCCGGGTTCGAATCCAGGGTCGGGCCGAGAGTGTTTGGGTTTTTCTGTCTTGAAATTACTCAGACACAGCTCCGGAGTCAGGAAGTTGGTGGTGTTAACACCCGTGCCTCGGAAAGCACGTTAAGCCGTTGGTCCTGCGCCTGATCTCTCTACGGTCATGTCGGACTGCCGTCTCACCGAATTATGAGAGTGAAGGAACAGAGAGTGCACCTGTGTATTGCGCACACACTTGTGCACTATAATATGTCCTGCGCAGTTGGCTAATCTCTGTTGAGATAGGCCGCCGTAGTCGAAATCGGCTAGGAGGACATCATCATCATCATCATCATCATATCGTTTATCATATGGGACATATAGCATAGAGAGAGAGAGAAACTACATTATTGTTACCCAAATAACGTTTTCAACTTTCAAAAATTGTTCTCTTGTAAATCTGTCCTTGAACTTTCAATAGTCGTGGTTTGTATTTTTCTAAAATAAAGTTGAACTGCAATGTCTTTTTTTGTTAGGGTTCCGTAGTCCTGATAAGGAACCCTTGTAGTTTCGTCATGTTCGTCTATCTGTCTGTCTGTCTGTCCGTGGTTCTAGCAAGAGGCCGTTAGTACTAAAAAGCTGTTATTTTATTGTATGTATGTATATTGTATACCAACCCCAAGCTTTTTGTACCAAATTAGATAATTTTGTACCACTTGGCCGGTTTTTTTTGTGTGCTTTGGTATCTAATAATGGCTGAAAATAAAACAGTAAGTTAGTTTTCACATTAATAATAAGATTGCGAGAAATGAGTTTTTTTATGAAAAAAAAACGCGTGACTAAAAATCTTAATAAGATGTCAAAAAGATAGATGCTTTATCTATTTCATAGAAGACTGCTGTTTGGAATAATTTTGCGAGACTTCAAACAGATTATAATCTTTTGATAGGACATCTCCTTTTTTGACCTTGCGTAAAAGTAAAATATCTTTTGAACTTATAAATCACGTTTCGCATTAAAAGCAAGTTATTTCGTAAGCCAGTAACAACAAAAATGAAATTTAATTTAAGCTCAGTCCTAAACTAATTTCTTTGATAAATTGTAAAACAAGTTCGTTAATTACTGAAGCCAAAGTTTGTAGCCAGTGGTTGAAAAGCATGAAATAAATTTTCTTCAAAACAAGCGTATATTTTTTACGGTATCTGAGGCTGAAAGGAAACGTTTTTCTTTAAATTGTTGTTTTTAAATAATAAGCTTTATATATATAACTTTACAATCTAAATATATTATTGCACTAGAAAAAATGACCACCAGAGGCGGGAATCGAATCCGCGTTCCTCGCATACCGGGCGATTGCCTAACCTCTCGGCCACCCTGGCATTGACAGAGCCTGTCGAAATTTTCAAGTGCTTCTTAACGCTGTTATGCCGCGTTTTTCTTTATATTTTTATTTGTATTTACATAAAATAATAATGCATTAATAATGGGTCCAAATTGTAATATTCTTGACAGACAGTCAGGTTACCCAGTTAAACTACCAAAACTGCTTCCATTACGTCAGGGAATAAAGCCCCAAGATCAAAATGGGGTAGTCTGACATGCGGCCGTGTAAAACTGTTTTTTTTTTGTTTGGATTATAGTAAACTAGTGGTTCCCCGCGACTTCACCCGCAAAAGTTGGATTTTCCATATAAACTTTCATACCCCATTTCACCCCCTTAATGTTTTTATATCGCGACTAAATGTAGCCTATGTCCTTTCCAATGTCTCGAACTGTCTCCATACCAAATTTCATCTCAATCGGTTCAGTGGTTTAAGCGTCAAGAGCTAACAGACAGACAGACAGACACACTTTCGCATTTATAATATTAGTATGGATAGCGAAATGACACGTGTTTTTTTCACGAATTACACTTTTCGATCTATTCCTTACTGATACTAAAAACCAATAGTACTAATGGTCCTACCGGATGACACAGTCGATTAATTTTTGTGAGCGAAATTCAATGTGATTTCGTAAAAACTTGCAAAATAATTGCTTAAGTTATAAAAATAATTTTTAGTACCAATGGTATTTGTTTAGTGTCGTTGTTATTTTTTAATTCGACTTATAGCAATTAGAAAAGTGTCTGTTATTGATATTTGTTCCGTGCTAGTTAGATCTGCCGAAATCACTCATTAAAATTAATTTGTTGTAGCAGGAAAAATAATGCGCGAATTTTCCCAGTTGACTCGGCGACGGCGTACCGCGTAGAACAGATTTAAATTGTGATTGATTTGATTAGCAACTGGGTGCAAAGTAGTATTTAAACCTATGCAAGGCAATATTTCTTATTTAAAACTTCTGGTCTACAATTTAGTTGTCTTTGCCGTTCCGAATTACACTTTCACAAAACATTTCTATTACGAACCGTTCAGTTCAAATTTGTTTCAATTGTAACGAATAGCGAGATCAGTGTCGCTTTAATTTCAATTTATTGTCTATGAAATGTCGCTGCGCTAATGGCGATTCGCGTAAATGCAAGTTTGGAATTTATGGCGACTTGTTTATGGTGCGCAGAGACGTGTGACGACTATCTGCGGTCATGGATGTGTTTTGTCTGTGGTCGGGATTGATTTGTTTTTTTTTACAGCGCGTATTCAAAATGTTTTAACGAAATAAATCAAAAAATACTTAGTAACGACGGCGTTGAGATCACTTTAGATTACAATTATTTTGTTGCTGTTGCAATACAGCTCGGGTAGATGTCGCTGCCGTCACGCAATGACGTAAGAAAAAAGAAACTAAGAATTTCGCACGGTTGGATGAACTGCACTGTAGCTCAGTTGGTAAAAGCGTTGGCCCGGTTAGCCAAAGGTCGTGGGTTCAAATCCTACCTGTGTGTGAATTTTTGGTTGTAAAAATATTTAAACTTATATAAATAAGAAAGAACACTGTGAGTGGTAAAAATATTTTAAAAAAACTATTTTAATATTTTTTTAGGTAATTGGTTTATTTAGGCTACGATTTCGTACACACATTTCCGCACGTCAGACTACACCACTTTGACCTTGAGAACGCCTCTAGTCCATATGTAATAAAAGCTGTTTTCGTTGTTCGCAAAGGTGTTTAATTACAAAACACAGTTGCCTCTCTAAAGAGATGTAACTTAAATTAGTGCTCAACTGCTCAGGCATCTAACTCTATATTATTCCCTGTGGTTTTATTTAATAGCTTTATAATGATGTCCTCCTAGCCGATTTTGACTACGGCGGCCTAACTCAACAGAGATTAGCCAACTGCGCAGGACATATTATAGTGCACAAGTGTGTGCGCAATACA
The DNA here is from genome assembly GCA_949316185.1 of Pyrausta nigrata. Lineage (NCBI taxonomy): Eukaryota > Metazoa > Arthropoda > Insecta > Lepidoptera > Crambidae > Pyrausta > Pyrausta nigrata. The sequence goes on from OX438943.1 coordinate 14,791,757, forward strand.
CAGGTGCACTCTCTGTTCCTTCACTCCCATAATTCATTAGAGCTTTATAATAAGCCCACCAACAATGTGATAAGCACGTCTTAATAAATGATTTACCATTGTACAAGAATCATCAAATAACTTTTTTCCCCGGCAAATTATACAAAGCAAAATATCTATATTGAATTAGGTACAGAGCTAACGTGCATGCTGTTATCACAATCATTATCATCATCATTTTGTTTAACTTCTACTTTTCGAATCCTTACATGTCCATTTCCAGTTTGCAAAGCCAGCACTCTATTGCTGAAGTGAGTTACGTTACGTCAAAGAAATAACACAGTATCGATATCACTTAATCGATTGCATCTAATTACACAGTTGTTGTAGTCCGTGATATTACAGTATTATAACATAATTGCAGTATCAGTTGCGCGGGCGCGGAAAATCAATTGACTTCCGTTCGCATCGCCCGCGGTCTATGAAGAAACTATTAATTTGGTGCGGAAAGCTGAATTGGACTGTGAAAGCATTGTTTGTTACGTGCTTTGTTTGGTTGTTTGGTTGTGATTCAACACACAAGTTAATGTTACCTATACCTACGCTTGGATCAACGAGGCCTATAGATATTACATTGCAACTTAAATAATCAAGTCCCTTTGAAAGAAAATTCTTAAGAGGTGGGGCTAGGCCATTGATTAAATCAATGGGCTAGGCGCTTTTTTTCAATACAATTGTAGTCCCCTGTTTCCTCCCTGGATAATGATTAAAAAGGCTTTTTATTACCATATCATCGAGATTTATCACAGCTATGCCTTTCAACCTCAATTTTCAGATGCTCGCCAAAAAATGTACGCAAATAAACACTACAACTATTAGGTACAAAATATTATATCATTTGTCAAGGTCTGGACGAGGAAAAAGATGACTAAGAAATGCTGTTTTGGTGGTTTTGGTCAATTTTAAGAAGCTATTTATTAGTCTGAGCTCATTTGTCCCTTTCTTACTGGGGCGGCCTCCAGAGATTGCACCGAGACAGCAATATTTTATTTAAATACCTCTAAATCACCACGTCTAAAAAACTGACGGTTATATACGTCCAAAGACAGCATAGTTTTGTCTTTATCTGCCCCTAACCCTATAAAACGCACGCGGTATCAACCCGCGCACGCGGCTACAAATCATGTGCAACGCCCCGCCCCGCTGCACCAAGATTAACTGCACCAGGGTTACACGGTTAACTTTTCAGAAAACCTGTGGAAAATAATTTCTAGGGTCAAATGTAATATTTTCAAAACGTTTGTAAGTTTTCCTGCACATTTATGTACTAAGTAAATAACTGGAATACAGTTAACGTATTAGGCTCCTTGCTGATCACCACCGACATCGCCACTGGTGGCTGTCGCGCGCCACGCTTTTTTGATACCGCGCAAACGAAGGTCGGTGGCCGCTACAATTGACACTCATCTGCTAGATCCTTTGGCAGATGTTTTGTCAAAATAGCGAGTGACCGGTACCGGTGGCGTGTCGCGAACACTGAGTCGAGAGTCTTGCTTAACGTGTGCGACGTATTACACAAATAATGTAAACAGCTTGTCGCCAGCTGCCGGTGGCTGTGGTCGGTGGCCCGGAGTCTTACAATATAATGTAGTGTCTGCTCAGCCAATACTAAGTTTGTGCGATGAAAATTAGCATGAACAATGTAAAGAGAAAACTCGAGACAAACAGTTCCGAGCTCTCGAGACGAGCGGTGCAGCGCTGCACTGCCATATTTAATGTGCTAACGAACCTACTCGTAGATGCCTCTATTCATTTTCATGATATTAAAAATAGCATGAATAAGCTTTGGTTCGCCTTGACAGTTGCACTATTTTTAATTCATATATCATCAGTAGAAAGCCGTAGGTAGGTACTCATTAAGCGCGTTGGTTGAAGAAGTTTTATATTTCCTAAATCTTGAGTACTTGGGACTTTATGTATTTTTTATTGAATTTAGCTTTTACCTTTACTTATTCCTTAAGATAATCATGACAGAAATAAGTGAACATGGTTTTATTTTTTTGTAGACTCAATTAACTTCTACTAAGAATAAGCTTTGCGGCTTTTTGTCAACCTTATATGAAAAATCCGTCCTCGTCTTATGCAGCTTCACTCATGTATAACATTTTCTTGCCAAAAACATTAATAAGAGTAATGTTTTTTAAATAAAATAAACACGTTATTTTCCCTAGCATTTCATAAACACATCAATCAAAACATACATAAAGGAACTACTTCATGCCTGTGAAACATCTGTCCTTGTACCATGATACCATGTACACACACTCAATTCTATCAATAGTTGGTTAAATTTCGCCCTTATTCTAAAGGAACTTTTGTAAACTGTCGCAAGCAAAAAGCGATAGCTCAGACAGCTCTCTTGGTACAGTGCAAAGACATCGCCACTCTATTCGAATTTGTCTCCAAAGAAAAATTGTAGGCACCTGCAACCAAACGCATCGGAGGGGTGCTGTAAGGGGTGCCTTTTGAAGTGCGCTCATTTGGTACCTACGAGTCTGAGGGCTGTCGAGTCGTATCATTACATACATGTGTCGGGGTGGAAACTCTTTGTATGGGAAATTTCGGTGTTTCGCACACTGGTTATGAAGACCCCCGCTCGCTTTGGGAGTGTTGAATTTAGACGTCAGAATGACATTGGGATGAAGTCGCTACTTGCAGTTCACTTAAGAAAATTAAGTTGAGGATTGAGTTTTTCGGCACTACTTGATAGGATTCCGTTATCCCTAGTCAACAAGGAACTTTTATAGTTTCGCCATGTCCGTCTGTCTGTCCGTGGCCTCTGTCTGCGGCCTAGAACGGATATCGTTTTTAGTACAAGAAAATTATTTCGGCTATGAAGACTTTTAGTAGCTTACGAGTAACAGCTGATCTACTTAAAAATGTAGCTACAATTTATCCTAGAGAACCAACTAACTTTGTGATTTTTATATAGTTTACGATAGACGGACAACTAGAGAACCCTGGGACCCTGCACCTTGGTCGTGGCCGGATACGCATTTGGATTCTTGATCTATTTCTTTACTATGACCGGTTTTGATGGACTCGCTGTACTTACTTTTTACTTTCTTTAATTCAAAAGCCATACGCAATGGGTAGTTCAAAGTAAGTAATGCGTGAAGTTAGCTATCATTGCGACATCAGTGATTGCCACAGATATTTTGCAAATTGATGAATAATGACGCATGTAAACTCTAGGCACATGCGTTTAAATACTACTTAGATACGCAATTAATCATTTCGAATGCGTAGGCGTATTATTAATGAGTACCTAAGCACGTTGTAATTAATGATATTTCAGCCATCTAAAACCTAGACCGCATACTGAATGGAATTTACTAAGAATTTAAATCACGTATATATTATGTGACGGTGTTTATATTAATCTTGGTCGTTAGGTTAGGAAGAATACTTTTGTGATGGATAAGTATCATGTTATAAAAGTACTTATGTTGTACTAGTAACAAATTGTTCTAGTTTTAATGCTTAACAACGTTTTAATGATTGTTAATGATACAAGTTTATGGTAAGATTACCAATCACTTATTATAGACGTATTGCTGGGGTGCGTAAAAGGAGGGAAGCTTTCGACCCTCTTTAGCTGGTATACCTACATTCAGCAGCATGTCACGGTATACAGCTGAACTACGAAAAAAGCGTTTACTACGTAGATAATAGAGACGGTCTCAAATTCAATGTGGGCAGTCTGAATTGCAGCCGTGGTCGTGTGTACATGTGCTGTTTATTCATCACTCAGTTAAGACTAGGCGGGAACTAACTACGAAGTACTTTTAAGATAAATAGCTTTTTTAATGTCTGGAAGAAATCATTGGCGGTCCGAGTATTGAGAGCAAAACGGTTACAAAAAAACACTTTCCAGTTTTCAATAGGTTCCATATATTATATATAAAATCAACTGTTAATGTGTGTAGGACATGATATATTTTTGAGATTTCGTGTTGGTCAAGTTATTGAATAGCAGCAGGCCTACCGCATAACGCTTTCAGTGATTTCCGGAGTCAGTCGCTCAGGAAAGCACTGATAGCGTTGTAGACGACATTTTAAAAGACTGGTTTAAAGCCGATGAGGTAGTCTTAGCAATAAAGGGTTTGCGTGTATCTTTTGACTGAAGTAACACAAATTGTCGTTTTTACTCAGAGCTAGTTCAGCGATTGGTCCTTTTCGCAATACAAGTAATGACAAAACTGAAGATGTCTGACAAGTTTTCCTCCATTAATTAACAATCCACTTAACAGGTTTTCCATGTTTTATTCGTTAAAAACGAGTAGTCTAAAAGCTGTGGTAGTATATAATAGTTTAATTAAGAGACACAATTACGATTTAATGTAGTACCAGCGAGCCGAAGTAACAACGCATTCTTTATCCGATTGTTAATTAAGTTGTTTTTAATTATTGCCGAACAGGCGGTCGGTTAACGAACACATTTCCCATGTATGGACACTTGTATGGACACACAAATATTTTTAATTAGCGGCTAAGTAACGAGTGATTTAGTGGAAGGGATTTTTTTTCACTCTCATCGTTTACCTCGTTTATTACGAGAACCTGTAAGCCTTCACGAATCATGTTCCCAGACAGAATAGAAAATAACTTAATTGTTATTAGCCCGCCCGCGGGTCTTATGGGGTTTAACAGTTTAAATTCATATTTCAATATTCAGAGGATCAGAGGAAGATGTAACTTTTCACAGGATTTTGAACATGCTTCATTGCCCGAAATAACCACAAAATCAGCTCTATTAGACAGAAGCAAACACGTTTAAAGACTTCCTAAAACACCTTAAATAATTTTTCTACTAAAACCACAAAATTCATAATAGTTGGTAGAGCATCAAAAGTAACTCATTTTTGCATGAAAATTACAAAAAAACATACTTGCAATCATAAATATATTTCCAAAGAGGTAAGCGGAGCTAACGTAAAATATAGAAAATCTATCGATTTTTAAATCAGCCTGGCAAACCAGCACTTACCGTTTTCCGCGGGTTTTCTCGCAGTAATCTCCTTTACGGGGATAATTTCCCTCGTTTCATTTCGTTATTGGATTTCCGCCGCGACCCAGCCTGTGACACAGCACAAAGAGGTGAAACTACCAGCCTAATAAATAAAATAAATAAATAGTTTCAACAAACACACTAATTACCTAGCCCCAAACTAAGCGTGAGCTTGTGCTATGGTGACTAGGATAACGGATAGACATACTTATATACATTTATAAACATCCATGACTTAGGTACAAACGCTCGTGCTCATCACACAAACATTTGCCCCCTGCGGGATTCGAACCCGCAACCGCCTGGTTTAAGAAGTCCGTGCCGCGAATCACTACACCAAGACGGTCAGGTCATCAGATAATGTCAGGTAAAGTAGCCTAACTCATATCAACAAACTGCCTAATTATCATTAAAATGCCTATAGGTGCACACGGCCGCACGTCAGACCATCCCACTTTAAACTAGAGACCGCCTCTATTGTCTACGTAATAAAAGCTGTTTGCATAGTTCACATGGGTGACATGACGTACTGCCGACTGTATAAAGATAAAAATTGCTGGACACAGGCTTCATCTCAATTTTCAGTAGTGTGAGTATGGATTGAAGGATTTCACAAAGGAAATTAAATTTAACAAAATAGTAAAAACTGAGTTTTATTCGCTGCTTCTTTTCATAACTAGCTCATAATTTCGTCCTGAAGCATTAGTAGAGTCTATGTTGGAACGTGTATAAGTGGTAAAAGAAGACTTAGATGAATTTCAAAACTTCGTATGCGTTGGGTTGTGATCTCCTAAACCGTTTAACTGAGACCTTTTTATTTGGACTATGTCGTAGTTCACGAGTTGATATTCGTCATAAATTTTTATTTACCGCTTTAATGTAGACTTCATTTTTTTACTGCTGACATTGGCCAGCATTGACTTGATCTCATTTGCATATCTTAATACGGTTTTGATCTTTGTCTACTGTACAGTAATGATATTAATGAAACAAACAAATAGAGAGGTAACATAACTTCAGACATAAACGTACCTACTTGTTGGAAGAGCATTCTTATAACTTTTTCATCAAGGCGTGTTTTTAATAATTTTTACACATGTAGATGCTATAGTCCATAATCAAACAAAGTTTCAAATACCAAAAGATGTCGAAATTATGTTGCTCTTGCTGCACTCTTCTCCATAACTTAATGTTACTCACCTACACAGCTGATGAATCTTGTTGCTCACAGCTTGGAGCAAACCTCTCGTAGCAGAAAATAAGGGGTTGATTTTCTAGCTGGTAAACGATAGAAACATAGAAAAAGTAGGTATTTTGTACCCGTAAAAGTAAGTACACCAAATGAATGTGACGTTTAAACTTGGCCTAAATAACAACCTCGACCACTGAAGCTGTCCTCCATAAAATAAATATAATATCACGGGGACCCGAAATGAATCAGAAACAATAAAATTAGCGCGGAAGCTTTTAAACCCATATTGTACTTGTACTTAAGTAGTACCACTTCCATACATTTTTATTTCACCTCTCCAAGGTTGGTTTCCCGCGCAATATTATAAATTTTCTCATTATGCCCTAGACAGACCACTTTCTCCTTCGCTCTAATATCAAGTACTTGAATTGCATACTTTATTTATTGGACGTGTAATCAAAGTAACATGATTATCCTTTAACATGATCTAGAAATTCGTTTTGATAACCTTGCCATAATATTAGTTTAATAAAATATGATTTTTATGGATAAATGCAGTTTAGAAATATCATGTTGCTATAATACATTGAAAATATCAACTTGATTGATATTCGATTGGTGCAATCTAAGAAGCTCTACTCACTGTTTGTAAACGAATAGTGAACCTATTTAATAAATAATTACTACACAATACCACAAACTATGTATTTTTACCATATGTTTGTCACAATACGTGTACCTTTTTATCTTGATGTTAAGACTTCGATTAATTTTATACCTTGCTTGGCAGATTTTCTGAAAAGGAAGTAGAACCAACGCTCCGGTTCCTCGAATCGTTCGATACTTGGGTACCTATACCTGGACTGTACCTGTAACATAAAATGACATTGTGGATGACTGGATGCAGGACACTTGAAATACCTAGCTTACTAAAATCGATTGGGAGTGCCTATGTCATACAGTGGTCAACCTGTGATGATGAATGACCTTTTTTCTTATCGTCATCCTTACTAATGAAATAAAAGCCACCACTAAAGATCCATGTTAGCTGCCGTAATTATTAATTGAATGGCTTCTGCTAGGCATATAATGCGTATAATAGACATTTGCGTACGTGAAAGTGAACGCTAGTATTCTGTATAATACCGTTTATGTTCCCATCTAATTGGCTAAGTACGGTATAAACGATCTTATACGGACATATAATATACGGCTAATCTATTTCATGGAAGCTTAATGAGTAACTTAATGAACCACAAAAGTATTAATTTATCCCGATCAAAGTGCGAATTGCGACAATTCCTTTGCACAACCAAAAATAAAGAAGTTTTGACTTTATACAAAATATTTTAGATGCCTCATTATAATATCTGTTCTCTCGACTAAGCATGTACCACAACATTAGTTTAGACGGACAGTACCAATATAATTTTGAAATTCGACGTAGGTATGAGTTTTTTAATGGAAGTGTACGCAGATACAATGCAAATAGATACAAGTTTTATAAATAAAAACCTAACTTGAAGTTACTACGCTGATAGTGTCATTGTACACTAACCAAATATGGACACGGTCTGAAATAAACATATTATTATTATTCTAGCGTTATATGACGATGATTTTTAAGAGTTGTAAAACGATTAAAACTGGAGTAAAAGATAGCGGCAAGTTATAAAGGGGTTAGACGAAGTTTCTCAGACGAATGAGGTAAAAGTTCCGCAGAACAATAAAGTAGGTAAGACTTTATTTTCACGCTGGACTGGATTAGCTTCCAAACTGTCTTGTGTAAGTGGCACTTACTGTAGGGCATAGTTTTGGTATCGGCTGACGAACGTGTTAAAATCGGGTCTCGAGTGAAACCGAAAGCGCGGGAATGTGTAGATGACGTTTTATACATTAGGTTTGCAACATACACCTAACCTAATTAATCTGCAGGTTGCAATGCTTATTATTATAAAAAATAAATAGTTTAGGTACTTTTTTGTTTCCAGGTTTTTACATAATTGTAAGGGCATTATTGCTTTTTTACCATACGTTCTAAAATATTTAGATTTGCTGAATAATTTTCATAATATAAATACTAACAACGAATTGAATGAAGTATATAGACAATAACAAAAAAAGCAGATACATTTAAAAAACATCTCCCCCAGCGCCACCATATGGAATGGTGCCCAAAATTGTAAGGGCTATTTATGTAAAAACCTCAATCCTAAAAATTTGTTCACATATTCCTGAAAAGCGTAGTGTCAAGTGTTTGCTACCACAAAAAGGTGATACCGATACCAAATTTCGGTTTCGTCTGTTAAAACTAGTCGGTTTAACACTAGTTGTTTATTCGTTCTGTTTTATTGCCAGCCATCGGATCCGGACCATTTGGCAGCACAGTTTCCATCATCACTGAATTCACTTTGAGGTGCGACAGACAAACGGAAATATTCCTTTATTTTCCTAGACTTCGTTTTGATAAGATACGTCATATCACTTTTTATAAAATAAACTACAACCTACGAAACTACCTCTGCGATAGGTAAGCAAAATACCGAATACACTGAAAAAAAGGATCAACCAAACTAGTTTAGTTAGTTAAAGGTTTCGTTGTAGGGAAGTCAATTTTTGTTAAATATAAACAATCTTCTTGTTATTTATTATCCAGAAGTTCGCAAGTCAACTAGATTACGGCCTACCAGTAGCCAAATTTTGGTTATTGTTAACCAATCATTTTTTTCAGTGTAGGGAAAGGATTTTAAATGTTTTTATTTTTATTTTTCTAAGATTTATATGGGTTGGCATTTCGTTTTAGGTTTTGTTTTTTTTAGTGCCACACTCAGCTATTATTATTATGCATCTCAAATTAGTATTCTGTGTGACGGTCAATGTTTAATTTTTATCTTGAACTCGAAAGTAAGATAACTTCTTAATAATTTTTTGACAAAAGAAGCAGTCGGTTATTGAATCTTGTACTGAAACTGAACCTAATGAAACACTCCAAGCGCGCGCACTCCTCATATGAAATACTGGTCGGGACTGAATGGAAAAATGTGATTCGTTTATAACTCTTTTAGGTCGGGCTACCTAGATTTATGTAGCGTGGAATCGGTTGCTTTTCCTTCTTCAGCTACGTAAATCATTTTCACATCGTGGGGCGGGCGTTTGGTACAGGCTATTTCGTACAGTGCCGGCAACGAAAAGTGCACTCATTACGTTTATAAAACTGGTTTAACGTTACGTTAGATATTGTAATATTTCAAGATAAATCCTGGCTAAAACTTTTTCTTCTTGTCATTAGCTTAAGCTTAGTTTGCTGTTGAGGGGAGGAGGTGATGAGACTGTATAGACGGACAAATGTGAAAGGAAACCTTTTATTGATGTTCAGTATATGAGTAAATGGGTGATATCTCATGTCGGACTGCCGTCTCACCGAATAATGAGAGTGAAGGAACAGAGAGTGCACCTGTGTATTGCGCACACACTCATGCACTATAATATATCCCGCAGTTAGTTGGCTTACTCTGTTGAGATAGGCCGCCGTAGTCGAAATTCGGCTAGGAGGGCATTATTATTATTATCAAATAGGTGATTTAAAAAAAAAGTGCTTAAGTCATTGTTTTCTTTCTGACATTCAGTCTGATTCGAAATATGCATGCAATAAAATTGATATAATTCATTGAAGTACTATAAAATAGGTAAAGGTACAAGTAGAGCCTGCTTTCGCCAAGTGCACTGGCATAATCTGCATGCTCTAAGCTATTTCAAAGTTTTCGCAAAACCCTTAGCGAATCGGTACTAGGCTTTCTAACCAATCAACCTTAATCGTCATAATCTCGTAAGTTCTTCAGTGCGTCCGGATTTGGTCCTAGAATAGTGCTTCGTGTCAACAGGTTTCACGATATACATGTATACAGTGGGCTTGATTCAAGTTGAGAAGATTAAGTACTTAAAGTCTTACTCAAATGTTTTTACATTCAAGTGCTGGAATAAATATCGCTGGTCCTTAGCGAACAACTTTACTGGCAATCTAGCGGTCTACCTTAGCGAAAAACATACTAACTAACCTTTTTGCTTTGTATAAAAAAGTTTTAAAAAAGTGTTTCATTTCTTATGCGGAGAATAACATTTTAAAATAAAGTTAGCCTAAGTTATATTTTGTGTGTTCGATTCCCTCAATCATCCCAGAAAACAATACTAAAATCTTGTGGAGTGGTCTTTCTGTATCTTCGTATTCTATATTTAGATGTAGTGCTGCTTGTTATGGTAATGATACAATAATAATATGCCATTTAGAAAGGCGTCGATAGACTTATTAGCTTGTTAATAGTTGATGGTCACGATAGAAAATAGATTTTCCAAGCCTATACACTACTATTAATATGCAATGGAATAGTAAATACAGATTAAAAATAAAAACGTAATACTATCGCTCTTTTGCACCAAAAAGGAACACACACAATAAATTTTTTTTAATGAATATACTTAAAGTCAAAAAAGTATGATGGTTTAAAAATTGTGTTATCCACAATATAGGCATACTTCATCATATCATCATATCAGCCTATTGCAATCCACAGCTGGATATAGGCCTCTCCAAGACTGCGCCAACTTTCACAGGCATACTTATAATAACCAATTACTTACTCAATACTTAAGTAGCATAAAAGTGTTGACGTATTCATAATATGCTCCTCAATTTATATTCTGTTTGTGTATTTTTCTTGCACCGAACTGTAGAACATTCGTGGGTCTTATTTGCCAATTTAGCGTGTTTCGCTAGAAAAATCTAGGCGTTTTGCGTCTGCCTGGAAAAGTCGTGCACAAGGCAGGAGTTACGACGATGTAACCGTGTTTCCCGCCAAATCGGGTTTGTATGAATCGTTAGGTCCAAGTTTTCGAGCCTTTTGCACTGAAAACTTGTACTTAACGACTATTCGACTTCGTGGCCTGTTTGTTTTTATTAATTTAAAAGTGCTTTACCCACTTGTTAGTTGTAATTTTTATACTACTTGATCTGTTAAATGGTAATGGAAAACCAGTAAACAGGTTCCTTCTGGCTTTACATATTTAAGCTCTTATTAGGGTTCGGTACCCGAAGGGTAAAAACGGGACCCTATTATTAAGCCTCCGCTGTCTGTCTGTCTGTCACCAGGCTGTATCTTATGAACCGTGATAGCTAGACAGTTGAAATTTTCACAGATGATGTATTTCTGTTGCCGCTATAACAACAAATACTAAAAATAGAATAAAATAAATATTTAAGGGGGGCTCCTATACAACAAACGTGATTTTTTTTGCCATTTTTTGCTCGATATTTATAATGGAACAGACAGACTCTTACAATATTCACAGAATATTATTTTGTATTTTACTTTTAAAATAATCAAATTAAAATAAATAAAATACATTTAAGGAGGGCTCCCATACAAACCTGTTTTTTGCCTATACTGTCTAATGTTTTAAGTTAATGGTATCTACGAAACCCTTCGTGCGCGAGTCTGACTCGCACTTGGCCGGTTTTTCGTATGATTAAAAAGTTACAAAGGACGCTATAAGCAATTTGGTAAACAATTTGAATAGTAATTCCCAATTGACTAAAAATATTTTAAGCACGCCAACGGTAAATGGAGTACAATTAACTCAATTTCACTGTGACTAGGCTCACTCCCATTTCTAAGAGCCGTAAATTTTACAAACCCGAACGAGGCAATTTGGTTTGTCCATAAAACTGCCAAATAAACTCATTCGTCAACCGCCGCCATTTTATGACAATTGGCCGCGCCACAAGATGGCGTTACGTGCGGTAGTGACACTAGCGACACCAGTTAGGCATTCGAATGCAAACTTTATGACCATCATAGAAGATATTAAATTGAGGGAGATTCACATTGCCTACAAATTGTGGGTGCGAGAATAATTAACAGACAATCGCATCTGCGCCCGTTAAATCAATATTTTGAAACCGTTATCGACTTGTCTAGAAGTTGTTTAACAATTAATATCCGGACTGACTAATAAATTAGATTATAATGATTAATAGAAACAGTATAGAACTTCCCAATATAAATCGTATGATGTTTGCTTTTCCAGAGTGAATCGAACATCAAGTTATTTATATAAAAATATAGTGTCTTGATTATAGGTAAGTCAAGTAAGTATGTACTTAATAAAAAAAACATAATGCTTACGCGTAGGCCTGATAGGAAATCCATGATGTAGTTACCCTGTTATCACCATGTATTCGCTTACTTACCCTGAGCCTGCATTTGAAATTACGAACAAACCTTTTCCTTCGTTGCAGCAACTTGTAATAGTATAGGTAAATAATATACAATTGAATAAAACTCGATTACAGAAGTTAATTATGTTATAAATAAATAAATTGTAATGAAATAAGTTTAGCTCTACCTTAAAGAATGGCTTTAGTAATGACTTAATAATTTGTCAAGGTAATTAAAACGTTCCACGAGAGCCGTGATTTATTTACTTTTTTATTTTTACGACGTCCGCCCATAGAGCCTGGGGCCGTAATAAATATAATTTTAATATCTTTACACTTTTTTGCGGACAAGTTGAGGTGTCAAAGAAGCTAAGTGAAACAAATACGGAGGTTAATAGCTAATTTTAATTTAACTCCTTAATTTATGGTTCGTATAGTAACTATTATATAATCTGTGGTATTACTTTCGTTTGTATAAAATACAACTATAATTTAATGGAAATCGGCAACAAGTGATTAGTATATTTAGACTAGACCGTAAGATTTTAGGTTAGTTATATTGATTTACGAAAAATCAAATTACAGTTATTAATTTTTTTTTAATTTACTCGTTCACCTTTATGTCTGATTTAGTCTAGAGACAAAAGCAACCCTGTTCCAAATAAATAAATAAGAATACTTTACACACCACAGAAGAACAAATAGATTTTTAAAATCACACCAATTACCTATTTCCAAATTTAGCGTTAGCTTGTTCTACGGTGACTGGCTACGATCAATGACGGATAGACATACTTACTCGTAATATGCTTTAATATAAACATGACAATGACTTAAGTAAAAATGCTCGTACTCATCACACAATCATGAGCTCCCAGCGGTATTCGAAACCTGTCATTGTAGTCCGGATTGTGGACAACTAAACACCAAGTCGGTCGGTCTGTAGAATAACTACATACTTCCCTATATTTTTAACATAAATTTGAAGCATCGTTTTATGACTTTATTTGGCTTTACGGCTTTAAGTTTATACACGCTGCTCTGTTTCGGAATCTCAAGATCCCCTTTCGATCCATTAATCCCTTTAATGGACCGTAAACTGATCTAGTGGTAGAATAATTCAATAAAGGTCGTTAAATATTTTTTATTCTTTAAATTAACACCCTTGTACTATATCTACTTAAAATGCAGATGGTTTGAGTAAATTTAAATATCTGTAATATTTTATTTGTACTTTTCTGTTGTTGCAGGTAATAAAGCTGTCTTTTCTTTTCCAAAGAATAAAGGTGACATTGTTCCTTGAAATCTAGATAAATATTCGTTTATATTAAGTAAGTATCTTTTTTGTAGTTATACCACCACCACATGATTTTCAACCCTAATTGATCATTGTTTTATAGAACTCAAAATATTATTGTATCCTAATGCAAGTTATTACGAAATATGGATTATGATCAACTTAGAAATTACAAATTATTTCTTCTCTTTACCATACTAATCTGTAGATCAGAAGTGAAATTTAGTATAGAAGGGTGATTTTCATTGTCTGATTTCGAGATTCATTTATGAAAGTAAGAGTAAAGATGTAGCAGGTGCACATACTATCACCTTTTTAATTAAGACTTTAATACCAGCTACCGAACACACTATATTTAATTCAATACCGAAATATAATGCCGATTTCATGTACATCCAACATATAAAACTCATTGATAATCACAGCCATAATGCTAACAATTAACGTCATATAAACATTTCATGATTTTTTTCACAATTACATAACTCTTGAATGCCCTTGATTGTACTATAATATTACTAATACCCTTCTTGGGAATATGATTACGTGTAGGTTAAAAAAAAGTGGGAGTTCATAATCATGTTTTCCTTCCTACGAAGTAAATTACCTATAAAATATATTTGTCAATTGGCACTTTTGGTTTTGTATCGCAACACAATGTGTAGGCAGAATGATAACAGACGATTTTTAAACACCTTTTTATTCAGAATTTACATTCTATGCTTATTTTATTTTTATTTTAGAGAAGTAAAATTTGAGAGTATCATTGTAAGTTACTACAAAATTTCACCCGTAGAAAGCTACATCTATTTTGAGATTTTGACTGTACAAAAACACATGTATGTCTATTTAAACGTAAAGTTTAGGATCATTATGGGTTTATCATCATATCAGCTTATTGCAGTCTACTGCCGGACATAAGCCTCTCCAAGACTGCGCTAACTTTTACGATCCTCCGCTTTTCGCATCCAGCCACCACCGGCCACCTTCCTCAGGTCATCGGTCCACCTAGCAGGGAGCTAGCCTTATGGGTTTATGTTAATTTTGTAATGGATACCCTCCAATAGACCTGTTTATCGCATCTTCAGACGTAATTAAGTGCTTCTTTAACACTTAACTAGATCTGGGTGCCTGTCACAACTATTCTCTAATCGTGTTTGCTTAATAGGGTTACCGTTTACTGAGTTGAACAAAAAATACGCAAGTCATTTACTTTCCTTAACAGGTTAAGGAGTGTTATTAAGCTCTTAAAAAATAACTTAGCAAAATCATTAAGACTGCATCAAAGTCTCAAATAAAAAAATGTTTTAAGTTGGAAACTGTATGATTAGACTAAGTATTCTAGTAAGATCTTCTTACAAGTGAAACAAAAATGTGCGATGAAGTAGGTCTCACAAGAATTTATTTGCATCTTTATACACACACATAATATGAGCCTGGAAGATGAGTCACAGCACAGGGTTGCTCTAACTAGGATTTCTTGCATTTAGGGATACCTATTTGTTTTTTGACAGTTTAGTCTGCCCACACTGCTCAAACACACACACACACACACACACACACACACACACACACACACACACACACACACACATATTATCAGTGTATGGACACAATTCCGTGTCAAATCGTTACAAACAAATTCGTAACACCCGTGAAATTACATTCAGTCTTAAAATACAATATGGAGTGGAATATCCGCGTTTTCTTATCACGGACATGTTTTATGCGCGCCCGATGTCGATACCGAGTTTATGTGATGTCATGTCTTAATACAAATATAGCGAAATTTTGCATCGAACGAGAGTCAACTTTCGCCCGCGAATATGGTCTGGGCTGGTTGCATTTCGACACAAAATTGGTATACAGGGTGATAACGATAACTTTCAAATTACCCGACTGCAACGCCAGGTTTCAACTAATGAAATTGGAATAGATATAGGTACTTGTCACATTCGTTTACTATAGTGGCCACAGATAAATGTCAGCTTATATATATCCCACTGCTGGGAAAAGACCTCACCACAACTACACACATCAACACTGTCTAGGAATATACAAAACATAGTATTATTATATCCAAAATATCCCTAGACAGTGTTGATTAGTATATGAGGTTCGAGCCATACTCCAATTGGTGGAGGGGTTGTCTGTAAGGCAATTGACAAACCTTACTGTCAGATGTTATCAAGCCGCCTTAGGGCCTCTGACTAGGCTTAATACCAACAGATATTAGCCGTTACCAACTGCTTGACGTGCCTTCCAAAGCACGGAGATGCTTGTCATGGACGTCACTTAAATGGTCGGAATGGTCACCCATCCAATAATGACTGCGCCGTGGGTTGCTTAACTTTGGTATCACTACCAAAGCGCTGCCGCCACTGCGCCACAAGCACCTCGCCACAGATATTATGGTTTATTATGAATTTGCCATTTATAAATAAAGGTTGTCATTAATTGATACCCACCCTGTATTCATACAGGGTTGTGCGTAACGTATGATAAATGACGGATGGACCGTGCGAGTTCGGTTATAAAAGTCATCAGCTCTGAATACATCATTAATTTTGCGCGGTAACCGCCGACAGAATGGAATGCTTAAAACAAATTGTTCGGACCACAAATCAAAATCAGGTAGAGAAATTACGCCTAGAGGCAATATCTCACCTCTCAGGATTGGCGAAAGTGTGATGGGTACTTGCTTAAATAAGAAGAGTAAGCATCCATTGGGATGTCAATGCAAATACATTAGTAAATTCACACATCAACACTGTGTAGGGATATACAAAACATAGTATTATTTTATCCAAAATATTCCTAGACAGTGTTGATTAGTATATTATTAGCTTATTGTAAGAGTTACGTTGGTTTAGACACTAATGCGTCGTTTTCTTTCAAGTAAGTCTAATCGGTCTTCTACCTAGCTATATGTAAAGCCAAAAGCTTGTTGCAACCTCAGAAACTAGCCTCAAGTCGCAAACAAGTCGTCCAACAGAGTTGCTGAACATCAATCGCAACTTATGCAAATATCATGCATAAAACATTTGCACATCCAACATATAAAACTCACTGATAATCACAGCCATAATACAACAATTAACGTCATATAAACAAACTGAATAGAAGTTACAACTTGCCGCTTGCAATGAAAATCTGAACCGGACGCCATGTTCCAACTTTCCCGCCATTTCCTCGTTGAAGCGCGCTGTTTCGCGGTTTTCCCGCTCACGCGTCATTTGTTTATGGTAATTAAGTTTTTTTGTATTTGTAGGCAAAGGAATACGTTTAGCGTGACTTCAAAACGTAAAATGGCTTCATTTCGATAATTTCACAGAGCACGAGTAGTAATTGCACCGTACATTACACTTAGAGGTTGCTGCATTGGGTGCATGTATGGTTGTGCATATCATTCGGTAAAAGAGGTCGATTTAAAGTGCAGATGGATAAAACATGCTTTGTCCATTTAAAATTCTTTCACAAAGAAGATAAAAAAAGTCATTTAAGTAAGTACAGTCGGCAGCGTGTCAGGTTCAGGTTACCCATTTGAACTACAATAACAGCTTTTATAACGTAGGGAATAGAGGCGGTCTCATGGTCAAAGTGGAGTAGTCTGGCGTGCGGTCGTCTGTACATAGGTAAGTAAACCTATACTTACTCTAAGCCCCTAGTTCACCAATTTTTAAACAGCCGGTAATCATCGATTGACGTTTAATTTGACAAAATTCGCATACAAAATATGACAAATAATGCCAAACCGGCTCGTTAATAATCATACATGTGTTAGTGATCTCAAGCTAAGAGTGAGGATAGGTACTTAACCATTTTGTAAGGCTCCAATGATAATCGCAAAAACTGCAACGTATTCTTGACAGACTTTTTTGTCAATTGTTCCAACTTTATAGCGTCAAATAGATTCATTCCTAGAAAATCAGATTCCTTAGTTGAATTTCATACGATTTTTTACTCAAACAAATAACACAGGGCATCGTCCGAGGACTTTTGATTTATTTATACCCCGGTCCCGAAAGGGGACTGCTTCCTGATTCAATTATTGTAATTGTGCCGGTCGAGACATCAATAAGGAGCGGACGTGTGAGCGCGGATGAAAAATTGACGCGATTATAAATATGGTTGTTGCGGTGATGGATTTGAAATTGATAACTGGTTGAAGAAGGACTGTTGAGAAAGTGATATGATTGGAAAAAAACTAAAGAATTGCTACCTTATTCTGTGGTTACAAAAATGTTTTGATGTTTTATTTATACGCAGTACGTAAATTCTTAATCTTCTTTGTTTTAGTACATACTTTTAACTTTAGAAATCTAAAGTATCGTTACGCGTGTACAGTTTGTAAAAAAAAAACAAGTCACGTAAAATTGTGTTTTAACAAGTTCAACAATTCGCGTAAACGTAAGAAACGAATAAGTTACGTCCATTCAAAAAGTTCCGAAAAAGAATCGACGCGTAGCTTAGGTACTAGGTATGCTAAGCTACAAAAGTTCGATTTGAAAACAAAACTTAGATTCCAAGAATATCAATGCATCTGTAGTAGTGTTTTAATTTTTTTAAGAGTTTGCGTTTTAAACAAAATAAGAAGTTGTAAAGTCTGCGACGTGGACTCTAATCAAATCAACGCGACTCAAAAATAAAATGAGAAAAAAGATGTTACTTCTCGAGTGGCAAAGAAATAAAAAAAACAACTAAGGACGATGCACCGGATCCCGAAGTTTTAAAATGTTTTAGCCCGGGTGCACAATGGGCTTAATCCGAGACATTTCGAAGGTGGCGCGTGAGCGAGTAAAGCTGAGTGTACAATATTCGCAATTTAATTATAAAACAAAAAAAACGTTTGATTTTTTTCTTTTAATGCTGTTTTACTGCAGTGTTTTTTTTAAACCACCCAATACGTTAGTTGTGCCCAGATTATAACGTATAGTGGTGATATACCTGCACCGTTTTTATTTATTATTATAGATGCAAAACAAGTACATTGTATTCTAAATAAAATTGTAAAAATTACAAAAGAGTATCAATAGGTGGTATGTAATATGTAGGTAATGACGAATTTTAGAAGTGAAGTGAGAAGTGAGATTATAGGATTGAAATAAGTGCGGTAGCACAGGTTGCGTACGGGACTGAAAAAAGTTAAAATACCAAATAACAAACTGTAATACCAAACTTTTTGTATTGTTTAAAATATTGGTTTGCTGCAGAATGATTTGTAGTGATATAACAAATGAAGCTCGACTCGAGAGCGTTTGAATGGCGCAAACTATATCCCGAGTGTGTACCCACCTTGTTCTTTCACAATGGCGATTTGTTTTCACAAAGAGCGTAATTTGGCGATTCGTACGAATCGCAGACGAAAATAGCGGCAGCAGTTTACGCCTCAGCTCGGAAATGAGTATTGTAATGAGTTTAGTGGAAGGGATTTTGTTGGAGCTAAATTGCGAGTTCGGGGAACGAATAAATATGTCCAAAAAGGTTCTATTTTGTTTCTATTAGACCAGTGTAAGGAAAATATTGCTACTATACCCGTAAGCTTAAGATCGATATTTACATTATTAATAAACTAGCTGACTCGGCAAGCTTCGTACCTCCTATGGACATATTTTCAGTTTTTACTATTTTCTCCCAATTTTTTTCACAAGTTCAAGGAAAAGGAAAAGAAATCTTTTCGTGAGTTCTGTCAGTTCTTGAGTTTCGCGCTTGGTAACACATTTGGCGAATAATTTTTATTTATACAGAAGATAAGTAAGCAATCTTGCTTATTTAAACCTCTTATATGTTAAGAAGAGGAAACATCGCTTTTGACGACCGTCTTGGTGTAGTCGTTCGCGGAACGGACTTCTAAACCAGGCGGTTGCGGGTTTGAATCCCGCAAGGGGCAAATGTTTGTGTGATGAGCACGAGCATTTGTACCTAAGTCATGGATGTTTATATGTATTTTATTATTTCTATCCGTTATCCTAGTCACCATAGCACAAGCTCACGCTTAGTTTGGGGCTAGGTAATTGGTGTGTTTGTTGAAACAATTTATTATTTATTTATTTTATTATTTTTATCCGACTGCGATAAACCTCAAAAGGTGGGATATTTATGAAAACATAGCACCTGCAGTTGTTTATGTGTATATTAATATCATTATTATTTCACAATAAAGTGGCTTAGAAAAAAAATGATCGTAAGACAGTCTTCCTAATAGGCACGTTCATAAAAGATAGGTATCTATATAAGTTTAAATAGGTATCGTATAGGTATATATACCTTATAATACTACGTATCAAATCTATAAGATTTTATTGAAAGCGATGTCCTTAGGGCTGAAAGGACTAAAAGCTCGGAGGGCTATAATGGAAGGAACGCCTGAAATGTGACAACTCCACCTTGATCCCAGTTCTTTGTGATTTGTGCCCCTGTCCGCAAGGTTGGGTAGAATTTGTAAGGGAAATCAATATAAGGATCGAAGTAATCCGGTCTGGAGAAAAACGAGAAAAGTGAGGCAAAAGGGTATTTTTAAGGAAAGTATTTCAATTTACGTCTTTTGTTACTATTCAAATTATTTTTTCAAAACCCTAATTGATCCCAAACCAAAAAAACCGTGTCAATATGCAATAAAAACTTGGAATATGTTTAAGAAACTTGTAAATCTTGTAATGCATAATATTCACGTAAGTAGTCACAAGTATTTCGTATTTTATTTTACGTGCTGCGATATCTTCGGATCGAACCAACGAAAACAAAAATCATGTCACCATCAAAAGAACCAGTTCGATTAAATTGTCCGTACAAAAAGCATTTTAAAGGTTGACGTTTAAGTTACAAGCGAGATGCGCATGGGCACGTCTGTTCAATACTCCTCATGAATAAACTAAATAATGTGTGACAATAGGTATGAAGACAGTAGGACCAAACCTTATCCTTAGTACCTACGTCTTAGTGGCAAAGGGCTAATTTAGACACCTAGTTTTCGTAGTTCTGGTTATTCACGTGTTTTCTTACCTAGGTACTTACTAGGCAACAACTTAAAATTTTCAAATAACACAAATTTATTTTTATTGATATGCTGATGATTAAATTGATCATTTTTACAACAACACTTAATAAGTTATAGTTTCAGAAATACTAAAAAAAGCGTCGATTATACATATAAAGTAAAAAGTAATTGCAAAGTTACGAATAATCAATGATTACCTAAAAAAAAATCAGCCTATATATATCCCACTGCTGGGAAAAGGCCTCACCTCAACTATGAGGAGGTACAAGCCATACTTCACCACGCGGGCTCAGTGCGGATTGGTGGAGGGGTCTGTAAGTTAAGTGACTAACCTTACTGTCAGATGTCATCAAGCCGCCCTAGGGCCTCTGACTAGGCTTTTAACGTCTAATACCAACAAATATTAGCCGGGACCAACTGCTTAACGTGCCTTCCGAAGCACGGAGATGCTTGTCATGGACGTCACTCAAATGGTCGGAATGGTCACCCATCCAATCACGACCGCGCCGTGGGTTGCTTAACTTTGGTATCACTACCAAAGCGCTGCCGCCACTGCGCCACAAGCACCTCACGATTACGTAATTAAACTAAATAATTAAATGAACTTCAATTAAATGAATTACTTATATTCCTTTATACTTTGAAACAAATGCTCGTGCTCATCACCCAAACATTTGCCCCTTGCGGGATTCTAACCCGCAACCTCTGGTTTTGTAGTCCGGAGCGCGAACCACTACACCAAGACATTTTGTAACAAGACAGTTGTCATACTAACTCGATTATTATTGCTAATGTACAACGGACCACGGAATTTGCACCACAGGCAAAAGACTTTTCTTAATGTATTATTGACAAATTTTTCTATTAGTTTAATATTTTTTTGACATAACTTTACTCATAATTTGATAAATATTGAACTATTATTGTTTTTGTTGACTGATTATTTTTATTATTAATTGATGCGTTTTGTTTTTAGATAATTTTATGAACTTTATTTATAATTTTTAATCTATATATAATTAAATCTGTTATTTTAAATTTTAATTTGATCATTATGTTTTTTTGTTGACTGATTTTGTATTTTAATAGATGAGTATGGTTTTAGATTATTTTATTTACTATTATTTTTAATAAGGAACAAATTTTTTACTGATTTTGGATTTAAATGTCATATCAATTTATTAGATATTTTGCAGACAGAATGTCTTTTAATCAATGAAATTGTTTGACTATTATTCTTGATGAGTTTTTTTTGTGTTATGTTTTTATACTTCAAATGTATTTTGCTACATATTGTAACATTGTACCAATGTAATAAAGTTAGTTTTGCATTGGCAATTAGCAATTTATGATTTGTCAGTCTCTTTGGTTTATTTTTGTTAAGTAATAATGAATATTAATAGTCCTCCAAGGGTAAGCTGTCCTTATTGTCCAGGATTGTCAAGACTTTACGTGCAGTCGAGGGGTCTTAATGTGCAGATAAGTAGGGTTCATAGAGACTTAGCCACACAAAATCGTGATGCATTGGACTTACAAAACTGTACGGACGCGGATACTCGGGTGGTTCCTGGTGGCTCGGGTGCGAATGCATCTTTGACATCCCAATCTATAGGAAGATTGAATGATTTACCTTCGTTAAAGGCTAATGTTAGGGTTTTGGGACATATACCCAAGGGTGCAAGGAGTCTGGCCGCCGGCAAGTTATGTACAATCATAGATGATTGTCTACGTACAAATAGTGCGGAGGATTGGTTCAGGTTATTGTCATTCTCGTATTCAGCTTTGATGGTACCTGGGGTGGGAGGGGGCAAATCGTTGACAAGCAAGGTTAAACTGAATATAGATGAAGGTAATTTATACTTTCGCGAAGAAAATTTTTCATCAAAACAGTCTTCGTTTTATCGATCTATTGAGGCCAAGGTGCACGACGGAGACTTAAGAGGTGCAGCGCGATTGCTTCTCTCGGATTGCTCACTCGCTCCCACTAATGAGAGCACACTAGAGGCTTTGAAAGATAAACATCCAGCCCCGTCGAGATCGGTAGTATTGCCACCAGAACCTAGCATAACCAGCCCTTTTTTGACGGTAACACCACTGGATGTGGCTAATGCTATTGCATCTTTTTATAATGGTTCGGCTTCTGGTGTTGACGGTTTGCGTCCCCAGCACCTAAAAGAATTAACATCGTCTTCTGCGGGAAGCAATGGGCCTCGTCTGTTAGAGACTATAACCAGACTTTGTAATTTTTTATTAAGAGGTATGCTCAACTTGGAAATCAGACCTTTCTTGTATGGGGCTTCTCTGTGTGCTTTGTCCAAAAAGGATGGTGGTATCAGGCCAATTGCGGTTGGCAGTGTTTTTCGCCGTCTTACTGCTAAGCTTTGCTGTGGGTCTGTTCGGGAGGTAACATCTAGATACTTGCAACCAAAGCAGGTTGGATTTGGCACTGAAAGGGGTTGTGAGGCGGCAATACATTCCACTCGCTTTTTTGCTATGGAGCACAAGACATCAGACGACGTTATCATTAAAATTGATATTAAAAACGCTTTTAACAGTGTGGAGAGAGATGTCATTCTGAATGAGGTCCTGAAACAAACTCCGTCACTGTATCCATTCATTTACCAGTGCTATGCTTCTCCAAGTAATCTCTTTTTCTCTAATAGCCTTATACAGTCTCAAGTTGGAGCTCAGCAGGGTGATCCACTGGGTCCATTGTTATTTTGTTTGGCCATTCAAAAGATCATTACTAATTTAAAAGCCCCTCTAAATATCTGGTACCTTGATGATGGTGTTTTAGGCGGCAGCCCAGAGGTGGTCCTTCAAGATCTAAAAACTTTGATTCCAAAATTGAAAAAAATAGGATTAGATATAAATCCAGTTAAATGTGAAATCTTTGGTTGCGGTGGTTTTATTTCTAATATTAGAGATTATGAAGCTCTTTTGCCCGGTATTAAACAAATTGATAGATCATCCGTGAGTTTGTTAGGTGCTCCCATATTCCCTGACGGTGTCAGCTCCATCTTACAACTTAAAAGGCAGGCACTATCTGCGGCACGGGAGCATTTGACGCATTTATCGAATCATGTTTCTCTTGTTCTCCTGCGAAGTTGTTTAGCTTTGCCGCGGATGGTGTATGTCTTGCGAACGTCGCCTACTTGGCTTTTTGAACAAGAGTTGAAGTTACTTGATGATACAATCAAGGTTACATTGGAATCAGTCCTTAATGTAAATTTGAACGAAGAGCAGTGGTGTCAGGCAGCCTTACCTGTTCGTCATGGAGGACTAGGAGTACGTCGGGTGCAGGATGTTGGACTGGTAGCCTTTTTAGCCTCCGTATATGGTTCAGCGGATCTTGTTGCTCGTATTTTATCTCTTGATGGCAGCAATATCCATTTGCCTTATATTTCTGAGGCTTTGGATAGATGGGTTATGCTTTGTCCGACTGATAACCGTCCAGACAACCTTTTTCTCCAGAGGGAATGGGATGACATCCTGTGTAAACTCTCCTTTTCCCGTTTATTGGATGGTGCCGCGGAAGCGGATTTAGCGCGTCTAAAGGCTGTCACAAGACCTGAATCTGGGGCGTGGTTACACGCCTTTCCTTCTCCTCAATTGGGTACACTGCTCGACAACGACTCTTTGAGAATAGCAGTGTCTCTACGATTGGGGAGTAAGGCCTGTGAAGCTCATCGCTGCATTTGTGGTGTTATGGTGGAAGAGAATGGCCACCACGGATTGAGCTGTCAAAGATGTGCAGGTCGCTTTCCGAGACACCATTCAATAAATGAGATTATCCGTCGGGCCATGGTGTCAGTAAATATTCCATGTGTTTTAGAGCCGCCTGGACTGTCTCGAACGGATGGCAAAAGACCGGACGGACTAACATTGGTACCATGGCGGCGAGGTCGTTGTCTCTTGTGGGACGCTACATGCGTTAGCACGTATGCGGCGTCTCACTTGAGACATACTGTGGTTTCAGAGGGTTCAGCAGCGGAAAACGCCGCTAAAATAAAACACGCCAAATACTCGGCCTTGGAATCAATGTACGATTTCGTGCCGGTTGCAGTGGAGACCGCAGGTCCATGGTGTCAGGAGGCGCACGATCTTTTTAAAAATTAGGGCGACGTTTGCGAGAGAAAGGGAATGATCCCCGCTCCGGGTCCTGGCTGGTTCAACAGGTTTCCATTGCCATTCAACGTGGTAATGCGGCTAGCGTAATGGGGACTTTCGGATCGGTTGGGTTTCGGAGTGGGGGGAACATAGTTGCTGATTGCTAAGCAAATTTAGTATTTTTGACTAGTTGTTTTAGTATTAGTATTTAATTAAATATATTAGTTAAGTTGACGAAGCAGGTGGCAGATTTTTTTTTGTTCTTTATATAATTTGTTTTATTGTAATTGACATGTGCATGAATCCTTAAATAAATTTGTATTACTCGATTATAATTTAAGACACAATGAAGCATAACTTGGTAAAAGTAAAAGCTACCTCCGATTCTGCTCAAAAGGAAAAGTTTTTAGAATCAAAAATAGATTTTAAACTTATTCATTCTCACCCTATATGACCACACTCGAGATAAAGCGAGTTACACACGTGCGGTTTCTAAACGATTGTGTCGCTGTAGGCGCGAACGGAAGAGGGGTGGAGCGCTGGCGCCGGTCGCGCCGGTTACAATGCGCTCAGCTCGCTCCAATCGCTCGCTTAGCTTAAACGCGATTTGATTTAAACAGTTGTAAGGACAGACGACTGGAAAAATATGAATTCAAATATCCAAATAAAAGAGTTTAGAGAAAAACTACTTAGCATTTCTATTAGTTACTGTACCTTTGTCTTCTTTATAGTTACAGTACCTTTGTCTGTAAGAAATTATTAATTTATTTATATACTTGTTAAAAATGTGCAATGAGTGCTATTTTTTCAGGCCACAAAGTACAAAGGAGAAAACAAAAAGGTTTCAAATTCAATATTTAGTGATATAAATACAATAATATACAGATCATCTAAAAAGATCAATTAAAAAATAAATGTTACCGGATACGACTGCTGCAAAAAATGTTTGAACAGTATAATTTCTAATTAGTACTTTTTGTGAAATCAAAAGTGAATTCGTGAAGCTTCCAGCCAATGCAATCACAACAGGGAGGCAGTGTTAAATTAGCTAATAAGCTCCTTTGTCTTGTGCTTGCCTTCTACACAGCCTAAAAAATACAGTCAATTTTGTGAATAAATATTATTTTCAATTTAGAAAAGTTTAACTTTCAATCGAACAGGTGCGAGTATGTCATATTTACCAAGGCTCGGTAGCTACATACTTTGTATTTAACCTTAACCATGTCTTTAACTATAACCAGTGTTTTTTTATCGTCTCACTCGTCAGATGATATTTATAAAATTGTTTTATATCAAATAAGATGGCGCATCCGACGAGCTCTACATTACTCAAGCTTGCGATTCACTGGCTCTAACCTTCGATGTCCATACTCCTGACTGCAGCTGTCCTACTGACATACGAGTATAACCCCGCATTCTAGAGAGAGCGAGGAAGATGCTATGAGCATATGGAGTAGAGCCACATCTACGAACTCTTCTATGAAGAAGAAATTATGAAATGAAGAGTTGTTAATTAGGGAAGACCTAAATACATGAAATGAAAAATTAAAAGCAATTTGTTGATATTCGTGGATATTGTTATACTCGTACCTACTGCAGTGTTCACAGTTACATTTAGTTATTATGGCTGTTATATTTTGGCGGTGACTTCGTGACGAGTTCCCATTGCGCTACTGTATGCTTTATCCTTAATTGGATGGCAATGTCTACTTAAAAATAATAGCACGGACGAAATTTTGGGTCTGTGGTTTAGTGTGACACGTGGAAAACCTTATTTAACAACAGCTATCTGATGGAGTGGATTTTAAATTGGGCTTTGAGAACAAGAAAACGTATACAAATCCTTATCCTTTTATCTATATCCATTATACTGTTTCTTTAAATAATTCTAAAGACTGTGAAGTTGGCTGTAAGTAAACCAAATAAATAAATAAAGACACTGAAATAAAATGCACATTTCAATGTCACGGACGAATTTTTGGGTCAGTGGTTCAGTGTGACACGTGGAAAACCTTATTTAACAACAGCTATCTGATGAAGTGGACCTTTAATTGGGCTTTGAGAACAGAAAAACGTATACAAATCCTTATACATATACCGTTTTTTTAAAGAATATGTTATACTCTTTCTTCTAACCAAACCATAAAATAAAAAATGAGCGAAAGAGCGTACTAGTGTTTTTTTACGGAAATTGTTTTAGGTAGATAACATACTTAAAACGTTTTGATATACTTAATTAAACACATTAAGTCGTCTCTTACTTACGTAAGATCCTCTTTACGGTCTGTCTTTCCCATTACTACGTGACAAAGTTGGTGCTGTCGTTTAAAATTCCAATATGTTTGTATCGCGAAAGGCATTAGCATGACAAAGATCTCGCCTGGAATTACCACTCATGAAGCCTTTGAAGGCGCACTTCTGTGACAAAGTATACTAGTTCGTACGAAACATTGGAGTGTGTATTTACACCAGCCGTAGTAAATACGCAGCTTTTTTCGCACTAAGTTTATAGGGTTGAAAAATCAACTTTTTATATAGGTATTTCTGGGTTCCCGCAGTAAAAAGGTGTCGTTTTTGAGTCATTTTAGTCACCGATTGAGGCAGTCTCGCCGTATACTTTCGTACACTACAATATTAGCTAGTTTTAATTCAGATTTGCCATAATTTTTACACTCACAGTGTTCTTTTCACAGTTCAATCGCCAGTCAAAAATTGAGACTACTAAGAACTATTTTTTACTAGAATATCTTCTTTGCGAACACGAATAGTGTAAAAGGTACCCATATTATTAAGACTGACTGTTTTATTTCTACAAATACTATTTAAAAAAATAACAAGGAAACATAATTATTGAAAAAACCTAAACGCCCGACTATTATATTTTTGAAATAGGCTCTTTACATGCTTTCATTTAATACCCATATTGCTATGATAAGGAAAAAAACAATCCCTCTCCCCCCTTTATTTCCATTTGCGGGCGCCATTTTTAAATGTATATAGCCTATGACAAATTCAACGACACCTCATATGTGAAGCCAGCCGTTTGGGCTGTAGAGCGTGGCAAACAATTATACACATACATACAAACATACTCTCGAAAAACATAACCCTTCTTCCACAGTCGGGAAAATAGCTATGCTCTTTTGACTTTTGCTTTAACTTACTTTACAGATACACTGACATTACATAATTACTTTAAAGTCATTGTGTAAGTATGAGCTTAAATCACAAGAGATTAAAGTTTACAAGTAATTATGTATCTCATTAATCCCTTATAAAATTAAGCAAATGTCAGGATTGATTCAAAAAATCAATTGCGTGTGACATTTAGCGCCATGGCTATTTGTTTTCAATTGAAAAGGTCCGTTGATCAAATAGTAATATATTATTATATTTAAAATATGTTTTCCTGAGCAAAAGATAGACACATACCTTCTTAGGATATTATAGGATTATTTGTAAAGGATTAATATTTTATTTACAAACTTTATCTTTATTTCTGTCACTTACAGAGCAGCTATAAAAATACCGCCTTTAAATATAGAGATGCCTTTAAAATATTAACAATATTTTATTCAAAGCTTTCTAAATGAAAAATAATTTTAAACTTTTCATAAAATATTGTAAACAAGTAGCATACCGATAGTATCCGCAAGCTGGCACTCAACTTAAATCAATGAAGCTTCCAAAGTCGATGTCTTGGCCAGACAAGGGTGTCAATTTATTAAAGTTTGCAACTTTTCACACCCCTGCTCCAGGGGTGTCACTTAGTTATCTCGGAGACGACGGATTACATTAGAAAGATGAAAGGTGTTTTTACAGGCATGAATTTTAAATTACATTTACGTGGAAACGCGCTTGTGTACAAACAAATTTACTTGAGAATATTAATGTGGAGAAAATGGTGTGGTTAGCTTTACGTTATTTGGGGCGAGGATAAAGTAATTTTCAATATTGTTTTATCTTTTTTTGATAAAAATACGTCGGATTTTCCCGCTTGATGTTATTTTTGATAAGATGATGTGTTCGCTTTAGAAAAAAACATTCAAGCTTTTTACCATAATTTGAATACCAAACAATGCAATTAATAATTTCGATTCAATGTTGTTTTCCGATATATTCCTGTACTAGTATAGGGATTGTTGTATAGTAAGGGAATACAAAATGATTTTTTCAGCTCACTGTGCATCTTTCTGTTTTAGTAACGGTCTGAAATGTCAAGATAGCACATTCACGTAAGACACAAGTGCTGTCTTGGGTTCCCTGACTACTAATGTTTGTTTGTCTGTCACTGCAAATTGATTGCTAGCTCGCTACATATTCATCGGGCACCTTCATTGATATGTTCAGCCGGAGTAATTCCGATGGCATCTAATTTGTCTGCTCCCGATCCTGGCTTAACGCCAAGGTCAATAAACTCGACTGTTTAAACACAAAACACCCGCATACCTCCAAACCGCAGCGCTACCTCACACGTGCCCGAAACCACGAAACAATTGAAATCCGATTCAATCCCACCCGATTATGGTCCAATTTCCCGTGCGGCCACAGCTTATGTAAATACGGGGATGTAACCTAAACAAATATACAGGGTGTCGCGGAAGCTCCTGACTGCGATTCCTTCGCCACCGTAAAATGAGACCCCACCCTTTCGGGGTTGTTTGGCGAAATTGTGGATGTGAGGGAGCCAGCGACAATCGCGGGAGTCTAACTATGATTGCCTGTTAAAACAAAGGTACTGATTTTTAAAGCTGAGCTTTTTAGCTTCAATTACTCAGCGGTACGCGTGTGCGGCTCAAAGGAATGTTTGGTTTTGTAATCAGATGTTTATTGTACGGTCTATTTAGTTGAGATTCCTAGACAAACGTTTTGACTACTTCTGATCCTTGGAATCACAGCAAATAAAAAACTTGAAATATTGTTCAATATTTATTCTGGGCGGTTTACTACTAAAACCAGCAGCCTAGCAGTACAAGTACCTACTTAAACTCTGTACTTAAAAAAATTGGAACTACTCGAATCTAAGTTTTGGAGCAACTCCAAAAATAAGTAATGCTGATGATATCACCGCAGGCTATCCTGGATTTTATTTATTGAATCCCCGTTCTATTCTCACGGTCACCAAAAGATAACATACTCGTAAGTGCATACAAGATAAAAGTATCCGAAAACAATGTAGGCACTCGTATCTAACAGATTTTACCCTGCCACAGTACCTACTATCGTCTACGATATTTATAGGCCATGTTTAGGCATTTCGGGGCGCGCTCACATGTCCTCTATCTTACCAGATAGTGCCACGCAAAAATCGACCTTAAGTCGGCTTGATAAAGTGTACCATGACAGCACGTTCTGGTTGTCTCGATGTATGTAAAGGCCCATTCATGTGCCGTGAAAGCCTGTCGCGTAGACAAGGGAGGCGCAGATGTCGTAAAAATGATTTATATCTGGATACACGTAGATGGGTTATCGAGTGTTGTCGAACTTTGAAAAAGGTAAAGCGTACAATATAAAAAGTAACAGTAAACTTATGGAGGACAGTGAAATTTGGCGCCGTCTTGGGGAGGCCTATGTCCAGCAGTGGACTGCAATAGGCTGATATAATGATGATGATGAAACCTATGGTGATATGCGATAAGTTGTACCCAGCCTCTTTGCATACCTACCTACTGAGCAAAGCTGAGACATAGTCTATCTTCACATATCTTTATCAATTTGATAATGCTGTAGACTTTTGGGACATTGTCATATTTATTCTGTCTCTCTAAAAAGTCTTCTTTATAAAAAAAATTCAAACACTGTGCCGTATAATATGCGTGCTGACGAAGTTCTACTCTTAAAAATTACTTATCATTGATCGTTAATGTGTGTAGTTCAATATTGTGCCATTAAAAGCGTTTGGTAGTAATGGTTGGAATGGGAGTCACTTCTTGGAAGGTACAGGCTTACATAAATTTACACACCAACCAAAGTCGTTTTAAATCGTGATGCAGCTGGAAAACCCTTCATCGATGATATGATGCCAAATTTGACTTTACCTTCTGTTCAATTTTCTTTTGTACTGCTTAGATAGATACGCAGCGGAAGAAAGGTAGATACGGCGAGATAAAAGACGTATCGCGACATATTGATTTGTGTCCAACTTTTATCGAGACGAAGAATTTAAATCGATTTGGTCACGGGGACTGTTATAATCTGTGGGATAATTAATGACCTCGTAACTTAATGTTGGTAGCCGAATAAAATATTACTGAACAGATTTAACTTGTTAATTTAATTTGAAAGTGATGTTGTTGAGATAAAATTGTAAAAAGCAGATACATAATAATCTGTTAAATTATCTTTGATTAGTATTATGGAATAAGTTTGAAACAACAGTTGACAACCGATGTATTTCTTTTTAATATCAACCATGTGTTATTCATTTCCAATGAGGGATTTTCCTAGTGTAAAAAATCAGTACTTAAAAAGCATGTTTTTGATTCACGCGTACTATGAGGTATTTTTTTTAAATTTAGTGATCATCAATACGGTTTTTTCTATATTTAAACTGCAATTTGAAACTTGCTTATTTTAATGTTACTTCCCCTACATGCCTGTACACATAATATTACAATAATTTGTTTTGTTTTATGCTTAATGATTTCGACGCAATATTTGTATAACTTAGACAAATAGTGACATCTACATACAATAAAACAAAAATTTTGAGTTGTCAGAAAATCCCTCATTGGCCGCCTTATATGTATGTACTTGATAAGCCTCCTAAGCCATCACTGTCAATTTTTTTTTGTCATAGCAAGATAATGGCAACAAAGAATGCTGTGTTTTGTGCTTTTGTTAAGGTAAACTTTCGAGCAATGCGGCTTGCGGCTTCGGCTATGATGAAACTATAGGAGTGTATGAAACTCTTTCCAAGCGATGTATCATGGCCATTCCATACGCTCCAATAGTTCCATGATAGCCGCACGGCTCCTCGGAGCCGCAAGCAGCATTGCTCCAAAGTCTACCTTTACTCTTATCAATATTGTCGCTCATTTTCTCGATGATTTATTAAATGTACTAACATAATACACCATTTTCCTAGATGGGTAAACGTTGACAAGGAATAAAAACAGCTTTAAACAGACTTTGTAGCCAATAACTTAAATCCCCACGCTTAACCACCACAGGCAATTATGTCAAATAAAAAGGATGGGCTAGCCACTGTCAATATCGGCCGTAATCCTTTAACTTTGATTAAACGAAAGAAACCCCTCACGGTACTTGCAACCCTACTGCCCGGTATGAAATAGGGCTGTCGACGTTTTTTCAAAGCCTCGATTGTCATTTTATAACTTGAACCAACAGCTTTAAAGCATTTTTCTTGATTATTTGTTAATCTCACTAAATTACCACAACGTATACAACCATCACTTGAGATCATCGTCGCTTACCATCAAGTGAGATCGCAGTCAAATATCTGCAAAATGAAAAAACTGCAAAATGAAAAAAATATATATATTCTAGCAATAAATTGTCCGCAAAAATTACATTAATTAAATTAAATATTAAGATTTAGTTAAATTAAATTGGCAACCCTGTCCAAAACGGTTTCCATACCAGCAGATTTGTTAAAGTAATCGCATGGGAATGTCGATCGCAGATATGTGCGGGACTCACTGCCGGTCATTTTGTGGAACTTCTAATAAGAATATTTACTTCATATAAGATATTAATTCACATACTTAGTGACTTTTGTTAAAAATGTTGTTGGTAAAGATAGCCTTGATCTTGAAAACTGCAATGCATGACTCAGTGATCCATCATTAACGATGTTGTTAAAATGTTAACTGCACCTAAGCACTTGCCGAGCTACAAACTATATCTTTGTAAAAAAACCTAATCTGTTCCAATTGTCGTAGTTATCTGACTGATGAAAAATTACAATTCATATGACATTGCTTTGGAATTGCAATTTCAATCGCGATAGTTTTTAAGCTAGGCTGTAGGCCTGTTGCTCGTCATAGAGCCACACTAGCAATGGTCCCATGGTAGCCATTGCACGATACTACATGTATGCGTACTGATCGAATCTATACAATACATTTTATTTATTTGAAATGGGTTTGCTCTTAACTCTAGACAAAGCCAGACATGGCGTAGACAGAGTCGACGGTTGAGCGAGCTCACCCAGAAGGTTCTGGCACTCCCACTCACCGACGGAACACAGCAAGCTGCTTGGCGCCGGGCTCCAGTGGGAGGGTAGCACTTACTTACGGCTTACGGAACTAACAGAGCCTACCGCCGTTGTTTGCCATTACTAAAAGCTGTATGTACCACCATAGGGTTCGGCCAAACCGACCGAAGTGATTAACGAGTCTGACCCCACGGTATCGACGCATTCGCGACATGCGGCGATTCGTCTTGATTGCCCTATATTGTTTGTACCCAGATTGCAGATTACGGCATGTTTTGCGGAGATGACTTGCTGTTTTACCCTGAAGTAGGCGATGGTTTAACGTGTTATCAACTGCAGCAGCTTTGGCTAATAGCACGAAAGTGACAAGACATAATTTTATCAGCAACTAGTGCAACCTCATATACACACTTAAGTACACACGGCCCCAAATCAGTCAAATTCTGCAACCAATTATTTAACCTTATGTTGATCATATACCCTGTTCAAAAACTATTTTTTATTAAATAAAATAAAATAAAAACTTAGTACCGGGTTTAAGACAGGACTAAGCTATTAGCTAGCCAATTAGAAAAGCGCTTCTCTATTAGGTTATGTCACGAATGTGTCATTCATTCCTCTGTTGTCGGCTAATATTTAGAACCATTTTAAACCTGTTTTAATTTTTTGTAATAACACCGATTGAGTTCCATTACATTTGAGATACTTTGACAAATTTGGGTAAGTTGATGCGGAGCCCACTTTACAGCAATAGATATACTGTATACTCGTTCCCACTTGCCTCGTACGTACGAGTACCTCTCTTTCGGGCATCTAAAATCTTCAAGATTTTGTAATGCCCAACCCAGACCTCTTACCTCGTCAAATGAAGGTGTTAGAAAGACAGAAAAATCATTACATAAATATCCCTTATGTATCATCATCCTCCTAGCGCTATCCCGGTTCCCTTATGTATGAAACATTAATAAAAACCAAGTGCAAACAATGACGTGCACTAGAAAAAATCTCTGACCACATTTCCTCTAACTAATGCACCCCATAGCGCTGACGTTTTTTACCGTGACACCCCGCCGCCCAACACCCGCTGTTTACCTAATTCGCGTAACTCACAGACGAGGAAAAACACGCCACTTGGCCGGCAGAAAAAGTTGAGATGCCGGCGAGTCCAAGTGTACAGTGGCCAGCACATCAGACTATAGGAAAATCGTTGTTGCAAAAACAGTCTTATTACAACACCATCAGATGCCGCAGGTTTACCTCGCTGTGTTGGTGCCCGTCCGTACATTCTCTACAGTGATTTAATGACAATCTTCAGTAGCAGCTTAACACAAGGAGTGCAAGTGTACGAGAGTCTTATTTAGAAGTAACATGCGTTAAGTTGAATTAACAGATATTTTCCAAAATATTTTTAACTAAAGATCTATTACTCTTTTCTTTTAAGTTTTACCTTTTCAAAATGTCTATAAAACTTAATCATTTATCAACATGCTCGGGTTTCTTCTAACTTAATTATATGTCGTCTCTGCGTAGACATTTTCAAGAATTCAGTTCTTTAATATTTTTTTTCAAAATGAGGACAAGATCTATGAAGGGATGAAATTTGTTCACAATAAGAGGTTTTGAATATCCTTGTCAAACTAGGAGGCTAGAAGTTTTGTCAGTCTGTATCCAGTGCTGTCCTATCTGTAGGTACTCTTGTAGCAATTATAGGCAATTATCTGCCAAAGCAACTTGTCCTGCCCTAAGTTCATGCCATTGTGATATCCAGTCACGACTAAGTTAACTATAGTACCTATCCAAATCCTTATACTATCAACATCTTAACGGTTTTAAAGGTTATCATAGTCGCTTTGATATTCAAACAGATTTTCGATATAGTCCATAATGACACTATTCTAAAGGATCAAAAGCTTGTAATTGAGGTGAATCTGAAAAGGGCGAAGGCTTTTAGGAAGGATAATAACCAAAAGGTCGGTGCCCATGTTCAGCCGGCTCCCACACGAAATTAATTAATAACCAAAACATGCAATGTACTTTTCCTTAATAAAGTATCATTGATGGTAAGGAAAACGATGACGCCTGAATAACTAGAGATGACAGTTATTGTCAGTAACGTTTTTGTAGAATTTAGTTATTTTCGTAGATTTTAGAACTAAAGAAACAAATACGTTATTGTCACCATAACAGGTTTATTTTTAGTGGCGCTGTAGTACATGTATTTTGGCCCTATAATGATGAAACTCTCTGATTATAATTATGATTTATATGTGTCAGTTGTCACGAGTTTTCTCATGTTGCTCATTTTGTTTCCCATTCAAATGCCATTACCTGTCCAACCCCATAAGACCCGTGGGCGGGCCGATAACAATTAAATTTTCTATTATGTCTAGAAACATGATGCGTGAAGGTTTAATGTTAAACTCTGCCAAATTATTCAGTGTGTAACCTGCCTTATCACAAACGAATCTATTCAAACACCTCGGTAGACGTCTTAGATAGGATTTAATATTCTTTGTCTGCATTTCTGAGACTTCGTTATTGGAACCAATTTCGCTATCAAAGGTTATCGATCTCGGGTATTAGGTATTTCAACTTTGATAACGAACACTCTAGTATTCAGCGAAATAATCTTTCAGTAATGATGTAGGTACGCTTTATTAAACTAATATTAATTTATTACTAGTCGTCTGTCTAGACGAGAGCTAATAAATCTTACCGACTCCTTAGAAATTGGGCTTTTTACCAAATGAAACATTGATTTAGTTTATTGTCAAAGTTTTACTTAGGTAATCGTGGACAGATATTACTTGACAGGCTCAACGAATAGTATAGAAAGTTACAAGAGCTGCCTGCGTGGTAATGCCTGCCTCGCCGTGCCTTTTTGTTTAAACTTGATAATTTACTACTAGAGAGCTGCTTTCACAATAGTCAGATTAAATATTCTTCGGATAAAATACAATACCTCTTACAAAATTTTAAAAATCTTCAGTTCATCTGTGATATCTTTTATAATTGACAGTTTCGGTAGAAAACTTTCAAATTGATTTACGCGGACGAAGTCTCGAAAAATCACATTTACGACTAGTTAAATTAATAGAAATAGCATGACTTGTATCTTGCATGCATGATTTGTATTGTATGATGCGCAGCCGGCACACTGACACAAATACCTCTCATTGTGTTGATAAGCTCGATGAGTTAGTGACGTCAATAAATACTAAGTATGTGTTTGCGAATGATCCAATAAATCTTGCATTCATAGTAATAATATCTAACAATGCTTATTTATTTGAGAGTGTGTTCTTTGTATGTAGGTAAGGTACGAGTACAATACATGTCTTTGCTCTCACTTATTTAAATGTATGTCATTTCTTATTCAGTGCATTAGTGCATAGGAATTAAGCAAATTCAATTCGAATAATTAATTTAATTTTTGAAAATACTTGCGTCGCTCTCGTATACACTAGTCTTGAAGGTTTCCATTGGGACTAGCACATAAATAAACAGATAAATTGTTTTAACAAACTCACCAATTACCAGGTAATTGGTGTTTAATTGAAACAAATTTGTTTTGGGCTAGCCCCAAACTAACTAAACCTGAGCTTGTGCTATGGCGACTAGGATAACGGAGAGACACATTTATTATATGTACACATTTATAACATCGATTCCACGACTTAAAAGTACAAATGCTTGTGCTCATTACCCCGGGTTTGAACCTGCAACCTCTGGTATTTGCAGTCCGGAGCGCGAACCACTACACCAAGTCGGTCGTTATAATAAGACTATACATAGTATTTTACTACTAGCTGTTGCCCGCGACGTCGCCCGCGTAAACTACTATTTCTGTATCCTACAAGATTGAGAACTGTGATTTTTTTCAGGATAAAAAGTAGCCTATATGTTATTCCAGACAATAATCTATCTCTGTGCCAAATTTCATTCATATCCGTTCAGTAGTTTTTGCGTGAAGAAGTAACAAACATACACACTCACACACTCACAAACTTTCGCATTTATAATATTATTTTACTATTACTAATATAGGTATACTTACTAGAAACTTGATGTGCTGTCTTCCGTACATACTCAATAGTAGTTGAGATATTGTCTGGTTCTGCTGCTCAAATCCGTAAAAGACTTTGTACGTATTTTTTAGATTATTTTTTTGCTAATCGAAGAGTAAGTTGACCTTATCATATCTAGGAAATAAATACCTCAATTCTTTATGCTTGACTTTTAGCGCATCTTGTAAAATGTCAAGTGTTGGAAGTAGTAAGTAATTAATGAAAAAAGAAGCAAAATATGTAACGCATTTTAACAAGAGCTCGACATGTAGAGGCCATTTTTCCGACGTAAAAACGTCATTAGCACTGAAACACGACAAATGGGAAAGGGCGTACATGTACTGACATTTGTAAAGATGTGCGTAGTTTAGCTTTTTTGTGCCCAATGGGCTTGTTCTTGCAATCGCAGTCTGTTAGATACAGCTTTAAGGAAAGCTATAATAGCTTCCAAATTGTCGTTGTAAAACAACGATAGAACAATGAGAAAATATCAATTCATATGTCATTGATTGGGATTGGAACCATTGCGATAGTTTTCAAAATAGGCAAAAACAGATAGATAGATAACTCTTTATTGCACACCATAAAAGTAACAACATACAATTTACATAGAAAGATGTACAAATTAGGCGGTCTTATCGCTAAGAGCGATCTCTTCCAGACAACCTTTGGGTATAGGAAATAATAGGAGATAGTTTTTTCAAAACAGACTTGCTGATAATATGCTCGCACAATGTGGTTCAAAATAATTCGATTAAACTTATTATTTGAATACTCAACGTATTAGATATTGAACTTTAAAAATTGACCACCGGTAATTTTTTCAAGTGCAAATTATTTATCTTTAGATCGCTAAGTTAAATCTTATCACTGAAACAATAATAAGCGTTTGAGTATGTAGATAGATAGATACTCGTAGGAGGCAGTTTGTAGCCAGTGGAAACCTTATGGCTTTATCGTAACTACTACGTACATGTCTTTCATGAAAACCTGATTAAGAAAAAGATAACATTTCTTTATTGTTTATTGGTATTTGTACACTCAATAAGACACATAATTTTTTATTACACAACTAGTGAGGTAGGTGAAGATCACGTCGTCATCGGCGCGGCGAAAGTAATTCTGAAAGTCCACAATAATCAAAAATATATAATATCAACTGTGGATGTTAAGATAAGGTTAAAAAGTTCCACATATCGGATCTATATGGTCTAGCTCAAGTCAGGAAGTGAGTATCGATGAAGTCACAGCATCAATAATGCAAGCCGAGTCGCCTGCGGATGCAATCCCGGCTCTCTGGGGGAATGACAAGAGACTGTTCTGCTATTTACTAGGAGCTTGTTCGTATGACAGAATATGAGGTGTGTTTCCGATAGTTTTGGAAACAAAGTGTTCGAATTTTAATCCTCCCGGAACTGTAGAAAGATGTGTAGTACTGATTTGCGGTCGGGCGCCATTGTCGTCTGCCGCTTGACGACATGGCGCTAACTTCGTATCGCTAGCTACTAATGGTATTTCTTAGGCATAGAATACATAGAAACCAGTAGTGTCGCGTCAACACGTGGTCTGCTGCTGGCTATACGAATTTAAAACTTATACCTTGAGCTACAATTCCGAAGTTTTAATCTCCAAAAAGGAGTTTTCGTAATGACGGACACCGTGACGGGTTATAACTTTGTGTAACATGGTTTTTACGTAACTTTAACTGTTTACGCAGCGCACGCAACGGAAGCAGAAAAGGAATATATTCTGCCTCTTTGCAACATTTTTCATTGATTATTTTATCGTGAAGTTATACAACCTACACCCGAACTACTTGACCACGAAGGCCTTATGTTTTTTTTTCCTTCTAAATAGAGAATGCTCGTATTACCATACTGTCTGATCTAAGAATCAGATGTACTCCGGATGACATGATCCGTATTTTCGACTGAATGCGTCCGTACTCATGCCAGCATGAGCGCGGACGAGCGTAATGGCTAAACGCAAAAAGACACGTCAATATCGTCAACTACTAAACCAAGAAGGCCTCACACGGGGTTCCTTCACACCGTATGTCTACAGTAAAACCACTAAAACGAGGCGTTCGTTGCGGTGCGGGTGTCGCTATAAAAAGTTCAAAACTACGGGGTGCATTCGCCTGTGGTCAGCGGAGGAATTTGTTCTAAGAAACATTTTATATTTTGGAACGGTCGGTGCTAGTCGCTACTCATAGTTAAATTATTCAGTCTCTGTAAAGATCATGGATGACAGATTTACTAAAATTAAAATTAAAATTCAGAAAATAAAATGAAGTTATAATTGTTATTATTTACCGGAAAAAGTTTTAACTAATAATTATATTTGATTAGCTAATCTGGACTTGTTCAAGGCCTATTATCTGTGATGCAAGAAGGTGCACTTGCGCCAGTCCGACTGAGCTAATCCGGACTCTCGCAAATGGACGTTCCGGATTAGCTTATCCAGACTTGCGCAAGTGGGCTTTCAACTCTATTATCTGAGTTGAAAGCCCACTTGAACAAGTCCGGCCTAGGCCTAATTCAGTTACAAAAATAAAGGTGGGTGAGTGTCTGGTAAGTAGGTACTGACCCGCCCATAGAGCCAAAAGTAGCTATACACTTATGACAAAAGTAGCTTATCAATCTCATACCAAAATTCTATAACATCGTAGCAGTGCTTTAGGCGTGAAAAGGTTAAACAGGCAGACTGCCGGGATTTTTTTAAAGCTTTAATGATGAGGTTTGTTTACCTAAGGAAAGGTAAAAACGTGCAGGCAGATTTGATTTTCAACTTCCAATATCAAGTAATAATCACTGCATGTCCGAAAGAAAATTCCAGAACACAGTCCACCGAGGTCAACGCCCTTCGATTAGGCAAGGGGTGAGTTTGGCAGCGTGGCAGGCACTCGTGATAATCCGCGATACCAGCTAACCGCCGGCTTACTGCTAACGACCGCTTGAGATACCAGACAAAAGCGATTAGTGTTTGTTAGTTACAGATAAAAACAACTAAACTACCTTCTAAGTAATTAGGTCGCTAATTAGAATTGACCTTATTAGGAAGACAACGAAAATAGAAGCTCCAAAAAATCCTACCGAACAGAAGATATGTATTTAATTAGGATATTATGTAGTTTTCAAAACGAAGGAAATTATATACCAATTGCCTACTTTGTCCATCCTGAAGAGACAAACCACAATCAATTTATCGTAATCCGAAACACAAAACACAATTTAATTGACATAAATAAGAAGGTAGGCTTAGTAGTGGCATGGGGTAGTGGTGAGCATCTTCCAATCATATTAAACAAGTGCGAGTCGGACTCGCGCGCTAAGGGTTCCGTGCCAACTTTAACTGAATCAGGATCCACTTACTTCCACTTAGCCAAAATGCCACAATATTTCGTTGACAGCAATAACTTTGTTTTTCATAGTGTTTGTATCAAGAACAAAGTTATGTTTGCAGTTCGATCGCGTTCAAACCAATTTTCATTGAAAGTATTTGGTACGATCTACATCATGTTTTTTTTTTTTTAATTTACACTTGCTTAGTTCGAAAATTGGGGGGGGGGGGGGGGGGGGGCTGGGGACACCCATTCTACCACTTTGAAAGCGTCTATATCTCAAACGTTAGACTTTTAGAGAATGAGAAGGAAAAACCTCGATGTCATTTAAAAAGACCTATCCAAAGACACCCCACTCGCATAGGTTTGACAAAAAATTTTTTTGTTTTAGTTTCATGTATTCCCTTAAATATCATTATTTTTGTATGACAATCGTAAAGCAGTAAACAGAATACATCTACCTACCAAGTTTCAACTGTGTAATGCTAATAGTTTCAGAATAAAGGCTGTGACATACGGACGGACGGACAGACGGACATGACGAATCTATAAGGATTTCGTTTTTTGCCATTAAACCCTAAAAAGAGGCTTTTCCAACGACAAAGAACAATTTGCTCGAATTTCTATTCCTATACATCTTTATGTGAGTAAATGCGCATTATTTTCATGTTTTCCTCTCTTGCCTAGGTGGGGTGGTTTGTTGATTGCGAAAGGGACTCAAAGACAATAGGTTGAAGGTTGTTTATTGTGGTTTGAGTGGCTCGACCATCAGCCACACGCATGATAAAAGCCAGGGTACAAGAGTGATTAAAATAAGTAGGGATTTGGGAGCGGCTGGCCCTAATGGGGGCGAAACCTTACCACGCCCTACCACACGGTTTGGATTCAAAGTTTTCTGCGATTGCCTGATTCCGAATTGTTTCGTTATCATTACTACATAGTTAGCACAAGTTTAATCTATGTTTTGTTTTCAGTTTCAGTCAATTCGATGTTTTTCGCCGAGGAGTCATGTTATTTATCCACAAACAATGGTGTATTGAACGAAGATAAACGTGCGTGCTCTTACACCTATACACGTGTGGATAGTAACCTATTTCATTTTCGGAACTTTGCTGTTCGAATTTTAATTGGTCGAAAACAGTTTGACGTAGTTTTAAATAATAGATTGATTTATTTACATAATATTATAAGACCATAAATTCATTGCCCCGATGTTTCATTGCGTGCGCATGCTGTATGCTTGCTTGCATGCTACGAGCTCTTTTGCACAATGGATACCTGCTTGCATGCTGCATGCCTGTTGAATGCATTTTCGCTTGTTATAATATAATATTAAAAACATTTTTCTGAAAACTTAAACATCTTTAGCAATAATAGTTTTGTCAAACGATGAGTTATAATTTAAAACATATTGAATTTGAAAAAAAATACAAATGCAAATCGGACTTTCAAAAGAATGTCGATCGTGTTTTCGGTCAAATAAAAATATGGCAAAATAAAAAAAAGGATTAATGATTTTGGTAAAATGAAATTTGCACTAGAAAAAATCGGATTTAAGATAGGTGTGGACCTATACAACACTACTGATGCTTAGATACTTATGTATCTGAATATTGGTACTACTTACAAATAAAATTGACCAACATAAACATGTCAAGAAAAATAATGCAATATGTCCAAGACCACAACTCAGACATCCTTGCTAACCAGTATATTATTTAACCTAATAAACTAATCGACCTATACATATCCATGCTAAGCTGAGCTTTCATTTCACAAGCAGCGCCTTGATCGAGAGCTCAGATAATTATGGACATGTATAGCTTGATATGAAGTTGTGTACCACTTAAATAAGTTTGATGATATTGCTTGTTTATGGGCAGTAAATCTGCTTACATCAAAGATTTATAGTTGGACGTTGCCGAAGAAATGGTGTCAGACATTGGGCAGGCTTGTCCAAGGCATTTTTATGATTCCCTTAGCGGATTCGATTATGTGAACCCTCTGGATTTCTGGGGAATCAAAAACAAAATGCAGAGATCTTTGTTTTACGCATTCATAAACCACTTAATTGAATTAAGTAAACTCTGTTAAAATCGATCACGATGTGTAAACATTAGGCCTTATAAATAGTCTGATTGATACCGATTTGCTTCAAGAAGCTTTCAGTTTTATAGTTTTTAATATTTTTAACACTCACAGTGTTCTTTCTTATTTATATAAGTTTTATAAAGAAACCTAAAATTGCGATGTGCGAATTTTTGGTTTCCTAAATAAACTTTCAGTTTTAATTAAGGGGGTGCCGCGCGAATGAAGAACTTCGAGTTCAAGTCTAAACGATCTTCAAACAGATTCGAACTTAATAATATTAGTAATTAGATCCATTTGCTATAAATGTTTAGACTTGATGATTTAATTAGAACAATAGTTATATTCTGCGCAATGCGCAAAATCATCAGACATTTGTGTTAAAAACTGAAAAGTGCTCATATTTTCTTATTTATATTTTATTCGTGTATATATAAAAGGAACTGCGGAATATCAATACAATCATTTTCATTTACAAATTATTGTTTCATGCGTTAAAATCACCAAGTTTTTGAAAAAAAAATGCTCTTAGATATCATTAGCTACAATACAAGTCATGTTTATTATAAAATAAAGAATTTGTTTCAAATTTCAATAAGATCACGACCTTGTGCAATGATTAGGCTAACGTAAATAAGTTGTTTGAATGTAATTTAACTAATTCATCTCATCGCACAAGTGACG
Organism: Pyrausta nigrata; assembly: GCA_949316185.1. Classification (NCBI taxonomy): domain Eukaryota; kingdom Metazoa; phylum Arthropoda; class Insecta; order Lepidoptera; family Crambidae; genus Pyrausta; species Pyrausta nigrata. Next base: position 14,834,975 of record OX438943.1, read on the forward strand.
TAGAAATACGTTAATTTTCTCAATTTTGTGCAGGACCGCCTTAAGATGTTTTACGTTGGTTTATTTATCGAACGAACAGTACTGTTTAGTATGTCTTAAATCTAATATCTTAGGTTCGCATCTCTATTAACTTCTGAATAGATCGAGCTTGTGCTAACTTCACAACTAAGTATTGTAAGGGATTTCCGAACGCAATCTATTACTACTGAGCGCGCGCATTCGCGCCAAATGTTTGACATGTATCTTCCCTCTCTTTCGCACGATTCTCTTTGCACGCGGCGTCATATTTCTTGTTGATTAATGTGATTTATTATTTAAAATGTGTTTTAACTGAGATCCCTTATAGTATGTAGAAAGAAGTGTCAGTAAAAATTTTTTTTGGCGAATGTCGTTTTTTTTTACAACTTCGCATGACTCAGCCAAGGAAACATTAATTATTAACAGCCCGTTTTAATAATTCAATACTTTTAAAAATATATCAATTTCTGTTAAATAAATTATGTTTTAAAACAGCATTTTCATCAGCAATCAATTTCGCCTGACACAAAATTGATGTCGTCGAATTATGCCCGTAAATCACTTCGCATTCGATACTTTATTATTACGTAGGTAGGTAATTCACAATCAACGGATACACTGTTAGTCATCCTTCAATTATGTGCAAAGCTATTTGGGTGGTTGCCTAAAATCTAGACTCGAAGTCTCGTATATTGCGGTAATCCTAAACCTGACAGATGATGTTGCAATGGGTTTAAACTGTTAACAAATACAAGGGTACTTGGCTCCTAGTTGTAAATTCGTTCATCATGGTTGAATACGTATGTAAAATAAGTAAAAAATTAAAGCAGAAAATATGTTCAAAAGTAATATTTTATGCAAACAGTTTTCGCAGTAAGTATTAAGTCGATCGAATAGAGAACTTTTTCAGATAACGCAACATTACGGTTATAATGTGTTGCTAAGGAGATAAGTAAAGAATGATATAAAGGTATAATTCAACCGTTTAAATATAATAATTTGTTTGGTAAATAAATGTTTTGTGCCGCCCTATCATGTGATACCTAATTATGATACGCTTATAATCATTATACAACTTGATATGCATCACCTTACTCGTGTGTTAATGAACTTGAAATGCTGTAAGTATACCTTTTCACGGCGATCCGTTTATATTTTAATGATAAATTTGTTGTAAGTTTTCAAAGAGGCCACGTTTACATTTAACAGTATGCATTTACCCATTTATAAATGTATAATAAAGCCTAACCAGTCTCGTAATTCACCGAACTATTATTAAGTCCAAAACGATGTGTAGTTAAGTCATAATACCGCATATAAAATCTAATTATAAAAAATGTTTTACGTACCACGTATGGTCCTGTGGTCTATAAAGGTTCTTGCTTATAGCACAGAATAAGTAATACTACTTACAGGCACACACGGCCGCACATCAGACTACCCCACTTTGAATTTGAGATCGCCTCTATTCTCTACGTAATAAAAGCTGGTTTCGTAGTTAAAATGGGTAACCTGACGTGCTGCTGACTGCACATACACCGACACTTAATTAAATCGGCATTCATCTTTAGAAATATTCACCTACTTTGAATACACATACATTGTAGATCTTTCTGTGTAAACTGCTGTATTTTTTCTGTTATAGTCTGAATAGAGTTATCTATTCTATTAGTCTGATCGAAGGGTCCAATGAAGGGTTTTCACTTTTAATTTAGACCCAAGTTCACCAATTTTTAAACAGCAGGTATACCTCGTATTGACAGTTAATTTGACAGAATGCCCATAAAAATATTTCAAGTAAAGCTAAACCGACTGCTTAAAAATTAAACATACGTTGCTGAACTCCAGGCTTAATAATTTACTCATGATTGGCGGTATAGATTCTAAAAAAGCATTTTCTTACCCTAAGTTATTTGACATTTATAATGCGCATGTCTTAGACGTGGAACTCACTAACCGCGTCATCGCGTTTTTTAACGGATTACAACCCTGTAAACTTTTAAAGTCAGAGTGAACGGCTTCTTCTGAGTGAGCTCGCTTCACCATCGTCTCTCGGTGTATGTATTAGTACTTATTCTGTGTCTCTGTCTTTACCAAGTGGGTTTGCTCTTGACTCTAGAGTCTAGACTAAGCTAAGTCTAGACTCTAGAGTCAGAGCAAACCCATTAAAAATATTAGTAATATGACGAATTGCCAATAATTTTACTCGGTATGCAGCCCACAAGTGTGTGCAGGTCTTAAGTGCAGCCTAGTGGGCGTATGCGTCTAGGGCCAAGTTATTATCGTGCATAAATCCGTAATGATTGCCCGTCTCGCTAGATAAGTGCTTGTTACTAGTGATCGGTGTAAATGAGGCGTCACGAGAATTAGACCTCGTTCGGGGCCTAATGCGTTGGCAGTAATGAGAGTGTTGGCTGTGTATTGTGTTCAACAAATTGATCTTTAGTGATTCATCAATGTAATAGTTGTTCATTGGAATGCACATTTGATAATCTTGTATTTCCAATAGATGAAACTTTTTCGATGTTATTACAAAAAGTTTGACCAGGTTTAAAATGGAAAGGAGGAATGAATGACACATTTGTGACATAACCTAATAGAGAAGCACTTTTCTAATTGGCTAGCTAATAGCTTAGTCCTGTCTTAAACATGGTACTAAGTTTTATGGTATAATATTTATGGAATAACGGGGTTTGTGTCTGATTTTTGCCCTATTTTACCCCATCCTATGTCTACGTGAAATATTGTGAATTTGTGAATACAGCTAACAGCACTAGAAATTAAAAAAACCGGCCAAGTGCAAGACGGACTCGCGCACTAAGGGTTCCGTACCATTATTTATACAACATTAGATAAGTACCTACTATATTATAAAGTTTGTTTTAGTTAGCAAACAATGTTGTATGGAAGCCCTTAATATACATTTTTATTTTATTCTTTATTTTTAATAGAATTGATACTTTTAATAAAATATCCAATCTAATATTCTGTGTTTTTAAGCGTCTACCTGTTGCCATTATTAATATCCAGCTAAAAACGACAAAAATATCACATTAGCTGCGTGGGAGCCCCCCCTCAAATATTAATTTTATTCTAGTTTTAGTATTTGTTGTTAAAGCGGTAACAGAAATACATCATCTGTGAAAATTCCAACTGTCTAGCTATCATGGTTCATGAGATTCAGCCTGGTGACAGACAAAAAGACAGACAGCAAAGTCTTAGTAATAGGGTCCCGTTTTATCCTTTGGGTACGGAACCCTTAAAACTACCTACAAATTGGTTAAAGAGTGGCATAGGATACTAGTGCTTAAATTCGCCGTCTCCGTCAGCGGCAGCGTGGCCGAGTGGTCTAAGGCGCTGGTTTTAGGCACCAGTCCGAAAGGGCGTGGGTTCGAATCCCACCGCTGTCATAATTTTTAGAATCGTTTTTTTTTAATAATACCAATAATTTTTATTTTGTTTCAGGTATTGTTCATTTCACCATTAAATTATCTGTTCAGTTGCTGCTAGTTGAGTGTTTTAACGCAAAAGTAAGTAAAGTACTAAACTATAAGAAATAAATATGAACGATGCTTTTGTATAATCGCCAAGTTATAAAATTACGATGTAATTATTTATAAAATATTGAACCCAAATATAATAATTTTGAAGTTGTTTTCTTACTAGATTGACAATACTGTTATAGTTTAACGTCAAGTCACTATCTATACGTTCATGAATTCATAGAGCCAGATTTTATTCACCGAAATAGCAATAAGTGCCTCGCTTTACGCTTTCTTTGCGTTTTTCAAGCATGCAATCTTCAATTTGGCGGCACAAGTTGAATATTTCACGCCTCTTAGGTCCATAAGTGTAGGTTTTAACGATAATAGTGATGTTTCGTCAATACGCTTATGGTAATATAAAAATCTGAGTAAGTAGGTAGGTATACCAGTTTCACACATAAAATATTTTTGGTCAAAAATAATCATGATGAAAGAATATTTTTAACTCAGTTGCTACTTGTATAAGGAATTGAATTTGATGTCCAACTTTTCTCCTTTCTGAATTTCTTTCTCTAGAAGAAGGGCTCTGCTCTACCCCTTATTTTTAAAAAACCGAATTATCTTGGATGAGTCTTGAAAAAGAAAACTTTCCAATTTCCAAACTTTCCGAAAAAAACCTATCTCGATCCACATACAAATTTCAATATACGGGAATAGGTAGTATTCAAAAAATAACTTCTAGCATTAATAACTTTCAAAATTATTTAAAAAAACATATGCAGCTTTAGAATTGCAATTGCAATACAAGTCAGGCGGCTGGTCTGCCTTTTGCTAAAAGTTCATATTAAAGGCTGTTATTACGATCAATAAAGATATTCATTGTCAAAAATGCCCAGCTAATCGATTCGGTTCTTCCCAACACTAATCCGGATATGAAATTAAAATTAGACGTGTATTGGTGGGGTTGAAAGAGGTATTCATGAGTTTCAGGAGTGGGGTTTGGAACAAGCGTTTCACCCTCTCTAATTATATCCGAAGGTCCTCATTGAGGTGAAAGCGCGTGTAAACAACCGCTTTTGTACATTAACTTCAAGTTTAATGGTATTCAATACTTCTTGGTTGTCGAGTCATTAAATTTCGTGTGAATTAATTTTTAGGGGCTTGTCCTATGATGTAGAGGGAAAAATAGAAGGGGAAAGGGAAAGAGTAAGGCCAAGAAGGTCCTACATGGACCAAGTAAAGAAAAAGTTAGGTGTCGTGTCGTACCAAGAAGTCAAGGAATTGGCACTGAAAAGAGAGGAATGGAGAAGACTCCACCGACAAGAGCGTAGCTCGTAGATTAAAGATAGTCCTGTGTTAAGACTTATAAAAGTAAAGTTGGCTTATAAGATCCATCTGCTGGGCAAGGGCCTCGCCGCAACTATGAGGAGGTATGAGGCATACACCATCACGCGGGCTTAGTGCAGATGCAATAATTTTGTACAATTACGATAGATACTTACTGTAAAATCGTAATAATCGATAGAAGAATCAAATAAAAGCTAAAACTTTTCGAAAACAACAAGGTTTTAATTTAACCTAACCTACTTTTAATTTAGGAATGAATGGAAGAAATTGGAACAAGAGAAATGGGCCAGAAGCGCTTTATAAGTAGCTTAAAAAAGAATTACAGTTTGTATCACACCATAAATTCGGTGCGTTGCGTGAATTTACGTGCTTCCGAAATTTATTCGTATCGGGTGTAGTTTTTATGTGAAATCGTTAAACAAAGAAAACAACGATTTGGGCCAGTGCATGCTACACATGAGGGTAACAATAAAACTTTCCGTATAGTGATTTTAAATTGCTGTTCAGGCACACGTAAACAATTTCTAATTAAATTTGCAGCATATTAGCTTCAAAATGTACTTTACCTTACAAAACAGAAGATCAGATTATCCGAAATAAGTTTTGGAAAAAACACTTACCTCTTGGCATTGGTCGGTTAAGCCACAACTTGTTCAATAACCCATCTCTTTTAGCTGCGTTAGGGACATATTCCATCAACGTGGTGTTACTTTGTGTATAAGTGTATCAATTAATATTAATTGTGAATGTTGTTATGTGTGTAATTTTAATAAATGGTTCGATAGGATTGTAGGTATATAAAATTAATCGCAATAGAACACACTTAAATATAAAATCTTTCCTACTGCTTTTGACAATGTTGTTTGCTACACTGTCAAAAGTGGCACCTTCGTATGAGTCAACTGTACTTACCTACAAGCAATTTGGGTCTTATAAATCTCATTGATGTTAAATTAGAAACAGAGCCTACAAATGAATCCCTTAACCCTTTTAAGTCTTAATTAATATTGTAAACTCAACCCATGCCCAAACCCAACTGTCGCGGTCCCGTTCAGTTGCATAATGCATTGCGTCCACTCACGCGCAGCCCTAAACGGTGGTCAATAAAAGTGTTTTCTCTCACGGTAAAAATCTTCGGCGATCTTCTTACTTGGTATGCGTGCCGGCGCCTTGCCTATCGCTCAGCCGGTGCAGGGAATTCATAGTGCGCTGACTTGGGCGGAGGAAACAAAACATTGTACTGGATACACACTGGAGTTGCATTCGGCAAACATATCAAGCACAGTGACCTGTGCTGTGGCCAGCATATTATACTATAAATACATTTTTGTTGCAAAATTGAAGAGATAAGTGAAAAGTATAATTAAAATTGTATTTTATAACAATATACGAACGTGATGCAAGTTGGTTGATGCAATCTGTATTTTTGTGGGCTGTCGGCCGATTTTATTTCATTTCCACAATTTAATTAAACTTTACTTTTTGCCCTTGGAATTAATACCCTACACCTTTTGTTGTTATTGGGTTTTTAGTCTAAAGCAAGATATTTTCTTGGTTAGCTATCAGCTCTTCTAGTCGTTCTCAAATTATAGCTTGGCCAGGGGAATTAGTTTTTATTAAATATATCGAATTTTACCCAAGTCTCATCTATTGCTCTACCAGGGTCCGTAGCCAAATGGCAATCGTTCTGGAACGATCTTCGCTATCGCCAATGAAATGTCAAAATATGTATGCAAAAGTCACGTGATGTTTCGATGGCTTATGTCAGTTTCATACATTTTGTAGGCGATAACGAACTTCGCTTGAGAATTAATTGCCACTTGGCTACGGGCCCAGAATCTTTACTTACTTATTGCCTATTCTTACAGTTCTTAAAGCATTTGTAGTCTATCCTATATTTTTGCTCTACTAAAAACTCGCCTTGCTGTCTGTTCTTACAAGCAGTGTGTCTCTTATATTACTGAGGAAACACAGCTCATTACGAGATCTGTATAACGCGTTGTCTGTCCATCCGTCGGGCACGTCTCTCGCCCATTAATACTTGTAGAGTGAAAAGCAGGACATGCTCCTTGTAAAAAGCAGCTCAATAGAAAGCATCTTATAGACGTTGAAACAAAATATAGGTACGGAACTGTTGCTTTTTTTTACGTTATATGAGCGAACGGAAGTATCAGTTCTTCATCGTTATATTAATTTAAGAGTTCCCCTCTTGTGGTACAGTTTTTCCGATTTGACCCATATCATCCGCCATTTTCTTGACTTCCCGATAAGTAGTCACAGGTTTTTTAATCTTAACAATACTTAATCATACAATATCTATCAATAAATAAATATAAATTCATCATCCATCAGTATTTCGTATGGATTTTGTTGCCCGAAATACAATTTTCATATACATACTCGCACATTGGCGAAGCTTGTTGCTGCAGTAAGTTCATTGTAATATAATTTAACCTTAAGGTTTTGAACAACCCGTCTTACACCAATACGAATTGTACAATGGGAGTCGGTTTGGTCGGTCTACAAAAACACATATTTTTGTGGTCTTTAAGGCACAGTATTTTTTATAAAGGACAACAATTCAAAGAATTAAGAACATTTCAATGACGTAAACACAATTAGACCATCAGATGGTTTGTCAAGTTATAACGATCAACAAACACAGCATAGCGACCTTATCTCTCATTTAACAAGCTCGTTTATTAATAAGTTAAGCCGTCATATTTAAAACTAAATCGTGTGAACTGTAATCACGGCTACGGAATATGAAACAGATGTGTACCAAGGATGGACTAATAGAGGTTTTAAATAGTTGGCTAGTTAACTTTAGTTAACACATGTCGCTTTTAAATAATATCTTTATCAAATATGGCTTTCGACGTAGTTTTACAAATAGTAACATATTGTCTGTTTAGTTATAGCTTCCAACTTACTTTACGTAAAATCCTGCGTAGTTCTGAACAATTTGTTAAAATTAGGTACTGTTCAAAATATTTTGTTAGGTATTTATTAGCGTTAATAAATGAGGTTCGCGATTAAATCGCGGAGTTAGAGAATAAGAAGAGAGAGTCTGAGTAGAACTTACTTATTTTACAACCAATTTAGACGGTCTTGAAAGCTATTTTTTAGCATGAAAACTGCGTGAATTTTGAAACTGTAATTTCTCATCTCATCTTTGCAATAATTACCGAATACTTTCGTTCCATGTTGAACGCAAGAACCTTTCAGTGCCAAGTACCTTTGCAGTAATAAACATTGTGAACAATATGCTTCATATTACCTACTTAGGTCGAACATGACAATTGTCCTCAAAAGGGCTGGTATCTGCTTACTGTCACTTAGAAATTCTGTTTTGATTGGCACACAATAAAATAAGCCTTTGTATCACACTGGCAAGTACAAGGGCTGCAGATATTACGTATTGTGCAGACAAAAGCATGTCAAACTAGTAACTATCCTAAAATGCCCAATTTTATCAAACAATTTCCAACGTTACTCTTCGCGCAATAAATTTGAATTTGAATTGACAAAGTATGCCATATTGCGGTAGTTACATGTTTGCTGGCGTGTGTACTATACCCGTCTAAACAAGGCAATATTTACATGACACGTGTAATGTAAAGCGCTCTACTTGTATCGCAAAGTTACACGTCAGATGACTTTAGAATAGAATAGAAAACAAAACAACAGACGAAAATAATAACAAAAATAAAATAAAAAACTTATGAATCTAGGATAGTGTACCAAAAAGGTCCCCGCTCAGTATAAGTCGTGACAAAACCTGTTTTTGTCACGACACTGATTTTCAGCGGGAACCTTCGGGCATAATGTAACAAGAAAAACACACACACATTCGCACATAGAAAAAATTACGGTGATACAAATTAGAACAAGAATAATCACACACAGTACACAATAGGCGCCATTCGTCTTTGATTAACAGTAAATTGTTAAAAGAAAACGACCTCTTAGTTAGTAGGTACGCGTGAATCAAAAACATGCTTAACATTTATATAACACAGTAATAAAAAAACGCTAAACTTTAGATAATGTTACAATCGTTTTCGTAATTCTAATCTTCCTTGTCCTTTTTTTTCAATAATTACTTACGAGCTCTTGTCGAGGGAGCAATGTCCACACCGTTTTGAACTCTGCCAGCACTTTTAACTCCGTATAGGTACAGTGGGCCACACACCAACCTACCCTGATCTGTCAAATTTCCGCAATTTCAACCTTATGTTGATCACATAGAGTTCCATATCATTTGAGATATTTTGACATTTGGGTAAGTTGATGCGTGGCCCACTGTACGTCATCAGCGCAATCAGCATAAGTCAGCGATATGTTGTTATGCTATAAATACACGCAATCATTTAGTATTTCAGTAACTATTGTTAAATCTTTGGACTTTATATTTTCCCATCGGAGGCGTGTCTCCCGACAATTAACGTTAGACACGGCCTTATAGAGATTACAGAAATGTGCGCGTACGCGACCGTTTTGGCAATGTGGTGGCCACGCCGGCTGGTTACTCCATGTGAACTCAGTTTAATTGCTACAACATTGTTTATGTAATAGTATACCTAGACAAAGAAACTTGAAGAATAAAGCATTGGAAGTACTTTTGGCTAAAGCTGTTCAAACTTGAAATATAATAAACCTATTTACCTAAATACGAGTAGTATGTAAAAGAGTCAAGTATTTAAAAACAATTACCAGATTTACTAGATTTATTTTACCAATATGCTATGATCATGCTTTTCCTTATCTACCACATTAATTCCGTTTGCCTATTCAGCAGTATTGATAGCGCGGAATCTCACTTACACCAACTGTTGCTATCTTACTTTCTTTATTAGGCCTCCACCACAGTACGGCTCTTTAACATGAAGGCGAGGCATAATAAGCCTATTTACATAGTCGTATGGTGGTAGCACCATGAATAGTAACTAGTTAGGCACTAGAAAAGCCATTGCAATTCTGAACTTTATTTCTATGGCTGTAAGCAAGATAAAAATGAACTGCGGTAACTTTGACAGATTCTTTATAGCTTTTTCCTTCTTAAATGATGGTTAGCTATCAGCCAGCTATCGGAGATACACATCAGATTGCTAAATTACAGTCTGATGCTAAAGATAAGCGTGCTAAACTAATATTAGCAGTGCAAATATCAAAGTAACTTGTAATTCATGCAATAATGCTAATTGAAGAGTACCTCTTTATAGCGAAAAGCATTTAGTTGTTTTATTAATGTTCTTGTTACAACCTATGCATTTGTTATTAAAACACGGTTTAATAGTAAGGTAAATCTTAGACTTTAGAGGGAAGATAGTTTATAGGGAAAAATATAGAGATGTAGTGCTGAACCACATGAGTGAGTGCGGAGTTTCCACCGAAGATGTCGAAGTCAGGGTGGAGAAGAAAAAAGAAGGCTGATCCCACCATCATGGACTGAGGATAGATAGCCAAGAAGGGAGAAAGAGAGAGAGAGAGAGACTTAAGAGGGAAGTAGATAATTACGAATTACATACGACAAACATATAATATTGCCAAGATATATATTTTGGTGCATTGTTATTAGTTTCGCGTTGGCTGTTAATGGGTTAAGCTGATATCGCTAGCTATAGTTCTCAACTGTATCACTATTTTGTAACATTTATGGAGAGAAATAAAATCTTATCTTATCTTATGTCTATCAGATCCTTAATATCTTATTTTCTGCACTTTAGATTTTAAAATCATGTCCTGCGGTAACTTAAAACGTTCTTGGAGTTTCTTTAGTTGATGGAAACAACAACAAAACAAACAGCACAAAACGATGTCAGTTACATACAGTTTAATTTTACTTCAATATCAAAATATAGTTAGTACTTACCTACCATGTCTTCATAAAACTTTTCTCGTTTCTATAGAAACAGTAGGCAATATACATTTCAACTCATCACATTTCTCTCACTCATTACTATTTCCTTCGGAAACAGGGAATGTCGGTGTCTGTCTGTCTGTCGTAAAAATAGTACCATTATTATAATTGGGGCGTTGTAGGCACGTGTTGTTTCCTCCACTGAAATAGTTTTTAATGCTTTTCCGACGAATTCTTCGTTTGATTAGATCCACTGCTTTAATCAGTCTGATGTCATGGTGATATATTTTAATTTGCCCTGTGATGTTGTTTTTCGTTAAAAGATTATTTCTGCTATTACATATTATATCGTCGTACTAATGCTTCTTGGTTTATATTAAAATTACATTTTTAAGAAACATGTAGAATGTTTGGCTAAAACTTTCCAGATGTTAAATTGATTTTTGTCTGAATATAAACATGATCCCTGCTTCTATCATCTAAGTAAAATCAAAGTTTGATTTACACATTTGTTGTAATTTCAAGGCTTTTGTAGGCACTTGCTGAAGTTCAAACTTACTCGTAGAAAATAAGTATTGTATGTTCTGATTGTGTTACCATTCTTCTCGCACATGTATTAAGGATTATTAACTAAAACAGACAACAGCACATCAAGCTTAACACTGCGGCATCTTGTGCAGTTAAAATCATGTACGTATTCTGGCAAATAAACTTTTTGGTTTGTAATTGGGGCGATTTTGCAACTTTGTATAGTCCAATGTGCTGGCCTGAAAGTCACTCACCTTCTGCCTTATGTAGGTGGCGTTAAAAATATTTACTAGACATTTATTAAACAAAAACACTCAAGCGGATTGTTTGTCGTCCAAGTTCAATATTTGCCTACAAGTCACTGCGTTGTCAAACATTGATAGGTGTTTCATAACACTTAATAAAAGTGCCTCGATAATATTTTTCCACATATGAACACAAACAATTAATACTTGCTTTAGAAAAAAAATAACCTTAGGTTGGAACTAGAAAGTACGAGTCACATAGGCCATGTCCTTAAAATACATGTTATTGATGTAACAAATAATGTTATTATTATTAATATACTTACAGCAACTATAATGATCTAAATATTAACGTTACCATAATAAAACTTGATTATTAAAAGATAACATCATTCTTCAAAATTATCTTCAAAAAGTTCTCTCTCAGTAAGTACCTACCATTTGGAATTTAACATGATTTATAATTATCAAAAAATACCTATGCCATGTTTCGGTATTTCTTTCTTTGGAGAACAACGTCTAAGTTAATTACTTTTGGAGACACACCGAATGGTCTGAATTCTGTGTTTTGTAGTTTTAGTAATTACGCCTCTATGTGGCAATAATTACGGTTCAGATATTTTGAGATGCGATTTCTTTACCTTTAAATATTTTCTTCTTTTTTGTTTCACGTTGGTTATCAGTTGTTTGTGTTGTGTTATTAAATTAAAAAATGAGAGTAAAAATAAAATTCGTTTATTTCTGTATTTTCTATTTACTAGGTCCACCAAAGGGCACTCAAAATAAGATTGACCATCATGATAAAAACTAGTTTCAAAGTACGGTTCCTGCTCCTAACAAAATTCGATTGTATGGTCCCATTGCATCCGGAAGAAAGCATGAAACTTGGCATGATTGCTACAAAAAGCTACTTTCGTATGTGTACTTCATTTCCGATATAGTAGAAACACGCTAGAAAATGATTGATTACAAAGCCCCTTATACCATAGCTCCTGTATGTGCCACTTAATGATGCGGCTTGGCAAGTTCAAGATTCAGTGTTTCCATATCGGAAATGAAGTACACATAATATGAAAGCTACGATCGTGCCCAGTCTCATGCTTTCTTCCGGATGGGACCGTATTTCATGCTAAGGCCGTACTGTAACTACTAGCCTACAGCAAAAACTACAATTAAAATGGCAATATCGGTTTTTATAGCGTACTAAATTGTGAGCTTCTTATGAATAATATTGTACTCGTGTAAAATATATATCCAAACCTACCTGATGAAAACATTTACCAGCCAAGTATACCTACTATGAAATTATTACGGAAAGACCACCTAAGTTCTTTATTTTGTGTATACTGCTTTGTAATTTCTTTTATCGTGTGCAATCAAGAGTTTTCTAATTAAATATAATTTAACTATTACTTTTTTATTGACACTATTCATCATTAATTTCGTTCTTCTTAAAAGTAAATAATTCACTTGTTTACTTCTATTACCAAAACCAATTAACATTGTTTAAAAGTAATCAAAGCGTAATTAAAACAAATAGAAATAAGTAACTCGTTCCGATTCAAGCTTGATTCAAGCCATGACGATCACAAATTAATAGTTCCTGTATTTATTTTGAGAGGGAAGTCATATTCAGAGTAATGGAGTCGTCTCTCCCCCTCCCCCCTTCAAATTAATCAACCCCTATCAATTGAGCGTTAAATATGTAAATAAAATTGCCGAAAATAGCCACGCCAGCAGCATGACGGCTTTAGGGTAGCCATGATTTTTTGATAAATATAGGACTGCATTCATGACCGTAGGTACGCCTATCAAATCACTGTACAAGCACTACAGCCATTCTTATTATCATCTAGTTTGTTAATGAATAAAACAGACTAGTTGGTATCATACTCAACCACCGGTCGAGTTTTTGCGAACCGCGTCCCACGGCCGCGCAGTTGTACTTATTATTATTTATTTTGTGGCACAGCACATAACCCCTTAAAACATCGCAAAACAAACGACATATTATTAATAAGATCATTAAAATCAAAACTTTTTCGAATATACAAGGGGTAAATGTTTGTGTGATGCACACGAACATTTGTACCTAAGTTATGGATTTTTATAAATGTGTTTATAATGTATATGTCTATCCGTTATCCTAGTCACCATAGCACAAGCTTGCGCTTGGTTTGGGGCTAGGTAATTGGTGTGTTTATTGAAACAATTAATTAAACCCCAATAGCTTAAATCTGGTCACAATCGAAAATAATGAACAGATTTTACTTAATTCACATGCTTTAGTTTTATTTGGCACAGTCAGGACATAAAATACCTAGAGAGAAATCAAAAAGAGCTTTATAAATAAATACACGCAACTGATTATTGGATGATGAATTTACTTGTTTTCATTTAGGCGTCCATTCAAAACCAAAAGATTTTTAACTACATCCCCGTCGAGATAGGGTTCATCAGATAAAATTTTTTGACGGATAGTGGAAAAACCATATAGCAAGTCTGTATTCCTGAAATTTTCCAAACTCAACGGTACCCTACTGTAACCCTACGCAGCGCGCGCCGCCCGACCAATTAACGACGGAACTCGTATCGGGTTACACATTTTTTGTGTGTCGTCTTGCCCTGGTAGGTTTTCGATATTATGTTAAACTTTTGTCTTTACTTGTAAACAAAGAAAAGGGTTTTATAGGTGTAAAACAAAAAAAAAGTATTTTTGGAAAATAATGTTCAGGTCCTATTTCTCTGATATAGTAAAAGCCTGAGAATAGGAGGGCTGATGATGTCCTCCTAGCCGATTTCGACTACGGCGGCCTATCTCAACATAGATTAGCCAACTGCGCATGACATATTATAGTGAACAAGCGTGTGCGCAATACACAGATGCACTCTCTGTTCCCTTACTCCCATAATTCGGTGAGACGGTGAGGAGGCTAATACTAAGTAAGTGTGGCTAACTGTCCCATTGCGTCGCCGCTGCGCAGATTTCGCACATGAAGATGGGTTCTGGCAATTTCATGAATGAAAATTTAAACAAATCAAAAACGTGTTCCCATAGTTTTCGTCTTTGTTTAATAAGGAACAGAAACATAGTGAAAGTTCCGAAATTTTAGCACCAGCAAACATATAAAACAATATTAAACGTGCAAAAAGGCGAAAGTTAGACCAAACTTCAGGAAGATTTTCTATGGAACCAAATTCCATAATTTTGTTCATGATGTCCTGAAGATTCCGGCATTATAGATTTAAAACTCTCACTAAAAACGAAAACTATTAACGCGCTTCTTTCTGCCTGGCTTTTCATACATTTGCAAAGGATCGAGCATATTTCGCCTTAAGTTTCCTTTTCTAAATACACACTAAAAATAACTGTAATAGATTTCATATCAGTCAGATTAAAAGAATAACAAGCGATTAAGACGTAGAATACTAAAATGCCACTTGATATCCATACTAATATTATAAATGTGAAAGTGTGTCTGTCTGTTTGTTACCTCTTGACGCTTAAACCACTGAACCGATTGAGATGAAATTTGGTATGGAGACAGTTAAAGACCCTGGAAAGGACATAGGCTACAATTTGTCGCGAAGAGGGTGAAATGGGGGATGAAAGTTTATATGGAAAATCCAAGTCTTGCGGGTGGAGTCGCGGGGACCCACTAGTGTAGTTTTAAATTAGATATCTCTTATTTAACGACTGTAAAATCCAGTAGCATACTTTTACTTTTTGATTGAAATGTTTTTGCCACAGAAGTGTTGAAGTAGGTAACGTACTTCAACGGACTGAAGTGAAATACAACATATATTCTTCTTGTATTTCACTTCAGTCTGATTTTTATTTGTCACCAACAAGCGAGGAGCGAAGGCGCTTTCTTTTATATACTTAATCCCTTTGATTCCCCAAAGCTAAGTGGTCATTCAACAGGTGGTTCGGATTCCCTCGAAAGGCCTAAAACATTTATCCCGTGAAGTTCTATCCATCTACATTCTCTAGACCTTTTTCTACCTTTTGTAATCAATTCAATCCATCTAGCTCGAATTCTTTATTCTCAAAGATTCAGATAAATTTCTTAGAGGTTTTTTATCAAGCCCTATGTAAATGACATCATTCGAAATATTTACATTCGCTTTTTCTCTTTTCTTTACAGATTTTTACATCAACATCTTTACTGGAACTCAAATAGAGCACTATAAATATTTAAAAAGATTCCGATGACACTATGACGTTATCAGCCATGATAAACGGATCTCCATCAATCATTGCTGATATGATATCGGCTCTAGCATGTTCGTTGCTCAATGCCCTATGAATTCTATGTCATCACATCAAACTTCACAATTCCACTATAAACTGATTTTTTATTGTACAGATGGATCTTCTAATCAAAGTTCAGGGTATAATGGAAATGGATGGGTTGGCTTGTAGCTGTATGTATGTAGCAAATGTTGACAAGCCCAATATTGGCAGACGAGTTGGCACCAATCGTATCTGTTATGTTTTGTCGCAATGTTTTTGAACACGGGTAACGGATTTATTACACGCCAATGCCATCATGTAATGCAAACAAAACAAAAGTTGGTCAATATTACTTCAAATCATGGTAGACTTTTTACGGGTTTCTCTGAAACTCAACTATTTGGTATATAAGTACCATCTAAAAGTGTTTAGTTCTAATTAAGCACATGTTTCCTACTTAGTTAAATAAACATATCTGTCTTACATAAGACTTGTAAAATAAAATTGTAGTTTGTAAAATTTGAATTATATATGTAATTGTATTAAATACTTGTAGAAATAGAAAGACTTTAACTGTGTGATGTTATAAGTCTTGTACATTTTAATATCTAAGAAGACACAAGTTTAGTTTGACTGTTTCGCATTTTGAAAACCAGAGATTTAGTAAAGTTTTATAAAAATATACCCACTATTACTACAGTAGAAATACTAGTATTATAGTGTCAAATAAATTAAATATTCACCTCAATTTTTAATATCAGCCAAGCCAACAAGAAATTAAATACGTCAATATTTTATCAGGCTTTGTCAGCTGCAGCTGAACGATTGTGGTTTACGAACACAAAAGATTGCAGATCCAATACTTGGCCGGAACATTGTGCACTAGCAGCTAGCACAACAATAGATAATGTAACTGTATCACTACGGGGAATACCATGCACAGTAAAGGGTATATTTGTTTCTAATACAAATGATGTGGACGAATTATAACTTTGAAACTTTCATATTGCAATGTTTATTAATAAGATCCTGTTCAGCCTGCCACTCGGTCTACGCAATAGTCATATTTTTTTCTATAACCATGTGTCCTGCCTGCATGGTTATAGTCTGTCTCGTTGGCCTATTGGTCAGCACCCTGGGTACTATCCAGGCCCACGAAATCCCGGGTTCAAATCCCCGGTCGTCGGGCACGAAGGTTTCTAGGTTTTTCTGTCTTGAAATAGATTATAGTGCTTGTACAATCTAGACGGTCCTACCGCAAAAAGCAATTTCTTACAGACAAACTTCGGGTTGAGGACAGTCCGAAAATTATAATTAAATTTAACAGTGTTCTGATTTTAAAAGGAACCTTCATAAATTAATGCTTACCTAAAATCCACTTTAAACAAAACACTGGCAGCTTTAGATAATGTTTTTGGAGCATCAGTTTTTGCCCGGCTGATCTCGCAAGCCTATTTGTTTTCTTTGGGCAGCCCGCTGAAATAATTGGAAGGTAGAGGCAGGGAGAGGCATTTGCAAAATTTGCATATTAGGCATGTGTGTACAGGGTCAGGGTTGACAGCTGTTTGAATCTTCTTACCGCCTATTTATATGAAATACTGCTCCGAGGAAGGGAGACGGGGTTTTTATTTAATAATGCGAGGAGAGGTAGACTATGGCAAAAGGTAAGTACTAAGCGGATGATATCATCGTAAAAGAATATACTAATTAAGGTTTGAGCAATTTTCCAAGATTTTTTTATTTTACATTTTACTTGAATTATACCACTGTTTTACCACGTGAACAAATATAAGACGGCTGTCATTAATTCCAAATTAGTCCTCTCACATTTATTCAAGCGTTATAACAATGATAGAATTATTGTTAGTAGGAGGTCTTTAATGTGTGGCATCATAACAAACAACTGTAGGTACTAAGTACCACCCAACTTGATTGATTTCAAATTGCAATTCATAACAGGACAGCAGTTATAGTTTTTTAGGAAAGCAGTGATAGCTTTTAGCCAACATCAGAAAAACAATGTTAGCTTTCATAATAATAAATGCCCTCCTAGCCGAATTTCGACTACGGTGGCCTATCTCAACAGAGATTAGCCAACTGCGCGGGACATATTATATAGGTGCATTCTCTATTCCTTCACTCTCATAATTCGGTGAGACGGCAGTCCGACATGACCGTAGAGAGATCAGGTGCAGGACCAACAGCTTAACGTGCTTTTCGAGGCACGGGGGTGTTAACACCACCAACTTCCTGACTCCGGAGCTGTGTCTGAGTTATTTCAAGACAGAAAAACCCAACACTCTCGGCCCGACCCGGGATTCGATCCCGTGACCTCGTGGATATTACCCAGCGTGCTGACCAACGAGACAGTCAAATAACAATTCAAACGTATCACCCCCGTCCCACCTAAAAGACAAGATGTTGACCTGTTGGTAAAGTACCTATTTCAGGGTTTTACTATGTTCTTAATATAATTTGACAGCGACAACCCTAATCAGGGTAGGTATGGAAATTAGCACGAAGGCCAACGAAACTGTAATTACGGGGTTTGTGACTGCTTGTTTAATGAAAGATTCATTTAAATTTTTCGGCATACCCCTTAATTAGTGCCGTTAGAACGTGCCTTTGATTTCATGTAAGTACTCGTATTTATTTACTAGCTTTAATAAATTTAAACTATAAACGAACTCTGTCTGTCCATCGAGTAGCTCGCACGCCGGTTTTTATGGTGTCGCCATCTTTGAGGTCCGGGTTCGATTCCCGATCGAGTCAAAATAGAAAACCTTATTTTCTACATTGACTCGGATCTGGGTGTTATGGTACCACCGTTGTTTCTGATTTCCATAAGCCTAAATATAGCGTTGAGTGTTCTGTGCCAAATGAGAATTGGCGCTAAAACACTTTTGATTTGCAAAATAAAAGATGGCTAAGTGACGGCACCGATAACACAAATGTGTATACTGGATGACGTAATTAACAGCAAAACGGTTCAATACAGGCATTTAGTACAAGTTAAACCTGTATACAATCGTGAAGTGTTGCGAGCATGATACTTGTATGACGTTTGCTGTGTAATTATTTTTTGAATTTGATAAAAACACTAACGTAGTAAAAACAGATTAATACTTCAAATCTAAGGAATGTAAAGTGAAGAAAAGGAATTAACAAAATCTAAGCGAAAATAAAACTTGAAGGAGTAGAACCGTGGAATATGAGTTTTGTATTGGAAGTCCGCAATTGCACGGATGCATGAAATACTAAAATGGGACATGACTGCAGTACTTAAAAAAAACTTATCCGGTTTGAAAGGGTATAATATTATATTTATAAAAATATATAAAGTATAATAGTAGAGTTGTTTCCATCGAAATCTCAAAAAAAAAACACGTCGCCTATACGAAATTGCATCAGCTTATCGGTCATTTTAAAAATTCAATCTCCCATATCCTAACTGATATTTTTAGAATTCGATAATTATCCCATACAATGGTATTTGAGCACCAGAATCATTTTTACATACTATATAATATTATATATATATTCTTTTAGGTACCACCCAAATCTCTTGAGTGATTTTGACAAATAGTTCGCTGCAAACAACCGAAAAGTAATTATAATTTACGCAAATGATAAAATGTATAATTAAAACAACAAAACAAACGAGCCGAACGGTCGTAACTCTTTCCTCCCTTAATTAAATAAATGTTTTGATATTTCGGTCGATTGGGCAAATCTGTAATGGAGTGGAACGTAATCATAAGTTTAATGGTTTATTCCGACTATTATGGGCTTGTCAAACATTGGGTTATTACGTGAGTACAAAATTCTATGAAAATGTTAGTGTAAAAACATGCTAGATTTGCTTGAATTAAGTACAAGATTTGTTGTTACAGAATGATACAATTCGATTAACGATATACTTAAAATGACGACAGCTTAAACAGAGGATCGTTGCGAAGACCCCAGGACGGTTGAAAAATAATATTTAATGTAGACAAGTTACGTAGTTGAACTTCAAGATAGAATTTCGCAGTCTTACGAATGAGATTCAAGATTATTGATCCTTCAACTGAAAAATGATTTATATAAGCACATACACCATATTTATCACACACAGGTTCGATGTGTGCTTAGATACATAGTACCTATATGTATAGAAAAGGTATTTTTGCTACTGCGAGGAAAGAAGGTGAAAGCAATATTGTGAATTGTGAATGTGCATGAAACCATGACGTATTTTGCTGAACAAAAGCATCGATCATCGATGAAATTGTTGTTTTTCGCGTAAGATTACAATATCAACCGTAATAAGCTACTATTTGTCATGACATACTATAAAACCGATAACACATGGAAACATGTAGCGTACCACGTAAGCAAATGTGATCTTATTGTGAGAGCAATAAGGGCCTCTATCTAAGGTAAACGCTATCGGTTTGAGTACGATCTCAATCGCGATAAATGTGATAGTTGATATACATACAGTGTGTTATGTCTAAAAGAAAGGTATGTAGTACTAACAATACAATTTGTAAATCATTCAAATGTAATTGAAATAATATTGCCGACTCATAGCCATAAATAATTTGCTTGGCAGGCCGAATTCAAATATTAACAATATTTTTGGTTTCGAGGTTTCATCGTCAGCAAAAACGCTACAAGGAAAACCCCTTACAATATAATTCTACCGTTTCCGGTGGCATGCAGTCAAAATTGGTTCTGTGAGCTAAAACCAGTTCGAAGATTCTTGCTTTGCATCCTAAAATGGATGAACCCTCATTCGTTATTCAGTTTATTTACTCCATAATATATAATAAATTATTTTATTGGGTTTCATTCCAGGGACATTACTACAAAAATAAAGTAAAGACCACCGCACTTCAGACTACTCCACTTTGACCTTGAGACGACATTTATTCCTGACATAATAAAAGCGGTTTTCGTTGTTCACATGGCACCCTCACATGCTGCACCTTCCAGACAAAATACAATTCAATTATTTTCAACAGTTGCCAACATGTAATCCTTTAAATTCAATACTACGTTAGCAGTAGCAGTATCATCCATTTAGAAACAGTTCTCACATGCACACAAAATATATCTTTGTCAAATTATCACCATGAAGCCTCGAATTAACTTTGAAATTCAAATCTATGGTACAAAACACTCTTTACTTCATGAAAATATGTTTAAGCTTAACAATAGGTACCACCCTGTACGTACCATCCGTTTAACTCACACAAAACAAACCGCTTTCAAAGCTCACAATGATATAGGAAGTGTTCGGAGGACAAAACGTGTGGGATCAGTGACAAGTGGGCCAGCAGAGGGCGTAGGAGTCGCTCGATTATAAACCTAATCTTATGAAATACTGCTCCGAGGAAAGGAGACGGGGTTTTTATTGAATAATGCGAGGAGAGGTAGGCTATGGCAAAAGGTATGCATTAAGCGCATAATATAGTATATAATAATTTACTAATTAAGGTTTGAGCTATTTTTCAAAATGGTTTTCATTTGACATTCAACTTGAATTCAGCGTTTACCCCATAAGAAAAATACCTGAGATAAATGATGCAGATGCTAAAATCACAAAAATGAAAACTGTAGTTAACTTAACTAAGATTTGAAGACCGACAGAAAGTTGAAACATGCCATCTGATTTCAACTGGGTGCAACGGCCCAAAACACCAAACTTTATCAGGCAATTATTGGATCTCGACAAGAAACCCCTAATTACAAGAATCGACACTTAAATTTCATTCGCGTTAAATTATCACCATGAAGCACCGAATAAACTTTAAAATTCAAATCTTGCTGATCCAATGAAAATTTTCGGGAAACGTTTGATTTGTAAAGTTCGCTAACAACTTGAGGAACTAATTAAAAGTAAGTCTTGATAATCCTATTTAAACATACAATACAAATTCAGTATTTTTGAGATATTTGATTAAATTTCTAACTTCTAAGGCATACTGGGCGAATTCTTTCAAAACCATTTCGTTAGCAATTTCGATTTAATAATTATTATGTATTTCAGCCAGCAGCCAGCATCTGCCAGACTATATCAAGCCAAACATATAAGCATTGCTTGCGAATGATCTAGTAAAAGTCACCGTTTTTATTTAATCTTCTCTAATTTACATTGGTAGTAGTTGTGTCATATTTAATAGTATTGCTATTTATGCCATCATCATGGTTTAACATTCTACCCGTCTTCAATCTTTTTTTGCATCAAATCCTCATTTTTGGTTACCTTCGTGCTAAGAATTTCGACTCATATTTCGAAGTTTAAAATCTAAATGAAAGAGCCTAAATAGACCATCTGGACCAAAATTTCAAAACTCATAACCAAAAAAGCAAAGTCGTGACTCGTCAGGCGACCTTGCGGTCCGACCTTCCCAGAACTTGCCCAAATAATAAAACTAAAACTAAAAGAGCCATTGTTGATGGACTACCCGGTCGGGTAGCGACTATCGCCTCTGTACGATCTAATACAGGAGAAAGGATTATGAATCTAATTACTTGAAGGGAGATCCCATTTCTGTTTGTTCATCAACATTAATTTTAATTTGGGACCTACGTTATCCTTTGAAGCAGAGTGTAGACGGCTTTCATTTGCAAAGCCGATAGTTGATAGATGGTTATCCATTGTAAGTTTTATAAAGGTGTCAGATTTGAAAACAGGGTTTTTCGTTAGAGTAGAGTGAGAAATATATAATTATGTAATAACCCGACTACAATTAAGGTTTACAAATACAAACACTTCGATTATTCTTCGTCAATCGAGAATTTAATAGTGTTCAGTGATTTATCGGTCGTGTCTTTAATAAACTTTGAAGATCAGAGGACTTCATCAATCTCGGGCGGCTTTCTATCCGATCCGGTTTACCCGTGTTCCTGCGTATCGGTACAAAAATCTTCTAATACAAACAACTGGATAAATATCGACATTACTGGTACCAATTCAGGTGGTATCTACGAGATCGGCCTTTATAGCATCGTGTTCTAGTGTCGCATCGTTATCGGTGCACTCAGCGATGCACCGTCGAGTGCCACATGTCAGATAACGGTCTCGCTAGCGTAAATAAATTTCACAATCTCGGTTTATTACATTATCGAACGGCGATCGCTAGGGCCCGCGCCCACACGACCTAGTCGGCGCCCGTCAAAATCACGACCTTCTCAAACGAAATCCCTGCGTAAAAACGAGAAGAAATTTCATACAGAGGTGGGCATAATCTATCGGCGAGCCACGACAACTCGATCGAGCCGTTGCCAGATTTGTCGGGTGCAGTGTTGGAGTCTCCGAGAGTCGCGGGGGAAGGGTGCTACCGTCGCTCGCACGACGCTCCCGCGAGCCCGAGACCGGGCCAGCTCGACGGTCGACCCGTTCCGTTCTTTCTTCAGTCGGTCGCTCGCACGACGCCGCGTCGGACGCTCGTCCCGCACGCTGTTCATAACCCGTGATTCGACTAACTTGTGATCAAACTTAGTGCACTCAAGTTTCAAGTGGATCGGATGATTGCAGTGTTTGTGACGTTCGACAACAATGAAAGTGTGTCTCAAGTGCTAAAACTAATCTAACGTTTGGGAAACTTGTGCCGATGGTCCTCTTGAATACTAACATGAAAATACACGGTAAAGTCCTCACATGTTTGCATGATTGGATTTGTTTGTTGTCTCTTGGTATGCTATGTGGATGATCTGATGATCTTGGCTTGAACGGCGACAGATACGGTGGTAAGATTGGGATGTATTGATTCAGATTTTTACCTACCACTGTGGTATGTTGCATCCGGACCACCGAAACCGCCAAAACAATGGTGGACCTTGCGTCTGTCAGACGACATTGACTCTCCGAATGTAAATTTGAGTCGGCTTGAACAATGAACAGTGAGCTTAGCAGTCGTTTTGAATAGAGCTTGTGTGTGTGACCCTGCTGCGCCTACGGGACCAGCCGCTGTGGGTGGACGGCATAGTTCCAAACGCCTAGAGTACACCAGTGGGTGTTTGAATGGAGCCAGTTAATAATAATGGTGAGATTTAATCACCGCCATAGAGGTTACACAACAAAGCCATAAGCATGCCCATGCCTCGAAATGTAGAATACAAACCCTTGAAATTAACAACCAGAATTGACTAACAAATGCTTACAAAAAGTACGATAGCAGCCTGTAGTTAGATAGGTACTAATCAATAATACCGTTTTTAAGATAATATAATATAATAGAGGCAAAAACATGCCGCTAAAAATATAATTTTTTTACGTAATGCAAAGAATCAAAAAAATATCTTATAAATTAAATGACAACTACCTCATACTCAGATTTATCAAATTGCTTGGTAAATCGGAGTCCAAAATTTCCCTGTTTCACGAATGTAAGTTATTGACATGATTGTTGTCTTATCTCACAACCATCTGGCTTCAAATCCTTCTAAAAAGGCTTTTAGTTTTTCTTAGCCTGTTACACAAGTCAACCGAATCCTAACAATCTCCCTCATCCTGTTGAAAAGGCGCGTTAATTCTGCACATGTTACCATCCGGACCTCAGATGGCTGACAAAAAGCAGATACCTACCTCCTTCCCGCACATGTGTTCACTGATTCGGGTCAATCTTCCTCACACGGTCTAGTCGTAGTTTTTAGATATTAAACTACTGAAAATTTGGTACGTGATGAGATGCTAATGATTCTGTTATTTAAAGAATTCATGTTTCAAAATCATGCACTAAGCTGGCAAACATCGCAAAAATTATCTGTGCAATTTTTTTAGGAAATTTTGAACTCTTTGGCTTGTGTGATATTTCTCACACTCGTAATTGTTAACCAGTTTTTGGTCTAAAAACTTCTTTAGTATAAATAAGCCTTTAATGAAAGAATAACTATTTGTAAAGGGTGATGCTAGGAATTTTTGAAACATTTTTATTAAACCTAAGTGGCCAAGTAAATAATTTAAGACATAGAGACGTAACAACATGTACTTAACACCATCTTACTGAGCAAAAGGAGCGTCGGTGGCGTAGTGGCTAGTGAGTTGCCTCTCATACGGGAGGCACCGAGTTCGATCCCACGTGCTGCCATGTACCAATGACTTTCTGAGTAATATACATTAGTATTTGAGGGCAAACATCGTGAGATAACCTGCACATTCAGGCGACTAAATGTGTGACCATGGTCTCAACCGGCCCGGTTCCCCTATTAACTGTCTGATGGCAGTCACTCTACTGTAATTACCTGATCTGCCATATCCTTGATCATGGTCCACAGCGGACCCTGGGCCCTCGCGTACGAGTGCACAAACGGGATAACGCTAAGATGATGATGACGATCTTACTAAAGGGCGGTAGAATGCCTTACTGGAAATCTACTCATTACCAAAATAAAAGTTGAAGTAAACAGAACCACGCCTACACAAATCAAATTTAATTAAATAATGGTTTGCCAGTACCCCTGTTATTACAGAACGCATCTGTTGTAATGATGGATGCGTCGCGGTCGGAAATAAAAAGCGTTGGAGAAACCTGCGCGCGCGCAAGCGGGGGCGGCACGTGGGCCGGCAGATGCGGGATCATCCAGTCCGTTTCGAATCAAGGGATAGGGAGGGATGTTTATTTGTTACTAGCGATTCAGGATTACCCTTTGTCAAACAAAAGAAAGTAACTGCTTTAAATGTTCTGCTAAAAATCTTAAATTTTTGAAATGAAATGCATAGGCATTTTTAGGGTATTGGCAAGTATTTTCAAATCACTTCGCCTATTAGCAACAAAAATCGATTCAACTGCCACAGCAAACGAAAAAAAAACTGCAATATACTAGACACTAGCGACGAATTATAATTTCCACTGATTGTCCACGGAACAGGGGCCAAATATATTTGATTTACAATTTCTGACTTTGAAGTAAATGGAAACAGTGCAGCGTAAGTATCGATAAATATAAAGCCTATTATTTTGAATATTGTGCAAAATGTAAGTATTTCCAAGAATATTTAAACTTACATTTCGAAGAATCTTAGGGTTATTTCATGATCAAAAGCGAGCCCATTTAAAAAAGCAAATTTGCACATCGCTACCATGAGCACGATCTGTTATCTTACAATCTCGCTAACCTCGCGTGCAGTCGCAACATAAGCTTCATTATTCTACCGTTTAACTTATAAGGCACTCGATTTTATCTGCGTTTACTTAAAGCCCTTCAAGACATCGCCACCCAAAACATGCACAAAATTCAGAGGGAACTTTAAATTTCAATATCCTCAATCACAGATGTTTCGGGTCATTGTTTATCGCGCTTCTCAAAAATTGCGGCCATCATCCAGATTACGATCTCTCAGAAATGGGTTTCTAAGCTCCAAAGAGGTCAAGTCCGGTTCGTAGGGCCGATTTTTCCATCACTGATCGGTGCCAACTCGTAGACCGATCTCCTTTTATGGCAACCTGCGCGCGAGCTATTGACAACTGTGGGATAGCCGACATGAAGTCGACCCGAGATAACTATCGCTGTGTTTCCATAATTTCTCTATCCTTATCCGTGCTGCGATTAAACGCATTCTAATCATGACTTGAGAGCCTTTTTCGTCGGATATTTTAGAAAGCTGGATTCTTATAGCACTGCAAAGAAGGCAATAAAACCGCTATCGTTAAGGAACCGAAACAAAGTACAAGAAGGTTCGTAAGTAGAAACGTGTAATGTACAATACTTACATTTGAAACACTTTGGAGGTAACAAACCGTGTAAACACATTGTAAACTCCAGGCAAACAGTACAGTAAAACGTGTACAAACTCCAGTTTGAGTAATCGCGCAGAACGCTATATGAATATTGATATGCCCGGAAAGCGTGTAAATACTAAATACTAAACTAGCAATTTGCACGTTTGACGGGCGAAGGTTATTCGAAGAATGAATTCTGCTATTAATAAAGAAACATCTGACAGGTCAGGAATCATGTCTGTTCTATTAAAAATTGAAAATAGTAATAACACTGTAGGAATTCTTATAGTGACAACGATAAACATCAAAATAATGGAAAACAGACAAATTGTGTGTTTGATCGGTCGACCGTGCAATTCCACCCTTATCAACTCAACCAATCGGATACATGTGTATAATTTTGTGTTTCATATTACGACGGAAATTACTTAAACATTATGCATTTTAAGATTATAGAGTGAATAAATGCATCAAAATGTGGCACGTACCAAACCACCTGCCTGACAGCTGCCGAATTTACAACTCACGCTCAAAATGTGCTCGATGCAACAGCAGATGTTATTAAATCGCTGTTTGGATCCAGGTGGGCTGCTTTAATAAGACATCTGAATAAGCCAAGATGCGTTTATAAAAAGCACATAACATCACACATCAGTTTGAAAAGAAATCGCACCATTTTTTGCTACTGACACTTCAAGGTTTGCTTTGCTTTGTTTAGCAGCAAAAAAGGTAAGTCTATAAGCCTTGACTGATATTTATAATATAAACTCGTACATCGCAAAACTGATACAATCCATTATTAAAACAACTAAAATTATGCCGAGCATCCTTAATTCTCATTCCGTAACAATTTGCTTCTAGAATCTTGACGAATTAATTTATTATGTCGAAATTAATTTCAGCGGTCAAAGACGGAGGCTCTTAGCAGGAAGTGCGGTAGACGAGCCCATTTCTATTATAATTAATCTTATCCTACCTTTAATCCGCCATTTTCCTCTTGATGTAATTGAATAAGCTTCAGTTCAGAGCTCTTAGAAATTGCACCATTTGAGAAAATTTTGATTCTGACGTATCAAATTTCACTTTCGCAATTCCATCAACGTCTACCCGCTCATCAGACTGTAATAGCTACTATAAATAGTAGACCCACACCTGACAACTGCATTAATGTATCTAATCGACAAATCTATCTGGTAAATGTAATATCACGTCTCTAACACTGCCGACTACTCTCAAGAGGAAATAGAGCTGAGAATAAATCGCCCTTACCTCGAACTTGTACTAAAATAGTCGAACACTCTACGCCTTCCATTTCTCTACCTCCATTACCATATCCTGTGCTCCAATATGTTAGTCACGGAGCGTGTGCCCGTTGAACTACGATAACCTTTCAAACGTACCTATCAAAAGTTATAGATTGTAGATATGGAAAGGAAAATCATAAAATCGGCTCGCGGTCTGAAAGGAAATGTACACATACAGTTGTTTCGATTGGTAGTGCTATATTTACTGGTTGTAATGCTTCAAATCCTAGTTTGTTAGTAAATACTTAGAACTTTGCTATCTTATATTGTCTCGGTATATACGATAATATGACGGTTAATTACAGCACTGAAGGTAATTTACTTCACGCCACAGCGTACAATATTGCTATTATATGGCATGACTCGAACATTGTGGCCTGACGGGGGGCGGACCCGATGACATTACATCGTTAATCACTCCCATTCTCACCAAAGAAAATTTTGATTTTCAATTGGAATTGCCGCGGTGATTACCAAATCCAACACCGTTGATAAATGACGGAGTTAATTAAAAGCATTGACGTGTCGTGTCGTTCAGTGGGACCGGATGATATTGTGCCTCTGTTTGATGTATGCTCCGCAACCGGGCCTCCGGATGTGAATCGTTTTAGGGATCCTTAAGGATCCAAATGAAACGACATTATTGATTGTAGCAATTTACTATTCGTGGCGGGTTTATGGTAAAATTTCAAGAAAAACAAATACCATAATCATAGCTTAGTTCCAGTAGGTATCAGGAGAGTGAAAAAAACAACAAGATCACTTGCAAATAAACCAAAAGACACCAAACAAATATTTTATAGTAAGTTTTTAGCAGGATATGGGGTTAGCAGAATACTAATGAGCCCTAAATCTCTATTAAAGTGTTTGTAAGAATAAAATTGAGGGCCTAAATGGTCTTGTTGGTGCTTAAAACTTAAACGAATACTCTCACTTGCCTAATTTTTAAAACTCCTGTAACTTTCTCACAGCCTTGTTTTTGTTATCCTGTTTGTTTTGAATAAATTGGTTTGGGGTGAGTTATCGTCACAGATGTGACTTTTTTAATTTCCTCTATTTGTTGTTTGTCGTGCACCGTGTAGATTTTTTGTTTCGGTAATTTGACGTCTCTATTTAAAGAAATTGGTTCAATATGTTTAAAGTTTATTTGACATGAGTTAAAGTTAACTTATTGCTATCTAGTGGTACTACCTATCTTTTCAAAAACAACAATGATTTTTCAAATGGTAGTTAGTGTAGAAATAAAATTATACACTAACTATTATAATCGATAAATCTATCTATGATTTCACTAATAATTGAAACACAGACACTTTGTAGCGTAATTTTAAACCCGCCAACACTCTATACCCGCGCATGACACATCGTATCAATTTATCTTGCTTTGATAAAATCGTTATCAGTGGTATCGTTGAAAATAAATTTGCTATAAAACTGGACTATCACGACTTGTTTGCTTTGCTCCAGATAAATTGGGGACATTCTCGTAGAGATGGTGTCGCGAGTTTCTGAGCACGTACACACCCACTCCTTTCTTAAGTCACTCAATGTACTAATATAATAATAATAAATAAAATAATAATAAAAAAATAAAACCGTTTATTTCAGACCAGAGTCTTATATTCTCAACCTAAAATACATAAGTTTAAATTAATACTATACTACAAAAAATTCATTTGAGAAATATTGTTGCATTTTTTTGTCTATTTTGCGATCACTTATTTTACAGTGTTTGTATCGATTGATATGTCATGTTAGATTAGATAATTTCTTAGAAATCTCGATCATAGCATATGAAGCTACTCAACAACTTAACATTAATTCTTATAATCTAAATATCGTCTTGATCTATATTTCCTTCAACTAACCAATATCGTATATTCTCATTATTATTTCCGAGATCCTATTTAGTGTTGTTACGAAGAAATAATAATAAATCTTTCAACGCACATTTGATATGTTGTAATAATCCTAATTTGCTTTGTAAGGGGACCAGTTTGTTTTGGGTCTACTATTGTATTAATATTAAAAATCTCGGTCAAAATCAGAATAGGCATTAATTGTTTTATGTAAATGGCTAACGGTAGATGCAGTTTTTTGAACCTACCTTGATATAAAAGTTAACAACGATTCGGATTATTTTGATGACTAGATAAACATCTAATAACATAAAACTCTTATTTATGTCTTAAATAATAATTTGAATATGATAATCTTTGTTTATAAATTCGTACTGACATTCAACGGTGTATCATATTAATTCTTCAATAATAAATTCATAGTCATCTTTTACAAATATATATAAATTAGTAGTTTAAATAATTTTAACACATGTTTCTAACACAAGGATCGATCTCTTTCCGACAACCTTCGTGTAAAGGAAAAAATATTTTAAAAAGAGGAGATCTTCACCCATACAGAATGGATGATATTCAGTTGGTTCTGTGCTCGATACTAATTTTCCTTTCTTGTTCATTTCCTTTTTCTACATTTGACACGTTCAAACGCAGGTGTGGCGCGATCGCCCGTTTGGCTCTGTGCCAGCTCATTGCAACAAGTCTGGAGCATTTCGGTAGGATTACTGATTGATAGGCGACTCAAAGCTCGTATCGTTATGTTGAGTTATTTGAACCGTTAAATATTCTTCTTAATCCGTGTCGGTAGAATGGAACAGTTCTTTAGAAATTGTTGCGTTCTACTTACCAGTTTTGGAATATATAAAAATGATATACTTACATATTTGGAATTTAAAAAAAAAATATTTGACATATCGCCTTACTTATCTATTTGAAGATGATTTGAACGATTGTACTTGCACTTCATTATTCTTAAAAATCAGACTTACGATTTATATTCAATACCTATCTTATGTCAAGCAAATAAACGAGCACCCAAAACAGTTTATTGAAATAACTAAACAAGACGTTGATTGCAACTGTAAGTATAAGATTACCATCTCTCATTCAAACTGCAGTATGTCATATCACGTTTCATCTTGAGTAAGTCGTGGTGCTATACGGTGCAATAACAACACACAAGGTCTTTTCCATTAATCTTGCAATAATATTGTCCATGTTGTGCTTTTCTGATTATAACCTTGATACTTTATTAATTTTGTTTGCACGAATTTGCTATATAACTCAAATAAGTTAATTAACAAAACGAGTTTTGACTATAAATTGATGTGTTAACGATCCTAGACTAATAATTAAAGTATATTAAATTTAACTTGATTGTCCATCAAAAGAATTTGTCAAGGTGACTAATTTATAATTAATCAAAAATAGTTGGATTTAAAAAGATCCACATAGTCTCGAAGTATAACAAAATAGGGCTTTTGTTAGTTAAAATTATATTCACTTATACTGAGCCGACAGGACTTGATACCGCCAAACCACGAGTCGTGACCCAAGGGGAGCCCAGGTGGTGTACCGAACTCTGAATATATACAAGCTTAATAAGCCTCAAGGCTCAACTTACCACCGTGCTAACTACGGCATACTTTGCGAACTATTCCTTTGTAACTTTAAACAATGTGGTCACCGCGCTTGCCGAATCGTTTTACAAACGTTCCCATTATAATTGTATACTGGTCACAGGAGTTACACTTATGTTTTATGCCACTATGTACAGATTGATGTAATCCAATATTAGTACAATATATAATTACGACCAGTAATTATATTTCTGAAAAAAAAACCTAAATGAAAGTAATTGCTAGGTATA
This sequence comes from Pyrausta nigrata, assembly GCA_949316185.1. Taxonomy (NCBI): domain Eukaryota; kingdom Metazoa; phylum Arthropoda; class Insecta; order Lepidoptera; family Crambidae; genus Pyrausta; species Pyrausta nigrata. The sequence goes on from OX438943.1 coordinate 14,866,440, forward strand.
CGAAAGGACAAAGAATAGATCCTTGCGGTACTCCACTTACGAAATCGCCAAGGTAAACAACCTAGAGCCATGTCTATAACAAACTAAAAAGCAGATGACACTTGCTGTGACAAACCAGGTGATACTGTCATTATGATATTGTTGCACAAAAATGTTTCCATGCATATGCTTCGTCATCCTGGCTCGGCCGACCCATTTTCTCCGGTCGTGCGGCGATTAGTCTCGGCCTCCATTCCAGGCCAGCCATACTCAGCCCGGTGTTATCTACCACCATATTTGGCGGCACAATTAGCTGTCATATTCTTTTTCTTTGTGCACGTCCGTCTTTTATACGTGTGAGCTTTGTTTTGTTATCGTGGTAACAGTTTGTGTTGCATGCTTTACTAATATCTGTCTTTGTCTCGTTTACACTTGTCATTCCACCTCATTAATGTTAACCATGAAAATACACACTCTATTAAGGCGTACTTTATTTCATCAATCTACGAGCTCTGTGTGAAATATTGCTTTCAACCAGTATTCAACATTCATCTACGGAGTATTGAACGGGAAATAAATTACCTGAATTCGCAAAACGAGCAGCGTGTGATCAGCAATTTGCTGCACGCATAGTGGGGTTTTATTCAAAATTTAATTGTTGCAACGAAAATATTGCACTCGAATCTATTAAACTAAAATAATTTCCCGCGTTCGAAAGTTGACGCTAAAAATAACAATTTATCAATAAATCACGTACAGACACGGCCTAATTTAAATTTCGTTGGTAAACGGCACTGCTGATGGGTCATTTGTATGCATACAAATGACCCATCAGAAGTGCCGTTTCGCAGATATCGTAATAACTCTCCGTACAAAAAGTGGAAAATTACAGTAATGAAGCGGTCATAAAAATTGGCGAATTTTCCTTCATTAAAACGTCAAAGATTAACATTATCACGAACACCCCACATTTTATTTCCACGAGCTTTTATCTTTTTTATAGAAGTAACATCAAAAAGAATGTTTATCATTAATGTATTCCTTTCCCAATAAAAGGAAATGCTAAAGCTTTAAAGCTCCCTAATGAAAATATTTAAAGCTAAAAAGCATTTGAAGTCTCTGAAGAATACGAATCGTCTGATCAACTAACCGTACGTGATCACTACAATGTATTTTATCTCCTCCCTACACACCAAATAAGACTGCGGAATGAAGGTGAATAAATAAACATTTATGAGCCTTATTATTATAGTCCTAAGAAAACTTTGAAAGCGTACTAGTATCATTTTGTTCAGTAAGAGTGTCGCTAAAGAAAGTCATAACGACTCCATAAGCGACGAAGCGTGAACAATGACAGTGTAATCGCCGTGTGTGTTTCAACGATTTATATTCGACTCGAGCCTTAGTTTGAATACTCAATTTATAACCAGAGATAGTGTCAACCGTTAGCCAGCGATAATCATCAGCGCCATTATCTGGACAGGGTCAAGGGATGCAAAGAACAGCTAGTTCAATTTGTCGAAACGACACGTAGTAAAATCCTGGTGTAAAACTTCTCTCTAAGTACGGGTAAAAGGTAGGTAGTACCAGTATTGTGCAAGGTAATAAAACACAGTCCAATGGCACATTGCGGAATAGTACAAAGTCAAGGAATGCACTGCTTGTAGCGATTCCAAAATATATGTTAGAATTCGCCTGTAATATCGGAATCAAAAATGATTGGGTATGCCGCAAGGGATGCTGCCAAGATACCTCAATCACTCAAAAGGACAAACAATCAAGACTATACTCACCTAAAATAAACAATAATAGAATGACTCAACAATTAAACCGTGGGATAGTTTTAAACGATGATATTGCTCATGTAACTTTGCTAGAGTGGACCGTGTGGAATCGAGGCTCGTAACATGATACCATCAGCCCATCTATCATTAGGCTGCGATGAATAAATAAGTAATGGGTAATTGGTGACGTCCAAACATTAATGACAACTTATCTATTTGTTTCTTACGTTTACGCGAATTGTTGAACTCATTAAAACACAATTTTACGGATTACTTCGCGATTTATTTACATTTTATTTTAAACCTGACGTTTCGAACACTTTACAGCGATCGTGGTCACAGGGAGACTGTCTCCCTGTGACCACGATCGCCGTAAAATTGTGTTTTAATGACAACTTATCTAGTTAATCAATGATCAGTCCATCAAAATCACCTTATGTAGCTTTTAAATTTTAAAGCTCGAGTGTAATTCTAATCACTTTCTTACATTAAGTTTGATTAAAATTACATCTAGTGGAAAACTTTCTGCAATAAAAATTTATAGCAAACACTTAATGACAATGATTAGAATGGGCCTTGCAAATCTAATTCGCCTAACAGCAGTCTAATAATTGTACACTTAAAAAGCTTGTTCACTGAACCAATCTATTATTTAGTTGGACCCAAACCAAATATTAACTTTTCTAAATTGCATGAAGGTACAATAAAAAATAAAAAATAAAATAACATTTATTTCAGGCATCTTGGCCCATAATTCCACAGAAAAATTAGAAATTAAATTAAAAATTAAAATACATATAAAATCGTTAACAGATCATTTACACCAAATTGAACGAGCACATCAAGAGCCCACCGCCGCCACACCCGTAGATACGGCAACATGTCTGTTGCAGCAGTTCCGGATGTAGGGGCAGTCGACTCTATCAGCGATCATCTTCAGGACCGTATTGGGGCTGCCCCGAACCCTGCGCACCAACGACCAGCACCGCACAATGAAGACACTGGATCGATCGAGCATATTTGTCAGGCCCATCCATCAAACGATACTACTACTACGGGTACTGTTACTCCGGCTCCAATCAAGGTTTTAACCCATGTCAACGCACTCAATGGCGGGACGAGAAACATGCCTGCCCATACAATCAACGCAAATAAAAATTATATTAATCACTCATACAATGGATGTTGTGGAGCGAAAACGTTTTTTACTCGTCGCTTTTTGCATGATATGCAATTACTCTAACGATTCTAATTCGAGTTCAATACAATTTCGCCTGTGTCTTTATTGAACCGGACGCGTTTTAACGGTAATACAATTTAACTTTCTAATGCGAGCTTTGTCGTGAGATTATAAGTACCCCATGTCTAATATTTGACTGTCAGGACAGTAATTATGAATGTAAAATTCAAAATAGCGTGGTTGACCCACACATTGCCTACTTGATAATGTCTCTAATCGTCCCGTTATGACTGCCGGCTATTCACATCAGCTCGCTAACAAGGCCGAGCTTCCACAGTAGATTTGTACTGGCGTGTCATTGTCGCATCTTATAACATTTCAATTTGTACATTCCACACAAATTCTGAACTACGTACTCGAGCGTCTTCATGTTGTCCTGCCGTGACCTCGCGTACCACTTCCGAACAAACATTTCCGTAAACAAACAACGAAAATGCTTAAATAACTGTCAAAGCACTCATGTTTTTGTAAGAGAGAATCTCGTTAAAAATTGAGTGGAAAGCACAAAAACTGGCTTTCATTTAAACAGCTGTCCGTTAAAAGATAAAATAAAGGTCCTCGCAACGTTCGCGCACTCGAAATGCAAACGAACCGCCTGAGATTGGCAGCATCCCTGTATCGAGCTACCAAAAACACTCCCAATACACTTTTTTGTTTTGGCATTCATTTGCGAATCCAATTTCGTCATATGCCTCCATATTCCAAAGATTGAATATTCAGCGTGTAATTCACATACGAACACAGCTTCGCGTCTGCGATAGGTCGTAAGTGGCTATCAATCTTATCCCTAACCTGTATTTGCTCCTACATCAGTGTCGCTTACCGCACGAGGTCATTTACAACTATCCATTGACGGATGATTTGCAATTTCTTCGGCATTGTACCTTTTGTGAGACCTCATAGGCGACTCGTTACGACCTCCCCTAGCCCAAGGCAATTTAGGACTATCAGTTGGCCCCGCTTTCACTGCTGATGAATGACCTGAGCCACACGTCCCTTCGCGCCTCCTGACATGCCCCGCTTTTGAGCTACAAATCGTTTCCCTTTCATCGCTCTCGCTGTCTTGTTTACATGAAAATTCATTTTTAAACCCTCTCGTTATGCTGTCAACAATAATGGCATCATCGGAGACGATCCGATACTTACAGTTCAGTTCACGTTTCTTGGTACAATGTTAAGTAGACTTTCGCAATCGGCAATTGCTCTGTCGGTCGGTTTTGAGTATTATCAATTTTACAATTGCGGCTTTCGATGTGTTATTAGCGCGTATCTTTTATTGGATGCCCGGAGGACATGAGAGAGATTAATCAATTACCGTCACTTTCACCAGAGGTCAGCTATTGTGCCGGCAGGGGGCATCGATTTGCTCGGCCGTGGTCCTGAACCATGCTAACAACTATACCTTGACACTTCGTTGTTTAATTTAATTGACAGTGTGATAGGGTTTAGAATTAGCCATTCCGCCGGCAAAATGAAGATGTCAGCCGATACTAATTTTCTGTGATAGATAGCTTCTAGGGAAACAGACTTTCTCGGCTTCCTACTTAAATTCAATCTAAATCTTTCAAACTGAACGCGTATATAAAGGCTTCGGTAAAAAACTTTTATCATATTATGGTTCAATATCTGTTAGTATTCCGGGTTTGAAAAATAGTACTTTAGATTTCTGTCTGGTTCGTATCTCAACAGCTGGGCTACCAGGGATGTAAATTCGATGTCGGCGTAATTGGGCCTATTTTAACTTTATTTGCTTATTCTTAAAACTGTCAAAGGTGGACTATACGATTACTCAGAGAACATAAGGACGTTATCAATATTTTACTTAATACAATTATGTGATTGTGTTGGAAACCCTCGAATGCCTCGTAAATAAAAAAACACATCCTTACATTTCGGATGTATAATAAATTGTCCTATAGCGTTAAATCAATCTTAATTATAGCTGCTTATAGATGTTCTAACTTTTCTATTTTGGGCTTGTATCCTCATTTATTATTTTTCACCGTATGTGTGATCGTAAACTTAATTCTTTATTGCCTATTGAATAAAGCTCATTTTTGTTTATATAGTTTATGGTCCTAGTCATAAAGTTTCATGCACCGATAGATCATTATGTCCGTATTAGAGAATAATATTTCATGGAGGCGTCTTTTTGAATTATATTTGGTGTCGTTAATCACCGTTTTTTCGTATGAAGTTTCTAAATATCTTGCATGTTTTAAATTATATCACCATCTTTCAAATAATTTAGAGATTATTATTGTATCTTAAGAAAGATCTTTCTAAGTCTGGCCTGGCCATAGGGTTGGCTAAACGAACTTTACATTAACTAATTAAATACATTTTATCGCTGCAGTAGGTGATAATATGTACAAAATAATAGCTTCAATTAGTTTTCAAAGAGCTACTGTACACCGGCTATCATAGCTTCGCGTGTCTTCTTATCTCTATAATCGCGTATCGCGCACCTATACTATTATTATAAGCGTGGTACACACGGATGTCATCACGCGATGTTCATTCACAAGTCTTCGCGTTAATGACCTGAGTTTTGTAATCAGTGTACATACCCCTTAATATAGGGTTCTTAACACAATGGAGCAAGGTCCAATTTAAATTATCTTTTAAACATGCTTGCGTAAGTGATGCCCGGTTGGGAATGATAATCGAATCGAGATGTTATCAGTGACTTTTGAAGTGGTGAAATTGAAACACGTTAATTGAATTCGGGTTAGCCTGACCGATATATTTATAATATATACGAATAAATGTCATGTTTGCGTTTATTTTATCGTTTTGTGAAGCCAGTCTCCTTTGAAGTTACCGAATGAATACTATTTATTCAATTTGAATTTTTAACATAAAATTCATGTAACACTACTAAACTTACCTACTTATAGCATTTTTATTATAATATACTCACCTTTACTATTGAAGTTTTTTGAGCCCGTCTGCGATAATCTTTTTTTTTACCAAAATCCTGGTGATTACCACAGATGACATATACGCATAAAGTCAAAATAAATTCTTCACTTCATTTAACGCACCTGACGCTCTTACACATAGTCCCCAAAAATATTTTTTTACCTGAATATTAACAGTATGTAGGTTAACAATACGCAGCCCATTAAGGCGCTATCGCAAGCAGCTTACTCTCTCTTAAATGCTCGAATAAAGGGATTATGAACGTAAATAAGCACAGAACACCACTACGAACTCCTTTAATATGTGCAAATGAGGATGCATTTGCGTTAAGTCGAAAATACGCAGAAAAAGCTCTCGTACTAAGTCCCCTGCATAATTATGCATTCTAGTTATTTGCAGTTAAAATACTGTATGATAGCTACGAGTATAACAGTAATTTTACGTGTTCTTTTGGGATTGCTTTTGGGATAGAGATTTGTCAGAAACGGTTTTTTTTCTTGTTCTTTTTTATATCCTCACTTTTTTGTTTTTGCTAGTCTTTTTCAAACCTATTTTCCATAGATTCTTTACTGATTTGATATGCATCATTTGCTATAGCTTCTAAAAAGTAAGACAATCGTGGTGCATTTATTACCTACAATTATTATTTTACTACATAGGTACAGGTATCTTAAAATTAACAAACACACTGTCATCGTTAAAGTTTGCTATGGACCCAAAACTCGATACGATCTCTTTTTCAGATAAATAATTTTATAAAGAGCTGGTGATAGGGCGTTGATTCAAGTACATTGTGCAACTGTACTGAATCCATAATTAAGAATTATTATTTCGAAATCTTTCCATACTTTTTGCAGCACGACATTAATGACGTGACTCTGCGAAGTAACGAATTACGATTGTATTCCAAGAATATCAAAAATGATAAGAAATCTTTCAATTAAAACTTGAAATCCAAGATTTACAAAACAGGGCAATTTAAGAACTTTTTGAGAACTCCGCTATCTTTCGATTCCGATTCACTCAACATATTAAAGCAGTTTCGACTTTATGGTAAACTACATAGTTGTGAATATTCTTAGTAAATAATTGATATAATTTTAATTTCAAATCAGGTTTAAATAGTGTATGTACATATTTTTATTGATGATGAGCTTTTACACCTGTATAAGATAAATTATTGTATTTAAGTGATAAGCATTTACTCTGCAATCGAAATATATTATTGCACTTGAAAAAATGACCACCAGAGGCGGGAATCGAACCCGCGTTCCTCGCATACCGGGCGTTGGCAAAGCCTGTCAGGGTGGCCGAGAGGTTAGGTAATCGCCCGGTATGCGTGGCACACGGGTTCGATTCCCGCATCTGGTGGTCATTTTTTCAAGTGCAATAATATATTTAGATTGCAAAATGAATGCTTATCACTTAAATACGATAATTTATCATATTTGCAAGCTTCATCTTTCGATTGTTAAATACTTGTAATAGTATTTCTTTCGAGTGTTGAGGGTGTAATCCCAAAAACATTGACGAAAGTAACGCGGCATTGCAGCGTTAAGAAGCACTTGAAAATTTCGACAGGCTCTGCCAACGCCAGGGTGGCATAGAGGTTAGGCAAACGCCCGGTATGCGAGGAACGCGGGTTCGATTCCCGCCTCTGGTGGTCATTTTTTCAAGTGCAATAATATACTTGTATAAGATATAGGTAATAAGTAACCTAATGGTTGAGCACAGGACTGAAAAGTTTTGTATTAAACTAAGCTTTCAACTAAAAATGTTAACCTGTCATTAATTTTCTATTGTGTCTGTAAACATGATAAGTTAAGGTTTAAAAAATGCACAAGGTGTAGATACTATGTCAAAAACTCTCAGCTGGAAGAGCATTGTACCGGATAGCAAAGGGTCGTGGGTTCAAGTTCCACCGGACGACACAGTCGATAAATTTTTGTGTACAAGCAAGATTTATTTTCGTAAGATTTAGCAAAGTAAGGGCTTTTAAAAAATAATTGTTACATTGAAATAAGACGTGCTTACCCACCTAGGTGTGGCTGGTTTGTTTCTAACAAATACGGAGCTCTCCGGTTATCTGCTAACAAAGCAATCGCTCAAGTCTGCCCGACGTTGTACCTTAACCCCAAAGGTATGGATATATTGTTGCTTGATAGTATAGTTTAGTTTAATTAGCAAGTCCAATATCATCTGAGTCAGACATCGGCAACGGGGCAGGGAGAACAGCAAGTCTTCCTTATGGATTTTTTTTTCAAAAGTCAAGTTCAATAATGTACAGACTAGATTAAAAAAAAACATTTCCGTTACAAACTTTTCCCTATTACAACTCAAGCCGCGCAGATCTTACCTTGATCTGCTGTCGTCCGTACATTTCTTTCATCTTATTTTTTTAATGCCACTTAGATATTATGTACAAAATATACTGCTAAATCGCCAATAGTCAGTAGTTTATAAACAACTGCAACTTTTTATGCAGAATTTGAAAGATAAGTTTATATAAAGAAACAAATAAGTAAGATTAGTTTATATTATCATGCCGCTCTATGAGCTAAATAAGATGATTTGTTTCCATTTACTTTCCCTATTCATCTTAAAAATTCTTAGTATTTTTGACAAATTATTGGTAAGTAATCGATTGCACAATTAAATTTTACAGTACATACCTACCTAAAAATAATTCATAATTACAAGAATTCATAAAACTGCAGGCCTACTACTACTACCACTTTATTAGGATTGACTGCGATTGCTATTGCAATCCCAAAGCGGTGCTTATGCTTTCTTCTTTTATTATTGCGTTTTTGATTTCAAAGCAATGACATGACTTGATTTTTTCAATGCTGTTATTGCTATCCTAAAATCTGTACCTATCGCATTTTGAAAGCAATTTAGTTCGGTATTCGATAGGCCTGTCGGTCTTAAGCGCCTACTTATTTAGGTAGTGCTTATGGACTGTCTGTTCTATTTAAGCCTAGCACCGACTTAGTTGCTGTATCGATCAATACCCCCTTGTGTACTCCTCCGGGATTATAATGTACGGCTAATCGGAACGGCTACGGGATGATGAAGCTGTATACGATACACAAATTGGCCAAGATCTTTAATGGTATAAGTTTTAGACAATAACTTTCAATAACTAAATAAATAAACATAGAAAATACGGAATAAGAAAATATTCATCTTTTTCTTTAATTTATACTTCATAAGTTTTGGTATAATGAAATAGGTAACTAGGACAAACCTAATCTCTTGAGATACATTAGGTAAAATGGCAAGAGATTTTTTATAACAATTCTTTTTAATCGTCGTTGTTTTAAATTATAATAACGGAAAATAGAAACTTTATAACCGAAGAGTCGAACATTCAAGTCCACAAATCAAAACGAACAGAGAAACCGTTTATCCGTCCATATAAAGCGGACAAATCGAATATTAATAAATCTGTTGTCCCAACTAGGACATACAAACATGCGAACATAATATAATATAGTAGTATGCATCTGGCGTCGTTTCCTTATTCGGGATTATCGTTGCACAACTCCACATATCATGCATATTATATTATTTTCAATGCACGTTTTCTTGTTTTGTTTGGTGGCTATGTGTTATGATTATTAGGACTTCCCTGAGTCTAGAGACAACCAGTGACCTTATCGATAAAATGTATTTATCAAACCTAACGCTCGTATTTAACATTTAGGTAGAGACAGTAGTAGCTTTAATAAAATTCGGCTTACACGTCAACGATAGGCAGAAACGGATAAACTATAAGGACTCCAACCAAATTTCCATTAAGGTATTATTTAAACAGAACTATTCATCTTCGTTGTTAACAATAACGTCCAAGTCTTCCTTCTCCCAAAAAATCACATTCAAAACCGAACAAATATTTGTAGTTGTTTATTTGAATGAACTATTTAGAATGAGTATACAGAGTTTATAAAATGTGCGTCAAATACAAAGTGTTTGCAATCAAGCAACAATAAAGTGTAAACATTTGAGAAACAAACTGACTGGCCCTTTATATTCACTCTCAAAAAACAACACGAAAGCACTATATATTCATTTACTGGACGCTAAAACCATTAGCTGTTTCCTGTTTTAAAAGCATCGGTTGAAAATCTACGTCCTTCAGACGCGGGGCTAATGTTATACGTGAGTCTAATTTTAACCGGAGCTTTACCGTCTGATTTAACAAGTGGTCTTCGGTTATGTCAATAAACTAAACGAGGATGGCATTAAAATACATTCCCTCCGCTTCAGTCGCATTTGAAATTGATATAATAGCATTGAAACCCAAACAAGCGTTGATTCCAAGAATTTCAACTTCGGTAGTTTAGACAATCAAGTTTTAGGAAACCCTCTTAAAAACTCGTTAAGTATCATTGTGAAATAGATCCGTCTTGTTAACAATAAAAAAAGTCATTAAGGCCTACTCTTTGACTTCACTAAACCCACAAGGCGAGCCGTTATTTCAATATTAAATTTTCACCGCTATTACGCATCGAGATCTTTTTGCTTCCCAAGATATCGATTACGCTTTTTCATTCGAGACAAAGTGTCATTTTGTGTTTCTTAAGTAGGTTTCGCCAGATAAGAAAAATAAAAGCGATAAGCGAAATTGAAGAGATACAACTGCGAACTTTCTTCAGTAATGTTTTGTCCGCGATTAATGTACTTTCTGCTTCAATCGATATACGAATCGAAAACGTTCAAAGGCGGTAGTGGAGTTCACTTTCACCTTTGATGGTGTATAAAAAAGGATGTTCTCATTGAGGTAATTTGAATAGGAAGCCGTGCTTAATCCGCCAATTGTTCGAATTCCGCCGCTAATCAGATCTGTTTCGAGTGGCTGGAGCATGGAAGGCAAGTGGAATTGCCAGTAATTGCATTGGTACAATTAGCCACTTGACTATGCAGAGAGGCTCCCAAATGTAGTCCCAGACAACTTGCAAACACACTTGAGTTCATCCAAATTTGACAGTCATTAAGATTAAGTTAACTCAAATTAAAGTAGGTATATCAATATTGATTTATCAAGATTTACAGAAACTTTCTGTCTTCATGAAATAGCAGGAGAAGGAAGCAGTCCAAATTATTAAAGATAATTTATTCTTAGCAACACACAGCCAGAAATTAACAACGTTTCAACAGGAAAATTTTGCTGTTTTCGTGAACATATCAATAGATTTGCCTTATCGTCGCTTACAGGGATGGTAAACAAATTTTATTACGATGTAACTCCTCAACTTCTGCTAGTCACGACACGGTTACGCTAAACGGTTGTCGTGCACGCAAATATAACACTAACCTAACTGTTGTTGCTTCTGGTCACACATAAATTCACGGCGGTACGTACGCAGAGGCGATACAAGAAATTTTATATGCCCAACTTTTTGTAAGGTGCCACAAAGGTAAAAAAGGGGCAAAAGGTTGACAAATGGCTTCTCGAAGTTTCTGTTCGATCGATCATAGTTTTTAGTTGCATAACTCCTGCCTAAACTATCTTTTGAATCGGAGGTTCAATATTACTTCATTCTGGATATTATTGCAGTTTAATGACGGTCTCTATCAAATTTATAAAACGAGAATGAGAGGAAAATAATTTTTATGCCCACCGATAAATTCAGCACCAAATACTTCAATAATACTTCGCTGTTGCAAGCCAAGATGATCAGTCGTCAAATGCTGAGCAGAAGCTTAAACACGTTGTTTCTTCGTCAGGTCTGCCATAGAAATTGGACTTCGCTAGAATGACGATAGATCGAGCTGGTCGGCCGCCTGCGCCACGCAGGTCCTCCACCTACAGGAGTTACGATGAGCTCGGCATTATCGATCGCACTAGACCGCTCAGATACCGCCACGGAGGCATCGAAGATCTTACTGGTATCGAGCAGCCGAGAACGTACAGATCATACGAGCCTCGAGATCTGGACGACATCACAGTTATAAGCTCCGAAGAAATCCCCAAGCCTAAAAGAAAGACGATGGACAGTCTTGCAAACGGGTTTAGAAGAACGTTTTCCGTTCGAAGTAGGAGGGATGAGCCGGAAGGTATACCTTTAGAGACATTCAGTGTAACGTGTGAAGAGAACTTCGCGACAGTGCGCGGCGCTCCTTTCGGGAGGCGTAGATCTTTGTCTAGAGATAGGGGATCGTTGCTAGCGAGGAGTTCTTCGGAGGGCGATGTGAGAATGCCTCTGCCCCGAGCCCCGCCCGCGGTCCCCACCCCGCGCCTCCACCGCTGCCTGCGAGCCCTCGGCGGCAGCTGGAAGAACCTCCTTCTTTGTGAGTCTTCGACAGCCTAGCTTCCGCAAACTCATTTCAACATAACGGAATAGGCCACAAACACAGTTAATACGTAATTAACTACATCAATTAACCGCGTCTAAAATCACTGGTAATGCGTAAACATAACTCTTAACCTCTGGAGATCCGGTTACGTACGCTTCTCATTATTCTGTTATTTAAAGGCATTTAACCGTTTACAACGCTCGCCTTGTCTGGCTTAATTATTGGAGCGACGGGTACAAATGACCACGAGGAGCTTAGTTAGTTTAGACCGGCGATTAACCGCAGAGCTTAACCGAATTAAACGCTTTCTTTTATGTAAATTAACTGATTGTTTGTACTGTGAAGGAGTGGGACATTAATCTGGGGATCATGGTGAAATTATACCCATATTTTATTGGTAAATGATACCACTTAATTTGGACTGACATAATTGGTAGGTAACTACGATGCTTAATTATAGCTATTTGATTTACTATAAGTCGACGTGGTGATACTTACTATCGTAATATACTGAACCAGTATATCTGTCTTAATAATAGCATTTCTTTTTCATAAAATAACTCTGATATAATAACTGTTTTAATTTTGTATTTACGTTTTTTTTTCTTGCGTGTTCTTGCTTACTTACATAATAATAATAACAAAAGTGCACTAAATCATGGGAATCATGGCTTCACGGCACCACTTACCAACCATCTAAGACTAAGATAAAAGCCGTAGTGTTTTATGTACATGGTTTTGAATGACTGTGGTCCCAGGTTCAAGCCCGCGACCTTTGAGCAGAGCTTCAGTTGTTTCTGACTAAGCCATTACTATAAATAAAACAACTAAAGCTAATATAGTGTTATGAGCAGGTCTGCTATCTCAAATTGCTAATAAAATTTAACTTTCTCATAGCTACGATTTATTAACGTTATATTGCCTTTATAAAGGTGAAGAAAATGGTTATACTTAGGTAGCAAGTAATTTAGGATTCGGTTAAATGACTTATTATTATAAAAGTTTAATTTGAAAAGCCTGAACTAGTAAAACATAACACCTGATTAATTGAGTCGTCATTTTTCTCTTTCAACAATTTTTTTTCATAATCCGTAAGCAAACGTGCATTTAGGTATGACATTTTTCTATGCAACGTATCCTTGTTTACGTGGAAAAAGCCTTTAATTGCAATATCAAGGAAATATCAACTCTTCGACAATCTATGAAATACCAGCTTACTAAACACCTTGTAAATACTATAATAATATACATTCTGACATTACATTATACGCCTCCAATATGATACACCTACTCTAAGACACTGTGTAGGAAGCTGTATACTTGTAATATGGCTTAAACTTGCATATTTATCGGCGATAATATTCCTAATAAGTAAATATTATATGCAAATATGTGTTTGTAATATTTACGCGGCAAAATAACGGATGTAGAAACTTTTGGACGTGCCCAATTTAGGGTTAATATTAAATTAAAATTTGCCACTGATCGGAAGAATTTAAATTAGTAAAAATAAATTCGAGAAGAAAAACAGTAGGCGGTGGTTTTGTTAAATTAGGGGTAGGTAGGTATGTAGTAGCATTTATAAAACATGTATAGCCTGACCAGAAACATATGGGACCTGATTTAAGGGCGCTACAAATGCTCTTTATATGACAACACTTGATATAATCATACCAGCGTAGATTGGCAACTGAACATTGAAAAATAAAATATTTTATATGTTCACATTTATGTTGCATTTCTAAGTCTCATAACAGATTCTACGATAAGTACCTACTTATTGAATTCAGTGGCTGTTTGTAATATTAGCCTCGAAATTTGGACCTAATTGAAATTATTTTTGCTAAACCACTGTCGGATAAAAGTAAAATTACCTGTTGTTCTTTAAATGATATTATTTAAAATGTTATCAGACTATTACAAATATCGCATATAAATGTTTTGAATCTTCTACGAACTATTTTAGTAAAATATCTAAGTAGGGTTGAAATAAAGAAAATAAAACTCTCAAAACCAGTATAAATAATTGTTATTTTTCAAAATCGTTATTAAAATATTCTCCGTTACCATCAATAGCCAATTCTAACAATTCGCACTATATGACATATCAAAAATTGTGACATGACAACTAAATCAGTAATTCATTTGAAGAAATTATGTTAATTACACAGATTTCCTTGTCGAATATGACTATAACACATGTTAAACCACTTTTCTTTTTCGACAGCGAATAGTTTTCGGCGTTTTTAACACATAATTATCACATATTTGAAAATTAGATCACGCTTCCTCTTTGACATAAATCATTATGACAAATAATGACATGACAATGACGATTTGTGGTTTCTGTTGCCAGTAAAATAAATTAGTTCCTGTTGTTTTCCGCAATATGGCGAGGTCCCATATATTTTTGGTCAGGCTATACTTTGGTCGTACATTTGAGTTACGAATAGTCAATGTTTTTATGCTGTCACAATTTTTTTATTTTATCTGAGTTAAAATCTCTTCCAGTGAAATTTAAGTGTAAACAAAACGATTGTACAAAGTAGTATTTATTTTGACACAAAAAATACTCGAGCGTTCTATGAGCTTCATTGATTGAGAAGTTTCATCTACATATATACAGTTTTGATCGAACTCTGCAAATCGAAACAATTGTCTAAAGTAATATGTATTAATTACATGATACAGTCTCTAGACTCAACTATGTTATAATTAAATTTTCTGTATCTTTTCTGTATCTAAGCCAATATCATGATGTTATTACTAATCTCGGCTATTTGTTAGTATGATAAGTTATTATAATAACTAGATTTGAATAATTGCCTTATAGTATTATTCTTATGAAAAATAGCCGCAAAATGTTGGCTAAATTTAAGTAAAGGTTCAAACTGTTACTAAATATTTTACCATAGTAATTTTTTTCAACAGTAAAAGACAATATATTACCTTAGGTTTATTATAACCTTAGATCATCAATCAATACTCATGTTCTCAGTACAAATTTTATCAAGCTTGCTCCTCAATTCAAACCGTTACATATTTTTGTCCTTACTCGGGAATATCCTTAACACCGGGCCTATACGTCAATGATGTAATGATGTACATTTATGACAAATATTGTATTTTTTAAAATACAACGTTAAACAACATTTAAACCACCTAATAAATACATTGCGTGTTTCAATATCCCCGACTAAACAACTGACAAAAGCAAAAAAAAAGAGTGACAAAAAGCGGACTTATTAAAAACTGCTGGTTCAAGCTTGTAGCGGAAATAACACAGCTAATACAGGGGGAGTTAACCGCCGGTTCAGCATTCATTCCCGGGATGACACTGGCTGTCTTTTAGCGAAATTACTTTCGTTTATACGTATATGTTGTAACGCTCTGTCATTAGGATAGATTGGAGGGCTTTGATGCTTGCCAGCTATTATTTTTTGTCAATATGCCGCCGTGTGTTTTGTTTGTTTTTAGTGTTTTTCGTCTTGGGTTAGTTGGTTTTTAATTACATATAGTGGTACTATGTAAACGTGAACAGTCCGTACTTTATTTAAATTGTTCCACTTATTTTATTATTATGTGCCAGCTATAAAATATTGCACTATTTGTCTATGACATTGAAATATTTTAATGATATTTATTTATCATCACATTTTGAGTTATTTTGAGACTTATTGTTTTTTATAATAACGAGTTCTTGAGGTTTTGTGGGCTCACCTGTGCGGTGGTGGTGAATAAGAAGGTAGGGTGTTAATACTTTTACGTATTTAGCACGGAATACTTAACTAAACAATGGATGAGAGTGGTCGGGAAGCGCGGCGGGTGACGACTGCCTATATCGCGAGTCCCGAAAATGCTCACTATGCAAAAACGCAACGTCGTCGAGCCGCGACAGAGTACACTGAATCGCAAGACTATTTTGTAACTCGAATGGCTTTCAAACTGACGTATCATTGCTTTCCAGACGTCCAGTTTGAAAGCCATTTTGAAAGCGATCAAGTAAGCCAGTAGGCCATGTCTGTGAATTAAAAAAAGAGCGCAGTAAAAAGCAGTATCTTCTGATATTACATGCGCCGGCATAACAGCTAATCTGTTATATCTGGGGTCGCAGCGTCACGTACGCGGCTATCGGGGCACGTTCTACGGCCGACATGAAATTTGCCATCTCTTCGCTTGTGGGCCAAGCAGTTGCTGTTTTAAAAAATAGTTGTATGATAAATAGCTACAACCTAGAATTGCAATTGTTTCAACTGCTATCGCAGCACCTCTTGCAAGCTAAAAAAAAATCAGTACAAAGCATACGACACGTGTATGCCATACGTCAAGCTCATGCCTTGTACAATGTATATTGTTGGTACTATCATAGGTACTATTTATTTATTTTGTGGCTATGCTAACATGCCTAGTTCATTGCTTATACCTACATGCTAAGTTTGATGATTTTAAAACAATTACAATGAACATGGATAACATTGAATGATTTGCTCCAAGCTATCAAACCTTCCAAAACTTCAAGATTAAGATTGTTGTTCAAAAGATACCTGATCACCTAAGGCAATTGAAGCAGTTCCGACTTTAGCAATAGAATAACTAAAATGTCTTTGAAATTTTATTTTGAAATGTGTTATACTTGTAAGTAGGTATTTTAACCGCTACAGCGTTCGCCCTTGGACCAAACCATAACTGCTGCATATAACAGAGATCATGAACAGATTATTGGGCGAGCTCGCAATGGCTGCAGTTTTCACTCGAAATGAGCTTGTAACAACGTTACAGAACCCGCTAATATATCATTATAGGCCAATAAAAGATGAAAGCTAGGCAAGACCTATCAAGCGACGTGTGGAGATGTAAAGTTTCTGTGATGACCGCCATATAATGTCTATTGCTGGAGAAAGGCATTCGTATGTATTTGCATTACAATTTTATGGATCTTTTAAACTGTGGAAAGTATTGCTTTTCATATAAAGATACCGGATCTTATTTAGTGTTACCTATTTGTCTTAAGGCCAGAGTAGACAGCTAGTTGTGTTTATAAAGCTCTTTCATTCAACCATAAGTATCTATCTTCAAGTACTGGTGTCAAATCATTATAACCTTACATCATACTTAGGGAATAGGGTTACGAGCGAAAAGGAAAAGACAGATTTAAATCAAAATCAGAGAGTTGGTCTCGTGTATTTATCACTTACGAGATACAAGGTTTGTAAAACGTCTGCCTCCTAGCACAGTGAATCGTAGAATAAAAATTATAGAGTGTAACGGGCGCTTTTTATACTAAACTAAACATAATTCGGTGTTGCCATGTTAATAATATTAAATAATAGATTTTTGTTAACATTAAATTAATTATTGCCAACATTTACATGACGTCAGCATCATACGTTTTAATGAAACTATAAAACTATGAGTACATACATACGGCATCCCTTGTACCTGCTTGTTAACTCTCCCCTCCTATAATTTACATGGAAACTTGCTAAACCAGTCCCAAATTAATTCAGCCCAATAACAATATAGTTGAATAATAGAAGGAATTCTGGAGCTTCTGTCTCTTGAGAAGACCCCCAATTAATTATTAGTTGGCCTAACTAGTGCATATTCATACAGCATTAAGCGAAACAAATAAATTATTAATACGTACCTATAACTTAGAAAGTCATGACTTAATTTATAATTTAGAAACTATATACAATGAGTCCGGGCACCGGTGTCGAAGCCTTCATGTGGTGAGTAAGAAGAAAAATTGCTACTACTTTCTTAATAGGAGCAGTTTGGAATCCCAAATTATTTTTTCAGTTCCCCGTACTAATAAGGAAATCAGATATGTAGATTTGTATGGAAAGCTGATATTTTTGGTCTGTTTTCGAGGTTCATGTAATAGAGAAAAATGTTGCAGGTAATTTCATATATCTCCTCTTGAAGGCTCCGACATCGGTGACGGAACACACGTATACATACAGTGCACAGATACGAACATAAAAACTGGTACTTCAATGTAAATATTTTATTACATAAAAACAATGATATTCATGAATGCAACCTACAATAAAAACCAATGAGTTTCAACGTGTGAAGCTGTGAACGCATACAGTCACAGAATCAATTATATGGCGACTCGGAATATGACGATTACATAGTCATTTACGTAAATCGATTGTAATAACTGTAAATCACTCGCTAGTTGCCGTTTGATACGCATGCGCCTATTTATTATAAACCACTTGTTATTATGATGCCTAGAATTAAAACTATGATCGTAAAATGCCAGACAACTATCATACTTAGTGAATGCTATAAGAATGAACTTAACATACTTCTTGAGTCAAGACGCAAAATTACTTGAATAAGCCTAATAATATACGAATGTAAAAAAGAAGTCGTAGATCATTTATGAGTTTCAGAGTAAATATCATTAGACTCCTCAGGACAATGCAAGAAACTGGCCTGAGACTTCCATAATCGTTGAATAATGACGAGTTGGAAACAGATTTAAAGCTTATACAAAATATAATAAAATTAAAATATTCCTCTCACCTAATATCTGTTTTTGTAGTTTACATGGGTAACCTGACGTGCTGTTTACTGTAGATACTCTTTACACGCTTATCGCCTGAATAAGCTGTCGTTTTCAATTGCAATTTCACCCCAATGACTTAAATGAATTGTCATATTTCCATTAGCTCGATAGCTACTATTGCTTACCTGGCGTTAGTTTAAAAGCTACTAAGTACACATTGCTTTCCAAAAAGCGTTGTCGCGTTAGGCCGTGTGTATTGGCACCTTAGTCAGACGTTTTTCTGTTTAAACCCCAATTAATCATAATTATAACCAATACCCACATTTAAATTCTATCTTTTGTCGTTGTTTGTTTCGCAACACTAGTATTAAAGGAAAGGACTTGTCCATTAATGGATTTTTTATTCGTCAATATTTCTAACCAGAATAAACTAAATATTATATGAAAGAGTTCACAAAAACAAGCCTTTCTGCATAATTATTATATTTTTTAAGGCCTCCGATTTAGAGAAAAAATTAAATTGATTTTTCTCTTTGTCTGTACATAAACCGCACCTTCGCCTATATCAATTACCGCATGAAATTGATATAGGCGAAAAAAATTGACAGCAAAATTGTCATTCCATTGACATTAGTACCTATTATATAATCTGTGGTAGTACCTAGTAGTATTTATCCACCAGTGGAAAGGCAATGGTACATAGCCATACAGCCAGGAAATACAAGTAAGTGATCAATGGATGATGCCTGTTACAAAACATATCTTTTCTCAAAAACGGAGGCGTTTAAAATTCTGATTTCTATGGTTACGTGTTTTATATTTTTGTAGCTTAAAGATAAATATAGGTTATAGGTTATAAATATAGTGGCTGGTGATATCTTGGAATAAAAAACCAGCCTCCATACAAAAAGCGGACAAGTCCTTTGTTTATAAATTACTTATAATTTATAAACAAATTTTCACATTTTAAAGTTTTAGTAAAAGATACATACTCATACACACACACACACACACACACACTCACACGCATACATACACACACATCATTTTTGTGTAGTGTATATCCTAAGTACTTAATTGTTTATTAATTCATTGTTTTGGTTTACTTTTTGTAGCATGCATCCTGAGCATTTTGTAAGATCGTTATTGAGTTATCATTTTTTGTAATTTTTATACTGTAACGAGGATTTACTGACACAAGTAAATTTTTACTTACAAGAAATCCTCAATCGCATCCCAGAAATGTAACAACCCTGATACCGAATAAAGAATTTGAATTTGAACTACTTAGTTGGCGACAATCCTAAACGCATATATTCCATGTTTCCCTCTCGCCGTAGCGTAATCATGCAGAAATACGATCCATGTAAACCCCTTTACCCGAGCATTGTTCTGATCTTATCGATACCTTACTTTTAAATCGATTCGTATATCACGAGACCGGGAAGTGTCGCTCACATAATTTAACCTAATTGACGCGGGGAGCAGAAGTTCTACCGTAACGATGCTCGATTCGATATGATTTATAATCGATTATCTCGATTTCGAGCTCTCGCAACCGGGACGGTGTAACTGTACCGTTTATTCAGGATACCTATATCATTGTTATGGGATTTAAAGGGAATAAACGTAAAATATTGTAGAAAGGAAATATAATTCTTGCTTCAGCAGTTGCTAAATGATCATTGTGTACTGATATGTATACGAGCCGTAAAGTATTGAATTTATTAAAATATGTGTGTACAAATCCTTCATACCGAAATAGTAACATGAATATTTCCACAGTAATTTGGTTAACATACTCGTGCAAAATGTTACTTCGGCTTCCTCATCTGTCATACAACAATACAGAATACCTACACAAACATGACATCCAAACAAGAAAATAATAACTCGGATACCTGAGAC
Source organism: Pyrausta nigrata (assembly GCA_949316185.1). NCBI lineage: Eukaryota > Metazoa > Arthropoda > Insecta > Lepidoptera > Crambidae > Pyrausta > Pyrausta nigrata. Next base: position 14,887,102 of record OX438943.1, read on the forward strand.
GTTGACAGTGAAGTTACCACGGCAGCACAATGGTGTCAATCCTCAGTCCTCACGGAAACTCGACAATATTTTAATAAATACGAACCTCTTTTGTGCCTGGAAAATTCCCCTCTTTTGTGATTTAGATATTGGGCACAAAGCATTTGTAGACGCTTATAAAAAGTTAAGTATTTCTTCTCTTTCCCTTGGGCACGACCGGTCTCCCATTTTGGGAGGTTTTGCATTCACTGAGACGTTATGCCTTATGCGAAATTTAAACATGGCACCATGCTATATAAAGACAGGCACTGAAGGCTTAGATTTAGCGAGAAGATTAAGTGAAAGCGTAGGTTAGATGTATCAGATTAGAAACTATTTGATTCGATACGTGTTTAAATTCGATATTGCCTATTAGTCATGTTGAACACGGACTTAAAATGATCTTAATGGCTAATCAAAATGGCTTTATAACTAAGTAAGTATAAGTAATCTTTATCGAGTTTAAAAATTCATTCGGTTTATTAATAAGCAAAATCAAAAAAGGCGTCCTCAATCAGGGCTATTTGTTCTAGCAGCCCGCTTAAGATGACAGATAAGGCAAAAAATCGCCCCTTTTTTAAAAACCCGAAGGACGTCTCGGATTCTCATACCTGTATTATATTATTAGAAGACGACATTTCAAGCGATATTCAAAACAATTGGAGCCAAAATGATTCTTATTGTTAACTAATTTTGGAATGTTGACATGGTTATCGCTCGATTGGTAGCGATAGCATTTCCATGGTAGCGGTGTCAGCTATTGTACGGAGGCACGCATGCCCTTCCTTTCACGCGTCGAAACGGAGTATTGTTCGGCCCTACGCATTTTTTTTCTATAGAGCTCCTTGACGGTCGATACGCCATAGACTCTAAAGAGTCCACTTCATTTTTTGAGATTTTGTTTTTGATGTTTTTCTTAAATGTTTTACCGAAGCTATAGTTACGTTGATAGAGTATCTAACTGCTGCATGTAATTACGAGGTGTGGTTGACGTCAGACGTCATTCTTTTTAGTAAATCTGTTGTTTTGTAGAAACCCTGCTATATTTTCTCCAACGAAAATCCACTCAAATTTTTGAATAAGCACCATAAAAAGACCAAACAAGTAAACAATGCCGGCGACACGAACGGTACCGAAATTTTCCAAATATTTAATTTACTGCTCTTTTGTGTTAAGGTCGCTTCTTTATTTAAACAACTTAAATCGTATTTTATGCTGATTACAATAGAGCGCTATTCTCATTGCACTTAAAAAGCGCCATTAAGAGGAATTAGCCGAAGTTTCGCGACACACGTGTTTTGAACACAATGGCTTAGGGATTTACTCATTTCTATAGAATATTTTGGTCTATTGAACGATGGGGTGTAAGAAAGGAACGGGTATATTTGAGCACAAAAAGTGCAAGTAAGATGGCGAAATTGCAACACCCTCTGAATGTGACCATGTTTTTGATTGCGTATTTGTTTTGAAATTAATGATAGAAAATTATATTTGCTGAGATATACTTACTGTGGGAACTGTCGTGACGTGATCAAAGCCAAAAAATATTTTTAACAACGTAAAAGCTTTAGCAAAACATTATTAAAATAGCTTTTAACTGTTTTCTTTATTAGTAAGAGCTTTTTTCCGTTTATTCGACCATATTTTTTGTTGATTTTTACGTGTTTTGTGTGTGAAATGTATCTAACAAAAGTCGTTTTTTGTTGCAGGTAAGTAGCCACATTTGATATGCAAGCTGATATAGCTAAGTTACCTATACCAAAGCACGGATTTGACAACTTACGTGAGTATATTATTGCAATTGAAAAAATGACCACCAAGGGCGGGAATCGAACCCGCGTTCCTCGCATACCAAGCGATTGCCTCACCTCTCGGCGATCCTGGCGTTGGCAGAGCCTGTCGAACTTTTCAAGTGTTTCTTAACTGAATGCTGATTACTTAAAAACAATAATTTCTTACGTAAGTATACCAACTAAGTATTTCTTTTTCATTACAATGATCTCGACTAGTATCATTTCGAAACTAGTTTACAACGGCCTAAATGCATTGATCTCGCCCAGAAGCCAACTCTGACCCTTTTAACAAACATAAAACGAAACCAACAAGCAAATAGAATGCCAGACACCTGATCTCCGACGGCAAAGGGATGTATAAATCAATCAACAAGGCCCGTTGTCGACAAGTCATTGTTTTAACCGATTTAGGTCGATGTTAGAATCGATTAGAGCCATTGACATACACCTGACCCGATGATCTGTAATTATTTTAAATACGATGGGAGAACAGAGTTATTAGACTGGTTTGATGGCAGCAGGATAACGAGCGAAGTAAAAAAGGATTTTTTTTTCAAATATTTGCATAATCATTAAGGCTTAATTCAAATTATAAACTATAACTGTAGAAACACAAAGTGAGCACATTACTATTTCGATTAAGACATAGCAGTCTCCATGGATTTTTAATTTTACCCTAAAAAAAGATTGCGAATCGTTGTATCTGTGTTACAAATAATATAATAATGTTATCCTGTTAAGTCTTTGTAGGCGGTAGGGATTAATAAATATTTCAGAAATCTTCTTACATAGCGAATAAAACGTGATACGAAGGGCCAACTCTATTTATAGTCTTATAAAGACTGCCTACGTACAATTGGTACCTTAAGGTACCTATTTGAACTGACATTTAATCATTGATTTATTGTAAGCTTGTGTTGTCCTTGTTTCATACTTGGTCTGGGCAGATAATGTCGATATTAGCAAAATTGAAAATTCAGAAATTATTGAATTGTCTACACAAACGTGTCAGAAATGTACCGCAAACCTTTGTTAAAGTACATTTTGGTTTATTAAAGAATGGTTATTGTTATTTGGTTACGAATCAATCTTGCGCCCTCGATAAACAGCACGTTCGTGAACCCTATTTGTCAAGCAGCAATGATATCGATATGAAATCGATATCAATTGCCTTACAACACTATCGCAGTACTGCCGGTGGCGTTCGAGATGTTTGATTGGCTTGATTGATCATGGAGGAATGATAATTTGTCACGATAAACAATTTAAACGCTGTATTACGGCCATAATATCGTAGGCAGATGTGTTGTAAGAAGTCAGCTGTGTACTGTGATTTCGTGTTTCAACAATAGGTTGTGAGAACTTCGTGATATTCTTGATTTGCAATTTTAGCCTTTTTGAGTAAATAATCATTATTCTTCAGTTAGATCTTCTAACTCACATGATATATTATTTATTATGCTCTTAGGAATATCCCAAACTAACAGATTTCACTGTTATTTTGTATGGTACAAAACCGACGCGTAAATTGGGTAAAATATATATTTTTTTGGTATACCTATTTTATTTATGATGTAGCTAATATTATGGTAAAGATTTTAATAAAAATGTGGACGTTGTATTATTGTTACCTTTTTTACTATTAAATCAAGGTTTATCATGATTTGAACTTCATCACGGATATTCAACACAAGCTTTTACAAAAGGAAGAAAAACACAAATTACTCCTACCTAATCAGACTAAGCTATTATTTCGGCAATGAGTTCTCTTAATCCGCCGTAATGCGGAAATCCCTGCCTTTTCATACATTATGGGAGTAGATTACGAATGTTTCCAGGAATACGGAGCTCTTTTATAACAGATTGCACTGGATTACCCCGCTTTAGGGAGAGGACAATGGGGAAACGGGAGTTTTTCCCCGGACAGATGACGCTTCAAGTGATGTAATGTAAACAGGCAGTGGCTAGATGGTTTTCTGCGTAATTTATCTTGCCATTACTTACCTGCCCTGTATTTTATAAATTAGGGTCTAGAGTTGTTGTGGCTGAAAATTGCCATCCTTTTATATCGCACATAAAACTGCATAATCAAACTTTATAGGTGTAGAACTTTTTCTATTACAAAAAATATTTAAACTGGTAACCATTTACATCAACTTAGAAGTCGTAAGCTTTTGAATTTATTAAAAACTTTTAATAATAATTTAATAATGTTTCAACAAACACACCAATACCTAGCCCCAAACTAAGCGTAAGCTTATGCTATGGTGACTAGGATAACGGATAGTCATACTAATATACATTTATAAACATCCATGACTTGGGTACAAATGCTGTACAAGTGCTCATCACACAAACATTTGCCCCTTGCGGGATTCGAACCCACAACCGCCTGGTTTAGAAGTCCGGGTCGCGAACCACTACACCAAGACGGTCGTCCAATAATGGGAGCCAAATGCTGTACTTGACATACAACTTATTTTTACTTGGCATATAAATTATTTGCTTTAACCAACGGTTTTCCTAAATCCTAAAATTACCATTTAAATTTCCACATTTCATTTTATTTGCTTATTCATGATAACGAAACGTCCGAGAAAGCATCTTATAAGTTAGTCCGTCAGATAGCCAGATAAGCTGATAATCCTGGGAAAGTCGAGATAGCTGGAGGTTTATCAGCAAGAATGTGAGCAAATATTAACTCGTTCAATGTAGGTACTTACCTAATACCACAGAATAAGTACTAGTACTCCGTACAGAAATTTGACTTTGCAATTAAATTCAAAGAAATATCTACTGAATGTTGTCAACGATATGGTGTAATTTAGTTCGCCTTAAACTCGAGCACATTTTCGTGTAGACCTACAGAAATACATTGCAAGATAATTTCATTCTTATAACTCTGGAATATGATTCATAATACACTAAACCTATTCAGTGACGTAATATCACGCGACGCGATAGGGTTGACTGCTACAAGAAGCTACTAACGCCATCTAGCGCCACTTTCTAGGACTGTATTCATGCTCGTCCAGCCAGCAACGTAGCCGCGCGGCCGCTGGTGAATAAAACGCGCGAGCGTGTCGCTGGCCGGTAGCGACAAGCAACTTGTTTTAGCCCCTTACAAAGGGTCGCCGCGCGTAGGTACGTTTTTGCTACCTACGCGGGGAGATACACAGGCCTGCTAATACCTACGTACATGAGGCCACACATCTACCAACCCTGATCTGCCAATTTCCGCAACCTTAACTCAACCTTATGTTGATTACATAGAGTTCCATATCATTTGAGATATTTTAAAGGTTTGGGTAAGTTAATGTGCGGCCTACTGTACAATCTGCAGCGCATAAGTTGCCCATTTGGACTACGAAAACAGCTTTTATTAATTTTAATTTGGGGCTAGGTAATTGGTGTGTTTGTTGAAACAATTTACAATTTGAAACAATTTTTAAACACATGTGCTTTAGGTTTTAACTGCATAAGTCTTCTAATATAATATTATTACATTGTCAAGCTGAATTACATTCAGAATGCAAGCAGTTTTACAACCGTTTTAAAGTGCTAATAAAAACGAATCCGACATTGTCAAATGTCATGAAACTAAAACATTGTAAGGGTTTAATTTCAGTGCAAAAAATATTTTGATTAAACCACATGAATTCCTATAAAAAGATAGTAAATAGTGCAGAATACGTTTGCCTTTATGATCGTAAAGGGACGTCTCATTCCGGTTATGGGTTTAATATTTAGAATTTAGTGTAACAGGTGCTCATAAAAACGTCTTAATTGCTATAAAACGTAGAAAAAATACACATATTTAATAACTGTGCAGACCCCTTCGGATATTTTAAAAGAGGTAATAGAAATGGTTATTGGATATTTCGTCAAGCCAACACCTTCAATTGTGAAATGCAGGTAACTCTCGTAGTGTAGCGTAGTGTAGTGGCCAACCTTGGTAGCTAGGACCCAATAGTTTTAAAAAACTGAATCTCCTTACAATCGTGGACCCAATGAGGCACCATGGCTTGATTAAAGATCGCCATATTATTACGTTTAACTTCAGACATGAAACTTGCAACACGCCTTGTTCTGTCGTTCATGACAATGAAACGCCAGTCACAACCCTCTGACCTCATTCGCATACAGGGTTGTCAAGTTTTGAATAAACAGAAATATTACAGACTTCCATAGTTTTAAACTTTTATTTTCAGTATAAACTACTTGCTGCGCTTGACGAAAAATTTCGATTGTAAAAATTGCTTGTCTTAGAAGTTTCAAGTTCATATTTTTTTAAAGATAAATGAGTACTTATTTGGTTCATAAATAACGTGTAGATATAATCCTAGTTAAAAAGTAATAGAAAGTTCAAATGATACATTTTTTTAATCATAATAAACCTTTATTTACTTACATTCTTGAACGCCAAACGTTACTAGCCTAATAAGTTATTAGTAATAACTTGTTTTGTGTATGCCGAGGTAAGAAGCGCTGTATGCCGAAATACAGGATATCAATATCCTAGTTCGGTAGCAGATGCTGTTCACTCTTATAAATATGTTATCTTTGTATGCTAATGAGTTAAACTGTGTATTTATAAATGTAATTTTTTGTGGAAATAAATATTATTATTATTATTAACTTACACATAATATATTAGATGATGTAAAACAAAAAAAAATACAGAAATCTTTAAGTGATGTCAGTGCGAGTCTGATGCCTATGCTAAGTATCAAATACCTGTATTACATTGTTGATGATAACCCTGTAATAAACTTTAATACTACGGATTTCCCTATCCTCACTCCTTAATTATGTAAAACGAATGCGATGCCATATACGGAGAGACATCGCAATAACCACGTCACCAAGTTAAGGCCTGTCACACTCCTGTCACGACGCGAGCGCCGCTTTATTATCACTCAATTTAACCGATTTCAGGTTTTGGAGATCCTCAGAGAAAAATAAACTTATCTGTCAAATAGCTAACCTGTAAAACCCCGCGCATAAGAATTAACAATTAATTAAACCCCGGGCCGTTGACAATAAATTTTCTATTGTGTCTGGAAACATGATACAAGAAGGTTTAAAAAGTAATGTCAGGAAAATGATTTTCTAAAATTGGTAGCTTGGTCATTTGCCAAAATAGTTGTGCAGGTACCTACGGGTATTCCAACCTCCGTGGGATAGTAGATTCAATATAGAAGTTACTGTAGGTAGGTAGAAACTTATTAAAATTAGTCAGCATTGATTAAAGTTTTTTGCTAATACATATTTAAAACTAGCAAACTAAATGACACAGCAATTATCAAATTCTTTTAAAGCTTTGATTGATGACTACAAATTATCATAAAAAACCACTTAAAACATTTTAAAACATGTCAACATAGAAGTTGACAGCTAACCGTCTCAATCATACGTACTACTGGTATAATTATTTTAGGAATAAAAAATATGGACAAAACAGAAGTCCTCTCATAATAACCTCTTAACATTTCATTTAGAGACCTAGTTCAAAAAGATCGGTATATCGTTCTCTATTACATTAGTAGACCCAAAGTAGGTAATTTAAAAAGAAAAAACCGTTTTTTAATTAAAATTATAACAAAGAGAAGAAAAAGACAATCCAATCATTACCGCCATATTACACAATTACAATACACTAACATACTAATTATAAGCATACAAATTAATTAAAATAATATAAATTATAAGGCATTACACATCCTCCTATACACGCGCTGAGTAGAGTAGCATAGGGCATCAATTCTTACATAATCTTGGAGATTTATCTCGTTCTCTTTGCGGTCGCCGCGTCGGCCATTGGAAATGAGCTGGCTTTTCTGCTGTCGCTTTACTGCTGTCTCTAAGCACCTGTTACTCGCGTGCTATTCCAAATCGTGATTTGACAGCTAATTGGCCAATCAATCAGTGAACTTGACTTCGAAAGCTCACTTCGTAATCAACAAAACATAGGCCTTCATTCTGCAACTATTTATTCAAATTTCAACTCAGTAGCCTACGCGTTACGGTACACGGAGATATGTAGTGTACTTTCTATGTTCCAAAACGTCATTATTGACAGTTACTTTCGGTCATTTGTAAGCTCTAATAGCTGAAACATAGTTTTGACTAAAAGCGACTTGATTGATATACTATTCATATTTTGTACATGTCAAAATTTTATAGGATTCTAATACTTTAAATGCGGGTAATTCCGGAAGTTGATGCATGAAGTTTAAGAATAGCCCAGCAATTAACTTTTTATGTGACTGTAATTTACTTTGCAACCAGATTTACAAATACAAATCGTTTATTGTATATACAAGATTCAGTTTGTACATACTGAAGAAATAACATAACATTAACCTTAAAATAAAAGGTAAATAACATTTGTACAAGTGTATGTTAAAAGGCGGTACAAGGCAAAGAAATCTTTACTTTCCGTACTGGTTTTAAACTGTGTTATGGCAAAGTAAAGATTTGATTCATAGGTGTCTTAAATTACGACGTAATTAATGAACTTTTACCAGGACTGTTATAATTATTACTTAGGTACATTTTGAAATAACTTTCAATCAATTGTAGAGTTTTCAAACTTCACCGTATGAAAATTTAATTTATACCTAACAGAAAAAATGCATTTGAATTAGTATTGATAACATTACAATTTCTAAAAGAATACCTAATAAAGAATAATATAGTTATGTAGACTCAGATAGCCTTAATATGACTACGCTTGATTTACTTTACGACACAGCTTGTTGAGTTTAGCCCTAAAATCACACTAAATGGACCCCGAAGGATTATATATTTATGTAGTACATTGTAAATACATAAATTATACCTACTCGTCTATCATGTTACTTATTATACAAACACGGATCCTTCCATGGCCTTGCTGATATGAAAGTGGTTGGATATTATGACATATATACTAGTTTACAAAACAAGAGATCGGTTATTATAATAATTATAGATCTTATCTTTACGGTATCGTTGTTTTATCGGTAAATGTTTTGCATTCAAATTAACCCTTTATAGCGCATGATAATTTATTTAATGAAATTGTACCGTTATTTGGTGTAAATGTGTATTAATTTATAGGAAAAATATTTAAAAAAATCTCCTCACATAAAAGTATTAATTATTAAAAAAAAACATATGTTGCAGGAATGCGACATTGCTTAATTACTTATTAAAAAAAATAACAATTATGAAGTATGAATATCTTAAAAATAATTGTTTTTTTTACTGTAGCATGACCCAATCCCACATTTTTCACAAAGTGTTCCTATATCCTATGCAGCTGATTGGTAGGCACGTCACGGAAAAGACGAACTACCACATTAGATGATGATCCTAACTGGGGCTCGTCGGCTGAGCATTTTTTTTCCTGTCCACTATAAACTTCAAATGTATAAATCTTTACTTTTCAAGTCAGGTGGTTCCCCTGGTTCCTCATCAGAACTTTCAGGCTCATTTAGCTGGAAGTTATATGTTAGTACAGCGACATCTTCATCATCAGAAAAATATAGGATGTCCTACATTTATCTGATGGCGATTTCACTGTCTTCCCATTCTCTAAATAAAAATTTTTGGTCCTTAGTAGACAATGCACGCCGATAACGACTCATTTTGATCCTGAAAAAAAGAACCAAAATTCAAATAAAGGGTAAAAAAAATTATGCTAACGCGAAATGTTGCATTCGTGCAACAAAACAAAAGCAGTCCATAACTATCAAAAATACTTGAATTTTCAAAAAAAATGATTATTCAGTATTGAAATTTATGAACTTACCTTTTACTCACGTTGGTTTAAATATCCGTATTTCACCAAAAAAAAATTTTTTCGAAAACAAATTCAAAGAGCGCTAAAACCAGTTTGTACTTGATCGTCACTTCAATGCTAACATAATACCAGTGTCACCATCTAGTTAGCCAATTTCTTACTAATTCGTTAGAATACTTTGTTGCCGACGCACAACTCCGCGTGAAGTCGATCTATCGAGTTTCGTTATAATTTTACTTCTACTAGAATGGTTTGTTGCAAAAGTGCAACAAGGCTCCATAAAGGGTTTAGCCCTTGAATTTTTTATTGGAGCGAAAACGAAAAAACAAATCGAATCCGTAAGGAGCTTTTCGAAAGTCAAAGTTATTAATTACGTTAAATAAGTTCTAAGTAAACATTTTTAATGTATTTATTTTAATAAATAACGGCTTTAATTGCCGTTTTAATTCTCGTTACACGTTAGTTATCATAATATCAGAAAGTTGGTGGTGTTGACACCCCCGTGCCTTGGAAAGCACGTTAAACCGTTGGTCCTGCGCCTGATCTCTTTACGGTCATGTCGGACTGCCGTCGCACCGAATTATGAGAGTGAAGGAACAGAGAGTGCACCTGTGTATTGAGCACACACTTGTGCACTATAATATGTCCCGCGCAGATGTCTAATCTCTGCTGAGATAGGCGCCGTATTCAAAATTCGGCTAGGAGGATTATTATTATTATTATTAGTTATCATAAAAAAAACTAATTAATTATGCTTACACTTAACACTTTTACAACAGTATAAATCAATTGTATGTATGGAAAAACTTTTCCAATCACCCCTGCAACTAAGCTAGTAAAAATCGAATTACACAACGTAATTAGATCAGTAAAACTTTTAATGCCCGACCAAGCTACCGAACATACTCGGTTTATATTTATTTTATGAGCTTGTTCACAGTTTGACGCGTCAGTCATCTTATTTAGAGTTGTTAGCGTCAATTTTACGGAGGCGAAGTTTGTATTTGCTCTTCTTATAAGTTTTATATCTATTTAAAAAATTATGTAAACTGCTGAGTAATTTTAGGCATTTAGTGGAAAAACACTTGTTCCTATATATTTTTACCTGGTAAGAGGTTTTTAATTTAAGCAACTGAAACTGATTGAATTTGCACATTAAATATGTGTATTTATGAATATCTACTGAATGCGTTTACCTCACAAAGTACTATTTATTACTCTGCTTTACCGTTACAACAAAATCGGAGCACACATTCACAAACAAGGTTCATGCAAAAGCGAACCACGCTGAAAGAAAACATGAAAATTGACAATAAAAACGCGGCCTTACGCGTAACAAACACAATTTTCCTTTCTTATTCGCATTACTTTAAAATCAAATAAGCAAATATTGATAAAAGGCAAAGCCGATCAGCCGGCAGATGTCGTTGCGAGCGCACACCCTCGTATATAATTTAATGTCGAAGGGGAATCACAATGGCTATCGATCCCTTTTGTGCCCTCGGGAAATCGCCTCTTTATCCAGGTTTTTACAGTGCCACCGCGAAACAAGTGCACAGACTATCGATGGGCCAAAGGAATAATTATCGCGGCAATCTGCCGTGAAAAGTGTTAAGGGATATCGAAATAAACTCGGAACGGTCCGTGCAAATAAACGTGCGCGGGGCATACTCCTGGGTACGGACGATAGCACAAGAAAAAAAAACAACGGTATCTTATGCTTTGGTAGTAGAGGCGATTTTGCATCAAAATAGTGTAATGGTGATAATCATACGTAGATGGAAATTGATGAATGCTTTGTTCTTATTAGTGGTCGTGATTATCTCGTCTCATGATATTTCGCCATCTTTTTCTGCTAGTAAGACCTATGATACTGCAATCATCAGACTATATTGGATCTGTTTATAAAATATCAGTTAGGTAATTAGAATACTTTTTGACGGTTATTTCATTAGTAGAACAAAATATTATCCTCCATTGCTAGTTAACTTTAAAGAAAGTTTACATTATTTTGGATAGACACCAGAATAAAAGGTTTTTATGTATGAGAGACTCAGTTTTCTCATACGTATCTTAGTGGCATACGGTGCAGTTTACTACTATTATGACTCACCATTTCAAAAGGAGTTATATCACGTCAAAATATCGCGCGTAAGGGCTCTTATTCTGAGCACTATTTTCCCACTTTAAAGCTTGAGCGGAATGGATAAAACCAATAGATAATACCAATGTGTTGTAGGTATCTCACCCACATAGCCTTCCTGGTCAAAATAAAACGTTGAAGCAAGCGGTAATGCAGCAGCGCTCTCATTTAAAAAACGAAGCCATTTTTGTCTTATTGAAAAATACATGAAATATGATAACTAGGGATTTGCGCTGTTTTCCATTTAAGCTGGAATCTAGAAATTTGCTATGCATCTAAGTGTGTATTGATTGTTATTATTTTTTATAATTTAAGCAATTTTACTGCAAGTTATGTAGTGTTGGACGCCCCCCTGCTAGGTGGACCGACGACCTGAGGAAAGTGGCTGGTGGTGGCTGGATGCGAAAAGCGGAGGACCGCGAAAGTTGGCGCCGTCTTGGAGAGGCCTATGTCCAGCAGTGGACTGCAATAGGCTGATATGATGATATGATGACTGCAAGTTATTACGAAATTAAAATAAATTTTCGCTTACAAATATTGATCGACCGTGTCATCCGGTGTATTGATTGATCAATAAACAAATTCATGTGTCAGAGGGGGACACTAGGTCCGAACAAGCCGTGTTCCAAGGCAAGACATTAGTAAAACCAAATCCCGGTAAAACGAAGATGAGTTAAAGCTCTTTAGTATGACAACCACTTCCTTTAGATGATGAGTGAGCCTGCTTACTTATATTCCGTAGATTCGTTGTAAAAGAGCGACGTCAAACAAAAAGTCTATTTGCATACGTAGATCATCAACAAGGCTTTTCAGTTAATCTTGTTTTCACTGGACTGGCTTTCATTTTAGATTGTTTTGAGGCTGTGTTTATATTACTGTCGTTGTTGCTTTTTCGCGATGGAAAAGAGAGATTACGATACGGGAAATTATAACTTTTTATAATATATTTTCCGTGCTAATTTGGTTGCAGTCGAAGTTAGTAGCCCTCATCGAACTGTTTGGATAGAAAACTTACATATCTAAAGCCCAGTTAAGCTTTTGATCTGAGTGATCAAAGTACTCATTCAACACGGAGGTTTATTCCACAACATTCGGCACGTATTAGATTATACTTGTTACTGTAATTCAAATTGGTCGGTAACACGATTCCTCCTAGCTACATTGTTTGTTGTTTGTCCATAATCCACATTTTGGTATTCAATACCGTTCCCATTCGGGCGAGGGAGTTGCAGTAAACAGACAATATTTCAGAGTATAAATCTAACATTAAATTTAGATCGACAACTATTAGTCATCATGTTTTAGAAGGGAGCGATTTGCATAGTAAAACTCGCGTACAATTATGGCAATTTTATAATCCGTTTAAAATTTACTGTTATGGTATTAAGTAGAGGCCCAATATAATGTCTATAAATGTAGTTTAGATAATTTCTTATTGGTACACATTTTATTTTGGTCATTAGGTGCTACTTAGCCTGGAGTTTGGCAACACATGATTATTTTTTACTTAGGCGGTTTACAACTATATGACATATTTTGTATGGGAATTTTGTCAAATTAAACGTCACTTGACGTTTACCGGCTGTTTATGGATAGGTGAACTCGGGTCAACATACACAAAAATGTAATTTTAAGACAATCTTATGTATGGAATTAAGTAGTCACACTTTTACAAACTTTCACCTTCACAAATAAAAAACAACTGGTACCTTATCAAAATACATTAAAGTTGTAAAAACAGGTACTTGCTTTGATATATTTATAGCAATAAATATATCTATATAACATTGTAATTATTACGTATATTTTTTCATAAGAAAGAAACAATCAATGAATGAGTAATGAACCTTGGCTGGTTAATTGTTGTTGAAAACCGTCCAGAGTTTGAAACAGTGTTTTGGTAATTCAATCAGTTTGAAGGGGTGAACATCTTGTTCCTGCATAATTAATTATAGAATCATGATCATTTTCTTACAATGTTGCTGTGAAGTAACGAATCGACCAGAAGCAGTTGGTTTCGATTTTTATTATATGTAACAGAGACGAATTTAGAGGATCCCTAAATATGCAGCTCTACTTCTATTTCATTTCAGGCATCCTAAAATCCGCACAAGACCTAAATAAAGAAAACACCATCCGAGCAGAAAAATAAGAAACAATATCCCTTGTACTCGTAAAAACTCTTTCGTTGCCCGTTGGGCAGACCAAGGCGATTTTATAGCGAGAAAATAACACGGTGTTATCACCGCGTTCCGAATTTGAAACACGTACCGCGTTTACACGGCCCTGTTTATTTTAAATAAGGTTTCGTTAAGTAAAAGTAAACCCGAGGGATTCGGTGGCCCACTGAGCTGAATGAAAAATTAAGGGAAATTTTCCGATTATTTTCTTTGGAGCATCACCATTTTTCTCGGTAGGATATTTTTGGGTGTATTTTTAGGCGGGATGTTAAATAAGATACCTGTAATTTTCCTTATTGTTAAGCTGACTACAAACGGTTTTGTAAACGGGCTCGAATTCATGAAGTCGTTCGTAACAACGAAAGATCCAAGTTGCAAAATCTTTAGAAACCCGATGGATAGCAGGCAATACAATACAATTAGAAATACCCTTCATTACATAAGCCAGTAAAAATATTTAATTATTGTTTTCAATTGTACCCATGTCTGTACACACTGTAATGTTTTATTTATTTGTTGCAAAATTTTCGATTTTGTCTTCTGATATTGCACAACATATGATAGCAGAGAAAAATATATTTAAGTAGGTACTTTTTTGTCACACTACAATCTTTTATCTGAAATAATTATTGCATCAATATCTACGTAATAACTGCATTTAATTAAAACAAGAGTCGTTGTGTCAGTTTTGGATTTGCCACAGAAATTAAAAGTGCCTCGTTAACCGTTTACTTATGACATACTGTCACATTACTTGGAATTTGCACAAAAACTTGCGGTTTGACTCCTGATATGATACCACATAATTTTGTCTCGTTTTAAGCAATTTTATTGCTTTTGCTCAAAAAGGCGGCTACTCGTTCTTGATAACCTTGGTTTGGAAGGCTTTTGTAAGCGATAAAAAATAAAAAAAATCAGATACTTCTGAAATTAGTGTCTCAAACTATAAAAACTGTGCGTGTTGGTATAATCTCTTCAAGATGTAGCTAACTTCGTGATGATTTGATACAATCTACACCTGAGTGATTCTCCGAGGGCCGGTTTTTGGTGGTCACACGTTCTTAATTCCCAACCCATTTAATAAACAGCTTCGGAATCAATTTAAAATGATTCTCTGTTTATTCATCTAAACGAACATAGTTTTGAACATAAAATAGAGCTTACAGTTAATTTTAAAATAATACTTAACCGCCAAAAACGGGAGCAAAACCGGTGTTCTCCGCGCGTCCGCACGACCTCGCGCTCAGTTCAACCACTAATATCTTTATTGTTTGTTGTGTTATGTACACATACTATATGTCTTAAAAAATTGTTAATAAGTCAAGATTAATTAATTATAAAAACAGTAATGATATCGTTTAAACAGAAAGAGTTAGAAAATATTTTGTCTCGGTCACACGATTGTGGTAAATTAGTGAACGCGACATATTAAGCCTCATAGCATCAAAGAGCCTTAACTTTCTGACAAGCTTAATGGCCCTACGGAAACTTTAGTTCCATTACAGCATCATTGGAGGAGAGATGTCTTTCTTATCGCTTTGATACAGAAAATACAGGCACATAAATTCATCAACTTTTTTCTGCCAACCTTTTGGAGAAACCTTTCATGGTAAAATTTTTAAGATAATAGAATGATTTAGATGTAAGTGTTGAATATTCAGTATAGAACCCCAATTCAATTTCTTCGTCCGCTATTTAGTTTTTATATTTATCTAGAAACAACTAGTAAATTTTTGAAAATGTAAAATATTTGTAACTTTCGTGACATGGTTTTCGTGGATATTTGACCACGAAGGTTATCTTTCACTCCACGTGAGGTTACGAAGTTCTCTTTATGCAATCTTAATTTACTTCTCTATCGGCCTGTAGATGTTTTTAAATAACCGTGTTATCGTTTTCTCCGAAAGGTATTAGCAAACGATAGTTTGTGTAGGTAGAAGCATGAGTTTTTTTTTGTATTTATCTATTTTAGTCAAATATGGTTGATATGCCTATTTGATTGAACCCTGATGTTCTAATAACTAAATAAATGGTTGGCTTATTAATTTATCGACGTCAATAAGGAAAGTTCTCCATAGAATTCATAAACGAATAACTTGATAAAACACTGCCCTTGATTTAATGTGTGCACATGTGGAATAAAAAGGATTTGGCATTACCAATACATCACACACCTTTGATTAATAGCATCACACACACAGTTGGGCCAAAAAAGCTGGAGGGTCTTGGCACTATGCTTGTCTCCCTAACAAGTGAGCCTTAAAATTAACTTGGGCCAGACGAATTTTAATCGAATTCCCGTGTTCAAGTGGCACTCTCTCCTGTATCTATTAGAAACGAAAACTGTGATCTACTGTTTTAGACGACAGGAGTACGTTTACCTGGGACAAGTGATTTAATGAGGTACTCGTAGGTTCACCTTAGCAGGACAGAGTCCGAAAAACTACGCGAGGACATCATTTTGACCCAAATACTTCAGTGCTTAAAAATGAACGTCTACAACTAATCCGAAACATGGTCTCTTTCTATGGGCGTAATAAAAAAGTTAAATGGCACACAACGAGCTATGTTTAGTGTTTCTCCACGGGATTGAATTGAAGAGATACGTAGAAGAACTAAGGTAACAGACCTATGTCTAAATGATCTAAGAGGCTATCCTGTAGATCACCAAGCTCATGTGGCAGTAAGCAGGGCGCAGTGCAGAAAGGTTCTTGATTGGATTCCATTTGGTCAAGAGCGTAGCGTAGGGCGTCTACCAGCAAGATTGCCAGACGACCCTGCAAAGGTCGCATGATCGCACTGGATGCAGGTCGCATGTAACCAGTCACGTTGGAAGTTAAGACTACGAGTAGGGGTAGGCATATGTTTATCAGTGGGCGTCCTGCGTCTTATTATGTTATTGATAATGAAAGACTATAATGACTAGTCAGCGGTCAGCGCATAAGTTGAAACAAGAATCACTATCTCAGTGTAAATACAATGGCTTTTTGTATCTCATATTAAATTAAGAGGAAACGTCTTATAACCCATAAGATAATACAAGAATAATTAAGATGGAGGTGCTGCGGTGAGCAGCAAAAGTGATCTGACTCGTTAAATGACGTTACAAGTGAACCAGTCTTTTTCAAAGTGGCTCCTGTTGCGAAAAAGATGGTTCAAAGCTAACTGAGATAGCATAGCATGTGTAACGAATAAATGAAAAATATGCTAAATAAAAAGAAAGACTTTTGTAGACAATAAAGTAGACTGCTGGCTACATGGTGAACAATAATTGACAAAGTCATGTAACAAGAACAGCCGACCAAATGAACAAAAGACAAAATGATCTGACCCATAGATAATAAATCAGTCATTTGCCTGCTGATACATTAAATTTATTTTATGTTTTAAGTTGTTTTATGTATTAACTTTAGCTATAGTTATCTGCTAATAAAACATTTATCTCTGCTTTATCGTCAAATCGGAACCTTTTACTATATTAAAGGTTAAGAGATTTATTTATTAATGCTTTTCACGCTTTTTACTTCAAAACTATACATTTTTTAAAAGCAGGTATAATATTAGTTATTTAGGTTTTATTTGAAATCCCATTTTTATGTAATAAAATAAAACTTCGCTATGAAAAATACGTTTTGTAACTTTCGTGGAATCAGAAATAACTTTCATGGGTTTCGAAATTTCAAAAATAAATATCGGAGAGAATAATAAACCGATTTGTTTGATTCCAACAGGATTCATTATAATTTTAGGCCTTCTTTAGTGTAGTATTTTTTCTTGTCATAAAAACTTAAACAAAAAATCGCCACGAAGGTGACGCGGAGAATGCTTTCCGGAGAATCACTCACCTACATAAAATAAATAAAAATAAATCATTAAACATTGAAGTGCAAGGAAGGTTTAGTAGGGAAAGAAACGGAAAAATTGTTTAAACTTAAAATATATCCTTCCTTAGGCGTTACGTAGTTTGCTGAGCCTATACTGGCTAGCTCAAATTGCTTACTATCCAAATTAATTTTAGTCATTAAATTCCACCCGTCTCCGGTTTGTCAGTTTGACAAATAACTTTATTACAAAAGTTTCAGTTACGCAAAATTCTGGTAACTCCAAATATTTGCGGGGAACACAACAATACGCTAGCCACAATTGTGCTGTAAACCGCCCACAACTGACCAAATCCGGCTCAGAGCAGTTTTATTGGCAAAATCTTTAATTTTACGATCCTTTTACGATGATACTGATGTTGGGAAACTGAAAGCAATTTATCGAGAACACCTCGATTGTACTAAACGACATTAACTGTCACTTCTTGTCACGTCTAAGGGATAGACTACAATACAATTTAGAATTGTCCAATTATACAACTGTCAGTTGTTAAAAAATAACAGAGTACCTTAACTAAAATTTAGCAAAAACACGCGTAAATTTAGAAAAACATTAAACATGGCAACATTCAATCTTACGGTTCTAAATTATTTTATTCTGTCTCATTTCGTTCTTTTATCAGAGAAAGAGAAGAATTATACATTAAGACCATAAGTTTAGTTTTATTCGGTGGCACCTAGGAGTTGAGCCCAATGTCAACTTGAAAGTTACTTGTTTTTTAGTGACCAAACATCACGAGAATAAAGTATCTAACATCAGGATAGCTACGAATAAATTGAAAAACATTAATGACTGATGGAACATTAAATGAATTCATAGACCAAGTCAGTCATAAATTGAATAAATGTTCACGATGAATATTATGATGAAATATCTACTTATGACATTTTCTAATAATCTCAAAGTAATAACGTTGCCAGCAATAAGCAACGTTTAATTACAAAAAGTGATTTTAATTTCATTACTCTTAACCCTACGTATTGCATTCCAACTGAATGCAATACGTAATTACCATTTAGTTCAAGTCCTATCTATTTCGAGCTATTTCAAGACAAATTCAAATCAACAGGGACAGGTAGTCCATCCCACACGGGCGGCACGTCGGCGCCAGGCTAGAACAAAACTTAATAGTGTTTTGATCCGAAACCGAACTATCATTCCGATTTATAGTCCTAACATTTACATTAGTGATTAAACTATTGCGTTACTGGCTGATGCCGGTATTATGAAATCCATGTGAGCGATAATAGGCATCGAAGTAAACGAAATTTGGCTCCTATTGCAATGGGAATTGGAAACTTTGACAGCGACAGTCGCGTGAATAGTTGAAACCGTGTTTTCATAATACCGGGTATCAACAAGCCTGTAATGAGAATCGCAATTACTTCTCGACTGATTTCGCTTTAATTTAGGTTTTCACGCCTCTGCAAATATTTAGTGAGCTTTAATGTTTTGGATTTATTTATTTTTCAAATGTATTCCGTAATGGAACAAATGTACTCACATACTCGTAGTTTCCCCTTTTAATGTGAAACACTGTCTTCAATAATTAAAATAATCTTTGAAGGTTAACACATAACAAGTATTATTTGAGCAGTAGTCCTACCTACACTTAGTTTGAAAACTCGCAACTCTCGCTACCGTAATTATGAACGATATGGTGTGCTCATCTTCGCAACCAAACGCATAAAGTCCAGGCATGGTAAAATGCCCATCTTAATAGTAGGTATTCTTCGTGTTTTTTTACAATGTAGTTGATGCTAGAGGCGCCGGCCCGGGCGCGCCGTGTCGCCTTATCAATCACGCGCATGCCGCAATGGAACGACTGCGCCCGCGCAGACATGAGGGTAGCCACCGAAAAAAAAAGGTGCAAAAAATGGGTGGAATATATTTTAAGTTGTAGAATTTTAATTCGTTTGTTGTTGTTTCGTTTAGGAAATTACGCTTTAGAGTTTTTATGTGTGCATTTATTTGTGTCTTACACGTGTACAATTTTAATTTTGTATATTATTATTGTTTAAAATTAGAATAGCACTTAATTTTCCGAAAACCGGAAAAAAACGTGCTTTAACCGGCAAAAAATTTATGGTACAAAGAAGCTGGTACATTTTTCTAAACACAACTTTAGTCTATTTACATTGCGATCGAAAAAAAACTATTTATCATTTTGCCAACCCTACTCGATGTCGCGCCGCCAATAACCTGCCAATACGGCGGTAATTGTTTGGCGGGGCCTTTTAATTGGCGCCTTTTTATTTAATAACACGTAATGCAACGACTCCATAAAGCCGTCACACTGCGTTCTTGAGCATAATGTTAATTTCGTACTTGGGACGAGAAGGAATTCTTATAAAATGCCTAGTTTTGTAGCAATCTGAACATGTTCGGCAAGGGCATATTTTGTACCACTCTATAGAAAGGGACCCATGAAACCCAATACCAAGACTGTCCAGGGCATATTCATGCATACTAAACACCTAAGGTCTTTTCTATTTGCACAATACAAAATTGATGGCACTGTATGGGTTTTTTTTTAGTGTTTATTTTTTCTTCACGGCCAGTATTTAAAATTTATTTGTGTTTTACGTGTTGTTCTTTTTTTAATTAGAATAACATCCTTTTTCTTATTTCGGATTTTCCTTTTACTATTGAACCCTAAAAAGTTGTATTACCGTTGGTGCTTTAGGTATGTTTGTATTCTGCCTTGAAATATAGCCATACCAAGGATTTCCAGCTTCCGAAAGGATTCTACTGGACTTACTTGCTCAATATTGGTTGGAGATTGACTTGTGAGATTAAAACGTACACGTACCCGTCTTGTCCTGTAAAAAAGCTGTACATACTAGCATATTCTAGGTACAGTCGGCAGCATTTCAGGTTACCCATTTGAACTACGAATACAGCTTTTATTACGTAGGGAATAGAGGCGGTCTCAAGGTCAACATGGTGTAGTCTGACGTCTGACTGTGTATATATACTAAGTATAACTTTATTATACTTTAAGGAGAAAAGTATCGTATTGCCGACAAAGAACATGAAATTTCTGTACAGCTGGACTCAAACTGAGCATAACAACAGACTGTTGCTCTCATTACGGGGTAATGCCCACATAATGGCACAGCGTCCACAAAGCTTTGACATTGCCAGATAGATAATTTCGGGAGCAGAGCTCAAGCCACCATAAATATAACATGCTTGGTGCACAATGCGAGAATTTTACACCGTTTTTATTTTACGACGCCCACTAAAACGCTTTGGTCCCTTCAATAAAATAGTCTGGCGTTTTTTACGACACCTGCACGTAAAATGTGCGTGTTACCAAAGTGATTTTGTACCAATACGGTGAGTGAGGGGCGATATATTGTGGCGTATTGCTTTCAAATCACTTGACGTCTTGCTAAATGCTATTGCACCCGGCAAAAATAAAAAATAAACATCCTGGCGATATGAAACAAAAATACATATAAATGTATAAGAACGTAACATCGACGATATTTATTCCAATTACTGAGTGCAATTCGGAAACTCACATTTATGTCGATGATGTCGACATCTTTACGCCAAATCCAAAGTCTTCCGAAGGAATATCGCAGCCTTAGTAATATGTTTTTTTTTCCCGTGCACCTTTGCCTACATTGTTTTCACACACACATATTACATATTTGTTAGGTATAATTGCTTGTTATATTTAAGCTACTATTACTTGTAACTTCTAGGATGCATCATATTAGGTTACAATTTAGCCCTTAAGCCATTGTCAAGTAAACTGTGTAATCCTAATTGTACTCTGTTTTGCATCTCGAATAAATAAAATAAAATAAAATTTATTTGAATAATAACGCCTGATCTACAATTTATAAAAATGCATCAAAATTGGCCGAGCGAACAGTTTCGTTTGAGAGAATCGCTTTAATTTCCGAGTCTGTGTGCTTCTCTTAAAATTGGCAAGAGTATCTAGCAATATTACAATTAGTATGTACATGGTATCTAGATTCTGTTAAGCTAAGATTACGCCACTGGTTCTGTAAAACAAGTTTTCAGTGTTTTTTTCATAGCGAGTGATATAACCGAAGAAAGTGAAGTCTCCATCTTAGCTGCATTTTATTTTAGATGTAGAATTCACTAACTCATATTTACAAATCAAAAGGAATATTTTTGGAAATAATATATAGTAGCAAAGCTAAGCTAATATTTAGTAAGAAGAGATCGCTTCATAAGCAGAAAATCTAAAATCTGTAAGTGACAATTATGTAGTTAATTTTGAGCTCACGATTAACCAACACGAATATATTTCATATATAATAAATCGGCCTTAATTCAGCATAAAACTGCCACTGACCAATAACAGGAGTCAAAGAGCTAGTTTATTATGCTGTGCCGTGTAAACAAACTACTGAACTGTTATGATGCAAATTCACCTGGCCATAGACAACAATTTTGTGCGTAAAATTAGTGGAAATTGGTTAAAATGAAATCAGTGGTGTTTAATGATGGGCATGCAAATTCGCCTATTTTCCATCAAGTACACTTTAGCAATGAAGTGTTTATTATGTGTTTCAAAGTTTCAAACCATGAAAATCTTTTATAATAAGCTTTACTATGTGTACATTAGTGTACAATCTTAATAAGTGCACCCCAGGGGATAAGGTAGCTCTATGATGACGTACCTTTGCATAGTTTTTTATTTAAAAAAAACAACAAGTCCTGTTGATCGCCTCGCCATATTTCAGGACTGTCCTAGCCAGGCTCAGAATAACTATGCAAATGGAGAATAAACCAGCCCAATTTCGCCCTACAATCCGACCAAACTAGATTCAGAGGTTTCTCCCGAGATTGATCTCCTGGTTCGGCGTAGGTAGCGCATTCCGATCGGTGTGGGCAAATGACATCTGTGGCGCATTCCGAGGTCGGTGTCGAAACATATTTATTGGCTGCCAGTGTTACTTCCACGTTCTGTGGTGATAGCAACCTATTTAGTGTAATACGCCTACATTTTTTTTATTTACATTCATACCTACTTACTTTCTCTTTGATCTAGTGGCCAGTTTCTTGTCAATTGTTTATTTTCAGTTTTTTTTTATCTTACCTAACTTCAGAACAAAAACTTTGCCTAATTTTAACCTAGTACCTAAATATTAACGATTTTTTCCCACCATTCCTATGTTAGCCGTTCATTCGGCTCCAGTGGTTATTCGAGGAGCTTGCAAAAACCTTGTATAAAGATATATAAGTGCCCAAAAATTACGAAATATTTAACAACTCAAGAGGCCTTCCCATTTATGTTAAACTTAAAACCTCACCTCGGCAATTTCCTAGAACAGCCTTTGTGGCAGTGAAAGTGTTGGCGTAGTAATCTTTTTATGGGCACAGCTGATTGGTTTTCTGCGTAGGTGGCGATAGCACACGAGCCGATAGCGCAAATAAACTCAAACAAGGCTTTGTTTTGATATATTGTAGCGGGTCTACCTAGTCCCGGATTTACATTTTTAATAAAAAATAATACTAGCTCTATTCTATAGGGTATCTTATCTTCTCTTTCGGGGCTTTATTCAGATATTTGCATGGTTACATACTATATAAATATTAGTAGAATTGGTAGGTAAATCTATGAGAACTATAAGTCATGTCATGCGTCTTATAAATATTTTGCAGCAAAAATACCTAATATTAAAAAAACGACGCTTGCTTTTATTACGTCCGCGTCCACATTCCCCAGATTTTGAGTCACAAAAAAGGGCAAAATCCAAGCCCTTTGTTCACTACAGGCCAGTCGCCACGATGCCGGTAGATTACGGGTGAGTCTCACTCGAGCAAATATCCACCTAATTACCTGCACTTCCTCAATGCGCTTTTACATTGTACTATTAGGCCTGTCTTACTAAGATTTAAGCTACATGTGGCGGGTTCGATGGTCGGTCGAATTCAGTTTGGCTGTCACTATCCGGGTTTTGATGAATGATAGGTATACTACCTATATGCTTTTTTTATTTTGCACTTCATACTGGCTGAAATAGTTACACAATAAAAAATAATATCATCTTTTTTAAAATGTCTGTCTGTTTTTGATGATAAATCAGCCAGTGTTTGCTTTTTAAAATAAGGTTTTATAAAGTTCCTTAATTGTTTTTCAAAATACTGGCAGTTTGCACTCAAACTACATGGTGAAACAGGCCGCCAGAAAAAAAGCTAAGGGAAATCTTTTTAATTCTTTTATATGGCGTTTGTTAGGTGTTTTCGAAGACTTAGTGCCAGCATTGTTGTGAAATAGAGACAAGGAGGTTTTAGTATTTATTGGAATGAAAAATAATTACTAATGTATTCTTGAAATAAGAGAAAAGGTCTGCACACTTTTGTTTTTGTTTCTTTTTGGTTCTTATCCGAATGCCACAGAAAAAACAGTTAGGTATTTTTGTCTTTTTTCTTTAAATCTTATTGTATCGGATCGTGTAAAAGCTTCTAAAGGATTCCAGTGGAATTAACAGTGGGCTTGCATTTTAGATAATAGTTCAGTAGCCAATGAATATGCTAATCTGATTATTTCGTGCTTCGGTCGATCGTCTGCAATGAGCCATTACGATTGCACATGAAAAAGGAAAATAGTTAAAAAAATACATAGCTTTATAATTATGAATTAACTAGCAGTTTCCCTCGACCTGCAAAATTGGATTACCTACACGTAGAAGCTTCCATCCTCCTTTTCACCCCTTTATAATAGATGATTTAAGAGATAAAAACATTGTCCTTTCTAAGATCTTCAGCTATGCATACCAAGTTTTATCTACATAGGTTCAGAATTTTAAGATTCCAGTGGTAAAAGACAGACAGAAACAAAATACTTCTACAATTAAAATACGAGTATCAAAGATATTCCTTCCAATCGTGTACTACCACAAAATAAATAATTGGCACTATTAATTTAATTACTTTGTAATACCGCTATTGTATAGCAATACGAGAAATTTAACATTGGATTAGCGCAATAAACCTTGATACACATTAATCTCAAAGGCACGAAACAAAACGAGGCAGTTTCATAATAAAACCATAGAGCCAATACATTAATTGCCAAGGCCTAAGACGCACGGATTTTGAATACCTACAAAGTAATAAAACGCAATACAAAGAACATTGAATAATGAAATAGGTCCTATGTATCGTTTCGAAAGGGTTGCCGCTAAGGGCTACCCCTTTATGCAGATTTGGGCAATTTCAAAAGTTGTGCAATTTATGTGAAAAAAAAAAAGTTTCTTTTAGTTCATCTCTTATCTTATATGATTTAACTTGTGATTGCAACTCGTGTAATTTGAGAGAAGCAATATTTCTACTTAGAATCTCTACTTATTCGTAGAGTTGTTTTTATTGTTTGGTATGAAAAAGTGCTATTGAACTTCTAAAAAAAAAAAGAATGATTTGAGATATTTTATACTTCAAGACATTTTCTAGTGTCCTGGTCCTGAAGTAAATAGTGTCTGTTATATGGTTAGCAATTATTGTTATGCATACAGGGTGTCCGAAAATCTCAAAAATGGTAACACTTGAAAAATAATGGCATGCAGGGCATAATGTAACTAATCTGTAGCTAAAGGATTATCCTTCTTTTACTGGACAACCTGTGTGTATTTCAAGTAATTAAAAATTTACGCAAGCGGCAACCCTACGTTAGTAATCTAAATTGAAGCTTTACAATAGCATCCGTCAAAACGGAGTAGCCTTGGAACGATTGTAGTGTACCTGCTACTCAAACATTGGTATTTAGCTCGTCCATTGAAATCGATCACGATCGACCTTAGGATATGAAAGTCTACATTATATTCCTAATAAT
Source organism: Pyrausta nigrata (assembly GCA_949316185.1). Taxonomy (NCBI): domain Eukaryota; kingdom Metazoa; phylum Arthropoda; class Insecta; order Lepidoptera; family Crambidae; genus Pyrausta; species Pyrausta nigrata. Next base: position 14,912,729 of record OX438943.1, read on the forward strand.
GTCCTCCTAGCCGAATTTTGGCTACAGCGGCTTCTCTCAAATGAGATTAGCCAACTGCGCTGGAGATATTATAGTGCACAAGTGTGTGCGCAATACACAGGTGCACTCACTGTTCCTTCACTCTCATAATTCGGTGAGACGGCAGTCCTAAATGACCGTAAAGAGATCAGGCGCAGGACTAACGACTTAACGTGCTTTCCGAGGCTCCGGGGTGATAACACCACCATCTACCTGACTCCAGAGCTGTGTCTGAGTTGTTTCAAGAGAGAAAAACCAAAAACCAAACACTCTCGGCCCAACCTGGGATACGAACCCGGGACCTCGTGGATAGTACCCAGCGTGCTGACCACTAGACCAACGAGGCAGATGCAAATTCCTATTAGTATATATTATACCTGATCCTTGCAAATAAAATTGTAGTTCATTTATTCGCATTTTTTACTACATATAAGCTAATTCGGCATCATCAACAATAAAAATAGCAGATAGCTGAAATCAAAGATAAAGTTGTATATATTTTTCATGTGAAATATTATCCCTTACGTAAGGTATCAGGAATTTACGTGATAGAATAGGCCCTGAGCATAGTTTTTGCTCTGGGACGATAAAGACATCATGGTACTTGTACCATTATTTATTCTCTGGTAATACTGATTAATACCCATATTTTACTGTACTTTTATTTTATGTCATCTTATTAATTAATTCTTTTATTTTGTCCGCAGGTAAGTTTCAATACCCTACAATTACCTCTTTGAGACTAAGTAAGTATATGTTTCGCAGACTCTTTGCACCGGTGGAAACCAGTTCGCGATCTTCTTTTGTTTCATTTTAAAACCACCAGCAATGAAACTGCCGTTAGCCATTGCGGTCGAGATAAGCCATTGCGGTATTCCGCATAAATGGGTTTATCAGTTAATTAGCGCTAAAAATGTAATGTCGGAGCAGTTTCAAACGGAATGCTAACGTGATTTTTACGACGTTGTAGTTGCAATGTGTAAACAAGATTTTTAAAGTAGTCCCTTGTTACTTAGCGAAATGATGTTTCTTTGTTGATTCAGCTCGTAAATTAAGTCATCATAAGATTAAATTCATATCAGCCTATTGCAATCCTCTGCTGGACATATGCCTCTCCACGACGACGCCAACTTTCTTCAGGCCACCTTCCTCAGGTCATCGGTCCACCTAGCAGGGGGGCGTCCGACACTACGTTTCCCGAGACGTGGTCTCCATTCGAGAACCTTCCTACTCCAACGCCCGTCGGTTCTGCGACAGACATGATCAGCCAGCAAGATTAAATGAAAGACTAAAATTATTCTTACTATTACAAAGTTGGTCTGCTTTCAGATGTATGTATGCAAAGGCGAATTGTTTTTTAGATTATATTTCGATTTTATCGTTCAATACTGCGCATCTCGTAACATTTGTAAGGACTCACGTCATTCCTAATTGTGGCAGATTGCCCCAACAGCTCCAAGTCGTTGGCATGTCAGATCACCTCTCGCGACCTTTGTCTAGTGATGTTTGTAGAATGGCAGTCTATTACACGCTTTAAATAATAAGAGTGAGACTATTAACGAAAAGTTTTGGATGTAAAGACGAAAAGTTTTCAACGTCTTCAAGCCAAGAGCAAAAGCAAACAATGTTTTATGGCCAACTTTCGTGATAGTAGAAGCATCCAAAATAATACGGTGATTAAAAAAAATCAAGGCTATTGATAGAACATTCAAATTATGTTTAGCAAAGAAGTTGAAGAAACACAAAAAAGTCTTATCTTTGACAGCAAAGAAAAAAGTTGATCTCGAAATGTTTCAGCCGTGAGTTCGCCATGCTTCCAATAATGTTTAAAAAAAACAAAAGTTCAGTTTTCTTTGAATGTCGACAAATTAGTCGTCAGACGTCATTGTCGTCAACGTCAACGTCGTTACAACACTATCATCACAACGATGACCTTATGGCGATCATACAGATGCAATTAATTTGTCTTTATGTCTGCACGTTACGCGAAGGTCGACGGTTTTGTTATTCTAATCAACTGTTTGTTTAGGCAAACACAATCTTGTTTTATCTAGTTTCGGAGTTCGTTGCATGAAACAATTCGCTCTATGTAAAGTTTCACCTATACTGTATTAAATGTTTTATTCTAGGGTAAACTTCAAAATTATGCTTGGACCTTGGAAGCATCTGAAAAATAAAAAAGTCAAGTGTTATAGCATTGGCATGATCATCGTTGTAAGTGGGACAGTTCTCAAAGGTACTCACGCTTAGTACAGAGATTAATGTGCACTCTGCACATTAATCTCTGTACTAAGCGTGTTGCTTGTACTGCAAAGGCCCTGTTAGGATTTTGTTTGTTTTTCAAAATTCTTTATTAATAAGGTAAATAACGAAATAAACAACATCTGGGTTTGTAGATTGTTAAACTTTAACAATACATAAATTCATGATTTTTTTAGGATTGCCCGGGGGTTTTTCGACATTTGGCTTACACAATTAAGTTCACACTTTTAAAAAAAAGTGAGTTACTTATACCATCCTACTTTATTATGGAAATACAGATAGGTATTCAATACAACATTATCATGATAATATAATTACCTGTTACTTATAACCTTTATTACATTTTAAATGAATAATTAGAGTGGTCAATCTGAACCTATTTTTCATAATATCCTTTATTCATCGACCCCAAGGTAAATAAACGTGCTCAGACTTGTCATCGTGGTCACAGCGACAAAATATTTTTCTTGCTTAACTAAACAAAAGTTTGGTGCCACTTTTTATGTGTCCGACTGTAGTTCAAGCCACCTACGTGAGGCGCCGGCGACCTGTCCAAGCTGGCTAGACCAGATGCCAGGACATAAGACGTACTGAAGACAGCTTATCAAGGGAAACACTGCGGTATTTATGCTGTCGTAATAGAGTCGGTTTTGCAATAAAAGCTACAGTCTGATGTGCTGACCACTGTACTTTTTGTGACACCAGACGTGATTTATTAGATCTTAGTTAACTTTCTTATAGTCTTATACTAATTTATCACTGCTTACAATGTAGCTGAGACATTGACGAGAGTGGAAACTCGCTGTTCTGTATTGAAAATGGATTGGAAATGAGCTTTTCTTTCTTGTTTTACAATTTAATTTTATTATTTTTTACTTCAGCTTGTACGGACCCCCCCCCCCCCCCTTCTCTTATCACTAGTGTTCTTCTTATCTAAAGGTTGTCTGAAAGAGATCGCTCCCAGCGATAAGACCGCCTTTATTGTACATGGTTTTTCTTTTACTACGAGGGTCAAACTGAAAGTTCTTAGAAAATCAAAAACTGATTACATTAGCCAGTTATTAGTTTTATTATATTTTTTCAAAATATTGTCCATTGACGTCAATACACCGCTGCATGCGATGGAACCACTGGGAAAAGCACTTTGCCCTCTCGTCCTTAGGGGTCTCTTCAATGGCATCGCGATACGCAGCCACCGCTTCTTCAGCATTCATAAACCGCTTTCCTTTAAGTTTTTCTTTAATTTTTGGAAATAAATAAAAATCACAAGGCGCGAGGTCGGGGCTATACGGCGGGTGACCCAGTAATTCAACGTTTGATGTCGCCAAATAGTCGATCGTTCGCTTGGCGGTGTGCGACGAGGCGTTTTCGTGGTGAAGGAGGATCCTACTGCGAGGTCGTTTCTCTCGAACTTTTTCCAAGACAAGTGGCAAACAATTGGTAGTGTACCATTCTGCAGAAACTGTTTTTTGATCCTCTAACACAATTGTTGCGAAATGACCTATCCTTCCAAAGAACGAGGCCACCATTTTTTTTCCCGCACTTCGATCTCTCTTCACTTTAGTTGGCAACTCCTCGAAAGGAAACACCCACTGAGCAGATTGTCTTTTGGTTTCAGGATCATAACAGTAAATCCAGCTTTCGTCACCTGTTAGTATGTCGAACACAGCATTTGAGTCACCTCCGTTAAATCTTTCAATCATTTTACGGCACCAATCCACACGATGGAGTTTTTGAGCCTTAGTCAAATTATGAGGTATCCACCGGGCGCAAAGCTTCCTGACCGCTAAATGTTCGTGGAGGATTTTGTGCACTTGACTCATACCGATGCCTAAGCTTGTCCGAATCTGCTGATAGGTCACTCTTTTGTCAGTCTCTATCATACGCCGCACAACACAGATGTTATTTTCAGTCGTCGCCGTAGAAGGCCGTCCCTCACGTACATCATCAGTGAGATTAGTGCGACCACGTTTAAACTCATTAAACCAGTTGTAAACAGTCGCACGAGATGGGGCTTCATCGTGAAAGGCCAATCGTAGTCTATCATAACTTTCTTGTTGACTTAAATGACATCGAAAGTCATAAAAAATCATTGCACGAAAATTTTCTCGTGTTAAATTCATTTTGACGTGACACAGACAATTTTCAATTTGCCGCCAAGTCGTAAAACAAATGACAAATGAATGAAATATATACTCAGTAATATTGGCAAAGAGTTCTATTTTCAAATTTTAGATTTTTTTTTTTATTATATTGTTTATAAGTGGCCAGTTCTAAGAACTTTCAGTTTGACCCTCGTATATGTTTGTAAAGTGTTTTTCGGGTTGCAATAAAGAGTATCTATCTATCTTTGCCATAGAAACCAGCAACATTTTTTTGTGTTATCTGTAAACAAGGCTCACAAGTAAAAAACAAGCCTTAAAAATATTTACGATCTCTGCGTAGTGAATCCTTATTATTACAACATCGATTCATTAAGTATATGAAGCAGATTAAAGTACCTAATTATGAACAACAAACTTAAAAGACTCTAATATTAAATCTGTTAAAGACTTAATAATAGTATTTATCTCAAAACGTGTCTCATTTAGCCACATTATTCTCTGTCGACAAGGCCAATCGCTATCTCTCTGAAACGTCTCATGTCGATCTTGATGAGCGATATAGTGGTATTATTTAATACATTCTGTTTAGATTTATAATCATTGCTTACAAGTTGATACATTGCATGTGAAAATGATATTTTATTGAATGCATTACACACTCGTTTTTTTTCTTTGAACGTTCTTTTTAGTGATGACGGTTTTAAATCTTATCGTATGCTTAGAATCGTATGTCAATTACTTACTTACAAGTAGTTGTAAATGAAAAATTACTAACTTACAGAAGATGTACATGCATGTTTTTGGGACTTACTCATTTCACAAACAGCAAAATTAATTAAAGGACGTGGGATAATAATCACAGAAAGAAATATTTAAGTTTAAAGTTATTATAATTAAACGTAGAACGCAATTTCAGTGCCCAAGTATCAACACTATACTTTGTTCGAAAAAACTCATATTAAAAATTCATAAAAATTAATTCCCCGTGGGCCCTTCATTCCAAAATTTTAATAATTAACTGCAATTAACATGTGAACAATTCCTTTGCCAGCTTGCATTCAATTTGTCGTCCGACAGCGCTAACCACATTCTTTACTCTGATTTACTTGAACAACAATCTTTGTATTAGCTCAGTATAAGGACGAAATCAGCTTGAAAATGAATTCGTTGACACTGAAGTAACATTGTAAATGCATAACGGTGTATGCAGCCAGGAAAGGAGCGGTCCTGACGTGCGATTTGTTGCAGTTTTATCAAGACCGATATTATCCGCATACTTGATACGCTGACGTCACATCTTGATTCTTGACTTGACGTCATTGGTCGAAAAAGTTTTCAAGTGGACGTGTTTTAGCCAGTGCCAGTGCGTAATATTTTTTTTTAATAGAAGAGTGTTCCTTTTTTAAAAACTCAAACTGCTTTACAGAAATTACAGGTCCTCTTTCTTCCAACAAGTGTTGAAACTTTTATGTTCCTAGATGAAAGCAATACTACATCACACCTACTTCTGTTATCGATAAAAGTCCATTCAATAGTACCTACTATTGATATTAATACAGAAGTTAAAATTAAACAAAAACATCAATAGAACGCAAATTATCTTCAGTGTATTAAAAGTTTAAGCTTATTCTACAATAAATGACTATTATCCGTTGAATAGTTCGTACACAACCTTAGCCGTAACCATTTCAACACGCTTTTATGATTTGGAAACATAATCGCTTTGTCAAACTAAATTAAAATCGAGTTGTTGATCGAGTATGGCGCGAATCTATTTAGTATCGGTATAATCTCGACTAATCCGTCTTACTGCCAACTTGACTAGCGTAAAGAGCGTTATTTATTTGAGTTAATACACCGCTAGATTAGGCGGCTACAAATAATTGGACTGACATAATTTTGGCTGTTGAAGTATTGTAGGTTACATTATGTTCAATTCGAAACGGTTCTAATAAGACTTTAATGGGACACTTTGTAAAGGAATTGATGGTTAGTTTTGACATTAGTCGAAGTCATACGTTCTTTATTTATCAGTAGGATCTGTCCATTTACATTATTCAATACACTCCATATATAACTATGGCTTATCCATACTAATATACTAATAATATTATAAATGCGAAAGTGTGTCTGTCTGTCTGTCTGTTAGATCTTGACGCTTAAACCACTGAACCGATTGATATGAAATTTAGTATGGAGACAGTTCGAGACCCTGGAAAGGACATAGGCTACATTTTGTCGTGATATTAAAACATTAAGGGGGTGAAATGGGGGATGAAAGTTTATATGGAAAATCTTTCACCCACTAGTCTATCACTAGTCTTTAATAATTTGAGGTCAGTCGTCTGAATCTGTTTGTTCTGCTTTTCGTTGCAGTCAGTTTAGATACTATTTTATCAACTAACTAGGCTTCCACCGAGTGATTTTTAGGCATTCTTATAATGCTCATCTCTTTCAGGTGATTTTTTTTTCTGAAGTATATTTCATACCGTTTAGGGGATTAGAGTTTTTTTTATAATATCATCCAGTCTATGCAGACGAAGTCGCGGGCAATAGCTAGTATCAGTTTAAAAAGTGATATAAAAAAGTTGGTTTCTCGGCAGCAGTCCAGTCGTCAGCTAGATGGCTGCACTTAAAATCAAGCCTCAAAGTCGGGCCTAGGACGTCAGACAACGGACACAGTTCCTAAGCAGGCTTGCGTCTCACGTCCCTTTTCTTGCAACGGCTTGATCAGGTTTCCCAGTACACTCTTATGTCAGATCTGTTTTTGCGACGAGTCGGATGCATAGTGAAATATCTTAGCGTACTCATCTCGAATATTTGCAGACTTTTTCTGAGCTATTGAAAACGTAATGATTATTGTAGAGGAAACGATTCGAGAAATAACTTTTTCTGAATATGTGAACAAATTGCTTGAAGTTCGTTTTTTATAGTGTTCAGTCAGAGTTTCATTATGACTTTCGTTTATCCATCTCAAGACTCTTGTGAGGATGTATCTCATTTATTCTATTATCGTTTTAACTAGTTAGCCAAAATTATTAGCTTATTTCTGAACATTTTCACTATCAGTGTCCCAGACCTAGACTCAATAGAACACGACGATCGCAATAATATACAAAAAAGAAGACCATAGCCTTACTCTTATAGGCGTCACTGTATCACAAAATGTTACTAAAACCCGCGATAAAACTAACAATAAAACGCATGTTAACATAATATCACATCTATTCAAAACAAGAATAATGCTTATTTCAATCTAAAATAGTAACAAAGATGTCGTCTACATACACAAGTGAAGCAATTTTACGATGAAAACTTTATCATTCCCACAAACTGTGGGAGTGTCGTGCGGTCTACAATGTTAACGTATCTTCCGTAACAATATTTATGGCGTTATTACTAACTCGTAAAGTTTACGGATCCAGTTTCATCAACCATTTTACTGCAGATGTATTGATGTTGCTGCCTCGCGCTTAATTGATTCGTTGGCAAATGCAAATTAATTGTCTTGAATGATAGATACTCCTTTCGCTTTCGGTTTTATCGTGATGGACTTGGCCACACATATCTATGTGGATTTGTCATTTAGACAATGATAAAGTATAATGATCTTAATTCTAGCAGTCATAAGGTTTAGCCATTTTTGAATAAATTTACATATCGCGATGATTTGACAATAGGTAGCCCTTCTTTACCTTTCATTAATTCCGATTGTTTTTCAATCAATCGATTATTGTAGAGTTTAATAATAATACCGGTTGGGAAAGAACTTCAGAGAAGTAAATACCTAAAATAGAGTAATTTGAGTGAGACTTTAACTAAGGTTAAGTAACTATTTTATTGAATTGAATTCGATATTTTTTGTGCATCATTATCCGATTTGGCACTCCGTTAACCGGATTTGTTTCTAAAATGTCAATGAATCGTGTCTAAAGTCTTGTTCTTGGTATTAATAAAATAGCGTATCGTCAAACTAACTGTAAACAGGATCGATTCGTATTTATAATTTCCTCGCGAATATCGGTCACTTTGATGTTTCAAGTTTGGAATTAGTTGCGAAAGTACTTGTGCCGGAGATTAATATTACGGGCCCAAAGAGGTTAGATTTATGTTTGATTTGTTGCGATCACAACATAAGATTTGCTTCTGTTCTATTAAAAGACCTGGCCTAAGTGATTACTGATTGATTACCATGGACCGTTGACCAGCTGACTGACGATTTAGTAAAGTATATAACTTGCAATACAGAATTGGTTCAAAGTTTATTTTTAATAATTCCTTTGGTTTTCTATAAAAGCAAGTTTTAGGAACATATTTAACGCTTGTGGTAAATTAATATAAAAACCATCACTGTAAAAGCCAGAATTTTATTTATATTCAGTTCTTTAACAGTCAAGCGCCGCTCTATTGGCGCAACCCACCCTTCTAATATTAATGTCAACCGTCCAATACAAATACGTTTATATTCTCAATCGTATTCTTGCTATCGCCGGCAATTACTCAAACATCAATGCGGGATAAATCTGCGTTGAATGAACGCACTCAGAATGCAGTATTGACGACGCAATCCTCATACAAGAGTTATGGCCTCCACGCTTTCAACGACCGCAATAACTTCCCTTAAATTGTCGAAATGTATTATGATCTTGACAGCAGTGTTAGGTAAGTATTGGTTTCGCTAAGTTTGCTAACTGTTTGGACTAAGTTATGTGAACACTTTATTCATTTAGGCCTGGAGTCCACCAACCCATGTTTCATTTTTAATTAGCTGGTTTAACATTATTTGACATATTTTGTGTGAGTATTCTGTCAAATTAACTGTCAATTGAGGTTTACCGACCGATTCAAAATTGGTGAACTCTAAAGAGGTAACAATAGATCCCTGATTTCTGTACCTGGAAACAAAATCGAATTACTGTAGCTTGTGTCATGTCGAAGATGTCAAATTTGATATTTCCTTCTCATTCTCGCGTAGGCAAATTTGACAGAGACAACATGTCAACAAATTGACAAATTAAAAAAGGAAATAGAGGTAGGTCATCCTATCACCTGGGATTCTATTCTCTTTAGTAGAGGGATTGAAATTGATAAAATAAATCGTAACTAGTAAAAACTCATTAGGAAAATACGTTGGCTCTGAATTACTGTCATTCTCAGAATTTCAGTTCTCAGTTTTTTATATGCTTTCTATTTTTTTAAGCTTTCTGTTTATATTTATTATTTACTGTGTTAATCAGAATGAATCTTGTCTTGCTTTTGGATGCTAATCTATAAAAAGGAAGTTTTGACTTTCCTATTATGTTGTCGTAATTAAATGTTATTGATCTGATAAAACAAGAAAATTAGTTTTTTTATGGCTATGTTCTTCCTCTAATCTTTTATGTTTCCCGTGCTCACTCCATGTTTGTCGTTTGTTTTACGGTTGAATTTGAATTTCTTAATCTGTATTAAGTTAGTCATCTGTATACTATGCCCGTAAATTATATCGACCCACGTCATCGAGGTATCTGATTAGTTCATAATCTTTACGGCTTTGAGGTTGTCACCTCGTGTTTCTCAATTTAACCCCGTGTTTATTACGTACTGACAATATTTTGATATTCAACCACATTTAACCGAATATGTAGATATCCAACAGCGATTCCCAGCGGCAGACTCCTATGGATGTAATCCTACAAACCAAAGAGTAGGTACTCGTATTTGACACTTCTCAAACATTCGCCTTTAGAATGCTTATACTATCATAATATTTACATCTCAATATGGATACATTGAGATTACACAGATTAAATGTTGTAAACTTGCTCTGCGATGGTTATCATCACGGGTTTTTATAACCGTGAAAGAGAAATGGATTGGGCCGCATTTGAATCAAATTTTGGAGATGCAGCGATGACATTATTTTATAAGGAGTTATGATTACGTAAAGGCGGATACTGTTGCGCAATATGGAAAAGGCTTCATTAATGTTGAATAATAATGGCATGGAATTTATCATTTTAACTAAAAAAAATCGAATCTCCTATTCTTGGTAAATCAATAAATACAGCTAACTATCATGTTGTTGCAAGATTTAACTGTTTGTATGTAAACCAGTTTATGGTATCAGCGGCTCCACTAGTCCAGAGCCTAGACCAATCCCGTTTTACACGTTCTCGTGGGAATATACCCCAGTGTTCATTCCTTTGACGAACTGCTATGCAAAATTTCAAGTTTCCAGACCTACAATTATGTCTACTTAATCTTAGTTTGCCAGTAAATAAGTGCGTGCACTTAAAGTGATCCTATAGTAAGGACTATTTCACGGACTGTGTCGGTGTTCAGTTCAAACTTTACTATTTTGTTCGTTTAAAAGAATCCATCTTATGATAACCTATATTTTTTGATTTACTTTATTATCATCAAAAGTAACAAAGTAATAGCAGCGTCTCTTTTTTCCTACAACTTGACAAAACTTTTAAGAACGAAAAATTAATAAGTCACAAGACTGGGAAGTTTGGGACGGATGTCTCTGTATCTAAGCATCCTAAGCTAAATATTTTGCGTGAAACTACCAAACCTTAAACTTTATTTAAGTATACCTTTACGAATAATTAACTATAATAAATCTCACAAGTTCAAGCGACCTTCACCATGATTGACGATGATCCCAAACCCTAACCTCAATAAAGTAATTAACTTCATTATCACTTAAAGTTCCCTGCCCTCTGGCGGCAGTATTAAAGAACTAAAGCAAACATTCCCATTTCCCCGAAGATAAAACCAGTCGTAAAGTGTATCGTTAAGATAAGCCGGCGTTAATTTCATAAGAAACAGCCTGTGATATTAACCGACCTTAACTAACTTTCACTAAAGATTTAGAGTAATGACTCCATCATATTTGAGCGTAAGTTTCTACTATTTGACGGCACTGTTATGTAAAATAACGGATTAAACTGCCTACCAAAATCACAAGCAATTTCGGTAATCTGATTTCTTAAAAAATGTGTGAATTTTACGATTCGACTGCAATAGGGTGATTGCTTTTAAAATTTTAAAATGATGGGTACATTTTCATAGTCAACGTTTAATATATTGCAATATCAGCAATATTAAGTAGCAGCAAGACTTATAAAATCTTTTTCCGGGTTTTGTCTAGTCGACACCTACCAATGATGAAAATGAAGGTCTTCGACGTTTTATTACAAAGGTTTGACTAAATCTGTTTTTAAAAGTAAGTAAAACGTTATTTTGGGCAACAGTCGCCTCGGGCTCTATTTGACAAGTTAATTATATTTAATTCACTTGTTTTCCTTAAACATTATAATTGCGCCGTTTAACAATACTTTCGAAAAGTAAAAGGAGCAAATACGACTAAAAAACTCCTTTCTACCGATCACTGTGTGTCAGGGATTATATAAACGGGTTAGGGTTGTCAAAATTAGGGTCATCTAGTTCTTAATGAAAATTCTATGTTTCCTGCCCGTAATGCACAATTTTCAAAATGGGCATGCACTACATGTTTTACCTACACTGAACTGTCAATGGGTTAATCCATATCTATACTAATATTATGAATGCGAAAGTGTGAATGTCTGTTACCTGCCCCTTTACGCTTGAACGATTTAGATAAAGGTAGACTGAGTCCCGGAAAAGGACACAGTATTGTTTTTAACCCAGAAATCATCATTTAAGGGGGTGAAAAGGGGATGCGTCGTTTGGGAAAATGGACATCTGCGCGGGCAAAGTCGCGCGAAATGGCTAATTTGTAATTATTAGCATCTTCAATATCAAAAGTAAATTTTGCACAAAAAAATTGATCGTCTGTGTCGTCCGGTGAGACGTTGTCTTCAATATCCTTAGAAATTGCTCAGATAAAGAAAGAAGAGACAATACCTGTAACTTCTGAGTCCTCTCTTTTAGTTCGTCAGAGTGATGATGAAACTTATTTTCATACAGCCTGAAGATTTTGTCTTCAAGTCAGAGGTAAGGTTTGAAAATAAAAGGTTAAAAAATCTTGTTCAATTAAAACCTTTGGTGCTGGTAAAAATGAAAATCTCAAGTCAATCTAAAACTGGTTGACATGTAACATTGGTTGACAGCCCTAAATAACGTAATACTTATTTAGAGTGTGATGTAAATTGTATCGATCCAGCTACCTTAAATGGTATATCTGGGTGCTGTATGCGCTCGCGTCATTGACACGGATCTACTAGTGAACAGCTAACAGCACATAAACTTACCTCCAAAAGTATTTTATTCGTAAACTATTTTATACTTAGATATGTTGCAATAAAGTTCAGATTAAATCTAGGAGATTTGCCGTTTTGTGATGGTTGATAGTAGTGTACTTTGATAGCAGGAATAATTATCTATATAGCTTTTGATCGCATTGATTAAGTCCTAAGTACGAGTATGTCGTTAGCATACTGTAAGGCTTATTAACTAGTAAAAATGTTTTAATTAACCTGTCAATTTATCCTCTTTTTTAACTTTACGTCTCAGTCCGCCTTATTTAGACATTAACTTTAACAAAAAATTAAGCATAATATTTACTATGAAATCTTCTTCGTTTTATAAAATCGGTTATAAGCACTTTTCTGACGATTAAATATGGTTTTAGTTACCTATCTAGCTCGTTCAATTAGAAATTACATTGTTCTATGACAAACTTGCCAAAAAAATCATCTTCGGTAGATGTATGAAGAACCCTAAGCACTTTACTTGACAAATTGTAACGAATCACGATTTTTATGGCCCGCATAAAGTGTGTCTAGATTTATGTAGGCTATAATGCTTTGGTTAGAACCTTCCAGAGCATTTGCGAGCCCTAAATGGCTGAACTTTGAGCCACTTACATATGCATTGGATAAAGTCTAGCCTAGTGGAAAGTACCTAGACTTCAACACGTTACCTCTTTATTGTGTGGTGAAAAGTTACTTGAAGTTGTAACCTTCTAGATTTTTTTTCACACGAAAAAAGGATATCTACCTAGGTATGTACTTATTGGGTAAAACATCATGGAAAAAACATAAAAATCCATGTGGAAATTGGGGTTCGAGAGGAATTAGCTGGTAACTCTTCATTTATCTGTATCTTCGAAATGTTGGTGATTTTATAAATCCAGTAGGCAGTTAATAATCCAGTTTTAATTGGTTAATTGAGTTTGGATTACACACTGGTACACACTAAACATAAAATATGTAATTCAAACATACAAATCCAATCAAGCAACCTTCGTAAACGGCTCAGCATTTTAATCGCCCATTCCTACTGTTATAGTAGAAACTACCAACTCAATGCGTTTTCGATGTCATTAACTACCACAAAGGCGTTTTCTATGTCATTAACTACCACAAAGGCGTGGTTCGAATGCCATTTACATCCAAACTCCAGCTGTGTACCGAAAGGCATCTAAATTATAATTTCACCTGTTTTGACGTTTATTATCTTACTTTTTAATATTTCTACAGTAAAAATTATGAAATAGTAGTTTTGGGTTGAGTTAGGGTTACATCAATCATTTATAACAATATGCGTACTCTATCCGAGTCTACAATTCAGATATAACTTTAATTGTCAACAGGAATAAGACAAATATTATAATGAAATAGGTTGGCGAAAAAGTGTATTCGCTTACAGTTTATTAGTTATTAGTCCCCACAGTAAAAAGTTGTTATTTATTATACTATTATACTTCGTGATTTGTACTTCAGGATTAGTAACCTGAAAGAGAATCAATGCCAGTTTTCTCCATGAGGATGGTTTACTTTATTGCCACAACTTAGTACCTTATAGAGCTATAAGGCTAATTCTATCATTACAATTTAATTATGTCGCATTATGGATGTAGAACTTCATTAGCCATATAGAACTACTTAATGGAAATCGTTTATTTTCTGTTACAGGGTTGCCAGTCGCTCGCTTAAAATGAAACTTTTGTTTTAATTTTCTATTGTCCAAATTACGGTGAAAACAACGTTTCTAAAAGTAATTTAGTATTGTATTATAGGATTTTTTTTCTTATGAAAATATGAAATAATTTTGTTGAAAAGATTATTTTCAGCGACGAAAATGATTCGTTGGCAACCCTACTCGTAGAGGTGAGATTAACATTTCCAATTAAATTGCAGGAATACTTACGGTAATGTTAACAGTTCAATCTAGGCTATAAAAATGGAATAGAGCCTGACTGATAGAGGTGACTTTCGATCGAGCCCTAAAAAAGCTCTCCTTACAATTACCGACTTTGTGTTCATAGGAATAAGAGTCTGAATGCTGCAGAGATCTAAGGTGTCAATAAACTTCACTTACCTGTTAATATTTAACACCATGTAGGCTCCATTTTTCCATTCTTTACGGAAAATTTTATTCGACGTAATATCGGTATGCCGAATAAAATTCTCCTACTACATTATCCCCAGTTACATTGATTAGGAATCAAGTGGGTCCCGGCGGTAAAAATAATACACATCGGCAATGATGGCATTTCGATATACTAACGAATGAACTCACCTATTTTTCACTCATACTCATTCCATTTTAAATAGTGGATTTATCGTTTAACATTATTTTAGAACTAAACAGTACTTTATTGTTGTTTTACGCTCTGAGAGAGCGCTCCACGAAGCCGAAATTAGCCAATGTCTGTTTCTTTCTAAATATCGATGCACAATATTTATTTATTAATTTAACATAATAAAGATAGTAATAATAATAATAATAAAGATTCTTTATTTTTCGCTCCACAATCTAAGGTACAGGATGAGAAACATATTGCAGGTGACAGTTTTAGATTGGGAGAGACTGGCGTCTGTACTAGGTAAAAACCTGTACTACAGAGCACCAGCACTCTCCTCTCCCAGTGAAGCAGCAGTGAAGTTTCAGTAATCATTAGCTGAAACATAAGAAGTGGCTGGCTCGCTAAGTATCAGAATCGCACCTATCACCTATTACAACTGCATAAGGTGCCGCAGTGTTTTTCTTAAGCCGTGTCCTATAAAGCCATACAACATTAACAAGATGATGTTCAGATTGAGGCGTATCACTTTATTACGTAGGTTGAATATATAATTGTCTTATAGTTTTAAGCACAATCTTTGCAAGTTTTGCGAAATAAATTTTGCTCACATCAATTATCGACCGTCTTCTGGTGTGACTCGAACCAACGACCACTCGCTATGCGAGCGATTGCTCATCCAACCGAGCTACAGAGGACACTATTATTTGGATTCCTTTAAGAAAAGAGTGGAAAAACTGTAACTAGTCAGACATGACCCATTCTCGGCCGCATCGTCGCTTACCATCAAGTGAGATGGTGGTCAACTGTCTGCCTATTTATTATTTGACTGCCTCGTTGGTCTAGTGGTCAGCACGCTGGGTACTATCCACGAGGTCCCGGGTTCGAATCCCAGGTCGGGCCGAGAGTGTTTGGGTTTTTTCTCTACGGTCATGTCGAACTGCCGTCTCACCGAATTATGAGAGTGAAGGAACAGAGAGTGCAACAGGTGCACTCTCTGTTCCTGTGTATTGCGCACACACTTGTGCACTATAATATCTCCCGCGCAGTTGGCTAATTTCTGTTGAGACTGGCCGCTGTAACCGAAATTCGGCTAGGAGGACATCAAAATTCATTATTTATAAAAAAGTTACAGAGAATGTTAATTCCTACTTGAATTTGTGTAAGTGCTAGTAAAGTCTGTAACGACATCTGTAGTTCAGTTGGAAGCAATCGTTCTTGTATACCCGGTTCGATTCCCACCAGGACGAAACGGTCGGTGAATTTTGTGAGCAAAATTTTGTCCTTGAAGATAACTCTCAGATCTCTGACTCAAAAGCAGAGACAAACATCTCTGTGTTTTGAAAGAGTTGGCCATCCATCCTCTTTGTATGCGCACACGCAGCCAGCGAAACGGGACGTAAAAAGTAAAAGAGTGGAACCAGTCCTCCGCCCACACGCCCTATCTAGAATTGCTTATTTATTGCCTACTTCGCCTTACTTCGACTGGATAGCTGTTTTTTCTAGTCCGATACTTAATTTATATTTGTATCACGATTTTGTGATTGGGACTTTTATACGGTGATCGAGATAGATTGACTGTTTTATGCGGTTGTGTATATTTTAACTTAATATAAAATGTTTATTCAATAACTTATCCAATAAATTATCTGGTTAGATAACTGGTTACTGTCAGCTTTTTAACTGTCACTTTAAAAGCTATTAGGTATTGTTGTTATTTATTACATGTATTGATTTTAAAATTTAGTTAATTTGTACAAATTTCTTTAATGTTTCTGTTATTACATTAAATAAAGAACTAAACATTTCTAAATTACTTACATTCAATCGCCCAATACTTTGGAACTTGGTGCTAAAAACACAAAAAGACATCGAACAACAAGGCTGTTTGGGTATAAATTCCCTGCCTGTTTTAGCGGGAAAGTAATAAAAACAAAACACGTTTTTGCTGCTGGCAGTTGTTGATGCAAACTCGATGCAAATAATAAGGCCGATTTAAAAAGTTATACTCGTACTTACTCAAACACTTTACGACCAACAAAATTTTTAACTAATTCATATATTACACTTGCTTGGCTATGCTTTGCAAGCTATAAAGTAAAAAAAACTATAAAGTAAAGAAATATTTATTTAAAGAATATTCCCCTTAAAGGGTAAATATTTAAAAATCGAAGCTTACCAATACTCTCACACATGTACTTTTAATAAATAAAATTACCTACATACTCTACAGATACCGCTTAAATAAAGGTATTATTATAAGTATCATTTGCAAAAAAAATTACAAAATCAATAATTATTTATCATCTGCCAAAATACCCTTTGTTTTAATTAATTAATAATGCAAAGCTAGGATAATGGTAATCGGTCAAACAATCATAATATTGGTAATATTAAGCCAGTTGTAAGGTCCGTGCTGCTATGTTTTGACTTGCCAGGCTAGAAAGAGGACAATATGTTGAAATGGTCTCTTTAATCTAAGTAATTAATTAGTGACTCGGATACCGTTGTTTAAATAATAAATTATAATTAACGTTGGATTGAAATATTAAAGAAAAAAAGAAGCATTATTAATTGATTTAGAAAATTTTGATAGATAGATAAGTCTTTTTTGCACACCATAACACAAAAATACAGTAAGTACAACGATTTACACAGAAAAATTCACAATGTAGGCGGTCTTATCGCTAAAGCGATCTCTTCCAGACAACTTTTAGTTATTTAATAATATAAATATTAAAAATGCGTATTCTTTAAATCAAAATAAAAATAACTACCTACAAACTCTAATTTCTGTGGAAATCCACCAAAGAAAAATAACTCAGTATTACCAAGGTATACTTACTACGAACCTATGATACGAATATTTTGGTAGCACATAACTGCAAATAAATTTTATTGCGTTTTGTAGGTAAAATATCTATTTGTATTAAGGTTATTTTGATTGCTTACTTAATTACCAACCAGTAACATTTGTATTCCCAAACTAAACTAACCAGTAGCAATTTCAATTTGTTTCATTAAACTTTACTAAGTTTACCTCATTAACACGAGGTACGCATTATACTTTGACACCAATTTCAATGCATTCGTTTTAAGTACAAGACAATCTTATTTTCTTTAATTAGGTAGTAATTGCTTACGACTTCTACCAAGCTATTAAATCGGTGACCTTTGCCACGTTTTAAAAAGATATAAAAGTCATTTATTTATGTATGTAGGCCCACAGGGGGCACTTATACACGTCTCAACACATATTTTTTTAGCCCTACCACTGCTTCGGGACAAATTGTGGGCTAGTGCTGAGAAGAAGCAGCACAAGAAACTCAGTCACTATTGTAAAACCTGTTTTAAAAGTAATGTTAAGATACAGAAATTGTACTAGTGCGAGCTGGTCAATTCAAGCTTGATTCTAAAGCCTAACTTGGTTTTAAATCTTTATATCGAAGTGACGTTTATAAACATCGATGTGGAAACTCTTGACATTGATGATACATCATTAAATGTGAATGATTTCATACGTCAGCAAGTCCGGTCAAATGACTATGGTCAAATACCTGCTCAGAATTTTTTTTTTTAAAATGAACGCTGCATGCCTTCTTAAAATTGTTTTTATTTTTTTCAAATTTAAACTACACAGAATTTATTTGGTTCCTGTTCATAAGAAAACGCACTATGTCGACCTGTTACAGAGCAATAGTGGTGCTAGCCGGAAAGTACCTATATTGTTAATAAATATATGTAACATCATTATTGGTATATAATCGATATTTCATCGATGGCTAACCTTATAATAGGGGAAATCAACTTTTCCTTGTTACTTAATATTTTCTAAATTAAATGTTACTCTGGTTATTGTGTAAAGTGAAAAAGCTTTATATTTTAATTAACCCTTACATAGGTATGGTCACGTAGGATGTCATACCATCAAAACAATACTTAAACAAAGAAAAAAAAATGGTAACCCAGTGGACAAACCATTTTTCCATACAAACCCTAGGACAATTAAGTCCCCTGATTCACTAACTTTGCACATACTTATAAAATATAAGTTACGTCGAAAAGTTTTGTAAATGGTAGGTTAATTATCTGAGTACTAAAATGTAAGGGCTCATTATTAAATTAATTTCGGGTCTTATCATGATTTAACACGTTTTTTGAGAAAGGGTCGAAAACAGGTGACAACGAAAAGTTGATTGACCCAATAAAAATTTATTATTATTATTATTTATTTGACGCAATTAGAAACTACCTGGGCTGGGACCGGAATTTTGCTCAATTCGATTTCTTCTAACAATACTACCAACCTAAACTATAAAATACATAGTAGCAATGAACAGTTTTTGCAAATGCCGAATAAAATCACTTCTGACACACAGACACACTAAAATATCTGCTTTTCTAATGAATGTCATGGCTATTTTGATTCAGTGTCAAGATCCAATAACTGGTTATATATAATTAAGTGCTAACCAAACCGATCAACAGGTGATAAATATTAAGCCCATTCACCGTTCCGGTGATAGAATTTATTTGATAATTAGCAGATGTACGGTAAATATAATATTTATTATAGACAAACAACTAGTTTGAAAAAAACTAGTTACTACGCCATTTACACGTTCGCGTTGTAAATCAAACTCAAAAATCTGTCTGAAGCTGTGAAAGTTTTGTTAGTTGCGATGTAATCTTACGTATTTAGGTAATTATTTAGATATAGCATACAGAACTGCTTTTCTGAAAACGGTGTGGTAAAGCAGGGGTTGACATTTTACTTGAAATTCAGTAGATTTTCCGCATTTCAGTTTTGGCATTTTTACGGTTACTACATACGTCATTTTTAATTTTGTTAGTCATTTTGTCAACATACCCATAGATACATAGTTGTCGAAACGATTGCAGTGTGGCTATTCCAGACTATTTTTGAGTAGATGTTCTTTGCCGTCCATGGCAAGATGGATTTTTTTACCATATCCGTTGACACCAAATTAAACCATAATGTCCTTTAATTAGATTTAAAACTTCATCAGACTCATTAGGTTCCGAAAGCCGCCATAAGTTGTATGTGGCGTCTCGGTATAAATCTCTGTGTGTATGTGCTAACGGCGCCCCGCGGCGTCACCTGGGGCCCCCGGGCCCGAGTTATGAGGGCGGCCCGAGGAGCCGTAATAACCAAGTAGTGTTGTCGGTAATCGATCGTCAATCGATTGTGTGAAAATCTTTTTACATTGAGGTTTTCGGGAATCAATTCAAAATGTGGCCGTTGAGATTGAGAGCCTTGGTTTAATAGGTATATGGACCATCAGTATCGTCAGAACTATTCCTCGAGCGAGCATTTTTGGTGTTTTAAGACAAAGGTAGAGAATGCCACATAGCTATTTTAACATCAGTTGGGACCACTTTCATTTCTACGTTTCTTCACTTTCGATTGTGTGAAAAGGATACCTACCTAAATAAGCCTTGCGAAATATGAATTAGTTTACAAAATCGATTAGCCACAGACAACGGACGATAAATAAATCGAATCACATATCACTATTGACAACACTACTTCAAAGTAATAACTGCTGTGGGGACAACATCAGATTTATAGTGGAAACCGGAGAATTTGCGCTGTACTGGTCAGGACAATCAATTTTGTAATTGCTTCATTCTAGACGAAAGTTAAGGCGGCAATGTCTTTGTAAATGTCGGTACCTATACAGTTAAGGTTAAGTTTCTTTGTAAATGTAGACTAGGGCTTCGAGGAGGCATATAATCAATCAGAATACTTAGTTCATGCGGTGTTCATCAAAATAAGCTCTCAGCAGTGATCCCAAAATGATAACTGCGACTGCCATATGCTTAAAAGAATTTTACACGAGTTTTGTTTTAGTATCAAGCGACTAGTTACACAACCAGTCTACACTAATATTATAAAAACGAAACAATTGATTGTTTGTTTATTGTATTGGATAGGCTCTGAAACTACTGGACCGATTCAAATGAAATTTGGTAAAGAGATAGTTTAGGACCCCGGAAAGGACATAGGCTACTTTTTGTCATTAAAAAAACATCAAAGGTGAAATAGGGGATAAAAGTTCGTATGGAAAATCAGACTTTTGGCGCGGAAGAAGTCGCGGGGAACTGCTAGTCTAGTAATAAATGAAAAATGCTTAGCAGCCCTGCCACTATGTAGTTCATCATTAGCTTACCAAGCAATCAGGAATAGTTGACAGTGATACACATGTAAATGAAGTGAGCGTATCATTCGCGTTTACCTTTTTATAATCAGTGCTGAAAGACTTATTTTGATTAACATAGAATGACTGATTTAATTGAAATTAGGTACTTAATTATCATGTGAAGGACTACGCCTTTGACGATGCATCACATTGAAGTATCAATGATGCATTACGCATACCTACCTACTTTCGCAAAATATGTAAGGCCCTTGTACACCGCACTTAGGTAATAAATAAAAGTGCACTTCAACAACACCACTCAGCTACACATGAAATCTTGATGGACACGCATACAAATGGTTCCGTATAGAAATTGCAACAGATCTTGTTTGAGTAGCATTACTTGCGGTAGAAACCATTCCCGTTGTTTAATGTTGGAACTATAAAAAGTCGGATTGTTTTAATTAAATTTACCGATTCGTTCTATCCTGTCTAGAGAGTCAGAACTCTTCATTTACTTCACTAATTGTCTCTGTTTATAATATGAGTATAACATTTAAACCAATGTATTTATTTATTTATTTATTTATTCAGAAACTCAACAGCTTGTTTACAGTTTTCATGACACAATAAATTACACATTATCACTTAAGCCGATTAAAGAGTTCCATAACATGTATTTCTGATTATGTCGTGCTTAGCAAACAACTAGTGCTTTGTGATAGCTCGCCGATAAGATGCACGAGACCAGCAATGTTGGTAAATCGATGGAGAAAAAAATATTAATTAAGATGCCTAGATGATAATAAGATAAACGTTTTAATATCCTACTGTTGAATAGTCCTCCTCCTATACCAGTATCGCACACGAAATCGGCGGCTCATACAATAAGAAAATATATATATTATTTATTTTTTCTTTAAACACAAAGCTAACTTTTAGGTTTTCCATAATGAGATTTTATTTCAGTGCGCAATCGTCTCTTTAGTGCATCCTTACTTAGGTTAATTATATCTATATGTAGTGGAAGAATGTTTGCATTATACAATGATAAGGTAGACCCAATAGGTACTGTAGCAGCATTATCCTTTTGTGACTAGGTAATCATAATAATATATCAATAATAAAATAGAAGGAAATGTGCATATCAATAAAAAAAATACGATTCATAGATTTGTTTCTTACGTTTACGCGAATTGTTGAACTCGTTAAAACACAATTTTACAAAATAAAATTGTGTTTTAATGTACGATTCTTGTTAACAGCTAATCTTAACCTATTTTTTCTTTATTTATTATCGACTTTAAAACATACATAATTATAATACACCGAATATTTAATAAATTTATATCTGACATTGTCATTTCATAGTGTAAAAATCTAACAATCGTGTCGTCTGTCAAAGTGGAAACGGTGTCACTTGTGCATCTTGGAACAGTTGACAGTCGCTGATTACGATGTTTTATCAGCACTCCGGTTTAAAAGCGAGATAAACTCGAAAGCAACGCGAAAGCTTCTAGAAGGAATGATCTCGAGAACTTGCAATGATTATTTTGAAGCGATAAAACCAGCATAAATTATAGTTATGATTGCGGCAAATGGGACTGGCAGATGTTTGAAAATATGTAGGAAAAAAATGTCGGATTCAGATAAAATTTTCACTTGCATCCCATCTTTACATTACGTAGTCTTTGCGCTCCTTTTTTAATGCAAATGATGGTCTTAATAGGCGTTGTTAGGTTATTTTCCTCTATCTTCATTTTCCCAAAAGGTGAGTATTTTAGTTAGATTAGAGATTTTTGTCAGCCTACTTTTTTCAGGATTGATTATAGGAATGGTTGAAATCTATTATTAATGTAAATATCTTTTTGTATTTTGCTGTACATTGCGAGTCAGTGTAGTGATGTCAGGTTAGAGGAGGGATGTGCATGGCTACATAACTCAACGTTTGTTCCGATTGTCATGAACAGAATACAAAGTGTGGGACAAGTTATAGGCGAGTCATGAAGACTAAAGAAAATATATTATTTCTTGTCATTGACCTTGGAGAACCAAGCCGCGGCTAAGCAGGGGTTCGAATCTGCTTTTTAGTTTTACTTAATTTTACTTAATTTGCCGTTAATAAAATTGTTACTAAATTTAAATTACGATTGAATATCAAGATTTTACGAAATTAAATCAAATTTCACTTACAAAAATTAATCGACTGTGTCATCGGGTGGGACTCGAACCCACGTCCCTTCGCTATCCGGGCGAGTGCTCTTACCAACTAAGCTACGGAGGACGTTAGTCAGTCGACGAATTTTTGCAAGTGCTTGCTACGCCAGTGAGCCGGCGTTCGATTTTATCAATACTTGGGGAATGTACCCGCATGTATCCAATGGAAATATTTTTACAAATATTTAACCATCAGTTAAGATGAAATCAGCTTAACCTTTTATATTTTTATAACTTAAGCAATTATTTTGCAAGTTTTTACGAAATTAAATCAAATTTCACTTACAAAAATTAATCGACTGTGTCATCCGGTGGGACTCGAACCCACGTCCCTTCGCTATCAAGATTTTGACAGTTCTAATGTGGGACAAATGTCAAAATCAATAGCTAACGGAATTTAGCAGACTTGTGTCCAGGGTGATACCTACAAGATCAGCTTTCACTAAACGGACAAACCAGTAGTAAGTATGAAAGTGCAGATTGCAATGCAAATGCATACCTACATAGTAATTTTGTAGTTAAACTCTTGACTTGCATCTCATCTAATAAAAATGAACTAAGTTGGGAGGGTTACTCGAGCTCTTGAACTCGCATCATTCCTTTCTAGAGGTAAACCTTTAAGAGAAATAACAAATGTTTTGGCGATAGAAATACTACGGAACCTATGGTCACAAATTTACCTAACTTTGGAATGCTGTTATCCGCTACATCTTTCAACAAGCACTAACTTGTCCCACGAAGATGTCCCAAGAACAGTATCGTGTCCATGTCAAGTGTACGCATGCCTAGTAAGGAGACTCGCATTCAGCGGTCATTCTGCATAAATACCACACCATAATATACCCTATCTCTTTGACACAAGAACACAAATAAATGGTACAGTCAACAGAATAGAATAACATTACCATAACACCAGGAATGGTGGGACGCAACAAAGAAGTTAATTTCAATAATTCATTGCTTTGATTGTTAACTTTGACCTCAGATAAATAAGGGAAGTGAATACATTAGCATTGCATTCTACAAACAAGCATTGAACTTGGACCATTGCTTCAATTAATACTGCATTTTGGCATCTATCCACTCGACGGACAAGCTAAGATTAAATACCTTTTATGTGTTCCGAATTTTCGATAGGCCTAGTTTTTTAACTCTATTAAGAAATATATTTCCACATTCATTACATGTACTATTCTTTATAAGTTATTGATTTCTCAACTATAACCGCAATGTTCAAATAAATCTTCACAATTTTTATTGGTTATAGTATAGGTATACGAGGGTCAAACTGAAAGTTCTTAGAACTGGCCACTTATAAACAATATAATAAAAAAAATATTCTAAAATTTGAAAATAGAACTCTTTGCCAATATTACTGAGTATATATTTCATTCATTTGTCATTTGTTTTACGACTTGGCGGCAAATTGAAAATTGTCTGTGTCTCGTCAAAATGAATTTAACACGAGAAAATTTTCGTGCAATGATTTTTTATGACTTTCGATGTCATTTAAGTCAACAAGAAAGTTATGATAGACTACGATTGGCCTTTCACGATGAAGCCCCATCTCGTGCGACTGTTTACAACTGGTTTAATGAGTTTAAACGTGGTCGCACTAATCTCACTGATGATGTACGTGAGGGACGGCCTTCTACGGCGACGACTGAAAATAACATCTGTGTTGTGCGGCGTATGATAGAGACTGACAAAAGAGTGACCTATCAGCAGATTCGGACAAGCTTAGGCATCGGTATGAGTCAAGTGCACAAAATCCTCCACGAACATTTAGCGGTCAGGAAGCTTTGCGCCCGGTGGATACCTCATAATTTGACTAAGGCTCAAAAACTCCATCGTGTGGATTGGTGCCGTAAAATGATTGAAAGATTTAACGGAGGTGACTCAAATGCTGTGTTCGACATACTAACAGGTGACGAAAGCTGGATTTACTGTTATGATCCTGAAACCAAAAGACAATCTGCTCAGTGGGTGTTTCCTTTCGAGGAGTTGCCAACTAAAGTGAAGAGAGATCGAAGTGCGGGAAAAAAAATGGTGGCCTCGTTCTTTGGAAGGATAGGTCATTTCGCAACAATTGTGTTAGAGGATCAAAAAACAGTTTCTGCAGAATGGTACACTACCAATTGTTTGCCACTTGTCTTGGAAAAAGTTCGAGAGAAACGACCTCGCAGTAGGATCCTCCTTCACCACGACAACGCCTCGTCGCACACCGCCAAGCGAACGATCGACTATTTGGCGACATCAAACGTTGAATTACTGGGTCACCCGCCGTATAGCCCCGACCTCGCGCCTTGTGATTTTTATTTATTTCCAAAAATTAAAGAAAAACTTAAAGGAAAGCGGTTTATGAATGCTGAAGAAGCGGTGGCTGCGTATCGCGATGCCATTGAAGAGACCCCTAAGGACGAGTGGGCAAAGTGCTTTTCCCAGTGGTTCCATCGCATGCAGCGGTGTATTGACGTCAATGGACAATATTTTGAAAATATATAATAAAACTAATAACTGGCTAATGTAATCAGTTTTTGATTTTCTAAGAACTTTCAGTTTGACCCTCGTATGCTTCAGGCATTTGCTAACATCTTTCACTCGGTATCATCCTCAAATACCTCAATTCAATAATCAACAAAACAATCAATTGCAACCTATTTTCGAAATCCGATAATACATCGGCAAATTAATCTGCAAGCACTAATTTTCCCATTAATTTGTACGAATGGCTTGGACAAGTTACGCAAATCCACCATGCTTGCATGCATGCAACATATCCCATATTAGCCGGCTCGTCGCGTCTATGGGATAATTTCGGGATTATATTGCATGCGTTTATGCAAATGTTGATCGCTCCCGAATTACTGAATGTTGAATTGATGGGGCATTTGGCAGCATTGAATTTAAATTTGAAATGAGAATGCATTTGTAGCAATGTGTCGGCCCAGAAAATCCTACACGATGCACAAGCGTGATGCATCAGAATTAAAAACAAGGAATAGTTTTCTAAATACACAGCAAAATTTTATTTCAAAATGATACTCCCAATGCTAATCCCACAAGAAATTCCCGAATAACAAGGAAGACGGTTCTAAAAGTGGCTATTTTTTCAAGTATGTACTATACAATTAGTGATTTTAAAAAAAGATATCTCGCACTAAACGAGACAGTAAAAACATTGCCGGAGACAACAATGGCAAAACTGTTGGCTCAAGACAGCAGCAGTAAAAAGCACTCGAGGCACCGTCAGAGACGTTTATTGGCTAGTTCGGGGTAATGTGCAGTGCAAATGCGCACCCTCGTATTATGCAAATGCGCAATTCAGCCGCAGACAGAATAGTGTGACCATGTGCAATCTCTATCTCTCCCTGAATTGCTGGATCGATCAATTATGGAATTTCTATTTGAGGACTTAGTTTTGAATTTCAAATTTCGTTATTAAAATTTTTTTCTTACTATTGTAGTACTTACGCCTCTTCTTAACCTCCTAATCTACATACACATGACGATAATAAATCCTAAATACTAATTCCTAATACTAGTAGCTGGGGCTATCTCTGCATTCTGTTATAGTTCGATTAACCCTAGATCAGAATCATGAAACCATGAGTTATTAAAACCTTTAAACCTTTGTATAATAGTTAATCATTTTAATTAACTTTTACCGGTAAAAGTAGCTCGTAACGTAACGCAGCAGTTAATGTGCTTCTATTAGCTTTTCTTGCCAAGGTGTTTTTATCCAATTACCTGTTCCATTGATCATCTAAACGTATGTAATTGAGGCTCAAAACCCCTGACTACTAAGGTGTAAGTATGCAACATGCAATCGACAGTTAAAAATGTATACAAGTATTCGTAACCGTAAGTATTCTGTATTTTTATGGATTTAAAAATCCAGCACTCTACCTCTTCAAATTGGATTTCGTAGCCGCATTAGTCAGTCAATAGCCTTGTAGTACCGCGCCATATTACATCCCATACAACTCGCACATTGCATTGAAAGTGCAATGTATGGCGGATTAAGGTAGTATAAATCGGAGTTATAACAATCGTCTTACAGTACAAAGTATCTTAGTCAATTTTAATCCCAGTGAATCACGTTGATAAAGATGGGTTGTTTTGCTACTGCCAAATGCAGCTTGAAGATTATAGCTTCGTGTGTTATGTGTCCATTTTTTAGTAAACATATTTTCTTTCTTTCTTTAATAATATCTTCATCTAGGACGCTGTTACACGTTATTGGTCAAGTACTCTTATTTTTATCCGACATGTGAAATCGATTTGATAGAAATTCAAATGAAATTACTCAACCAAGACTTTATGATATACTTAGATATACGAGTAGATGATGCCATGTGACTTGCAATCCAAGTATGTGTATTGTGTACTTATCTACTGTTTACGGGGACATCCCCTAAGATAGTGACTTGATACATTGTGTAAAATTTTATGTCTCTGAAAATGTTGTACCTAAATGACTACTCTATGTGGTATGCAATAAAGAGTATCGTATTGAGCACAACTCAATTTCATAATTAGCGAAGTTTAAATACGTAGTGCAGCTGCAACTAAGTTTCCTATATCATAACTACGTTACACCCACTTAAGGGGAGATGAGGCCAACTTATTAGTGTGCTGTTAACACGATTAAGCGTTAGTATAAGCCATATCGCATGCATGCAGGCGTCTTGAGAGAGTTTGGCATAGGCTTAAGAGCTTGCGACACATTTAGCTGTTTAATTTCATGCACTAAGTTTCGGCTATACGCTTCAAAATGGGATTTAAATCTCCATATAACCTTTGCCTCGCCTCTATGCAATGGTTCTTAATCAAAATCGTGGCGTCGCTCATTTCCTTGACTCTGGAGATTAAGAAATAAAATATTTTATGTATGTAATTAAAACCTCTTCGTATTGTATATTATGCAAGTTTTGTTTCAGTTTCTAAATAATGCAGGAAAGATGGTAAATAGGATGTTACTAGTCAAACATGATCCATCCTCGGCCGCATCGTCAATTACCATCAGACGAGATTAAATAGCCAAATGTCTGCCTATTAATGGAAAAAAACTTGGGCGTATAGAACTGAATAATTTTATTGCATGGAATGTTTACCTTTGTACATATGTCGTTATTTCGCCTTAACTAGCCCCTTATTCGCTACTATTTATAGCTCTTGCAAGTGGTGTATATGGTCCATGTTATGATGGTTCCATATTGCATGATCGCAACGTTCCCGGCAGGCGCGTCACCGCAAACTACTGCCAGCCGTCGCTCGCTCGCTCCGCTCCGCTCAAATTTAGTATGCTTCGCGCACATTGGCGGCTTCGCATTTTGATAATAATTAATAGCGGAGGTTTGAAAATTATGTCTGGAACACTCATTATTAGCTTCGCGCAGATGGGCCACCGACACACCGGTGCCTATCGACAAGCTGGTTACAACATTTTTAATACGTTTTGTAGGAGTCGCCGCACACGTAAAATAAGTGGTATCCACTCGCGACTTAGTGTTCGCGACACGCCACTGGTGGCCACTTGCCATTTTGACAAAACATCTGTCAACGGATCTGTAGACTGTACAGCCGGTGAGGGTTAAATTGTAGGGACTAAAGGGCGTGGTGCGCTGAAGCCACCGGTAGCTGTGGTCGGTGACCCATCTGCGCAGGCCCTTAGAAAAGTAATCAGGACGCTTTAATAAAATTTTGTAGTAATTAAATACATACACATTGATATCAAATCATACACATCCCGGACCTACTTGAAAATCGAAGACAAGCGGTATATTTTGTATTACCGGTCCATTGCCTTTCCATGTCTGTTTAAGCAAACACTATCATCGACAAGACCACTCTTGTTATAGTACATTCGACGATATTCCTCCGATTATCATAATCGGCCATCGGATGAGGATACACCTTGTAACAGGAAAGCCGTATTCTTTCTCAGGTCTGCATTAAACATTTTCCTGTGGATATGGTTCTAATTAGTTTTATTGATATTTACAACCATCTTTATTCTTCTCACAAATACGAGCTTTATCTCAATTGATTCAATCAATTTAGCACGTCTTGTGCCTCATCTTATGGTATCTTGCATTTCAGTTTTCTGAATACCCTAAAAGTAAGGGTTATTTTGGGGCTTATTGTAGTTTATACAGTATGTATAACATTAATCTACATTTCTAAGTAATATTTTCAAAGACTCATACTTTGTAAATCGCAACACGAAGCAGTGTTTCGTTTAGAATCCTGCTTTGTCACTTCTACAGACGCGAGCACGAGTACTTATCAGCACAGTTCACTACCTTCATACGCTTCACTACTTCTATCCTCCGAATTACTGAATCATTTATCCCCATGTAAACTCCGGACCAGCGGCCTTACTCCGGTTGACGGTGTATATTTTCGAAAGTAGCCGTCCCTGTCAGACACCAGAATGACAAAGCGAACGAGCGTGATAGCTATACTCGAAAATACATACATCGTCAACCGGAATAGGTCCTCAGACAAGGAACAACGACAACAATACACGAGTGCGCGTCTGGTATTCGAGTCATTACGCGTAATCGTCGCGTGTCTGTGCTACATTCCCATGGTGTTACACAATGTGCGTCCACACTAATCAGTTTAGCGGATTATTCGGCTACGCTGGTGGGCTGGTGTTTGTCGTATGTTTTACTCGTTAGATTGATCGTGGGTACACTGTAAGTAGTTAACCTGTGCAGCTGTGTGTCAAGAAGTGATTAAAAAGAGGGTAATAACCTTATAAAGGGAATTATGCTTTTTTAGGCCAGGAATAGAGCCTTCCAAATTGACGACCATCTTGGTGTAGTGGTTCGCGCTCCGGACTACAAAACCAGCGGTTATGAGTTTGAATCCCGCAAGGGGCAAATGTTTGCGTGATGAGAACGAGTATTTGTACCTAAGTCATGGATGTTTATAAACGTGTTTTAAGTATGTCTTTCCGTTATCCTAGTCACCATAGCACAAGCTCACGCTTAGTTTGGGTTTAGGTAATTTGTGTGATTGTTGAAGTATCATGGCATTGTATCGTCTATTAGGCCAACCATAAAATTAGTAATAATTAGTAGTAATTAGTTGTAGTCTTAATTCTCAGTAATCAAAATGATGCAGTAGAAAACTCTTCACTCTGCCGTTTTTAAACAATCCCTAACATCTTCAGCTGTGCCAGCCAGTACATTTACGTCACAGTAATATGAAGCCACAATACTTCACTCAAGAGTCAAGACAATCCTCAACTGGCGCTACATTCACTAAACCTCATATAAATCTTCCCAAAAAGGACGAGAAAGTTCACAGGGTCCAAATATAGAGAATCAAATCAAATAACAAACGTCAAATAGCGATTGAGCTGCGCTGCGCACACGCAATACATTATTCAAGACGCGGGCCCGTATAATTACGAAGCTGAATATATTACACACTCGCTTTAAAAGCCCATGTTAAATGTTTTGTGCTATAAATGTCGCGTCAGATGTTTGACATATAGTGATACCTAATATTTATTAGTCATACGACATTCCCCAAAAAGTTCCTTATAGATCCTAATTAAGTCATACGGGGTGTTATTACGATTTATTAGATAGGACCCTTTGGGGATAAAATACGTTTTTTTTTGTATTTATTATGGTGAGCCAACAATAGCTAAATCCAAATATTTAACTTGAACTAGTAATACATTTGCTACCAGCAGCGTTTACCACTGGTTAATCTTTGCATTTATATTTTTTTGCTGTCGTTCTGTCTTGGTTCACTTAAAAAATATAGCTGGAAGTCCTCTTATTCGTGTCAGTATTTGTTATATTGTTTACCCATGCCCATGTCCAGTACATTTTTCACTATTCAAAACCAACATGCACCTTTCATAACATTTGCATCCATAAATCCTCGCGATAAGATCATCATATCTGGGCAGTTTCATTTCAACGTTGTAAATTAAATTCTATTCCTCAAGACCTTAAGACTGCGTGGGCGCAGGACTCGTGAGAGCGAACCCTGGCGCCAGCATTCTAATCATTTATCAACCAATATTACCGTGTATGTGTACCGTATTGGTCTCAATTTAGAGTCGATATTTAAATATCAAATGGGCGTAATTTTACTAGCCAAAGATTACGTAAAACCTCCAGTTATCCGCTCCATATCTGAGGTCTAAATCTGACCGTTCGAAGTTTATAGAGGTATCATCCTATAGATAATCCAGTTAAATCCCCCAAATATTTGATCCAGGATTAAAAAAATATATGTCACATACAGCAATAAGGGATTTTGATGTCATGGAACATAAGAACGATATTTTTTGTGTTTTCTTACTGTTAGAGTACCTACGAGTGGAGATGCTGATGTATGGACGACAGCACATAAAACTGCGGCATCTTTTGGAGCTGTAACATAAGCTATTTTAGAACGAAAATGTGAAGTCTGGTGCTGACCACTGTAACTACTAAAACTTGTTCATTACCTGAGCATTATCTTTGTTGTTTTGATGGAGGTGGAGTTACCAAGTCCTCATACTTATATAAATAAAATCAAAACTCCTTGCGATATACCTCTTACTGGTACTCTTCAACATACGATAAATATCATATCGATTCTATGGGCATCGCTACGATGACCCTCTATCGTCATATCAAACGGTCAGGAAAATTGGTCAATAAGTTTTGTGAGCCCACGTGCAGTCATATCTAAACAAGATAATAACAACTCCAATTTATTGCTTCAATTTTATGATAACGCATAAAACACATACACTTTTTGTTTTTATCAAAACCTCAATCTGCCATTAAAAAGTTATAGAGGAAAAGATAAAAACAAGACACGAAAAATTTAAAATATGGAACCGTAAAGTATTTCTTATACAGGCTGATATGAAACAGGTGGTTACAAAATACCATCATTATTCTCAAAACTGGCAGTATTTTGCTAATTTAATAAATAGCTAAAGTTATGTTATTTCAAATAGTTTCGATTTCCAGCCCACGACTGCTATTAAGTCTCCACCGGCTGATCACGACTTCATATTAGTGTTATGTTTGGCGTTTCCCGGTCCCCATATATGGGATAATGCCGGGAACGAAATGATCGCTTACTTAGAACCTTACAATTGGCTATTAATATAAAGAGTGACCCTAGGTGACATCGCATGGGAGTGGTAAAGGAATAGCCGACAGAATCCCATTGGTTCAACACCATTCTGTTTAATCGCTATCGGTCAGTGACCTTATGTTGTATGGGAATGTAATGGCTAATAATGTGACACAGTTATACCTCCAGTTACACAACTACGCTGATTACGTAAACGCTTTAGCACGTCCATGTTGATTGGTTTATCAGTAGCTAATCAACCAATTACAGTAGTTGACGATAGATTTCTTAAGTAAAGTAAACGGTTGTGCCAGAAACTAGCTAACCCATAGCCATGCTCATCACTTTTTCTAATGTGAAAATAATTTGATCATTTCTGTGAAGTTTGATGACATCGAAAACATTCTGGAAAACCTGTTGTGACATTATACCGTCTTTGCTTAATACAATTTTTCTCAACCATGCACCATGAAGCATTCTCACAGATATCTTTCGAAGTCTGACATAATACTCCAAGCAGTGCAGACAAAAATAAACATCACCTCAACCAAGATCCTAGTCCTTGGTGTCATACTTCGAAAATAGGCCGTATTTTCAGCTAATGTCATCGCGCTTGCTCGAAATGCTCTCTGGCATGAGTGACAGAGACGCCTAAGTTGACAATAAAGAGTTAACTTATAGGGTAGGTCTCTGTGACTTCATTTATTAGCACGAAAAGTTGCGAGACCGTGTATCATTCTCAGGGTCAGGTGACCAGGTGACGCCGTGGGCGGCTGTGGGCGACTACCCTGACCTACACAGCATAAGTCCTTATCAGACTATTACTAAATTGAATGAGCACGTAAAACGAAATGTTAATTGCCTCCTTGTGGACTAAGTTATAAATTTTACTCGTGAAGTTGACAATGTTACGTCTTTATGCTGGTAGAACCAGAAGAACATAGGCTGCAATAATGCCGAATGTTAAAATTCAAGTGTAGAGCGTATGCAAATTACTATTTCTTTACGTTTACTTGTTAGATCTTAATAGGTAGGTAGGTACAAATTTTTACACATCTGTGTTAAATTTTCACTTTGCATTGATTAATGCAAAAATAGAAAAACCTCTCAACAGATTTACCCACGCCGATCAACTCAAAGATCAAAATGATGTTTCGCCGTGATTTGTACATAATAATATGTACTTTTTATTGAATAGTTAAGAAATGAACCTATTATCTCTAAAAGTAGCAACATCTCCGACATAAAACGATATGACATCCATAAAAAATATTACAAAACCAAACTACGTGTTAAATAATACCAGCAATTCAACAATCAGGTGCAAATCCACGATTATTTAGACATTAGACAAGATCCTCATTTGTAGATGCTGATTACGAGGTTGAGTTGACATTCGGAATGTCGCACCCACACGCTGGCGCCAAGCGGTGAAAGATAACAATTACCGGGGGAAAAGTTATTGTGCAGAGACCCCACTTTGTTAAGAAGATATCCGTATTTTCATCTCTAGCTATCCCTGTCACTCATGTCACTGCCTCAAGACAGTGGGCTCGATTCTAAGGTGCCCTCTTAAAGACACTTTTTAATTTTATTCCATTTTTTCTTCGATAAATAAACGATAAGAGACAGATTACAATAACTGAGAAATGTCAAACTACGTGATACGATTTCTGACGTAATTTTACAAGTTTTCATTGAAATTTAGCTGTCATCGTTTGATATTCTTACTAAATTGTCAATGGATTCTGTAATTTCCCAAGTAACTGACAGCTATTTAACTTGACGTTTGTAAATTATTGCAGTGAATCTCTATTTATTTCCATGAACAGTGTGTGGGTACCAAATACACTTTTGTCGCCTAAATAAAGAAGAAGAAGAACTTACGAGAATGGCACCTTGATATTACGAATATTTATAAAGCATAGTGCGAGCCTGATGCGTTACGAGACAAAGTCGTTCAGAGTAAGCTCCCAAACAAGGAAGTCGTCACTGTCTTAAACGCTTACCCGATTTGAAACCCCATAAGCCACAACTGTTATTATGTAGAAACACAGCTATTTGTGATCATTAAACTAAGTTTGCATTTGTAAATAATACGCCAGTGTAGTAGATTGTATGTTGGTTGAATAAATTGTATCTACGATTTCAAAATAACGGTTGGCTATTTACTTATGTACATGAGCTGCAGTACTAAACTAGGATGAAATAAGTCACAGTGTGTAATTTTGTTTACTAATGACTACAAAGAGTTCGATACAATTCAACATCTACTTATGTGAAATTACTTTTTTGCTTATTATTATGCAAATATTGTAAGTATTTTGTTTTTAAAAGTTATAAGTTCTTACGTATACGATATTTTAATATTAAAATATCGTCATGTACCTCAGTTTTGATTTTGAGATTCCTATAATCTTTAAGGATTCCTTTTAAATATTACGCGCAAGCAGCTTAATTTATTGCTACTAATCACGATATTAAGGAAGCCCTTTAAGATTTCCTGATCAAGCCAATTAGGACAGTTCGCGAGGCGCACTGACATCGTAACTCCCTGAACTGATTGTGTAGCACTCATAGGTAGTAAATACGCCTTGCTTTATAGACAGCTACCGAAGAGATGCCCTATTACACACGCTAACCGCATAGTACAAAGGTTATTTTGCAGAAGCGACAAGTTCATTTATGCCAGAAACAATATTGTGCCTATGTCCTATTAAATTAATTGTAGTTCAGGAGGCACAGAAGGCAGACGGTTCACCAAAGGCAAAGTGATGTTGTTTTGGACTTGTGTACATATAAAAGTTACTATGTACTCCATGTTATTAACTAACAGACTCAAGGTATATCGTATGAACCTTATTGTACGAACTGATCTCGCACTTTAAACATAGTATCTGTGCCTTGTGCAGACACACGTATCGCAGCCCGATCATTGCATTTTTACATATAACAAATTTTCTTGATCATTATAACTTACCTATTGCAATAAATCAGTGTCTTACACTCATACACACAGGCCTTTGTATAGTAGTAAATGTTAGGGTCTTCTAACTACATAGGAACACCAACACTTATACTTTTGAAAGGTATAAGTGTGATAAGTTGCTATAGGTATGATAAGAAGTTGGTAAAATTACAAATAATAATCAGAATTCAAAAAATATAGGCACAAACTTCGCAAAAATCTGCATAATCTATGTCTATTTTGAACAGACCGCGTCGCTTGCGCAATATCAGCTCACTGGCGCCATCTACCGTGATCTATAGGCGCCGGCCTCCTTCATTATACGCTTATCGCGTCAATGCAAATCTAGCTACATTTTAATCTTATAAAAGTTAGTTTTCAAGTAAATACTTCACTTGTTTTAGACATGGCGTGGGCGGAAAGCGAATTGTGAAATTAGTTTGCTTTTCCCGACTTGCGTAGGACGTTAATTATATGTCCAACTATAATTTACGTTGGTTAATATCGTCGAAATTAATGGGGCAAGGATATGTGCGGTTGTAAGTTGGCAAAAATAGTGTTCTATTTGGAACTGGTTCTATGGGAATATTGCTTGGCTAGGTTATGCGTAAGTGTTTGAAATGCCAAAGGAGTAATTAACGCTTGATAAGGGATCATTTGGTATTTACTTTACTAATACCTGGTGACCTGATCCTGATCTGTTATGGTTAGAACTGTGCTTCTTTGGTATAAAATTCGATATTTTGACCGATGAGACTCGTCTGTAACTTATGTTTTTTTAGTGTATTATAAATAAATGTCTCGCAACGTTTGCCAGTCTAGTAGTATGGTTGTACTCTAAAAAAATATATTTCTTAGTTCGTCATCATTTCACAGTTTTGGCTGTATGTAAACAATTCCTTCATTACACTGTTTTTTTTTTTCAGGTAAGTACCAGTTTGACGTCTAGAAATGCAACGTAAGGTCAGTGTATTTGCAGGTCAAAGTACCGTACGAAGTAAATGCTTCGTTTTATGAGTGCGAATGCTCCAAACATAAACGTATTAAGCCCCCGCTACACGCTGAAACGTCTGCTAAAAGCGTGTGCGTTCCATGAATGTATAATGTAATTCGATAAAACTACGCGCACGCCACGATTTTGTATAAAGTGGTGTGATAATATCGATAAATCAATTGAAAAAATACAATGTCTGTCTAGTGTCTGCCAATTGGTACTTTATCGTTTTTTATTACGTTTATTATAAAACATCTAAACGAGATACAATCACTTAATAAAAAAACAAAACTACAAGTAGCGATTATAAAGCTACAAAATTAACTTAAAAATACGATTGCATTAACATCTCGTCGGTCGAATCACGAAAAGGCGTATATAAAGGCGTAACCAAATGGGGATTTTGAGTTTAGTCCACCATGTTATTAAAAAACGTACATTTTATAACGTCACCAAAGATCGTATCTGAATTCTTTGTCAGAGATCCAGTATTGACATTTGCAAAGGGCCCTAAATGCTTTTTCCATACTTCAATTATTCATCACGAAAAGAATCAGATCAAGTTGCGACTTTTCGTGAAAAAAAATTTTGGCCATCTAACGGTTCAAAATTCAGATAAGTCTGTTCATATTAAAACTGTCAGAACTTACATTTTGTATTACGGTGAGTAAACTGTATAGAATTTTGTATTACGGTGACCAGTAACACCTATTCACTGTTTTCTTGAAAGTAATAAGATCATAGTGTTTAGGGAGCACCTGAGCCGGCAAAAATTCTAATATTTAGCCATACGCAAGAGCAATGTAGATTCTAAACGTTTGGTGCGAATTGGTGGTACAATGGAACAATATAAGGGTGGCAGCCCTGACTACGTCTTGTGTCCTGATAGTAAAAAGGGGCTGGTGGAATCAATTTGTGTAATTATTTCGCATCCTCCCTAAAATTTATATTCATATATATGATATTTCGCATCATTCTCCTCCCTCCTTGATGCAGCCTGTAAAACATAGAAAGGCAATCCACCTAATGCATATGTTATAGGCTTTGCAGATTAATTTAACAAAATTTAGTGCCTCCAATAATTCGTATTGCATTATAACCATCGAGTCTGATACAGCCAGTTAGCATTTCTCAAATCCTTCCTAAAAGTGGCAGCAGTATTCCATACTAGCTCGAACAAGCTTAGTGAAGTTGTAACTTGTAAGCTGCCTCGATGTGAAGTACCGCCTGGCAATAGAGAGGACTCGAAGCTCTCTAGCTGGGCAATGGACTCGATGTACTGTCAAAAAATTAAATTTGATGACATTTGGTCTTTGGATACCTAGAAGTTGCAAGTTATCGGTGACGGAAACAGGTAGAACGCCGCGGAAAGACGGAGCCAGATCAAAATGACTCAGTTCAGTAGAGAATAAACGAGCCTGTGTTTTGGGTGGCCTAAACGTCACTGACTTGGTATCACCCTCATTGAAGATTGCCTCAAGAGTACGGCACTCTACAATGCTAAGCATTTTACCATGAACTCTCAACAAGACCGATTCTTATGACTGCTGGCTCTTACTCTAGAGTTTTCGATAGATATTTCTCTAGATAATCTACCGATAACTGTGCTATCGTCTTAATACCCAATACAATCAGGTACATGCAGCTTATCGAATATTGATAAGCTGATTGTGCCTGACTGTCGGAAGGGCGTTATCGACAGCACTGACCCCTTAGAAACTCCGGCGTAAAGATATGACGAGTATCCTTCTAGGACTACTTAAATTGATCGTTCGCTCAGGAAGTCAGATATCTATGTTCAGAGGTAAGCAGGAATAAAATAAGAGGGAAGCTTGCTTACAAGGCTTGCGTAGCAAATCCTGTTCAAGGTATTAGAGATATCGCGTCGATAGACACAGCCATTGCCTCGCCTTGCCTCTCAATGACCGCACTCAGTCAGCCGGCCTCGGCGAAACCCATAATGCTGGTCACTGAGGACATGTGTGCCAGGAGTTTCTTGTTTAGTGCACGCTCTATAATCTTGTAAGTATGGAGGTGACTTAAATGGGACGATAGTTGCAGCATGGATAGCTGTCTTGGGCACTGGTACCTTTCTTCCGCTATTGCAAGCCTCCATGATTTGGGCACAACACCAGTCTCAATTGAGAGTCAGTGAAGGTAGTTTAAGACAACTCGGTTTCGTCAGGTTCACTAGCTTAGTACACATCCAGATTCTACAGGATTTTAAGTATCTCGTTCTAATTGACGCACACTTCAGATATTTGACAGTCAGAGTGTGGTGATGAAAGAGGTGGGTATATGAGCTTTTCTTGCAGTATCTAGGCGCGAATTAGCTACGATCAGAAAAGCGAAAAGGTTCAGATTTTCTTATGTAGCATGGGCTAGTGTACTATTCCTCTTATTACTACTTTATAATAAAATTTACAAAACTTTAATATATTTTTTGTTGTATGAAAAAAGAATTGTGTTTATTTCTTGATAGTAAATAAATGATACAAACCTGCGTTTTTGTTTGGGTTAACATGCATCGAACTGGCGTAATGGACAAATATTTCAAAATGTTACATCACGAATACAAAAAAAAACAACTCAATTACTCTTAATCTAAAAAAGGTAAAGAAAAACTGTGTACAATAAAACATCATGAATTAAATTCCCCATGTATTAAGGTTATAATATGTATTTTAACTATAATAAGTAACCCTATACATCCGTTCGTGTCACCTGCGTTTTCTTTAATTAGCGCTCCTGTAAAATTGATAAAAATGTAAATCTTCGCGATATGAGACATATCTTGACTTCATAACAACACCAAAAAGAGAGATGCTATCGAAACACATCAAAATCGATAAGATTCAGGTGAATGGAAGAAGTACAACCCTAGCAAACACAATTTAATAATTCAGATTTAGGCAGGGTACTAGGAACCCATAAAGGCAATTCTAAAACTCAGCTCGACTCGTAAAATCTAAACGGAACGGGGAAAAAACGTTTACAGGCTGTTCGGAGAAGTCTCAAAGGTTCACTCGGATTCAAGCCTGACGCTGCTTGAGAAAAAATATTTTTTTCTGTTTTTTTCAGACATTTCTGTCTCAATATTTAAAACACCTTTACCTACTATCAAAGTTGGCATATTTAGTTTAAACGTTCCTGTCAAATGTATGTGCATGAGTTTTAAATATTTTTGCATCGGGCTTCGGCCCATCGCTTGCTAATTGCCATATTGGTGATTGCCACCATGATGAGGCCTATCAAAGATTTTATATTATTCAATGTTACGATGACGTAAAAAATAGCAAAATTCTCTAAATGTTTAGATAGTGTACGAAAACACTTACCGGTTATTGATATTTTAGTAGTCATTCACAATAAAATAAAACGGCCGCGAGCAGAAGTTGCGTCTGCAGCTTTATACTCTTATTGCCCCCATGTGTACGAGGCCTAATAAGCCCTGAGAGCCCGCGGGTTATCACCTTTCGAGCGATATTTCGATTTTCGCTATTTATTATTAACGAGCTAAACTACGGCTGCTAGCTGTAACTTGTTTTGATATTTTTTATGAAAATATCTCCCTCTACCAGCCAAGACAATTTCGTTCTGGATATTGTTTTCATGAATTTTGTGTCTCTGTAATTTTTCTGTAAAGTACCTACTATTTATATGTAGATTGAACTTTTTTTTTTTTGTACGACGACCTAGATCATATTTTTGCTTTTTAACACTCAGCGGCTATTCAAAAAGGAAAGGGGAAAGAGTGACTTTCACTGTCTAGAATTTATTTTAAAGTTTAGATTTTTATATTATGGCAATACCTTCGCAACTACAAGTTATTATAGTAATCCTTGTGGGGTGTGGGTCTAGCTAGCCGCAAGTTGCGGCCCGCAACCTAATCCTGTTTCACACCTCGTGGTATTTCTTCTTATTTTCTTGTTTCGTATTTTTATTTCTGTAAGTCCTAGGAACTAGGCTTCCGAGAAGTGCGGCTTTGCGTAGGCTTTGTCACATTTATGACTCAAGGCTAGGTTGTAGGTAATATATGAGCTAAGCTGAATGTAATAGATGCCTTTGGCATAAATGCTCTTTTTTACTCAGTGTGAATTTAATTAGTAAACGAATACTTATCAAGAAACCTTTTGACAACTATTACGAAAGAAAATAAGTTAAAAACATACATAGATGACTATTTGAACTAAACTTTTTTACCAACCTATACCATACCAACATATTTCAACCCACTGCTGGGAAAAGGTTTTCCCCAAAGTACTGGGATATGAGGCCCTTGCGGAAAAAGCCCTTCTTTTTAAATCTTTTTAACTTCTCATAAATATATTTTTTATTAATGTGTATGTTAATAAGGTGTTGTTTCTAAACCTGATTCAGATAACTGTAATATTATCTTAAAGTAATAATTGTCATTAGTATTGTCGCAAAACTAACGGTTATAGTTACTTATATTAATTGAATCTATGATTTTAGAACGGACCTAAGATCTAGTGATTGACTGAATATTAAATTATTCAATGAATTTATAATAAGATAATATCATAATTTAGCCAAGCACGCATAACATTTGTAAATTATTTCGGTTTCGTGGCTAAAATTATTAAGTGGTCTTAGTTTAAGTTAAAGTAATAATATGTATTGTCTCGTAATATATTAAGTCAGACAAGTATTTAAACAAATATTTATTTTAAATAAATTGGTTTTTTTTTTCTAAGTTTGAACTTTCAGGTAATATTGAAGAATATAATTTTGATTAGTTTTTCCTTATAAGTATATAGAAAAAGGAAAATAAGGATTTGTTTTCTACCGTAAATAAAAAGCTCGTTTTCCATGATCTAAACCCCTCTTATAAAGAATTCTATAACTGCCGCCCTAAATCCTTTCCGACCCTCGAACGATTTTCCGTCTTTCTCTTCCTGTGCATGACAAACTAGGAGAGAAAATCCCTTCAATCCCGGTGGAAAATCAACAAAGACCGTAAACAGGAGATTCCTTTGCGTAAATTATGTAGGTATCGTTCCAAAAATTTCATCAACTGTCTGCTTTTTGAAAAATAAGGATTTTCTCTTGCATCTGCGACTTTATTTAACGTTAAAGAGTATTTTTATTCAAATATTGAGTGATACTTACTACTTTTTTTAATATCAATAACTACCAAAATAGACTTAGTAAATAAAGCGTAGGAGCTACATATATGCACTTAACTACCTAAATTAAATATTTTCGTCATAGCAAAAAGCATGTAAGATGTAATCTAAATAAAAATGAGACGTCCAAATTTCTTATCACTGTTCGTGTTAAAAAGCAAAGGTCTTCTAAAATCTAAATCAACTTGCGGTCAAAAAAAACCCCGACGGCCAAGTAAGGCTATCGGTTTACCGAATGTTTGCCATTCCCACTTGATAAGTAGGTAGACTGATTTAATGTTTTGGCAATAAAAAAAAGCGTAGAAGCCACTTCAAAATTTAATATTTCGACTTGTAACTTTTAATAATATTCTGTTCTTGTTTTGAAGAAATAGCACAGTACCTACTAATTAAAAACATCTATTTAAAAAAACACACTAAGTTTTGAGAGTTTGGGAGTACAGTATATGTGAGAAGTAATAGGTATGAACTACTGAAACTACTTTGGAAGTTAGTCACTAGTAGAAACCTAGAATAATCTTGAGTGGCATAATCTATTTTCTTATTTATAATTTTGGGCTGAAAGCTAGTAACCATATATTTTTTATAAACCCAGCTTACTTCTGAGCTTATTTCGTTCACCAATGTGGCTTAATGCATTGCGTCTTTGGGATTGTTAAGGTCACGACACTTCTGATAATGATTACAGTTTTGAGAGTAAATATTGATAATTTATTTAATTGGTAATTTTTCTGATATAAAATTGCCACCAAAAGACATGTCCACTTTTTGTATGGAGGCTGGTGTTTTATTCCAAGATATTCCCATCCACAAAGAAACTACATTTATCTTTAAGCTACAAAAATATGAAACACGTAACCATAGAAATCATAATTTTAAACTCATAAAAACACAATTCTACAAATATAATTGTAAACGCCTCCTTTTTTGAGAAAAAGTATGTTTTGTAATGTGGCATCATCCATTGATCACTCATATTTCCTGGCTGTTTGGGCTCTATCCTTGGCCTACTCAGAATGGGTGAATTGATTAAAATATACTTTTGTTTTCTTTTTTTATTCTTCATTAAATCATTCATTCCTGGACTGACGATTTTTTTGACAGTTTTTTTTTTCATGTGTTAATTGTTATAGCCGAAGGTGCGGTTTATATACAGACAAACAGTAAAATTCATTTCAATTTTTCTCTAAATCGGAGGCCTTAAAAAATATATTATTTATGGAGAAAGGCTAGTTTTTGTGAATTTTTTTATATTTTTTTATTTAATTTATCCTCGTTAGAAATATTGACGAATAAAAAAACATTAATGGACAAGTCCTTTCTGTTATCAACTTATCAAATAGGCAGTGGATTACATACCTACCTACTCGAAAATGGTAAAATGAAAATAAATGTTTAAAATATGTTTAATAAGGTCAAAAGTCTTATTTACTTAAATCATGAAAATTAAAAAGTAATCCCCAGGCTATTGAAGTTTTTGGACTTAATTATAAATTTCGCCAAACAATACAAATAAACCGAACGACGAAACAGACAGGATGTCCCAAATTAAAATATACAAAATAAATCTACGGAACGCCAAAGCAGTTCGTTTAGAAACAATTTCACATTTAAAATCTTATTAAGGAGTCCTCGGAGTGAGAGAACTCATCTGCCCTCTCATTTAGGGTAGCCATGCTTTAGTAGTTGTGCGATAATGCTTTCTTTGTCACTATGCTCGAAAAAAAAGCGATTAACTAATTGCTGTAGAAATAGCATTTTTTTTACTTAAGCATCATTTAGGATCACTGTTTCTGTCTATTTACCAAAAACAGAATCAAATTACAGATATTTATTTCCCGTTCATTTAAAATTACCAGTTATTTTACTATTATTTTAAACATGAAGCTACTTTTCATGAATAAACTGAAAAAAAAATAGGCAAAATAAGTATAAAAAAACGATTAAAGAACTACTTTCGTTTGTTGTTTAAGTCGTGGAGCAACTTATACCTTTTTATTTAATGTCTGACCGTGTAGATCAAAACTCCAGGAATAGTAGCGTTATATGTGGTAATAATGGTAACCCTACCAAACATTGCAGGGCGAATGACAAATAAAGCTTGATGGTATTCGAGAGTTATCGTCGCTGAATTATTTGGAGTAATAGTTGACGTTTCTGAACTAAACTTAATGAAATTAAAGGAAAATAAGGCAAGTCTATTATTTTAATACACTTCTGTGTTTTCAGGAGAATAAGTATTAGATTAGTAATAACTTGGGGTACTAATATTTATCGCATGCTTTTGTGGTACTTGTCAGTTTCTATTTATATTTGTCCCCAGAAGCATTCTTAAGCTTATCTTCAATATAAAAAATCTGTAGCAAAAATTCAAAATTGGCACAATAAAAAACAAAATAGTTTTTTTAAAATAAAATATGTTAACATCCTTTTGCTTGGTGTAAAGTTACTGACAAAGCTTCATGAATATTCCAGAATATCATTGAAGTTCGAGCCAAAACTTTACTTCAGCAACTGGGTACAGCGTAACTGGTCCGCGATTATCATAACAACTGCAAAAAGCTGAAATGGAACTGAAAACTAATGACAACAAGAACTATCGCATAATGTTGCAAGAGTTAGACTGTGATATAGGTAAACTACATCAAATAGCTGGGAATATTTGTCATCTTTCGGACATTCGGGACGGTCAATAATAAATAATAATAATAAATTGTTTCAACAAACACACCAATTACCTAGCCCCAAACTAAGCGTGAGCTTGTGCTATGGTGACTAGGATAACGAATAGGAATACTTAAATACATATAAACATCCATGACTTAGGTACAAATGCTCGTGCTCATCACACAAACATTTGCCCCTTGCGGGATTCGAACCCGCAACCGCCTGGTTTAGAAGTCCGGTGCGCGAACGACTACACCAAGATAAATGCTGGAATTAAATTTATTAATATTATACAATAAGTATTAGGAACAAGAGAACTAACTTGCTCAACACACATCATCGTAAAAAAATATATTTTGCATATATACCCTACAAGGGGCACTTATAGGTACACGTCCTCGTCCAATTTTTAGCTAGTGCTTAGAAGAAGCAGCGCAA
Source organism: Pyrausta nigrata (assembly GCA_949316185.1). Taxonomy (NCBI): domain Eukaryota; kingdom Metazoa; phylum Arthropoda; class Insecta; order Lepidoptera; family Crambidae; genus Pyrausta; species Pyrausta nigrata. The sequence continues at coordinate 14,957,318 of OX438943.1, forward strand.
GAAAGTCAATTGTCATAGCCTCTTTTAAGAAATTTACAGACTTTGTGAGATAGTTATCTCTTGTTACAAATTTTTTTTAAAAAAAAAACACCTTTCATTTTAGTATTTTGTAGAGTTATTTTATTTAATTTTACGCCAGTTTATAGCTTTCTAAATAGATATCGTCATTGTGATTTTGTGGCTTTCTGGTCAACATGGCCTAATATTCCCGATTCTTGAAGGTTACCACTGTTTTATATGAATTATCGACATTAAACACAGTTATTTGGGTCAATACATAAATGTTTATTGACAACCTTGATCATAAAATGTTTGCCCTACTTTTTATTGCAAAAAAAAGTTAACCTACTTTCAAAAATTATAATGATGAACTTGGCATTAAAAAATCCCATACAAACGGAAGCTAATTTACAAGCCCATAAATATATCTTTCTGTTCGCGCGCAAAAACAGCTGACACAAAAAAAGTTAAAAGCAAAGGCGTATAAATCAAACTGCCCCACGCTCCATAAAGTCTCTATCTCCATACGTCGCCATCACGGTTTATTTTCCTTTCTGAACATCTGTTCGTAATTAGTCTGGAATTAATTTTGTTCTGCAATCTACTAGTAATGGTGAATGTTCATTTGTGTTTTGTGGTTCTGTTTCATCTTTCTAGCTCGAGTTATTTTTATTGTTGCCTGCTTTGCAACATCATTTGCACATTTGCAACTGGTGGCGTTGCATTTAAAGGTCTAAGACTTTTAAGGAACACGCCTAGGTTTGCTTCATAATGAAAAAATAAACAGTTTACCGCACAACGTAAAGGTATTATTTCTTTCAGTAGCCAGAACTAGGATATGAATTAAGCAATAAAAATAACGGTATCGTTACTGGCGTAGAGTTACGCAACCCTTTACTGGCACATATCAAAATGTAGCAAATGAGTGCAGACGTTATTTATACGGCCATTCGGTTTAGTGTTTGAAAAGAGATTTATCGCTGCAATCGAGCCGCCATTATAAGTTATTTTTACATTTCTTATGTTATTTAGACATGGCATACCACACAAGGTGATATTTTATTTCTACCTTTGCCCATTAATCACTTTAATGATTCGTCTTTCTAGTACCTACAGACCTATATGTATATTACGTGTATATCTTAAACCTACCTACATATTTATTGCAAGTTTTACTTGATTTTAATTACTATATTAAGTAGTTTTAAAGTATTTCTGAGCTTTCACTTCTTGCGAATAAATTACTTTATGTTGACGATTACTACTTACTACGAAGTTGTATTAAAGTTTTATGTACATAAAACAAGATTTACCAACTAGCCAAATTACTCGATCCATTCATCGTGCGCTGATTAGTCAAGATTAAATCAGAAACCGCTTTGATTAGCATCGATTGTCCAAATAATTAGCTGTTAATGGTTGTCGCTATAACGTTATTATTAGCGTTATTAGCGCATCCGTAACGGTGGCAGTTTAACGATTAACGGAAGTCGTGTCGACCGTGACACGAACATTGTAGCTGGTGATTTCTCTCACAAGTCGTTAAATCGGAATATAAGTCAGCCTATTAGATCCCACTGCTGGGAAAAGGCCTCACCTCAACTATGAGGAGGAACGAGCCATACTTCACCACGCGGGCTCAGTGCGGATTGGTGGAGGGGTGTCTGTAATGCAAGTGACAAACCTTACTGTCAGAAGTTATCAAGCCGCCCTAGGGCCTCTGACTAGGCTTAACGACTAATACCACAGATATTAGCCGGGACCAACTGCTTAACGTGCCTTCCGAAGCACGGAGATGCTTGTCATGGACGTCACTTAAATGGTCGGAATGGTCACCCATCCAATCACGACCGCGCCGTGGGTTGCTTAACTTTTGGTATCACTGCCAAAGCGCTGCCGCCACTGCGCCACAAGCACCTCTTGTGTAGTCAATACTAATATTATAAAAAGTTAAAGTTTGTAAGTTTCTTTGTAAGAAACGTAAATCTAGAAAGAATCTCTGGAACCATTTTTTTTACTAGTACAAAGCTTAATTATTCTGCGTGACTAAACATAGACTATACTTTTTCCAAATTGTACCCGTATAAAGCCAGGGCCTTCACTAGTATTATAAATGCACGACAATCGTGCCCTTAGCACGGTCATTATACAAGGAATTCACTGTCTTATTCAATCGCTTTAAAGATCGATCACTCCTATTGTTACTACTACAAGTAATTACGTATACAGCAGCATAGTGATGCATTCGGTTCTCAAAACTAAACTGTTTCATTATCAGTCATTTGTATTTAGAATTAGCTCATTAAAAATTTAACAGCGTGCGCACACATCTCTACCGTTCGTGACATGCTCGAAATAACCGACACGAGTAGTGTTGTCCTGGAGAATATTAATAAGCGTTATAATAACGATAACGTCATATTTATTTATGAATATAAAAGGCCGCGCGCCGCGCCTGCACGACACGTGCTAGTGTTTTTTATTTATGAAAAAAAAACTATACGTTGTGTCACTAAACAAAAAAACCGGGGAAATGAATTAAAAAGAAAGAACTTTATCATGTAATGATTTAATAAACACTGTTTACTTGTACATAACTTTATAATAACTACTATAACATTATGGTATAGTATTGTACTAAGTTAAAGGCCTGAATTACCAGTGTTGCAGTTGTAGAGAAAATAAATACTACCTACGTACCATTATATAGTTCTAACATTGTGAAATTATTCGCAATAACAATTTTCTTTAGAGTTTTATTACGATCGATATTTAAAATTAAAAGAATCACATTTTTCATTTATTATTAAAAGTCTGACTCGTTTTTATGTTGATATTTAAAGTGCCTTTTCGGGTGCTAAGAGAGGAAACAATATAAGAATATTGATGTGACTGAACAATGGGTGAAAACGTGACGGCGACGCAGCGCTTCCGAGTCGGTCCCTAAGGTCAAAGCATGAAGAAAACATTACCATTTCATATTAATAAAAGGAAATTATACTTAGTGCGTTTTTGTCGAAAACGTACATGAAATAACGGAAGACACCAGTACCACCCACGACTGTGCATAACAAACAGTCAATTAACATGTAAAAGACTTATATTGGAGTTTATTTACTTACCCGACTTTTATTTCGTAGTTTGATAAGTATTCTAAGACTAACGCTCACCTTTTAAAGTTTACTGTATATCATCATATCATCATTGTCCATCCATCTTCATTAGGACGTCTACTGCTGAACATAGGCCATGGTTTTCCACAGCGACCGGTTGCTAGCGGTCTGCATCCAGTGTGGTCCTGCAATCTTTACAAGGTCGTCTGTATACACCAATGAATAGGCTTAACGTTTACCCAAATATCCTGGTGAAACATGTAGGTAGTAAGTAGGTACAACGCATCCTTCAGGTAATGAAAGTTATTTCAGTCAGTATGAACTAAGTAGTTGTTTCTAGGATAGAACTTGGCTATCAGAAGAAGTATAGTTTTATTGTAACATTTTTCTTTTCAATGAGTTCATCTTTTTACAATATTATTAGGGATATTGCAAATAAACTATCACGTAAGTACAGATCGTAGTTTCATCATCAGACACTTTACAATTTCGGAGCAAACCGTTATAAAATGAATTTGCATATCATTGACATAAATATGCCTTGGCATTTGATATCTATAGGTATTTTTTGCAATTCATAACGCCCCTGAACTGTATGGCAAAATATAAGAAAGTGGATATATGGCTTAATTATTATTATGATAGATGCCAGGGGCTATAACTGACACTATAATATTATGTTTTAAAATCTTACACAGAAAACAAGATTGATATCGATCAATTATGTTAATAATGTTCCAAATAAGTTCATAGACACTGATTAGTTCGTATTATATTATTTAGGTATTTTGTTAACGTGTTCATTCTAGATGAATGTAAACTTACGGTGTATAATATAATAAGCTCGTAGGCCAAAAGTGTCTTTAAATGAAACACGATATTATCAAGAAAATAACTTTTTATTAACTTTTTTTTGACGACCGTCTTGGTGTAGTGGTTCGCGCCCCGGACTACTAAACCAGTCGGTTGCGGATTCGAATCCCGCAAGGATGAGAACGAATCAGGATTCATGAATGTCTATAAATGTATATAAGTATATCTATCCGTTTTCCTAGTCACCACAGCACAAGCTCACGCTTAGTTTGGGGCTAGGTAAATTGGTGTGTTTGTTAAAACATTTTATTTTTATTTTTTTATTAATTTTAATCAGCGCAGCGCATTCTAATAAAATAAATTATTCATATCATGCAGCTTCCTTTTATCAGAACACAGATAAATAATAATTATTATCCAAAACCAACTCGCCGATTATGTCCCAAGTAAAAATATAAAATAAAATAACGATGTCTTCGTTGAGTTTCATAAATTATGCACAACAAAACCGCTAACGCATACAGAAATATGTTGTGGTATTCATAAAAGCGTCCTGATGTTTTTCACGGCTCATTATTTTTTTATATTAGTTAGTTGTATACTCTATGTTTTGTTTAATATTATTGATTTTACTGTTAATTATTATATACATGGAGCCTGCTTAATAGATACCTATCACGCATGGTTCTAAGGACTTTTTCTCGTAAAACTTTGGACATTGTTGACTCAGACAAATCAAGGGATCGCTCCATGCATACCGGTCATGCTTGCAAACTGCGTTCGCGCACCTAAATTTCGGCACGGGACATAAATCCGTGACGCCCACCAAGCGGCGACATGGAGCGAATTTGCCAGGGTTATCAACTTCAAAAAAATATATTATGTTTTAAAAGATTCTATGTATGCGAATTGGCATAGGTATGTATATAGTATCTTTGAAATCGTAAGGAAATGTAGTTTAAAAACAGCTCTAACTTGAAAAGCCTATCAACACTTTATGACGTTACACAACTTTAGAATCGTTGCTGGTAAACAATGAAGAAGCGTAAATAAATATCTAGCACATCTAAACATTAGCTCTTTTTTACACAGCACCGCATTGAAAATCACAATAAACAGCATCTGCTGTATAATTTCTTGCCTATCGGGAGATCTCCGCAGGGTTGGAACAAAACAAATCATACGCGCCAGCATTAACAAAACACGACAAGAGGTGCTTTCGTCGACGTCTTATTATGCGATGCGCGGGCGACGCTGCCATAGGGTTGCGACTCACGTCTTCTTAGTCAGAATTATTTGCTTCGGATTTGACGTTGTTATTGCTTGACTGGGAAGAACATTTTTTGTATGTAACAAAAATATCGATGTCCTGCAGTTTAATGTGATTCTATCTAATTTTGGTGGAAATCCATATGAGGTTATGAGGTGTCCAGGTAAGTTTAGAGGTACCTATAAACTTGAGCTGCGGAAATGAGTGAGTATAATAAAATATAATATCTTCAACTCGTACAAGTGTATTGATTTGACTTACAACTCGCAATAAAAATTAATTTGTGCCATGAACACGCTACAGGCAGACATTTGGATAATTGTTGACAAAAGCACTTTAGAATTAGGTTATTTTATTTAAAAAGAAAATTTCCAAGGCTGACAACCCTATCTCCATGAGTAGGATCGCACACGCGTGTCGCATTCCTGTTGCACAATGCATAAAGGTACGTACGTGATGCGTTTGAAACGCCGCGCCTGCGATCCGGGCTAAAGACGCGTTAGTTTGCGCATGGTGTTAGCATATAATATTTATACATTGTTATTGCAATATCATCTTTATCGCAGTTGCATAAGATGCAACAGTTATTAGCTTGACGTGCTTGTCGTAATGTGAAAAAAAATACTACGGCTTTTTTTTTAAATTTAAAACATTCCCAGCCAGCACCCGCCACTAACCCATACGTAGTCGGAATTTCTAAGAGTCTATTATGATGACTCATAATTTTTCTAGAAAATAATAAAATCTGTTGTTGTTTCTTGTCTCATAACATAAAAAAAGCCCGAAATACTTTAATATTACAACGGAGAGTATTACTCGTAGATACCTATTGATTGGACCATGATTTACTCAAACAACTAACAACAGTATTTTATTTATTTACAAATGTTCCATTATTTCAAGTCTTGCCAAAAGTTGGAAGTAAGGCAAAAGATTTTGGACATCGAAACATAGGTACCTATTCACGAAACCGCGATGATAGCTCATAGAAAATGCTACTAAATTACGCATATATTTACCAATCCGCATAATAAATAGCTATCTCAGATAACATCAATTTACCAAATCGTTATAAATGAAAACTATGCATAAATAACACACTTCTGGCTTTACGTTTGTATTGCCGTAATCCCTTATCTTTAGTATTTGCACATGCTTAAGGGAAATGCCTAAACAGTTGCATAATATTATGTGTTTGCAATACTATCTTCATTAATTCAAGTGTTAGTGACACAACACAACACTGACATAGTGTACTCACTGTTTATTGAAATGTGCGTAAATACCAGTTTTTAAGAGACAGACCAGAATTTTGTAGTATTAATAATATAGCTCTAGTCTTTAAAAGCAACTTCTTCTATATATAAACTTCTTCCCTTACCAACCAAAATATTATTAGGTTTATTATTTTGGTAATAAGTAATATACCTTCCGCTGACGTATAACCTCAAATAACCCCTTTCCCGCCCGAAAAAATGCGCACAAGAAAAAAGTTTTCTGAAGTAGACAGTTAAAGTTGATACACGCCCAAGGCCCAAAATAACAGGTTGATTTGCCCTCAGCATGATTTGTTACACTTTGTTATTATAACTTACTGATTTGTTACACTGGTTATCCATTTAATATTCTCTTAACGAGATTGCGCATTGAATAAGTGCAACCTTTTACGCCTCCGTTTAGTTTTGATTACATGTTATTAAGGCATATTTAAGATTTATAATTCGCTTCGCATTATCATATTGAGAAGCCTAAAATATTTTTATTCTTTTAAGCTGTAATTATTTAAAACTGTACATTGAGTACAATTACTAAATGTACATTTATATTCATTGAAAAATATGCTTTCTTTTGCCTTATTTATGGGATAATTTGACCTCAAAAATATTATGCATGCATTAGCAAACCTTATACCCTACCTAATAATATCGACAATTTAAGAAATCAATCAATATGAAACAGTTATGCTTTTCATCAGAGCTATACGTCTTGATGTGGTGAAAGAGCTCCTGTAACCCGATCGGCTTTATAACGTTAAACGATACGCGTTGCTAGCCAGCAACGCGTATCGTTTAACGTTATAAAGTACTACATAAGTACATTACGTTATTAAGCCTAATAACGTTAATGATACACATTAATAAGTTACATGTGACGCTATTAATCTTTAATTAAGAACAGAAAGTCTTAATCGGGCGTAAACAAAGGGCTTACACGTGCTCGTTACGACATGTCTCGTCGGCAAATTAACTAACAGGGGCAGCCCTGGACAGGGTTGCCTGTTACATAATTAACTGTTGTTAAGGCTGAAATTTTGTCAGAAATATGTGTCAATCAAAGGTGTAGGTGCCTTTGATTGAAAACACGTTGAAAACCTATCAAAAATGTTAGTATTTTACGTAAGTTTTTCTGTGTTTGTTGGGTCCTAAATTAACAAAATGTGTATATTTCTATTTCTTTCTGCCTAAATCACCTTCAATGTAAGTAGGTACTCGATTTAGCTGTCGATTTAGCTTATTTTTATCATCAAAACTGACACAGTTCTTTATAAAAGTGTATTTTGTTGTGGTTGCCAACCCTGACAATTGTGAAGGCAATGGCGCGTAATGGCCGCGGTCCAATCAATTAAGATACGGTGCAAGCGTCGCAACACCGCCGCGCGTCAGTCGCGCGTAAGGCACGATGCGTTTATCCACCGGCTACGCGGCTGTGGGGAAACATTTGTAGTACTTATGTGTATAGGAGGTACACACGCATATTATTGCTACATGTAGGTAAGGGATTTGCAGTATGTGTGTGTTGTTGCAAGCAAGGAAATGACACGAAAATGCAATTTGATAATGATCGAAAAGTATTGCAAGTTTTCTTATACGTAGTCCAATTATCTTTTGTAGTTGTAGTAATTATATACTGGTAGTAGGTACTTACAGGAGAAATATTTAAGTACCTACTCACTGGAGTAGGTATTCCCTTGGGGATAGCGAGCTTCGCTGTAAAATATATTGCAACTAGTCAAGTGGTTTAAGCTACTCAATTGATTCTCAAATTATTCGTACAAAAAACGAACGATATTTACCAGTTAATGGTAACATCACGTCTAGATCGCACTCTTCTGCGCAATGTTCCACAGACGCTTATTTTTTACGATCTTGTTGACTGCCATGAAGGTACTCGTATGTATTGTTATGACCCGCTTTTAATATTCCTCCCTAAATGTCACAGTATTTCAAATAAACAGCCTATTTCAGAGGGTATAGACACCAATAAGCTTGTTAGGTTAAATTAGATCGATAAACTGGAGAAATAAAATGGATCAATAACTTTTTTTGTACTGTGGCCAGCCAGCACTAGACTAACCCATTTTCTTTTCAAAATCTGCATTGCAAAGAACTTTATAAGTTTCGCAGTGTTTAGCTTGATGTACGAACGCATTCCTCTTAACTTATGTCTACTTATTCATTACATACTAAAAATACACTTTTTGCCCGACAGAAGGAGGGTAATGTTTTTCGAGCGTATGAGCGTATGTCCATTTCTTTGGCCTACAGCCGAAACGGCGGGACGGATTTTGACATTATGAAGTGTCGATTAATTTGTCAGAATTGTGGTTGTGTCATAGGCCATATTTTTTTAAATGGCGCCCGCAAATTAAAGAAAGGGGGGAGGGGTTGCTATTTTTTCTTACCATAACAATATGGATATCATATGGAAGCTAGTGTAAATTTACACTAGGTATTTATACCATTTCAAAAGTATAATAAATTTTGCAGTCGGGTATTTCGTTTTTTACTTAGGTAGTACTTGTTTAAACTATTGTTCTAGGTAGGTACAGTTGCTTGCAGTTTATCGAAAAATGTGGGAATAAAGTCCATCAAACACATACTCAAAGGTGTTACGTAATAAAACTAAAATGTTGTTTACGTATTTTACAAAAAACTTCACATAAGACACTTCAAATAATTGCCCCTAATGGTCCAATAGCCATTATAATCATATTTTCAACTTTCTATGGGTTATGTAACAAAATTTTTCAACGTATGAAAATAGGTACATACCTCATAACCCGTCCAAAGCTAACCACATAGGTCATTACGAACTATTACCGCACATAACTCGTTTGTAAGTGTATGAACGTCGTATTTTTGCTAGCAAAGCTGCCAACTGACAATTAGATTGGCCATAAACTTGGACTGAAATAACGTTAACGTAATAGGTAATAAAGACAAGATCTTCGGTGTGTTGTCTAAAACTAACCTAGGCGGTGTTTCATCGCTTAAAATTTGAAATATTTTTGAAAATAAAAGATTGAAATGAAATGAAATGAATGTATATTATGACTATGAATGTAATGAGAAATAATTAAAAAAGGACAGTGACCTTAGACTTAGCATTTAATTATCACATTGAAATCATTACCATTACATTTTTATTTATTTATTTACTAAGTAGTAGTTCATCGTTTTTAGTCGTGTATAATGCCAAAGGAATCACTTACATACTTTTAACACATAAGTATCCTAAAAACCAAGTCTTTTAACCAACTCGTTCTCAGTCTTAGATTATACCAGAAATCACTTGACTAATTGAAAACGTCGAAAGCAATGCGAAATTGTCCATAACGCCTTATGCATAGCAAGCGACGTTTACAAATCGGATCCTGCGCAGGGTCCCTACTCCGTAAGACAATGCCCGTATTTTCGAGTGTATGTAATGTATTCATCCACTTTACTTTTGCCCGTATGACAGTGATGCCGGTGACTATAAAAATTCAATCATCATCTTAGCATTATCCCGGTTGTGCACTCGTACGCGAGGACCCAGGGTCCGCTAACCATGATCCAGGATTTGGCAGATCAGGTAGTGGAGCGACTGCCATCTGACCTCCGTGACCCTGTTAAGGGGAACCTGACGAGTTTTGGATCATGGTTGGTGGATCAACGGCGGCATGTGGGATCGAACCGGTACCTCCCGCATGAGAGGCAACCCGCTAGTCACTGCGCCAACGACGCTTGACTGTAAAAATTCAATAAAAAAATTTAAAATAAAATCAGGTACGCATGTGACTTTATAGTGTACACAAGTGTATGCGCTATACACAGGTGCACTCTACGGTCTTTCACTTTCTTAATTCGGTGAGACGGTAATCCGACATGACCGGAGACAGAACATTGGTGGACCGTGTGTTAAAGCATGCGCATAGAGTAGGGCTCCTGCGCACGCGGCGATTATGATATATCCGCGACACGTTGCCTAACGACCACACGACGAAACTAATTAGCCAGGCCTTGCTTACGCAAAGCCACGCCTTCGATGCCATTCAAACTATATCATACGACAAGTGAATTGAAATTACTTTAGGGTTTAGGGTAAAGCTCGGGGTTCGACTCTGGAATGCTCACCCGTATTTTTGAATCACACCACCGACGGTTGAAAATAGTAACATAGTGGTTCGAAATTTAAAATGAGTTAATAACTCAAACCAGGCTTAGTAGCTAGGTTTACTAGTGTAAGTTAGCTTTGTTCTTTGTTAAAACTTAACATTAAAACAAGCGTAAATAAATAAATAAAGATTCGATTAGTTTCTTGTCGCTATCGCAAATAATAAGAATTAGAACTACCTTAAAACCACACACTTTTTTAATTTCTGTATCCTACAAAAAGATACAGAGGTCTGCCAAATCATATGACAAAAATCAAAACCTCTGCAGGTTTTGATTTTTGTCATATGATTTGGCAGACCTACTCAACACTTAAAATGGCATAATTCACATGGTCCGTAGTTTTGATTACCTAGGTATCTAAAAATCATTAGACTCTCTGTTTCATATACTGTTAGCAAAACGGTAGCATTGTGTGGATCGTAACGTAGTGGACATGTTACTAAACTGTGCTTAAATACTTTCGCATCACAATAAGGCAATTAGTGGCCCTCGGGGCAGAGTTCAGCCGCAAATAGCGAAGTAACAGAATAGTAAATGGAACTAATTAGTCTGGAGTGCGTAGACGGTCCAATTTGTTACCCGCGGCGTGACGTTGTTTTATTTTATTTTATTTATTTATTTATTTGGCTTTTCAACAATGAGTACACTATACAAACTAAAAAATATATATTACAAACTAAAAAAATACAGTAACTTGCAGTGTCTAAGTGCCCCATTACTTAAAGAAAAGTTGTGTAAACATTATGTACTTACTAATGGTAAAAAAAAGTTGTTTTTATGTATAAGCTTTTAAAATTGTACCTTGTACCATTATACCATCAACAATACCTCAACAACATTTGTAAATGACAGGACCATGAAATATTGCACTTATTCATAAAATCCAATTGAATCAAATCTAAATGAAAATAGGTTTACCAAAATCATAATTTCATATTTGGAAAATGGCAAAGCAACGAGGGTTATATTTAATAGTAGGGTATTTAGTGACGTCAACTTTGCAGATCTTCAACAAAGGAAGACGCTTAGCACAGACGTACCTGGTGGTCATCTGAGCTGATTTAGCCTGGTACCCACGTGGCACCTCCCTACAGGTAGGTGGGGGGAGGGGGGGAAAAGCCCATCTACCTTGCTGCACTCTCACGTCCATATCTCCAAAAGTTTAGCAAATAGGTCGTGTTTGGTATCATTTCCGTATAATTCAAGGACGAGGAATTCATTTCTTGAACAACATTTTCACTCGTTCATAGAAAAATAACGAGTATAGCGCGAAAATAAAAAAACTTGTAAATTTTTTTTTTATAAAATCGATTCTTACAATTAAACTAAGAGTTTATGTTTCATAACAAAAAATTGTTTGAATAGCCCTGTTTATCTAGAATATATAAACATAAACTTTATTAACAGTTTTGACTTATGAACGTGTCAAAAAAAATCATTTACGTCGCGCGGCGGAGCTGCGAGCGGCGGGAAAAGTTTGTAGTTTGGATAGGATTTGTCACATATTGTATAATAATTACACAAATTGATTAATAAAAGTGGTTATATACCTTTAGGTTAAGAGAAGGGCGGAAAGCAGAGAGGAATGGAAAAAACTCCACCGACAAGAGCCTAGCTCTTAAATTTGATGATGATATACCTTAAGGTGGTATTATTAAAGGAAGACCTAGTGAATATTTGTACATAATTTCACAGAATAATTAATAATAATATAATATTATTTATTAATAAATAACATTCGAACAAATGTTTTATTAATCACTGACAAGTACAACCATTATTCTATATTATTCTATTTTGATCATTTTATTTAGTACAAATTGGTATCTACTCGTAGTATTCGCATAATATAACTTCAAAAGATAGTAGGTAACAAAGTACCTACCCTACTAAAAATAATAAATTGTACTAACAAACACACCAATTTACCTACCCAATTTTTTTTACAAAACTTCTCCTATTATAACAGCATACTATATTATTATAACATAACATATTACAATATTATAACAAATACTGCAGTGTGAGCAGTGCAAAAGTGTTGTCGCCCGTACTGTGACTGCCCGTACAACAATCTCAAATTTGTTACAATATCGGATGATTTTTATCCGCTGCAACTACACAATTCGGTACACCTTAAAAAAAGTAATATTACACCTTACGAAAAATTACGACTACTTTATAAGGTCATTATTATTTGTCTAAACGCAGTCAACAGAACATGGCAGGATAGTAGACATTGGTTAAGTTGACCGCATATAATGCTCTCAATACAATCGCTTGCAAAGTATCTGCGGTTTCGCTTTACTGGAGACAATTAACATCTCTAGGACCGCCGACATCTCCATCAGTCGAGAAGCTTCAACAAGAGGAAATCGTCTCTACTCACCAGACACTATCGTTTTGCTGCCCGCACCTGGCCACCCCCGCAACTTTGATGGCTGAGCGATTCGTTTGGACTAGCACGAACAAAGATTGCCTCGTCTGCCAGCGCAGCAAGCTTCATAACGCTGCTCGGCAAGTTCTCCACTCTAACCAAGCGTTTCTGTCATACCCACATTACATAAACATCATCGGCCCACTTGCTCGCGAATGCGGGTGAAAAAATGCGCAAAGACATTTTTCAGAGTGAATCGCTATTTTTGGTGGTCCATCTCTCGTTACGAGAGTTACCGGGCGAGTTCATGGCTCCCTTCCATCTTTGCTACACAGCTGTGGAGACACATGACCTGATTAAGTCCAACGACCGCTACCTCACATCTACCACTGACCGACTTTCTTGTTCAAGAACTTCAATCAATCCTGCAAAAATAGACATGGAATCGAACTAGGCAAAAATATGCTTAGGCTGACTCGCTCTGATGCAGTCGCTAATAGCGATAAGAGACTCCTGCCTCCTAGCAGACCTAGAATCGATGGGCTGGGAATCTTAGCAGTGGGCGAAAGGGATGATGAATGAAGCATTCATTGGTTGCGAGGCATCCTCCCGAGTGCTGTGCCCGCATTATTAGGTGCGGTTAACCGCTGGGACGGCGAAGTGCATGCGAACAGCGATTTTTTGTCGTACAGCACCCTGATTTACAAACACTCGAAGAGTTTCCGTGTTGCTCCTTTCCGAACTCGAATTTCAAACCGTATCGGATACCACTGACAGCGTTTGTGAATAGGGTTTTTAAATCCGTTCAATAAGAAGGTTTTGAGATTCGAATACGGGAACAATCCGACACGGAAACTTTCTGAGTGTTTGTGAATAAGGGTGCTGATCTCCCTTCAGCAGCCTGAGTGAGAGAGTCTCCGCAGAGGTTTTAGTGGTACTTGGCCACTCGCCAAGATCCTACCTAAGTTCCCATTCATAGGGCCTATAAAAGGGCAACAAGTGTATTTCTTACTTTTCTTCGGCGGAAAATACTAGGTTCTCCAGCTGTCTGACATTTTCCGTATTCTAATAGTACTTGTTTAGACACCTATTCCCGTTTTTCAATCTACATATATGCTTAATCTGAAATATGTAACAAAATGTATCATGATATTATGCATTCCAATAGTTACTTCACTTTAAATCATAGCATCACAAAGCAATGTATTTTTAATAGGTATTTAGTTATAACTTGAATTGGTGATTTACTGGAGTTAAACTTTCATTAGTTAGATGTTTTAGTATTGTGTTTGAATATTGTGTACAAATTATTACTAGATATTCCTTTGATAATACTATCTTGAGGTATAAAAATCACTTTTATTAATTAATCAGTGTCATAATTAAATAGGTAATATGTGACAAAATCCTATCCAAACTACAATTTTTTCCCGCCGCGCGGCGTAAATGATTTTTTGACACGTTTATAAGTCAAAACTGTTAATAAAGTTTATGTTTATATATTCTAGATAAACAGGGCTATTCAAACGAATTTATGTTATGAAACATAAACTCTTAGTTTAATTGTAAGAATCGATTTTGTAGAAAACAATTTTACAAGTTTTTTTTTTTATTTTCGCGCTATACTCGTTATTTTTATATGAACGAGTGAAAATGTTGTTCAAGAAATGAATTCCTCGTCCTTGAATTATACGGAAATGATACCAAACACGACCTATTTGCTAAACTTTTGGAGATATGGACGTGAGAGTGCAGCAAGGTAGATAGGCTTTTCCCCCCCTCCCCCCACCTACCTGCAGGAAGGTGCCACGTGGGTACCGGGCTAAATCAGCTCAGATGACCACCAGGTACGTCTGTGCCAAGCGGCTTCCTTTGTTGAAGATCTGCAAGGTTCTCCATACAAACCATGTCACTAAATACTCTACTATTAACAAGGAATCAAGTTACTGAACTCGTGTTCTTAGAAATACAATTACCTCCATGGCATGAGGCGACCCATCAAAAGATTTAATCGCAATGCAAACCAATATTTCACAGGCCTTGTCGTATTAGAATTGTCATATAAGCATGTAGGTCCAATCAGATAAATCATAGCTTTCACTTTTATTTCAACAAACAAACAAACAAACCATAAATCATAAATCGAAAGCCATTAGATTCAGAGATGCCAGTTTAAAGATTGAACAGCGAGAGATACATAGTGCGCCGTAACTACTTTACGGAGAACATTTGACGCCTACGCGAGCCGCATCGGGATTGCACATAAATCAGTAATGCACACACGTTTTGTATCACCCCCACTACATAAACTAGCTACAGATAATCGTACATGTCGAGGTAAGTCAATATTTTGTGAAAATATCTAGATCTGCCGAATAAAATTCTGCAAGCTACACCTACTCGCAATAGTTAGCTTTTAAAAGTTATGGCTCCCGTAAGGCGTACATGTTATGAAATGCCGTATAAACATGCAGTTTTGATGTAAATTGTTTTTAATAAGTGCTCGTTCAAGCTCGTACAAGCGGCTGACGGCGAACTTATAAAATGACCAAGCTATAAATCAGGTATATATCGGTATTGATTGAGTGGGCCGGCGCCAAGCACACATCCGTTCCGTTCGTGAAAAACGCGCACGCAGCCGCTAACAAGCGCCGCGTGCGCAGACCTACGCCATTTTGAAATATGGCGCCTATACACCAATTTATCAAAATAATTTTCGCTCACGCCGTATGTTTACTTTAGCGTAGTTATTTCGTTTACAATCCAAACCTGTTGAATTTGCAAGACTCGTTCGATAAATATGTCACCAATAACTGAATTAACACTTTAGAGTGTGAATAAATGGTAATTTTGTAACGCCATTGACAGTAATTGCTTATAAGGCAGATTATGGTCAGCCTACGGTGAAATCGAAACGGTCGTCGACAACTTAATCTCACGTCGTATGGGAATTCTGAAAATGACCGCTCAATGGAGTTAAGAATAAAATAATATCCTGCTAAAAATGTTAAAATATGAAACAGGGTAATTACACCGTGACTCGTTTTGACAACTGCCATACTGGTAAAGGCTATACAAAGTGTTACAAAGGATTTTGTTACATTCCTTGATTCGCATGCCAAGGAAACATAAAATGTAGGGGAAAGGAAGTAATAAAACCGTTAATTTGCCTACACACCGGTAGAGAAATGTATCCTAAAAGCAATTAAGCAGCAGTTGACTGTGACCGCAAGAAGGTAGAAAGCGAAGGTTCCGTCAAAAGCAGAAATTGAAATAGAGCCCCTACCCAAGCCCTTACGTGACCCGAAAAGACGTAGTCCGGCTTTGGGACAAATTAATAAGGACGTTTTATGTTGTAATACTTATTGATATTTAACTATAAATGATAAATTCTTCTTATAGTAATATAACAGACATAATACAGTAGTTGTGTTATTTACTTCGCATGAAGTCTGTTATATGCTTACAGTATGATCCTTCTTTTGTTTTACATAATTAGTATATAGTTTTGAAATGGTCTTTTTACTGGCTTTCATTTGATACGCATTTTGCTATAGTAAGGAAAAAAACCATCCCCCCTCCCCGACACCTCATATTAATATGTCAAAAACTGTCCAGCCGTTTGGGCTGTAGGGCGTGCCAAACAATTATACATAACATAACCCTCCTTCCGCAGTCGGGTAAAAAATACCTAACAAGATCCCTTTTACAGCCTATCTATCTATTTAGGCTGGATTAGAGAGTGATAAGACGCTTGATATTCAGAGCAACGAGATTACGTGTAGCGAAGCGTAAAGCGATGATACAGTAATAAAATTGTAAGCATTTTTTCACACTATAAATAATATAATAACACCCTCTCAAATATACACGGTAGATACTCTTGCACTCTACAGTCTCATTTCTTTCCATTTATTAATTCCGGGGTACGAAATTCGATGCTCGTAAATATTAACACTTCGCAGTCGGACGGTCAAAGCGGCCCATTACAATCAAGCCGAGACCACCCATCGCAATAACGAATAACGTTACCGATACGATAATAACACGGTACTGTCATTACCGTATGTATCGAGAACTATACGACATACGTTATTGTTGTACGACTTCGCACAGTCGTGAACTGTGTACAAACGTATTCTTAAGTCAGCACAGTAAGGTCCATAATGAAATGCACCTGTGTTATTATCGTTTGAGACTGTACCGCAATAGCTTTTAGTGTCACATTTAATCCTACAAGGGTCAATAGCCATCGATTGCAATCTGTTCGTATAAGATAATTGACTATCTTAAATATCTGTAACAAGTTTAAGGAATGGGGAAAGAATATGAACTAATAATGCCTTAGAAGCTCCGTTTCAAAATTGCTTTAAACTAAGTAACTTTGAAAATATGGGGTTTGTGTAATATCAAATGTACAACTGAGTCAATTTTGTTGCTTAAAAGCAACTACTTTTTTCAACTTTTTTCAAACAACCTACGAGAAGAGGACAGTCTGGCTGATGAGAAAATATGTAAAGCACTTACACGAAGTTGGTTCGTATTCACAGAGCCCTGTAAATAGATTTTCATATGTACCTTGGAGCTGTTGAAGCATAACTTCATCTACGTTTTTACTTACTTCTTTGATGTGCATAAGTATAATTCCATACTCAATCGTTTTCAGATAATATCGCTTTTATTACCTACATTTCATTAAACCTTATCAGTCCGTGTCGAATCAAGAAAATGTTTACAATTTCCATCAGTTGTTTTGAGTTTCGCATATTTTGTATATGGTAAACATTTAAAATGAATTTTTAAAGCTTTATTAGTGTATAAACGTTAAAAAACTTGCAATATTTTATCAACCTATTGTAGGGTTTAAAATAAGTGGTTAAAACATAAATCACACACAAGTTAACAACCAACGGAGCAATAGATCGATGATTTATACCAGAATACATTCACATTATGCAACGTGCAAACAGGCTTATGCCTAAGCAGCAATTTAGTGCATCACCAATCACGATTATTTTGAGGACTTGACGAAAAGTATTTTAACATTTATATAACAAGTAGTATGGTTACTCTACTCTCTGGTAGCACAGTTCTATGAATGCTGTTTTCGCAATGCATTGCATCTGTTGCGACAACGCAGCGGTCGCGATTCAAACGATCCCGACGATGGCGGATAACCCGGCGGCTACCTAACAACCGTATTTCACAAATGTTTAGTTTGCTTTGTTAGTTAGTTTTAACTAGTAATGTTAATGATGTTACAAAAGAGACAAATGTGAAAAGACGAATACTTACCTACTATTAACTACTTCCATACAAATCCGACAATATATTATGTTATCTTTTCACGCATAAAATGTAGCCCTTGTTCATAAATTTTGATATAAAAAAACATCACGGGACCTTGAGTACTTCATATCTAGTACAAAAATGACATACCTCATGTAGACGACTTTTTAAAACAGACGTAAAAACGTAAATGGGGGTTTTTGAGTGAAAAAGATATTTTAATGTGGAAATTACCTATTCTTCCTCAATCAACCGCAGTCAAAAATATCAAATTTTGTATGATAATTAAGAGATAAAATTGATATTTTGTGACTGCGATTAAATATTTAATACTATTTTTGAGGAACATTCATAGGCATTACCCAAATCCTTTGAAAGATGATCGAATTACTATCTCATCTCATCTTATCGCCCATTAAATGATTTGTTCTCTCTTTGACACATGTTCGTTGAATCAAATCGCTTCAAAAAATTTGAAACAAGAAATACAAATGTGAACTATTACGAGCAAAACAATACCAACTTATTATTTATGATATGCCATAAGTGGAATAGTGGCTGTTTTAATGTAAGAACAAAGGTCAGGTCCGGTGATATTTAGATAACCTTTGGCCGGGATCGGGTGACATCTAACAGAGAAACGACCAAGGAAACCTATTTGTGCGTGAATAATATTCTGTGCAACTCGACATTTACCTTTGTACTTGAAAACGAAGTGGGTGGGTACGCTAACAAAAGCTATATTTTACTTTAAAGGCTGTTTTTCTTTGCGTGTCAAACATTGTGAATAATCTTTTTATGAATTTTAAAATGAATACTGGTGACAAAAACTATTTACAAATAGCTCTAAAAGCTGCATATATTAAACGATAAACTACCATATTAGGATGTAATTTGTGTCTATTTTTTTTAAATAATAATTTGGGTAAAAAGGAATGTCAAGATTGTTTACCATGTTGGACAAGCAATGAAAAACGGACTTTATTTACCCATTTGTGAAAGTTATATTATGATTTTAAGCGCCCCTAGTTTCTTGTCGACCAGCTTTTGACTTTTGTTTGCTTTCACAACTTACAAAATCAAAATTGTAATCGGATAATTTAAATATTATACAATATATTATTTAATGCTTGCCTGAGATGAGAAGACACAACGCAGTGTAACGTCGGTATATTTCTGTAATAGATTTTGTTAGTTGTACCTACCTAAGTAGGTCAGATTTATCTAATGTGATATTTTACAACGATTTACTCAACTTATCTTTTCTTTATTATTATAAATAGTCTACAGCAGGTATCAACCTACCTTAGTTTCGGTCTTTAGTTGTAAATCAAAATGGCCGCCACGCGGTAGTCCCATTTGATTGATGGCACACACGATCCATCTGCCAGCCAATTGTATATCGGAACTTATTTTTCGGCTGACTTTGCAATTGACCCTTGGACTTAACCAATCACATATATGGTTTTGATTTGACAAAGTGTCCGCTGTTACTTTAACTGACAGAACGAACTCTAAGCCCGGAGTTCACCAACACATGTAATTTTCTTAATCAGCTGGTTTAGAATTATTTAACTTTTTTTGTATGGGAATTCCGTCAAATTGACTGTCAATCGACGTTTACTGACTGTTTAAGGATTGATCCTGATATCAGAAATCCTCGATTGCAACATAAAAATGTAAAACCGCCTGTTTTTAAATAAAGATATATATTTGTATTGTGTATTGATGAACTCGAGTCTAAGCTTGGAGTTCGCCAGCACATGTTTAATTTTTAATCAGCCGGTTTAGCATTATTCGACATATTTTATTGGGGAAGTCTGTCAAATGAACCGTTAATCAAGGTTTACCGGCTGTTTAAACATTTGTGAACTCGGGTCCTTCTCGTAGATTGGATTGCATTTTGTGTCTTTGTATCATATTTAGGGAATCCTCTTCTTCTTAAGGTGCCATCTTCTGTCGAAGTTCGGCGACCATAATAGCAACTTGCACCCTTGATACCGCCGCTCTAAACAATGATCGGGTACTCCTTCCAAACCATTGGCGTAGGATCTTCAGCCAGAATACCTTCCTACGTCCGACACTACTCTTGCCTTGAATCTTTCCCTGTATGATTAATTGCAGAAATTCATATTACGGGTTGCGTATAATGTGTCCAAGATATTCCAGCTTTCTCTTCTTGACGTTGTATAAAACCTCTGTGTCCTTTTTTATGCGGTTAAAAATTTAGGGAATGAAGGAATGGTATTGTCACTGTAACATCTTCGGTGAACCTCACTACCTTACATAAAAATTTAGTTAGGTACTGCTGAAAAATCTGCTTTAACCGTATTACCGGTTACCGGTATGTTTGAATACTGTTGTCAATTATGGAATTCATTTTTAAGATCAATAATGATTTTTATAATTAAGCAATTTCGTTACAATTTTTTCCTAAAGAAAATTTTTGTGTGCAAAAATACAGATCAGTACTAATAAAATATAGATGCTGTGAACGTTTGCATTGAAGGGTGTTTTTGTATTATTTCGAGGTTCATGTGATATAAAACATATGATCGTTTATTGTTATTTAGGACTTTCCATTGTCTCACATAAATTACAAAATACTTTCACACGTGGCATCGTGTTCGCGATACTTATCGAATTTAATTTTATAAGCCATATAAAATATCCAATGGCCATATTTTAAGTTAATGCGAAGGGAATAAAGAGATCGGACTTAAAGCTGGTTCAATATTGGCACATACTCGATAAAGACGTTAATAAAGTAAAAAATATGTGTTTAATGTAAAAGACCACACAGCCTGTATAGGAAGATCAGATTACCAAATGTAAGGGTCAATTCACACTGAACAAACTACACCACATTTTTGAAATATTTATGCGAAATAATCAGCAATAGAGCATTAACTTTCAAGTCAATCACAACTCCTCTATCACGTACTACGTATCTAATTAAAATGTGACTTCAAACCTACGTCTCGCTCTTGGAATCATGATACACAATGGAAATGAAAGAAAAAACTGAAATGTCATTCTCTAAAAATATTTTTAAAAATATAAGTGCTCAATGTAAACGGCTCTTAACATTGTTTTTACGTATCCCACATACGATAAAAATGAGAGTCAACTAATAAATTACGGTTTTAATATCGACACCGACATCATATATTTTTCAGTGACTTTACGGCTTTTACAGCGCTATTGATTTGTGATACGATATCAATTGAATGGTTTTGTTAATATTGATTGATGAAAGTCATACCTACAGAGTTGCAATAACATATCTCAATCCTGAAACGTAAAAACGGTTACTATCAGGCAACTGAAAAGAACTTACTCGTACCTACATATCTAGCTATAATAAATTACATAATGGAATTAATTTCTTACGTTTACGCGAATTGTTGAACTCATTAAAACACAATTTTACGGATTTATTTACATTTTATTTTAAACCTGTGACCTTAGTTAGTCTCCCTGTGACCACGATCGCTGTAAAGTGTTCGAAACGTCAGGTTTAAAATAAAATGTAAATAAATCGCGAAGTAATCCGTAAAATTGTGTTTTAATGATAATGGAATTAAATCATTGTAATTACTTATCCAATTTGAAATGTTTACTGGCTGTAAATATGTAGGTAAATGGCTATTAGTAAAACATTAACCATTGACTACTATTTTGATAACTAATCACTTTAATCATTTACCGATTGTGTAAGATTAATAATTGATCTTCAAAATAGAAGGGGCATTGCGTTTAATTATACGTGTAGTAGCCAGTTGTTAACCTGAGTTTTGATTACTAGCTAAACGGTGTTTTTGCTAGTGACCTAATGAACCGAAAAATATTGGGACTTACCGATTTAAACATTATTTTATATTTATAATTGAAAAACCCTCATATTACCTATTTATTTACAAATATGGTACTTAAATTTTTAAACGTGAATGCTAAAAAATCGACTTGTATTTGAAAAACAAAAAAAAAAGTAAAATAATAATGTGACTGTACTAAGTTCTGTCTATGAAAACCAATTGAGAACATACTCTTTTAATACTAAGATCCTACAATGGCTAGATTTGACTATGGACTTTAATTTTTTGGCGCAAAATAACCCCTATTACAACTCCATAAGTGTTTACCTTGACGTGTTGCCTGCCACACTTTCGGTTTCAGCTGGTTCACTATAATGAAACCGAAACTTTTAGAAACTTTTTTTTTCTTTTATTATTAGGCAGACATTTGACCGCAATCTAACCTGATGATAAGCGCGATACAGCCGAGGAAAGATCATGTCTTACCCGTCATCAATTCACTCTTTTCATTGAAGTATCCAGATTTTTAGGGAACATTTCAGCAACGAATTGCAATCTCTGAAACTGAATCCATATAAGTAGGTATCCCATCACTATTAATAATAATGTCCTCCTAGCCGAATTTCGACTACGGCGGCCTATCTCAACAGAGATTAGCCAACTGCACGGGACATATTATAGTGCACAAGTGTGTGCGCAATACACAGGTGCACTCTCTGTTTCTTCACTCTCATAATTCGGTGAGACGGCAGTCCGACATGACCGTAGAGAGATCAGGCGCAGGACCAACGGCTTAACGTGCTTTCCGAGGCACGGGGGTGTTGACACCACCAACTTCCTGACTCCGGAGCTGTGTCTGAGTAATTTCAAGACAGAAAAACCCAAACACTCTTGTCCCGACCCGGGATTCGAACCCGGGACCTCTTGGATAGTACCCATCGTGCTGACCACTAGACCAACGAGGCAGTCCCATCACTATTAAACAGTATTTTTCATCTCACCTGTTCGGAAAGTTAAACTTTCATGTGTAGATAGTCGGGTGGGAAATAGCTTTTCCCTCCTACTCCCTACTTTTATACTCCTACTATTAAATAAAAGGCCACTATCGAGAGTATCGATAGTTATTGCAATAGTCAAAGCTGTATCAGCTATGGATAGTGATTTTAATATTGAACTTTGACACCATCAATAGTATCGATAGTATCGATAGTCTATCAATACTATCATTACTATCGGTAGACTATCGATAATCTATCGATACTATTGCTTTTGACTCAACTATCGATAGTCTATCGATACTATCGATATTGTATTGATACTATTGCTTTTGCCTAGACTATCGATATTACTGCTTTTGCCTCAACTATCGATAGTCTATCGATACTATCGGTCCTATTGCGTTTGCCTCAACTATCGATAGTCGATTGATACTTTATCGATACTATCGATATTTTATCGATACTTTTGCTTTTGCCTCAACTATCGATAGTCTATCCACACTATCGATATTTTATCGATACTATTGCTTTTGCCTTAACTATCGATAGTCTATCGATATTATCGATATTTTATCGATACTATTGCTTTTGCATCAACTATTAATAGTCTATCGATATTCTATCATACTTTCCTCACAGTCGAAATGAAAAATAGTATGTTAACCTCGGGTGAAAGCACCTATTCCACTCTCGAGCTATTGGCGCTCTCACTTCGTTCGAGCGCCAGAAACTTCTCGAGTGGAATAGTCACTTTCGTCCCTTGTATAACAATCCACTATTACAGCTTATAAGAGGCTATTAACATTTTATCAGACTATCAGCAGGTCAGAGGCTATCTGGACAAGTAAACAGGTTATTTTGTAAACAGATGAAATCACCGTTGTAAGTGAGCCCGGAATTATCTTAAGAATTGATTTCAAGATACTCGATTACAAATCTTGATACTTAGTTTAGGCTATCTGACAGATAAGTAAACATCGCTGTACTTAGCTGTCTCAATAAACACCATACAGTTGATTTAAGAAGCTCTTCCTTTTTTGGGTTCGGTTGAAAGGAGGTTGTTTTAACAATTTATAGAAAAAATATACATACAAACATTCGAGGCTTGATACAATGCTTAGATAAATAAATACATTTTTTGCGATAATTTAATTAGAAAATATTCCGTAGATAAGTATAATAACATTATGTTGTACAACAACATGTATACAATATTATTTACCTTATTACATATTACCTTTTGATAGATATACACATCAAAAGAAGTTTGTGATCACTAGAAAAAGCTTTGATTAGATTTATTTTTATATGGTAAAACAATTGAGTTGATTTTTTATTATTATTTTTATTCTATATTTTTATTGAATAATATAAAAAGCAGAAAAAAATAGACTAAAGTCTGCCGTGACAAAATATTTATTTATTTATTTAAACTTAATTGCACCAAAAAAGAAAGTACAATTAGCGGACTTAAGGCATTCTCTACCAGCCAACCGCGTGGGAATATAATCAGTGGTGGGACATTCAGTATTGATACACTTTTAAGGAAAAAATCACAAAATACTGTAAAAATAAACGTACATACAAGATACATACATACAAATATACTCATATTACGTTATTTTAAGTGCACCGTTTTTTTACGTGTGTATATCTAATTATTTACTATTGTAGATACTCCTGAATGCGGTAAATAGACTTCAATTTATAGGCCCCGACAAGTCGACTGTATCTCTGAATAAGTTTGCGGCAATTCGGCTTGATTTATCATCCCTGCCTCATTATAAGGTGGAAATTATGTTCCATTCAGGCTGCGTATTTGTCAGAATTAGTTTCTGCTCTAGATACAAATTACGACTGTCGCGTTTGCTATTACCGCTATTTATATTTTATCTGTATCTATCTCTTATAGCTCATTCAAAGAGAGCATACTGCTGGGTATGGATGTAGATATCGACCGTCTTGGTGTAGTGGTTCGCGTCCCGGACTTCTAAACCAGGCGGTTGTGGATTCGAATCCCGCAAGGGGCAAATGTTTGTGTGATGAGCACGAGCATTTGTACCTGAGTCATGTATGTTTATAAATGTATGTAAGTATGTCTATCCGTTATCCTAGTCATCACAGCACAAGCTCACGCTTAGTTTGGGGCTAGATAATTGTTGTAGAAAACTTTATTTAGATTGCAATTAATATTTCCTTTGTAAGTAATTGGCTGCTTGACACCACCATCGTTGACGTGCTTTTTATGAACTGTCAAAACGCTATTCTTCCAAATGTTAAAATAAATGTTTTTATTATTATTATATATTTTGTATGAGATTAGTAAACTATGACGTCATATTTGTCTATACTCAACTAACATAATTTTTATCGAGTTTAGCTTAAGTTTAAATCAAATATTGCAGATAGTAAAAAAGTATTAATGAAAGTGTGTTTAAAATATGCTGTTATTTTCAAGAAATAGGGTTTCGGAATTATTTGTGGATAATGTCAGTCTAGTAGGTACCCAATTAATGAAAAGGTCAAGAAAATGTAATACAGAAAAATGAAAATGTAATTCTTCTCGGGATACAAATAAGATTAAATGAACATACGATGTTCTCTAGGTAATGAAATTGCCAAATGTTCAAGATATTTTTGATTAACTTGTTCATTCGCGATATAAATAAATTACTAACACTGCTATTACACCTATATTTACTTTCGAGTCCTGATTCAATTCTGCCGTGGACAAATTGCCACGTTTATTCTACTTTCGCTGTATTTTGATTCTTAAATAACGTCCCTACTTCCTCTATCTTACAAATCATTCTGTACGAGAGAGAAGGGACTACTTATTTGAATATAGAATGCAGCAAAATCGGTAACTTGTGTCGCTTAGAAAACCGTTCTGCTCCAAATAGAATTTATGTTCCCATCAGCTGCTCGGCATAACTACTGGCTATAAATAGATAAAATAAACACGATAGCATCTGTGCTTACAAAATTGCTTGTAAAACATTTTCGAAAGCGAAAATTACTAAAATATGGTGTCATCATCATCATATCAGCCTGTTGCAGTCCACTGCTGGACATAGGCCTCTCCAAGACGGCGCCAACTTTCACGGTCCTCCGCTTCTCGCATCCAGCCATCACCAAAATATGGTGTATATTATAGTAATTTTCGATTTCGAAAATGTTTCGAAAATTAGAATTCCTAAAAGATACACCTCAAACAGTTTGCAAATAATAAAACCATTACAAATATCACCGAATAATTAGAGCACCTAATTTAAAAATAAACTTCGCAGAAAAAAGAAACCATTAGTTTTATTCTCGTGCAAGGCATTGACATTGATGAATACGAAGCCCCGAGGGCATAGACACGCGCTTTCTCCGATGTTTGGCGCCAAAATTCCTAACCTATGAGTAAATTGACGTGTCTCCACTTACATACATCAAGTAGGTAGCTGGCAACTTTTACTGTTAACTCTTGATCAATATTGGTCGATGAATTAAAAATTAAATAATCAAAGGACTTGTCCACTTTTTGTATGGAGACTGGTTTTTTATTCTAAGATATCACCAACCACTAATAAACCTATATTTATCTTTAAGCTACATAAATATGAAACACGTAACCATAGAAATCAGAATTTTAAACGCCTCCATTTTTGAGAAAAAATATGTTTTGTAACAGGCATCATCCATTGATCACTTACTTGTATTTCGTGGCTGTATAGCTATGTACCATTGCCTTTCCACTGGTGGATAAATACTACAAGGTACTACCACAGATTATATAATAGGTACTACTGTCAATGGAATTTCAATTTTGCTGTCAATTTTTTTTAATGCATTAATTGATATAGGCGAAGGTGCGGTTTCTGTACAGACAAAGAGAAAAATTAATTTATTTTTTTCTCTAAATCGAAGGCCTTAAAAAATATATTAATTATGCAGAAAGGCTAGTTTTTGTGAACTCTTTAATATGATATTTAGTTTATTCTGGTTAGAAATATTGACGAATAAAAATCCATTAATGGACAAGTCCTTTGTCGACGCGAGTTCGAAGCGACGTATTGATTGAATCAAAAGTCGACTTATGGCAACACCAAGAAAGAATAGGCTGTTGTAAGATGTCTAGGTTTAACCTGTAGTGGCAAAACGCAAAGCCCGGGTCCCAAATCCTAAAAAAAAAATTATAGACGTATCCACGCTAGAAGTCGGTCGTAAAACTGATTTAAAAACTCTATTTTTTTTAAATCTACTGATTAAATAAATCCCAAACTACGGATTAATAACGTTATTAACGTTAAACCACATTATTTTATTAATGAGGTAACTGGTTCCGCATGCTCTCAATGGTTGTATGGCGCCAACGTTTTGCATAAATTCCCGCGTCGCAAAATGGCATCAGAAATCGCAAGCTCTTCATACTCTAAATCAATTTGTATCCTGCCAACAATATTCGAAGCAAATAACAAATTACTTGAGCATTCGACAACTCGCTACCAGCGCGTCAATGTTGTTAATCTCTGCACAATAAGCACAGGTTCCACTTGTCCAATAATTTCACTAAGGCCCATCGAACACGTAGAGTCGACCATTACGATTTAATAAGGCTTGACCCACTGTCGAGTCACGAGAATTACGTCAAAGCGTATGCGCTTTTGTGGCCTTGCTGTTTATGTTAACACGTTTCATTTGTTCAACAGCTATGTTGAGCTTTATTAATCGTTTTTTCGATTTGATTTTAGAACTTTATGTTTAGAACATCGAATGGCCCTGTGATTTAACCTGAGTCATGTGCTACAAAATCCCTACTTACTTGTTTTAAGATGACAGTATTGTTTAAAAGTTGACTTTAAAAAGCTACCAAAGGGAATACTATTAAATAATAGGTGGTAGTCTTTAAATGTTGGTTTTAATTTTTTTTTTTTTGGTGTGTCGTTTATAATTTTTAGTGAACATTTACCTCATTAAATTCATCCAATAAAATTATCGAGTTTGTAATAACTTTGAACAGATATATGGCACGTGTCACGTATCGTATATTAAAATGTTAATTTACATAGACAGACGGCAAATAAATAAACGGTGACATGAACGGCGTGATTCTGAATATATTAAAACCACTTTTGGCGTTCTGTCTACAAGCGCTTTAACTGGTAGTAAGAAGTTTAATGGTAGTGTGTTGCTGCCCTTAATTTTTTTTAAATTTTTTTAAATTATCAATACTTACGCACCTTCTCAATCAAACTGACCTCTTCTATACACATCGGTCGATTAAAAATTGTGTCTGATTTCAATTTTTCTTTACTTTCAGGTAAGTAATCTACGAGTAAAATGGCTTCTTAAGATGCCCTATTTGCAGTTATCAATTCCAAATCAAGGTAAAGTAAGACACATTCTGTCTATATCAGGCTGTACGCCATTAACTTCCAATATTTACTATTCATAAACTCTATTTCCACTCAAATCCTATGGCTTGTCTACGACTATTTATGGCTGTCAATAAATGAATTGCATACAAGTTGTGAAATACTAATAACCATTAAAAGATCTACTGGTTCTGTTTCCCTATTAACTTAAATTGAATCTGGGATTCAAGGAACTACTACGTGTCTACCATCTAATCATAAGCGTATTAAGGTTTATAGACTCTAAAAACCATAAATTAAACATTAATTTAAACTATTGCGAATACTTGTTAGAGAAATCATATCTTCTTATCTATAGCAAATTGTCGTCGTATTAAAATCGCGTAAAAAGTTGGTAATTGCCTGTTTAATGGAAAATTAATCGTAGTTAGTTTTGTTCAGGAGTGCTAAAATTTTTAAGGGTTCTATTTAGTTTTTGACCGTTCATATTTACAAAAAAGGTTTTCTACATCTCAACTCTTAAAAAAATTAAGCAATAAGTATGTATTTATTGCCTACAAGTAGGTAGATATTTTTACACAGAACAGAAAAAACGAGTAGAAATAGCATCCTCGTCTGGTTTTTTCGGTTCTATGTATTTTACCACTTTCTACTCCAATACTACTTCCTAGTGTAAAGAGCAATTTAAAGTCTGACAAACAATATTCATTGCCTATTTCGAAGAAAATAAATTCACCCTTGATTATTAATGAAAATTATAAAACGTAATTAAAATTGCCGCGAGCGGGGCTCTCATTAAACGGTCAGTAATTAGCCATTTTGTTAATGGGCTGATTCATTAATTTGTCGGTGGGCGAGTAAGCGGCAAACAAAATGGACCCGTGTTTTCACCTAGTACCACACCTGGAGGTAATTAGTACTGTACTTAATTATTAAGTTATGAATAAAGTAAAAGTCAGCTATTAAATAAAAAATAAAGTGACTTTTACAGATTAAATAAATGTTTAGATGAAATCAGAACAACATCAACTGTAGCTTAAAATCAGGTCCTAAATAAATACTTACAATACAAACATTTTCTTACAATCATTAACTGGATGTTTTCGTGTTATGTAAACAAACGAATACAAAATAAACAGGTTCAGCGAACTAGAAAAACACTATCTCTCTGTTAAATATTTTCACAACTCTACCTATCCCTAAAGCCTATGAAAACTTTTATTCGTCCGCATACATGTCCACAGAGGTATTTCACTGAAAACCCAGTAAAAAAATAACAAAGCAAAAAATATAAAATCTTGCCAAGTGCGTGTCGGGCCTCACCCAAATGTAGGGTTCCGCAGCGCATCTCATGACTCATCCTACGTATATTCAAAATTTAGCTGGAGAAGGAAAGGTAATAGCTGCTTAGAAAACCAACTGCAACAACAAATTTAATTTTAGCTACCCGTAAAATTAAATTTGTTGTTGCAGTTGGTTTTCTAAGCAGCTATTACCTTTCCTTCTCCAGCTAAATTTTAAATTTTGGACCACAGTTATAAAGGCTTTAAAAGTTAATGACTTTAAAACCAGGATAGTTTTACTTTTAAATTCTTTATGTAATGTTCTACTGCCATGTATAATATATACCCAAAAGTAGCCGTTTGTCTAGTAGGAGAGTACAACTTATTTGTAACAAAATTTCGCACTTTAAAGCTCTGCTTGTATATTTCGCAAACGGATTTCTCAGTCGAGAACTCGTCTTAATTAACTTTAAAAAAAAATGTTACCCCCACTCTACATACTATGGGTTATATCCGAAAAAAAAAGGATTTAATTCCTTAGTTTTCTCGGCGTGATTGATATACATACATATTTATGAGTCATTACATCTTTCTAGTTCTAAGAGTAAGTATCTGCGCTAGGTCACGTACAGACAGACATGTAGAAACTATAAAGATTCTTTGACTACGGAACCCTAAAAAGGATTCCGGTAAATAACTCAACTCGCTCCGTCCAAATCCTCGCCCCAATTATGCGTGAGGATTGTCAAAGCTGAAAACAAAAACATGGCCGCCCTTAGACTGAATTTTAACGCGGGAAAACTCCCATTTTTCCCCTCCATACTCCCCGGAGGCTCTGTAAACAAAACCGTAACTTTCCGATAATGTTGTTTTGTTATTCGGAGCAGTACAAACTGTTTATAACGTAATTTTAGACTCGAGTGTGCAATAGCGCTCTCGGGAACCTACACTTCTGTATCGCGAAACTTTGATGACCTCTTTACATAACAATGTCAGGGAAACAAAATGACGGCAATTACGTTATTGTTAACTGTACAGCCGTATTTGCATGTAATTCTGACAAAACGATGCGCTTAAAGCCACTTAATTTTAGGTAGTTAGGTATTCCCACCGTATGTTGAAATACTGTCTGAATTCAATTCAATTTGGAAGCTATTCAGGTGGATTTGTGCAACGCACCACAAATCAAGAATCATCGCTAATTGCAGTTGATGCACAGTTTTGGGTCGCATAAGTTAGGAGGGCGAACACAAAAAACGCATTTTAGTAGTAGGTGCGACCGTACGACAGCACATTGAGGTAAACACTGTGGTATCTTATGCATGTATGTAATAAGAGCGGTTTGCAATAAAAATGTGTAGTGTGACGTGCAGACCACTTTACATATTTATAGTAAATCACTTAATTCCGAAGAAACTTATCGAGTAAACTCAACCGAAGAAAGCGCATAAAAGACTATTTTTGGATCGAGACATCACAATGCGTTGTAAATATTTTTATGAATGCTTTCACAATAGCATAGAGGCCGAGATAATAAAATGAATGGAAAATACAGATCTTGTATTTAAGTTTACAGCCGCGTTAAGATTGTAACTGTTGGACGCCTACCGTGGATTGACGATCCCGAAATTTAATACCATTCTCTCCTTTTGTTTCTTCGAAGCAATTAGAGGTGGAACAAGGGGCTTCTAGTGTTTGAGAAATGACAATAGTGACGATCGATTCAATTAAAGACATTGTGAGACATTCAAAGATGATTGTACGTCTTCTTATCGATATTACCCCTATGTAGATAGTTCCACTGCTTTTACTACCTATTGTACTGTAAGTACCTAAGTACTAGGTCTAATCACCTTAGCAGTTTAATTTTTTTTAACACTCACAGTGTTTTTTTCTTTTTTATATAAGTTTAAATAAGAAACCAAAATTCGCAAACGGATTTGCACCCTCGTCCTTTGGTTAACCGGCCGGCTTAGCAGTTTAGTTTTAAAATGATAAAAGCAGTTTGTTATAAATCATCGCCATGACAAATAAATGTAATTTTAATAAAATTCAAACTGAGATTTTGTACAACCTGCAATAGTTACATCTACCTTATTACACCTTTAAATACCTGCTTAGTGTTTTCAATAATGTAATTTATTTATCGTTACCAAACTATCGACTCAGGGGCTACACTAATTAAAGATGAACGGAGGGCTTCCATTCTCATTTCTCCGAAAAATCTCCTTATAGAACCCAACAACTTGTTACTATTTACACTATGCTGATATTGCATTTTCCATCCTACGCGGTGGAAATAAAGTTTCTATAGATTCACAGCTCAGTTGCTAATTGAGTGCTTTTGAATACAACGATAGGCATTTCTATAAATTCTTATGAAACAATTATACGACCAATCAAATTTACTTATTATTACTTAGTAAGAAGTTACTAAAGCTCAGTGTTCTGTATAGGTAATTATCGTATTATTTTTCTCTTGAAAATTAAACTTAATTTAGTTTGGAATAAAGAAATAATTTGATAAGTATCAAACTAAATATCAAAACTGATTATAGGGACCCATAAGTATGTAGACGTACAAGACAACATCACAACACTAAGTTCTCTTTCATTACATGAACCTAAGTAAAGTTTGTGATATCAAATCAATAATATAACTAAAGTTTAATCGCTCTTGTCAACGGCGAAGACAAGTATTATTCACATTTTTACCAAACAATATTCCTACTCCTATATATACTATAAAGCTATAGCTACAATAGATTTTTGATTACAAACCCGTCTCTACGTGTCCAACTTGAAATTGCCTAGCAAATTATGCCAAGAATGATCACTGTCCCTTGCTAACGCGAGTTCCGCTTATCAGCCGCTTGACAGACAAGCCGCAGCCTTATCTGACGACTCGCCGTTGGACAAGCCCCGGCCGAGCGTGTCACCTAATGTGAAACCTCGAAGGAATTTATTTAGTCTAAAATTATTATGGTATGAACATGACAGGGTGAAAGTCGTTTAAACTATAAAAGTACGGTTTATTTATAGGGTATTTAATACAATAAGGTATTCTGAGCTTATACTGAAATTTCGGAAAGAGTGCTTTAAATTCTGTAAGTTTTATATGCCAGTTTGATGTTAGCCGACCAGTAAAGGCGTTTATAATTAAGACACAAAAGTTTCAATAATGTTAGTTTACGCAGTAGTAAATATAAGAATTTAGAATATTCCGCCTCGGAGACTTTAGATCAAAAATTTTAAGGAAAAAAAAGTCATGCATACTTTTTTATTCAGCCAGCACTCAATACAATTATTGGTCGGTCAGTTTTGAAAAGGTTTTTTTTTCTTTCCTTTTCGGCATGCGAAGCGTAGGTAGCCATGATGTCAAATTATTTTTTGAAAATGAAAAGTTTTGTTAAAGTTCCTGAAATCATGCAATTATTTTTGCTATTAAACGTTTACTAACTTAAGCATATTGAAGAACTATAATCTGAAGTGTACCAAACCTGAGCAACCAAAGCAGGGAAAGTGGATATTGTCCAGCCGGACGCGCGTCGCTATTTCACTTCCGCCACTCTTGCGCATTCCCACGGCTATCGCCCGTCAGATCTAGACTGAGCATTGGAGAAATTACATTCAGCTTATTCCTAATTGAAACTTGTCTATAGGATGCACGCAGGGGATTCAGACGGATCCAAGGTAATTTATTTCGTATGTAACTGGTCCCGTAGCCAAGTGGCAATTTATTCTCAAGCGAAGTTCGTTAACGCCATTTGGCTACGAGCCCTGTACTACGTACTACAGTCAAAGTGGAATTGCCTTCATATGGAACGCGTCTGACTATTTTCCATTCTTTCATACATTTGTACGTAAGATTAAAGCAATGTGCATTATCTTTACACCCGAATTAGATACATTTTTATAAAAAGCACGTTATCTGGAACTGGGAATCAAATCTCACACCCTTTTATTCGATCTTGAATTGGTTATTCGCTTCAGTACACCTACGCTAGTGCACGACCTATGTAAACAAGTGAAAGTGTATTAAAATTTTTGTAGCACCTATGTGAATAACGGTTAATTAAAACATTAATATAAACGTGAAATTATATTGTTGTGGCCATAAAATTAGCATAATTAAATAAGTAGGTTACCCGGTGCATACCCGTAATCACGATTTAATTACTCTAATTTTAAGCTGCTCCCTAAAGTTTAGTTTGAAAATTACCATAAAAATTATATTCAAAGTAGAAGATTGCTATATCAAAATACAATGTAGGTCAAGGTAAGTACCTACACGATTGTACTTTATTTACCTAATACACTATTTGACTCCGATTTACAATAATTAACTGAAAGCTCTACTAATTTTCAGCAGCTAAAGGCAACCTTCATTGTACTAGTTCCAAACAATACCAACAGATGGCGCTACCGCCTCATCACGAATGTGACCTCGTATTTCGCCCGCAATCAGAACGACGCCGTGGCTCAGTGGCTTCAGGCTCAGACTTTCGACGATGATATTCGACGATCGCGACTTCAAATCCTTCCCCGTCATTACGGCGACGACTACGTTCTGTGAGTCGGCGCCTCGCAAGGTGGGGCAGATCGATGGGTGGAGCAACAAGCTGATAAAGTCCGCTATGTGACGTTGGCTTCTGTTGAAACCCGTACACTTTTATTTTGAAACGATTATTTTATTGCACGTTTTATAAAGCTTTTACTACTTACCTACACTAGCTGTACGCATTCGTTGCACTGTTGTGGGATTGTATTTGTATTAAAATCATTTTTGGTTAAAAATATATTTTGGACTTTGAGGGGTTAATAATGTATACTTTACATATTACAATATTTTGCAACAGAAATTTAAAATTTTCTTCTTCAAAATATTTTGGTAGAGAATTATTTAGTCACATTTAGGCTAATTTATTAATACTGTAATAAATAATATGTATTAAATATTTAAGTATTTACTTCATGGTCCATGGTTTAAAACCCTTTTAACTTTATATCTAAGATAACGGATCAAACATAATTTCCGGTAATCTAATATGCATGGGAATTATTATTCGGAACTTAATTCGATATCACAATTCACATCCTCTTCAATTCAATACCTATTTGTGGCTATGTCAGTCAAGTAGACACGCCTTCTTGTGTTATTTAAAACAAATCGAGTTGATTCCCCTGTTGTTTCGTATTACGTATAGTTAGTTATTTTTCACTGATTTGATCACAGAACAGAAAATGACCTTACTTAAGTATATATATGCCTTAAGGTTACACATAATTCCTAATAGAAAAACACACCATGATTAGGTAATAAACTGTATGACGCTTCAATACATACTTAGGTACCTAAATAAGAAGCACGAAAAATATACAAAAATAATTAAATATCTCTTCATATTTAGAAGAAAGATCTCAGAAAATCAGTTTCCTTTATTTCCATATTTTTAAATTATTTTATTAATTAATTTTAAACATTGTTTGTTTCGTTCAAGAAATACATTAGTTTGAACGGAGTGAAGTAACACAGTCGTTACTCGGGCATGTTGTCTTCTTGGATAGCCGCATACCGTTCCTGTGTTTATTACGGAGCGTTGCACAAGCGAAACTAATTGTAACATTTAAGCCATTAGCGCGGCCCCAACGGTTCGGCTAATTGTTACTCCTAATGAGCGATAATAGTGCCCTTTGTTTTCCTTTTCACTCTCCTCACCTAGCCTCGCCTGTGTGGTCACTTAAAAAAAAACTTTTTTTAACCTGTTCAAATAGAACAGCATTCGATTTTCATTTAGAATTTTAAAAATATATTTGACCTTGAAGGAAAATACCTACTTAACATCACATCATTATCTACATAATATAAATCAGACGTTCAGCAGAAATTATTATTACAGCACTAGGCATAAAATGTTAGTTATAGTAAAGTAGTGTAACTCTCGCTTTAATTATTTATAATTATTAGAAATGCAACACAACGTAATTCAAATCGATAAATAACAAATAAATCACTTTTTACGTATTGTATCTTCAAAAACTAGCAACTAAAAACAAGTAAAAGTATCAAAATAAAAGTCATAGACAAAGTACAAAGATTTATAAAAAAGGATTTAATAAGTATCTATCGCCAACAATAATAATAAAAAATAAGCGAAGCATCAATTTATTAACTGCTACAATTTACACCACAGACTTTTTTTCCACAATAATTACATGTATTTTGCCGATATTGAACATTTCAATATAACATGGCCAGTTAAATAATTAATACCAGTTTATAATAAAATTAGTATGCGTCCTAGATCCTCTGACACCATGGAACAAATTCACTTACGAAGTTACGATCAACTTCTACAGCAATCGAATGCAAATTATATACAGCATTCACATGCATGATGTCATCTCCGCAAGCAAAATGCAACAAAAAATACTGCTAATTTAGTCCTAGCCTTAATCACAGATAATGTACAGTCACAATAGTAGAAAAGTAAGCTGACGTCATGCAAACTAGACTTACCGACCCTTATCGACAAGGGAATGACTTCTTCAAAAAGTAACCGTCTCAGTTACAGGAATTGTTCACTTGACTGTACCGAGATCAGGTAGATATGAAGGACCAGACCAGGACGATATTAATTCTATAATTTTAGCGTGTGTGCGTAACTTCCATAGTATCAACAACTTGAGGTCTCCATTAAAGAGCTGCCTTTGTTTGAAGACTCTGCTCTTCTACAACTTTTGTTCTTAGGCGTAATTACTGCCAGCCTCATAAAATAAATAAACTTCTAAAAACAAATCAAGTAAAAAATCAACCTCTTGTTTGATACACAAGAGGTATACTTTACAAATTAAAACACTTCTCTTTCTCTACAAAACCTTTATCGTTTTTCCTGTCCATTGGCCTGGTTTTAAAACTAATTAACTCATCGAAGCTCACAATAATCTATTTCTCGATTCAATATCGACAAAACCTAAAAGCATCACATTTATTAGCTATCACCTTAGAACAATGCTATAACACCAAGAGGCATCCGCTCCACCGCGCAAAGACAATAGCACTTTATAGGCAGTATAACAGCTCTTAGCACATTTTATAAGCGTAAGCGTTTTTATGACGTTATAAAAACCTATATATCGGTCGTCTATGCTCAGATACTAAACTTCTACGGTTTCTTATGAATTTTATTAATAAATATTGATACCGGTTTTGCAGTATATTTCTCTATAATAGGAAATATTTTAGCACTGCAAAATACCAGCACACTTTAATAACGATCACAAATTACAAAAAAAAATATTCCAGCCTTATCCGCTCCTGTAAAAGTGCTTTTCAAAAGCGCTGTCAATCAATTTGGATCTTTAATTAAAGTGAAAAAGTCGTAATTTTCGTAACCCTCCTTGTTGCTGGGTGCATCACAGTCAATTAATGTTAAAGATTAATTAAGGAGAGTGCCCGCGAGTTAATAATCTCTTACTTAACTCCCCTTGGCCGACATGGATATAGTGGTTGTGTGATGGGAACCCAAGTTAGGTTTTTTGGACATCAAAATAGAGACAAATAACCATGATCCAAAACTTGTCAGGTTCCCGTTCCCAGGTAACAGGGTCACGGAGGTCAGATGGCAGTCGCTCCACTGTAATTACCTGATGTGCCACATCCTGGATCATGGTCAGTGGACCCTGGGCCACAGATTATATAATAGTTACCCTGGGCCCTCGCGTGCGAGTGCACAACCGGGATAACGCTAGAAGGATGAAGATAAAAATAAAAACTGATAT
Source organism: Pyrausta nigrata (assembly GCA_949316185.1). Classification (NCBI taxonomy): domain Eukaryota; kingdom Metazoa; phylum Arthropoda; class Insecta; order Lepidoptera; family Crambidae; genus Pyrausta; species Pyrausta nigrata. The sequence continues at coordinate 14,994,862 of OX438943.1, forward strand.
CGTCAGTCTTCAACTCATACAGCCGCAGACATTATTAAAAAAATAAACACTAGGTTAAAACCAATAACAAAATATAGCACACCGATTTGAAATGTTGCCATTATAGAATATCGTAAGACCATCAGGGTATCATTCATTTTAGTTAGCTATAGTCATCTAATTTGTTTATTTAAATTTGAAAGTGTGCTTACGGAATAATTAATTGCCAATTTAGATACATTCTAAAATAAGTAGTCTTAATATTGAACCTTATGCAAATTTTCTTAAATTTTACGTAATAGTAAGAATCAACACATTCTTAAGTCCAAGCAATGGGTACTTAACAGTAAGTAATCCAACAACGAACATTGTTCTATATTCCATTGTCATCCTACTTTATACCATACAATATCAATAAAGTACAACAAGCTGTTATCGTCATATTGCTTCCTTGTTGTGTTGCACTGTGTCAATATTTTCTCGGCTTTTAGTAACTTGTTTACTGTTATGATCAATATCTATTCGAGTTGGATCGGTTTCAGTAATAAGTAGGCCAGTAATTTTGATTTCCCCCCCATGTCAAAAAATATTTGTGACAAATATATTGCTAGCAACATGGTTTTTCTTTTATTATATGTTTGTAAAGTGTTTTCCGGTTGCAATAAATAGTATCTATCTATCTTATCACATCTTTGTACAATTTGGTGTTATTATTTTTGTAAATTTCATTGTAACACATTGGGTTTCGTTGCGACTTATTTAAAATATTCCTTTCTTTAAAGTGCGAGTATGTACTAACCTATTGACGATCCAGGAACTTCCTTTGTCGAAACCTTATCGCCAAGCATGTACCCCATAAATTCCCTTTTCTATTGCACTTCAAGTGCAGTGAAAGTCCCGATACGAGGTCCATTGTCCCAAGTCAATTAGTCACCATAGAGATAGTGAGTTGACCAGCTGCAAGGCTGCGCGTGTAAATTCCTTTGACAATGCTTTGCCTATTAAACTTTGGTCGTTGCGCTTTAGTGTTGTTGATAGTACGCTGTTTAGTATCAAAACTTGCATTAAAATCGTGTAGTGGTGGCAAATGTCGGATTTCCCACATAAATCCTCATCCCACTTTTTACCTCCTTAACGTTTTTATATCGCGACAAAATGTATCTATGTTTTCAGGCTTCCAAACTTTATCTATACACTTAATCTAAATCAGGCTAACGATCAGCAATAAACTAACTGAAGATAGACAAACTTTTGCTTTTAAAATGGATTTGATATTGTCAAAGCCTCAAAATCGGATAAATATATGTAGTAAATTTATAGCGAGAAGTACCAATCTTAGGTTAGGTGTACCAGGGCTCTATATTGAGTCCAGTTGGATTAATACAGTCTTGTTCAAACTTTACTTTAGTGCGAATTAGTGCTAATCTATACATACTAATATTATAAAGAGGAAAGATTTGTTTGTTTGTTTGTTTGTTTATTTGCAACGAATAGGCTCCGAAAATACTCAACCGATTTGAAAAATTCTTTCACCATTAGAATCCTGCATTATCTGCGATGGACATAGGCTATATTACATTATCAAAAAAGTTTGGGTTCCGTATGAAAACTTCGATTATCTAACCAAAGGTGTAAAAGGAAAATCATTAAATTGCGAACGCTGCGAAAACTATTGACAATAGAGCAAAGTAATGTTTAACAGTTTTGTAGAGGACATTATTATCTACAATAAAGTCCGCGAATAAAGAGGAAAGATTTGTTTGTTTGTTTGTTTATTTGCATCGAATAGGCTCCGAAACTACTAGACCGAATCAAATGTAATTTGGCACAGAGATAGTTTGAGACACTGGAAAGGACATAGGCTACTTTTTGTCGCGATATAAAAATTTTGTTTATTTTTTATTTATTCAGTTATATATGTTAACACTAAGTTACATGTTTTTTGAACGATATGAACATAAGCTTTACAGCTTTACCGCATACCGGCGCCCTTATATCTACTTAACAATAATTACAATCTAGGAAAGGCAAGATTAAGTTTCGTACAATACAAGTAAACAAACATTATGCTATCACGCCTCCTAAGCATGCGTCTCGCGTCGCCCACTGCTACCACTACTCGGACGCGCGACCGGTTTCGCCGAGCGCGCATACAGGATGTTTAATTAAGTATTTCTTTAGTTTATTTTTTATATTATTTGGTGTAATTTGCGTTCTTATATATGTAGGGATTTGGTTTATTAAGTATGGAATCATGTATTCCAGTGTACGCTTACCGTAAAGATTAGTGTAAGAAGGTACGACTAATTTTGGGTCTGTTGCACCTAATCAAATCATAAGGGGGGTGAAATGGGGGATGAAAATTTGTATGGAAAATCCGACTTTTGGCGCGGGCGAAGTCGCGGGGAACTGCTAGTCTACAATAAAGTCCGCGATAACATATGTCTAACTATAACAGTTAAGTCACAACAACTCCTTTTTTAGGTAAAAATATGAAATTTTTGCGGCGGCAAAAAGAAAGCCACAGTTTCAGTATGTCGGTATTAATCCTTATCCAAATAAATCACGTCATACTCAAGGCTATATCAGTACCTGTAAATTACTTTTTGAATTATTCAAATCGGACATACCATTAAAAAATTATCACGAGTAATATAATATTGTATCGAAGTTAGGACGGCAGCAAAGTTGGCCTTTTGCTATATCGTCAATAGTTTTTTTTTTTTTTTTTTAAAACTTTATTGCACTTAGAACAGTACAGTACAGTACAAAAGGTGGACTCAATGCTTAAAGTATTCTCCCCCAGTCATACCTATAAGTCATGTAGAAAAATTGTAATGGGTGCAGGATAATGTAGTCGAATAGAAATTAAAAGACGCAACAAAATATAATGTCGATATAGATGGCCCTGTACGTATTTAACTCGCGGGTCAGCTTGAGTTTTTACCCGACTGCGTAAGGAGGGTTATGTTTTCAAGAGTATGTATGTATGTATAATTGTTTGGCACGCCCTACAGCCCAAACGGCTCGACAGTTTTTGACATATGAGGTGTCTTTGAATTTGTCAAAATTGTGAGAGTGACATAGGCTATATATTTTTTTTAAATGGCGCCCGCAAATGAAAATAAAGGGGGGAGGGGGGATAGATTTTTTCTTTAGCATAGCAATATGGGTATCAAATGAAAGCCAGTAAAGAGAACATTTCAAAAATATAATAATTTTTACAGTCTAATAATAAAACTAAAAATATTAAAATAAAAAAGGTGGGTAATATTTATAAGAAATCGATGTAATTTGTATGAAGTAAAAGAAACAACTACTGAAAACAACTGGTAAATAGTAAAAACGTCAAAAAGAGAAGGAAATTGAAACATAAAAAAAGAGTATAAAAACAGGAAGAGTTTGGTTTGCCACATTCTCCAATTACAAAGAAACGCAGTTGGGTTTTTTAATTTTCGTAAATTACCTTTTTCCCAATAACTTAATAAGTAAGTAGGTAATTACTAGGACGTACGATGTGTTGAATTGAAGTTCAAGCAAAGAGGTCTCTGCCGCCTGCCTTAATTACACTCACCTATTATCGCTTGCACACACAATACGACAAGACGCAATGCTCTTTCTTTAGCCATCGTGGTAAGGCGGTGGTGACCAGGATAATACTTTAATATTGCTGATTTCTTCTTGACTTTTGTCTAATTGATTGTTTGAATGCACTTATCTCAGATTAGAAATACCTATTCATGGTCCGATTTTGAAAAAACCTTTGTGTAAGGTACAACGTATCTAGCAAGGTTAGAAGATAGGTAATTTAAAAAAATCACGTTATGTGTTTCAGGAATGAAGTAAAATCAATAGGTGCGCATGAAGTCCTCGGGGACTGCTATTTTTTCTATACTAATATTATAAAGAGGCTAGGGTCGGTTGCACCATATCTCACATTATAACTGGAAAAACGGAGGAATTATTTTTTTTGTTAAACATGCTAATCACAGGAACTGCTGAGCCGATTGGAAAAAATATTTTGTGTTAAATAGCTTATTTCTCGGGGAACGCTTTGTATGAGCTAACAATGCCCACAGGAAATCCTAAATTCACGCGAACGAAGTCGCGGGGGACCGCTAGTAAACTATATTTCAGAAGATTACGTAGTTAAAATACGAGTACGTCTGTAGAGCCTAAAGCAATACAAAACATTAAATTGATAATCCACGAAATTGCCACTATAAAGCTTTCGTATCTAATTATGGTGCAAATAAATTAAGCACATGTTGTTTGTCCTCCAGCGAAGTATTCAATAATTTATTTATTGGGTTATTCTAGGAGACATTTACATACCTTGTAATCCTGCTTGGTTTACAACCGCGACCTGCATTTGTTTACTGAACCCAACATTAAATGGTAATCTTAGACTTAAATATGTCCGTTGATTAGAAATTCGCGGTAATAAAATACTAAGTTTAGGATCGTTTCACTTCATAAAACTAATACAACTCCTTAAAGCTATTAAAATAAGGTTGAAAGTAATGCTTTGATATTCAGCTGTCAATACATGTTGTACTGTTGGTGCCCATTAACAATTGGACCAATATATCAAAGTGAACGATAATATAGCCGCTTGGGTGGCGCTTGCGCTCAGTGATTCATTGGGCATGGTGGTAACTGTATGTTAAATCTTTATTAGTAACATAAATAATTTAGGCAAGTAGCCCAACTGCGTGAAATGTGTTGGTATCTTAATCTTCTTGTTTAATCGGGTATTTTAATTGATAGTCTTGGTAGTTAGTTTGTAGAGGGCAGAAAGATATCTACGCACCTCAAGAGCAGAACAATTACTGAAGATAAATGCATACTCTTTACGATTATTGCATACTCGTACCGTATATGAATTTAAAAAATAAAAATTCATTCAGTGATCAATGTGCTTTCATGTGTAGTTAGGTAGTAGGTCACAAGCATTATTTTATTCGATTTGAGACCTTATTTCGATGGCATAAAAGCACGTCTTTATACATTTCATTCCATGTGACTGTACAGTACGTATTTACTCGTACGTTTAGTTACCTACATAAATAGTTGATAAATACTCTTTTTACTCTTTTGTTTTTTTGCAAAACAGTATAACCTTTCACACGTTGTTGATTTAAAAACAAATTTCCGTGTGAATATGTAATGCTGAATTACCAATAACTCCTATCCCTATCTGATGTAGGCTATTCGCATCTAAATACAATCATTCATCTAAAAATAACCCATTGCGCCGGCGCCGCATAATTGTGCATTAATAAAACAGCGTGATGAATGGTGTCTCGTAAGTGTTGCTCTTGCACACATTAAAAAGATGTCTTTCTAAAAACTAGCTTCGTAAACTGTATACAGTTGGGCTAAGATGTACAACATCGATAAATTGTCGTTAGACATAAGAAAATTTGTCATCGTGTCTTATTTTATCATTTTTCCTAACATGGAAACCACTCACGATAAAAATACTTCCCACGAGAAGCCTTTATCCACACGACCACAGATTATATAGACAAGATAACGGGATATAGCCATATTACAAAATTAATTCATTATTAGGGGTGGCAACATTTCGTTGATGTTCAATCATTCGTTCAATTTTACTACCGATTTGGCTTAAACACTTAATCCCAAGCACGACTATCGATTTAAAACTAAATTACTTACATCTGTTTTTGACATGACATTGACAGTTTTGACAGCCGAGTCCCTACTCCGGTTGACGATGTCCGAAAGCCATCTCGCTCGGTTGCGATGTCATTCTGGCGTGAGTGACAGGGACGGCTAAAGTCGACAATACGGACAACGTCAATCGGAGTAGGGCCTCTGTTTTAGAAATCAATAAAATCAAAGTCAAAGGCGTTCCAATAAATATTTTCCAACAAATTGTGTTATCAAACTAACAATACAAATGGAAAAGAAACGAATATGATCATTTACTTTTAGAAAACTGTGATGTAATATAGGTACAGATTACTTATCATACATGAAAGCGCACCTGGGTTTTGCTACCTTCCTTACTCCTCAAGGAGCTGCTAAGGTGGAGCAACCAGTAGAAGTACCTTAGGCCTATATTTGTTGGACTAACTGGGTCCATATCGCTCAGTACAGCAGTGAAAAACGGTAAGTATTAAAGCATTTAAGCAGACATGCAACATTTTGTCATAGAGTGTTTTCTTTGGTATTTGAAAATTTGGTAGTAACTAAACCAACTATACCTACTTACTTAGATGTATAAGTATGCACAGAAAGAAACTACATATTAGTTTATTAAATAATAATATGTGTTTACATTGTATTTCAGGATTTAATTTTGGGAGGTATGCTGGAACAGAACAAAATTGGATTCAAATGTAAGGAAAAGTTTATTTCACAGAATACTTGTAGTAGTACCAACATGCATCACTTTGATAGTAATTGTGAATAATTTTTGATCCCTTCAAGCTTGTGATATTTTAGTAAATATGCAGGTTCTATTGACATGATTGTTCATAATTATTATGAATTTATTGCTTTCAACATTTTCCACCTTTAATAGAGACCTTGAGTCACCTGTAACAAAATCAAAAGATATGAAAAACATAGTATTAAAGAGTATGTATTATTTTTCAGAAAATGTCACCGCAGTCAACGTTGACTTGTAAGAAGCATTGGAGACTAGTGATAAAAAGACTTATTATATTAAAGCTTTAAGACAAGGTTTATCATTTGTTAATACCTTATTAAGGTACTGTTATTCTGTAAAAATATGTATGTACGTTAAAAAAATATTATCATGACTAATGATTTTTCTACTTATCCACCTTTATGTATAATAAAGTATATAATAATGTGGTAGGTAGGTGATAGGCTCCCCATAAGTTATTCAAAAGCAAGTTAGGCACTGATATTGACTGGAATAGTTTTTAGTGCACAAAGCTACATTAAGGAAGTTTACATATTTAAGATATTTTAGTGTGTAAGTTTTCACAATTTATTTTACTGATTTAAATACTCTTGATATATGCTTCCTACAACGGTCCTAGCACAGAGAGTGGTGTTGTCCAATTTGCTGTTGGTAGTCTTCATTGGTCAAAATTGGAGGCAACATAGGAAGACCCTAAGTAACAAAAATCATGATAACCTAACCTACCTATGTAAAATAACATACATTATAAAAGGTTAGGTTCTGTTTTCCTTACAGCATTTTGTAAGTTTATAAAACACAACAATAACAGCTAATCTTTGCTTCTGTGTAGGTGAAAGAGCTCTTTGTGATGGATGATTTACGTAAGTGTTTTTTTTGGAGATCTCACCTTCAAATAGGTTAGAAGGCTTATGGACTCTAGCTGAGGCCAAGCTAAGCCTGTCTATGATGTGAAATATCAGTATCCATGGGCTTAGATATTCACCAAAGCAACTGAAACACACTCTAAGAAATCGACTTGATTGCAAATATCGCCGATGCGTTTCTGTCGTATTTCTTACACTGGTCGTTTGTCATATACGTGCGTTTAACACAAAGTATATAACGGTACGGACATATTTTTCGCCTTTTACACAGTTTTTCCCGACTTTAATCAAGTTTTTTCCTTTGTCGTTAGCACCAAGTGACCACGATAATATGTCATGCGAAAATGTCAAAAATCGAATAAAATGACAAATAAAAGAGGCTTATGTTAGAGCATGTAGACAATTTTATCGTTTTTAATCGTATTTCGTATTTTGACAGTTAGACATGACATAAATGGCAGATGATGCTACTCTATTTGGAAGGTTCTTCTCTTCATGAATGCGAATAGCGAGCAAGATATGAAGATACACTTTTCACTGATAGATACCTAATCTTCATCGATTATCTACTGCTGCACCAGGCACCCGAATAAACTTCTTTACAAATGATTACCAACGAAACGACATTTAATGTGTTTGTCCGTTTTCTTACTTAGGCTGATACATTGACTTAGTTTTGATAAAGATTAGATGCTTCTTATTTCTTAGTTTTAAGTAATCCCTTAATAAGACAGAGGGTTTTTTGAATCAAGGCAATCCATAAAAAATAAGTGCACTAGTTGTTTTAATAAGCATTTAACGTTATCTTTAGATCAAGCGGTGTAAAGTCGTCACTGTTTGCCTCTATAAGAGTTTGTGGCGACTAATAGTCGGTAATTACCAGATTGGTGGAGTACACGTACTATTCAGACATTATGCTGCGCTCACACTGTGCCAAACATTGTGTAATGATTCCATTTATACGGTTTGTCTGTCACTTGCATCCAGTTAACATCAGTCTACTACTAATGTCGTCCACCTCTTAGGCAATCTTCCTCTGCCGCGGGTGTTGACCTTACCCAACGACTGTGGTCCAGATGTGGCCTACCATGGTAGGGTTCTATTTTATATTGGGACGTGTATAAGTGCTCCTTGCGAGCCTATGTACAGAAATAAATGAATTTTATGATTTTTTTAATTTTCATCTCCACTTTCTTTGCACTCTCTGCCTCTCCTAAAGATACTTAGATATTATATTTAACTCAGCAATGGACATGGATTAATGCAGACCTGGCTACCGTTTTACTGCTAGTTAGTTATTATATTAAACACCGCCGATGTCAAGATCACGATCTATCGACGCGTTAGAATCATACCTCGTGTCAGCTATTAAAGCGTTTAGGATCTACACAAAGTTAAGATATAATTGAGCAAAATTAACCTTTATGGCTTCCTATCAACGATACGATCACGTAATTGTTGATTACAGAATAATTACATCTCTGTAACCGAACTATCGGAAATATGATCTGGTGGACTTAAGGAAAATTATATTTGTTGAGACCTGCTTACAATAATCATACTTGAGGACTTCCTGTTCAAAAGCAACCAAATAGCGATCAGCTATTAACACCATAAGATAAGATATAATTTTAAAATAATTGTTAAAAGGTGATTAGTCATAATTGAAATCTAAACCTTCGGGACTGATTTTGTCTTAATAATAAATAAAGTGGATACCTTAATAGAGGTCTATTTCCACAATAAATTCCGAAAACACTTTTGCGCACCATAAAACGTCAAGGGGACCCTTGTCATGGATATCCATCAAACTTTAAGAGGTTGGCAAGTAATCCCGCTCAAGTAATGAAGGCCGTTAGCCGGTGATAAAAGAAAGTAGCTCCTGATGTTGTCAGGATTATACCTGCCTGACGCTAACTTAACGTCCGGTGACACCTGGTTTTAAGGGTAGAATTACGACCCCTCAATTTGGAGCCTCTTTATAAACACGGGTCGCTTAGAATTTTTTATTCAAAGCCCGAACCACCTGGTCTAAAGTGGGATCGCGACGGTTTATCTCAGCGCTTTAGAATAACAGAAAAAATATCTCAAGTACACGCAATTGGAAAATCTAATACAGAAATTATAACGTCAATCTGTGAATATAACACAAAATAAGTGTTCGCGATTTAACAAAGGAATCGCGTCTTTCTTTACCATTATCAGAAGAACCCGAAAGTGCACCTTTGTTATCTCCATCAATTAAGAGCACGTTATGGGACAGTTATATCCCTTGCGTACGTCCCGAAGCTTTATTGATATTATATCGCATCCTTTTAAATATTACGATGATTGCGTGCATGTAATTGGAGAAATATTTTTTATCATAAAAGAAAGCCGTCGTCCGGTCGAAGAAAAATATTTGCGCTACACCAACCGTAAATATTCATACCGGACCGATTATGCTTCGACTCTCAGAATGTAAATAATAAATCTCTTTTATAACGAAACAAAAAGAGCGAGATGCCTCTGACAACCAAGCAAAAAAACATCTCTAAAATGTTCCCCTGTTTACGGTAAAGAGTTGTTGGAAATGTTTTTCTCGGGCGAAACAGATTGCTTGCTCTCAACGGCTTTATTTCTCGGAGTTTTTAGGTATTGAAGCGCTTGCATCGCTATTAATTTAATGTCGATTTTTCCCGCCCATTAGTTAGGTTTATCGATCCCCCTCAAGCAATTAGGTGTGATCCGATCAGAGAGCGAAGATCGACTGGAGCCTGAACATGATTGATGGCGGCTTTGGCTCATTACCGAAATCGCCCCACCCCCGCCTTATCAGCGATCGCGGCGAAAGTAACTTACGTCAGATTGGGCTGCGTGGAGCTGATAACAATGTGGGCTGATGGGCCTCATCAAAAGTTTATTATTATTACACGGATATGCGATTTCTTCAATTATGTGGTACAAAGGTAACAATGAATATAAAGTTTAATGGATCTCTTGAATTTATTTGCCAGTTGATTGGAGGTTTACGATCTACATCAGAGAAAACATAAACGAGAGTTATCGAAGATGCAGCCTCTTTTATGGTCTCACCTTTTTTTCTTATTCGTATCTTTATTGACTTATGTATCGGTTTCTAACACAAATTTAATAAGCTGTTACCCTTGCCATCAAGTCAATAAGAATCCCGTCCAAGTAAGACTTTACTTGCATTCCGAGAGTCCTGTAGGTACAAGTCCAGCAGCAGCACCAGCAGTTGCATCTTTTTTGTTGTCCCCAAAATTCGTAATAGCATGACTTAATGCTTTTTATTTCTCGAAATTATTTTCAACAATGTGTACCTACTAAAGCTTCCCCTTTTTACCTTCCAGTGGGCGGGATGTCACGCGGCGGCAGCGGGGCCGGCAAGACAGCCACAGCGAAGCGTGTGCCGCCCCCCGCCGTGCCGGGTGACGCGTTTGGCACCCCGCAGCACCGCCACTCCGGCTCCAGCTTCGGCTCGCAGGGCTACGCGAGCTGCGAGGAGCAGCCGTACCCGCAGCCGCCTGACACACCCTCGCATACTAGAGGTAGGCAGTACTGCAAAAAAGCCATAGATAAGCGCGTGTTAGGTAACGCTTTCGGCACCCTGCAGCACTGCCACTCCGGCTCTAGCTTCGGCTCGCAGGGCTACGCGAGCTGCGAAGAGCAGCCGTACCCGCAGCCGCCTGACACACCCTTACATACTAGAGGTAGGCAAAGTCACAGCGAAGCGCGTGCTAGGTGACGCATTCGGCACCTCGCAGCACCCGTTTTGATTACAACTTTCACTACCCTATGCCCGTTGAATTAAAGGATCGCTAGATTTTTGCTGTATCATCAAGGTACATAATATGATGCATTAGACAGATACTACTACTCCTGGGCATAATTATTCCCATCTGATAATACGGTCTGCTCTCTTAATTTTTATTATCCACTTTGCCGTATTGGACGTATTGTCTACGGGGGCATTGCAAAGGGTACAAGTCTTTCTTGACCACCACTGCCCTTCATGATTTTGGTCGCCCTTGATTTGGGTAGGCACTGCTCCACCACAACTTGTTATTGTATATTCGGGTATGTTTAAGAGCACTACAGACAATCTGTATGACGAAGCCCTTTACTATGCTTGCTTGCTTTTTTCCACAACTATTGTCCTAAACCGTGGTAGAGTTTATATTAGGACTTCTTGCGAGTCTATGTAGTGAAATGCCAACTTCGAAATCGAGTTTCAACATTCCATCCCAATTTCACGAACGCAACTGTAACATGCATGTATGCAACTCAAAACGTGTTTTCCACGAAGTCTCAGATAATCTGAAGATGATAGATAGCCAATTTCCAGCCAGTTTCGCGGAGCCTTGCGCCAAAAAGTGTTGACCTTATTTGTCTTTGCAGATGACCACTCTGATTACGGGAGTACTGTGTCGGGGGTGTCTGGAGTCAGCGGCGCCAGCGGCAGCCTCGGCAAGAGCCCCGCGGGGGGAGGGACGTTCACCTTCCCCCCGCCATCACAACCACTTACGCATAAGGCGGCCGTGTACTACCACCATCAGCTAGCGCTTAGCGATGACCAGGGGATTGATATGACACAGGTAAGGATTTTATATAACCTGATTATAAATCACTTTAAAATAGAGCTATAACTGGTCAACATAAAGAAAACTAGGTATAGCATAACTTGCGGGAAGCGTAGACATTAGTTCCGTCGAAAATGTTTTCTTGACTTACCTCATGACTAATCTGATATTAACACATTGAGCGCCACGGTGGTCACTGGTGACCTCCAAACAATATTTTTCTATTGTGTCTAGTTTCGTGGCAGTCAAAGGCTTAAATCAATATCAGAGTGGTCATAAGGTAAGTCAAGACTATACATACTCGTATACCCTTGTATGTACTATGCACGATAGCAATAGTACGTGTCATTTTCGTTCCCAGCCTACTGCCTAATTTGATAGCAATCGCGGTTACGATCGCAATCCCAAAGCAATGGCATATGAATTGACATTTTCTCATTATTTTATAAGCTAACATGCTTTCCAGCCATCAGTTTGAAAACTATTATTGTTTTTCTGAACGCTATTACTATTCCAATTTGAAAGCAATGAAGTAAGGCGGTAGGCCTGCAATTCATACACGCGGTATAAACATAGCACCTCTCTTAATAGAGCCAAGTATGCCATGATAAGCTGTTGTCAGACTTCATAATCTACTTAACAATTCTTTTTTTATCCACAGAGCCCCGGCCGCGACAGTCCCGGGTCATCATCAGGGTCGGCGGGATCCGGTTCCCGGCACTCCTCAGCCTCCCTGGACAGCGGCCGAGCGTCAGGCAGGGTTCCTCACCACCACCACGCCGCCTGCCACTGTGGAGACACCGCTGACAGGGTTCGCGCTATGATCACGCAAGGACTACCTGTAAGTACAGTGGACAGCTCGTTAGGTTGCCCATTTGAACTATGAAAACAGCTTTTATGGTTTAGAGAATAGAGGTCAGAGTGGGGTAGTCAGACTTGCGGCTGTGTGTACCTTAAAACAAACAATATTTTAATGAGGGTCTGATGGTTCAAAAGTTTGACTCAGTAATGACGACGACCACAATAAATCAATGACGACGACAAATGGTTGAGTGACTCGCACGCCGGTTTTCATGGTGTCGCAACCTCTGATGTCCCGGGTTCGATTCCCCGGTCGAGTCAATATAAAAAGCCATATTTTCCATACTTATATCAGGTCTGGGCGTTGTTTCTGATTTGCAAATTACTTTACGATCAGAGCAATGTATATGATGATGTCCCATAATTATTTATTTATAATCCGGAAAATCGTGGTTTATTTGCTTATGCATGGAAAACCTCAAATTAGTAACTTGATCATACACTTTATGTCTCTATAGTGAACCGAAAAATTTTTTCGTCGTCTGACACTAGTTATGCATTACCCATAAAGCTGTTCACTGTTCTGCTGAACGCTTCTTTAAAACATTTTTTTTTTTCAGGACCCAGACATTATCCACGCATGGCTAGCGGATCTTCAAATGGAGGAGTACGCCCGTCTCTTCATCGAGGCTGGCTACGACTTGCCCACGGTCACGAGAATGACCCCTGAGGACCTCACCGCTGTAGGCATCAAGAAACCTAACCACCGCAAGAGGTTAAAGGCCGAGCTGGCGAATTTGAACGTGCCTGACAACCTGCCGGATTACATACCGGTAAGTACTCGTATTATATGTAGGTACGCTGATGAAAATATTAGTAGGTCTCATATTTTCCGGTCCCTTACCTTTTTAAATATCCCAAGATAGAGGAAATCATGGCACGAAAGCTTAAAATAAACATGTGATAGGAATCCGTATGATCACGTATGGGTAAGTTAAATTGAGAGAATTCCGACGGAGTGTTCGACAGCACTCCCGCTAGATAGGCAAAGAATGGCGGAAAATAAGAAAAATAAAATAACTAAAAAACTAGGATCAGCTCAGGCCGTAAGATAGTCAAATAGGTAGTCAAAAATGTAGGATTGTTATAAGTTTAGCAAATGATTCCAATCATTGATCGGCAAGAAAATTAATGATCACAATTATATCGTAGTACCTATGATCCCTAATAAATACTAACTGCATTGTAAAATATTTCAGGGTTCACTAGAAGAATGGCTACGACTTCTGCGGTTGGAGGAGTACGGACCAGCGCTGGTGGCACAGGGGTACCGTACTGTACATGACGTCACGCAGCTTGCCTGGGAGGTACGTTTTCACCACTAAATTACAATTTCTTGAAGAAACTTTACCTGCTAGTTCCTAAATCTTATAAGTTAGCATTTGTCAACATGGTTGACCTGTTTCAGTACCAATTAGTAACGATTTTTTATTGAACAGTACTGCAACTGTTTTAAAATATACAGTGTGAGTCTTTAAAAAGTGCACATATCAAAATGGGTGAAACTAGACCCATTTTTATTGAAGGAAAAATATTTTAAAAAGTCTGAGTTTTCTTTTTTAATTTTTATAGATTTTTTAAAGTTTAATTACCTTCTATTGACTTATTGCAAAGAAAACGTTATAACTTTTTATCTAGGAGGTATATCCTGATGAAATAAAAACAATAATAATGGTAAATAACAGATAATACTAAGAAAATACATAAAATTCCTAGAAAACGTTAAAAAGTAATAATAAAATGTTACTTTTGAGAAAAATCTGTTTTTTAATTGGTGTTTTTTTTAATTATTTGATAAATTCTCCCAAATAATGCCCATATTATAGTTGGTTCTTATTACTTTGTGTTATTTTTCATAGTATAACCTTTGTAAAACCAAAAATTTCATGTCTCTATCCCTATCACAACTTTAGCAATAAGCATTTGAACTAAGTATCTCTGGGCGCGCCATTCAACGCTTCTTTGCTAAGGGTGGCGCTAGATTTGTTTTTTTCCTTTTCTGAGTATTTTATGTATAGTACGAGTATTAGCATCACTGTTGTTTTATCAGGATATACCACTTAGATCAAAAGTTATAACGTTTTCTTTACAATAAGTCAACGGAAGGTAATTTAAATAAAAAAATTAACAAAAAAAATTTTAGATTTTTTTTTGTCATTTTTTTTTGTTGATAGAAGTGGGTCTAGTTTTGCCCATTTTCATATGTGCACCTTTTAAAGACTCACACTGTATAAAATCATTTCAGGACTTAGAAGACATGGGTATCGTGCGGCTCGGTCACCAAAAGAAAATACTGCTGGCCATCAAGAGAGTAAAGGACATCAGAGCGGGTAAAAGAAGCATTAGCAACCAAGGATCGCTGGACTTCACGCGGATACAGCCAGGACAGGTCAGTAGTAGCAATGCATGCAACTTTCTTACTGTTTGTAGTGATGTTTTAGAATGATAGACCTTCATAGCTCTTCACATGACAGTGGACGATCGAAAACTTTTTGAAGTGTTTTGTTTTTAATTTTTGAGTGTTATTATTTTTTTGTACATCTGAATTTTCAATTCAGCTGTGCGAGGTAATATAAAAAGTTTTTTTTATAAAAAAATAATTGAGTTTGAAGTCCACTATCATTGAAACTGTGTACGTCCCAAAAACTAAAATAGATTGCAAGTTAGCAGTTTCTGTAAAATCAAATCAAAACTTTCAAAGCATCACTCCAAATCAACTGTTTAATTTTGTTTATTTTTAAGTTTTATTTTATTTCCATCTCATTTTCATTCATCGGCCATCTTAAACTCGATCGCCACTAGGACTTTCAACTATAGTTTTCTTTATATAATGATATTTATAATAAAATATTGTTTTATTATCTCTGCGATATACTAACTACGCTTGTTTTAACAAAAAGCGTTTTATATAACGAGCTTCAAATAATTTAACTAATATCGAAGTTATGTTAATTTGAGCCCAACGATAAGGCTTTAGTTGTATAGAACCATGTGAAATCCTGAGCACAAAGGCTGGAAATATTATTTTGCCAATAGAAGTGGACACATGGGAAAGTGAGGTCTTCTCTGATCAAATTGGCGCGAATTGAAAGAATTATCATCAAAATTTTCATCATTTCCCGATGCGTTCAGTGACCATTTCGCTTATCCATAGACTTTAGATGTCTATATCCATCGCTATCATTGTCAACGACAGGAATTAAACAATTCTGCGACTATAACAAGTTTTATGCTTTTTAATACTGATGCTTTTTTACCCATACCAGTAGGTATGGGTCAGTAGACTTGAAGAACCTAAGCTTCTTATTAAACTTTCTATCTTATTATCTCAGCGCGCAGCATTCCATTTTCGTTTACATAAGGTAAACGAAAATTGAACACAAGCGCTAAATCTATTATTACCAAAATCTTGCCTAAATTTTCACATTCCTATGTGGTTCTTTGTTGTGAAGAAATCAAACTTAGTCGCAGAGTTGTCGCCCGTCTCACGCGTCCGTCGCTGCATCCACCTCATACCACTAGCCCAAAGCAGCATGTGAATGTTTTCTTTTCTTTTCTTTCCAAACACAATCCACACTTGGACAATTCGGCTAAAGGATTTATATCCGAGGGAGCTTTACCAGCCGTGGGACCGAGCGAGGAGTTACCATAAACCCCCCGACCTAAACTTTGACGCCCTACACACGGCCCTATGTGGCACTGACCTCGTCCCCATTCAGGTATGAGACAACCTCTATGGCACTGCTCTTGCCAGTTTTCAGTTTGTTCTCAACGCACCGAGCACCCGGCTTTATGTGCACCCGTTTTTTGTAATCGAGAACGGAATGATTCGATGTGCGTTTATTATCACAGTCGTTTTTTCTCGTCGTAGTTAACACTGCACTTATGCTTGCACGGTAGTTTATTTTATTTATTAATACAATTACGTAAGTAAGTACTTATATTTATAATGGCAGTAGCATGTATTTTATTGAAACTAAACAAGTAATATAATACTGACTAAATAACATATTTGAAATTCATGAGGCATGGTAGGTAATTGAGATTCATTTACTCAATCAGAATAAAGCAACGTATCTAATTTCTGAATGTTTGTAACTTAAATGTATTTTTGAAATTAAATCTCAGTACGTACACTCGATTGATTAACTACTTATCTGTATGTATTTAATTTATCAACGCTGATCACTAATTGTAATAGAACAAAAATTAAAAATGAAACGAATGTCGACAGATCCGTCACCCGCGCGGGAAATCGCTTGAGAGTCTAGAAGACCCGTCGGAGAGGACATCGCACACGACATTCTCGCCGGACGCGGGGTTCTACTACGGCGCGGGGCAGTGGCGGCGGTCGTACGACGACGGGGACATCACGCCGACGAACGACAGCTCATACGAAGGCGGGGGGACGCTTCCCCGCCCGCGGGGCCTGGTGCGACCGCGGCCGGTCGCGAAGATCCAGGCGACGCCAGCTTACAGAGACAAGTCTCCGGACTATACGTACGATGAGATAGCGTATTCCGCCCGGCTGCAGCGCGTGGCGTACGGGGCGAGTCCGCACGTGGCGCGGAAGCCGCCGCCGGAGCCTCCAAAGCGACAGAGTTCTCAGTACGCGCCGTTCACTCGCTTCGGGCAGACTACGGTGGAGATCCACCCGGAGAAGAGTCTTCCGCTGAGTCTGCCGGCGTACCCGAGTTCCGACTCGCTGAGCGTGTCGCTGGACAGCACGGGGCTACTGCCCCCGCCTCCCGCGCCCTCGTCGCCACCTCGCCGGTACGAGGAAGACAAGTTGCGCACTGGATCTGATGCCAGTTTTAAGGTAATTACTTGCATGCCATGCCATGCCATTTGTTTCACTATCAACTAAAAAAAATATTTCAATTCGATGTTATTCTTTACCTTTCTACTTTGCCAGCAATGTAGTAGACAATAAGCTTTATTAACAGTAAGTTTCAGTTTAAACAATAGGTACCTACTTTGTAATTGTAGCAGGCTCTTTAAACGAAATTGATGAGCCTTGAAAAAACTGAATTGATGAACCTTTACTTACTTCCAGCCAGGTTAAAAGATTTCTGAAGTGACATTTCTTTACTGGAGCTATCGCTAATATCGCTATTGGAGTCAGTATCAAGCTCTGTTGTTCCCCATAAATCCTAGCTTCACCCGATCTAACCGGCCCTCTCTTTTTCTTCACAGTCAAGTTCGAGCACCGAGTCCGACAGCATCCCGTTCGCGAACGAAAACGCGGGCACGATAAAGCAGAACCGCGGCCAGATCAGCGGCCGGCCCCACACCGGCGACTACGGCCGCGCCGGCCTGCCCCTCGCCTCCCTGCCCCCTCGCGCGGACATCAAACCCACCACCCCCCACTCGCACCAAGAGAAAGACGAAACGAAAAGCACGGAACCCGTAGACGTCCTCAACGACATAGGAAACATGCTCGCCAACCTAACAGACGAATTAGACGCCATGTTGGAAGAAGAGAAACGCCAGGGTCTCGCGGATTCCTAAAACAGGTTGGAGTGAACTCGAATAAAACTTTTGAAAATCCAAAGAATGTTTCGGTTTGATTTTTGTGGAGCCATCTGGTTTTAGTAACGTCCTCGTCTTACCGGGGAATGCTATCTAACAAAAACTGATCTAAGAGATTTCGATCTTATTTTATGAACCGCCATAGTCACCTGCTATGAATTGCCTGATTAATTAGTGTCTACTACCATGGACGAATCTATGAGATGCGGTAACTGGACCAATAAATATATTTTCTTATAGGTTGCACGATGGGCGATTATAACTAAATTAATCGAATTATTCGAATGGTCCCTGTAATCGAATGTATTCGATAACCAACCGCAGTCATTCGATTATCCTTCGATAATGCGGCGAGCAATACCGGAGCGTGCGGTGCGCAGGCCGTACTACTAACTAATGAATCGTCATTCGTCGCGCCGATTAATTATTCGTTCGCTGCCTGTCCTGTCGCGGCAATTTAATCGAATGCATCGAAGGGCCGAGTATAGATTTATCATTCGACTGTCGATTATTATTCGTTTTTTTTTCCGAATTACTAAATTGACATTCGATAGTTCGAATGGTCGATTATCGATTCATTCGATTATTTTTTTCGAACAATCGCCCATCGCTAACTGGATTACATTGAAACTAGTTTAAGGGGTAAGGTTCAGTAGAAAACCGTCGGTAGCTGATACAGGTAGATACACCGAGCCAAACGTGGAAACGGCTTACTGGAATAGGTTTTTTTCTCATATCAGTTTCTGTCTGATTGAATACTCCAAGATGGCTCCAAAGTGTTACGCTAAGAATGCATTACAAAGAAAGCAGTGAAAAGTTGTTCGCGGCTGTACGAACTCCGCTTGCCAGGCACATAGTTTCAACTACTCGTCCTGCCATCACCAGCGTTTATATTGCAGGATACTGTATATAATAAAGTCTTCTATCTATGTAGCATTTGTACCGGTGTAGCATATTTTATACATCCAATGTGTATATCGTTATACGTGTTTTTTTATGAATAACAATTAATTTTCAACTTAGTGAACTGTGTGTTTTTGTTGTTTATTTAAATAATATTTTGTAACGTAGTTCCTTATTTTATACATGAAATCAATGTTTTTTTGGAGCGACGAAGTGTAGTTTTAGACGGATACAAACAGAAAGTGGCTATTTTTGTAAATAATTATTTTACTTAAATTATGTCATAGATAAAATATATCCCAGTAGCTAGTTTTTCATGTACAATAATAAAATTGTAGATTACTCGAGTAAAAATGTAGTACGGAGTAGTTAGAATTTATACAAAATACTAGCTCTAGATATAGTGTGAAAATTAGGGGTTACGTGATTATTGTATCATAGACATTCATTTAGCGATAGACCTCATAGATATTGTATGTTATTGTTCTTGTATTGCATTAGAGACATGTCCGTTTGCCATGCCACGCTTCCACATGCGAATATTATAATAAACTCCACGATACGGCTTGAGCAATTACCCAATAAGTCATGCTATTTCAAAAAGAGAACAGCCTATGTCGGCCATATCGCATCGCATGTACACTCTTATATGACATCAAACCTTAATGTAAGCGTTAAAATTACGATCTCTTAATGTTTCCTAATATTTTTAACGCATGTCCTCAAACTCGTGATATATAGAGGCCATAAACGAAATAACTGCGTTCGTA
The DNA here is from genome assembly GCA_949316185.1 of Pyrausta nigrata. Classification (NCBI taxonomy): domain Eukaryota; kingdom Metazoa; phylum Arthropoda; class Insecta; order Lepidoptera; family Crambidae; genus Pyrausta; species Pyrausta nigrata. The sequence continues at coordinate 15,014,780 of OX438943.1, forward strand.
ACATTTGTGATACATTTGGTAGTATTTATGTCATATAAATATTTTGTGACTTTATTAACTGGTTCCATGCCACAGCACGCACCGATGCGAGATAACAATTGATTTTCTATTGTGTCTCGAAATTGGCAGCGAATGGATTGAGATACGATTATTTCAGTATGGTCAAGAGCCTACACAAAAGCACTTTAAGAAAAGCAGTAGGCAAATCATCATTAGTGAAGTATGTAGACGATAACTGTCTTAATTTTATACTTACTAGACGCTGTATCAGAAATGTTGATGAAACACGTTCATTCAACATTAACTCTAACACCATGGAATGTACAATAATAACAAACTAAACATAGCAATGTAAAACATAAAGTAAGCTTATTCTGTAAATATCATACATCCGTGTTACTACACAGTCTTCTGATACCTAACGGCGCGTATTTAGACATTTTGTATCTACTTAATACTGAATTCAGATTGTATTTACCGATTCGAATAGACAACGCATGTTCTTGACTAAGAAATATATAAAATAAATAATGAAATATTTATAAGATCATACGAAATACAACGTTAACAAACAAGCTACAAACACGTAGGCTCGCGATGTTAATTCTTTACTAACTTACGTAACCTTCTAAAATAGACGAATATTGGCCTAGACCCTTCTAGCTACGAAACTTAGAACCGAGTTCACTAACCTTAAATAGCCGGTAAACCTAAATTGACGGTTAATTTGACACAATTCACAAACAAAATAAGTATGTCAAATAATACTAAAACGGCAGATTTAAAATTAAATTTTATGTGTTGGAGAACTCTAGACTAAATTTAAAATAAATTACTTATTTTAAAATAAATAACTGTTTTTAGTGACTTAATTGTTTGAATCAAAAATGTAAATCTTAGATTATAGGACAACACACTGCTGAAAATTAATTTACCAAAATTTTTCTCTTAGACAAGAACATGTGAAATGCCGTCACTCTTTACTTTGTATGAAGCTAGAAAGGTGCTAGACTTAAAATTTGTAAAAAAAAATACCTAGTGATCATATTGATAGAAACATCAATGAACTGTTGTAGGTATAATATTAATTTGTTCTTTGAACTAGTCAAAATTATTATTTGAGTGGCGGCAGTCTATGATAAAATAATTAATTGTAATTACTGGACACAGCTTGACTTCCTTACTTATTTTATAATTCAGTTCTTCTTAATTTTAATAAATATATTTGTAATACCCAATAGGTGTGTCATTTATTTATTATTTTCCAGATCTTACTATTATTGCCAATTATCCCTCAATTACGTTATTTTACGGAAAGAGCCTAAGCTCTATTTTTGAATCACTATCGTGCAGATTTCTAATGATTATCATTCTTCATTTAAACTCGGCGTCCTTGAATTACTCGATCGACGGCACTCGACTGCACGGAACCGCACCGAGTGCCCCTACCCACTCGTCATAAAAGGCGAGTGATAGAATAATCGTCAAAATTATTGTGTTGAGTGAAAACTACATTGCATTCACCAACAGAATTAACGGACGATCCTCGATGGCCTGGCCACAAACCTGCCTCCTTTGTCTTTCTTAACTCATTAATTTTGAAAAAGTAAACTGAGGACCTCATTCGTTACATAATATCCCAACATGTGCGGCTAAGTGCTGAGAAGAATAAGCAGCGGAAGAAACTGATTCACTTTTGTTTCGTCAAAACCTTCTCTAGAACGTACTGCTGCCACGGTGGTACAAAAAGCCTGACTCTAATACACTAGGCCTGACCCAAAAGGTTAATTATATCGGTTCGCTCTAGCAAGCCTTGCTTCTGATGAAATCTGCTAAAATAGGGATCAAGTTTAACATTGCCTGGATTTCATTGTGACTAGATACCTATCGTCAATAATTGAAAATGTAGGTAATAGTTAAGTAGTGAAAAATAATGATAAGGTTAGTTTGCCTGCCACCCCAGCTTGCTACCAACTTGAATCATTTAAGCTTTTTTACAGTTCACAGAAAGATATATTTTGTACCTACATACATTTTAATAAAACAAGCAAATCAAAGTACATATTTACACATTTTCCAGCAAGTACAATAAATTACTAACAATTAAATTTAGTAATACTTACCACTTCGTAACATATTAGAGCTATTACAAAATACATAAATGACAAAGTTTAACGAATAATTACAAAAGCGCGATAAACGACCGGCAGAAATTACGTCACTTCCGTCGAATAATCTTTGCAGCCCTGAAAATTTACGTTTCCGATTACAGATCTCTCCAAGTTTTCCGAGGAAATCCTGAAAACGCCAGACCTTGAGCTACGATTGGCTAGATTTCTCATCTCTATCAATTTCGACCAATCAGTAGCGCGCAGAATGGATCGATGTCAAACGATGCGGCGGCCATTGAAAACAAAGTGTCAGATTTTCCTGTTGTCATCTGTGCCGTTTGTGCGCGATCGATAATAGAAATTGGTTTTCGGGGTTTGAGGAGGTCGTGTGACTATTGAGCCATTGATGTGGTGTTTAATTTAGTGTCCTGAACTGTTAAAAGTTATTACATAAGTGTAAAAATGGATACGGCTGGCGCTTACGGTGGAGGAAAAGCGGGAGGAGCGTTCGACCCTCAGGCGTTTATTCAGAGGCCTCCTGTGATTGTAAGGGCGGTTTGCTGGGTAAGGAAGTTAATTTTACAACCTTGTCATTCATAGAAACACTAATTACAGCACTCGAGGGCCTAACATGTCCCATACAAAAAAAATATTACACTAATCAGTGCAAGTACAATGGCCTTATCGTTTTCACTGAACAATGTCTTGTAAAGCTACCTGATGTATTGTTATTGAATTATTTTACATAAACATCAGCAGTAGCGATCTACAGTCACGATTACATACACTCGTAATAGGCAGGCATGCCAACTCTAATTGTTTTAAATCTACTATGCTAGATTTTATGAGCTTTATTTTTCTCCGTTTATTTTATTACTATAGTTTCTTAGCAGAGTTAGACAAAACCACTAAATTAGATAATTATAAATTAATGTTAATGTGGACAACATCACATACATTGTTCTGATCCCAAAGTAAGTAGCTAAAGCACTTGTGTAATGGGAATCCGAAACAACGAAGGTACCACAAACACCCAGACCCAAGACAATATAGAAAAATATTTTTCTACATTGACCTGACCGGGAATCGAACCCAGGACCTCAGAGCTGGCGACACCATGAAAACCGGTGTGTACACCACTCGACCACGGAGGTTGTCAATAATGAGCACTAAGATGTAATATCTAGTGGTGGAAAATAGACTGTCTTAACAGAATATTATATAAGTTTAAGATTTGGAACTAATTTAAATAATTAACCTAATTGAAAAAGTAGTTTATTTTTGCTTTCTATTTTTTACTTATATTTTATTTATTATTAAATTTTTTACTTGTGTAATTTGAAGAAGAGCTTATTGATAAAAGATTTAGCCATAAGACAATTATGATAAGTAGTTCTATGAAGTAACTATTATGTGAATCAAGTTCTTTATCCCTTGTATTATTTATTAGTACTTAAATAAAATGTTGAGAAATACAATGTTACCTTAAAAGAGTAAGAGATTGCTATAAATTTTACTGTCTCCTAGTCTATTTTTATACAAAATGTCTTGATAGTTTTAAGTTAAGTAAGCATTAATATTCTTCCCAAAATTTGTTACAATTTAACGATTTTGTTGCATGCATTTATTAGCAAAAGATTTCGTTAATTTAAGTAAAATTTAACTTTTTTCCCTACACTAAATACTCTCATTTAAATATGTTACCTTACTTAGGAGATACACCACAAACATAGAACAAATATAAGCACATGTAAAAGACATTAAATGAAAAAAGCTTTTAAGCCTAGCATATAATGTAAGGAACCACTCAAGCTCTGACAGTTTTTTTTTAAACTGATGCTCAATAGTATTTTTGTGCTATTATTTGTGTTTCGGCTCTATCCAGCCTAACCACCATATTTTCTCCAGCTGTTCAGTGTGATTGTCATGGGCTGCATATCAGCCAAAGGCTGGTACGTCGACAAAGAAGACCACAAGGAATACTGCGTGTACAACAAAGACACGAATGCGTGCAACTATGGCGTCGGCATATCTGTGATCGCGTTCGTGGCTTCGATCGGGTTCATCGTGGGCGAGTATCTGTTTGAGCAGATGTCGTCTGTGAAGACCAGGAAGCACTATGTGCTGGCTGACTTGGGATTCTCAGGTGAGTTGTATGTTTTTTATCTGTCAACAGAGCATAAGCGGGAGTCGGGTCACGGCCTAAGGAGTTAGGAAAATTTTGCCGTAAGGAGTTGAGAAAAGACTAATACCTGTACTAATAGAATACCCGCTTTTATATTTTCGACTCTGGAGTGCGAACGATCGTATTGGGTAGGCTGTGCATTGCACCATAGCTCTTTAGATGGGAGATCTGCACTTCTTCCGAACAATTTGGATTATTTTTTATAGCATTTTTTCGAGGCTTGAAACAAAATCACGAAACTTATTTTCAAGGCCTTGAAATGTTCTACTGTATAGGTACGTAAATACTTATTAATATGTTGACATCGAATTGTAACTGCTTGTAGTTAGAGTGTACCTATTGGTATTATCACCTTCATAAATGTCTGTCCATAAAACTGTCTATTTTAATTAAGTCATGCTCGAGTTTAGACTCTATTAAAAGGCATTAACAAGTTTTTCGCATTTATGTACTGGACTAGCTAATAAAAGTTTATACAACAATTAGGGCTAAAGTATAAAATACTAATGATCTTAGTATTTAGGTCTAAAATACAATACGACTGCAATGAAAATGTCATCACTTATAAAAGTATCTCTATTGAATGACATTTTAAAGTGGTCGCGTTAAAAAAATAAAATGTAAATAAATCGCGAAGTATTCCGTATAATTGTGTTTTAACGAGTTCAACAATTCGCGTAAACGTAAGAAACAAATATGGTCGCTGTAGTTATTCTATCTAACAGTTAAAAAACGGCCTTAAGTGAGTCTGAATACCTACTTATTTAAGAAAAGATGTGAAATTACTTGAAAGAGTTTTAATTTCTACATCTCTAGAAACAGATATTGCAATATTTGCAATGCCTCTTACGGCGTCTCTTCGCTTTCAATTATTGAGCTCGTGCCTCCTAAAGAACATTATTGTATTCTGCAATATTTATTTTTAGGGTGATATTATTTTAGGATGTGCGCTCAGATAAAAGTTTATTGCGCCATGCAATGTTCACACGTAACCTCGTTAGTCGTTACCGTAATAGCACCATAGATTTTAATTAGTAAATTAGGTCACCTAACCTAGTCACTAGGGTACCTATAAGTTGAGGGTATTGTACCCTCCCATAACATTGTAGAAGCAATGCGTTATTACCGCGCTAAGAAGCACTTTAAAATTAAGACAGGCTTTGCCAACGTCTTGGTGGCCGAGTGGCACTAACAAAAATTCGTCGAGTAATAAACGTCCTCTGTAGCTCAGTTGGAACTGGGCATGGGAATGATTGCTACTTTCAATTTATTTCCATTTCATGAAATGATGTTTTTTTTTTCATATGAAATCACATGTGAAATTTCATTGGTAATGTTTTTTTTTCGCAGTGTCATAATGTAAAATTTTTTGCTATTTGCTACATACATAAAATGAAATATGAATTATTGTGAACGAATGAACTTTCACCTATGATCGCATAACTAGTGTGTTAGTCTTTTTCTACCACGCACGTAGGGCAAATCATTCCTACTCTTTCGCTCGCGCGCGCTCAAGGATTTCGCTCGCTAGACTCGCTCTGCTACATTCAGTCATCAATGAATGAAATGAGCATGATCTATTATTTCGCAGAGTGCGATTTGTAGCAGTCTATATGAAAAAATAGCAGGTGTGAACAATGAAATTAATTCATACGATTTTTTACCTGCTATTCATGAAATTTTCCATGCCTAGTTGGAACTAGTGATGGGTCGAGGGCAAAAACAAATATGGACAAAATGGGCATAAACTTGGCATATTGGGCATAAACGAGTTTACGCCCAAATAAATGCCCGATCACTGGGCAGAAAAACCAATAACTTTGTTTTAGCGGAATATTACCTTAAAATAAAACATAGTGTCATTTTTTTAGAAAAAACATTTAATTAAATATAAACAGTCATAAAATAATCACAGTTTTGTTAAATAACAATTGATTATTCGAATTCTTTGAATCTTAAGTAATTATAAAACTACAGTTTTTAGTCTCGTAAAATATAACTCAATATTGACAAGACTTAGTCATCGTAGTCTTAATTATTATTATTTTTGTGTATATCACGTAAAAAATCAAATAATACAATATAGACATCTTCAATTACCATCATCATCACTCGGGCTTATATTAGATTTAGGTTGGGATTCATCAGGCGTATTAACTTGAATCGAGTTACATTAATCTTGATTTTCATAATCATTGTGGCGATATCTTACCACTGTCGCCCACACTAGCAAGCAACTTCCAGACGCGATGCCCCGACTCGGCTCCTACGGGCTAGATGGCGCTGTTAGCCCGCTCAATACAACACAAACCGCGATATGTAAGATTTAGCACGAGCTTGACTACATATAGCTAAACTAAGACGGTGACCATTGGACCTTGGTCCCCGACTATAACAACCGGTCGGTAGGAAGCGCTGCCCTTTGCCTTCCTAACCCAGTTGCGCCAAAGTGGTGACCCCGGCGTGATTTACACTGGAGCACGGAGCCTCACCGTCGTCATCATCAGCGTCGCCTTCTCCCTTGCCAACAGCACCCAGACAGCAGCATCCAGCCAGCAGTCTCCTGCAAGCCAGCTCACCAGCCCTATGAACACCACCGCAGACCACATCGGTTCTACCTGGTTCCTCAGCAGCCTCACCCAGCTCATCATCCCAACTCACTGTGGACTTCGAGCGCATCCGCACGCATCGTAGACATCACACATGCTCATCCCGACGCACTGTGGACATCACGCATGTACATCCCGACTCATCGTGTGGACATCGCGCATTCATCCCGAGTCATCGTGGACATCGGGATCCCGACTCGCCGTGGACATTACGTATGCCCATCCCGACTCACTGTGGACATCGCGCATGCACATCCCGGCATACCGTGAACTCAACAAGCACTGGCACTTACTTGCAAACTCACTACGCTCAGACTGCTAAGCTCTCAACCATCCTGGCTCAAACAACCTCTGGTTCTTCGGGGGGAGTGGTGTGGTGACATCTTACCACTGTCGCCCACACTAGCAAGCAACATCCAGACGCAACGCCTTGACTCGGCTCCTACGGGCTAGATGGCGCTGTTAGCCCGCTCCATACAACATAAACCGCGATATGTAAGATTTAGCACGAGCTTGACTTCCTATAGCTAAACCAAGACGGTGACCATTGGACCTTGGTCCCCGACCACAACAACCGGTCGGAAAGCGCTTCCCTTTACTTTCCTAACCCAGTTGCGCCAAATCATCACTTAAAAAACCGTCGGTATTGATCGATTGATCATTAACATTGGACAATGTATATTTTTGGATGGATCATTAGTTTCCTTTAATTCCAATTGTACCCCAAAGATGTGATTATTTTGTACCGTGTATGAAACCATGGATGCTAAACGACCGTTCAGTAGCAGCAAATGTGCATGGTGAGTGAAGTCAGGATTCGTAGTGCCACTTTACTTAACGGCGAGGCACCACAAATTTATTTCTACCAAAATACAGCATCCACAGTTTTTGCAGCTTTCCAGGTCAATGTTTTCCCCAAATACCATTTCTCACTTTAGGTGGAGTATACTTTTTTAATTTGTGATGTGGAGCAAACCAACCACATAATCTAAACTTAAAAAATTCGCCAGGTAGTAAATAAATTCTATTGCTTCTGATTCTCAGAGAGTTTATGGCCTTCGGTTTTACTGTTCAGTATATATGCAGCGCAGTGCAGTTCAGTTTATAGAGTATTGAGAACTTGCGTAACACTATGTTCTACTGCAGTCTTTAAACAGTCTATATCGGAAGTTTCCAGAATAGTTAAGGTAGTGGTTGAGGTGTAAGCCAATAGAAATTTCGATAAAATATTCTTGAAGGTCATATAATCCGTCCTTAGCGAGTTTCTGTTTAGCGTAATATTAGTCGTCATATCAGACTTCAGGGACACTCATGAGCAACCTCCGTGGCTGCTCATGTATTCTGACGATGTTACGCTGGCAGATGCGGAAACCCCCTGGCGAGGGGACGACTGGTAAGACGTGTGAAGGTGAGGCGGTCCTAAACTAAATGTGGCGAAGACTGAATGCATGGCCTGCAATACTACAGAATTCCACATCCGTCCGCATAGGCGAAGACAAGGTCGAGCGCACGGACTAGTTTGAATACTTGGGATCTGTACTTCACGCGTCTGGTGACATCGACTTCAATGTCAAGCCAAGCGTGGGTTGAATGGCGTGAGGTGAATGGTGCCGATTAAACTAAAACGACAGGTCTATAAATCCATCATAAGACCCACCCTATTACATAGCAGTGAAGCATGGCCTGTACTTGAACGACACAAGCTAGAACTTCGGGCCACGGTGATGAAAATGCTGCGCTGGATGTGCGGAGTTACGGGTTATTCATGGCAGCCTTCATGTCAGTGACATAGCAGACAAATTGCAAGAGTGCCACCTACGTTGGTACGAACATGTTGTGCCAAAACCAGCAAGTTACACCCGCCGGGTCCTGGCAGAAGAGGAAGACCCATGAAATGCTGGCTTGACGTCGTAGCGGATGTGACGCGTGCTAATAGGTTCACCATTAAGGATGCAGAAGACCGCCCGGAGTGGAGGCCTAAGAGTAGGAAAGCGGACCGCGGGCTCCAAAAGGACGCAACCGGGACAACGCTCGGATGATGATGATGATTCTTGTAGGTCATATAAACTTTGCTCATGTTATAATACTCACCAACTTTTATCAAATAGCTAACAAACAAAAAATAATCGTCGTGGGCACAATGTAAGCGGCGCAGCGGTTTGCGTCCGAGCAAAGTGCTTGGAGCGGTCTTATGATCGAACGAGGCGGGCGCCTGCACGCAACACTTCCCCCCCTTACCCGTGAATTTTAGCTTACATTGCAAGTACCTACTTACTCACTATTTTAACTAGTAACATAACCATACCATTCACTTTTTCTTAGTGTTTATTGTAATATATAAGCTATAGTCCAATATATTTTTGTGAAGAACACTTTTCTCTCTTAAATATAACTATTTGAATGTTTATTTTTTTATAAAACTTCTATTAAAGTTTTTGCCCAGGCACAAGGCATTTATTCGGCGTTTATTCAATGCGCCCAATATGCCAGGGCATAAACCCATCTCTAGTTGGAACCACTTCACAAAGACGGTCGTCAATGTAGGTATGTATTCGAAATATGCCTACCACATCGTAGATCTTATTCTTTCTTCTTTTGATTCTTGTCGTTTAAATTACATTCAGACGCGAGATCTAGTGATCCATTTACTCACATTGTGCCCGTGCCCTGTTGACCCTTCGCGCAAACTTTATTAGGGTACTTATTTCCACTTAGCGCGTAACTCGGAACGAGAGACTGCTCTCACTTCCATTCGCATTGTTTCACGTTCGAGCCTGTCGGATCTAGCCCATCTTATCTCATCAAGGATAATTTGATGGAATATTAGTAGTACTTGGAGGCAGCTCGTTGGTGGTGATGCCCAAAGTTAAGCAAATGACCACGTGGCGTGGTGGAGACCGGATGTATTTATTTTCAAAGGTCACCAACCTTTACTGACATTTATGACAGCTTCTCTGTTGTTCGTTAAAACTGTCAGTCTCGATTCTCGTCTATAGTTAGCCTAGTCAGAGAAGCCTATACATCAGGAACTTTTCTTAGAAAAGTACTCTAAACTTTCTCATAATTAAGGTGAGGCCTGTGCCTGCTGTGAAAACTATTTGTTTTAGGAATTATTTGCAAAGTTAGAATCTTCTAAGTGGAACACGATACCTAGGCACCTTAAGTTTCGCACGGATGGCTCAATATTGTCATGCTATAGGTTTTATGAGTCGTAAAGTTCTTGCTTTACTTCCACGCCGGGTAAAATGTGTTGCTTCATTAATCCGGCTCTACGTTTCTGTTGAAAACATCGTTAAGGATATCCCTATAAAAACTTTATCCCACGACTGGATTCTAAGTTCTTACCATCTACCTATAGTTTCCACAGCATTATTTAACCTACTTACACATGTGTAGAGAGCTCTAGTAAATAGCTAAGCAGTATCAGCGCTCATAGCTTGTGTAATCCGCAATGCAAAGATTGACAATCTTCAGTCGGTTCCTGTTTCAGTTAAGGTCATATCGACACAGGAGTCTTTAATTTCCTGAATCGTTTCATAGCGTGTACTGTTGTTCATTTGGCGGTAGTTACATACGAGATCTTTCTTTGAAATGAAAATCTTACTTATGTATCTCGAAAATCCTTTTAGTAAAACCGCCCAAGTGCGAGTCGGAGTCGCGCACTAAGGGTTCCGTGCCAACTTTAACTGAATTAGGATCCACTTACTTCCACTTAGACAAAATACCACAATATTTTCTAAAAAAAAGCGTCTATCTCTCAAACATTAGACTTTTAGAGAAAATAGTTTTAGGAACCGAGGTTCTGTATGTCATTTTAAAAGACCTATCCATAGGCACCCCACACACATGGGTTTGAAAAAAAAAATTTTTTTGTTTTAGTTTCATGTCTCCCCTTAAATATCATTATTTTCTGTATGAGAATTGTAGAGCGGTTAACATACGGACGGACGGACAGACAGACAGACTTGACTAAACTATAAGGGTTCCGTTTTTTGCCATTCGGCTACGGAACCCTAAAAAATGCACCAGAATTTTTTCCACTGTACGTGATCGATAGAGGACATGCCGTCATTGGTAGTGATTGTATGTAGACTGACAGAGTAGGTGCGCTGGATGCTATTAACGTAGGTACCGTCACACCAAAAAAGTGATTGACGACCACAATGTATCTCAATGGACCCGAAATTTCCTTATTCTACAAAGGTGCGCGTAAAAATAGCTAACATCGTCTATGTAACCTCGGGACCATTCTTTCGAATGCTATCTTTACTGTAATTATTAATTTTTGGACTATATTTTTTACCCGACTGCGTCAGAAGGAGGGCAATGTTATAACACAATGGCTATTGCATTAAAGTCTGTTTTTCTTTGCGTGTCAAACATTGTTAACAATCTTTTTATGACTTTTAAAACTATTACTGGTAAAAAAAAAATTAAATATATTAAACGATAAACTACCATATTAGGATGTAATTTTTGTGTCTCTCTTATTTTTAAATAAATAATTTCGTTAAAAAGGTATTTCAAGATTGTTTACAATGTTTGACAAGCAATGAAAAATGGACTTTACTTTGCAATAGGAATTTTTATTTTTCATAAATAATTACTCGTCTTAAAAATCAGATTTGGTGTATCTGAATTTATCTCTACCTATCTGGTTGTGTTGTCATCTTAATATCAGGCTGTGTTTGATCAACTAACTAAGCTATTCACATACAAGCCGCCGTCAGAGTCTACAATATTAACCTCGAGACCGCCTGTAATCCCTACGTAATAAAAGCTGTTTTCGCAGTTCAAATTTATACCTCCATCCAAGAAGTGCCGACTGTACTCGCTTCTTTACTGATGGCAACGGTTTAGTATGTCAAGGTTTCGAACTATAACCTAGTGTTTGCTTTTGCATTTTTCAGTTAGATCTGACGTATAAATGCAGTGTGTCAACTTTGTATTAAGGGATGAGTATTCAATAGAAAGCACTTTAGTATTTTATCCGAACATACTCGTAGTATCGTAACGTGATGGAACAATAAAAAATAGGTAAACATGCGTGACAATTTGTAATCAAAATGCAAACGTGTGTACCTATAAGGTACTTAATTATTAAACTAGAAGTTTTTAGAACGTTTGGATAGAATAGTCGATTGGTTTATAACAGTAAATATAGGTCACATGATACTTACCCAACATATCTACTAGTTTCGAGGAGTGAACGTGTGCCACATACAAAATCTGTTGTGAAACTTTTATGACTGATTTTGTAGAGTAAAGGAGGTTGTTACGTCTATGGATATCCACTTACTTATGTACCTATTTAATTTATATGAGAATCTTAGTAGGTACCTAAAAGAAGATCGCAGTTTTCCTCCCTAATATATGGAAATAAATAACGAAAAAAATGTTAATGCTAATAACACCTTTCGTCACTTCCCGCGTGACCTTTTCTTAAATTGATGTAAATTAGATCAGCGCAAGAAAGTAAGGTGTAATATCATTGGTAATAAATTGACTCCGAGTTCATATTATTTGACACGGATTAATGCCGCCAAATTGTGCCTTGAACTTTCTGATAGGTTTTATTAGTGGGTCGTGATCGTGGGCAAAGGATACTCCTACTATTATTTATTCTGTGTTTATGCTCACCACGCAAGTAAATAAAGCAGCATTTAAATAAAGCTGCTGTTAGTTAAGTAACGTCATAAAACTCGGAATGTAGGAAATATGTATACAGTACACTTCCCGCCTACTATGGCAACTGGCTACACCACGTTGGGCGCCAAAACAGTTTTAGTTCTAGAATTCAACCATCGGCGGTTGATTTACCGTTGGATTGTTTTTGCACTAAGCATACCATTTTATGTATCCATATATACTTATACATATTATAAATTCGAAAGTGTGTATATCTGTTACCTCTTGACGCTTAAACCACAGAACCGATTTTGGTGATTTTTTGTATAGAGATAGTTTAAAAGGTAGTGTATGACAGAGTTGTCATACACTACCTTTTGTCGTAATATAAAAACACGTTAAGAGGGTTAAATTGGGGATGAAATTTATGGGGATGGGATTTATGAAAGATCCAACTTTTCCGCGGGCGAAGTCGCGGGGAACCACTAGTATGTACATATGTAGGTTCCAAACTACAAAACTAAATGAAAACGTTGGCATCATCTTTTTCAGCGTTCTGGGCGTTCCTATACTTCGTCGGCTTCTGTTACCTGTCCAACGCCTGGGGCAAGACCGAGAACCCACCATACGGAACCGCCAACAACATGCAGGGCGCCATTGCCTTCTGCTTCTTCTCCATCTTCGCTTGGGTGAGTTAATATTCAAAAGGTGTTTTTTTATAGGTAATGGGCTATTGATCTTCATCTTAGCGCAAGAGCAAAAATACGGTCTACGATAGAGCGAGCTTGCCCAGGAATGGCCTAATAATTAATTAGGCTTCAAAAAACAAGCCGAGGATACTGGCTCAGTATACTATCCTTCTAGCCGAATTTCGACTACGGCGACCTATCTCAACAGAGATTAGTCAACTGCGCGGGACATATTATAGTGCACAAGTGTGTGCGCAATACACAGGTGCACTCTCTGTTCCTTCACTCTCATAATTCGGTGAGACGGCAGTCCGACATGACCGTAGAGAGATCAGGCGCAGGACCAACGGCTTAACGTGCTTTCCGAGGCACGGGGGTGTTAACACCACCACCTAATTCCTGACTCCGGAGCTGTGTCTGAGTAATTTCAGGACAGAAAAACCCAAACACTTTCGGCCCGACCCGGAATTCGAACCCGGGACCTCGTGGATAGTACCCAGCGTGCTGACCACTAGACCAATGAGGCAGTCAAGGCAGGCAGGCATGAATAGGTTTTTGGTAATGGGTTTCAGGCAGCATGAAGAGGTGTTTGGTAATGGGTTTATTATGTTAAAAAGTTTATTAGTAATTTGGCTAAAAACTAAAGAACTGTAGCAGTGAGCTGAAAATAAATACCATGCACACACTCGATATATGGACAAACGAACAGTAGTTGGCTAATAAAAATAATTGAATATTTTGAGTCAGGTTAGCGCCTGAAATTAATGACGGAACCGTTATCCAAGATTTAAATCATCCGGGTATTTGCGTATCCATGGAACAGTCCACGGTAGCCACTATCAGTTTCAAGATAATTATTGTGTTCATTGTGCTCGATTCCAATGTCCAAAAGAAATAGACTGAACTTGAAATTAGTCTTAGACATGGGACCGGATACGAAAACAACCGATTTGACCCAAATCTTTGATTTCGAATTATTAATTTCGGTCGTAAAAAGTTAAGCAATCAGAGTTCCTCTGATCTATGGGATCCATCTTCCAGGTTGGCTCCGCGTTCTTCGCTCTCCAGCGGTTCCGTATGGGCGCTGAGGCGGCGTTCGCGCCCGCGTACGAGGTCGAGGGCGCGGTGGGCAGCCCGGGCGGCTTCCCCGCCTACCCGGGCGCGCCCGACCCGCAGCCCGCCTACAGCGAGCCACCCTTCTCGCAGCAGCAGCCAGGTCAGATCAGATACCCATACTTTATGATCACTTTCTTGTTCGGCTGCCAAGATCCTTTTTCTCAGGAACTTGTGGCATCAAACTAACATTAAAATCAAATGCTGCCGCCTACAGCGAGCCAGCAGCAGCAAGGTCAGATCAGATACCTTCACATAGTCAGTTTAATGCTATAGTCCGCGTACGATGTCGAGGGTGCGGTGGGCAGCCCGGTTGGGTGGTTTCCCGCCTACAGCGAGCCGCCCTTCTCACAGCAACAGCCAGGTCAGTTCAGATACCCATACCTTATATGATCACTTTCTTGTCCGTCTGTCAACACCTTTCTCTCAGGAACGTGTATCATCAAGTGAAATTAACATCAAATGCTGCCGCCTACAGTGAGCCAGCAGCAGCCAGGTCAGATCATATACCTTCACTATCATCGTCATAATTAGTTTAATGCTATACTTAGTCCGCGTACGAGGTCGAGGGCGCGGTGGGCAGCCCGGGCGGCTTCCCCGCCTACAGCGAGCCACCCTTCTCGCAGCAGCAGCCAGGTCAGATCTGATACCCTTACCACAGATCATACCGTTCAGAGATCATGTTTTCAGACACAATAGAAAATCTATTGTTATGAGATAGCCGGCGGTCTTATAATCCTCAAGGGGTTTGTGTATATCGCTACCTTATATGATCACTTTCTTGTCCGTCTGCCAAAACCCTTTTTCTCAGGGACGTGTGGCATCAAGTTGAAATTAACATCAAATGCTGCCGCCTACAGCGATTCAGCAGCAGCCAGGTCAGATCAGATACCTTCACATAGTCAGTTTAATGCTAAAATCCGCGTACGATGTTGAGCGGGCGGTAGGTAGTACGGGCGGGCGGTTTCTCCGCCTACAGCGAGCCGCCCTTCTCGCATCAGCAGCCAGGTCAGTTCAGATACCCATACCTTATATGATCACTTTCTTGTCCGTCTGCCGAGACCCTTTTTCTCAGGAACTTGTGGCATCAAACTGAAATTAACAGCAGCTAGCTCAGATCTGATAGCTTTACTATCATCATCATAATCAGTTTAATGCTATAGCCCGCAGCCCGCCAACAGCGAGCCGCCCTTCTCGCAGCAGCAGCCAGGTCAGTTCTGATACCTTGAGCTAAAATGTTTGGCGACCCATGCCTTATAGGATCACTTTATTGTTCATCTGTCAAAACCTTTTTCTTTTTCAAATTGAAATCAACATCAAAACGCGAAGCAAAGGTCTCTAACTCCAAAAGAAAGAATTTCAAAGAAACCGATCATAAGCTGCCTGCATCCAGCACCCTGCGATCTTTACAAGAGCGGTAAGGCGATATTTCGGATGGTGATTGTCGTGATAGGCTGCGCTCGCGCTCTTATCGAAGGGTGTTTCCACCAAAACGTTTTCGCTTCAACGGCCATCAGTTCTTGCGCAATGTCTTTGCCAAATGCCTTTATCTTATTAGATAGCCTATTGGCTATGCAGCCTGGCAGGCCTACCGCCCAACTCGATTGCTTTCGAATGGCAATAGTTGGAACTATCAGAAAATCAATAATGGCTCTCAAAATAATTATAATATAACAACTCATATTTCATTGCTATTGTAGCTTTCAAGCTGGACGGTAGGCCCGCGAACGGCGTCGCCGTCTACAGTGAGCTCGTCTTGGAAAGCTGTCGGGTCATAGCACACTTCTTAACTCAAAAGGGATCGTCATCGTAATGCCTTTCGCCTCACTGTCAAATATGCGTCAACCTAACGTAAGCACGTAACCAAAGCGGATCAGCAGCTCCAGTACGTCGACTCGGCTACGGCAAGGCAACGCCGCGCTTACGGCGGGAGGGGTGAGAAGGGCAAGGGTGGATGAAGAGACGGAAGCTCGGGTACGGAGAGACGTAAGCGCACGGACGACGAGCCGTAAGCGCTACCGCTAGTTGACCGACACGCAAAGCAGTTCGTGAGTTGGTCCCGCGGCGAGGCAATTATTAGTGTGCGTTGCAGTACGGAATTTCATACAAAGAATACTGAACGGCTCGAGTTGATACGTTTACGTTTCGTGTACGAGTTGATAAGTGTGCTGTGACCCGTAAGCAAGCGTCTCAAGCTTTTACCGTTTTGCCACTTGAACTCTTCTGTAACGATAAACATCGTAACTTTGCAGGTAACATCGACTACACAGCCCCCACCTACTAAGCCGGCGTGACTCACCGCACCTTACCGCTTTGTGTTTGCGCACTAAGTAAGTAATAATTAATGCAAGAACGCTCTCATTGTTGAGAACAATCCCGTTATGCATAACTGCAAACTAATAACGGCTGAATAAACAGACCTGCAAAAACTTGAACAGGTTTATTTACTGACCAGTATTCGAAACTACAATGATTGGGTAATGCTAAGAAATACCTTGTATGACAGAACTACTTAAATAAAAAACAGCAACTCTAATGGTCGTGTCAACTGCATATTAATATCTAACGCTATTGGAAAGAATTTCGGCCATGCCTAACTTTGGTTTGTAATTTCGTCTCTTTGGTCCATATGTTGCCCTGAAAGGCAATTCTTTTAAGAATACAGTTTGTGACAGAGACAAGGCTCTACAAAACCAATGATAACGAGACATTAGTCGAACCTCTTTCTAATGCTAACATAAACGAGATCCCTAGTCTAATTTCTTTGTTACAGCAACTGTTATCACTTGTATAGGTAACTAAGTAAAAAATACAAGAGCCATTTCAAAAAGTCATCTACATAAATGCACAATCGCTTGTGACTGTTGTAAAAGAACTGCAACTCACTTCCATGTACTTAATTATTACTTAACTTGTAAGTATTCATCAAATCATCACGTCCATATTATTTGTAGATTTTTTATTAGTTTGACAGCATTTTCTGTGATGTAAATGTGGCGTACCTAGTTGTTGTTTGTCTTAAAAATTATGTAACTAATCTCTAATTGATTGATGATTTGTTTTGTCATTCACGAGCATTTTATTTTTTTAACCGACAACTGTTTGCTCTAAAGGAGGATTATGTTCTTCATTATAATAAAATAAAGAAACAGAAATCGTTGCACGGAGTGAAATACGAACGACGAGTATAAGAATGTGACAGTTCATTCAGATTATATTCGGAATCGAAGTATAAAACGAAACTGGAATATAAAATATTTATGAAAAATTAAAATGCTCGTGATTTACAATAAATATACATAAAATAAATACAAATGACATAATATACCGTGTATCGCTTCACAGTACCTGCTTGTAGGTATGTATATTTGACAATATTACCCCAATATGTATTGTAAAAACGTATGTTACTTATGTAAATAAACATGAAGATATTTAAAATATACTACACAATCCCGCTCGTGATTTATAATGTGATATTTCTTTTTGTTATTTTAAACCTGTTTGTTTTCTTAAGTCATCTGTCTATCGTGCCATTTCTAGGCTTTTATAATAGTATCATTGTTGAAATTCGAAAGAATCATACTTACCTTGTGTGTATCGAGCAAATGTATAGTAGGTATCTTACAAGTTAATATAGCTACTTTTCGTGCTACCTTGATTGATGACTAAAATTGACACATAGGCCTTACAAATGTAGCAGCTCGCAACGAATCTCATAACTTTTTTAAGGGGACTGTCAAAAAATTATCAATAAAGCTTCTTTTATGTTATTAAAACAATAAATATATAAAATATACCTACATACATAGTCTAAATAAAGAGTATTTTCCTAAAAAAACTATGGCGAATCTCTGTGATAGCCCTCGTAATATAAGCGAAAATAAATATAAAGAGATATAAAGTTGATTCATATCATTTTAAGAACGCAACATACTTTTAAGATTCTAGTAGTGTAATGGTCCCTTTAAAAACAACACAAAAAGTGTAAAATAGTTGGCGAGCGAAAGAGACAACGCTCTACAAACATTGTGGTAAGCGTTAGATGTTAGCAAAGATCTTAAGTGATTTAGTTATCGTGTCAAGGTAGCAGCCAGATCCTGTAAAATTCCGTAAAGCTTGTTTATTATAATAATTAATAGTACATTCTTTATTATATTAGGTAAAGTAAATAACATAAAAGTGTAGGTAAATTTTAAATGGCATATCGTTCGATTCTGCGTTCATAATTTGATCATATTTAAGTAACATAATTAAGAACATTTATTTGTTGTATATTCATTTACAATGTTTATGAATTAACAACCAGTGTCCTGACTCTTACTGCCGTACTCAGAGACGTCAATTAAAGTGAATCCTTCATGAAGTCTTATGCAGGCCTTTTATATTTCATTGAGAAGGAAAGTGACAGAACAAGACTTAATTCTTAGATTATATTTAATTGACGTCTCTGAGTGCGGCAGTTAGTTACGTAATAACCTTGTCGAATCTAGTTTGAACTAATCGCCCTTAATTAATAAACAATTCGTCATCCAAGATCCAAATCAATCCCAGCTATTTGCTTATCCATTACAGTGAACAGTACCTACCTACGCGGGAGCTACGGCTACCAGTGTCAATATAACGTGTTCAATGTACGCATACCAGCGAGATTGACATAAACCTTTGATTTTGGAACAGTTATTAGTTTTGGGCGTACCTAAGTATAGTACGTGCCAGATAAACGTGCATAAAAGGTCGTTCACCTTGACAGCTAATACCTTGTGACACGTATCATTTGTCTTTCTAATTAGCGATTATTATGACTTTTGATTTTTGGGTTCAAGGTCGACCCGTACCGAGGTTCATTTGTTAGACAGATTCGTATCGCTACGGCTTATAGTTAGGGTCGCCGCGCTTCGTATACTGGCGTGCAGTGGTACACGGGTGACGGTCTGCAGGGGTGCCGGGTCAATGATATTTTATGCACCGTTAAATGGCACGGACTATAGATTGGTTGATTGGCTACCATTTTTAATCAATCACACAGCTAGTTTTTTATGTGCCAAGGTTATAACGTAAAAAATATACGAGAAACTGGACTATAGAGTGCTTTTATTAGTGCTATGTTTGTTTATTTGTGCATCATATTTCTATGTGACCATATTATGTAGTATTGCAAATGATCTGTGCGTTCAGTATTATTAATAAATATACATACATACTTATATTATAAGCGCTTTACCAAGATCATAATATTTTTTTAAAAGATGATATTTTAGGCGTATTACTCTTTGATAGAATTAATTGTTTAAAAAAATCATTTTAATTATTACACGATTGGTGTTTGTCCTAAATAATAGATATTAATGTGCTTCTTATGCAGTATGTGCGTGTAACTTATAAATATAAATTTAAAGCACATTGTTATATGGCTTAAATTTGAGTACAAATAAATAGTATTTCGGTGTAATAATTGAAATGATCTGTATTTCGGCTCAAGCCAAGCGAGCTGGCATTCCTAACGGCTAGAACATTATTATTATTATTATTTATATAAAACCAGCCCCACATATTCAGACGGCACCTTCCGATAACGATTTGGCAACCGAAAAACTACGTGAATCTACATATTTTGAAGTTAGTGTCTGGTCACTTGACGTATCGATTGTAAATTCGTTACGAACTGGAGGCAGCAGGACCGTTCGATCAATAGAAAACTATCATCCACATGTCACGTGACTCTATAGGATTTAACATAATTATTCATAAAATTTGTCAGTTCTGGGGTCGTTATTATGATGTTAAAACGAAGATCTATTGAAATAGGGTACTGACGTATGATTCGTTTTCAATTTTATTCCCAGATAATTTTTGAATTAAGTTACTTATTCGTGTAAATCTGTTGTATAAACGAAATATTGGAATGTCAGTTGTAGCCTAGTGTAGTCGTCTTTGTCACTTCCATAGCTTGCACTAACTATTCTTTGTAAAGAGTTCTTAGCAATAATGTTGACGTTTTCTCGGTCGGCTCTCTCGTCTCTACTTTAAATTTAATTATTTATAATAGGGTACTTAATTTTAGTTTATTTTTAAAAGTATTAAATCATACAAAATAATAAAATAAATTTTTCGCGACGTGCTTAATGTCTGTTTTGGTGTTTCACATATTTTTTATTCCGACGGTACCAGCCAGGGTACCCGGCATTGTTTGGTACACCCGGTCCCACGTCAGGCTACCCCACTTTGACCTTAAGACCGCCTCTATTCCTAACATAGTAAAAGCTGTTTTCGTAGTTCAAAATAGGGCAACCTGACGTGCTGTACAGTAGGACCTCAAGAGACGGAGACGCCGACAATTAGTTCGAATGTTGAAGCATATCAGTCGTGTACTAAGGGCAAAATGGTCCTTTTTTTACTACATTTAGTGAGTTTTTGAATTCTTACTTCAACATTTTTTGTTAAAAGAATTTTGAGACACGTCAAAAAGGAGGATAGAATTTATTGGTTTTAAAAAATCTACTAAGTAAAAAGTTATGATGAGGAATAAGTAATACATTTATTTAAGGGCTTAGTTTAGACGCTGTATTGTTTAATTTGGATTATTTTTTCCAAAGTTATGTGCAATATAATTTATTAAGGTATAGGTTGCTTATATTGTTATTTAATACCTAACTACTCACCACCTATCTATGTTTTAATTTGATATGTGTTAAGTCTCA
Source organism: Pyrausta nigrata (assembly GCA_949316185.1). Taxonomy (NCBI): domain Eukaryota; kingdom Metazoa; phylum Arthropoda; class Insecta; order Lepidoptera; family Crambidae; genus Pyrausta; species Pyrausta nigrata. The sequence continues at coordinate 15,035,816 of OX438943.1, forward strand.
ATGTAAAGTTAATATAATTTAATGCCACAGATAATATAAATAAACTCTTAAAACGTGATCGAAAAAGAAAATTATTTCCAAATAAAATAATCAAAACTGTGGAGTTTCCAACTCGCATAGGTCTAGTAAGATGCATTTAATACAACCTAAATCGACCTGTGTATTGTAAAAAATAAAAAATTCATGACTAATACTTAAACTGTCTGTAATCATTTAAACACGTGTATAATGCCCTTAAAATACATGATTGATGTTGTTTGTAATTGTTTGGGATATTAAACTGTAAAACAAATTCTTATGTACACTAATTGTAACGTAGTAGTATATTACATATACATATTATCTAGATTGTAGATAATGTAACACGTATGTTGGTTAGAAGTCTGTTCTGATGATAATAAAAACTACCTACTAAACGATTAAAAAAATATTGTAATAAGTGTTGAATATTAAAGCACTGCACAGACTAGCAGATCCACCGTGTCTTGTGTAAACTGGCCCTAATTCCATTAGGCCCCTCTCGCGCCGACCAATCAAAATCTATGGCGGCCATGAATATGAATCAAAAGTTACATAAAAATACATTTGAAATTTTAATAAAAGGTTATCGCAACCACAGAATAAGTACACCGATCGTGGTCTGTGTGGACTTATTCTGTGTCCTGTGCTTACTTGACAACTGCGATGTCTTCTACTCATATGTGGTCTTCTTCAGTCCATGTTGGGTGTGGGGTAAATGAATAGATGTATCATAGACATGTTTTAACTTTTTCTGTATTGAAATAAAGTTACAAAAAGAATGTAGGGCGGTTGGTCTGCTTGTCTGGCTACATTTTAACGCTAAAGTTCAGTGTTTGGTGATGTATGATTAAGATTTATTAAGGCAGGTATGTGCTGAGAGTTTGTTTAAACCTTTTGTGTAAACTTTTCGACGCATTCCTAGAATTTTACATTTAAGCCGTTGCAAATCTAAACAAAATGAAGGGATGCAACGTTTTCTAAAAACGCTTATCAAAAATCACCTTCTATAGCATTGGACATACTGCGGATTTTTACTTGTTATAGTAAACATTTGTTATAATTATGTTGTAACTATAAACACCTCTCTTTCACTTTTGAGTGTTGCTGGGAATGCGTCTAGAGTTATATGTATTCTGTATCGCACTTATCAAACTTCTAAAGACCATTATGGATGTGACATACTTATTGGTAACTCAATAAGGGACATACCTACATGATGGAGCAAAAAGTTTGCTGTTTCTGAATAAATAAAACAATTTTGCCGTATTTCGTCACAACTGTGATGGTCACTTAGAATAATCTGGCCAAAGAAAATTGTTATCATTAACAAATACTTAACTATGATCTGCGAGTCGAAATGTCTGCTGAAGTGCCTACATGTTGAATATAATTGTTACGTTTACTTAAGACGATTCTGTGCCAATCAACGCAGCGGTGCATAAAGTAAAATTACCCACCTACCTAGGTACTTTAAGAAGCTAGTTTTTATTAGTTATTGGTCAGATTAATAACCAAGCTAACTAACTCTTTAACTAACGTAAGAGGCCTATCTTCGTACGTTACTTATTTATAGGTACCTAAAGCGTGGTTAATGAAATAATTTTGAATACCTGACCTATATCACCTGACCTTAATTTTATCCAAGAACCTAACTGATAACCTTGTGAATGATTAGTTACCATATCGCAGATAAGCCGGAAAAATTGCACAGAAAGCGCACAAAAATAATAACAAGTACATGCTATAGTGACGATTATATTCAACGTGTATGTACCAGCTTTACATATTATTGTTTTAAGTGTTCAATAATGTGCAAATGGTATATGAAAATAAATTGAAATGATAGATATCGTGAAAAAATCATTTGAAGTTGTCAATTACCCTCAATCCCTATATTATATAAATATTACACAAAATCTAAAAGGTAGGTACTCTTTAAGGTCTTGAAAGAAAACGCTGGATTTGGAACATTTTCTTTTATTCCTGACATTTTTACTTAAGAGTTAAGAATTATCACAAATAAACAGTGAAAACAGATGATTCACAGAATCTAATTATTTAGCAATTGGAAGATTTTTTAGACGAATTCACCAGTGAGGCGAATTTTAAAGGAGCAAAGTTGACATTGCAATTATTATTAATGAGGATTTTGCCAGTAAGTATCCATAGCCATTTTGGATGGCACTAGGAAACTTTTGGAATCACTGTCACGGCGTCACTGCATACATGATTTTTTTTGTTCACATCTATTTTATGGTTACAGCAAAAAATAACTGTAAAAATTAAGAAACTACTTCTATCCAAGTTTTTTTCAGTAGGTAATCAACTAATCATCAATGAGGGCTACCGTTTTTTATCACACCAGATGACGCGAGTTGGGCGAGGTTCGGAAGTGTAGTTGTAGTTTGGTAAACGCGCATGAAAAAAAACCGAAGCGTTAACATATCGGCCATGCCACAGTGGTAAGCTTTTCCGTTTAGTTCGGAAAAACAAGGACATAATTTTCAAATAATAATACTGTCTCAAAATCACTGAAATTCATTGACCCGTTGCTTATATTTGCCATAATTAATTTGAGTTATTGCCAAATACAAATTCACAACATTATTATAATCAGAAATAACCAGCGTAGCCAACCCACAAGCAATGAACTTTGACATTTCCAAAACCTCGCGCTACACAAACGCCTCTAGCGGCGGATTCATATGTGATAAGATAACCCTCATTTACTAATGATGGTAGGTAATTCGTTGCCTTTTTCTCAAATAACGCTAGCGACATCTCTTGAATTTTGCTTACAACGCATGGACAATACTATCAGGAAAAATAGACGCGGGGCGTTGCGTGTCGTGTGCGTTGGAATTCAAACATTATGGTGTTGTTAGAGTGCGGTTACATAGAAGCGATTTTTCACGCGTTTTCTTGCCCGCGGATGGCAACGAGACGCGTGTAACCTGCGGGCACACGGTGGCGTTTCTCGATGAAGCGTTGCTCGCGTCCCACGCTACTCTCTTGAGGCACCACCACGCTTCCCGCCTCGTGTCTCTATGAATAACATTATATATTGCCATTTGTTTGTGTTTACGCGTGCGATGATACGTGTCGCTTTACGCTCTCCGTAAACAAGAAAAACGCGCGACGCGCTGCGAGAACCTACGCCACACGCAACGCCTGACGCCTGTAAGTGAGGGCTAAAAGCATTTCCGACACAAAAAAAAAACCTACATTACATACTTTACAAAGTTGTTCAAAACAGCAAACAGCCAAGTGTTATTTTTAAAATAGCTACACTATTTCACAATGTTGGGTGCAGAATGCTCATCTGATAGGTGACGCAATCTAAGCACATTGTAGACATGTTATAAAGTCATTCACCTTTCATAAACGAACCCAAAATGTTGCATGTTTTTTAATATAATACATTAATTATTTTTTTAAAATTTAAAAAGAATGCACACTTTTGGTGTTTTAGATATTTTTAGTTACTTATTGCTACAGCAAATTTTTGTTATGAAAAATGAACTATTTATAACTATGTTTATAAGAAAATAATTGTAAGAGACACAGTAGATACTAGGTAACTTAAAATTAATATCACTATATTACCAGTAAAAAAGGAACTGAAAAATTATGTCACAGATCTAGTTTAAAATAGGTAAAAGTGTAATGGGAAATATATGCAAAATATGGTGTTTAATTAAATGAACCAACCATAAACCATACAACATTCCTTTAGGCAATTCGGTTGAACAATGAAAATTTTGGATATCATTCCATTTACATTGGTCACATTCGGACTCTCACCACTCATGACTTAAGTGTTCATCATACTAACAAAATAACTAAGCCAATTTTATACTAGACTAAGAATACCTACATGAGAATAATATCAGAATTTTGAACATTAGAAAAGAAAAAGTCAATTCTTTTAATTCCTACATTAATAAAGTAGGTACTTTGTAGTCACATGCATTTATCCTTTTGATACACAATATTTCAATTCAAATGCAATAACATTCCTTCACTGGATATTTCTTCAACTATTTTAAATGTAAAGCTCTATACTTCAACAAATGCAGTGTAAAATTACATTTTATCATTTGTGGTTACTTACATACAAATTATTTATAAACTTACAATACAAATTATAATACTTCTAGCACTGATCTATCCACTGCATATAAAACCAATAAACTAACACTAAGAAGATAATTTTAAACAGGCCTGTACCTAGAGAAGTCTTTGATTGTGACTGAATAAGCATTCTCTAAGCCCTGCCTGTTAGCCTGTACTACTTTTTAGCCTTAGTAGAGTTCCCTTGCTTGTTGGGAGGGGTCCATCGCAAAGCCGACGGGTCCACTGACAGCCGTGGCTTCTTAAAATGAGAACTAGCCAATTGCTCAGAAACAATCTTAGGTGTGACACAAATTACATGTTGGCCTTTCCAATACTTCACCATATTCATAGACTGTAATGTTGATATTATATCTGTCTGAGATATACCAGTCATTTGGCTCAGGTCTTTGATACTCAGTGTGCCTCTACTAGCACTTAGCACTTCCAATAAGACATAGGACCAGTACGACCTGTAGCTAAGTTTTCCTAGATCTGACAATGGTTTCTCTGGACTGCCTACAACCTGTTCTAATCTGGATAGTTCGTAGCTGAAAGCAATGAGCAACTTGCCGTAGCCTTGCCTCTGATAAGGGGGTAGTGTCAAAATACAGGCAACATTATTTCCTTCAGGGGAATCTTTCTCCTTGGAGAAATAACCAACAAGATGTGCTCCTTGCTTATCAACTTCACATAATGTATAGAACAAGAATTGCTCAATATCAAAGTATAAAGTCTTGTGGTCTAGGAACAACTTAGCCAGTAAACATAAATTCTGACAGTAAATTTTATGTTCTTTACCATCTGCTTCAAATATGGCTATGGTACCTTTTCTATAGATTTCACTGCCTTGGGGTTGTCGCGCCGTACATTCGCTCAAGTGATACCGATAGGTCTTCTCCATTCTCATGTATTTGAGACAGTATTCGCAAATCCATAACTTCGACTGTTTACCGTACTCGTCAGGGTAGGGGCTGAAGTACCATGTGTCGATTTCATACTTGCCGATCTGAATTCTATCGATGTATTTGACTTTTGTGATGGCTTCGTGTTCCTTCTCGAGAGCCGCTGTGGTGGGGTCCATTTCAGCATAAGACTTTTGTACGTGATTGATTTCATCGTGTTTACGTTTTTGATTCCGTGTTATTTTCCGGCCTGATTTGTCGGTGAGAAGGTGGTCCGAGTTTATGTTGTTATTTGATTGTTCGCACATGTCAAACCTATCGGACATAACCCGGTGGCGGGAAACCCATTCGTCCAGCCTTCTATCATAACCAACATAGTGGACATAATACTCGTAGAAGCCGTCGGCAGCATTGTATCGCGTCTGTATAATCTCAGCCGGGTGCCATGACTCATCCGATCGCCGTACTAAATAATGCTCCCCGATATCCAAAGGCTGCTCTTGCGTAGAGTCCGTGTCTTCATGCTCAACACTTCTACACTCCGGATTAGGTAATTCATTATTCACTATAGGTTTTTCTAACTCTTTGTCTCCTTTAGCCATGTTCACATTAAAACAAACAGGATCACGCAATACCGCGCAACACACACAAGCTCTTACTAATCTGTGCACACAAGTCACAAATTGTCACAAACGCAAACGAAGAGGAGGGAAGAGGCCATAGTTTTTTGATACCATAAACATTTTTTAGTTCAATGCACTCACCTATTCTGGTTAGGCAAAGAATCAAATTTATACAGCCAAGCTTATTATTTATTCAGCATTGTTTTACTTCATGTGAGTTTTCATTTGTCAGTTACACTCACTCACGATCGACCAAGTGTCGGAAATTTCTATAGAAAAAATCAGGTTTCGCCTTAGAGTTGATGGCGGCACGTTAACCTCTGTTTTTTGTATGGAAAATTTCGTCACTCATTCGTTCGCTTAGAGTAGATCTCGCTAAGCTCGATCGTAGGTGAGCGCGTGAAAAAACTCGTACTAAGCCCACTGACGTTCAATTTCACAGTTGTAGTGATGCATGATAGTCGATAAATTGATGTCAGTATTGTCACATACACAGACAGATTTGTTTTCTTACAGTAGTTAAACTTGGCCATATTTTTGAAATAAGAACCTACGGATGGGCGGAAAAAGTAAAAAATGTATTGTTGAGTGAATTGGTTGGTTTATTTGAGTTCTCAGTTCAGTAAATATAGACTAAAAGAGTGGGATTACCTTTCATAAGGTCCTGCAGTCTTGATTTTTAATATTTTAGTTAGGATGGTAAGTGAGTGCTTAAAATCTATTATGCACAATTCTTCCTCACCCACAACCAGTCATTTGCGTTTTGCATGCTAATAATTTCAAAAGATCGGAGACAAACCCATATTGAATGAATATCTGTATAAACTTTGTGTCACACATGGACAAAAGAAATTGCATGAAATTTATATAACATTTTCGTGACAGCCTTTTTTCTGTGATTTTTTCCAAATCGTCTGCTGGTAGATTATGAGAATTATCCAAGGAAAGGCTTTTTTAACACAATACAGATTACAGATAAACGTCATACAGGGCGTCCCAAAAGAGCTGGCCAAGAAGAATCGTACCTAACTCTGAAACGGGATTACTTTTATAGTCTCAATAATTTAATTTAATAGGTTCAATTTTGCAGTTGACAGGGCCAGGTTTTAACGAATCGGTACGTAGAATAATCGATTCAGACATCAAACCGTCTTACCATCGATTTAAAACATCGTTAATCATTACAAAATATTTTGCGTTTTATTTTCATTGTTTTATGTGTTGTCTCCGCCTACACTGCTACGTTCTGTGATAATTGTGAGATGTCAAATTGAACCTATTGGATTATTCAGACTATAGTAAATATTGTGTTTTGTCTAGCTAGATTCCATTAATTTTGCTTGCTTTTTTGGGACATTTATTACATGTATAACCTTCTATTGGAACTTTTAGGTTTATAAAGCAGTACCCTAAATTGTGAAGAAAAAAATCTTTGGTAGTTTTTTTTTGTTGGTCGGTGCGTCGGTGGCGCAGGGGCTAGCGTGTTGCTTCCCATGCGGGAGGAGCCGGGTTTGATCCCACGTGCCGCCATGTACTAATGACTTGTAGCGACATCTTACCACTGTCGCCCACACTAGCAAGCAACTTCAAGACGCGACGCCCTGACTCGGTTCCTACAGGCTAGATGGCGCTGATAGCCCGCTCCATACAACACAAACCGCGATATGTAAGATTTAGCACGAGCTTGACTACATATAGATAAACCAAGACGGTGACCATTGGACCTTGGTCCCCGACCATAACAACCGGTCGGTAGGAAGCGCTTCCCTTTGCCTTCCTAACCCAGTTGCGCCAAAGTGGTGACCCCGACGTGATGTACACTGGAGCATGGAGCCTCACCGTCGTCATCATTCATCAGCCTTCTCCCTTGCCAACAGCACCCAGCCAGCAGCATCCAGCCAGCAGTCTCCTGCAAGCCAGCTCACCAGCCTTAAGGACACCACCGCAGACTGCACCGGTTCTACCTGGTTCCTCGGCAGCCTCATCCAGCTCATCATCCCGACTCACTGTGGACTTCGAGCTCTCCCGCACGCATCGTGGACATCACACATGCTCATCCCGACTCACTGTGGACATCACGCATGTACATCCCGACTCATCGTGTGGCCATCGCGCACCCATCCCGACTCACCGTGGACATCGCGCATCCCGACTCGCCGTGGACATTACGCATGCCCATCCCGACTCACCGCGGACATCGCGCATGCTCATCCCGGCACATCGTGGACTCAACAAGCACTGGCACTTGCAAGCTCACTACGCACAGACTGCTGAGCTCTCAACCATCCTGGCTCAATCAACCTCCGGTTCTTCGGGGGGAGTGGTGTAGCGACATCTTACCACTGTCGCCCACACTAGCAAGCAACTTCAAGACGCGACGCCCTGACTCGGCTCCTACAGGCTAGATGGCGCTGATAGCCCGCTCCATACAACACAAACCGCGATATGTAAGATTTAGCACGAGCTTGACTACATAAAGATAAACCAAGACGGTGACCATTGGACCTTGGTCCCCGACCATAACAACCGGTCGGTAGGAAGCGCTTCCTAACTCAGTTGCGCCAAAGACTTTTTCCGAGTTATGTACATTAGTTGCGAGGGGCGAAGTCGTTGAGAACAGTTATTTGAGATATTTTAACAGATTTGGGTAGGTTAATGCAGGGCGGCCCACTGTACATCTCGACATGATAGCAAGGACTTGACTTTGGTTCCATTCAGTTTTTATAGCCTGACCAGGAATATAAGGTGACTTAGAATTAATTTAAAATATTTTAATGGCGAATACTACAGTAAAAATGAATTATTTTTTTCAGGTATCATTTTCAATTTAAGTTGCTAGTTTTCGAGAAAAACGCCAAAAAAACACTTTGATTTCTAAGTAAAATAAAACACCCAGTTCGTTGTAGGCATTTACTCCTACTCGCTTGCGTACATTTTTGTAAAGGATGTCCTTATCTTCCCTCTCACTCCCAGCTTACACGCGCCAACTCGCCATTCATTCATCTCGACCGCGCATAGTCAAAGGTTTGCGACGCGTTTATCGGTTTCTTTGACAAGCGCACCGCGAAGCTTTTATTATGCCGCTAAGGCCCGCCGATACACGTGCCGTACTGCCCCGCCCACTTTTACGCGCGCGCGGCGCGGGCCGCGGGAGTTTGTTTAGTTCGCTTACAACTTTTCACCTGTTCGTTTGTGCGCAACTCGCGTGCTCCGCGTTGCAAAATGCCGTACCGCTACTCATCGCAAGAGTAGGTATTTTAATATGGCTCTGTGCAACAGAGATGCAGGTGAAGTCATGTTGCACGCTCAAGAACTTTATAAAGAACGACATGGTCGCCTCGTGAGTTTACGCACCATCCTCGGGGCTGTGCAGCGGCTTCGCGAGAGCGGAAGTTTCCACCCGCGTCCCGACCCAGGGAGACCCTTACCACACCGAGCGCAGATAGAACAAGACGTGCTGGACTTTTTCCAGCGGCACCCAGTGGCGAGCACGAGAGACGCTGCCCGTATGTTTGGCGCAAGCCAATTTTACGTGTGGTGGCTTCTGCGCAGCGAAAGACTCCATCTGTACCACTACACCCGGGTCCAGAAGTTGCTGCCGGGAGACTACGCGCCGAGGGTAGAGTTCTGCAGGACCTCGTGTATGGGAACGACAGCCATACAATTCGCACAGTGTAGGAACTACGTGCGCGTATCACAAGTGCATTTGATGTGATGTCCAGTAAACCAGAAGTGCTCAGTGAGGTCCGACGGCATTGCATCGACCGTGCTAGACAATGTGTGCGTGTACAAGGGCGTCACGTCCAACATTGAATGTAAATACCTATCGCGTGTACTGTTTATTATTGCAAATAAAATGAATTAAAGTTGAAAACGAGTTTAATTTATTTACAATACCTACATACATTAGGGTGCATTTCCACTGAAAAGAAGCGAAGCAGTAATTATTACTGTTTTATTTTTTTGTTGCATATTTTAGTCTTACATTGTAGATTGTTTATTATTGTTTACTAAGTATCTTTTAAAAATCTAGCTTACACTACACCGCTTACAATTCGTTGGAAATATCCCCTGCAATTAAACTTAGTGAATACCAAAATGCTGCATCAAAAATGCAGTATTTCGTCACAGAAATTTCCCTATTAACAAGTTTCATAATGACATAGTGGCACTAACTACTTATGTTGTGATAGCATTGCATAGCGTAGCTTGTGGTGGAGTCTATTCTTTTCTTTCGCTGAGCTAGTGCTGTTCATAATTTGAAACAATTTATGAATGAAATGTAGAAAGAGGGGTTGGTTTAGTGAAGTGAGAGATAGCTTTAGTTAGTGAGAGAGAGAGATAAGTGATAAGACTTTCTATGTACAGCATGCGCCTAAAAATATTACATTTACATTGTTAGAAAACACAAAAACAAAAACTAGCGGATGAAATAAAAAATGTTACTTGAAAAAAAGACTTTATTTTTGCTCTAGCGAAGCGACCGACCGACCTCTAGCTTCACGAGATTAAACTTAAGCCCATTGTCGATGTTGATAACGGCTTCACATCACTAGAAAATTTGTGTGTGCACTGTGCGTCGTGCATGCATTGTGATTCGTGGTCTCTCGCTCGTCGTCCGTCGTTCGTTCGTTGGTTGGTTGGTTGTTGTTGCTGTTGCGTTGGGGTCGCTGGCGAGCGCTGAACGACGAAACGAAACGGTTTGGTTCCTTCGTTTCAAGCCAAAGTGAACAATAAATTCATGACCAATTTGTTCTTATCGCTACGAGGAGATATGAGATTATGATAACTGAAGAAAACTAAGGTGTTCCTAATCGTGTGTTGAATGTGATGTCACTGTGTTTAAATTTCATATGTGCTAAAGTGTAGTGGTTACTCAAGATTTTTCGTTGTGCTTTATTTGTCAGGAACATTGTCGAAACAGAAAAATGCAGGCGATCAAGTGTGTCGTGGTTGGTGACGGGTACGTTTGCTGTTTTTTCACTTTCTAGTTTCAAGAGTGCTTCCGTAATTCGTATGGTTACAAGGGTTACAATTGGTAAACTGACGTCATAATTTAAATTAGACTTGATATTGTTTGCGGCTATCTGTGCTGTGCTATCCTCACTGTCTTGCTTTGCTTATCTAGAAACGACTGCCTATGTTAATACTGTAATTCACTGTCGTCATTGTTCTTGCAAGAAGTTCATGCTACACAAAAGATAGGTCATGTACAATTGTACATACAATTTGCCAAGTTTGTTATTAATTTATACCATCTTATATTATGTCCTTTTAATAATAGCAATTTAATTAATTATTTTATGTCAATTAAAATACCTTTGTTAGGTTGGCATTTTTTAAAATTCCTTGCAATCATGCATTAGACCAATATGACAAAAATATCTCTATTAATCAAAAGATAAAATTGTTGTTATCAGGGCTCAACTTTTATATAGTTACTTTAATTTATCACACTTAATTTTTTTTTGTTATACCCCTTGGTGCATTGGTAAACCATGTAAAGTGTTTTGGTATGGCACCTAGTAGTTTCCGAGAAAACAATCTTAAAGGTTACGGCTAGTATGAACGTATGAACGTAAAATCATAAGCTATTTTGTTCGTTAAATACACTTGTAGAGTTGTCCAATGCAATGGAAATAGGTTAGGGGTTATTTTTTTTTGTGACCTGAAAACAAAACAAGGGCCGAAACAACTCTGGATGGAAATAGGTTAGGGTTTGTTTTTGACCTGTAATCAAAAATGAGGCTCATACGACTCTGGATGGATATGCTTAGGTTAGGGTTACATTTTTTTTACCTCAAAATAAACTTAGGCTGAAACAACTCAGCATTGCAATTTTTTTTTAAAGGGATGGATGGAGGGGAAAGTGCTTAGCCTTCTTGACTCCTAATAGTTCTTGAAGCATATTTTTTTACCCAAAAAAAAAGAGGGCAAGGAAGGGAAGTTTACCGCTCCCCCTTTTGGGATCCAAGCTCTCCCCTTATCCCACCCCTCAAAAAAAGTAATATTTCAATATTTGTCGCCATTGTCTAAAAATAACTATATTTTTACATATTTATGTGTTGGTTAACAGCCCAAAGATAGCCCGTTAGGATATCTTAGAGGTGGCTAACTGTCACTCAGCTCTAAGGATCCCTGATTGACTGAAAACCTCCTTCATCTTGCTCCATTGTTCTTGTTTCTGAGCTGTTTCAAATCTTTGATACTTTTTGTGGAGCAACAGAATGTAATATGATAACATTAGGAAACATTCTTGAACTTTTTGACTGCTTGATACAGTTTGTGTGCATATAAATTAAGAACACTTCATAATTATTCCTTACTAAGAACTTTCAATGTGGAAATTGAGAGTATTGTTTGTTTATGTAAAATATTTTAAATGCAATTTTATAGTGAAAGTTTTTAGTGAGGAATAATTATGAAGCATTCTTATATTTTTTCCTCACTAAGAACTTTAACTTATTATATGCACATGACTGTATTAACAACAAATAACTTTTTGGTATGTTTTGTTGTCCACTAACACTTGAAAACTAACTGCAGTGTGGGTGCACCTCAAACTAAATCTGTTAGAATGAAGTTCAGTTAATATACAGGTGTCTAGGTTTCCACTAGCGATAATTTAAGGGCCTTTCATTTATCAAATTAATAAGACAATCCAAATGATTTTTTTTTGACAAAAAAGATTTTTTTTTTTTAAATCAGGAAAATTGTTTTTTTAGGTTTAGTTTTGTAATAGGTTTAAAAAACTATTGAACTGTTTAAAATTTTTAGTAAGATTTATTTTAAAATTTTTTTTTCATCTATGATGGTATTGATGGTTAATAATTTTTGAATTGATCTTTATTTCTCTTAATAGGCCACAGCGTTACCTTCCTAAAAGAATCATTTTCATAATATTTAGGATCCATAGAAATAGCATATGATTTTTTTTTATTAAAATGGCCACCATTTCAAGAGGTGGGAGTTAGACGCATTTGATATCTAATAGTTGATAACATTTGATGATCTTATAGCCCATAAATTATCGCCAGTCAAAACCCGAACACACTGTATACAAATATGCAGTCCTATGCTATGAAGATGTGCTTTTTCATGTATCTAAAACAATTCAGCAGATTTTGGGTCTGGCCCTTTGAGGATCATACAATACAAACATACCGATTTTTAGGGTTCCGTAGTCCGACAAGGAACCCTTATAAGATCGTTCAGTCCGTCCGTTCCGTCTGTCCTAGTCTGTCACAGCAGAATATCTTCTGCGTTTATGGACTGATTTGCATGTAACTTGATTCGAGGATACTTCACATATAGATCTCATTTTTTAAAATACAAAAAATTCAAATTACCCCTTTTTAAGGGTACCTCCCCATACATGTAAAGGGGGGTGAATTATTTTTTTGAGTGCACCCCCTTGTTTGGGGTATCGTTGAAAAGGACTATGAAAATAAGCACCTATTTCAAAATAGGGATTCCATACAACACTTTTTTATCAGCTTTACCATTTGTAATTTCTAAAGTCTTGGACCTATAAACTTCAAATCACTCACGTAAAGAAACAGGCGCAGAAACTCTTATTTAAAATTGTTTCGGGTATCCTGTAAAGTATTCATCATACTTTTGAAATTATAAATAAAATAAATATATATACTTTTTCCAAAAGAACAGTATAAACTTAAAAAGATTTTTTGCCTATACTGTCTAATGTTGTAAGTTAATCGTACGGAACCCTTCGTGCTCGAGTCCGACTCGCACTTGGCCGGTTTTTTACCCGACTGCGGAAGGAGGGTTATGTTTTTCGAGAGTATGTATGTATAATTGTTTGGCACGCCCTACAGCCCAAACGGCTGGACAGTTTTTGACATATGAGGTGTCGTTAAAATTGTCAAAATTGTGAGAGTGACATAGGCTATATAAATTGGATATAAAGGGGGGAGGGGGATTGATTTTTTCCTTAGCATAGCAATATGGGTATCAAATGAAAACCAGTAAAGAGACCATTTCAAAAATATAATAATTTTTGCAGTCTGGTGTTTTGTTTTGAATAATAAAACTAAAAATAACAAAATAAAAAATGGTAATTTAAAAAACTAAAAAACCCGACTGCGTTTCTGTGTAATTGTAAATTAAAAAACTCTGAAACAAGAAAGAGGTCATACCCGGGTTAAATTGGTACCCATATTAAAAATTGTAGCAGTCGGGACCCATGTTAGAAAGTCAGCCGTCTCGTCAGTAAATTGGAGTAATCTGCAATGTAGTAGGTATAGAGGTAGGTATGAGCTCTAAATTCACTAAGCCTCCATTTCTAGAATGGGTCCCGACTGCTTCAATTTTTAATATGGGTACCAATTTAACCCGGGTATGACCTCTTTCTTGTTTCAGAGTTTTTTAATTTACAATTACACAGAAATGCAGTCGGGTTTTTTAGTTTTTTAAATTACCATTTTTTTTAAAACTATGTTTTGATTGAATTATGTTATCTACATAGTTTGATTGGTATCTTAATTTAATGTAATTGAAGCCAGCCTGCCCTTGCATACCTAGCACACAGGGTTGCCAACTCTAGAAGATTACCAGTTTTTTGAAGCTTAAATTGTGTAAAGGTCTATGTAGACTGCATCTGGTTAAGAATCTAGAAGCCATCACTTGTAAGCCATCACATCTTTTGCCTAGATAGGGTCCCACTTCTCTAAGACATATGACATTAATGAAAGTTATCACATCTAAATCTGCCTCTGTAAGACGTTTACTGTATTTTCGGTATGGTCTGGTGTAAAACGGGTAAGAAATCATCATAAACTGATCAAAAGATTATGCAAGACCACGGCAAACTGTGGTAAGACGAGCGCAACTCCTGACTGCCGTGAACCTCACAGGCCTTACAGTCGAGCTATAACTTAGTATTCAAGCTGTAAACAAGAGTTAGGTACTAAGAACATTCAAGGTTCCATATTGCATACTTTCATTGTGTCATTGACCTCACTGATCGAGCTACTACGTCCGAGATACTAGCTTAGCGTCTGCCTGCGCAGCTTGTAGAATAAGAATTAATCAAGTACTTACCTAAATTAACCTTGGTAAAGCCTCGACTCAGAGGCTCTCTTGATTAAAAATAAAATGCCCTCTGACTCAAGAGGGCATTTCAGATTCTAATCAATATGAATACCTAGATTTTCTGACCTATCTCTTAAAACAAGGTACTTAATTCATCAGAAAAAAAAAATTTTACAGCTTGCCCAATAGGTCAGGCCAGGTTATCTATTCGATAAGAAAAAGATATTTCCAAAATCTGATGCCTGATAATAAAATAACTTGAAAAAAGTATTCTTCGCCTCTTACCCACGTCAGAACGGCATTTTAGTCTTGAAGTATTATACTTACCATACAAACAAACAGCCGGCTTCTTAACCAGTCTCTAATACCATAGTTTTCTATGGCCCTGAACTACATAAAAACACTCTACCCACGTATTCGCAAAAAGCCGCGGAACTGGAACAGGTATGAAAATAATTGATTTGCCTCGTGATGATGTGTCTAGTGGAGCTCGACAATTCGGAGTCTAGGCTAGTGTTGCAAATATCAATAAAAAGTTATTTATAGTAGGCATACAAACGTGTGACCAAGGTCAGTTTCCACTACACTGGTGATTTCTGACATGCAACGGTTTACTGGTCGGTACATCGTTAAAAACTAGTGTGGCATGAAGATTTGTTCTGTTTCCGTATTGTTTAAGGCTCTATTTTACTTGTACGCTACGTTCTAGTTGTCTTCAACTATTGTTGGGGCATTTTTTGTGAACAGTAAACATGTCAAGTCCCTCGTCATTATTTCTTCTGCCATGGTTTATGCAAGACTAGCTATGGAAGTCATACTTTAGCATTTTGGAATTTACTTACTGGCATACTCTTAACTGAAATCGCTACCTACTAATACGAGGGTCAAACTGAAAGTTCTTAGAACTGGCCACTTATAAACAATATAATAAAAAAAATATTCTAAAATTTGAAAATAGAACTCTTTGCCAATATTACTGAGTATATATTTCATTCATTTGTCATTTGTTTTACGACTTGGCGGCAAATTGAAAATTGTCTGTGTCACGTCAAAATGAATTTAACACGAGAAAATTTTCGTGCAATGATTTTTTATGACTTTCGATGTCATTTAAGTCAACAAGAAAGTTATGATAGACTACGATTGGACTTTCACGATGAAGCCCCATCTCGTGCGACTGTTTACAACTGGTTTAATGAGTTTAAACGTGGTCGCACTAATCTCACTGATGATGTACGTGAGGGACGGCCTTCTACGGCGACGACTGAAAATAACATCTGTGTTGTGCGGCGTATGATAGAGACTGACAAAAGAGTGACCTATCAGCAGATTCGGACAAGCTTAGGCATCGGTATGAGTCAAGTGCACAAAATCCTCCACGAACATTTAGCGGTCAGGAAGCTTTGCGCCCGGTGGATACCTCATAATTTGACTAAGGCTCAAAAACTCCATCGTGTGGATTGGTGCCGTAAAATGATTGAAAGATTTAACGGAGGTGACTCAAATGCTGTGTTCGACATACTAACAGGTGACGAAAGCTGGATTTACTGTTATGATCCTGAAACCAAAAGACAATCTGCTCAGTGGGTGTTTCCTTTCGAGGAGTTGCCAACTAAAGTGAAGAGAGATCGAAGTGCGGGAAAAAAAATGGTGGCCTCGTTCTTTGGAAGGATAGGTCATTTCGCAACAATTGTGTTAGAGGATCAAAAAACAGTTTCTGCAGAATGGTACACTACCAATTGTTTGCCACTTGTCTTGGAAAAAGTTCGAGAGAAACGACCTCGCAGTAGGATCCTCCTTCACCACGACAACACCTCGTCGCACACCGCCAAGCGAACGATCGACTATTTGGCGACATCAAACGTTGAATTACTGGGTCACCCGCCGTATAGCCCCGACCTCGCGCCTTGTGATTTTTATTTATTTCCAAAAATTTAAGAAAAACTTATAGGAAAGCGGTTTATGAATGCTGAAGAAGCGGTGGCTGCGTATCGCGATGCCATTGAAGAGACCCCTAAGGACGAGTGGGCAAAGTGCTTTTCCCAGTGGTTCCATCGCATGCAGCGGTGTAATAACTGGCTAATGTAATCAGTTTTTGATTTCCTAAGAACTTTCAGTTTGACCCTCGTAATGTTCATATTTGTGAAGAGTAGGCTGTTCTGCTTTTGTTCGAAGTTTTCCACTACAGATGGTATACTAGGTATGCAACGCTCTTGTAAAAATGCAATTTTTACTTTTTAATTATTTATTACAGTTATTCAATATTCCACTGGACTTCTGTGCTCTGGATCTTTTGAGTTTCCGTTTCGGCTGATAAACAATAATCTTTAGTCTTGCGATGAACTTGTAGTATCCGACAATTCAACATTTGTTTCCTACATTTCTGACATTTTTTTTGGACAGATTACATGATTTCGTACATTGAATGATTAGAGATTCATACTAAGTTGTACGAATTTAAGTACGAAATGTAATCTGTGTAGTAACCCGCTGTGTACTAACATTGCCATATTTTTAACCATGAGTACAGAAATCACTGAGGTAGGTCGCATTTATTCGCTTAAAAATCTTGATAGGTATAGCTGGGAGATATTTACATACGCATTGGCTTTACAGTTAACACAGTTATGATGAATCACTTAGATAGCCGCTAAGTGTCCACAGTACAACTTAGAGACGGAATTGGAGAGTGTAAGGCATAGAAAGTGAAGCCAGCATAATACCTTACATGGGAATCCGTCACGTCGATTGATCCTCATAGAAAGCCAATCGGCACTAGTGACATGACAACTATTGAGAAAATGTACACTTGAGTAAGAAAGTGTCATTTGGATCTTGATAAGTCAACTTGGCTTGTCATATAGCCTTGTCTAAAGATTATGGGATTGAACATAAAATGAGATCATTTTACAGTCGAAGTAGAAAAAGTGTTCATTTTGATTTAAGAATTACGATAGAATAACTGAAATCTGACCATAATCAACTGATTGGCTAGCTGCTTATGCAGCCATTGAGCAATCAGTAGCTTAGCATCATTTACCCATGAATTACTACAGAGAATCCCAAAGAAACCAAAGCTGACCATGGGGTCAGCTTTGGTTTCTTTGGGATTTTTTCAAACTATGGAGTTAACTTAATTACCCAATAGTATCCTTGCATTTTCCCTAAACTTTTGATTAGGCTCTTCTAATCCCATTGCGTCGTGTCTCCGTGACCAATAAATCAAGATCTTTATCCGAGTTTTCGCTTTTAACATTGTGTCGTCGTAACTAAGAGTGAAAGTTCTCTCTGATCTTATTATGATGTCCGCCTAGTCCAATCCATCCAACTACTCCTTTCGCCTTTATGAATGAAATCGAGTTTTTAACTATGAAAATCATGATCATGCAGTTTTTGGTGGGTTTTAATATAAACCGGACATCGGTTTCATTTTTGTCTTTTCTTCACTCTCTCGTTCATCAACTCTCACGACATTTTTTTTAAATTCTGACTCATTTAACTTTACTTAATTGATCTAGTCATCTGACGCTGCTGACATTCTTGGTAATGCGGTTAAATTAAACATTAAATTACGTTTTCTTATTTATTATGGAATCATCAATCACCAAAAAAGTGCAGATAACCTCTCACAATCCGAAATCCCAGCCCACACCCGCATGCCCAAGGACCCACTTTGTAGCCGTAATCAAATTATTACGAGAGGTCGAGGAGTGGTACGGGAACTTAGGGTTACCATAAACTCCATTGTAAGTTATTTAAAGGTCTTAACAAAGACTGAGACTAGACGTTGCCATCGTCTGTCTGAGGTGAGAAAATTGGATAGTCCTTAGGGCAGACATCGTTTTTTCCATGAATAATAAATTCGGTGCTGTTTCTCGGTAGACGTCTGGTCACCATAAATATCCGTACGGGCGAATCCGTGAGTCGTTGTCAAGTCGGTCTCTGCTCGACGACGATTGGTTTCATTAAATCATTGTGGCTTGCTTACAACGTTGTAATCCTGTGCAATGTCAATTGCCGGATCAGAGTCTGGGTAATGCTTGAATGAACACTGGATTGAATTATGATGGCTGCTTCAATGATAAAACTAAACGAGGGGGGTTCATTCTCTTATTGTTAAGAGATCTATTGCTCCAAAATTGATGATTATTTCATTTTTAGCATTATTATTGTAATCTATTAATTTTCATCGTCTTCACTTTATTGTCTGGCATTATGTTCTGTCAAGCATAAAATTCATCTAGATACAATTACTTTTGTTATACCACGTTGGTAAGTCTCGGGTAAACAGCATAATTAGTTTTAACTGACAAATGTGACTAGTGAACCTTGGCCTCTATTTTAGTCGTTGTTAGAGGTAAACTTGGAACAGTTTGAGCGTCACCGGCAGTATAGTAATGTTATGATTCGTTGAAGTTTAACTACCCTCTTACAGTCAAACTATTTTTGGTAGTTTCCTCGTTTAAAACTATTTGAAATTAAACGTTTCTAAACATAACTTTAACCCTTTGACTGCCACAGAACTAGACACAATATTATATATATTATTTGGGGGTCACCGGTGACCACCATAGCGCTCAATGTGTTAAATTTGGATTTTTTTTGATCATCATCAAATAACTGAAATAGACATGAAAACGTAACGACTTCATGAGATCTCAGGATATGTATTGAATTAGATCATCTCGTTTGATAAAATAAAACGAAAGCGGATTTATTCGTTGGCGTCTTTTGATATCTGTTGAATGGTACCAATGCCTTTAGAGTTCTAGACCCCAGAATCTATATACCGAGGAAGTTTTCCAAAGACATTGCGTAATCAGTCCAAGCTTTTAAAGAAACTATTTCAACATGGCCAGTTTCTATATTGTACGAGCGGCTATCGACCTTATTTGTCCAAATAAGTTCTAGTTATATTCCAATCAACATGGTAGCCTGGTTAGAGCATGTATTTAACGGTTTGGTCTATCCGTACTATATATTTATATACTTCAAAAGTTTTCAGGCTCGTATTGTATCGTGTAGTCTTAGATTATAACAAAAAGATTGGCAAGTTAAAAATATATATTTTTAATGGAAATGTCTGACTTCTTTCCACTCCATCAACTTTATCCATGGTGATCCATTCAAATTACTGGTATATAAGGGTAATTTTGATGAAATTGAATAAATCTGTAACTGGTTTGTCTGCACTACTTTAACACATGTATAGCAGATATGCATCATTTGCTTTGGTTCCAAGGTTCGTTTGATGCATTCAAATATTGTTACAGGAATGCTCAGTGAATTGATCCTAGACGAGAATCGATTGGCATTTGGCATAATTGTAAAAGGAAAAGCATTAAAACGTGAATTATTTAAACTATTATGTTACACATACACGTCATTGTTAGGTTTATTAATAATACGTACTAAAATGCTCGTGCGTTAATTTAACCGCAACTACAAAATACAAACGCCGCAGCATTACAGATATGTTAATATTAATCATGTATGTTGTTATTATTATTATTTTAGGCAAACAGGCAGTTAAAACAATTGATACAGTCTGCATCTCGCTATCATAGCTTATTCTTTCTTTCCTTTATATGTTTGTCAAGTCTGTTTTTAAATTGTATTTGCTGATACCACTACTGCTGGCAATTTGTTCCATGCCTCGTTGACTTTGTTGCTGAAGAAGTGCTTGTGGGGGTTGTACATAATATTTTTTACGAATATTTGTTTTACAGTACGACACACCCTTTTAGTAACACCAGACTTATTACATCAATCAACACAGTTTCAGCCAAATTGCACTAAATGAATAACACAACTATTGCAAGACTTCGAACGTTACGAAATGTAAAATATCGCGGCTCGAGTAACAATTAAAAATAATTGAAACACTTTCATTGATGGATTGTTTCCTAACCCTAAATCCGTGACAGCGTTGTTCAACCTAAGACGATAATTGTTAAAATTTTGTGTCAAATTGCTGTGTAACGACAAAAAGTTGCGGTGTAATGGGCAAAACCACAATCGGTTATTGTTCCCTCGGCGACGGCTGAAACAAAGGGACTTCTCAACTCGACAGCCCTGACTACTTGCTCAACTTCCTCGTAGGTTAATTCACTTTTTGCAATGTTTTGACGAGGATTCAGTTGGGAAGACGACTAAAATGCACTTGTTTGTACGAACTTGTTTGTACGAATGCTGTTCAGGTATACTCCTAACTAACTAATCTTGATTCGTGATAACATCTATCTACCGTCCAGCTAGTCGGAACATTCAGTTCAACTGAGTTCAATGACACAACTCCTCGCTCTCAAAATAGTTAAATCAAACTTTTTACATCACAGCTTCATTTCAAAAAATTGCAGCCGGTAACTGAGGCAAGCCTTGTTATCGTGTCTGTTTTTGTAACTTGGAGTAGCTTGAAGCCGCCCTTTGCCTGTGTTATTGAGTTGGGTTCAAACCTCGCCTTTCATTTTTCATAAACAACTTTTCATCCGCCGCGGTATTCAACGCAGTAATTGGCGCCCAACTTTATGAACATTTTTACTACCAACGTCAAGTATAATAAACTTGAAAAACAGAATCGTTTCAATTGGGATCCACACTGCCAAATTCTCCCTGTAGGTGGCGCATTGTTGATGCGGCCAAAGCTATCTGTCATTCCAGTACAGAAGTTGTGTTTTTTTGAGTATTTTTTTTTTGTGTTTTCAATCTACGAAATCATAATGCCGTTATGTGCTGTGCCAGTTTAAAAAAGAAGTGGAAAACGGCTATAAAAAGAAAGTTTATTATTTTTAGGTAGTTAACTGGAATTATTTACATCATGATAAGCTTCTGGATCGGGAACATTCGTATAACTAGATTGTGAAGCTACGACACGAAAATTCCCGGTATCATCGTTCCGATCGAAGAATTCTAACCTAAAAAACAAACATGTGCGTCTTTTATTATTTTAGTTATATTTATTAAAAACCTTGTTATGTAGTTAATTTGTAACACAAATACAACAAAAACAATTTTAACAACCAATTAAATGTAACATTTACAGTAATAAAACTGGATTAACACCCAAATGATTACCTCGCAATAAAATCGTCTTTTTTACCAGATACTTTTGATCCTAGTTTCCGAAGTTCGTCTTTTAGTTCAGATAACATTATTGACGAATTCATTATGATGAAATAACATTAGATAGTCACGAAAAACTGTAAATTAGATACGAAAGAGCCCGACATAAACCATAGCAAAATGTTTGACATAGCCGTATCTATGCTGCGCCATCTGCATCAAGCTTTGCATGTGGATCCCCATTTTAACAACGGTTCCAATAACATGTATCGACGATTCATTCGCGTTAAATGTTTAAATGATAAATCTCAGTAGGGACACATAGTGATAAATTTATGAAGTAGAATACGATGGCAAATGGTAAAAGTATGTTTGGATAAGTACTGTTTAATAGACGTTATAATGGTTTTTAATGTGTCACGCTTACATAAACGTTTTGAGTAACTGTGAGAAGCTAAGATTGAGCTCGACCGAGCACATCAGTCACAGCCTGTGATCAAGACAAACGTGGGAATTTCGTTACGTTTATAAATCACTTGAGATAATGCGTCCGTGAAGTGGTATTCGGGTCCGATGGATGCATGTATCGAAGCGAGATTCGTTCGTGCATGAAGCTGGTTCGTCCGCCGCACGTGCGTGCTAAACGCGCAACCTTGCGCTCCCCTCTCGTCCTGCGGGAACCGGTCGATCCGGCAAGTACCGGAATTTTGCTTAGAGACAACCATCTCGTTCTGACCCACCATCCAGCGGTAGTCCGTCGATTAGATATG
This sequence comes from Pyrausta nigrata, assembly GCA_949316185.1. Lineage (NCBI taxonomy): Eukaryota > Metazoa > Arthropoda > Insecta > Lepidoptera > Crambidae > Pyrausta > Pyrausta nigrata. The sequence goes on from OX438943.1 coordinate 15,058,364, forward strand.
AAAAATAAACAATGCACTCGGCTCAGGATATCTGGTCACAGTCACTAGCGAAGCACTAGAGCGGACGATAGGTTTTTCAGAAATATTAAAAATGTATTTGTGTTCAGACTGATAAATGTTTAACAACTATGTCATATTCATTACAATTGAATTCAATTTCGCAATGTGAACAGCATTCCTCTCATTCTTTGTGAGAAATCTATCGGCGTGGGCTGCCAAGGCTGCGTATATGCAAAAATATAACTGGGCTATTTTTAATGTGTTGTTGAATTTGTACAAGTCGAAATTTAGTTCGAGCTTTATTGAAATCGCTGTTGAATATTAGAAACGCCAGGACCGGTCTGGTCACGAAACCTTATAGACTAGACGGCTAAACGTGCAATGGTCTACATTAAAATTATCATATGATCAACCTTGTGCGTCATTCGGTGGTAGTGAAAGTGCCAATTGACAAAGCTACTATTCATTACCTATGTGTCATGGTGGTAAAAGTTATGAAGTCATCAAAATGTTAACTTTTGATAAAGTATAATTCTTTTGCCCCTTATAAATCTCTACCAAAAACCAAGTGTTCCTACATTACAACAAATCATTATGTTATAATCATCATCAAAAGCTATCTTCTATACCGTCGTTTTTATGACCTGCATTTCAAAATGATGTACCGCGTTGAAATTTCAAGTGTTATAGTCCCTTACGTGCGACGGGACTCGGGAAACAGCAGATTGCCCAACAAACCGTGACACTGGATACACGGGAGCGTATCCCTCACAAAGCCGTTTCAGCTCTACCGGTTCAACCCCCAGCGTGTAAGTAATTACTAATTCTGCCCCAATTCCTGGTTGCTCTGATCCCAACTCGAGCCAGCTGACCTGCTTTGCTGCAATTCCAATAGGCCGATGCATCTGTTTGAAATAGGAACACCGTAATATTCAGTACGTGCAACGCACATAACTGGACCTTGCTATAGCTAGCAATTTTCTTACCCGTATAATTTCTGATGATAAAAAACTCCGTCCGTTGCATCATATAATTCGCTGTGCAGATAGTGTTTGATCTGCAATTCTCTATTTAACTGTAAGTGAGCCATTTATATTTTGGTTAGATCGAAGAAATGTTCAACCTTGTTGACGTTCCCAATAATTCTAATTAACATTAATGTCGAATCATTTGACGAAATTTCTGGATCAGAAAAGCCATAGCAAGAAAATTGAGTTACCAGGTACTAATCTTGTCGTATTAAAAATTCTAGGTAAGTATTAAGTGTTCTTCCTTTCGGGAATACCGAGGGAAATGTCAATCAGAGTCAGCAAAATTCATGGAATTAGATTAAATTTTTCAATCCAATTTGAATACAAAAAACGAAACCGGAGAAATTCTAATTAAAGCCAAGTTGTAGTGCCATTGCATCAAAAGTATGTTAACATTCGATTTTCTAACATATGTATTAAAGTGCTAGCTAACACTTAAACTTGTGAACATAAGATAATGAGCGAACGGTTCTCCGATACAATGTTTTCCTTTGTACGGAAACATATAAATCGTGTATACAGCCTCTTTCAATGTTAATGGTGGAGTTTTATAGGATTTTACGGTCGGTTTTTCTCACTTTTTGGAATATCTTAGAGACTACACCTTTTTAATTTTTTTACAGTCTCGACCCATTTTGGCATAAGGTAATGTAAATATTATAGCAAAGTGCGTGCACCGCCAAATTGTAATTTGGAGCGTCGAGTGAGCGTAAGCTTATCTAAATTTCGACTATAGACCTCAGTAAGCTCTTCGTACGGAAGGGTGCGTAATTGAGCGACGTTTACCTCTTCCTGGATTATTACGCCTTCCCTTACTGTTAGTACCCAGAGCGCCGCGAACTAAACCAAATCTTGAAACGCATTTCTCATCGACACGTACGAACATACGTCTCATTTATTTGTTTCTACATTTTCCTTGTCCTGGTTTTTAGTACTGGTTCTAGTACAGTTACAGTAACTTAGAAGCACGATAAGACTTCCGTACATTAAGACACTGACCAATGAGTCATTTTCATCTACTCCGAAGTCCGAGCGATGCGACTCTAGAAAACGTTGTTGTACCTGTGTAAAAGATTTCTAAGAATAATGAATCACCACATCATAGCTTTGAAGAGTGTTAGTAAAATTATCTATCCATGGATTTTCAAAAATGATCTTGTTTATCCATACAACGCGTCCTCTTTTTTATTGTTTCGAGGGTTCTATTCGATTCGTGACGTCTCCAATAGCCACCTAGTTGTTTTTGAGGTCGTCTGCAATTCGGAATTTTGATGTGCAGGTTGTTTTGCACGAGTCGGCTTTCCCCGCCCTCTCGAGTTACTGCTCCCTTGAGTGAGCTTTTGTTCTTGTTGCCACCGTAAAAAGGGATGCGGGGGAACTAGGTCAGAAAATTTAAAAAGCACGCGTTTAAAAATTTAAAAAAGGTTTTGCGTAATGAATAGATAGTTATAAGTTATTACTGACTGTTACTTAAGTCATTTTGAAATTAGCATTATTTCGAAAAACACATCCTCATTCTGTTTAAATTCAGAACGTCACTGAATCGAATTCGTCTAATCGATTCTTGATCAAACTTCAATTTCAATTAATTTTATCCAGTAAAATATTGAAATATGCAATTACATTTGATGTTATTGCAGTTATGGTTGCCTTACCTTCGCGCAACATGCCCTAGGATGGTTCTTCTTTTCAAATTGTTTCGATTTCGGCTTACTGCTACAGGGCATGACTTTCATTTGGTTACATAATACAGGTCAGGTAAACTCAGGTGCCATATTGAAAATAAAGGCCAAAAATAGTAGCGTGGCAAATAGGAAAAGTTTTATTTTTCGCACTCGCTGGAATAGCGATAGCCTGGCACGGAAGTCGTAGAGGGCGCTCTGTGTTCTATTGTTCTTTGTTTCAAAACCGATAGCAAAGTGAATGCTACTATTATATAATATTACGAATGCTATTCGGCACTAGCCTTGTCAAATCAAGCCAAGCTTGACGTCAGTAATACTATTGTGTTCCCATCCCACGAAAAGCATGGAATTACTTTTAAATGAAAGCTTTGATAGATTTTCCAATATTTAAAATTACGATTGATGTTGTTTTGTATGTTTTTAACAATATCGAATCGTCCGGAAAGCATAGGATCGCGTAATGTCTCGTATATGTAATATTTATTGCGACACGTTCAATAATGTAGCTTTTACGTGCCGTTATGGCGATACCCGTTCCTGTCTCGTGTCACACCATCACCCTCTTAAGGGGAATTCAATGGGCAATTTGTATACGGAACTCGTTGAAGGAGTGTCATTTCGGGAGATATGACTTGAAATGATAATGGTGTCAGTTGGAAGCGGGACGGTAATGTCAACTTCGTTGCATTGTATCTTCGTTGATGATGTTCTGTTCGTTAATTTCATTATGTTGTTCAGGAGAAACTTTGGTTTTACGGCTAGACTAGCACGTAAATGTCCGAGTCGAGCAAAGTTCTGAAAATCTGTGATAATATTTATTTATTCATGCTGAACCAATATTATAAAGTGCCCGTCTGGTAAGGTGGAAGTCGAATCTCGTTACCAAAACGCTACATTTTAGTGATCATAAATTTAATGTCTGTAAGATTGAAAGGATTTGAATCGTAATCTTATTGAAAGCTTCTTCAACAGAGAAGCAAACGTTTGTTTAAAACGCTGATTAAGATTGTGGACTTTCGGCTTTTTCGCGAAGTAGGCACGCGTTATACAAATGCGGGATACTGGAAATAACCATCCCACATACAAGTAGGTATGTCAGAAATCTAAAGCAATACTACATGGAAATAACCATTCCACATACAAGTATCTCCGAAATCCAAAGCAAGACCATTGTATAAAAGGTGACTCCACTTCTATTAAGCAACCGTCTGGGAGTTATAATTAAGGTATAAATCAAATTAGCATATTAGCCTCAAGCTCAAATTGGATCAGGCGCTCGGTGCTCAGTCACTGACAATGTTTGTTTGGTTTGGATTTATCGGAGGTCAGTTTGGCAGACTCTTCTGCTTTAAGAGGCATTATGATCGCAAGTTTCTCTATTTTCTCAATTAGTCACCCGAGTCGTTTTTACATGATCGTCCTAATTGTGGAATAACGTTTATTCCTAAGCCGTGCACCCTCTTATATGATCGATCATGGTCACGTATCGTGCTTTACTGATTAGTCGTAGACAAAGTTACGTCTGACACATCGCTCATACTCGTCACTCATCGCTTGACAGATGTTCTAATGATTCCTCATTAAGCATACCATTCAAAGATACCTTGATTTAATTAGACTCGAACTGTGTCTAAACATTTTACTTGATGGAGACGTTAAGCGAACTTGGATCCATTATCGAAACAGCATTGAACATGCGAATGTGCAAATAATAAGGCCGTAACATGAAGGAATGGAAGAATAATAAGGGAACATTCATAGAAGTGAGTTATTACTGGCCACACGTGCTACATAAACCTTGCTGCGAAGCTTATGTTAATTTTAAAGCACTTGACACAGTAGTACGTTCCACTTCGTTAGTTACACTCGGCGTGGTTCATGAGAACTTATGTGACGCATACTCAAGGGCTTTATTTATCATACTAACTTTAATAACATAAAATCTGGTACGTACAGTCGGCAGCACGTCAGGTTACCCATGTAAACTATGAAAACAGCTTTTATTTCGTAGAGAATAGAGGCAGTCTCAAGGTCAAAATGGGGTAAACTAACGTGCGGCCATGTGTACAAGAACACAAGTAGTATAAAAAACAAAAGTGAAAAGAAATGATAACGGTGATAAACTTTCGTCCTGTCCTTCCGTAATAATGACAGCAGACAGAGCAATGAACCCGTGCATCCTTTAACACACAGATATGGGTGATGAACACTACTCAACCCATAACCGAGTTCCGAGTAAAAATAATACCAAGTAACATTGGACACCGGTAATGTTCTTAGAAATGTAAAACAGAAGAGTTACTAACATTTTCTTACAATTAGACATGGCACAGGTTTCGTAAAAAAAATGTTAATACGTAATATGCGCACGTGCCGTTAAAAATACGATAGAAAATTAAGATATCAATATCAGCTCAATAGAAATTTAGGAAGCTAAAAGTTATGAAAGTTGATAAGTTTCCAAGGAAAGAAAAAGGAATTTAACTCGTTCTATTCAACCACCTGCTTTTAGTTGGCAGACCCACTATCACTAGAGCCACAGATGCATGCAGACAGTGAACAGGAAACGCGTATTTGAAGCCCAGACGAATAACGAAACTTCTGGCGTATGTAAGTATATTTTTTAGAAGGTACACACTTCGCCGCTATTAAATTAAAAATACAGAATGACATAAATTGGGCATCAAATGGATTTAATTGCCCACATGTGGAATCGCTGCCGCAGGATGGGCCGACCGAGTGGCCTTTTGAATCAGCTGCTCAGCGATCACTAGAGAAAATGCGTCATAACTGTAGTATGTTATTTCCTTTGTTGGTTGTAGTAAATATTTCCGCATGTATAAATAGAAGATGTCTCATAAAACATGATTGTTCCTATTATTTTTGAAAAATAGATTATGGCTATCAACAGTGCTATCGTCTCTATCTAGTAGTGCTAAAGTTAGGATAATACTTGTAGATAGTAAACCTATAATACAAACAATACTTTTCGTATTAGCTATCCACGGTATACACGCTGTTACATTGCATCCTTGCCATATTTAGAGAGATAACTATATTACGGACACTGAACTCAAATCATTAAAAAAATAGTGACCTAAAATTTTGATTTTTAATCTTGATTATTTAATTTTATCGACAATCTGTTACGCACACCAATAACGATCGTAGCACATACACATCACTGTTGGCTGTTCATCGGCACAAAAAAGCCGCGGCGATTGCGCTCTCTTTCTAACATCATAAACGCCGCCCCTTCTTCTTTTTCTTTTTTTTTCTCCTTTTATCTGTGAATATGGCAAGGGTGCAAAGTAACACCGTGTATAATTAATAGTGATAGTCAAGTTCGCAAGCATAATAAGGATTTACCTACAGATGTTACTCCACATTTCGCATAAGTGTGATAAGTACTTACAACCTATACAACATCGGACCTCCTCCTTTTTTGAAGTCGGTTAAAAATAATTTAGACCAGAAATGAAAAATTAAATAATGCTCTTATTAAATAATCACTTCAAAGCTGGAAAGTCTTTCTGACTCATTCATATCATACCCTAATTAATTATACGATAAGATAACCTATTATGCTAGTTAAACTTAATCCAAATAAATTCTGTTTCCTACTGCTGTGATAACTTTTATTAAAAGTACTTACTTTACAACAAAGAGGAAATAAAATATGCAAAACCACCTTCTTCCTTGCATTAAAATCTGTATACCATGTACCTACCCGGCATTATATACTTAATTGCATTGCTACCTGTTCGAGTTACCTGCTGCTTGCAAGGGGCGATATTCAATCAAAAAAGCAGAAAATTGGGTGTTCAGTTGACCGAATAATAATATTACACGATTATCGGAATATAGCATTATTTTTTTACGAACAAACAAATCAATAGTTTCTTGCGTGGAGTGACCTAGCCGATGATTGATTGAAGCCGCGAGATTGTTTTTAATTTGCTTTATTATCGTCCCGTAATAAAGGTCTCAACACACTGATTATAAAATACAACTGTATGATTTATTCTGCGGATTCAAGATAAAAATAAAATAAGTTGATATCTTTGATCAAGATTAATGATTGACCATCACTCAATCCTACTACACCAACAACGTAAAGGACATTTTGACCAACTTTTGCTTGGGAATTTCCACTAGAGATACACCAATTTTTGTGAAATTTTCTGGTAAAGAGAATTGGTCCTAGGGTAAAGGCTATTTTTCCTCTAATAAAAGTATAAAATAGTGCATTAAAATGCACAAACAAAAACGTGGGAAACCCGAAAGAAAGCCAACTGAATTAGGTAGAGATGAAGCGCAAAATCGTCATCAAATGGCGATGCTATAATATCGTTATGAGCATTATGTGTGAGAGCACTAAAAGCTAACTGTCGGCGGCTCGTCAGGTGGAAACGTAATTACACGACCGTATTAGAATTAAAAACATGTGCAATTATAAACAGCGAGGGTATTACTACAACTACTGAAAACGGAATTTCCGATGATAATGCGCGGATAATGCGGTTGTGTTTTCGAACATGATTTAATTAATGTTAATTATTTTTTTATTAAATTATCAAGGAATGGTACATATAATATCACAATACGGTCTATTAGTTTATGATTAAATAATAATACCAGTCCACTTAACAAATTAAACTACAAACGAAATGTATATTCGGGTTGCATTTAAAGTTACAAGAATTTCAAAAGAATCAAGCAAAAATATAAACCTACAGTGCACACCAAAAGTGGTCAAAGTTCAGGTTTCCCAATCAAATTCTGTAAATTTGAATGTGACTTTGGTAATCCGTATACGATGCTTTTTTAATATATTACGTTGAATGACTAAACTAACTCTTTAACGTGGGTTGGTGTATAAATACGAACAGAGTTCTCCCGCGTTGTTTTGATTTCGCGACATCTTTCGCTGTTTGTTTTGTTTGAAACGTTGTAATCTTGGTAACGTCGCGTCTCTTGCTTCCGCTTGCTTGACACTCGTACCGATATGTTATGAAGTCTAGAGTTCAGAGACGAAGTGTAAGAAGTTCGTGCTTCGAAAAGTCTTTGTTATTTTTCTATAGAAATTGGCATTTCAGTCGGATATGAAACAGTTATGTCTGCATCTGCCTGTTAGAGCTATCGTTTACTTTGTTGGTGACGATAATAAACTCAGATGGTTGTCCAAGAAGTCCTTAGACGAGACTTCGGTCGAATTAGACGACACAGAATAATAATAATGAAACGAAAGAACAATGTGTGTAAATGTAACTTGCCTTCTTACAAATCTTATCTTGATAGTTACTCTCTTTGTTGTTCTAATGAAAAAGTCATAATTATTATCATTGAAAATAATTTATAGCCAAAAACTTTTTTCCAAATGCATAAATAAATAGTTACTTCACCGAAATGTAAATATTGTACTCAATGAACACACTCAATAAATATTTAACACAGATTCCCCGAAAATTGCGAACGTTAACACAACAGAATTTATACACAATGAAGATTAATACGCGCCATGATACTGCGATCGGACATACATGTGGTAAAATTAAACCAGACCATGTGTGGTGTGTGCGAATGATTAATGAAATGGCCTAGTGTTTTAAAATCATACTGGCGGTGGATCGTTCCAATTTTTAACTGGAAACCGAGTACATAAAATCATAAGTTGCTCTCAATCAATGATTTAGATATTTATCATCTTATGATCGATCGATTTTTGACAGTCTTCGCTGTGGCGATTAATCTCTCTTAAATATTACATCCTATTTTATTTTCTATGAAATTATCTGTCCTGTTACCTTGGGTGAACGACAGCAGAGACAAAAAAATCATCGGCTATCATCTGGTTGACTTGATCACACCTTTGCATTTATAACAAACCATGATACGTGTGACGACCAGAAGTCTAAAATATGTTAACGACCAGTTACTACTGGTTGAATAAACAATACTTCTGTTTATGGGTCAGACCTGTTAAACTCCAATAAAAATGCCGTAAATGATAAAATGCTTATAAACAATATCCTCGCTTCGCTATGTCATCTCACTATATGTATTTAATTCTTTATTGATACTCGAGAAGTAGATTGTTTATAAGATTTTGGTACAGAAACAATCGATCTTACACCTTAAAAGATCTTGGATTGAGAAAATAGCACATCAAAGGTATTCGATTGTGAAATTCATGAAAGAGGTCTGAATTTTAAAAATATGTAAATAGAAGCAAAAAGCCCTGAATCCGAACAGCGGACATGTCAAATGCATGGCAAGCTTTTAAATCACAGGGATTTATGGAATGAAAATGTCGCAAGCCTTTTTGATGCATTACCAAGTCAAGTATTTGCTGCCTAAAACTGCGTCATAATTCGTACTAGTTAAAGTCAGGTCCAGGCTTGAAGTTTCAAAAATACATCGAAACTAGAGTCACCCTCCTAAAATCATGTTTTATCGTTTTAAAATGTTTTGAAAATTCTGTTACATGAAAAAACACGAAGTGTCATAACAATAAACATGTTACGAGCTTGATTCATTATTATACATCGTAATTTAAACAAAGAATGAGAACGGTAAAGTATTTCCATTACGACACAACGATATGATCTCGTAACTTTGGCATCCGATGATCGATTAAAACCTTTAAATCGAATCCAATCGTATTCGGGCAAACAGCAAACCAATCTGTCCCAAAATAAATCGAGGCTTAGCATATTCGATCAAAGTACAATATTTGCTTTTCCTTGACCTAACGTTGACTCATGCCAAGTACACCACTAGTCATCTTTGAAGTGAATATCCTTTGATATAACTACTTGGTATAAATTACAAATGACTCAGTAAATGATTGACGTGACGTCAAGACTTGTACCTATTATGGATACCTTTTAGAAAGCAAGTCAAAAATAACTGATAAGTGCAACACTGTTACTCCACCACGTGCATTTTAATTAGTCATCATCACTACACGTTTGTACTCTAATAGTCATAACAACCCGAGAATGCATGCATATTATTATGTTATGCAAACTTCAGTGAGTCAGAAGAGGAACCGGTCTTCTGACCGATGCTATAAAGCGACGAAAATCGTTCAATAATAAAAAATCTTACATGAAAGAGGTGTACTTGCTTCTTGATTTTGAAAAGAGTTCCACTAAAGCACCCGCCAAAAATGCAACGTACAGCATCAGCTACACCATGAGTAGATTACAGTGAAGAAGACAACAAAATATTTGTGTCCTGCCTTAGTATATGAATGACACGACAGATCAAACTAGACATTTCTATATAAGCAGGACTTTCATTGTATAGGTTTATGGGGTCCTATCAGTGGAACTGGAAGGTCAGCCTATAATGGGAGTAGGTATAGTTTGTTGATCTGACTGAGGCGTGTCTGTTTACACTCGAGATAGCCGCATGCGCTGGGTTACGGACGGGCAGTCGTCGATCCTTCATTAACCGTCGAGTGTGGCTCTAGGGCTGTCAGACTAGGATTTCTCACGATTTTTTTTAAATATATTCACACAAAAAAACAGCAAATAATATATCTGTATGATTTGGAATTGTTTGCCATTTCTGTTGTCTAGTGGGCAAATACGTTATGTCATGCTTTCCTAACATATCAGATAAGGAAGTTAATGTGATTCTAATTTTCACAATAATAATAATAGCTCATACAGTAAAAAAACGAATACTAAATAAAAAAATAAAAATCCCGTGCATTTATTTTTAAAGCTACGCATAGTGTCTACTGTCTAGTGAGAAAAATACTATTAGTTTTAAATTTCCACGAAATTATTAAAAAAATATTGTAACTGGCAACCCTGATTGCATATCTGACAGGATGTCGTATTTCGTCCCAACGAGGGTTGAATAAAACACTCCAATAAAACACTGCCAATTTGAAACGCTCTGACCTCCGGACTCTGTTCAGAAATGCACCGGCCAACTTGCATCGGCGGGTTGTTAACATTCTGAGCGAGTACGCGATGCAATTTATAATGAACTCGTTTTTTTTTTTTCGAGGAATCCTATTGATATCTAGCTGATGTTCGTGCTGCGATTCGCTTGGAAAATGCCATAATGAACTTTGAACTACGGCTTTACGAGGTCTTTATAAAAGTTAACGTGCGCGCCAAGTTGTAATCAAACTATCAAAGATTGTAAAAAGAAGTGAACTTCCATCAAAGAGAAGATAAAATACCTAAGTGCTGTTTTGTGCAATACTATGAGAAAAAATTTGATATATCATGTTCATTTGCATACCGACCGATATGACCATTTCAAGTGGGATTCGAACCCACATTGTTTCGCTACCTAGGGGACGACTGTGATTTCATTTTTTCAAATGAGTCACCACGAAAGTTAACTGAACAGAAGTCCGTTAAAAAGTCTTTCATCTTTTCCTTGCGCAATATTACACATGACTTCACTAATTAGAAGAAACGCCCCCAATTTGAGTTGAGATACGTTAGCGTAACATCGTCAGCACATTCTTCAGTTTGAACCCTGGCCAACATAATGAGGTTAATTAGATGTAGGTACAAAACAGTACCACTGTGTTGACGAAAACAAGCAACTGAACATCCTTTTCAATTGTTCTCGGCGGTAATGTAATAAAATAAATAACCTGAACTATCACGGCCTTGAGTTTGTGAATTGTTAAATTTTTAGTGTTTTGTTGAAGTCTTGGACAGAAGCCAAATAGGTACCTACTAATTGTATACATTCGTCCAACCAAATCTAAACTAGGCTAAAACTATTAAGGGAGGTTTTTTGTGTTAATTAACGTAGTCTAGTAAGTAGGTTTTATAGAATAAATAAAAAAGATATATTTTTTATCAAAGACCCAAAACCTAAAGTTTTATGATAGAAAGCTTAACAAAGTTACAAAATCTAAAGATCGTCCAAAAGCTACGAAACTTCTCAGCAAGAACATGACGTTTCTGAACAAAATATGCACTCTAGTGCTTGTTTAACGTAGTTTTGCAATACTTGAGTGAGGATGGGAAATATTAAGTACTCTGGCTCGTAAACTTTATGCGTTCAAGTTATCACATCCTTTATCCTCGGCTAGGCGTGTTCAAGCGTTCTTTTTTTAGGTCAGGTCTTCAGTTTCACCCCCCTTTTTTAGCTGAGGTCACGTCTAATGTTGTGCACTGTTTTTGTCCGCAGAGCCGTCGGTAAAACATGTCTGCTCATCAGTTACACCACAAATGCGTTTCCTGGAGAATACATACCTACAGTGTAAGTACTTTATTATTTTAGTAATTTGAAATTTGTATTTATAAAGAGCCTAGCTATTAAGTATATTATGATCATGACCTGCCACCTGTGAACCACAACGCTCAAAGACTCTAGGGTTCCAAGATATATACCTAGCTCATAATTTTTTATACTAAATCACTTTTATTGTTGCTTCCTGTATCCTCCAATAAAAGGTCTTGAAACCCAAATTTTACGATGGATATTAAATCCATATTATTCATAGGGACAGTATTCAAATTAGCATTTCTTGTAGCCGTACTATAAGTCAGCTGCAGCTGTAGTCAGTTGTATAAGTTCTGTAGCTTAGCTACAGTTGTTTTATCCTTTCTAAAACTGACGTAGAATTTTTAAATTAAACTGCAGTCGCTCATGCACTCATTATCGCGTTCTGTAGATTACTTGACGGTGACTTTTTAGGGTTCCGTACCCGAGGGTAAAAACGGGCCTGTCACCAGGCTGTATCTCATGAACCGTGATAGCTAAGACAGTTAAAATCAGTTAAAAACAGAATATAATAAATATTTAAGGGGGGGGGGGCTCCCATACAACAAACATGAATTTTTTGCCATTTTTGCTTGGTATTTATAATGGCAACAGGCAGACGTTGAAAATATTCACAGAATATTATATTTTATTTCACTTTAAAAATAAGTCATCAAATTAAAATTTAAAAAATTGTTTTATGGGGGGCTCCCATACAAACGTGTTTTTTTTGCCTATTCTGTCTAATTTTGTAAGTTTATGGTACGGAACCCTTCGTGCGCGAGTCCGACTCGCACTTGGCCAGTTTTTTATACCATACTTTATAATGAATGCAGCAGCTAGCTACTGTGGCAAGGCTAAGGAAATTGTAGCTCGTACAATTTCCTCCTCATCTTGCTTCCATCACGTTTTTAAATATTTCTTCCTTTATTAGCTACTACGTGTTTTTCCACCGTGCTATTATTTAGTAATTACTGAAATAATTGGAAATATCCTCGACTAATCAGAAGAGCTTGTAAAAGCAGTATCTTTAAAACGATCTGAAATTATGCTGTTGCCATTTGATGACGCCATTGCTTCATTTAATATTATTGAGTCTTAACTGGCGGAGATTAAGAGGTGATGAATTTCAATGTTCATTAATTTGTGTCCAGATTGGACAATTTATCTTTTGTCATTGGGTAATTATGATGATCTATAACTTTGGTAGCGATGGTTCCAAAAAAATCGTCTAAATATTTTTGCTTGAATGTAAGTCTGCCTCACTTTTTCAAATTGTTTTACTATCAGTCATCTATATTAACTTTTGTTCTTTGGTCCCCAACATTAGTTTTTTTTTATTCAGGATTAGATCATCGTTAAGCAAGACTTAAAAATCAAAACATGATCGTATCTCCATCAATTTCTATCTGGCAGCAATCCAATAATGATTCCATTAACATTCCCGGAGGGTTTAAGAAGGTTTGTTTCTAATTTCCAGATTCGACAACTACTCAGCGAACGTGATGGTAGACGGAAAGCCCATCAACCTGGGGCTTTGGGATACGGCAGGGCAGGAGGACTACGACCGCCTCCGACCCCTCTCCTACCCACAGACTGACGTGTTCCTCATATGCTTCTCGCTCGTCAACCCGGCGTCCTTCGAAAACGTGCGAGCTAAGGTACAGTGGACAGCACATCAGACTATACATTTTTGTTGCAAAATCACCACTATTGCAAGTTCATAAGATGCTACATTGTCTTTATGTTGACGCATTGTCGCCCGTACTTGAATATTTTGTTGTTTGCTATCTGTGGACGGAAAATCGTTTTTTAAAATAATCGTACCTACCTACTTACAATAACTTTGAGCTAATGGAACTGATCGGTATGTAATCGTTTTTATTGCTGATGCTCTGGCAATATTACCAACTACTTACCAAGATTTAATCGATTTGAAAAAAAAAAATGGATTTCTTTAGGTAAGGTATTATAAGGTAAATAGATTTGAAAAATAATTGTTTTTTTTTTAAATACTTAAATAATTTTTAGGTAATGTAAGTACGATAGTACAAATGACTAAATTATTTGCGCAAGTTGTCATAATTGTTTATTTATTGGTTTGACGGAATTTTTTATCTGGAATTGTGAATGGCCTCCATGAATTCCACTAATTGACAACATTTCATTTTTATAATGGTACTAAAATTGAAAAACCATTTCGAGATTTGGCGATGCTCAACACGTTAAAAATATTTTAAAAAAAAATACGCTATGAATTCAGAAATATTTGAAAGAACTGAAAGGTACTATGATAGAGGCGTTATAAGGGGACATGCCTTTGCTTGGTTATCTGGTCTGACATAAAAAAGTATTTTACCATACATACTAGCTAGCTGTCATTTTGACATTAACATTTGACACTGACACTACTATAGAAGTAAAGTACATCTAGTTATCGATAGTTTTAGTAGTATAATATATTTATGATTGCTAAATATACACATGCATTTAAATGATTATCTAGTATGGTGAAGAAATCATAAAATTTCCTTTATTCAAATTTTTGTTGTTTCATTTGAATTAAAAAAACAATAAGAATTTAAGTAAGAAAAATTGCAACATACGCTTTTGTTAGGTAGATTTTGTTTGGATAAAAATACTTACTTATATTATTTATATACTATTTAGATTTTCTTATTTTGATATACGTGCCTACTGTCGATATCGATATCTTACTGCTACAAAATGCAACACTATAGACATCAGTATTTTATTAATTTTAAATATGGCAAAGGCGTGAAGTCGTCACATCCTTACTCTTGCACTTACACTTTTTTAGAATGGAGAGTTTTTAAAGAATTAAATTCAAGCGGAAATATTAATAAGAAATGAGAAAGAAAAAATACTATGTCTTCTTTTTTGACGTACTTTAAGGAAAAAAATAAAAATGTGCATGTAATTTTTTTTAATGTTGTCAATTATAAATATTACCATGGACGAAATATATAAGGACCAACAATCGCCATACAAAAAAGCGTTCCCCGGAAATTCACAAAAATCCAAGTACCATCCAGATGGCGTTGCTAATATAACAATGCAGCAGTCAATGCTTTAATTTTCGTGCAATAGACATTGCACGAAAATTAAAGCATTGACTGCTGCCTGCTATCAGCGGACTTCCATGCTTGTTGCCAATTTCATTTAGTACTCTTAAAAGTCATAGATGGCGTTTATTAAAATACCGTACGAAAACAAATCTTGTCTATTGTGCTCTTGGTTTGTAGTAGTTGACAAACAGCGGCAACAGTATCAACATTTCAACTAATGCCGTAATGATCGGATGGCGCAATACGTTGAGTTGTCGAAGATATCAAAATCTGATGGTGTCGGGATCGATCCCCGGTCTATATTTTTTTACATTTTCTTTGTTTATCTTTTTTTACATTTATTAAGGAAACAAACTATATGATACCGTTTTTTTTATTAAAGTCATTTATTTGAGGGGAACGGGGGACCTAAATATACACATTCCTATTTTCCCTTTGACTTTTTGGCACAGACTAATGATCTCCTTTATTTATTTAAGGCAAAACTTTTTTTACAGTAAAATCTACATTTATCTACCACAGCTCTTATTGTTTGATTTTTCTCATATTCGAATTAACAACGGAAATGTGTGCGGGACGGCTGGAGTTGGTGAGAGGAGTGGACTGTATTACGGTAGGCTGTGCGCTGGTTCACGGAACTGTAGGTAGGTACTCCGGTGAACGGTGTCTCCAGTCGCTGCACAATGTAGACGGTGGGTGGATCGTTGTTTGTCGTCTCGTAGAAGGTGGAAGTCTGCTATAAACTCACGAAGTACGGTATCCAAGTCGTAGAAGGGATCGGTGTCCTATAATCGATTCGGAGGTCTTCACTGTATTTAATTCACTGTAGATATTCGTTCAGAGGCGCTGGGAGCTTCTCTGCTCTTTGTAGTACTCGGTATGTTACCAGAAGAGAACTGATTCGCTATTCTTAACTGTAATTCAAAACTGGAATTTAAAACTGTAATGCTTACTGCGGCCGAGCCGCCGGCTTATATAGTCCGGCGCGCAGTTTAAAAGTCCCGCCTTTATTCTGGAGAGTGCTGTCAACTTCGACACGCCTCGATTCGGGAATGCACGCGAAAACTCTGTACACATCTCGTGCCGAAAAACCCGACCTTATTCCGTACGCCATAAGGTCGTCATCAGTTCGCGCTGGGCAGCGGTCGTTGTGGCGTACGTAGCCATAGATGTATAGCGCCTATTGTATTCGAGCGCGGCTATATCTATTCTATAAGTATAGCTAATACGAATATTTGTTTACGAATTATAACTGCTTTTTTACGCGCGCTCTTTAAAGTCGTCCTGTACAAAATGTGAGCCTTCAAAAACTAAGAAATTTCTAACTTAACTTTCAGACGCTCGACAAAATTTAATAATCTACGCGAATTAACACTGAAACTAAAACATAGGCGCATAGTCCAAACTTTTGATTAATTATTTCGGAAATAAGCAGGTATTATTATTTGTCAAATTTTGGACGAGGAAATTAGAGACTACGAAATGCTGGTTTGGTCAAATATAAGAAGCGATTTATCGTCTAAGCTTAGGTATTTCTTGCTTCGGCAGCCGCCAGAGATTACATCGAGACAAAAACATTTCATTCAAATACCATTTCTTCGAATGCCACGTGACCACGTTTCCTTTTAACTGAGCCAACTGAGCTAAATTACGAGGTGCTACGGCACGCACTAAAACTAGGTGCCGCCGTAGTCTAAGCTTTGACGAAGAGAGTAGAAGAGAAATGTCAAACTGAATATGTTATTTCACACGCCACTAACACTATTTAGTTTCTAGGTTATTTAACTTAGAAATAGGGCTCGATTCCGAAGTGCCCTGTCTAAGATTATTGCATGGGATCATGGATTTTGATGACATTTGGATATAGCGTGGAACTTGAGATGTACAACTCAGGAAAAAAAATGTCCACAAATTTTCAGAAAAAAACCCTAAAAATCCAAAAACCCATATTTGTCATCTCATTCAATTCGGCATACATTTTGTTGTTTTCCAAATATGTCATAGCATGCAGTAGTGGGATAAAAGCCAGCACTATATCGTGTGCTGTGATGAATACCTATGTAAATAAATCAACTTTTGACCAATATCAAGTTGTCACAAAGTACTAAATCACAGGTGATTATTTCAAAATTGTAATATTTTTCTTTTAACAATATTGTAGTTTAGTCATTAAGTAAAAAAATTGGTACTATCAAAAGCAATACTCTTGCAAAAATCATGCAATACTGCATACTATGCCATATATGAATTTCAGTGTTTTTGGTTTACTTGCATAGAATGACATATTTGAAGTTGTATTTTTTGCACAACTGCATAGGATGCCATATCTGGAACGTTACTTTAAAGCCAGATTTTAAAAACCTACTTGAGGAAACTTAAATGTTTTTTTCATTTTTAGACTATTCAAGAACCTATTTCTTAGAACTACCCGAAGCATTTGCAATTTTAAACGTAAAACTTACTGAAAGAGCAAGACTTACCACTCCGTTCAACTGTAAAAACAAACTGGCATATTTTTTTCCACTATTGCAGGACACTGTTTATGATATTTAATGTGACAGGTATTTATCGGTTTTTAGATATGAGGTGTCCACACTAACAAATTTTATTTCAAATTCAAACTGTGGACGAAAAACTGAAACTGTCCGATATGGCATCACATACAATAAGGGAGTTCAGTCACTCTTTATCTACCATACAAACGAAAAAAAACCGGCCAAGTACGAGTGCGCAAGTCTGACTGTACGATTATCTACACACGAACAAGTTCAAAGTACAAGTAGTGACTATATTATGACCTTTTTTAGTTTTTGAAATGGCAAACAATAAAATGAAACCTTTAAGCGGCTCCTTAAAGGTTTTTATTTTATTTTAATTTATTTTTTTGTTTTTAAAGTGAATATACAAATTTCGGGGACTACGATCTCAAAAATCAACATCCAATGAGCGCATTCCGGGACTGTAATAACCAAAAAACCGGTAAAAAAAACGTTGTTATTCCTCTAAAACCAAAACGAATATTTTCTAAAGTAATGCATTCTGTTTAATTCGGTACACACAGACGATAAATACGAATATAAAATACCTAAACACTTCATTATATTTTCTAACCTAAACCTATGACTAACTGCTAACAAAACTAAGGCCTGAGCAGTTTTATTGTTTTTTTAAACAATGTACCTAAGCACAGAATCCATTGTATAGTCTACAAATCACGCGATTAGGTAGTCTTTACATCCAATTAGGCTTTTACATAGGTCAGTGTGTTCATGTTGTACGTTACAACTTACCATGTTTATTAAAAACATATTACCTACTGACGACAAAAATCATGCCTCTGTATGGAAACTTAGTGCTAAATTTACCGCGCCGCAGCCCTGATATTGGCTTCGGTTTTGTTCGGAGAGTGTAGTAGAGTGAAAGTATTTTTAAGTCGTCGCGCTCGGTCGCACTGACATGCTGAAATATTACGTATGACAGGGACGGCTACAGCCAAAACTACCGATATCGTCTTACTGAGTAGTTATCCTCTAGTTCTAAAAGATTTGCAACTTGTTATCAAATAATCATACTTATCGTACATAAATTAAAAAGAATGTGTGAAATGAAGTAAATTTTAAAAAAATGTCATAAAAATCACTACCAAAAGTACGGTAATAATTTGTCTGAGAACGACATATTTCTTTTTTTATTCAACAATTATATTAAACACCACGTTGTGGCTAATTAAAAGGTCCAAAACGAAAATATTTTCAATAAAAAGTATAATGTATAAAAGTCCAGCAGATTTACGAAATCAAATATTGCGATTAAGCGCCATCTATTGTATCTAATTAAATTTACTACGTCATCTAGTCGGGTCGGAGGTTCCAGTTTGCAAAGTGTTGTTAAAAATATGCATTCTATCAGCGATTGATACCTCTATAGACATCTAGTGAGAAACAAATGAACCAAAAATCGGGGAACGCATCTTTGTATGGCGACTGTTGGTCCTTATATATTTCGTCCATGATATTACCTAAGTATGTTTAGTTTACTGTAGCGCTTAATTTTTATAGTTACAATGCTGTTTGATAATTTAAGTGCAAGGGTTAAATAATTTGTGAAAAAAAAAATTCTCGCCATTTTCTGATGATCATTTCTCGTTTCCAGTGGTACCCAGAGGTGCGGCATCACTGCCCATCGACGCCGATCATCCTGGTCGGCACGAAGCTCGACCTGCGCGAAGACAAGGACACCATTGAGAAGCTGAAGGACAAGAAACTGGCGCCCATCACCTACCCGCAGGTAAGATACTCGAATCGGGAGATGTCGGATGCCTTTAGTGTTCGGCTTCGGCTTCGCACAGTACGGTAGAGTTGCATGACATGACCTTGAAAACTAGTAACATCAATAGTAATAGTGTCGGCACTATCGATAGCACTATCAATACTATCGACATCACTATCGATAGTTACAACTGTCGATACTATCGGAGCTAAATTGTGCCTATATTTCGATACTATTGATAGTCATTTATTGCCCTGTATCACACTATCGATATAATAAAGTCTACAACACTACAGTCTGGTTTGGAGCCTCAAAAATTGATATAATCATCTTATTTGAAAATTTTGTTGATTACTTGAATCACCCAAGGTGACCATTCCGACAATTTAAGTGGCGTCAATTATAGCATCTCCGTGCTTCGGAAGGCACGATAAGAAGTTGGTCCAGGCAACTAACCGGTTCGAATCCCGCAAGGGGCAAATGTTTGTGTGATGAGCACGAGCATTTGTACCTAAGTCATGGATGTTTATATGTATTTAAGTATTTCTATCCGTTATCCTAGTCACCATAGCACAAGCTCACACTTAGTTTGGGGCTAGGTAATTGTTGTGTTTGTTGAAACAATTTATTATTATTTATTATTTATATCAGAGTTTGGTCGCTTGCTTTACCTTTGTCCAGGCATGTATTGGTTATGTCAGAGGTTGGTCACTTGCCTTATAGACACCCCTGCACCAATCCGCACTACCGCGCGAAGAAGTAGGATTCAGTCAGTCATACCTCCTCATAGTAGAAGTAGTAGTCCTCGTAGTAGGTGAAGCCTTTGCGCTGCAGTGGAATTTTTTATGTAGGCTAACTTTACTTAAATCAATAGAAATTCTGGAGATTAGCCCTAATGAGGAGTGTCAAAATAGCGTAGTTTTTGAAGATGCCTTTTTAAAAAAATTAAATATAATTCACACTCCGTAAAAAATATTTCGATTTTGCTGTCACTTAATATTTATTCAGAGCAATGACGCTAGTTAGTTTGTTGAGGGGTCGGAGGGGTGACGGGATGGCTGTATTTGAACTTCTGAAGTGTTGTGGGTGCATCCCGAACTAAGCCAACTTGGACTGGGACAGTAATAGGGGGCTCGGCAGCCACAGGAGGGTGAAATCAAATGGGAAAGGGATGACATTTTTGCATATCGTTTGTCATATCACACAAGATTCATAAAACAAGTGCCATCAGATTTAACAAGTGTAATTTTCCTAAGGAAAACTGAACTTAAAATCGTTGAAAATTTCCTTAGGAAAGCGACGAGACATCCGGTAACCTCTCAATTATGCGTCATTGTCTTAACTAATGTTATTGTGCATCAAAATAGGGCTTGTAAAATTCGTTTCGATGTTATGAGAAACATATGGTTTTCGTTTTTTTTTATTTTCGATAAATTCTGTGGAAAAATGATAATAATATAATTTTTCCACAGAAGGTACTTCAATATTCCTTCTACACCTAAAAATATCGCGCGGGAGCCCCTTAAGTCTTTTTTCCACTACACCGTACCGTACCATGACCGTGGTAGGACCGTATAAAAATACACATTTGATTTTTCAACCCTAAACAAGCGCAGAGTTCGTTTTGACAGTGCCAGGACGGTGCATCGACGAACTCCGAGCTTAAACATTTTGAACTTTAACTTTTTACGCTAAGGTCTAAAATCAAACGTGTGCTTTTTACAGTCCTAGCACTGTCAGGGTATGGTACGATGTAGTGGGCACAGATCTTCTACGACATCATTTATAAATTATAAACTGTAATTAAGACAGTATTTATTTACTTTCCAGGGCCTAGGTATGGCAAAAGAAATCAACGCGGTGAAGTACCTGGAGTGTTCCGCGCTGACGCAGAAGGGTTTGAAGACTGTCTTCGACGAGGCCATCCGCGCTGTGCTTTGCCCCGTGCAGCCCATCAGGCCGCGACGGAAGTGCACGCTGCTGTAAGCTATGGTAGGTATTGTAGAGGTTTGAAGCTATGCGTAAAACCAGAGTACCCATAATAATGTCCTCCTAGCCGACTAATTTCGACTACAGCGGCCTATCCTTAACCACAGAATAAGTACTAGTACTTCGTACAGAAGTATGACTTAGCAATTATTGTATTCAAAGAAATGTCTACTCAATGTCGTCAACAATATGGCGTAATTTTGTTCGCCTCAGAGTCAAGCACATTTTCGTGTAGACACCTACAAAAATCCATTGCAAGATAATTTCATACTTATTGCTCTGGAATATGATTCATAATACACTAAACCTATTCAGTGACGTAATATCACGCGATGCGATAGGGTTGACTGCTACGAGAAGCTTCTAACGCCATCTAGCGCCTCTTTCTAGTACTTTATTCATTCTCGTCCAGCCAGCAACGTAGCCACGCGGCCGCCGGTGAATAAAACGCGCGAGCGTGTCACTGACCGGTAGCGACACGCAACTTGTTTTAGCCCCTAAGTAAGGGTCGCCGCGCGTAGGTACGTTTTTGCTACCTACGCGGGGAGATACACGGGCCTGCCTCAACAGAGATTAGCCAACTGCGCGGGAGATATTATAGTGCACACGTGTGTGCGCAATACACAGGTGCACTCTCTGTTCCTTCACTCTCATAACTGGGTGAGACGGCAGTCCGACATGACCGTAGAGAGATCAGGCGCAGGACCACTGGCTTGACGTGCTTTCCGCGGCACGGGGGTGTTAACACCTTGAACTTCGTTATTTCAAGACAGACAACACTCTCGGCCCTACCCGGGAGCTCGTGGATAGTACCTAGCGTGCTGACCATTAGACCAATGAGGCAGTCGGTAGCGTATCTATAGTACCTACTTAGTCCGACAAATTCGTGCGCGACCCTCCTGCGCCAGACTAGGCCTTCCTTTACCATGAAAATGCAGTTTCTAAACCAGGCAAGTTCCCTTATAGCAGGCTCGCGGCTGGGCAGTGTTAACCTGTCAATAAATTTTGCCTTATGATATGAAACTCCATAGTCAGGGCTGGGGCCTAAGTAGGTCATGTTATTTGAAATTTCGAAAACATCGATAGGCCACGGTATAGGTACCAAACGAAATGGCTACGCGAAATACATACGATTCCGTCGATATCTCATCAAGTGCATGTGAATGTGATCATGCATCATCAAGTGTCAAGTGAATGTGACAAGCATAAGCCCCGTCTCGCTCTTTCGTCCTGTCACTGTGAGGACTTGCCGTCTGAAAATAGCTGCTAAAAAGCTTCCAATTAGCTGTTTTGGCAATCCTTAAGTTGGGCAGTTTTCCTCTATACATGCGGGTCGACGTCCCGTCGTTAGGGCTGTCACACGCCCGGATCGCACGTCATAACGTTCACCCGCGATTCGTTCTGCGATCTCAATTTGCAATTTATTGTGTTGTACCAAGAGTCGCTATTTATTTAAATAATTTTGCGGAGTGATCCTTCTATACTTTCCTGCTATTCATTAATAATAATTAATAATTTCGCGAAGAACTGGTGGCCGTTGGGGCAGAAAAGTTCTTGATTGGAGACAGTGGCGTGCAGTCAATATAGGCAGTTAAGCAGTGCCTACCTCACCAAAACTTGTCGATTGCCATTAAAATAATTGTAAGAAAAATGTCGTCGGTCTATGTCCAGTCCTATCTCTTACTTAGCTAAACCGCTCAACTTGCACCACTGTATGATCAGTAGGCATTCTCGCGGCTGCCTATCAGATTCACTTACACTCTCGCAATTTTAGCCCTTAACGACATAGCCGCAAATTAAAAATGACACACTTTTCATATTGGTAAAGCTAAAAACCGTGACATTCGCCGTACTTCGGTAAAGTAGGCAAGCCTACCATCTTCCTTTCTCGCTCAAATCCCGAACTAAATAGTTTTTGTCTTACATGATGGCGTGATAACACTTCGGAGTGCAATCAAAACACGTCTTATTATTATTATGAACAACTTTAACATTTAAACTATCTAAAAGTTTGTTTTTACACTAATAAATCATATCTTTATTTTTACTTATTGATTGTATTGATCAATTATTGTTTGAAATAATATTAGAAAGAAACAACTTGAAAAGTATATGGCGGCGCCATGTTTCTCGACACAAGATGGCGTGCGTTCCGTACTGCCGCGTATTATTTTATTATAAACATTACATTATCAAATGAATGAATGTGATGGTACGTGCTTAAATCATAATTTTATTTATCATTTAACATTTAATCGTTCCACAAGTAGAAAAAAAGATGAAGTAAGTTTTTTAGAAAAAAAGTTCTTCAAACAATAGTTTTAACACAAAGTTTACGCCGGCCATTTTTTTAGGTAATTAGTTTGCTTTCGCCTTCATCCCGCGAGTATTTTAAACCGTAGTTTTATTGTTACGCGATTTCTTTTGCTGTTTTGAGTGATTTGAATTGTTTTCGAGATTCAAAGCAGTGTGTTTACATTAAAAAAAGATGGAGAAAAAACAAGTGTAATTAATGTTCAGTTTGTTTATAAAAAATTATATCAGTTAAATGACATGTCTTATAAATTCGTTCGTTTGCTTATTAACTGTTGTGGTTTAATAAATCAGCGCACTAGGACAAGATGCACCGATAAAAATAAAACTAGGTAAGAAATACTGTTTATTTGCTAGTCCTCAAAAAACTTCGGTAAGTAGGTAAACTCGGGACATTATTGAACTTTGTTTTCTTGTTTTTGTTATGCAAAATAACTTAATTCTATAACTGCGGTTAATTGTGCATGTATTATACATATTAATGTTCCTCTTGGATAACTCTATCTATATCACCAACAGGTGAAAACTGCATTCAAATCCGTTGCGTATTTTAACCTTTATTTTAACAGATCTAGTCGTCTAGCAAGCGGGAATGATTTTGTGGTACTATGTAATGAAAATATTGATTTGATATGATCTTTATCAATACTGACTTGATTTTTTTGTATGTGCTTACCTCACTCCAAAACCAATGCACTCTACTGATTGGAAAGCATTTGATCAAAAGCGCAGCCACCGGCAAGATGGACAGACGACCTTATAAAGGCAGGATCGTGCTGGATGCCGGCCGCTTGTAAGAGGTCACTTTGGAAATCTGTGGGAGAGGCCTATTTTCCACAGTGGACGTCTTGCGGCTAATAATTATTTTGTTTTTTTTTATTCGAAATGGGTTTGCTCTAGACCACAGACCACACAACCTAAAGACCACGCATTGCGGGGGACTTGCGTTCGCCTAGGTTATGCAGTATCACTGCATAACAGCCGGCCCCGCCCCCTTTCGTTCCTCATTCCGCTACCGAGACTCAAAGTAACAACATTGACCTTGCTCCCGAAAAAAATAAATAAGCGGTAATAATGCCGTATTGTTCAGTAAAATGGTATGGAAAGTGTAGTAAAACATCTAATCTCACGAAAAATGGCATTACATTTCACCGGTAAGTAATTATTCCTATCAAATTAATTGAAATACTCCAATATCAAAAATGAAATAAAATGTTTTATTTCGAAGAGCACGCGTTGATGTCTTTTTTTTGCTATCCCTTTCTCGCAAGTTAAATTCAAATGATGTTGTCTCAATTTGTCAATTAGCAAGGAGTAAAATAGTGTCGAGACACATAATAGTAAACCTAAAATTCAAAATATCGACAAATCCTAAATAAAACAAGTGATATGTGGGTATCTAAATTTTAGTTATTTCATATTTACTTTAATAAAGTGACTTTACAAAAGAGGACTTACGATGAATCAAAATATGTGTAAAGTGCTTAAACAAATAAACTTTAACTATTATAAAACCGTCCAAGTGCGAGTCGGACTCGAGTACGAAGGGTTCCGTACCATTAACTTTCAACATTAGACAGTATAGGCAAAAATAACTTTTTAAGTTTATACTGTTCTTTTGGAAAAAAATATATATTTTTATTTTGTTTATAATTTCAAAAGTTATCCATCACAGGATACCCGAAACAATTTTAAATAAGAGTTTCCGCGCCTGTTTCTTTACGTGAGTGATTTGAAGTTTATAGGTCCAAGACTTTAGAAATTACAAGGGGGGGACACCGTGTAAACGGCTTTGGCGGGCTATATCTCGCAAATGGTAAAGCTGATAAAGAAGTGTTGTATGGAAACCCTACCTTATTTTCATAGTCCTTTTTAACGATACCCCACACAATGGGGTGCACTCAAAAAAATAATTTAACCCCCCCCCCCCCCCCCCCCTTTACATGTATGGGGAGGTACACTTAAAAGGGGGTAATTTTAATTTTTTGTATTTTTAAAAATGAGATCTATATGTGAAGTATCCTCGAACCAAGTTACATGCAAATCAGTCCATAAACGTAGAAGATATTCTGCTGTGACAGACTAGGACGGACGGACTGAACGATCTTATAAGGGTTCCTTGTCGGACTACGGAACCCTAACAAACAACTTAACTAATCTTTTTTAAATAAATATATCAAACTTCACATTGCGTACCGATTGCCATTTTTTAAAGTTTTTGTACACTTAACAAAATTATGTTAAGTGAGGTAGTGTTTGAGAGTTTAGGCAGTGGATTACACGTGGAGGGCGACAATAATAGGTGGAAAATCGTCTGTCTTCGCACTTACAGCCAGGCACCTGCTGCATCAGTTCTCCGGGGTTTTTGGGGTAACTTCACACACTTCACAGGCCACAATCACTCGAAATGTCTGTAAGGAGCTTCACAGGATACACACGCGGCGAAAGCGCTCTCGTCGGTCTAGGTGTGTCATAGGTGACGTCTCGGTGACAACTGGGGGCTCCA
The DNA here is from genome assembly GCA_949316185.1 of Pyrausta nigrata. Taxonomy (NCBI): domain Eukaryota; kingdom Metazoa; phylum Arthropoda; class Insecta; order Lepidoptera; family Crambidae; genus Pyrausta; species Pyrausta nigrata. The sequence goes on from OX438943.1 coordinate 15,084,498, forward strand.
GGGTTCTCACGGTACGTTTTAAACAAATAAAAATAAGGCAGGTAGGCGTGTGAGTGTGCGCGGCGTAGTATCAATAGGGTACACAAACAAATCAAAATATTGTAGTAAACATATCGCCCGCCCTAAACACGTCAAGTGTTTACGAGAAGGTTAGGAAGCTAAGGGAAAGAAGTTCACTGGACAGGAAGACGAACTAATTTCGTCAAAGATCTCTTTAGGCTACCGGTAGGAGTTTTAACATCTACCACACGAACAACTTGGTCTTGGCCAGGGTATAAATTAATAATGCGTCCACGACGCCACTGCAAAGGGGGAAGGTTGTCATCTTTCATGAGTACTAGCTCACCTACTTTAGGAGGATCACAAGGAGAGGTCCATTTATTTCTAATTTGTAATGTATTTAAGTATTCTAAATGCCAGCGAGACCAAAAGTGCTGGGTAATTTGTTGGATTAGCTGAAACCGTGTAAGGCGATGCAATTTTACGTCTTTATAAGGGTACAGTTAAGGGTTGTCCAATTAAGAAATGGCCGGGAGTTAACACTTCGACATCATTAGGGTCCGGAGAAAGTGGGCACAATGGGCGTGAATTTAAAACTGCTTCTATTTTAGCAAAAACAGTGGTCAGCTCTTCAAACGTAAGGGGGGTATCGCCTACTACTCGTTTTAGGTGCGATTTCGCCGATTTAACCGCAGCTTCAAAAAGACCGCCCCAATGAGGGCAAACAGGAGGATCGAAAACCCAGGATATGTTCCGCTTTGAAAGCTCAGAACCAATAGCCGCCTGGTTTTGAGACAGGAAACACCCTAACTCTTTAAGGTAATTGTTGGCACCGATGTAATTTCGACCGCAATCAGATCGGATTAGGCGAGGTACACCACGACGCGACACGAATCGGGAAAAGGCCGCAATAAAGGCTTCAGTAGTTAGGTCCGACACAACCTCAAGGTGAACGGCTTTAGTAGAAAGGCAGACAAATACACACAGGTAACTTTTCACTAACCTTTTGTTCCTATAGGCCTGGACTTTGGTAAAAAAGGGTCCTGCAAAATCGGTACCTACACCGTCAAACGGTCTAGCAGCCGTGACGCGGTCTTAAGGTAGGTCACCCATGAACGGTTGAGATACAGCCGCTTTGAGACGATATCAGGGAAGGCATTTAAAAATCACATGCTGAATAGCTCTACGTGCCGACAAGATCCAAAACTCTCTGTTTAACATGGCAAGAATTGCATTAACACCTGCATGAGCATTCTCGCGATGGTAATGTGAAATAAGGATGTTCACGAAATTACCATTCTTAGGCAGAAGAAGGGGATGGCGCGCATCAAAGGATAGATCGGAGTTTCGTAATCGACCTCCAACTCGAATCAGGCCTCTGTCATCTAGAAATAAATTCAACTTTCTAAGGGAGTTAGTGATAGGATCGCCTCGCCGTAAGCGATCAAGTTCATCAGAAAAGGAGGTAAATTGAACAATTTTCACTAAAAACAAGAGGGAATCTCTCCGTTCCTCAGGGCTCAGGTAGGACGAGTAAGATTTAGGAAATAAAAACCGCCTTAGGTAACAAGTCACGTTTATCAGCTTGTTCAAAGAACGATACCGCTCTAATAAGAATGAGGGATCCGGGGTAGGAACATCGGCAGAGACTACTAAACAACGTAGTCCAGGAAGATCACTACTTGGGTTAGGTTCCGAAATACCGGGCCAGTTGTCAGGAGACTGCGTCAACCACAAAGGTGAAAACCAAAGGGAGTGGTCGATCAGTCGGGTGACTGACATACCTCTCGATGCACAGTCACTAGGGTTCATGTAGCCTGGGACGTGCCTCCATTCACTAGATGTAGGACTATTATTAATCTGGGAGACACGATTAGCCTCAAAAGTCTGAAGGAGGTGAGAAGTGGTTTTTAACCAACACAACACGATTTTACTATCCGTCCAACTATGGATTGAAGTCAACACAGACGACCTTTGCAGACAAAGAGCGACGTGATGAAGTAATTTAGAGAGGAGGGTAGCTCCCAACAATTCCAACTTGGGAATTGTTAAACGGGTCCGAACAGGGGCAACTTTAGATTTAGCCATAACAAGATGGACGGAGCAAACACCAGACGGAAGTTCCGCACGTAAATAAACAGCGGCAGCATATCCCAATTCACAAGCATCACAGAACCCATGTAGGGATAAGGAGGAGGAACCTCTGGGAAGAATATGTCGCGGAATGGCCACTTCACTAACCTTCGCTAGGTCCTGAACAAATGCAGTCCACTCTAAAGACAGGGGTTCATTTAAAGGATCATCCCAGGATAAGCCTGACATCCATAAGCGTTGGATAAATTACTTAGCCTTAAATACGACGGAAGATATCCAGCCACAAGGGTCATACATACGGGCAATCAAAGATAAAACTTTGCGTTTTGTAATAACTGCATCACGGGTATCACAGGTATAATTGTAGGTAAATGAGTCACTCACAGGATTGTACTGCACACCTAAAATAGCGACAGTCTGAGGATTATCTGGGTCTGAGAATGAATGAGGAAGTTGCAAATGATCCGGGGGCATATCCTCCAGGAGCTCGGGCCTGTTACTAATCCACTTACGGAGTTCATAACCACCAGAGGCCATTATTCCTATAAGCTCAGTTTTCAAGGCCCGGGCAGACGCAATAGTATCAGCACCAGTAAGATCGTCGACATAAATATCTCTCTCAAGGACTTCAGCAGCTCGAGGGAAGGTAAGTCTCTCTTGTTCAGCGAGCTCAAGAAGGGCACGAATTGCAATGAATGGACTGGAACGAAGACCATAGGTATTGGTATTAAGTTCATAGGCAAGAAGTGGCTGAGAGGGATCCTCACGCCAAAGCACAAGTTGGTACCTTCTATCATCAGGATGTACCCAAGTCATACGAATATCTGTTACAAACACTACCTCGTGCCTGCGGAAATTTAGGAGGATGTGAGAAATATCTCGCTGAAGCTTAGGGCCTGTATGTAAACATTGATTCAGGGACACTTTAGAGGACGTAGGACTACTACCATCGAACACAACACGTATTTTGTCACTAACGGACTTAAAAATTCCATGATGAGGGATAAAATAATGTTCCCGGGTCGAGTCATATGATGAAAGGGACATATGGTTTAGGTCAAGGCACTCGCGCATAAAGGAAATGTATTTCTCTCGAAAATTAGGATTGGCCTGCAAACGCTTCTCAAGATTATGGAATCGCCGTAAGGCATTGGTTTTAGAATCACCGAGAGGTGGACGATCATGAAGAAAAGGGAGTCTAACCATAAATCGACCATCGTTTTCACGAGTGGTAGTTGCTTTAAAAAAGGTTTCACACTCTATATCCAAGGGGTTCGCAACTGGAGATTGGGGGGCCTCTTTGATTTTCCAGAATTTTTCAACTATTTGGGACAGCGAGACTCCAGTCATGGGGGGTTCCAAATCAGTAAATCCTCCATAAACAGGACCACACAGGACATAACCAAATATCGTCGAGATAGCAGTAAGGCCATCAGGGGACACAAACAACTCGGACCTTAAAAGGCGACCAATGACGTCAGCTCCAAGAAGTACACTTATAGTACCAGGTTTGTAAAATAAAGGGTCAGCAAGAGGGAGGTGCTTAGTACAGGTAATTACACTTTTAGGTAAGTCTACCTCTGGGAGGGTACCAGCAATCACATCAACAACTATTGCACTGGTGGAGATTTCTGGAAAGGCAGAATTAACTGGCTTAAATGAAAAGGATACAATGCCCGGGGAATTAATTGCTTGAACATTACCTATTCCACGAACAGGAACTGGAGAAGGAATGATAGGTAAGTTCATGTGGTCAACAACAAGCTCAGTAGTAAGAAGGCAGCCCTGAGCACCAGTGTCACATAAGGCACGCGCTTCCACATAATATCCAGACGAGGTTTTAACATGAATCAAGGCCGTAGGTAAAAAAAAGAGAGAATTGCGAGGTAAAGATGTAAAAGCGGGTATGGAAGGGGGGCTGCTATCTAGTCAGAATTTTGGGGCCTCATTGTACTTATGATGAAATGCACGTTCAGCCTGGGTTCTTTGACCTAGAGGGCATTATAAGTACGGTTACCGCTGGGTGCAGGTGGGGATCGCCCGCCCGAACGGGGAGGTGATGCTCTACCTACGGGAATCACGAGGGGGCGGGGTACGAACACGGTGCCATTCAGTACGTGGGGGTGACACACGGTCCGTTAAGTGACTTTGTGGAGATTGCCGCGGTTGGTTGGAAGCTAAGGCCGGGACCTCTCGGTATGAGCGCTCGCGATCGTAATTCACAGGAGAGGAGTCATTATAACACAGTGATGTGTGATGACTGGAACGGCGGCACGTGCGACAGCGATAATTTCGCGTGCATTGGGATATGGAGTGTCTATCCAGGCATCGATAGCACAGTCGGGCTTCTTTTACAAAGGTAACACGTTGACGTGTAGGAAGACGAATAAAATCGGGACATTCGCGTAAGTAATGCGAAGTACTATTACAAAGGTGACATTTAGATGTCGTCGCAAAGGTAACAAAGGCTCTCGCAGGAGGTGGGGAACGCGCGTTAGGTTTAGGCAAACGAGGGGAGCTCACAGTAGGGGGGGTAGTAGTGTCAACGACAGAAGCACTACCTACATTGTCGTGGTGCCTACATTCATCCTCAAGAAAGGTAATAAGATGATCAAAAGTAGGGAGGTGATTAGGATTATCGCCATAACGACGTTCAAATCTCGATTTTAACTCTGAAGGCAGTTTAGCAAGGCATAAGTGAACTAATAGGTACGACCAATGTTTAACAGGAAGTTTCAATCTTTCTAAGCATCGATAGGTCGAAAGCAGCGGGTTCAGGAACGACACACGTAACCCGGAAAGTTTAGGCGTTATAGTAGGGAGCATCATTATTTGAGCAAAGTGGGTATCCGCTAAAACACGCAGGTTATGGTACCTACGTTTTAGGAGGTCACGGGCCACGGTGTAATTGCCCGCCTCAATCTTGAGGTGTTGTATTAATCGACGAGGTTCATCCGATAAGGCTCCCACTAAATAGTGTAGCTTCAAAGTCGGGGTAAGGGTAGGCTGGTTGTCCACCACGCTATCAAACTGGTCTATAAAACTGATCCAACTATCGGGACGGCCATCAAACTTAGGTATAGGTAGGTCAGGTAATTTACTAGCCGGGTTATCAATAGCCAGGGATTTATTCTCCTTGAAGGGGGTGCTAGTACGGGACGTCTCAAATTGGTGAGGTCGTATTTCTTCTAACTTAATTTTTAAGTCGTCTACTTTGTCCCTTACTGCGCGCATCTCGTTCTTAACTTGCACATATTCTTGTTCATAAATAGCAGGATCGAGATTACCTAACAGCTTGGAACAAGCGGCGGAAAACTTGTCGCACATAAGTGGCAGGTTGGAAAGACGCGCTCGCATACGATTGGAGGAAAAGGTCTCAAGAACTCGGTGGGAATCATCAACCCAGTCACTAATATAACGGAGTTCACCAATAGCTTCACGGTATTCAGCTGTATCCGTGTAAAGTACGGCCCTTACGGTCTCGTTGCCGGTTTCGGTATCCGACATTTTATTTACTTTAAATCGCAAGAAACAAGGTAGGTAAATTAAACTCACAAAAGATTTCAATACGATGCGTAAAGGAACAAATAGTAAAGGACGGCACCAGATATGGCAAACGTAAACAACTTGCACGCGGTCACGCGGTAATGGCATGATCAATAGGGAAACAAAACGCTCGCGCACCTCACTTGCACTCAAAGGGTAGGTAATTAACGCGCTAATCGATTTAATCGACACTTATGTAAAAGGGGTTGTACTCGAATGTTATTAAGGAATTTACTGTAAATAGGTTAGGTATATGACGAGACGTTTTCTTCAAATTACAAAGGAAGGTAGCAAATAAATAACTCTCAAGTAAACAAATTACGTTACTAATAAGGGGTCCTAATAAAAAACTACGCTCTGCTACCAGAATGTTTGAGAGTTTAGGCAGTGGATTACACGTGGAGGGCGACAATGATAGGTGGAAAATCGTCTGTCTTCGCACTTACAGCCAGGCACCTGCTGCATCAGTTCTCCGGGGTTTTTGGGGTAACTTCACACAATTTACAGGCCACAATCACTCGAAATGCGGCGCGAAACACACGCGGCGAAAGCGCTCTCGTCGGTCTAGGTGTGTCATAGGTGACGTCTCGGTGACAACTGGGGGCTCCGGGGTTCTCACGGTACGTTTTAAACAAATAAAAATAAGGCAGGTAGGCGTGTGAGTGTGCGCGGCGTAGTATCAATAGGGTACACAAACAAATCAAAATATTGTAGTAAACAGGTAGGTAACTTGTTTTACTGAAACCGCTAAATTATGAAAAGTAGCTAAATAACGTGAGATCTCCGGCGATTAACCTTTGCCCACTGCAGTTTTTTTAAATGCTATTTATCGGAATTCGGTTGTGCGTGTGTTTTATAAATAAATTAATTTAAAGCTCCTTAATATTGTCTTACTTTTTTTTAACTCGGGTATCGATATCAAGAGATGTCTTGCCCATCACTAGTGAGCTATCACTGCCATTGTCAATTTTGACGTCTCCTTGTACGAGCCAATAAGAACTAGTAAACCTCTCCCCGCACTCCACCAACTTTTGGCGATTTTGTTTTCGTATAGGAGTTGACAAAAGCGTGGTCTTTAGGTTGTGTGGTCTGTGCTCTAGACTCTTGACTATGCCAGACATGGCGTAGACAGAGTCGACGGTATAGCGAGCTTTCACAAGAAGCCTGTTCACTCTGACTTTGAAGGTTTTTGGATTGTACTTCGTTGGGAACGCTGAAGCGGGTAGTGAGTTCCATAACTTAGCTGTGCGCATTATAAAAGTCGATAAGAAGCGCTTAGTTCGTATCGTATGATGAATATTCTCTGTGATCATTAAAATAAATCGTCTTTTCCAGGTAGTGTACGCGAGCGTGGAGGCAGTGTAAGTTGTAAGTAGCTTTGTACCGCGCGACAGTGGCGCCGCTTCACGTAGGGCTCCGGGCGCGAGCGTTCTTAATTGAGACGTTGGGCGCTGCTCTCACGGTTAACGCTTTTATTTAGTCCTGATTTCAAATTTAACAGATAATGAAATGAGTCTAAAGAATAAAACTGTCATTATTACAAATTTATACAAATTATCATCGTTATGAGCCTTTGCGTCTTTTACTAATTTTAATGCCTTTAGTTTGAATGGTGAAATAAGAGCTAATTATGTAAATCAACTTGTAACTTCAGGCTCATTAATAATATGAACACTTACTGCCGCACTCAGAGACGTCAATTAAGTTTAATCTATTATTAAGTCTCGTTCTGTCAGTTTCTTTGTCAATTAAATAGAAAAGAACGGCATAAGACTTAATGAAGGATTAAGTTTAATTGACGTTTCAGAGTACGGCAGTTAGTGGCTTAATTTTAAAAATTAATGATCGTACTTTACATATATATTTTTTCTGGAAATAATAAATATCGACTCCTAAATCTTGGTTAGATTGGTATAATTCAATGGTTTAACGGATTAACGTGAGAGCTACGCCTAAATACATGCTTTTAAATGATTCATGATTTGAAGGTATGTTCACCAGAAACTATTATCAGTGACACTTTATAGACCCATATGTAATTTTACAACGTCGACAATCGTCTGCGTACAAACAGTCCGTCGTAATTTTGAAATCAGTTTATTACACTATTTTTAGCATAAAATATGAAAACGTTTCAGGCAAGTTGTCAGTGACTTTATAGAATGTAAATCACATTTGGGTGCTTTCCCTTTTACCTAACTCTTTATATAACATTCCTATATTGTTTCTGACAGTTCTATGTTCGGTACAAATTGTTTTAACTCTTTAACGTTTTCTAATATGTAGTTGCGGTGATTAAAAATGGAATTGTTGAAATTTTTGTTAGGCAGAGATTATATTTTTCGATTTATTATTGCTTACTTTGTTCCCGGTTGTTGTATTTCAATGTAGATGTCGATAAGTACACTATTTGTTAAGAGAAGGTTCTGAACATGTTTAGACCGTTTCTATGTGGGCTTTATTAGTTCCGTAACATTTATTGCTAATTTTTAAAATTTCGCTTACCGCTGCTGTCAAAGCGTCTAGATTTTTCTAAAACAATATGTAATTTAAACGTACTGGCATTCTTATATTGTAAGGTAAGGAAACCTATGCTAGCTGGGCTTTATTACCATACATTTCAGGTATGGTTTACTTTGCCAAATATGTATGGGTAGCGCGGTAGTTTGGCCTTATATCTCAGAGACTATCAACTCTATTTGGTATCCAAATAGAGAGAAATGAAGAGCAAAAGGCTACACTTAAAGACCGCGGCTACTACTGCATATGCAGTTACATTTTAACGCGTTTCAAATTGTTTCATGTTTTTTTTTAAATATATTAAGTCTTTATTTCATAATCCAGCACTTACGCCCGAAATGATAACCAATCCGTTTTACAAGATTCAAATCAATGCTGGATATTAACATGTTCATTGAAGAGTCCACGGTAGCTACAGCTTCCAGTGTCTAAATACGTATTCAATGAACCCAAACAACCAAAATTGACTTACTAATCGCGAATTGGGTTTTATTTTGTGCGTTAGAAAATACTAAAGTATGGGCTAAAAAGTGGTTGTGATTTCTGATAGTATTAGGATGGTCAATAAATGTAATTAGCAGTATTATTTTTACTTTTTTTGTGCTTATTCAAAGATCCATGGACTTGTACAATACAGTTTTGTTGTTTATTTTTGTGTATTGGCATAAGAAATCAGTCTATGTATTGATTTTCGTAAAAAAGTTGACGGTGGCTTGGGTTGGGGAAATGATATCTTGGTATTACTTGGATTTGCCGGAATCGAGGAATTATAAGTTTTTTTTTTTAAATTACTGCACTTCATTACTGAGTTCCAAACTTCAGACGCGGTGCTCCTTTTCTATTAAAGAACAAAACAAATAAGGCCAGACTATTGTTCTATCAACATCTTATTCTTCAGTTTTAAACGATGGCCCTAGCGCATAGTCCGCGTGAATGAATGCCCATACGTTACATACATATCGGTGAATTAACTAAGCTTAAGAAGGGATGTGGATTGGATAATAATGGCGATAATGAACTGGATATTATTGCTCTTTATTTAATTTTTTGTTTTGAAAAAGTCACATTTTTCCTGGATAAACTTAACATACAGTTTTCGAACGTTTCGTCTTTGTTTATATGTGGAATATCAGTAAATTATCGCCAATAATCCGAAGCGAACGATTCCGATACAGTGTTATAGTGTATTTCTGTCTTCATGGGTACTGTGAACCGCACAACTATAGCGTTAATCCGACCGAGTAGGGACGGACGGCTATTTCTATACAGGCGCCGTACGTCGTGGCTCGGTTGCAATCGGCCGAGTTGTCAAAACTAAGAAATAGCTACATTACAAAAATAGTGGACTGTATATTGAAGCCTCAGCTGATTTATCAGGTAATATCAATTTTCTTATATGAATTTATTTCTGAAGGTTGCACAGCATTTCAATTTATCGTATAGAATTTAATTTTGGTCAAAGACTTGGTATTTATGATGAGTCTATATAGAGTATATAAATCGTAGTCTATAATCACTACGATTTATACTATTATATTAACTGTAATCACTGTTTTCTGTTCCATAGGTAACAAACAAATACCCTTACAAATGAATGCTGTCACATTTGAAAATTGAGAGGGTCAATACTGCTCTCTCTTTCTGAAAAAGGTTAGAAAAGACTTATTCATAATACTTTTTACAAGAGTACTCAGTATCAGTAATATCAGATCAGTAGTATTAGTTTCTTAGTTCTCGAAGCTACGGCCGAATATTGGGAGGCATTTTTCGCTAAAATGTGATAAGGGGTTTAGGCTTTAATTGACTATCAGATAAGGCCTTCAGCATCTTCAATTAATTATTTCTATCGCCTAGTGACTGACTATAATCAGCTAGTGGTTTCTTTTTAAATATAATACGGCACTAAGTTAATTACTGTCTAAATCCACTCCTAAAATATAAATGTTAGCGTAAGTTGAAATAGTACATGTAAGATCGCGTTAGTGTGCAATTGTTATTGCTTGCCTCTGTAGATGCGCGGTGTGAACGATGACTGAGTCAAATCGCACAGTATGCAATTGTAAAGTCGTCTCTCCAGTAGATCAGGCTATACAATTTAAAAAAAACACATACACATATACATTCGTAGTCGCCTGTCTTATAACCGCATTTAGCTCGACTATGCAGTCGTCCATACAATTGTAAACCGTTCTATGGGGTCAATCTCCATAACGGACGCCCTCGTGTGATCGCTCTGGCGCTTCTTAGACACCAATACCTAACTTGAATTATGTTATCTTATTTAAAATAATGATGGTCAAATAGTGTACATCACTCCTTTAAACGAAATACACAATTACAACCAAACACCATTATCCGAAAAGCGCCAGAGCGATCACTCGAACACGCCCGTTTTGGAGATTGACTGCATAATAGACAAACGATAAGTCCGATAACCATGTGACAACTAGCGTGGCTGAATAGTTTAAATCAATTTTTTACAATGCATTTGGTACATACTGATGGCAAGGCACATTCTATTTTTGACGCCTGAAACATTTTTTTTAAACGCCATATTTGCATGAAGGGCGATTAGGCCGATTGGAGCGTTCACTCCTCGATGCCGTAGACAATATTTTCGACCTTTACAATCATTTCTCGGTCGCATTTTCACAAACAAAGCACCAACAATTGCACAAGCAGCATAGCCGTAATATTTTAATGTATATGTATTGTTCAGATGCAAATATTTAGAAGAATCAGCATGTAAATAACGGTAATTTAGTATTAACTAAAATATATAAGCTAACGCACCATTTCTTTGGTGTCGCATTTTTATATTATTAATTAGATACATTTGTAGAGGGGGCTCTGAACGCATTTATAAACATTAGTTAAAATGGAAGCTATAGCGGTTATTAATAAAATTGTATATTCATTTTTAACTAAATTGGAAGTTGTAATTTTATATATGTACATGTGTGGCAATATGTAATATTACTTTGTTATTTGTTTTCTCGTGCGCTAACACTACAACAAAAAAGCATTTAGCGTTTTTCTTTACATTTTGAAATCAATATGGGCAAAACAAAACATGAAACCCTTGAAACTTTTACAAACTAAGTTTCCTGATCTTCAAAATAACCTTGTAAATATTAATTAACATTTACTCCAGAGAGGACTAACTGCTTATGTAATACCTTACTATGTTGATCGACAGTAATACGATATATTTTTTTCATTTATGAACAATAAGTTTCCGGTCAACTGAAATATAGGATTAAGAGTTGTTTCCCTTGATAAAAATAACATTTAACCAACCGAGTGCAAATTACTCGAACAAAGAGAATCTGTCAGTGCACGAGATATTAAATATTTCAATTATAGTCACGTATGTTTACAATGTATTATGTATGTATCATTTTTATTGGTGTTAGGTACGTAATATTGTTATGAATTGTATATCCCACTGTCTATTAAATATTGTATCTTGCTTTATTCAGGTAAACAGCTGGTATATTATTTTTATACAGATGGATTCGTGGTTAGGTACGCTGTGTGTCATATAATACGATTGATAGATGTAACGCTGCCGATAATTCTTCCAAATATTGTGAAGCCTCTGAATAATTCAAAATATATTTATATTAACTGTTCAAATGTTTGTTTTATTATACCCTGTAATTCTCGTAAAAAGTTTTATCCGAAATATTAAAAATTTATAATACTAGCCGAAATATTACAAAGTATACAAAAATTCAAAAAATACACAAAAATAAAAACCCTTCCTCCCCACTTCCCTTTTGCAATCCATTTTTAAGTATCCGGTCCCAAATAAAAAATGAATAATAAATTTTTGACCGATAAATAAACATGCACACGCAAGTAAAATGTAAATAACTAACGTTAGTAACAGTGAGACACCGATGACGTTGATGAACATCAGTTATTTGTCCTCTCATTCTCCGTAGGAGAATACGCATGTCGGGTCTGGGATCGATCAAACCATTCAAAACTAGTGGATACAGCCTTAAACGAGACCTGCCGTAACATAACAGGCTGTCTCAAACCAACTCCCGTTGAAATGCTGTATCCACAAGCTGGTATCGCACCTCCGGACATCCGAAGACGGGTGGCAAGTGGTGTGGAGCGACGGAAGCAGGAGATGAACGCACTCAATGCACGGTTCCCCAAAAGCTTAAGAGTCGCAGTAGCTTTATGAAGTGCGTTCTCCCTCTTGACCGCGATCCCTCTACTGCAAGACGTGTCCAGTAGGAGAACGGTCCCTTACCGCCTGCCCCCTTCGTACCTCCCGCTGAACATCCCCCACCAGGACACAGAGTGCCTTGGCCCACGTGGAAGTCCCTCAACCGACTCCGGACGCAGGTGGGTAGATGTAAGACCAACATGCTCAGTTGGGGCTTTTCTGACGGAACCGACATATTCTGCATCTGCGGCTACAGCCCGCAGGACATGGCTCACCTTATGTCCTGCCCTGCGTGCCTCAACCTCTGTTCTTTGGAAGACCTCATGTGTGCAAATGCCAGGGCAATCAGTGTCGCCAATTACTGGACACAACAAATAAGTCGTTTACCATGGACACGCTAAGAAGAAGTTATTTGTCAAGCAAGGTCATTATATAATCCGACAAGTTCATGCGCGACCCTCCTACGCGACGCGGGGACGCAAGACGGGCGGGGGCGACGAAGCGCTAATTGCACCACGACTCATAAGAAATGCTCTTTCCTGTAACACCGCCTGTCCCCACTGACACCTAGCATGCCTTGGAAAGCAGGAGCCAATCGGATCTCGTATCCTACTACGTTAGCCTACTAAGGATCCGATTGGTTCCTACCTTCCTAGTTAGTAATTATACTTCCTAGTTAGGATGCTACAAAAAGGATGGTGTAATATGTGCTTTAGGAACTCACGACGGATTTATTAACGGCACTTTATCAGAAATCTTTTACGACGAATGAACCGATACGATAGCAACGCAGTATGTATCTAAGGCGAGAGATAATGAAACCGGCTTCGAAGCAAATGACTACGAATAGTTTATAGTCAGTCGCTAGTGAAGCACTGCCAGTGAGCAGTCCACTGCACGCACGGCGATAATCAATAATAAATTCTATTTCAAACGTGTCGAGTGTCATTTTGCACAATGGCAAAAGTGCTTTTGAGCAAGGAGTTACCAGATATCGAGGTCAGTATTTTATGCTTTTTTGTGAAGTTTTATTTGAGGTGTGCTTTATTTGTCCTACCTAGTTAATTAGTGTTGATTGATAGAAGTGGCTAACTGTTGCGTTTGCGCGCTAGTAGTATCGATGCAATATTTATTTGTATGAACTTTTAGTACAACGCAACTAAAACTTACTATTTACCAAACTTTTAGTTGTAAAATTGCAAAAGTAGTAATCAAACGTAATTAATGGCTGAACGGATTCGGATGTAAGTTGACTGTTACGATTACGTTATTTGCTTGGTTTGCGAAAAAAATACAAATAAAAAAATATAGCGAACCGAAAACAACGACGAACAAAGCCTACGATTTTTAACGTGATAGCCCAAGTGTCTACTTTGAAAGGCGGAAAGGCGACATTTAGTTCCTCGTTTATGTAAATGAAGTACCTACCTACATGTCGATTTTAATTCTCATCTCAAGGTCCAATGGGCTTTAATTGGATATCACAAATAGGAGTAAAATTACGTATCAGGATTATTGTTTTGCTCTATCAATGTTTCAAAATGTAATTTGACCCCAAGACCGATCATATTTCGTCAAGAGATTGGGTCAAGGAAGGTCAAGGGTTATCTTAAATCTTATCAAGCCAATATTCTTCATTCGTATTGTTTTGTTCAGCTGCCTTGTTTACTTCTCGTACTATTAAATTGCGGGCTACTTCAGGGTCAATTCGGTTTGGGTCCTGGAACTCTTAGTGGTATCGTCATGTTTCTTAAATATTGGAACAACATCACATAGTTACATTGCTCAGATTCCAAAGTAGTAGCTTAAGCATTTGTTTTATGGAAATCTGAAACAACGGTAGTACCACTACGAGATCCGAGCCCACATAGGAAATGAGAATTTCTATATTGACCCGACCTCAAACAAGAGACCTCAGCGCAGGTCGTCAAGTTTTTCTTTGGTAGAGAATAGGGAGTTGAAAGGGAAGTTTCTTTAGTACTGTAAATAAAAATATCGCTACATTTTTTATATAATTGCAGAACTTGCTGAGGCTGAACCCTACAGTGAAGCAGTACACCAGCCTGGTCCCTTCAGCGGAAACTAAGAAGAATAAGCAGCACTGGAAGAGGAATGCTGATAGGAAATGCACTGTAAGTTGCCCCTATAAACACCGAATCACAAATCTAGCTGATAAGCTGTTACGAGCTCTGTCGCAAAACAACAGATGATTAGCAATATTCTCTTAACCAAAGGATTGCAATTAAACTACACTATGTATTGTTGTTGGACGGCTAAGCATCTGCCATCCATATAAGTACGGTCAGCATGAAGCTGAACCTTTTAGTACTTTTACACAATATATTTATGGGCAACTTTAAGTATCATAGCTATATCGTCACTTTAGAAAATCTTACTTAGACAGTGTACAGTCGGCAGCACGTCAGGTTACCCATTTGAAATACGAAAACAGCTTTTATTGCTTAGAGAATAGAGGCAGTCTTAAGGTCGTTTGACGTGCGACCGTGTACTGAAACAAATTTAAAAAAAACGCTCCTTTTAATGCTAAGCGTATATAACACCAAGGCCGAACTGAAGACAGCTGCAGCTTGACTAATATATCGCTCCCTTTTATCAGACTATAGGACTTCATTGGTTTCAGACATGTCCAACTCTGGAAAAGAACTTCGACGACATAAAACACACGACGCTGTCGGAACGCGGCGCGTTGAGGGAGGCCGCGCGTTGTCTCAAGTGCGCAGACGCACCGTGTCAGAAGTCGTGCCCCACGCAGATCGACGTGAAGAGCTTCATCACTAGCATTGCCAACAGGGTTAGTTGAAACCATTTTATTAAGTGAACCTTTCTGACAAGTCACATTGAAGGTTCGTAAGGATAAAACACACGACGCTGTCCGAACGCGGCGCGTTGCGGGAGGCCGCGCGTTGCCTCAAGTGCGCAGACGCAACGTGCCAGAAGTCGTGCCCCACGCAGATCGACGTAAAGAGCTTCATCGCTAGCATTGCCAATAGGGTTAGTTTTACACATTGAAGGTTCGTAGCCGTGAAAGCAGCAGCAGACGACGACTCGTCGCGAAATTACTGGTTTCTATGTACTTTGTTAATGTTATGTATGAATTACCATCCAAAGTTAGCGACACGACGTTTTATAGTCCGACAAGTTCATGCGCTGGCGCACGAGGGGTTCCGTACCATCTATGCAACATTAGACAGTACATTATAATTTTTTTAAAAAAACAAGTTTGTTGTATGTGGGAGCACCTCTTAAATATTTATTTTATTCTGTTTTCAGTATTTGTTGTTATAGCGGCACCAGAAATACATCATCTGTGAAAATTTCAACTGCTAGACAGTTGAAATTGAACTATTACGGTTCATGAGATACAGCGTGGGGACAGACAGACAGACAGCGGAGGCTCGTAATAGGGTCCCGTTTTTACCCTTTGGGTACGGAACCCTAAAAACCAGTAGTGTCGCGCCGCATGTAATTACCAAAGAACATTTTACACGTTACTGCGCTGTTTGCGGGTGCTACGCATCACTATGTAGGTATCCCAATTCCGCGTGCGTGATCAAATTCGCACGCCTCTAAAAAGTCATTTATTTATGCATGTAGGCCCACAGGAGACACTTATACACGTCCCAACATATATGTTTGTTCCGAAGCAGTGGTAGGTAAAAAAAATGTTTTTTACCTACCAATTAAATACCAACTGGCTGCATTAGACTCAATGGAAAAAAGAGCAATACGAATTATTGGAGACACTGAACAGTGTGAAAATAAGCTGCAAAGCCTCGAACATAGGCGTAAGGTGGCGCGCCTTTCAGTGTTCTACAAGCTAAATTTCGGCGAGTGTGCGAAGGAATTGCACGAATTGATTCCACCGGCCCCTTTCTACTATCGGGACATATGACGCAGGCGGGGGTTCCACCCTTATGTCGTTGACATACCACTAATACGCACCAAACGTTTTAAATCTTCGTTCCTCTTGCGTACGGCTAGAGAGTGGAATTCTTTGCCAGCTGAAGTGTTCCCTAAACACTACGATTTGGATTCCTTTAAGAAAAGAGTGAATAGGCTGCTTCTAGACAGACATGTCCCATCATCGGCCGCATCGTCGCTTACCATCAGGTGAGATTGCGGTCAAATGTCTGCCTATTAAATTTTAAAAAAAAATACCACTGCTTCGGAACAAATTCTGGGCTCAAGACACCTTAATGTCTTATCTCTTGCAGAACTATTATGGCGCAGCAAAAGCGATTCTGTCCGACAACCCGTTGGGTCTCACGTGTGGCATGGTGTGCCCCACGAGCGACCTGTGCGTGGGCGGCTGCAACCTGCACGCCAGCGAGGAGGGCGCCATCAACATCGGCGGGTTGCAGCACTTCGCGGTCGATGTATGCTAACTTGCTCCTTCTTGTTCTTAAAGCACTTACTACACGATCCTATTTGTGAGGCATTCTACTTAGGAAATGGGAAGATGTAATCGCAGTTCACTACTTAGGTTACTACGTCGGACACGATTGCGCCTTCTTACTAGAGATGGGACTCGTATCACATTCGTTACGAATCAGAACAATCGAATCAATCAGTAATAATTTCATTTAATTTTTTTCTATTTTTTGTGGGTTTTTCTGTAATCACTCTATTTGTAATGAAGGCAATAAAAATATTCTATTCCATTCTATTCAATAACTCGATACAAATGAGATTTCAAATGTTGATTCGAATCATCACTTCATTCGAATTTGTCGAGTTAATTCGAATTCGCGAACGGATTCGAATTATTGTCTTCGATTCGAGTCCGCGAGCTAATACGAATCAATTTCTCAATTTCGAATCTGTGATTGTATTTTTTTTACTTGTTAATTCGACAGCTTCATAGATAAAGCCTACTTCTTACGTACGTACGTCACTACTTCCTATCTTTCTAGTTAAGATCCTAAGTAGGGCGCTACCATTCTAGTTAGGATGCTACTTTCCTAGTTAGGACGCTACAAATAGGATGGTGTAATAAGCGCTTAACCTGTTACCTTCTTGCTCTTAAAGCAAAATTTGCTTCTAATTCTCCTAAAGTAAGGTCTAAATTTCCCCTTTTTGTATGTTTAATATGTTTGTTGTGCTAAAATTTTGGAGTCTTCTCTTTAATTCTGTTCCTCAGTATACCAAGACGGAAACTATGGGAATACATTTTTTTCGGTAAAGTTTTCATTCATAACTTTGTCAAAAACCTTTTTACACGTGCGAAATCTGCGCAGCGACGGCGCAATGGGAATGTTGGGACCTTGGAGTTCACCTTGAGACCGCCTCTATTCCCTACGTAATAAAAGCTGTTTTCGTATTTAAATGGGTAACCTGTCGTCCTGCTGACTACTACCTAACGAACTTCGACATTTTTCGCAGATATTCATGAAAATGGGCATCCCCCAAACTCTGGATCCGAACACCAAGCCGCTACCTAAGGGTGGTGACCAGAAAATCGCTCTGATTGGCGGCGGGCCAGCCAGCATCAGCTGCGCCTGCTTCTTAGCCCGGCTGGGGTATAAAGACATCACTGTGTATGAGAAGGAAAAATATCTTGGTGGACTTAGGTATAGTAGTACCCAATATACTCGTATTTTCATTTAAATCAATCTCTAACTGGACGTTTTATGCGAACTCTTCCGCCGATCTTATTACATTGTGTTTTTGTATTTTTTTATTTATAGTTTATAGTGTCAAGGTTATAGGTAATCGACTGGCAATATGATAACACTGATAACAGACGGCTTGCCAACAATATTATCACCTAGAGAAGCAAGGCAAACGCCTTACTTACTTATCTACTTTTTCATTTTATCTGATTTGTTATTAGCAAAATTATTGTCAGGTTATTATTTATTTAGGGAACTTACAAACATGTCTTCAATATTCTCATTTTTACTTGAGTGTTTATCAAGTATACCAAGCGAATTCGCGCGCGCGCAAATGACAACTTACCATCAAACTTCAACCTCCCTTTTCACCCCCTTAAATAATGCCCGCTGAGACAAAACTGCCTTATGTCCTTTCCCAGGACTCAAACCATCTCTATACCAAATTTCATCTAAATCGGTTCAGCTGTTTAAGCGTGTGGATATTTTCAATTGACCGTATAAATAAAGTAGTTTTTTTTTATTATTTTACAGTTCATCAGAAATTCCCCAATACCGCTTACCATTTGATGTAGTTCAATTCGAAGTGGAATTGGTAAAGAATCTTGGAGTCAAGTTTGTCACTGGTAGAAAACTATCAGCTCAGGATATCACTGTACAGGTAAGATATAATTATTTTATAAAGTACAATGTATTAGTTTTTATTTTTATTATGGCTTTGATGATATTTAAATTAAGCCTTATAGAAGAGCCTATCAATGGCAGAAGAAGAATGGAAGAAACTTGCATAGCACAGCTGCACAGAGCGCTGCCAATGACCAATTTTATTTCCCAAAATTCTATCAAACCTGTCTAGGATGACAAGGTTTATAGGGGGTCGCCATTTCTGAGGTCCCAGGTTAGATAACCCGTTGGGTCAATATAGAAATCCGACCTACCAATTGAAAATCGTGGCTAAACATCTAACTAAAAATGCTTTTCAATTGTAGGGTCTTCTGAAAGATGGGCACGCCGCAGTTTTCCTTGGTATCGGTCTACCGGAGCCGAAGACCGTGCCAATATTCAAAGGACTCTCGCAAGACATGGGCTTCTACACAAGCAAGGATTTCTTGCCTCTGGTTTCAAAGGGGAGTAAGAAAGGTTAGTTATAGGTAGTTATAGGTTAGGCAATCTTCATTTATTATTTCCTTGCCCTGATCCCAGTTTATCTGGGGTCGGCGTGGTAGGTATATTTTTCTGTTTCAAACAATCCTATTAATCTTCACTAAATCCTTTACTCCTCTTACTATCATTTCTAGTGTACAATATAGATTAGTTATATATCATCAATAACCGCTGAACCGATTTAGATGAAATGTGGTTTGAAGTTAGTTTGAAAAATTAGATAGGGTGGTAAAAGAAGGCAGAAAGAATGTAAATACGGGAAATCCGATATTATGATAGTAATTTCCTACAGCGGCCACTCTCCACGGAGATAAGCCAACTGCGCGGGAGATATTATAGTGCACAAGTGTGTGCGCAATACACAGGTTCTTTTACTATTTTCCATTACTCTCATAGTTCGGTAAGACGGCAGTCCGACATGACCGGAGAGAGATCAGGCTAGGACGAACGGATTAACGTGCTTTCCGAGGCATGGGGGCGTTAACACCACCAACTTCCTGACTCCGGAGCTGTGTCTGAGATATTTTTATAGAAACACCCGAAACAGAACGGGAAATTCGATAATATCGTGGCGTGGCGAAGTCGCGAGGGACCGCTAGTCTACGTTATTTGCACAACCTGCGTTTGTAAAACAAAAACATTTCTTCAGGTATGTGCGCGTGCAAGTCCTCGCTCCCACAGTTGCATGGAAGCGTCATAGTCCTGGGGGCGGGAGACACGGCCTTCGACTGCGCCACGTCTGCCCTGCGCTGCGGCGCTAGAAGGGTCTACGTAGTCTTCCGAAAGGGATTTAGTAACATCAGGGCTGTGCCTGAAGAGGTTAGTGTAGTAGGGTAACCCTAAAGAGTTATGTGATCACGAGACACGGCTTTCGACTGCGCCACGTCGTGGTTTACCAAAAGGGATCAACATTAGTGCTGTGCCTGATGAGGTGAGTTTAGTGTTACAATGTAGGATCGAATTTAAGAGAATAATAGGAAAATAGAGTATATAGGATCAAAGATTTTGGCTGTGCCTAACTTAAATGTTTGGAAAACTTAAAACAGACTACAAAAAAATGTATAATTCACCATTTGACCTTGAAGGGGCTACGGGGTCTTTCGGAAGGGATTCAGTAACATCAGGGCTGTGCCTGAAGAGGTGAGTTTAGTAGGGTAAACCTAGATAGGAGTAGTATAGAATGGCCGTTTCGATGCTCTGTTGTGTAAGACAATGGCCGTACTTCCTATTTCTTCTGAAAGAGACCATTCGATTTGAAAATACTGACAAATTGTCTGTATTTGTTAACAATTTGTTTTTATTATTAAGGCAATTTCTTTGCAAGTTTTTACAAAATTAATTTCGCTTAAAAAAATATCGACTGTTTTCTGGTGGGACCACCAGAGTAAGTAATATGGCTGTCTATCTTTTATGGATAGCTTACTATACCCATTTTAACTTCTAACCTTACGAAAACTGGAGTTCAATCTAAAATTCTACATAAATCAACTTTTATGTTCCAGGTCGATTTGGCAAAAGAGGAAAAGTGCGAATTCATACCATTCATGTCTCCACAAGAAGTCATAGTGAAGGATGGAAAGGTATTTTCACTATTATTTATACGTCTATAGCCGACATGTATTTGATGTATTGGGATGATCGATATAATGATAATAATTACTTTCTTCCCACTTCTAGATCGCAGCACTAAAAATGTGTCGGACAGAACAATTGGATAATGGCGAATGGATCGAAGATGTTGACCAAGTGTTGCAACTCAAAGCCAACTTCATAATATCGGCGTTTGGATCTGGACTGTACGATACGGATGGTAAGTACTATTTATTTGTCAAGATTACTACTCAGCATCGTTATAACTAAGGCCCACTTGAGCCAGTCCGGATTAGCTAATCCGGACGTTCGCAATGCTTATTGTCTGTGTTGAAAGCCCACTTGCACATTTCTGGGTTAGCTAATTCGGAAGGCTCACTTGCGCAAGTCCGGATTCGCTAATCCTGACTTTCGCAATGCTTATTGTCTGTGTTCAAAAGCCCACTTGCACATTTCTGGGTTAGCTAATTCGGAAGGCTAACTTGCGCAAGTCCGGATTAGCTAATCCGGACTTTCGCAATGCTTATTGACTGTGTTGAAAGCCCACTTGCACATTTCTGGGTTAGCTAATTCGGAAGGCTCACTTGCGCAAGTCCGGATTAGCTTATCCGGACTTTCGCAATGCTTATTGTCTGTGTTGAAAGCCCACTTGCACATTTCTGGGGCAGAAGTCTTAATTTTCTATGCCATTTTGGTGACCTTAAATTATCGGTTCCAGTAAATGACGCTATGTCAGGTGTCATGCTAAACCGCTGGGGACTGTCCGAAGTGAACTAGTTCACTAGTGGGTGAACTAGTGGGCCTAAGTTCCCAATAATAGCATCAAATGTGACTTGTTTGAATATTTAGCCTTATGAACAAGGATAGAAGTCTTAATTTTATATGACATTTTGGTAACCTTAAATTAACGGTTCCAGTAAAAGACGCTATGCTAGGTGTCAAGCTAAACCGCTGGGGTCTGCCCGAAGTAAACAGCTTGACCATGCAAAGCGCTAGCAACCCTCGAGTGTTCATTGGTGGAGATTTAGCCGGGGTCGCGGAGACCACGGTGGAATCTGTGAATGACGGAAAAACCGCTGCGTGGTACATACATTGCTATTTACAGGTTAGTTTCAAGACTAATTATTTACGGGATTGCTACCATGTACTTTTTTATTTTTGAGTTTACGATATTTTGGCGCTGTTGCAAGCGCCATGATCACGGAATGACATGGCGAAAATAACTATTCTAATGATAGTGACCATGAAAGTTTAAAACAGTACATATGTTACAGTCAAAACCCTTAACCAGTCAAAAACCTTATTGACCGGTAAAATTAGTCAATAAGGTTATTGACTAAAGGTGTCGGTCAAAACCCTTATTGACTGATTTTATCTGACAAAATCAGTCAATAAGGATTTTGACAAACACCCTCAGTCAATAACCTTATTGACTAATTTTTCCGTCAATAAGGTTATTGACTGGTTAAGGGTTTTGTAACATATATACTTTCGGAGGTCAACAAATAACTCATGACCGGAGTAAGTATATTGATTTGGTGTACTTTGACAGTGCTGGAATTCCGGCAACATTCCGGTTATGAATACATTTACTAATTAATTTTATGTTACCTGAAATTACTTGGTTTTACACTTTACACAACTTTTATCTTTTTATTTTTACGAATAAAATACCATTTCAAGTTTTAATACTTTAAGATTCCGGAATACCGGAGGCATGTCCATACTATTTGTCTATCAATGTTTGCGGTCTTTAACCTAAAATCAATCTACCTACCGATCTCTGCTTATGACTGAGTAATAATAGTTATCACTATGTGTCAACAACCAACTTTCTTTATATCTAACTTCGAAGATTCGGTTTATTACAAACGAAATGGTAAATTTGTACAGTGGCCAGCACATCAGACTACACAATTTCATTTCGAAATAGCTTTTATTACAACTGCATAAGATGCCCCAGTGCTTACATTGACGTGCTGTCGTCCGTATTTAGCTAGGAGTTCAAACTCGTGGATGTAAAAGTGACGTCATTTTCCCCTGAATATTGCTTATTAAATAGGTAACATCAGCAGTGTACAACCCTGATCAATAAGCATCTTTCCAGGGTCTACCATTCGACTCTCCGATTGAATTGCCCAAGTTTCACTGCCCCATTGACGACGTGGATCTCTCAGTAGAAGTTTGCGGCATAAAGTTTGAGAACCCGTTCGGTCTGGCCAGCGCCCCGCCTACCACCAGCTCGGCTATGATAAGGCGGGCCTTCGAGCAAGGATGGGGTTTCGCAGTTACTAAGACCTTTGGGTTGGACAAGGTAAGGATCTTTGGGGAAACTGGTTAGGATGGAAAGTATGTTGCCTATCGATAATCGACTATCGCTAAACTATCGACAGTCTATCGATAGTTGACTTCATATCAATAGTATCGATAGTCTATCGATACTATTGATATGACGTCAACTAGCTGGATAGCACTATAGATATTGTTACTAGTTTTCGAGGTAAACTATTGATAACAAAACTATCGATTATGCAACTCTAGTGGAAAGGAAAACTTTGAAACAACACGCATTTACGATCACTGTGGAGACAGTAAAAACCCGTATCTCTTTTTGCGGTGTGTAGCGTTGTAGCCTCTTGTGAAATTTCTGTGCTGTACTGTGTGTAAACTTGTTTATGGAGCCAATCTCGTTATGAACTTCAAATCGACCAGTGTACGGCTTGTTTAAGAGCTTGCGTGCTAATTGGGTTCCTCCTACCGACCAGGAGTTGTAGTTGGGGACCAGTGCCATAACAATACGGAAAGATGTCTCGAGGCCCCAGCCGGCAGAGGATTTTTTCTATACTATCATATACTTACCTTCTATGCAGTAACACAGCTACGGGACCCTACACGCACTTTGGGCTTTAAAATATGTTGGGACGTGTATAAGTGCCCCCTGTGAGTTCTAGATGCATAAGTTTGTACTGTTGGTGTACCTTATGATAAATAAATAAATTAATAATAATAATTAATTATTGTGAGCGAAATTCAGCGAGCTTAAGTTATAAAAATAATTATAATAAATAAATTAATTACTTTTATGGCAATTTTTTTGACAAAAGGCACCGATACGTACTTGTTGTAACGAAGATATGCGATACTTAAGGCACTTGTGTCTATTTAAAACGTTTCGAAAGAACTCACTTTAACGCAAAATTCATATTTATAAGAATACTTTCACGTGTAGGTAAGCAACAATCTGACATCAAAAATATTTCCAGGATCTGGTAACCAACGTATCTCCACGGATAGTTCGAGGGGTGACCTCGGGCGAAAACTACGGCCCCGGGCAGGGTTCCTTCCTCAACATCGAGCTGATATCGGAGAAGTGTGAGGCGTATTGGTGCCAGAGCATCACTGAGCTGAAGAGGGACTTTCCGAATAAAGTAAGTTACTATACTACTGCAGTAATTGAAGGATAATCCTTTAATATATACATATTAAACACAGCATGCCCTACTGCATGATATTTTTTAAATTGAATTCTTACCATTGTTTTCGAGATATAAATATTTAATTTTGGCACCTAAATCAGAACTAGGTATACTACCACTTACTTATCTATAATAAATGATTAAAAAATGTGAATAAAGAAATAAATAAATAAATAGTTAATTATTATCCTTTGTTTACTGGACAGCGTGTATAAAAAAATTATTACAATAGACTAGCGGTTTCTCGCAACTTCGCCTGCGCATATGTCAGGTTTCCCATACAAACGTCCCGCATTGCACCCCATTCATGTCTTTAATATCCCGACAAAAAGTAGCCTATGTCCTTCCCAGGGTAACAAAATGTCTCTATACCAATTTCATCTAAATCGGTTCAGCGGTTTAGGCGTCAAGAGGTAACAGAGAGACAGGCACAGTTTCGCATGTATAAGTATGTTGACGACAGTCTTGGTGTAGTGGTTCGCGCCACGGACTTCTAAACCAGGCGGTTGCGGGTTCGAATCCCGCAAGGGGCAAATGTTTGTGTGATGAGCACGAGCATTTGAACCTAAGTCATGGATGTTTATAAATGTATATAAGTATGTCTATCCGTTATCCTAGTCACCATAGCACAAGCTCACGCTTAGTTTGGGGCTAGGTAATTGGTGTGTTTGTTGAAACAATTTATTATTATTTATTAATATTTCTATCTGTGCCCGGTGTCTGAGTAGTAAAAGTAGTAAAGCTCATTTCATTTATCTATAGGTTGGGAAGTACATAGTTATCTTATATGATGACTTTTAGTGGTGGCAAGCATAATATCCTTTTTCTTAAATTCTTCAACTTTGTAATATCTTCGCAGGTAGTAATAGCATCGATAATGTGTTCATACAACGAAGACGACTGGACGGAGCTCGCTCAGAAAGCGGAGGCGGCGGGCGCCGATGCGCTGGAGTTGAATCTGTCGTGTCCCCACGGCATGGGGGAGTCTGGCATGGGGCTGGCTTGTGGACAGGTGCGTATGCGACCTTAGTACAAAGGGTTAGGGTTCAAACTTATTTGCTATTGTATTTTCGCGGCCTCGTAAAATTCCTATCTCTACCTGCCAGGAAAGCAGGTTCATTGGTTTTAGACCTTAAGACTAAGAGCTAAGGTTTAAAGTTTGTTGGCTTTAGACAAAGGTATAAGCTTAGAAAAAATTTAAAAGAGCAAGACAGTGCTGTTACTGGGTAAAAAATGTTGAGAACCAGTGCTCTAAAATAAATAAGATATTTCAACTTAAACCTTTTTTCAGGATCCCGTATTAGTGAAGGGCATATCCCAATGGGTACGAAAAGTCATCAAGATTCCGTTCTTTGTGAAACTGACCCCTAACATCACTGACATAGTGACTATCGCTGTAGCAGCGCATGAAGGTATGTAAATATTACCATATACCACCGAACTAGCCTCCAAAAAAAAATATTACTACTATAGAATAGAGCATTTGTGCCTACGTCATGGATGTTTATAAACGTATTTATGTATGTCTATCCGTTATCCTAGTCACCATAGCACAAGCTCACGCTTAGAACCAACCATTAGTTATAACCATTTATTATTAATTTATAATCATATCTTGTACTTATTTTCTTTTGCCTCTATAATACTTAGATAAAATGGAAGTAATTTACGCAATTTTTGCACAGGTGGCGCTAGTGGAGTGTCAGCTATCAACACTGTCTCAGGACTGATGTCCATCAAACCAGACGCTACTCCATGGCCGGCTGTTGGTGAGCATTTATATAAATTTCTGAAGCAGAGGTTGTCACTCTTTCCCGGCCAAGGACTACTTAATGTCAGTGGGGACGGGTGTTGTTACGAGGAAGGGCAGATTTTATACCGTCGCGTGCGATTGGCGCTTTCTCAGCCGTTGTCCTAGGTAAACGACGAGACGCGATGCGATGCGATGCGACGCTATGCGACCCATACAAATCCATAACAGCGTCGCGCGCGACAACGTAGTCCACGTATAAGTACAGCTACTGTTCGATATTATCGTAACGCGTCGCGTCGCGTCACATTGCCGCGTTGGTCGCTTACGTAGGACAATGCGTCACTCTCCGCACGTTTTCAGAGGCGCAGGAAGGTCGCGCATGAACTAGTCGGACTATACCTGGTGGCCGCGTCCAGTGGTTCAATGTGCTCTAAGAACGGTTGTCCACTTTTATCATTGGCTTGACATATTATATTTTTATAACTTAAGCAATTATTTTGCAAGTTTTTACGAAATTAAATCAAATTTCACTTACAAAAATAAATCGACTGTGTCATCCGGTGGGACACATTGGCTTGCCATTATTATATTCTCTTTTATACAATCCTATCACTCTCGTCACTGAATCGGCCACTCCTTCCAGTCATATCTTGTTTACAATCCATCTCTCTACTTCTAGGGTGGCCTCTTCTCTTTAACCCTTGACATGCATATCATCACTTCTTTCGTCACATGATCCTCCTCACATGTCCACCGTATTCGGCCCGTATTCATATTTCAACGAGCGTGGTGTCACTTACTGCAGTTGTTAGTCAACGCAACTGGTAATTAAGTATTTCACTATACTTAAAAAGCGGGCTTAATCTTGTAATTTAACTTTATTCTTTTGAAAAATATACAATATTATCTTTTTTTCATCAAAGATACGATACGATCATTTATGCAATCAAAACCTACTTCTCGTTGACCTATCTTCCTTCTAACCAACCTCTTTTCTCAGGGGTTGAAAAGCACACAACATACGACATATTTTGTTCGCATAAGAATCAAAACCAATCAAAACCTACTTACTTCTCATTGATCTAGCTTCCTTCACTAACCAACCTCTTATCCGAGGCGTAGAAAAGCAAGCAACATACGGCATATTTTGTTCGCAAGAAAATCAAAACTTACTTCTCGTTGACCTAGTTTCCTTCACTAACTAACCTCTTTTCCCAGGCGTAGAAAAGCACACGACATACGGCGGGGTCTCTGGCAACGCGACTCGGCCGATGGGCTTGCGCGCCGTCTCCGCGATCGGCAACAAGCTGCCCGGCTTCCCCATACTGGGCATCGGCGGCATTGACTCCGCCGACTCCGCGCTACAGTTCATATTGTGCGGCGCGCCGGTTGTGCAGGTTTGTTGTTATCGACAGTACTTTTACCCGACTGTGTGAGAAGGAGGGTAATGTTTTTCGAAAATATGTATGTATGTATAATTGTTTGGCACGCCCTTTAGCCCAAACGGTTGGACAGTTTTTGATATATGAGGTGTCGTTGAATTCGTCAGAATTGATTGTTGATTTTTTCTCTATCATAGCAATATGGGTATCAAATGAAAGCCAGTGAAAATACCATTTCAAAAATATTATGGGGTAATTTAACTCTCCCTGTTATTCAGCACCTTTTCGTTTAGATTTCTATCGAAATTAATAGCAAGCAGATATCATTCTTCTACCTTTGGAAAACGATTCAAACCTATTTAGTAAGGGGTAGACTTGACTGCTACAACGAGCGTGTTCCTGCCTACTGAATTGACCTATTGACGCATGAAATTATAGTCCGAAAAGTTCATGCTCGACTCTCCTGTGTCCATAAGAGGTGTGGGGACGAGGTATGCTAGCTGTTAGCTGGGGCAGGTGATGTTGCAGGGAAGGGTATATCCTATGACAATCGCGTGCGATTGGCGCTTCTTCGCCCCCGAACTTGTCGGACTATAATAGGCAGAGATCGAAGTAGGAAAATTGATTAATTATTAACATGGGCATGCCTTCGGTATTCCGGAATCTCAAAAGTATCAAACTTGTAGTATTTTAGTCGTAAAAATAAAAAAGAACAAAGTCGTGTTAAGTGCCACACCAAATAATTTCACGCGACATAAAAGAGTTGCGTATCCATTGAACAGTCCCATAAAGTTAAAATTCCTAACGGAATAGAGGAACAAAGGGCTGAGCGAGCGAGATGTCTCTAGCAGCAACACTATGATAAAAAGAGATGTGTGATTCGATGTAACAGAACCGTTTTTGAAACTGTCAAACAGTTTGTCGGCACGTATCGGCACGCTGAGAATTTCAGCTATTTTAGTTTTTCAAATATTACATGAAATCGTGAATATTTTTTTGAAATATTTCTTGGTGAAACATGGTGACTTGTTCAGTAATTAATGGTTGTACGACACGGCGAAATAATCCCGAAAAAATATCATTTCACAGGTAAATTGTATCAAATGGACACCACCTATTTTAGGTTTATTTTTGCCAATGCGTTTCGTTCATTTTAAATGCTTAGTGTGATAATTCTTTTCTTTAAACATTTATTAATGTAAGAAGCAAAGACCCAATATACATAATGCAGAATTTACGAATACTTTGTGTAAAGAAATAATTTTCGTTTTACACTAGGGCTGTATCAAGTTATCGATATTTCGTTTTCACTGTCCATCACGCGCACGTAATAGACGAATAATATGTATTACTGTTGTTTAAGTACCTATATGACGTTTAGATATGAATCAGCTGGAAATGTAATTACTATTTAAGATACTTAGCCGATACATGCAGTTTTTACCTGTTAGAATAGTTACTAACATTAGTAATAAATGTATCATTCAGATTTCCGAATAACTTGGATAAAAAAAATATATGCCTAAAATTTATAAATCGTCCAAACTTCCTAACAAAAATTCAAAAATTCAAGTGCAGTAAGCACTTCGAACAAAAATATTCAAAGACGCGACGAGCAAAATAAAAATAATACTATTCTTCTGCTGATGTTTAATTGGATAACAGCGTCTACTTATGGTCATGTCTACGTATTATATGGTTTGCTTAGTTTAGGACTAGATCATATGTTCTATATTTCTTTTTCACAGGTCAAAATAAAACCTAGACGCACAGTTTCGTCCTATGTTTACAAAGATATATACCAGAGGCATTCACATGTGAATCATCGTCATCGCAGTCTAGATAGACATCGCCGCTATTGCAACAGTCCACACCATCGACCTCTTTCCAACTAGATTTGACGCCAAGGGAAAGGAAGCTTATGTCTAATCTAAATACACTAAGTTGCATCTCTATAAGTTTGTTTTTTAAATAAAAGATAAAAGATTTAAACAACAACATTTTTCATATCATATTTTTCATTTCACTTATTATTTTTGGAACAACCGTATCTTCTGAGTTTTTCTTAAATGTTTTACTTCACTCCAGAAGCATATTTTCAGCCATAAAATTCCCATCCTATCGTTTTTTTGTTTTATTAATACCTTCTATCAATGTTACTTAATTTTATCGATATCGATACTAATGTAACAAGGGATATGACATACATCACTGACACACATTCATGAACAATTTTACACACACAAATGTCATTCTATTTCGATTTCGTTTGACAGCTCGTGTTTGTTCCTCTATTCCGTTAGGAATATTAACTTTATGAACAGTCCACGGCCGCCTCAGCTGTCAGTGTCAAATTACGTGGTCCTTAGATACGCAAACAACAGAGATCTTCCTCTTTTTATATTTCAATCTTGAATAACTGATTGGTTGATTTGTCTCCCTTTTTGCTAATAGGAATTTATAGTACAATATAGGCTCCCAATCTAAAGGTCTTATTGTAGAAGGCTCGTATTTTCGGCCATAGTCATCTATACATATAATAAAACTGTAGAAAGTCGAATTCTGTACCTTGATTTAAAAAATACATCCCAGGCCTTAGTTTAGATCAGTAGAAAACAAAAATGCCGTTTTTAAACAACCACCAAGCTACCGCTAGTCGCCTATAGTTTTACCCTTGACACAGAAATGAGTAGGTATCACCTAACTTCCAGATATGCAGCGCAGTTCAGAACCAAGACTTCACAGTGGTGGAAGACTACATAATCGGTCTCAAAGCCCTCCTATACCTACGGTCTATCGGCCTGGACGGGTGGATGGGCCAGTCGCCTCCCACCTTCAAACACCAGAAGGGGAAACCCGTGGAGACGCTGTATGATAATGATGGGAAGGTAAATCTTGTCTTATTCACCCTATATTATTTCATCTTAATGTAAATGAAACTTCCCTACTTAAAAGAATCTCAAAATTATGTCGTTTGAGTACTTGACTGTTGTCTATTTCTTCAATTAATTAAGGCCGATGCTTGATTATGTAGTTGTATAAAAACTTACTGGTCAAATGTTTCTAAAGGGACCAATTTAAAATTTCATGCAATAAGGAAGACGTTTTACTCAACTCGCAGATGAGGACATGACATTTTATTTAAAAAAAACTGCGTCTAGGTTTACTTTAATAACCACTCTAATATCCATACTAATATTATAAATGCGAAAGTGTGTCTGTCTGTCGGTTACTTCTTGACGCTTAAGCCACTGAACCGATTGAGATGAAATTTGGTATGGAGACAGTACGAGACCGTGCAAAGGACATAGGCTACATTTTGTTGCGATACAAAAACATTAAGGGGGGGGGGGGGGAATGGGGGATTAAAGTTAATATGGAACATTCAACTCTTGCGGGCGAAGTCGCGGGGAACCACTAGTTCACGATAAAAGAGGGCTTCTTCAGAGTGTGAAAATGAGATTTGAAATATTCTTTAATATGATTTACCTGGCCTAAAATCATCTTGTAGTCTAGTCCCATATCTATTAATCAATCAAGACCTCTACCACCTCACAGATTTAAAAAAACTTAATATTTAAATATATTAATCAGTATGCTATTTTCTAGGTGCTAGCACACTTCGGCCCATACATAAAGAAACGTGAAGAACTCCTCCACGAAAAGCGGCTTAAGTCAGATCTCCTAAACAACAATAAGGCCAACACTTACACAGTAAACGGAAGGACTAATGGAGTCGCTGAGGTGCCCAAGATACAAGACGTGCTGGGCCAAGCCCTCGCCAGAGTGGGCACTTACAAACATTTGGACAACAGCAAACAAGTTGTGGCACTGATTGATGACGTACGTAAACATATTTATTTTAATTATACATTTTTCGGAACAAGTGTGTAAAATCAGAGTAGGTACGAGTATTAGAAGTGCGTGGGCGCATTCTAAAAGGAACGTTATGAAATAATAGAAAAGGACAAAGCTTCATTCAATAAATAGTGTAAGTTTTGATACGGCAGCAGTTACTACGTCACAGTACTTTGTAAAAGCGAAATTTGGCATGAGTGAAGTACTACCTACACATAGGCTTACTAGTAACATAGAGCAATAATTACACACAAGTATGAGTATAGCATAAGAAAATAATCAAACTGTATGAAGAAGAAATGGTTCTTATCACGCGGAATCGCTCTCCTAAGAACTAACGAGTAGGAAAAAATATCACTAACCTGCAGGGCTGCAGACCACCAAGGAACCCAATTGCTCCGGCAAGTAAGCAATGTCAACAATCACAAAACACAACTCTACTTTCTTCAAGCTAGTTTATTCGTTTATCACCGAAAAGCGAACGAACTTTGTAAAATTCACCCGTACTGTACACACCCTTTTTTCCGGAAACACGATTTGCGCGATACCGGATGTACTAGTCAGACAAAAGATAAACTGCCAAAATGGTTGAATCAGTAGTTGCCATTATTAAAAAATATTAGAGTTTAACGCGGAAATAACATGCTATTCTAATATAAAATCTATAGGAATTTGTTTGCACATGTATGGTAACGATTGGTGGTTCAACTACTGTTGCCCATTGACTTATTGCTGTTGTCCAACTATGTCGAACTATAGTTTGTGCGCGACGTCAGCGTGAGACGGGTGATGTTGCGGAGAATGGATTTGTTCTGAAATCTTATCTATGAATTTGCAACCTATCGTTGTTTGCAAATTCCCTTCAGTGTTGCCAATTTAGTGGGGTTTCCGCTAAAGCTGGTGGTTTTCACATTTTTTTTAGTGGGTAAATTTTCAATCTTTTCATATAAAATAAATGAATCTAGCGGCTTTAAAAGCTCCATCTAGTGGGTTGCAAAAGTTTTTTTTTAATACAAAATAAGTAAATTTGGTGGTTTTAACAAATCTAATTAGAGATTTTACAAAAACATTGTTGGCAGCACTGATTCCCTTACGCTATGCTACTGAAATGGCAATAAAATCCAAACGGCAAGAAATACCTTTTTAAGTTTAGATTAACAACTCAAGTAAGTTTTTATTTTCAGGACATGTGCATAAATTGTGGAAAATGCTACATGGCGTGCGCCGATTCGGGCTATCAAGCTATCGAGTGAGTATCTTATAAATTAATTACAACAATATGTTACAAACCAGCAATTTGAACAACCACAATTGCGGTAAGTATCATAAACTATTTTAATTTTTTTACAGATTCGATCCAGAAACACACATTCCCCACGTAACAGACGATTGCACAGGTTGCACCTTATGTTTATCTGTGTGCCCTATCATAGATTGTATTTCGTAAGTATATTCTTATTTATTAACAGTCGAAATAGTTTAGATTAGAATATACACTTTTTTTACGACGTCGCTAGCGAGTAAAACCGCCGTAAAGTCATGGTAAAGGTACTGGGCGTTTAACGGTCATGCGGATTTGCTTACGCACGCGGTATTTTGATACTTTAAAGCACCCACAATGAACCATTTCTTCTTTCTTTGGTTCTTTTCATCACAGATTATGAATCTTGAGCAAATACGCATGTCTCTAAAAACCCCCTTACTGCTGGGCACAGGCCGACAGGCCTCACCTTAACCATAAGGTGATTCGATAGCTATTATTTTTTAAATAATAAGTACTAATAAAATAACTAAGGCTTAGTTAGTTAGGGTCCCATTTCAGTTTGCAGTTGATAAGATAATAATTTCGTAAACACTAGTATATTGTATATCTATTATCCTAGTCACCATAGCTCACGTTTAGTTTAGGGCTAGCTAATTGATATGATTGTTTGAACTATTTATTTATTATTTCTTTTATATTTTTCTTTATCAACAGGATGGTTCCCAAGAAAATACCCCATGTCATCAAAAGAGGATTACGAAAAGACATACACCCTATATCACCGCTAGATGCTGTGTGCCAATAAGTATCTTATCGTTCATCAATAAAAATACGAATTTAAATCTTGTATAAAAATATATTAAAAAATTCTAAAACAAAACAATTTCAACTTGTTAGCTGTTTGTATAATTTTTCTGCACTCTCCCTGGCATAATTCCATGAATATACCCAATTATTTGTTGGATTTACTGACAATGTTAAAGCAGATAAGGGCTTAGGACAGTTGTAATGGCTCTTATTTACTATGTTTGTTCCTATATTTGATTTATTATGAAGCTGCTCACAAACAAAACATTCAAATTTTTCTACTGTGTCCATACCATCCATCTGATATGGCCTTGTCACAATCTCATTTACAAGTTTTCTATTGGTTATAATTTGTTTAGTCTTATGTTCTAAGTACTGTTCATACAAACTATCATTAGCCAGTAACTTATTTAAATGCTTACTCATAATTTCTGGGGTTGTAAAATCATCTAAAAGAATAGCTGATCTATCATTTGGAAACCAATCTCTTATTGATTGTGAGCCAAAGTAAATTGGCACACTGCCTACTTTGATAGGCCTCCAGAATTTTTCTGTTACATAATCTTCACATATTCCATTTTCAATGGCAATAACAAACTTGTACCTTGCTACGAAATTAAGGAAATCATCTTCATTCAAATTGTTTAAATAGTCCCCTTTAAATTTTTCTGGCAACTCCTTATTCTTGAGACATGCTCCATATGAGTCCACTTTTATGTGCTGCATAAGTTCTTTTACATAGGCATCTCTTTCGGTTGAGGTTTCACAATCACTTTGCAAATACATTACAGGAGCTAATTCTGTCAACAACTTGTTTTTTTCTGATGTAGGGACAAAGTGTTTGACACTTGTAATATCCTCCAGTGATCCCAGGTATTGCAAAGGGAATGGAACGTCACTGTGTCTGCTAAATGTTGCAGAGAAATTAAACAAGCTAAGCATGGGTTCATGCATGAGTTCCTCCAAATTTCTTGGTGACTCTTCATGGTACAACCCCCACACATCTTCGGGGTGTCTGTGTGGTAAACCATCAATTTTGATTTGGCTTCCATAAAACAAGTATGCATCAACTTTAAAATGATCACTTTCATTCCTATCTCTTAACAATTCACATTGAATATTCTTTGAACACCTTCTAGTTCCTACAATTCCACTAAAATTTGGAGTCCACCAAACAATTACTGGATTTTTAGGAATAATTTTTGTACTTCTACTTTTTTTACACAAATGACATTTGCAAGCAAAATATAATATCACAGTTGTTGCAATTAACATCCACATACATTTATAAACAGGTCTTTTTGGAATTTCTAACATAATTTTTATAAACATTTTCATAAAGCGCAATGTAATAAACTTAACACAATTTAAAAGACCATGTAACACTTTGGCACACATTTTATCAACTAATGTAATTTACATAAAAAATGTATTTGTAACAGGATGTAATATTATAACTCTTATCACACAACACTGGGACAATGCGGGCAATTAATTATGGCAATGGGAAGTAGTGATTTCAAAAAGTCCAGCCTCTTTCCTTGTGCATGTAATAAATGTCCATAGCAAATGCAATTATTAGATCAAGATAGAAGAGGCCATATATTGCTCCTCTGACTTCTTTAGATATGAATAGGTTGGTCATAGCAAGAAGAGTGAGGGTCAATTCAATAGTGACATAGTATAGTTCAGCCTCATATTGTACCTGGTCGACAAGATATAGCACCATGATAAGCGTGGACAGCATGAGGGTTGGAGCTGCGACCAGGCAATGCAACATGTCCGCTGGAGCCACCACATGGGGAAGGACATTGAGTAGGAGTGCCACTACCTAAAAGTAAGATATGATGCATTTGTTCACTTTTACATTGAATTTGTCAATATGTTAGGGTTAGATCCTAGACAAGTAAGTTATTAGTTATGCAGCAAAATATTGCTGGCAAATATTTCTTATCTAAAATTGTTTTAAATTCCTTTCTTTACACTGTTCAATTAGAAAAAACTGTTACTAACTAACTAACCCTTCTAAGACAATATTTAATGAATAATACATGTAATCATGTTTTTAAACATTTTATTAAGAAAACACTCATATCTGTAACAGTTTAAAGCCCCTTTCTTTGATAACATAGTACTGGTCTATTAACAGAGCCACTAGTAAATGGGAGATAAAAACACCATACACTGCACCAACTGCAGTCATAGATAAAATATTGATGACTAAGCCTAAAACGCAAAGTGTTATTTGTATGAAAAGGTACAATTGCTCAGCTAGATCGTGCACTTGATCCACTAGATACAGCACCACGAACATAACCGACATTATTACAGTCGGGGCTGCGGCCAGGCAATACAATGTGCCCGGGTCGGTCATGATGAACGGTAGTATCAAGAGAAGCATTGATATGACCTAAAATAAATGCATTCATGTTTTGATTGGTTCAAAAATAATCGTACCTGCCTAAAAACAAAGTGCATCAGCGGAACGCTTGTTCAAGTTACTAGGAACATGTTAAATGCACGTTGATATTATAATTGATTGATGTTTGAATTGTCATTCTGCATTGTAATAAAATAAAAATTAGAAAATGATATAAACTAAAAGAAAAAATCTTAGAAAAGCCCAAAATCGCGGAACTTTACATTACAGAACCAAACCAGAAACCCTACACATGTGACACTATTATTTGAACGTCTGATTGTCATTATTTGTCTGTCAGTCAGTCCCACTTTTTGTCTATGGCTGACCCCATTGATTGATTTAAGGGCAAGCATGCATTTAATTTGGTCTTTGTGATTTATTTTACAAATAATAATCACACACGATTTCATAAATTACAAGTATATTAATCGAATAGTTACAGATTTAAGCACAACTAAAAGTACACCCTCTTTCATTTGCTATCAAGAATAAATCGAGAGAAAGCGCAGTTAGAAGGGCAAAATAAAATACCCCATAAATTAACCACAACCACACTCTTACTAAATTTAATAGAAAGCACTGCATAAAAGCACCAAATGTAAACATTATTTGAAAAAATAAATACATTTTCTCCATAAATAATGGAACTCTTCTCCGTAAATAAAGAATTATAAATATAAATGATATAATAAGCGTAGGCCCAGTAGCAATGCAGTACATGTGTCCTTGTGGCCGTGGTATAAACGTCGGTAATATCGTGATAACTAGTGCAATAGCCTACAACCAAGGAAATTATTATACAATTATTATAATTGATCATATCAGAAACATGGGATCTACATAGTGTTTCAGTGTATCAGTGTATCTACAGATTTCGATTTTATAATTAGTAGGCACGTAATTTTAGTGATACCTCGACTGCTCCATCAATCTAAATTAAGCTGTGTTCATTCTTGCAAAATCACACTTTTCTAAATCTGTACTACTTATGTTATTTATAAAACATACTTACGAATTCGACTAGCTTCATAATAAATATGTTGTATTTTATTAATTCGCTCCATTTTTTATCCACTGGAACAGAATCTGAAGAGAAATCATATAGGTAGTTTTGTATTAGTAACAATAATAATATAATAAATATAAAAGCCTTTATCAGCCATTTCGCATGGTTTTACATTACATAATGTATATTTTAAATTTGGCCCCTCTTAGGGTAAAGGCCTCCTCCAACCCTTTCTACAACTCTCTGTCTTTGCATGTGTCTTTTCCCGCTATGTCAACCAAGTCAACCCAGCGCTTGTTTGGTCTGTCCACCCTTCTCCTGCCTATTGGGCCTTTCCACTGTGTTATCCTGATGGTCCATCATCCGATAGACGAGAGACATGGCCAGCTGATCGCCATTTACGTTTGAGTGAGTGAATTAATTTAGTTATTGTAGTAAAAATAAGATTTATTTGTTATGTTAATACTTTAATTCCAAGTCCATTCCAAAAACGTTGGTGGCAGGCGCGGATCCAGCCCTCAAAAAAGGTTGTGGGCACGGCCTCTCTCAAAATATATGTCTTCTGCTTGCAATAGCGCATGGCTTGGCCGAAGGATTTTATGCCACTTATATCCTCGTTGTAAACAAGTAAAGTACCATTATTAAAACGCAAGCGTAGCGAGCCCGAATTTTTTTGTAACTATACTAATCAACACTGTCTAGGGATATTTTTGATTTAATAATACTATGTTTTGTATATCCCTAGACAGTGTTGATGTGTGTATTTTATCGCAAGCAAAGCGAGCGCGAAAAATTCACATGACAGCTCTAAAAGTTACGAAATTATTTAATGGGTAAGTAAAGGAGAAGGAGGTAATAAGGAAAACTTTCCGACGTTAGTTTTAATTAATAGTACTCAAGAAAGTGTTCAAAAATGCGAAAGAAGCGAGTACGAAAGCTTGCAGTAGCCGGTAACGTTAGGGTTTGTCCTCTGTCAGGACCCTGTATTAAGTTAATCAACCGTAAGGTTGATACCGCAGTTTTACGAACAAATCTAGCGCGCACGCATGCACAATTCAAAGTGCATTAAAATAATAACAAATTGTATATTTTAGGACTATTTAAATAATGTTTGTATTCTTTTTACCGCATTCATAACTAGCATATACTTAACTGATCAATTGTTACAATATTTTTATGGGATTGGATATACTTAACATCATAGGTGGGCATGCCCATACGCCATAGTGCCCATAACGGTGGATCCGCGCCTGGTTGGTGCCGTTGTTGCTAGCTCGTTGCCTCACTTGCCTCTCATGTGGGAGGTATGGGTTCGATCTCACGTGCCACCATGTACACACGGCCCCTTATCGACCTACCTTGAAATCTGTCAAATTTCCGCAACCATGTTTTCAACCTCATGCATGGATTTATTACTCTATAAGTCCATGACCTCATGTTAATCACAGACAGTTCTATATGATTTGAGATATTTTGACAGATTTGGTTAGGTTGATGCGGGGCCCACTATACCAATGACTTTTTCTAAGTTACGTACATTAGTAGTTGTTTCACTAACCCATGCTCTTACGGTAAGCACAACCGGGATAATGCTAAGGTGATGATAAATGCTTTAATTCCAGGATGTTTCAGAGTACGCCATTTGCTCTAATGTACGACTCTTGCTTCCATTTTAAATATGAATTATCTAACACGGTGGAGCAACTTACCGTTTATTATCATATCAGACATGTTGATAGAATTTCAAAGTACAGCTGTCCTTCTAAAATAATATCAAGTATTCTATGCCCAAGTAATCATAATTAGTGCTAGTGTCCTTTGGAAGATGTTAGAATTCAACAATATCGATGAAAACACGTAAAAAACCAATGCTCTGTGGTAAAACATTAAAAAATATACTTTATTTTGAGAAATGACAGCTTTGAAGTATGCTTTGAAGTAGCTATTTGTCATTCTTATCCTTTTTAAATACTCTCTTTGTCTTACGCAATGCTCAAAGAGGATACTTTTAAAATAGAACTGTAAAATGGAAAGGATTCGCCACACTGTAGGTATGCGTTCTACGGTTTGGGGTCAAGTCAAGTGAACGCAGCCCGCATTATGTATGAACAGCATTGCAGGGAAATTAGGTTTTCTCTTATTTTGGACTTAGCTTATTAAATTACCAACAGCAATCAATTAGCTCTTCCATAATACGTGGATCTTATGGATAAAAAGCAAATATAAAAAAAACCTAAAGTAAGCCTATAGTAAGAAAATATTACTCTAACAAGCCCGCCTATCTGCCCACAGCTCGCTGCCCTCCTACCTGCTCGAACCTTAGCCCGTACGTTTCCTTTCGTTCCTTCCGCGTGCTAGCACGGTCAAATCGAATATAGCATAATAGCCTGACCAGTAATATATGTGACCTGAATTAAGGGCGCTTCGAATGCACTTTATATGACAACACTCGGTATACTCATACCAGCGCAGATTGGCAACTGAACATAAAAATACATATTTTTTATATGTTTACATCCATGTTAATTTTTAAGCCCGCTACCTGATGATAACAGATTCTGCGCTAAAATAACACGACAGAACACTCGCAAATTGAGTACTTATTAAATTCAGTAACATTTTGTAATACTGGTCTTGAATTTTGGACTAAAACACTTATTATTTTTGCAAAACCACTAATGGGTAACAGAAACATTAATTCATTGTTTTTCTAAATAATAATTTTATATAATTTATAGGAAATCTTAAAAAAAACTATGAAATATTTTAATTGTTATATCCAAGTAGCGTTGAAATAAAAAAATAAAGCTCAAACCAAGTATTTATTAAAATCATTTTTCAAAATCGTTATTAAAAGATTCTTTGTAGACATCAGTAGCCAATTTTCACTATACGCACTATATGACGTACCAAAAATAACATCCCGTCACGAGGAATTGATTATGATATAGGAAGAGGAGGTGAAAGAGGACGTGCCAAGCAAAAAAAAGAAAGAGGGTGCGAAAGAGGATAAGAGAGGATAATATCCTGTCTTATCCTCTTTATTCCTTTGGCCGAATGCTCAATGCCAAGACTGTAAAATAAAAAACAGATGTACAGTGTGACAGTGACATGACATGACAGCAGTGCTGCCAGATCTGCCGGTCGTACAGTTTTACTGATATTACCTTCATAATAACAGCACCTAAGCGACCGAGCTTTGCTTGGAAAAAAAACTAGACAAGTGCGAGTCAGACTCGCGCACGAAGGGTTCCGTACCACTATCTACTTAATCCTAATCACTTTAAAGAATTTATTCTAAGTATTTTGAATTTAGTACAAAATTATCCAACACCAAAGTTCAACAACTAATTACTGCTAAACTAATAAGCTTATCTTAATCGTTATAGTTTTACTTTATAGTTTATGAAATGCACTATGATCATGTTTATCCCAAGCCAGCAGGTAAGCTTTTAGAGGGGGGGGGGGGGGGATTCCATAGCCAGGCACTTGTAACCCATCGCCAGACACCCTTAATGTAAACTAGATTGTAATAATATTTGCCATTTATAATGTTAAAAACCACACAATTTGTTTTATATTGTGATAACGGGCTACTACGGAACCCTACACTGTGCGAGGCCTGACACGCACTTGGCCGGTATTTTATTATAAATGCTGTTTTTTTTCCTGCAACCACTGCAACTATCACTTGAACTCATCACTTACATCTACTGTCACAGATATATATTTCTTTTCTCTCCTCTCTCTCGCCTCTCGATTTTCTTAAAAATCAGAATTGGCAAGGCATTGCAAGGCAACACTAAATATGACAGCAGCTGTCAGAAATACATTTTGGGACTCGACATCTCGAGTTTGGTAGCGAAATATTGTAAAAATAAATACTTGAAAGCGTTAAGAGTTCAATAATTATTATAAAATGGAAGAGGAAGACCCTGTTGTTCTAGAGGTACTTTATTATAGCTCTTTTAAATTGCAACGTGGTGTTATAATGAGGTTATGTTATTGTTCATTAAAGTTATCTAATTTAATCATATTTCGTTTTAGATACCGGTTTATTTGTCCCAGGCGCTCTCAAAGAATCTTTATATATATCAATATCCAGTTAGACCAGCTAATAGGGACTGGAAAGAAGTTACAGTACTGAATGCCTCAGTCAAGCCTAAAAACCAGTTGGTGAGGCTGGAGGTTGAATTAGACACCTACAGCGATAAGTATTGCCCATCCAAGGGTGAGCAGATAGCGTTAAATACTGACGGACACCAGGTAAAATTTTCTTGATTTTATAATCTATACCTAACTTAAACTTAAGAAGTAGCAACAGCTCATATGTTTTTGTGTGAAAAACTCATGTCTTTGAGTCTTGTGGCTAATCCCAACCACAAGCAAATATTAAAGTAATAGTTGCCTACTGATCATAACAGGTAAGTACTATTAGAAATTTACAAGTATGTAGGTATCTAAAAATTATTTATGTTTGCTGTTTGTGCTGCACAATAAATTCTTTTTCTTTTTCAGGAATCGTCATGGCATGTCAAAGAAAAAGATAAGAGTCAATATTTCCGGCATGGCATCATGGACAAGATTGTATTTGAGAGTAGCTCTCCATGCAATGAAACTCAACATTATGCTGTTGCTATATTGCAGGATAAGGAGTTACATTGTACACCTATTCAAGGTAATATTCACACATTTAAAAAAATATTTAAGGTAATATTCACACATTTTAAACCCATTGCATGAACTTTCCGAACCTTAGTGATCCCGGGTAACCAGGAGGGGTAAAAGTGAGCTTAGATTTCTTGTTCAAAAACGAACAAACAGGCTTGGGAACCATGGCTTAGAAAAAGCGTGAGTAGGTAGCATGTTCTAAGTAAAAGCATGCTCAAAGGCTCAAACTAATTCATCATTTCCACGGACAGAAATGTGTGACTTAAGTAAATAGAGTGTTGACCATGTATGTTTGTGATGTGTTTCAAAAGTGTTATAGTCTAGTTAGTAACACAGAAATACCTTTTGTTTTACAGGTGTAGTGCAAATGAGGCCATCATATTCATATTTCGACAAACAAGACAAACATAGAAATGATAAAAACAAGAATGAAGACTCAGATGAAGAAGAAAAGGAACCTGAACCACAGCAGGTAATTATTTTTTGATATTTTTTTTTAATAATTCAAACAAATCCTATGCCCTTTAAGGATTTTCAATCGATATATTTCAAGACAGATTTAAGTGGAAAAAAGAAAAATAAGGGAGTCTGACCCCACCACCATGAAGGAAAAAAAGGCCAGAAAAGGGAGTGTAGGGACACAATATTTAAGTTTTGACTTTTACTTTACTCGCAGCAACGCGATCGCCAGTCTTTCCTCCGTCGAGCTTAACAACGCACGTGCACTCCTTTGTATTGTGTCCCTACATAATTCGACCTACTTTATTACGTGCAGTGTATTGTGTACGTGTGCAAACTTGATCATTGCATCGGCATTTACTAGAGTCTAGACTTCATATACCCTAAAGAGACGCCATGGCAACCCTTAGTGCATCACAACACAGTAGCTACACATGCATATATCCCCTCAACAAGAGTAATATGCTACTCTCCTATTGCCCAAAATACCACCATAACTAAAAATACATACCATAATTTAAAAAATACATAGGATAAAAGCATGCTTAAGATAGGTCTATTTTATTGTGCTCAACTTCAGTTAATCATTAAATCTGGAAGATTCATGGGTTGCACCATTTTTTAAAATTATCATTGTACATTTTGTTTCAGGTGACAGTAAAATTTGCTCGTCAAGAAACAGATATTGTAAAAAAGGCACGTGAAAAGTCTTATGAAACAATATCCAAGAAGATATCAGAAGAGCCCTGGTATGAGACCCTGTGGAGACATTCGAATACAGATTATGCTGATGTAAGGCCAACTCACTTTCTTAGTTGTCTGCTAAACCTCAATAAAATCCAGCCAGATCGCACGTAAAATCGAAAACCCACG
The DNA here is from genome assembly GCA_949316185.1 of Pyrausta nigrata. Classification (NCBI taxonomy): domain Eukaryota; kingdom Metazoa; phylum Arthropoda; class Insecta; order Lepidoptera; family Crambidae; genus Pyrausta; species Pyrausta nigrata. The sequence goes on from OX438943.1 coordinate 15,127,202, forward strand.
AGTGCGTTTGGCGTCGGTCGACCCTACGCGCGGTTGGGTAAGATAAGATTATGCAACAGAAGGAGAGGTAAATATCTACCTAGATATTTTTCTTCTGACAAAAGCACCATATATCAGCAGGCGATTGACGTTCTGCGATCTGAATTTGCACTTTATATGGTGACGTACAAGGCCACTATTTTTATTAAAATATTTGTAGAGTGGTCCTTCTGTACATGTAGGTACTAATAATTATTATATTTTGTGTTGAAATGCAACATACATTTTATAATATTTGTAAACTCTAATCACGTAATTTTTCTGTCCTCAAACTTTTAAAAAACGAGTTGAGTAAAATTTTTACATACTGAAGAAGCCTTGAGAATTTTGAGATTTAATGTCTTGAAAGCAATAATTTTTACGACTATACTAAACTTAAAAAGCAATGTTGCGCACGACACACGCTTGCCTTTTTATCGCGTGGTTAGCTATAATTAGCGCGTTAATGAAATAGTGATTTAAGTTTACATTTTTTATGTTATTCTATAACGTATTTATTATATGGGCCAATGTTACATAAGTGTTTTTTTCTGAAATAAATTAAATGACGAACGAATTAATCGACGATCACCGTGGCTGAGTGCCTCATTCACCGGATTTCAAGGTATTGCCATCTCTGGAGGTCCCCGGTTCGATTGTCTCGGGTCGGGGTGTTGTGATACCACCGTTGTTTCTTATTTTCTATAAATCAAGTGCTTTAGCTACTTACTTTAGAATGAGAGCAATGTTGTCTAATGTTTAAAAAAAACATAATCTTGTTCGTCCCCAGCTCGAGCGGCTAAAGCTGTTCAGCATGACCACATCAGAGGGTTCCGCGCTCACAGTCCCGGCGCGCGAGTACGTGCGCGCGCTGGTGCCGGCGCCGCCCGCGGACGAGGCCGACGTGGCGCCGGCCGCGCGCGCGCCCCTGCAGGACCAGCTCAAGCAGATACTTGTCAACGGTGAGTCGTCGGACTTATGACTGTCTATAGGAAGACGACGGTTATAGTTCTCGCAAACGAGAAAAGGGATCGTAGGAGTTGCGGTGGGCGCTAAGAATGCGGCTCCCTGGACGCCTGTAGAGGACCAGCTTATGCAGATACTGGTCAATAAAGCTGTTTAGTATGACCACATCAGAAGGTTTCGCGCTTACGGTCCCGGCGCGTGAGTACGTGCGCGCGCTGTTTTCCTATTCTTATAGTTGCTACTGCCACACTTTCTAATTTCTATCCATATATTTCATTCTGCGCTCGCTTCGCTCGCGTTTTTAATCTTATTTCCCTCACTGTCGTGCGTAACAAACAAATTACACTCGTATTAAGACATTTATTGGGTCGTCATACTATGTGTCTCTGAACAAAACTTTCTAAGTTCGTTTAATTCTCGTTTTGTAACCTTATTTCGGCCCACATAACGCGTGTAATACATAAATTCCCGCGCTCGCTTTGCTCGCATTTTTTGACATTCTTTCAGCCACCATATCGCGGGTCACTAATAAAACCGCGCTCGCTCCGCTCGCGTTTTGTGACCTTTATTTTATTCAGCTTCTAAATCGTAGGCACCAAAATTTCGCGCTTGCTTTGCTCGCGTTTTTTTCCTTTATTAGATCTTGTAAAGATTTCTGCGCTCGCGTTTTCTGATCTTGTTTCGTCATATCGTTAGAAATCTTAGTCTTGGTGTATACTGAGACGAGGGCGTGCAAAAGTAAACCTTATAGTGCGCTGCGAACTGATAAAGTTTGGAAAACTATCATCTAATTATTGATTCCTATTCCAGCAAAACTGATGACGTTCAACGACCTCCGCGCGCTGGTCCGCACGGACTCCGGCCCGCTATCGGACGGCGCGCTGCTGTCGGCGCTGAGCGCGTGCGCGTGCTGCGTGCGCGGGCTGTGGGCGGCGCGCTCGGGCGAGCTGTACACGCACGCCGCGCGCGTGCCCGCCCGCCTCATGTGCGCCGCGCGCGACCACGTCGTGAGTACACTGCTTACTTGCTAGCTTACCAACTCCTCACCAACGACGGGAGTCTCTCTGAGAATGCGCTGCTATGAGCATATGGCGCTAGCGTGCGTCCACGCATTGAGATGGCGATTTACTTACTAGCTGACGACCTTCGCGCGTAGGCTCCAGATCATGTGGTAAGAAATTTGAACCGCTTGTTTTTCAGCATCCATCATACAGACTACATAATGAATTTGGCCGAGCCTACAAGCCCGTGAGAGACAAAGTCAGGTTTTCAAACCAGTATAGCTATCTAGTGTAACTAGCAAGAGATAACTCTGTCTTTGTGTATACTGAACAAAACTAGGAAGCTGCTTTTCTAGGAAGATGTAGGCACTATTTTGCTAACCTTCTAGCACTGGCTGGCTAGCTTACTATACCCGGCCCGGCGAACCTTGATCCCTATGACAGTTCATGTTAGTGATGGGTCGTGTCGATGTAACTTAATGTGATTTGGCTACCGCCCTACCATAATGCTTTAAAACTTTGTTTTGATGATTGGGATCGAGACGTGCGATACGACAGCATTGTAGATGAGCCGTTTTTGATAAACGTAGGCGACAGCAGCTGCAGTTCAAGATTCCGAGTTCGTGACACAAACCCTAATGTTATTATCAGATTTAGATTAAAATATATAAATAAATGATCGCTGAACAGCTTTTGTTTTATATGGTTTTGTCCTACAGTAAATTTTTTAATTCTCTTGGGTATACAATCGTGAGTGCATGTATGCCGCGCTCCGTTCTATTCAATAGAGAATGTACTAATACTTAAGTATGAAAAAGTAATGACACTCATAATTTATCACTTAATTATGCATGAAAACTGATACTAATAAAATCTAATCTTAAATGAAACAAAACCTGGTGTCCCCAGAAATATTTTATAAATTTGAGTGAAATAAAAACAATTCCATGCAACTTTTTAACATTCAGCACCTATAATTTAAGTGATTATAAATCATGTACACTCGTTTCCACTATAGATATTTGTTTAACGATATTTTTCCACACTAGTCGATATCTTCCGAACGAAGTAACTTTTGCAGGACGTAAACGTAAAGTCTGATTGAGATAATTTCTTGTAAATGTTAAGAATTGTTATAATTCCGACGAAATATCATTGTAATGGCATATATCTACCGAAATTTAATAAATGGCATTTATAGAAGCCTCCAATTCGATTCTAATGTAACGGTGACGCCACTACAATGTTGTGTCGAAGGAATAACTGTCAATGTCATAGGGATCAAGGTTCGCCGGGCCGAGTATAGTAGCACTAGCTGGCTAGCATATTAATAGCACTGGCTGGCTAGCTTACTAGCTCGGGCTGGATAAATGCTTTCATTCTTAAGATGGCGCAAAAACTATCTATATTATACAGAGCGTTACCCCAGCAGAATGTAGAGCTTTATAGAGATGAGAGTATATTAGATATTAGTGTGTGATGAGAACCAAATGTGTGCAAATAGCAAGATTTGTGTAAGTTGTACTTTTAAAGTTATTAGGAAAAAACAAATTCTGCTGGGGTAATTTTTACCCCAACGATCTATAATATGGTTGCCGGGAAATTCGGTAGAAAGTATTGCATGTGGCTTGTTCCACTGCTTGGTCGAATTTAGTGGGGCTGCAATTAAGCCGGCTGGGCCGCGTTTTAGCTAGACGACCAAAACTCACTACAAACTATCGACTGTTATCTTCATGTCATACTTTTATGGCTGAAACTGGTTACTAGACGAGTCTATAGCTATTTATTGTATCACAAGAATTTCCTATGCTAAGTCAATATTTTCTCTTACAGTTATACCTATTCACCCAACACCCGTACATCGACCGGCGAAAGGTCGCAGCGGCTGTGCGTCTTCCGCCGCTGGAAGTGTTAGAAATAATCCAATCCGTTGCCAAGTACAACTCGCGTACTGGCTGGGAACTACTGATCCCGCCAGACACGGCCTTCGAAGCGAAATACCCCGACGTCATCCATAGACAAAACCTATACTGGGAAGCCAGGCAGCGACAATTCAACGAGATGATGATTGGGGAAAATATACCTAAACGGCAACGGAAAAAGTCCCAACGCGAATCGGTTAGCTCCGATACTATGCTAAGCCCGAAACCAAGGTGTAACAGTGTGAGTGAGGAAGACAGTGATAGAAAGAGACACAAGAACAAATCCGCTACGGGTAGCGGGAAACGGACTAGGAATGTTAGCTCTAGCAGTGCGCACGATGGGACGTGATAGAAATAATAGTTAGGTTATCAAATTGCAATGTAATTACTGCGTGCTTGACGCCCGTTAATAGATTTTTTACAATAACATCGGCCATTCTTAGCTTTTAAATGATTTTAGTAACAAGAGTGCGATTCCACCAATACTAGCTGCTGCAGTGATGTTCGGTCGGCAGCACGTCAGAGTATACATTTGAACTACGAAAACAGCTGTTATTACGTAGGGAATAGAGGCAGTCATAAGGTCAACATGTATAGTCTGACGTGCGGCCGCGTGAAGTTACTCGTAGATGCGTAGCGAATCTTACCGTATGTTGTTTAGCTCTTTGTCAGTGAAAACGCACCCTAGACTTACTTTAATAAATATTTTTTTATTGCATTTGTTATTTTTTATATCAAAATAGCATGGCCAATTTTATTGTAAAGATACAGCCACATTTATCAAAATTTAAATTTTTACGATATCTTAACACATCCCTGTAAGACTTGTAATATAAATATTTGTTCCTAGCAATATATCGCAATCAATGGCTTTGTCGGGTAGAATGAATTGTATAAAACTCTAAAGAAATAATTTAATTTACGCCTCACATCAATACTGGTCCATAGCGAATGTAGATTAGTTTTATTTAATTAGATTAGCTACGAGTATTAACAGTTTCGAAAATATTATCTCGAAAATTCTAATCATGTAACTGTTGATTAAATGGTATGTTTTAACATTTTAATTTCTGTTTTAAAGACTTCGTTGGTAGTGTGATGTACTTTGTGTAACCGATGAAGCTAATTTGTATATTATCTCATTAATTATCAATGATCGGAGTAGGTGGAGCTATTTTGGTTCAATGACCGCAAACATTGATGTTAATATGGACATTCCCCGGGAATCTAACTGAAACTCCGGCTAGTAAGTAGTGTAAAAATAAATTGTTTTTTTTTATTAACATAAACGAAAGCTTGTCTTATGCATTGGCAGGGCTCTCAGACTAAAAATTATATTTAAACTTGGGATTCTTGGGAATGTCCATATTACAACAACGTATTGCAAGTACAAAAAATAGCTCTGCCTATGTTAATTATTATAGACAATAAAATCATTTGCTATCATGACACAACTGTTATAATATTAGAGTGACCATTATATTATAAAAAATACATGGTATGTAGCTCATTAATATTTAACTGATGAATATGTGTATCTATCTAATATGGTCAACAAGAAAGCGGACAAATTCTTCGAATCTGTATTTATTTATACTAACTAGCACAATACCGAATTGAATCTTTATGATCAATTATTTATGTTTGATTGATTTGTCTGCTTATCGATATTTTTTCTATCTATGCCAATGATTTTGTATGTATAAAATGAGGAAGTACACAATAAAACTTCGCATTTTAAAATGGTCCACCATAGTGTACTGCGTATGTAATTTAACCTTTTGCATGCCGGAACTTTTGCATAGTCGCATGGCAGCATTCGATCGGATAAGTTGCATGTTGTAAAAAAAAATAAGTTCTATAAATCTCCGAATCTTTTGGTAACATACGAGTATGAGTAGGTACGTACAGAGTCAATATAAGTATGATGAAGTCATGAGGACTAAATGTTTCATTTTTCTGCTGAATTATCGAAAGTAGATAAAAATTTAATAATTCTGTTAAAAAAATATAATACACAAGCATCAATGCTTATTGTTTTATCGCGGTTGATACGCCCGACGGCGTATTATGTGTATAACATGTAAATATTAAATAAAATTTTGTATATGATGCAATGTGATTTATTGATAAGTTGTTATCTTTTGTAAGCGAAATAAACAGTTTTGATAGAAACTTGCAACTGTTTATTAATTTTTTAGTGTTTATAATTGTCTACGTCTACGTGTTTTGTGGTTTGCTTAGGTAGGCACTTAAATTTAAAAAAAAACTTTATAATGATTATACTTGGCATTAAGTCCGCCTTTTGTACAAAATTTTCAGTCGTGCAATAAAGCTTAAATATATACTCAGAATCTCTACATGCATGCATTTTTGCTATGCAACCATGATAACACAATATTTTCCTTATCGATAATCATTTTCTTCGATCATAACACATCAAAAGAACCAATGAACGCAGTCAAATACCTTAGAAGAAGCTCTCTGTCTGTACTCTGTCCGGACCGCAGATCCATGACGCTGGCTGAGCGATTACCCTGACTGACAATGTTGTTAATACCACAGAATAAATATTAGTTGTTAATACTTGATGCGGGCTGCGTTTACATTGACCTGACCGCAAGCCCCAGATCGCATCCAGTGAGACAATTTGACAAACCCTTTACATGATAAATGTCTACCTGTTATGGTCGTATTGGCAACGTAATTGTTTTAGATCAACAATATAATAGGATTAGAATTTAGTTGTATTACTTCAATCAAACAAGAAAGATCTGGACTGATAATTATTTTATTCCATTTGGTGCAATTCACAACAGCAATAGAATATAGACAACATTAACATTTGCAACTGTTTATTAAAGGATTTTATTTAGTAACACTTAGCATCAGGCACTAAAAACTACTTTAAAATATATTTAATGAGGCAATTAATGTTAATAAAATTAAGATTTCTTTCAATCTTGAAATGTTGACTTCTCATGAACATTGTACAGAGTTCTCAAATGCAAGATTGTTTTGTTCTTCTTTCGAATATTTTATTTTAACTTACATTCAAAACTTTAATTAATTAATAACAAAAAATTATAACGACTTTTTAAATGCACGTAAAATGAAATGTGATGTTATTGGTTTTAACATTTCTTATTAATACCTAAATCTGTCTAAACAGCTAATTACAAAACAATACTTATAATTAAAACACAAGAATAATACTTAGGTGAAATTTTAACACGAAATTCACCTAAAGATAAATAACACTGCTTTATTTATTAATATAATAAAAAAACTCTTCAAGATTTTATGAATAAAAAAATGAAAAAAAATGTCGATATCAGGTTATAAGTACGAGATAGGTATTATATTTTCAGTCACAGTCAACTGTTTTGATTTATCGGTGACCGTTCCACTAATCGTAGCAGTGAAGGATTACAGTATTAAAAAAAAGTAAAAACATAAAATAAGCAATGAATTCCGACTGTACAGTTATGAAAAGAGGCTTTGACAAAAGTAACTGGACTGACTGGAGTTTCTTGCGTCGCTGCTTCATCTCAACACTAGCCCAAAATCTATTTATCTAAGTATATCGGAACATTTTTTTAGTGACTCCCTGTGCCATGTACGCACATGCAAAACGTTTATTTTGAGTTGAATTTTTTAATGAAAAAACTCATGCTGGGAAAAAACTGCTACGAACAACTGTTTATTTTAACGAACTTTTAAATTATTAAAATGTTATTTATTATTATGTCTTAATACTTCATTGCTTTAACTGTTTTTAAAACTGCAAAATACTGGATTCGTATGTAAATGCCATTTTTCTTTCAGATCTTAATAAGAACATGACTTTTCCTAATTATAAATAATTTTATTTATAAACAAAAAACTTCATAAGTATCATATTATTCTGTTGTAACATTGTGTAGATTGAGTTTCGCTATAGGATGGTTCTTTATGACTTGCATGCATAACTTTTAAGAAGTCTATTTATTTAATTTCAGGACCTTATCCTTGGATAGTATAACATTAAGAAAAATAATTAGGAAAAATATATCATTTTTTAAGTGTAGGTAGTCCTTCTGTTCTGTGACTAATGGTTGCTATCAATAACCTAATAATATTTACTACCTATCATATGACGAATATTCAAAAAGATTCCGTCAGTTATTATGCCTACCTTTAGTATAGTTCGACAAGTTCGAGCGCGACCCTCCTGCGCAAGACGTGCAGGCGGCAAGGAAGCTCTAATTGCACGCGACTGTAAGAAGCAAATAATAAATCAATCGTAAGAAGGCTTGGGAGGGAGATCGCCTTTCGTCCCCGCTGACATCATGCCTCGCCCCTTGCTTCTGGCGACCCACAGGAACGTCGCATCTCGCACGAATTGGTCGGACTAAGCGTAATAACAATGTACCTGTACTTTTGTCTATAGAAACGCTGATAGCTACTAAACACTGACCTCGATAATACAAGTACGCTGTACTGCATACTGTCAACCTGAAAATGAAGCCATTTGAATATTGCCATTTTGGCGCTGACGGCTGTAGTGAGCGTGTGGGTGAGCGTCCGCGAAACTATATAAGAGTTGACATAAACATAGTAAGTTACTCTATTTTAGTTCCCTTGACACTCGGTGGGGGCGCTTTGATTAGGCACAAAAAATATTTATCATTTCTTATAGAACCTTTAGTCCAGCATACTTGTATAATAGAGGTCAGTGCTACTAAAAGGTAAAGCATATTAACTGGAAGGCTAATCGTCACGTGACTACACACTCCAAGGTACTAGCTACTACACTAAATAATATCATCCTAAATAATTTATTGTTCAGCTATGCACAGATAATATATATCTACGTGTTTGGATCGTTTCCCTGCAGCCATTCCCTGCCAATGCTTCTCTTTTATGTTAATAATTCATAACCCTTCTTTTGGGCTTTGCCGCAGTCAGGTATAGCGTAACACTTAATTAGGTTGGCTACAGAGATTTAACTTACTTAGTCTGTCATCAGCGTGTACTACAAATAAGCAAAAGTATACTTTGGTAAATCATAGCAATAAACCTTCATTCTTTTACTCTTCTTCAATATGCCCATTTCATAATTAAGTACCTCTCCCTTTCTAACACTTCAAACCTTTTACTGAAATTATCGGTATTTTCTAGCGATGGGCGATTGTTCGAAAAAAAATAATCGAATGAATCGACAATCGACCATTCGAACTATCGAATGTCGATTTAGTAATTCGGAAAAATAATAATCGACAATCGAATGATAATCTATACTCGGCCCTTCGATGCATTCGATTGGATTGCCGCGACTGTGCGCACAGCGAACGAATGATTAATCGACGCGACGAATGACGATTCATTCGTTAGTAGTTCTGCGCACCGCACGCTCCGGTATTGCTCGCCGAATAATCGAAGGATAATCGAATGACTGCGGTTGCTTATCGAATACATTAGATTACTGAGACCATTCGAATAATTCGATTAATTTAGTAATAATCGCCCATCGCTAGTATTTTCCAACTAGGTACCTAAGAAACTCAACTCCAAAATTAAGCTTTAAACTAACGACCTGAGAGCGAAGAATACCAATGTCAATGTGGTTGCAAGATAGTGTCCAACAGTGGTAGCTGCATTGCAAGCTTCTAAATCACAGTTCTTGGCGGTTTCTCCAAGTTTGCTGACGAACTTTGACCACTCGCACAGTCCCACGCGACACCAGTCCAAGGATATTAGTTTTTCGTTCTCAAGAAGGAGGACTTGGTACTGGTCGTTGATTTGGTAGTTCCCGTTCAAGGTGCATCTGGGAAGAAAACGTTTAATTGATGAGCGAACTTCTTCTTTGCATGGTTGAAGATCTGTACGAAGGTTTTAAAGGGTTTTCATATCGATGAAGACAGGTCAAATCAGAACCGGCAAAACAAGAGACTGCAAACATATGTTCCACTAGATAAATAAATGCAAAGTCACGAATTACCTAGCCCGAAACTAAGCGTGGGCTTGTGCTATGAGGTTTAGGATAACGAATAGACGTTACATATACATTTACAAACATCCATGACCTAGGTACAAAATGCTCGTGCTCATTACACAAACATTTGCCCCTTGCGGGATTCGAATCCCCAACCGCTGGCTTTGCAGTCCGGGGCGCGAACTACTACACCATGACGGTCGTCAAGATGCAAAGATCAAGCAGCAAAGGCATTTGGAAAGGATCGAACACAATTTATGATCTTGAGGATCGCGTGAGACACCACCAACAAATAAAAGTAAAAGGTACGGTTCCACACTAAAAACATAGCTAACATAAAATTATAATTTTGGTAAACCAGCCGGACTATGAAATTGTGCGTATGTTATGTCCATATGCAAAGGTCTCCACTCAGCTTAGGTCGTGATATTTTTTATAAATTGTTCCAACAAACACACCAATTACCTAGCCTCATACTAAGCGTGAGCTTGTGCTATGGTGACTAGGATAACGGATAGACATACTTAAATACTTTTTTTATAAACATCCATGACTTAGGTACAAATGCTCGTGCTCATCACACAAACATTTGCCCCTTGCGGGATTCGAACCCGCAACCGCCTGGTTTAGAAGTCCGTGGCGCGAATCACTACACCAAGACAGTCGAGGACCAAGATTAAGGCCATGACGGTTTTCAGTAGGCCCTATTTACTTCCCTTTCACATCACTTACTTGTACAACACAGCGGCCAAGTTAGCATTGAAAGGCGACATGGTGGAGCTAGCCCACTTGCGTGCCTGTATCGGGGCAGTATGGTAGTTGTCTCCCGTCAAAGGCACGGTGTCTTCGTGAGTGCCCATGGCTCCTAGAGCGAGGAGTATAGCTTCAGCTTCAGTGAACTGCACCATCACCTTCGGCTGTTGGGGTTGTTCTGAAAGAGAAAGGGGTAACATTTGAAGTTTCCCTATTTTAACTTAATGAACCTGTCAGTTGAACTCCCGGGCATGGATTTGAGATTGAAAGTTCATACACCTCGATGTAATTATGAAAAGGAATGGGTCCAAATATTTCTAAGTCTAGTCGGCAGCACGTAAAAGTCAGTTGAACTACGAAAACAGCTTTTATTACGTAGGATATAGAGGCGGTCAAGGACAATGATTGTTCGGCCGCTGAACCTGTGTTTAAGGCCTATATTATTATGACTTCTACGTCGATTTCAGTGAACGGTTAAAAGCGTCTCTATCCATATGATGGCATTGTCTTACCTGTAATAACTCGGTAATCCTTCGCTAACGCCAAATTTATTAATGTGTGCATTAGTTACAACTAGGTACCAGAAGACTCTTGTAAGTTTAAGGAACACAGTATTCAATTTAGAACGCTCATTGGCGCGCAATGCACGCACACAAATGACTGTAAAAAGTGACCAATCCGGTGCGAAGATCGTTAGTTCCTTTTGCCCATATCGGGTTCGCACGGGTCACGCCCTATTTCATATCTCTGTCCAATGGTCCTTACCATTTTCCACGTGTTTGGTGAAGAAGCCGACAAGATCTTTGACGTAGGCGCATCCGACCTTCTTGTTCAGATCGTTGCCGTAGCCGTACTTGTAGTACGTTTCAAGATCTTCCGCGTACTCCAGACGCCTGAGATCGTCTCGGTTAAATGCCTAGAACAACGATATTGTTTGGTTAAAGGCATTTTCTAATAAGTTAAAAGACCGATCTCGAAATTGCGATCGATGATTGATTTCAATCAAAAAGAGGCAAAGCGGCGGAGCGTGGTTTAGTTAAAATAACATCTTATAACAAAGAAGAAAATTGATCACTCCCGACTCCTATTTAGACAGGGTCTACGGGCTGGCCTTAATTAATCACACCCAATTAAGAACTAAAAGCTTTCGGTGGAAAGCATGCCTACTGCCCAACTCTATGGCTTACAATAAGGCGTCTGGAAAACAATGTGACGTCAGTTTAAAAAACCATCGAAGCATCCTGAAGCTGTAGAAAAAAATATTTAGAAAAGAAAGAAACAAAATAAAATTATTAAATAGACACACAAAAATAAACAAAACATAAAAGGCACCATAACAAATACATAGGAAAAACATAAAATTACAAATTAGGTAAACCAGTCGGACTGTGCAATTGTGCGCCTGTAATGTCCACATTAAAAGGTCCCAGCTTAGGTCGTGACCCGCAGCTGAGTGAGGTTACGGACAGTATCCTCAGTATTAGCACAAATGGTATTAGTCATCAGGCGGTTAATGCTTTCAACTGCCTGCCAATATAAAGCTGATACTTACAGCGCACCAAGGCGAGATCTGGGAGACGTCCCAAGCCTTGTTGTAGCGGCACATCTGGTAGATGCTGCGGACGGACTCCGCGTCGATGTCGTAGTTGAAGCCCAGCCGAAGGGAGACGTTGGTTATCATCTGTTAAAAACACGGCTTTTTAACCAATTTACTAGCTGACGCGGCACACTTCGTGAGTAACGCCTTAAGGTATACTTCCGAGCAATGCGGCTTGCGGCTCCGGCTCATCAACTACGAGAGTATGAAACCGTTTCCGAGCGATGCGTCATGGCCGCATGCGGCCATTCCATACACTCTGGGCATATTCAACTTTTTCACTAATATTATGTTATTCTCTCCATAAAAACTTTTCTCGACTTATTCTACGACGACCGTCTTGGTGTAGTCGTTCGCACCCCGGACTTCTAAACCAGGCGGTTGTGGGTTCTAGTCCCGCAAGGGGCAAGTGTTTGTGTGATGAGCACGAGCATTTGTACCTAAGTCATGGATGTTTTTAAAAATGTATAATAAGTATGTCTCACCGTTATTCTAGTCACCATAGCACAAGCTCACGCTTTGTTTGGGGCTAGGTAATTGGTGTGTTTGTTGAAACATTTTTTTATTTATTTACTCTAATATTTAAAAGAGCCGAATTGGCCCAGCTGTTTTCGAGTTTTGTAATGGCAGTCCTTTCGTGGATTTCCATCAATACAAAAAGTGTATAAAATATCAGATAATATAAGAGAGTTTTGTAGCTAAAAAGTTACTTATTGCTTACTTCTTTGTATTCCTGCTTGGATTCGAAGATCTGCTTCTGAGAGGGAGAATCAGGGTTTTCCTCAACGCTTTTCGTCCAAGCGTTGCAAGATTTGTAAGGCTGAAACAGAATTATATTTTTATTTAAGAACCTCACAATTTTAACTAGCGACCTCTATACTCTTCAAGGTTTGAAAGTAGACTTACTGTTAGAATCTTCTCATCATTTTCCTTCAGGAGATCTTCATTGTCAACCATTGCTTTGAACAAGCCCTCGGCAAAGGCCTTGAAGGTAGTGCTTGACCGGCGATCGTCCACATATTTGAACTGAAACATGAAGTAAAAAAACACAAAGTTAAATCACTATTTAAAACCGCAGTGCGTTCACTATGATCAGAATCCCCCCATCGATTGCCAAAGAGACCGCTTGTAAAAATACTTACCAAGTAATTATGCCTGTTGTCATTGAAGAGCTCAGAGTACTTCTGCTTCCATGCTTGCGCTAGCTGTTGAGCGCTGATGTAACCATCGCTGGTCAAGTCTCCCGCAAAGGTCAAGTTGTGACGCGGGTTCCATTGCCAGCGCTCGAGTAGGTTGAAGTCAGACGTACAGATGCGTTGCTGGAAAAATAGCGAGAACTATATCTGGCTGATGAACACATTAAAATGGGGATTAACGCGTGAACGTCGAGCGAAATTAAAGGTAAATTATGTTTTATTACTGTTGTCCGTCGCGTTAATCCCCGTTTTAATGTGTTCTCATAATGCATCGCGAAGAGTGATTATATCTGGCTGAATAGGATAAGAAAAAACGTTTTCCTAGGTTACAGTGTTAATATAGCCGTCAAGATTCAGACACGACCTCTCGATGAGGAGTTTTCTAGGAAGTCAAAAGCTTCTATTAAGACGGTGCTAAGTAAATTATTGAATCTACTTACTTACTTAAAAGGTACTAAGTAATTACTAGTTATACTTTATTGTGTATCCTTGCAATAGATAGTGTTCGTCCAGATCTGACGCCTCTTCGTTTAGTAGTTATTTGTAAACCACGCCTGATAATTGTAATTCCAATGCTCGATAGATAAAATCTACTTACCCATAAATTAGGTATTTATATTCTTAGCCGCAATACCTTCAACCTGCCGACACCTATTCTTTAATGGTTTGTTTGTTACAACACTATTTGAAATAATGCAAGAACCTAGTAGGGCCTAGGTGCCGGTATCGCCAGATCTAGATCTAAGTATAAAAACGGCAATAAAACGGTGCAAATGTAAGTGAGTCATACATATTTAAATAAGTATTTCTTATTCTCCCTAGCCAGGTATTTAGTTTCCAGTATTCATTGTTGATGGCTTGATACTAGTGAATTGTTTTACCTATCCACAATACTTAGACCTATTTGAAGTCTGTCTAAGAAGGGACATCTGTGACACAATCTACTCTAATAATATATAGAAGAAAGATTAGATTGTTTGTATATTTGTTTGTATTGAATAGGCTCCGAAACTACTGGACCGATTCAAATGAAATTTGGTACAGAGATAGATTAAGACCCTGGGAAGGACATATGCTTTGTCGCGATATTTATTTGTTTGTATTGAATAGGCTCCGAAACTACTGGACCGATTCTAATAAAATTTGGTACAGAGATAGATTAAGACCCTGGGAAGGACATATGCTTTGTCGCGATATTTATTTGTTTGTATTGAATAGGCTCCGAAACTACTAGACCGATTTAGAAGAAATTTGTTACATTATAGTTTGAGATCCTGGGCAGGACGTCATATGCTTTTTGTCGCGATATTAAATGATCAGGGAAATAAAATGGGGGGTGAAAGTTTGTACGGAAAATCAGACTTGGTGCGAGCGAAGTTGCGGGGAACTGCTAGTAGCAAATAAAAGTATTAAAAAATACGCTTAACGAGTTAGTGCTTAGGCTGATGATGATAGATGGCCTTTTGATTAGTTACTCCATCATGAGTACATACCGTTGTATTTATTAAGGTAAAGAAATCATCGATAATGATCCACGATACATTTATCGTCACTTTGTCGATGTTTATTTATGTTATTTAAGCAATAAAATACGTGCTTAAATCGCGACGTGATATCGATGGAATGGAATTATGGACGGGCTTTTTCCCTTTGTGATTGTTAAGTACCTACTGCATTACCAACATATATTATTAACGCCAGGGTGGCCGAGAGGTTAGGCAATCGCCCGGTATGCGAGGAACGCGGGTTCGATTCCCGCCTCTGGTAGTCATTTTTTCAAGTGCAAAAATATATTTAGATTGCATAGTGAATGCTTATCACTTAAAAACAATAATTTATCATATTATTATATATTATTTCTTGAATTTTCTTTCAATAAAAAATACCCTGATTTCAACAGGTTAATATGCAATTTTATCCTCTCAACTTTAATCGTCCAAACTTCTTCAAGTGGACGTTTTAACGCAATTTATGATGTTTTAACTAACTTCTTTAAGTTTGGGCATTTCAACGCAATGTATGATGTTTTATCTTCATAATTAGAAAACGCTTTACCCGAAATTATTTGCCCGTCCATTGTCTTCCAAACCCACTAAATAAATTTTTTCAAGTGCAAAAATATATTTAGATTGCATAGTGATTATCACTTAAAAACAATAATTTATTTTCCAAACCTACTATTTCAATTTCTCATCCGATCCTTGCAGAAAACATTAGGAATTCTTTGTCAGGTTCACAGACTTTTTTTCGTACTTCCGTGTCGAACGCGGTTCAATAACAAAAACATACTTTTCGCATTCGCATTTGACGACCGTCTTGGTGTAGTGGTTCTCCTGACTACAAAACTAGAAGTGGGGAGTTCGAATCCCGCAAGGGGCAAATGTTTGTGTGATGAAAACGAACATTTGTACCTAAGTCATGGATGTATAAGCGTTTACAAGAATGTCTATCCGTTTACGGACTAGTACTTATTCTGTGTCCTAGTCGTCATAGCACAAGCTAACTCACGCTTAGTTTGGGGCGTGTTTGTTGGAATAATAAATAAAAATACTTACATTAGTATTCCTGAAGTTGCCATTCCTGTAGTTGGCGACGATGTTGTTCCTAAGGTTGGTTAGGTTCTGCAGCCTTTCGATCTCATCGGCTTCTGGGTTGTGGGACCCGTGGCGGTTTAACATCCAAAATGCCACAGGTTTGCATCCTGCATATAAGTTCAAATGGTTAAGAATTAGTTCAGTTTAAGAGAAAGTTACTTACATATTTAAAATTAAAGTTAAAGGACTTTAATCATTAGTCCGGTTGATTAGGGTCGGTGTTACCGTTGATTGAGGATAGGAAGATTAAAGGAAGGAATATTTCAAAGTCTTCCAAACATTTTTTATAAATTGTTCACGAGTACCTATTTGTTTTTAATGAGCCTCTACGATTTTAAACCATTATCCTAACGTATCATCTGAAATCCTAACAGCAATGACGAAATCCTTCATTGGAGTCATTAAGGACCTGTACCCGTTGAATCGATAAGCTAAGCTAGTGAGTGATCATGAATCAATAGAATCATGTTTTGTGATGTGGATGGCACTTCAAACAACCAAAAGGCTGGTTCGTATTCCGCAATAAATAAATATTACAATATTAGACAGAATCCACGTACGCTATGTAGGGTGGATTCGATTCAAAAGTAAGTAAGTAGTTTCAGCATTTGTGTTATGGATCTCTGCAACAACGGTGGTATCACTTCTAAACCAGGCGTCCATACAGGCACGCAAGTGGGCTAGCTCCACCATGTCGCCTTTCAATGCTAACTTGGCTGCTGTGTTGTACAAGTAAGTGATGTGAAAGGGAAGTAAATAGGGCCTACTGAAAACCGTCATGGCCTTAATCTTGGTCCTCGACCGTCTTGGTGTAGTAATTCGCGCCACGGACTTCTAAACCAGGCGGTTGCGGGTTCGAATCCCGCAAGGGGCAAACGTTGAGCACGAGCATTTGTACCAAGTCATGAATGTTTATAAATGTAAGTATGTCTATCCGTTATCCTAGTCACCATAGCACAAGCTCACGCTTAGTTTGGGGCTAGGTAATTGGTGTGTTTGTTGAAACAATTTATTTATTATTTATTATTATCACAACACCCAGACCCGAATATATTGCCGATACCCGAACGGGGATCAAACTCGGAACCTCAGAGATGGCGACACCTTGTCTCGGCCACTGAGGTCATCAATCGTCGCAATAGACAGTGTTTGTGATACAAGATTTCATACATGTGTCAATCCGTTATCGTAGCTACCGCCACCGCACAAGATAGAATAAAGTGATTGTTAAAAAAATGAATTGCTAATAATGACGACTTCTCACAGTAGAATGTTTAAACAATTGAGTTTTCCAATAAATCCATCTTGATGTTCCCGGGAACTGCATGAGAAATTGTGCTCTAATTATATATTTATTGCCATTGTTAGTATCACACGGTGTCCGTATGTCGTACCAGTGTATGTACTTGCATCGTTTGCGCATCAGACTCCCATAATAAACTGTGATCCTGAAAAGGACATAGGCTACATTTTGTCGCGATATAAAAACATGAAGGGTGAAATGGGGGATGAAAGTTTATATGGAAAATCCAACTCTTGCGGACGAAGTCGCAGGGAACCACTAGTACAAAATATGTCAAATAACACAACACAACCGCTATTTAAAAATTAAACATGTGTTTGTGAACTAGACCTACTAGACTATGGAGATAAGCGTAAGTTCTACGTGAAACTGGAAGAATCCCGAATCAAGTACAATCTGTTTTTGGAAACCCGTAGATCATCATTGATTCAAGGTTAAACGGGTTCTTACGTATATGTTAATATTATGTTATGTTACAAAACCTGTTTCATGCCAGCCCATAGCAAGGAAGACTCCCAACGAAATCCCGTCCAAGTCACATCATTATTTATAGCGTGCTGGCCACCTCTGGGCAGCCATAATGTTCCTTCCGTCCTATAAACCCCATAAAAATAGCCATGATGTGATACCATGAATCAACCGACGTCGGGGTCATTTATTAGTGCTAATTGGACGCCCATCGATTGGTCTTTAGTTCTTTGTTCCGCAGAAGTAGATTGGATATGATAAATGGTAATAAGATGGGAATATATCCATGTTGTGATGGCCGCCATAGGTATTCTCACCTATGCGATTTGAACGATGGTGCTAAAATGGCGAACCATTTTGAACGAAGGCCATGGCTAATTATGAGAGGTGATTTTTATTTGACCTTGGTTTTTGAGTAGCTTAATTCTATCTACTTAATAAGCTTTAAATTTTTTTAAATCGATAATTTATAGTACCTACTTACATAAGTAAATAATATTTTTCTCTTTATTTTATTATTATTTATTTTATCAGAAACAATCATACAGCAAAGACTGTTATTTTGTCATCCGTCAACCTACCTATTTAGTGTCTAACTACCTACCAATTCTAGGAAAACTAAACATCCAAAATTTAAAAATCCACTTAGAAAACCTTCCGTGCTTTTAAAGGTAGCTCGAATTTTTATTTATTATTAAAGAAAGTTCAAGGCAAGGCCTTGTGATTAATGAAAGTATATAACCTACCTACCTTTTATCAGAGTGTAAGGTGTATATCGGCTAATCTCACAGCATGCGAGGTTGCGAGGGTGTCAACTCACGTGAAAATGCAATTTATGGGTCAAGAGAGCGCTGCTGCAGTATAAATTAATATTGTTTTCCTTAGAAGAAACTAGGCTAGGTACCTACCTATCTAGGTATATTTTACTTCACGCCCTTAGCAACCACCTCTTCAACTTCAAAATTACTTTCATGTCATCTCATTATCATTAGTAACAGTCAGTGTTTCTACAGGAGATTATTATCCTTCAATTATCATGTTTCCAGACACAATAGGAAATAAATTGTTATCGGGACGCCGGCGGTCTAATGAACCATGCAAGGTATTTTCATTTGAACTTCGAGAGCAGCTGATAAGTACCTATGACTGTTAATTCGTTTTCCTTCCTTCCTTTGTATTTCTCATCTACCTCGAGAGTCATCCTAGCTCTGCTCAAAATCTATTTTGTTGCTCCATTTTCATAAAGTCTTAAAATACTTACATAAAAACTCAACTATCATTCTGTTACAAGTTTGAAATTTGCATGTCAGCGGGCGCTACCCGACTAAACGATTAGAAAGAAGATGTGCGATATTTTATCCTATTCCTATCCTATCCTATATAATATATAATTGCTATCCTATTCCTACTTATACAATGTAAGCGGGAAAGACGCCTAGAGCCAGTCGTCAGGGTCAGTTTGTTCTGACACAATAAGTAGAGAAGGTGTGTTTGGTAAGGCATGTACCTACATGTAGGTGTGTTGACAAACCATCAACCCATGACCTCTGCTTAATGAGGTTCCCTTCGTCCGATCCTCCATAACTGGCGGATTTCTGGATTGGACACACACTTATTTTTTGTTCTATTCCTATTGCCTTTTACCAATCTTTTTTCTCGCATTCTTGATGAAACTGTAAGTATCTAAGTTTTTTTACTTCCTACAGGCTACAAGTACAATAAACATGACAGACAACTAACGTGACACAATCCAGGAAAAAACATCTTGTTTAATTACTAATGTTTTTCCTATTATTAAGCGTATTGTGTGACTCTATATAGGTACAAAGTCTATTAAAATTTGCTGTTTCTCTTTAAAACCTCTGGGGATTTTTTAAAGAAATTTCAGTACCGACATTTGTAGAACATTAATTTATTTATTGAAATACGGACTGCTATTTCATGAATAAGTTAAAGTATTATACCATAGAAATGATTCAAAGCAAACATCTCTTCAGTTTTCATGGCAAATATTTTCCAACGACACAATGAACGATAAATTATTCTGTATTTAAAATGCCATGTGAGTCACGGTCCCTGACTGATATCTATCCATTCTATAGTGATCTGAAACTCTTTTCACACAACGTAACAATCCATACTAATATTATAAATGCGAAAGTGTGTCTGTCTGTCTGTCTGTTACCTCTTGACGCCTAAACCACTGAACGAATTGAAATGAAATTTGGTATGGAGACAGTTCGAGACCCTGGAAAGGACATAGGCTACATTTCGTCGCGATATAAAAATATTAAGGTGGTGAAATGGGGGATGAAAGTTCATATGGAAAATCCGACTCTTGCGGGTGAAGTCGCGGGGAACCACTAGTACTTATATAAGGTACTTAACTTACCCACAAAAAAATCTAAGTTACTTGTTAGATCGTACAAAATCACCTGTATGTAAGGTGTATGTGCGAGACGGTCTTGCGCTCCGGGGGACCGAGAGAAGGATTCCGTAATAAGATTTACCTACTCTTGATTCTAGCACTTCCCCAACGAAAACTACCTATCTACATTATAAGGTTTGAAGTCCCTTGCCCCGTAGAGTGGGAAGCAGGTATGAACTTACTAAAAATACTTACTTACTATTGTGTTAAATATAAAAGGCCGTCTCTCACAACACACGAACCTACCCTTTGGGTTCCATTTGCCTTTAAAGGCAGAACACTAAGAATTATATCTGGGTAACGCGTGCAGGTATGAAATATTTTTTGGATCAAAGTCAAAGAATTAATAAAGCCAATGGAAAATTTTGAAAATACCATTAAAGTTGTTGTACCTCTTCTGAGTGGAATGACCTCAGTTTACGCAAAAACTAATTGTTGACTAGTTTCATTGTCTAGTTCAATGCCGTAGCAATTTACTTTGGTGTTAATTAGGAATAATTTAGCTTGAGGTTGAATTAAGCAATTGCATAAAAACATTTAGTCTGCTGGACACATATGAACAAGGCTAATTATTTCAAACTTTTGTACCTAATTCCGGTGTCTGGCCAGCGAAAAATTGTCTTCAAGGTTTATTTAGTCAAAGTACCTAAGTAGTATACAAGGTGTTAGTGTAAGCAGTCTTATCAAACAAGGGGCTGAATATGACCATCAATACCTACAACTTTTACTATGAAGTCAACACTGAAATCAGGAAAAAAAAATTGCTCTACATTGTCACCGAGGTAGCAGAATTATTTGTATGAAGCATCAGTTATTTTTTTAAAGATTTCGACCATAGTCCCATAGTAAAAGTTGTAGGTATTTATGGTCACATTCAGCCCCTTAAAGGATAAGACTGCTTACACTAACATCCTGTAGACTTTTAATATTGGACGTGGCATTAATTAAGTAGCCCTTATTTTCTAGTACTAAGTCCAGTGCTTTTATTTACTTATATGTTTTGCTACCATTGTCTCGGATCTGGGTGTTGTGATACCACCTATGATTTTGATTTCCATAACACAAGTGATTTTGCAACTTATTTTGGGATCAGAGCAATAATATGTATGTGATGTTTTTCAATATTTATTTAGTTACAAAACGAAGAAACAGCTACAGCAACTAGTTTTTTACCCAGACAACAAATCAAGTGTTTTAATGCTTTGATATATTTTTAAATGAAGTTATGATAAATTATTATGGCTACCAAGCCTACTAAAATGGTAGTAGGTATTATTCTTTTGAAGCTGAAAAATTACAAAAATTCTGCGTGAATTCGCAAACAGCGAAAAAGTTAATTCGGTAATGTTAGGTTTAACTGTATCAACAAGATTAATAAATAATATTTTTTCATTTACATTCATAGTTATAAAATACTCGTAAGAGGAAGAAGTAGAAATATATATGTCAGTTTTTTAAATCGTTTAGTAAAAAGAGCCTAGCTAAGCTACTTTACTTTATGTGACAAATAAAACGATTATCATAAAGCTAATGTGAACTTACCAGGAACTTCATGAGCCCTATTACTATTCGGGAGGCCTCTGTTCGCGAAGATATAAGCAGTCTTGGTCCCGAAGAGTAAGTACGGGTCTTCCTCTCCGGAAAGGCAAAACTCCTGGGCAAGCCCCAGGCTCACCAGCGCCAGTATTGCTGGCAGCCAACCCCAACCCATTACTGAAAAATAAAACATAAAAATATTAGGAGGAGTGGAACACATTTAAGATTCAATGATGGATGATGAACACGCAAAATTCATTTAGCATCTTACTTATCGTTTCCGATCTGAATTTCGAATTTTGAATATATAGGTCGGCTGGTCTACGCAAAAAATATTGTTTGTGACACCACCAGCGTGAACATTAACTATTCTTAAAATAAATCGTTAGCAAAACCAGCTCCTGCAAGGTAGCCGTTACGTCATTTGGCTTCGTTAAAATCATAAAGGCGATGTACCGAATGTCAATAAATAGAACACATAAATTACCGAACGTTAAAATTATAGAAAACCATCTGACAGCACAAGAGAAACTTCGCAAACGATACACGAACAAGATTTTAACGGGGTTTTATTAACGTGTGGTTTTACTACCTCTTTTGTATTAGAATATTTCGTTAAAAACTTATATTTTTTTCTAAATTACCTATTAATATTTTTCTATACAACCCCGGATCCGTTGACGATGATCCAGCGACAGATGTTTCCCTTGAGGTAACGGTCTAAAATCTAAGTTCACCAAAACATGTTTAATTTTTAATAAGTCGGTTTAGCATTAAATGGCATATTTTGTACGGAAGTTCTGTGAAATTAGCCGTCAATCGATGGTAACCGGCTGTTTAAAGTTGGTGAACTCGATTCTTAGAATTTTACGTATAGGTAGGTAATTTTTATGTAGGTATTTTTTTAATGCTGTCCAGCAGTTGAATTATGTTATTATGCATGTAAGACAAATTATGTAAATGTGTAGGTAAGACCACGGTTTATAAAAATAAAACAGTGCATGAGGACGACATACTTGATGTATTGGGCACTAAATTGATGATAGGTTTAGGCAGGGCAATGCATAATAACCTAGGCTAGTTATCTAGAAAATGCTCCATTGTTGGGTTCTAGGTCCGTGTTGTTTACTAGAGCATAAACAATCCAATAGTCGCAGTTGGCAACGCAGGGATATTTCTGTATATTTTTTTTATTGTTTATCTCAAACATTTATTTACTACTTATAACTTGTGTCTTGACTCGCTTTAACTTCTTGACTTTAAAAGAAAAGAAGCCTGAATGTAAGAAAATCCATTTAGACAGATAAGTGAGTAGAATAGTCAGAATCAGTCGCGTCGCTGTCCTCTGCGATAACGCTTGTCCGTTTCGGCTATTCTCGTTCGTCGCGCAGCTGCTTAGCCAGAGGTTCCCAACCACAATACTACAAACGGTTGTAGCCGCATTAATATTTTTATTCTTTTTTGTGACACTTCGAATAAACCTATCGACCATGCACACGTGCGCAAGCTGTAAAACCCGGTTTACCGACGGTGCCTTGTGCAGCGTATGTAAGCGGCACTTCGATTTTGCGTGCTCTGGTGTCACCGAACAGGGATACAGAAAGCTGGGAGATCGGAAAAATAGCTGGCGTTGCCCGGGTTGTAAAAACCAGGACAATTCTCCTAAGCCGCTTCCTCTGTCTCCACAACCTCAGCTCTCATTGGAAGGTTTGCATCAAGACCTTAAAGTCATCCTCCATAGGCTGGCTCCCTTAGCTGCACTTGTTGAAGACGTCAAAAGCATCAAGGCAGAGATCACCAACCTGCAGTCTTCACTAGATATGGCGCATGAGATGATTAGTGGTTTTACGGACAATCTCAAAGCGTTGGACAAACGAATCAAGGATGTTGAAGAAAGTACTATAGTCATCCCAATGTTACAAGCAGAGATATCCAAAATAAATCAGGAATTAAACGAGAGGGAACAATGGTCGCGATCAAACAACGTTGAAATTAAGGGAATCCCTACTACTAAAAATGAAAACTTGTTTGATATCGCTCTTAGCTTAGCCAGGGCAGTTGAATGTCCCCTTAAAAAAGAAGACATTAATTTCATTTCCAGAATCCCCTCACGAAATCCTGACGTACCTAAGCCTATCATAATGTGCTTCAATAACAGGTACTTAAAAGAAGACTTTACCGCAGCATCCCGCAAGCTAAAAACCGTCAATCCTGGTTCATTGGGCTTTCCTGCAGAGGGTCAAATTTATGTCAACGACCATCTCACGGTGCATAACAAAAACCTTTTATCTAAGGCGAAATCCAAGGCCAAGGAGTCTAATTTTCAATTTATTTGGGTCAAACACTGCAAGATAATGGCCCGGAAGTCCCCCACGTCTCCAATTTTTATAATAAAATCCGAAAAGGACCTCTTAAAAATAAAATAAAAGTGTGTGTAATTTTATCACTATCAATAAGTTATATTTACTACGAGTGTTGTACGGTACTATTGAGCTTGATATTGTGTTATTATTTGCGGCCCAGTGAGTTGGGCGCCCCTGACATGCGTTTGCGCTTTAGACGGGCGGTATCTTGTACATTCGTGCCAACCCTCGTAAGTATTATGTGTGATACGGTGGTAACTGCATGCGTCATATTGCACACTGACACCCTGTCAGTAAGGTTTATATTCGTTCGATGTTTACGCGCATTAAAGCGAGATTTGCTTGTTAATCGCGCAGAAGGTATATTTACGAATACCTGCTTTTTCTTACCACTGCATTCAAAGTTAACTACATTTGTAAAAATTAATGATCTGCGCTTTGATTCAAACGGGAGTGATGGTTGCGGTTTGGAGCTGTTTGCGCGTTTTATTGGTGTTTACCTGTTGTTGTTGTTGCGCTTATGGATTCCAGTCTTTAATTTAATAACATGTTTTGCATTTGTCTTTATTGTTTCTTTTATTTACCGAGCTAAGTCAACTTAAAATTTACTACCAGAATACTCGAGGACTACGAACTAAAACTAGTGTTTTTAAAAGCAGTATCTGTCTAAATTCTTATGACATTATCGCTATCAATGAGACATGGCTGTTAGATGGAATACACAACCAGGAGCTTTTTGACTATCGTTACTTGGTGTGGAGGCGAGATAGGGACTATGAAAGGCTGGGTCAGACGCTTGGTGGTGGTGTCCTCCTAGCTGTTCGTCGCGAGTTGACTGTGGTCGAGCGCCCGGAATGGGGCAGTACCGCCGAGGACTTATGGTTAACTGTTGTAATAAACAATAAAACCAAAATACACATTTGTATATTATACCTGTGTTCTGAAAATAATGGCAACTCGTTTGCGACTCAACTTATAAATTTTACTGAAACAATGATTAATGCGATTAACTCATGTCCCGATGATAGGTTTATTTTAATGGGTGATTTTAATCTTCCTTACGTAAGTTGGATACGTGATCGGGAAAATCTGTCACCGACGGGAATATCTGGGGAACACCAGGTTGACTTTTTTGACGCTGTTTTACTGTGCAATTTGATCCAATCTAATGATAATCTTAACGTGAACGGTCGGGTTTTGGATTTGGTTCTCTCTAGCTCATTATTGGAACTGTCGTTGTTGCGGTGTGACGATCCACTGGTGCCTGAGGACCCCAACCACCCAGCGCTTGAAATATCGGTAATGGTTTCTGTTCCGCCTTCACTCGAATCTAAACCTAGACTTAAGTACCTATACCATGCTGCGGACTATCTAGCTATATCGAAGTCGTTGGATGACATACCTTGGCTGGATTGTATGAATGGAATACCGCTCGAAGAAGCCACTAAGTTATTCTATGATAAGATATACAGCTTACGTGATAAGTATGTGCCTGTCAAGACCACCACTGCTCGAAAAACACCGCCTTGGTTTAGTCCAGCTTTAATTAAAATTCTAAGGGAGAAAAACAAATACTTTCGTAAATACAAAACTTACAAAAATTTATGTGATTACCAAACATTTTCTCTCTTAAGGAAACGAGCTAAAGCTGTAGAAAAAGAATGTTATGACGCCTACATACTTAAAACTGAAAGATTAATTACCAATAATCCAAAATCTTTTTGGTCATACATAAAAACATTAAATAATAGTTATGGCTCTTTTCCATCTACTATGACCTGTGATGATACTTCTGCTGATACAGGGGAAGCTATATGTGACTTATTTGCTACTTACTTTCACTCAACTTTTTTGGAACCTACACATAACACGGTGTGCGCTCCTGTCAACACTTACTCTTGCTCTAATACAATCTGTAGTATAAGTGACATTGAAGTCGACAGGGACACAGTACTCAAGTTGCTTAAGTCCCTAGACCTTACCAAAGGTGCTGGACCCGATGAAATACCGGCTTGTTTCATAGTAAGCTGTGCGGACAGCTTAGTTGTACCTCTTTGTATTTTATTTCGAAGATCACTCCAGGAAGGTATAGTTCCTACCATTTGGAAATCGGCTTTTATAAGTCCTATCCATAAGAATGGCAATAAAAGCAACATAAAAAATTATCGGCCCATTTCCAAACTCTGCATATTTTCAAAGGTGTTTGAAAGGTTAGTCTATCAGCAGTTGTACTCATCGCTTGCACCTTCATTTCTGCTGCAACAGCATGGATTTCTAAAGCGGCGATCTACTGTTTCTAACCTTATTTTATCCAACGAAATCATCACGTCTTCTATGGATTCTGGTGGCCAGGTTGATGCTATTTTTACTGACTATAGCAAGGCGTTCGACCGAATTGATCACGTGATGCTGCTTCACAAGCTCCAGATGGCGGGCGTTCATGGCAATCTTCTGAGGTGGTTTGAGTCCTATGTCGCTAACAGATCTCAGGTGGTTGTCCTGAACGGGTTCAAGTCCAAATGGATGACTGTTCCTTCCGGTGTGCCCCAGGGATCGCTCCTTGGTCCTCTTCTATTTGTAGTCTTTATTAATGATATCGATAAGTGTTTCCATCATTCTGAATTTCTCCTCTTTGCTGATGACATGAAAATCCTTAAACAAATTAACAACACTCAGGATTCTGAATTGCTGCAGCAGGACTTATTAAGGTTTGAAGATTATTGCGAGCGAAACAAACTTGACTTAAATGTTTCTAAATGTCAAGCTATTACATTTACTAGAAAAATTAATCCAGTTGCATTCAATTATACTATTAAAGGAAGTGTTTTAAAATATGTAGATCATATAAGGGATTTGGGTGTGATCCATGACTCGAAAATGATATTTGACAGTCACGTAGACTTTATTGTCAGAAAGGCGTCGAAGGCCCTAGGTTTTATAATGAGATCATGTAAACGCTTCTCAAGTCTCAAGCCTATTAAAATCTTATACTGCTCATACGTCCGTAGTATCCTTGAGTATGCATCTCAGATATGGAATCCTCAGTATAAAACATATGTTCATCGAATCGAATCCATACAAAATAGATTTTTAAGGTACTTACAGTACAAAACCAAGAAACGTGACGCAGATAATCACGCACGCTGCAGGCGCCACCATTTCCTCCCTCTTGAATTACGCAGAGATATCGCGGATATTATATATTTAATGAACATTGCAAATGGTCACATCGACAACTCTGCGCTTCTGAACCATATATATCTCAGGGTTCCCTTAAAACCCAATCGAGTACGTCCTTGCATGCACTTGCCTCTGTGTCACACCAACTATCGTAAAAACTCGTACTTTTGCAGGGTAGCTGAAAGGCTCAACAAGTTAATGAGCGCTCACCCGCATGTTGATTTGTTTTGCACCTCCCCTAATACGGTAAAAAAACTGATTGCGAGTGATTTCATGGGCCCAAATGACTGATGTCACTGGCCGCAGCTATAGGTATAACACTTTTATGGTACTTTTTGTAATACATAGACGACTTTTGTTGCTGTCTATTGTTATCTTGTGAATTTAGTACCAATCACTTGTCAATCAAGATACATAATATGATTTGTATTTTCTTTAAGCTACATATATGTGAAAACTATAGGCTAAATGTTCATTGTTTTGTAACTTATATTGCATTGTTAAAAGCTGTTTGTTTTCCAATAAAAAAAAAAAAAAAAAAAAAAAAAAAAATAGAACTTACATTAACGCCTCATAACATAAGTCAAAAGGCACGCTCGAGTTTATGTTAAGAGACGGTAGACTATGGAACCCTACACTACACTTAGCCTATAAAATTTCTGTTTTAAATTGTCTTGGGCACTTTTAAAAAGTTTGGTGTTTCGCAATTAGAACGGAAAAATATAAGTTAGTTTTTTTGACCCTAAATTAATCGACTCCAATCTTTGCAAATCACTGATGGGATAATCATGCACACAGTCACATTTACATTAACACCTTGCTAGCTAGACATTTTGAGCTTAGATGTAGTAGTTACAAAACAAGTGAGTGCAAATGAGTAGAGATCGCTCTTAGCGGTTATACCGTCTAATTAGTATCTTTCTGCGTAAATTGCATTGTTGTTACTTATTTTTACGGTTTGCAATAAATAAAAGTTATAACTTATCTATAACGTGAAAATTACTATTTATGTTGCAGTGCACTTGCAGCTTGCAGCATTATAAGTTCCTGCAGAATATTTTCTTTAATTAAGAATAATTGCTTGAGGTCATTCGTGTGTCGTGTCATGTCGTCGACTCGTCGTCAATACCATAAGATGACTAATTCACATCCGAATGACTGATAAGAATTAAGATCTTCTAAGGTGTTTGTAATAAGTCGGCCGAAATGTGTTTTTGTAGAAATACGACACAGTAATACAGGGTGACAATAGTTTCGCTTTTAATTGTATTATCTCTATTACGAAGGCTATTATTATAATTATTGGACCATCTGTTGTACGTAAGGTAAGTGCGTAAGTTTTTTATAATCCTTTTTATTTTAATACATCTTTCTTCGCTTACATTGACTCAACTGCTAAGTAGTAGACGTAGTAACTATTATATAATCTGTGGTAGTAGGTAGGTCAGTAGGCTAGCTAAAAAAACGAGTCCTAGTTAAAATAAAATGACTAGTTAAAATAAATGTGTTATTTTAAAGATTGTTTTACACACTGTTCCTTTGCATTTTAAAAATATAATGAGAAGCCTAAATGACCTAAACTTACGTAAAAAAGTTTTTACCTGGGCTAGACACTGTTTGAACAGATGAAATTGATTGCATTGCATTACACTTATGACGATGCATTCGCGCCTTTTAATCCATAATCACTGCATGAATTGAACATGCCCCAGATAAATGATTGTGTAAGAGTAAAGAACACCTATTGTAGTATACAACGACTGATTGGTTCCCGTAACCAAGGGGCTTTCCGTAACTGACAAAAAACGTAACGGAACGGAATATAGGTACAACACCTACAACACAGACTACTTCGTAGAGTCACGTTGCATGATATGTCAGATTATAAATTGCATTTTAAAAGGTCTAACACTTTAATTTTAAAATGCCTTACATACAGATTGATGCCGAAAATACTTTTGCTAACATTGCGTTGGTTCAACGCATAACAAAACGACTGTGAACTGAGATTCAGATCCAGTAAAATAGGCCTAAGCGAAATGTAAGCCGGTCATGAATGAATGTAACTTAAAAACAATAACAAAAGCGTCACACAAAACTTCTTTCAACACTTTTTTGTTCGCGTTCCCTTTTAGTCACAAAATACTGGCCGAAAATTACCTTTACGCGGGAACATTCGGGATAGGCAATATCCGTTTTGTCTATGGCCTTTGGAATACGCGGGAAACACGGCGTCACTCGCGCGCGATGTCGGAGGCACTGAGGTTGGCGGAGATCGTGCCTTTGCGCCTTTGCGGTGCCAAGCCAAGCCAACGTGTGATGATGATGTTGTCACCGGCCGTAGTAGTCGATTCTCGATACTCACACACAAGCGCCAAGCCATCGCTAAAGCAACCTAAAACCACGCTCGGGAACCAGTAGTGGTGACTGGTGAATGAATGCTAATAGTATTACGGTACTATGACGATGCAGACGATGCGATGCGGCGATTGACCGATTTTAACTAATAAAAACACAAACACGCATCACATAATGTAACTAAGTAATTTATAATAACTAATTATTCTTGTTATCAACAGCATGAAGATGCAGAGATGCGACATAATTATTATGATATGCATCTACCCTTTATCTTCAACTATCATTAATTATCATCATCTTAGCGTTATCCCGCTTGTGCACTCGCACGCGAGGGACCAGAGTCCGCTTTGGACCATGATCCAGGATATGGCAGATCAGGTTATTACAACTGCCATCTGACCTCCGTCCGTAACCTTGTTAACAGGGGAACCTGAACAGTTCGAATCATGGTTACACATCAGTCGGCTGAATGTGCAGGTTTTCTCATGTGTTCCCTCACCGTAAGAGCATCGGTTAGTGGAACAACTGATGTACTTACTTAGAAAAAGTGGGATTGAACCGGCATGAGAGGCAACCCGCTATCTACTACGCCACCGAGTCTCTAATATAAAAATTAACTAAACACTTAACTATACATAAATTAATATATTATAAATATACACTTTATTAAAGATTTCCTCCAGCAATACTGATGAAATGACAGTTTGACCCATTTTCCCCTATCTGCCGAAAACAGGAAAGAAAGGAATCAACCGAGTCTTAAAACTTAATCAATTGGCGTTAAGTAGTTACCTATCTACTTAAAAGTCTTTCATTTTATTTAATTTATGTATGAGTCATTTCATACGTATGTACAGGTGCCTAGGTATAACACATTCTTAAATGACTTGGTAGTGTAAGTTGTGCTATTAAGTATTATGACTTAATATGTATATGTATGTATGGAAGAAGGAATTTTATATCATCAGAGTGAACTACTAGTTAACTAATACCCTTTTCCAAAAGGTGTCATAGGTATAATTGCATGACATCATTATGATTCAACAACCAATGTACCTAGTTCAAAAGTTTCTTAATAATATTCTAGTCACTCTAGTGTAAACGAAAATATGTACATACCAACACTGAAAATTAAAAAGTGGTTCTTGTCTGAAAATAAATTCATCATACCTTATACTATGTATTTATACTGTTTGTAAACATAATATTTGCCTTGTTTTATCGGCAAGCTCAGCTTATCACAAAAGCGCATAAAACTTACGCTGCCTCTTGCCTCGGTCAAAGCACTGCACTGTTACGAAATGTACCGTAAAGTTTGTTGTTCACTGCAAGGCTTTTTTACTTTTACTTTTGATCTACCGTGCCTTAGTTAAGTACAATTACTGCCTTTCGCCATTGTACGAGTCTATAAGGTGTTTCAATATTGAATACAAGGTTACATTTCAGTAACGGATAAAACTTAGAGGGCATAGGCAACAGCATTAGTAAATAATGTTTGTAAAAAAATATATTTTTATACGCTAGGTTTCGAGAAATACGCCAAAAAACATTTCGATTTCTAAGTAAAAAGTGTTGTGATTATACTCTCTTGCTTACGTTTAGTACACAAGGGTGTTTAAGTAAATCAAATTGAGAGAGACTGAGGCAAAAACGTAGTTTTTAGGACTAAACAGGCTGATCTTAAAAAAATTTTTTTGTTGCTAGAAAAATAAAAATATTGCCCATTTTTTGGAAAATAATGTTCAGGTCGTATTTCTCTGATATAGTATGAGGCTCTGTAAATGATCGTCACTGGCTAAACTGTAACCTTGTATAAAAATAACCGAAGAGCTAAATCTCCTTAAAGGAGCCCTCTGTTAATTTCTTACTTGCAGAATCGAAACTGAGTTCTTCTACCGTACAAAGATGTGAGAGCCATTTAATACCGAGTCGGTTAATTTATTCAATCACTACTTAAGGTCTTTCTGTATAGCTTGACTTGGCTATCGCATCAAAATACAATGTATGCATATTATATTAAATAAGATTGTCATGTGATTGTGAAACGTCTGTAAAACTTAATGTTTTTTTTTCATATAGGTACTTAAGATACTGGTAAAGCTAGCCCAGCTTTATTTTTATAACGTAAAGTTACATCAGTTTTCTTTTACACAGACTTCTTTCCTTGAAATAATATGTTTTTAAAAGCCTAATGTTTTTCTATGAAATTGGAGATTTGTATGAACAATAAATATGAAGATATGTATTTACATACAAACTTTAATGAATTTAAAACAATTTTTTATTGTCTGCTGAACCGATTTTGACAGAACTGCAAAACATAGTTTTATGGAAAAAAAGCGATTCACTGGGTATTTCAATTTCTCAAAAACAGACTATAAAATGATAAATACCTATATACTTACTTAAACCGACGACACATTCAAATGTTTTAATAACTTCCTTATAAATAATATGCACTTTTAAAATCTTGAAAATTCATAATTAAAAACAATTGACGCAGGAAAAATTTTACTAGACCTTAAAGTTAGTTACAAAAAGAAGGAAAAACTCTAATTTCATAAGTTTCAAAGACCTAATATTTGTAGTATGTAGCTTGCATTGGTCCAATACTTTACTTTAGACAAGGTACTTACGATTACTAGCTGAGCAGCTCAGACCACGTGGCCCCACTGTAAGCTCTTTTAGAAAGTCGAGCGTCATTCTCATAATGTGAGCAAGTACCTACCTATAGATTTTTTTTTGCTTTAGGAAGTAACATACAAAGTACCTAACTGTTTGTACTTATTGACCAATCAGTTGTTCACATTTATTTGTAAGACGCCAATTTTATAAGTACGATTTCGACGTTGGTCACGTACAAAATGGTAGGAAGCACCACAGAATCACCACCTAAGAGAGTTTGTTTATTTCATAAACACGTTTTATAAATTATAAGGTACAAGTAACCACAGTCACATTGGTCGTTCGATTTTTATTGAGTTAAAGCTACAAATAGGCATGCAGCACGTGCAGTCTCTGCCGACCTCAATTTTCGTGTGCGGTGACCCGGCAACCGCATGCCGAATAGGTAGGTATGTACTTACTAACTGCACACCTACGTCATTATTGAATCGGTAGAAATGATTAGACAAAGTGTTCATTGTTATTTTTTTATGTTTCCGTAAGTCCCTAAAAAAGAGACTCGTAGCTATATCTATGTAGAGAGGTAGCATCGCTTCGTTTGTCCAATTCCAATGTCCATCATCCTTAAAAGTATAAAACTTAGGAACGTAAACAAGAACGCGTGGAGGTCTCGAGTTAAAACAAAATATTAACACAGAGATCTGCAGACTCTTGAAGCTGTGTTAAATTAAAATCAAACTTATAAAAAAACTAGCTTACTAGGTAACTAAAAAAAACTACCATCTGTCACTTCGCCCGCGCAATTTTTGTACCAAGTATACCTTTCCGTACAAAATTCCGCCCCCTTTCCATCCCTTCAAAGGATAACTTCTAGAATAAAACTCCTTTCCCGGCTTTCAAACCAGGTATATCATCTAATCGTTCAGCGGTTAGGAGAGCTGAGAGTACCAAATATCATCTAAATCGGTTCAGCGGATAGGAGAGTCGAGAGGTAACAGACTTCACATTTTTAATATTAATTAAGTATTAGATTGGTGACGCAATAAGAAAGATACGTTAGGTATAAAAGGTTAAGTAGTACGTGAAGGCATGTGTGTGTGTAATTGTTAAATGTACTTATGTATTAGGAAGTAGGAAGGGATATAAAAGGGATAAATAAATACCAATGAAAAAGAGTGACGAGTCTTGACGACCGTCTTGGTGTAGTGTTTCGCGCCATGGACTTCTAAACCAGGCGGTTGCGGGTTCGAATCCCGCAAGGGGCAAATGTTTGTGTGATGAGCACGAGCATTTGTACCTAAGTCATGGATGTTTATAAATGTATATAAGTATGTCTATCCGTTATCCTAGTCACCATAGCACAAGCTCACGCTTAGTTTGGGGCTAGGTAATTGGTGTGTTTGTTGAAACAAATTTATTATTTATTTATTTAAGAGTAACAAATGCATAAACTCTGTGAACCAGAAAGAACTCAGTAGATCTTCGAACATGGACCTCGGGACTCCGACCTTAGAACTTTGTGCCGTAGAGGATCTGAGACCATCTGTCGGAACCTTGGACGATCGGAACTCGGACCTCGGAACTCAGACCAGATCAGTACTGGACCAAACCTAGTTCAGTCAGTACTCGGTCGGAATGCCACGCCGTACCTACTCGATTCGGTACGGTACACTCTGGTCAAGGAACCTCGGGTCACGGAACTCGGACCTCGGAACTCGCACATTGGATCTCCAGAATCTTCTCTTGAGCACTCGGAAAACTGGTCTCGGAACTTTGGACTCTGAACTCGGATCTTGAGTTCTTTTTGTTTGGAGGAGAGCGTAGGTAAGAAAACTAAATTAAATGTGAAGGTATATTCTATAATCGTTACACATACGAGTACCTAAATAAATGAAACAATCTAAGAAAGTTAAATAATAACAAAAAATATACTATTGTGTGATATGAGGTTTTCTAGAACTACTGAACAAATTTAAAAAAATCTTTTAACAGTAGAAAGCTACCTTATTAGGTCTGCCTGGGTGACATGGGCTATATCTGAAGGCTATATCTTACCTTTTTAAACCAAAATCAGAGACAATTTAGGAAGAAGAGCGGTTGGGAACTAAACGTGTACGAAATCGGATCCAATATGTTCTGAACGTCGATTACATCTGAATTTCATAATTAGGTTTCCTACAAATCGAATAATGTAATAAGTGTAATAATTACTTAGAATGATCCCTTAGATTGCAACCGAGGGCGACGCGGGTCGCTGAGTGTTTATAGTGTAATAAAGAAACGAACTTGTTACTTACTTGCTTGCTTGTACTTGTACTGTATCCACCATACGCAGCATGGCGTTGGGCAGCTTACAGCTTGCTCATGTAACGACTGCCCTCCCTCACTGATGATGATGGAAGCAGTGAGTAGATATCAACTTGGTCTTCAATTTTTACTTCGCCCTTTCCATAAGATCTGTAGAAAATGATCACTTTGTAGAAATCGTCACAAACTGATAATAGATTTGCTGTAGGTAGGTACGTACGTACACCTTTAAAATATGTGATCGCTCTGATGTGCTTGCCGGTAGGTAGTATGGTCACTTTCGCCACAGAATAAGTACTAGTACTTCGTATTTCGCTTAGAATAAGCATGTATCGATGCAAAAAGGCAAGAAAGTATCAACTCCTTATTGTATAGTATGATAATTTCTTGCCTTGCAACACACCATTATCGATAAAATAAAAAATGAGTTAATTAAACTTCGCACTCAACATAGAAAATCCCTAATTTTACATTGCAAGCTAAATGTTAAGCATACTTACTTTAAAATACTATAAAACTGACCTTATAGATAATTTGAAACGTTTCATTTCGTTGGAATAAATTGACTGGTACACACTACCTCTTTTAGGGCGCAATTTCACTAGTCGATAGGGTCCGCATGCGGCGTGCGGGAGATTTCTGGAACGCATGCCACAGGGCCCGCATTCGGGGAACCGTTTTCATTAGTCGATAGGGTCCGCATGCGGAGTGCGAGAGATTTCTGGAACGCATGCCACAGGGCCCGCATTCGGGGAACCGTTTTCATCAGTCGATATTGGTCCGCATGCGGGGAGAGAACATCGTCGCCAGTTGTTAACGAGAGTGGCACTGAGACGGACGTTCTTGACATGGATCATCAATTAATGTTATGTGGAAAAAATACAATTACAACAAAAAACAAAATACAATTTTCCTGACCAAATAGGTCAATTGCGTTGCATAAACAAGTGTCCCTTCTAATCCAACAAGCACACGTACGAAATATTTGCCTTAAGACCCGCAAGCAAGCTGTATATCGACTGATGAATTTCATTGGTCGATAGCACGGTCGGTATAATGCATGCGGGGAATCCCCGCATGCGTTGTACCGAGCACGTATCGACTTGCAACTTTCATTGGTCGTTATCTCGCATGCGGGTGTCCCCGGATACTGTATACCGAACGAGTTATCGACTAATGAAAATGCGCCATTACATTGTAATTATTAAATTTTTGACACAATTGTCACAAATAAACACTGAAGCATCTTATAGAGTGAACGACGCCGCGGCGTGGCGACAGAAAAAAGAATGAGGCCACTACAAGTATTCTCTCATATGTTTCAGTGTTATATTCAAAACAATGTTAATCTACCCTAAGGACGAAATTATTATTTTTAACGGTATCTCTATACATAGACGTATTCTAAAGTACTTATATTACACCATCCTATTTGTAGCATCCTAACTAGGATCTTTATAGGATCCTAACTAGGAAGGTAACCAATCGGATCTCGTATCGCAGCCTACTCTACCTGGTACCTATATACCTTTATACAAAATATATTTTAGAGCAAATTTGTCATGCATCGAATCAAAAACACACTCACACTTATCAAATACTCAATTAATTTACATGAAACAAATAACAAACAAACAATCAGCGGTGGTAGGGTCAATCTCGCTCCACACCGTTGGTTGACTATGTCTACGCCACGTCCTGTTTAGTCTAGAATCAAGAGCAAATCCATTTCAAGTTAAAAAAAAAACCCTAGCAAGCAAACATAATAGTTAATTGAAGAAAACAAATGATCGCGAAACGACGAGTGAAAAAATAAGCAGGTAAAAACTAATTACCTATAAATTACCGCTGTAGGTACATACTTGCTAGTTCTTTTTTCTTTAAATTTATTTAAGGAAAAGAAAATTGATTAGTTTCTGTAAAATTAATATATTTTAAAATTACGTACCATCACACCCATTAGTTATAAAGTTTTTTAAACTTTTGGCTTGCATTGCAATTTCGTAAAGTTCAAAAGTTACCGCATTTTCGCGCCGTTCTGCTTGTCTATGATTTTTAAGGTTCGTTTCATTTATTCTATTTTTATTTGGTAAGTGATACAAAAACTTATTCGCTGAAATAGGACTGAAAAATTAATTGTCACATTGTTAGCTACTTTTAATAGAATGAAGAAAATGACAATTAAAATCAGTTATATTAACTCGTGAAAAATAAAGATTTTCCATTATTTTACAGAGTATCTTACATACAACTAAACGCACCAAGCGTCAAAGTGAAAGGTGGGAAAAAAAGAGAAAAGATTGCATGTGGCTTTATGGTTCGTCCACTAATGGCGTGTCTTCCGGTACCACACGTTATAACGTCAAAATGGCTAAGAAAAAAGGCGATGAAAAAGTGAATCCAGCTCCTCAAAGTGACAATGAAGAGCAGAATTTTGATGAGGAGCCAGACTTTGACGATCCGGAAGGCTTTGTCGATGACATTCCTGACGAAGGTAGGGAATTTTCGTCCTGCAAGTTGGGCCGGCCATATGCGTCACTCCCGCATTTTTGGCTTTTCCATTTGTGTTGTGGTTATTTTTATCGGTTTTACTAGTTAAAAGTGCTACGAACGAAGTGACTATGAAGTGTTTAATTGCTATTTCTTCCATTTGTGAGTGGTATTTTAGGGTTGTAGAACATAACCTAACTTTGACGTTGCAGAATTGTTGGCCGACCTTTTGGAGCAGAAGCCAAAGGAATCTGATGGTTACGAGAATGTAATCGTGGTAGATGGGTGCCCGCAGGTCGGGCCGGAGCGGCTCGAGAAGCTGCAAAGTGTCATAAATAAGATCTTTAGCAAATTTGGAAAGATCGTGAACGAGTATTATCCAACCCAGGAGTCTGGACTCACCACAGGCTACATTTTCTTGGAATACAGTAACCCTCAGAACGCCGCGGAGGCTGTGAAGGCTACAAATAATTGTAAATTAGATAAGCAGCATACATTTTTAGTAAATTTGTTCACAGACTTCAAAAAGTAAGTAACGAAGTTCTATGCAATGCTAGTGCTTAAATCTGACTTAAATATTATAATAATATGTGATTCAATAGATGCATAAAGAATTTCCTTCTGTTTACTATGTCCAGAATTTATATTCCCAAAAACTGAAAAGTCCCTAGCTAACAAACTATGCTTATGGCATGGTTTTGTTTAAAAATATTAGTAGGATTGAAATTTTTATCACACAATTTTAAGAATATCTGTCCCCATTTAGTACTGCTTGTATTTTGCTCACTGTCATTGTAATAACTTCATCTTCAGGTACTCGGAAATCCCCAAAGAATGGGAACCTCCATCGCCCCAACCATTCAAGGTCCAGTCGGACCTGCAATGGTACCTGATGGATCCTGATGCATATGACCAGTTCCTTGTCGGCATTGGCACAGGTGTAGCATTGCAAGTATGGCAGAATGCATTACCTGAACCTGTGTTGATGCAGGAGAGACCTGTGAGTTATCAGATTTTATAACAATATTATTATCAGCTGTTGGATGTCCACTGCTCAACAGAGGCCTTCCCCACGATTTCCAACAACAACCGGTTGCAAGTGGTCTACATCCAGTGTGATCCTGCGATCTTAACAAGATTTTTTTGTGCATCCGTTGGAAGTCCTTTGCTGTACTGCTGTACCTTGGATCAAAGGTCTTAAATCTAGAACTTTCTAGATAGATATTTTTATAAAAGTATTTTATTACATTATTCACTTCAAGACAATGCCCAGACAAGATTCAATAAGATGGTATTGCCAATATTTGTTATGTTAAGGCTTATAAATAATTTATAAATACTGTTTTTTTACAATAGAAAAATGCTATTTCAAATGTTTTTTAAAACAAACATAAACAGTTCTTTAACTTGGGAACATAAATAAACTATGACATTATCTTTAACTTCTGCATATTCTGCATTCAACAACATTTTTATCAAACAATACTGTATTTATAGAAACAGTTGAATCATCACACCATTAGTTTTAAAGTCCAGTCACAAACAGGGACATTTGTGAAAGTGCAGTTCATTTCTCTAATTTGGATACATGTTTGTCTATGATATTATTATGTACGTACTTGTCTAGTTAGAAGAGAATCTACTGCAGTCTTGCAGAAGTTAAGCAAAAACTTCATTGTTTTTACTCATTTACTATTTTGACTACTAACCCCCTACATAGATTGTTTGCACATAGAAAGTAAAATATTTATTTTATTTTAATAACACAATACAGCTTACAGTTATGGTGATCCAATTTTTTTTAACATGAGTAGGTACTTAATTGAAGCCAAAACATGTGTTTGAGGAGTAGTTAAATTATACAGATTTACATTCAAATTGGTTTTGCAATCACCCATGGGCATCAAATCATGCAAGCCAGAGGTTTACAGTTTTTACAACTAACTCAACTAAACAAAGACTACAAATTAGATAAAATATTCATTATACATTTCCTTATATGGGAATGAGTAATATTATTATTGCAGGGGTATCAAACCTGCCAGCTTCAAAAAGTTTGGCAGTAGTGATATGAACCAGGCTGTGTAATTACAAAGAATACTCATTTCTCTCAGAACTGGACGGAAACATATGCGGTATGGTCACCGCTAGGCACATACCTGGCTACCTTCCACTGGCGGGGCGTGGCGCTGTGGGCTGGACCCAAGTTCTCACAGTTCCAGAAGTTTTTCCATCCGGAGGCGAGGTTCATCTCGTTCTCACCGTGTGAGAACTACCTGGTCACCTTCTCTCCGAGTGGCGATAGAGGAGATGATAAGAAGTTAATTATTTGGGATATAAGGTATGTGTTCGGATTTTCTAATGAATTTTAAGAGACATCATAAATAATCTATATAACATCTAGGTAATTGTAGTTCCTATTTTATAAAATAACTATAATATAGGCAATCCTGTGATCAGGGGAAAGGTCAGTCTGCTTGCTCTTAGTGGTTGCAAGTATGAGATATAGTGTAAACTTACCATTTGGATAGACATACTTAAATACTTTTATAAACATCCATGACTTAGGTACAAATGCTTGTGCTCATCACACAAACATTTGCCCCTTGCGGGATTCGAACCCGCAACCGCCTGGTTTAGAAGTCTGTGGCGCGAACCACTACACCAAGTCGGTCGTCAATCAGCATAACCATATGCTTAAAAGGATTTACTAAAACTGAAAAATCCTGGTGTTCGCGACACGGCACCGGTGGCGGCCACTCGCTATTTTGACGAAATATTAGCGGCCACCGACCACCTTCGTTGCGCGGGACCAAAGGCCATGGCGCGTGACAGCCACCGGTAGCGGTGGTCGGTGGCCCATCTGCGTGGAGCCTTAAAGAATCAGTTGCCTGCGTATCCATTGAACAACACATATATTTTAATACTGCCAACATTGGCTACCGTCGCCTGTTCAATTCGATGAATAAGCAAATAACCCGACTATTTTCGTTTCATTGATTTCAATCTTTGTTTACGGATTTTAATTTCGGGCGTTACAGAGTGAGTAGCCGCGACATCTGTGTACAGTTATGCCTAACTGATGCTTGCCGATGTACCTGCGCAGAAGATGAATTTTAAAGCGCGGAAAATTCTGTTGACGAATCAGCACGCTTGCGCGTCTTTTTCCTGTTCCGCTATTTGTCATTAGCTGCCGCCATGCTAGCGTTCGTGAGACTGACATACAAATAATACCTGCAGTGTATTATAGATCTTAAATTAAATTTTATCTATTTCGTTAATCTTCGGAACCATACTTTCTTTTCTGCGTGAACGACGATTCACGACGCGCCTTATCATAATCATTACACTTACTTACACTTGATCATAATCATTATTTGAAACAGAACGGGCCAAGAGAAGCGTAGTTTCCCTCCCCCCGACGAGTACGTGACGTGGCCGATCTTCCGCTGGAGCAAGGACGACAGGTTCTTCGCGCGGCTCGGCGCTGACATGCTCTCGGTGTACGAGACGCCAGGGTTCGGGCTGTTGGACAAGAAGTCCATCAAGATACCTGGCATTAGGTAAGTTTCTAGACTAATATTATAAATGTGAAATTGTCTCTCTGTGTGTGTGTGCTTTTCATGCATAAACCACTAAATCAATTAACATTTAAAGGTATAAAAATAGTTGAGTCCAGGAAAAGGACATATCATAAGGAAACTCTTTTTTATCCTAGAAATCGTCACATCAAACGCGGTGGAAGTTTATCATAGGAAATTGGACAATAGGAAATGGAAAAGTCGCGGGAAATCGCTAGGAACATCACAACTGTACAACTATGTACAAAAGTGTTTGTTTAATGATCTGTTATGATGTTTCATATTATGATCAATGGAGATATTTCTTAGTAATCTCAGATTGAGAGTGCTCGAAAATATTTATTTCGATTTTGATTTTATGATATTAAAATAATTGTTACATAACAATCTAATCCTTGTATAATAATAATAATATCATCTTTATTTTTCTCTTCACAATCTAAATAAATTCCGAACCATGCTAAATTAAGCTAAACCAAGCTAAACCGAACCGAATTTCACAAACCAAATTTCTTACTGTCGCCTGTAGGACATTTTCGCCGCATAAGCATACTAGCAAACTCGTGTGCGGTTGAATCTCTGCACTTGAACTGATATTTTATAGCAGTTTCTTAATTTTCCCTAGCACGGTTTTGCGGCGAAGGTTTGTTACAGGTCTTAGTTAATCAACGTGTTTCGTCAGATAAAATGTTGTCATTCAGATTACTAAGCTGTTGTTTCTCTTACAGGGATTTTAGTTGGTCTCCTACTGACAACACCCTAGCGTACTGGGTGGCCGAAGACAAGGATGTCCCGGCCCGTGTAACTCTTCTTGAGCTCCCCAACCGCACGGAAATCCGCTCAAAGAACTTATTTTCCGTCGCCGACTGCAAAATCCACTGGCAAAAGAGTGGCGACTATCTCTGCGTGAAAGTCGACCGATACTCCAAAGTGAAAAAGGACAAAAATGAGATCAAATACTCCGGAATGTACTATAACTTCGAGATATTCCATATGAGAGAGAAGGAAATTCCAGTAGACTCCGTTGAAATTAAGGAACCAATTCAAGCATTCGCTTGGGAGCCAGTCGGGTCAAAATTCTCAATCATCCACGGTGACCCAGCGAATATCTGTATTAGTTTCTACCAAGTCAATACGGGCCAGGCGCCTACGTTGTTGAAGAAGTTTGAGAGGAAGCCATTCAACCATTTGTTCTGGTCTCCATCCGGACAGTTCATAGTGCTGGCTCATCTTGGGCTGACCGGTGGTGCTTTGGAGTTCTTGGACACTAATGACTTCACTATTATGAATGTGGCAAATCATTATCAGGTATGAAAATTGATAATACTGCAAGATTGATAAATATCACTTGAAGAAATAATTTCTAATAAATACAACATGACCAACTTAAAATGTCATCACTTCATTTGAGGACAGTCAAATTGAATGGCAGTATAAAATAGTCACTGTATAATTTCTTAGCCAGTAATCTAATAATCAGCCTATTAGTCACCTTACAGTCTTTCTATCGACCTGTCGAATTTAATATACTAAAAACTTTTATCAGCCGATTGTAATTTGCGCACGCATACCTCTTCACACTGGGGCCCAAGTCTGCTAAAATCCTGTAGCAAAATTTTAATAGAATCGTAATTCTATAGCAAGCTTTTGACTTCTGGTATGGGTCAAATGTAAAATTATACTATTCTATTACAATTTTTCTAGTGTTACTTAGCAGACTTGGGCCCCTGATTAATAAGCCGTCCAAACTATCGGCCGCTGGCAACTCTGTCGCCTTTGAGTCTACTCTATTTCCGACTCTG
This sequence comes from Pyrausta nigrata, assembly GCA_949316185.1. Taxonomy (NCBI): domain Eukaryota; kingdom Metazoa; phylum Arthropoda; class Insecta; order Lepidoptera; family Crambidae; genus Pyrausta; species Pyrausta nigrata. The sequence goes on from OX438943.1 coordinate 15,169,670, forward strand.
AGAAATATAATCCTTATTGCAGCGGCATATAGTTGTAATTCGTTAATTTTCGTAGATGTCCGGCATCGAGTGGGACCCGACTGGCCGCTTCGTGGTGACCGGCGTGTCGTCGCTCAAGTGCAAGATGGACTGCGGGTACTACATCTGGTCCTTCCAGGGCAAGATCATTAGGAGGTTAGTAACAGAGAGCGGAGATTATGAGAAAGAAAGTCATTAGGTCTCGGATTCGGGGGCCTGTAAGACTCTGAATTGTCGTCTTTAGCTTATGGCCTGTTGTATAGTTAAGATGTTATGTGTGATAGAGATGGCTAGAGGCGATAATACTAACATCAACTCGCAGAGGAGAGGAATAATAATGAGATGTTTTAGTCTAAAAGTTTGATTTATAATAGTTTTAAATCAAGGGGTCAGTACAGAACTGCCAATTGTTTAACTTTATATTGCTTGCTGAAGCATTGTAACAAGATTCTGTATGGAAATTACAAATTGGTGACATATAGGATAGACTTCCATACTTAACTAGGTATTTATGTTTTCTAAAACTAGAATTAAACACACTTATAGGGTCATACGGATTGAATCGCGTGCGTAGCTAGCGCTCAAAAAGAACTATTTGATATGTATTGTAAACTGTAATATACTCGGGACGAAATAGTTATTCGCTACGCATGCGGACAAGCAAATCCGCTTGACACTATAAAAAGCCCTACGCTTATTTGGAAACCGGGTATTTAATAAATCTTCGCACTATAAACAAAGAGTTGCTTGTGGCGCAGTGGCGGCAGCGCTTTGGCTTTGGTACCAAAGTTAATATACCCACGGCGCGGTCGTGATTGGATGGGTGACCATTCCGACCATTTAAGTGAAATCCATGACAAGCATTTCCGTGCTTCGGAAGGCACATAAAGCAGCTAATATCTGTTGATATTTGTCGTCAAGCCTAGTCAGGGGCTTAGGACGGCTTGATAAAATCTGACAGTAAGGTTGGTCACTTGCCTTACAGACAACCCCTTCACTAATCCGCACTGAACCCGCATGGTGGAGTATGTCTCGTTCCTCCTCATAGTTGAGATGAGGCCTTTGCCCAGCAAGTAAAGTTAGCCTATATAGATCCCACATCTATATAGGCTAACTTTACTTTTTACTATCAAAAAAGAGCATTGATTCGAAAAGTATTAGTAGTTCTTAAGATTTGCAATCAAAATAAACCCAATACCCTTTGTCTCTTTCTCCCAGGGTAATGAAAGAAGGCTTCGCCCAGTTCCACTGGCGGCCGCGACCACCCACGCTGCTGACGGAGAAGCAGCAGAAGGAGATCAAGAAGAACCTCAAGAAGTACTACTCGCAGTTCGAGTCCAAGGACCGCATGCGCAGCAGCAAGGCTAGCAAGGTACGGTAGACGAGTTAGGATTAATTTTTAGGGTTCTGCACCCAAAGGGTAAATAAATAAAGGAAAAGATAAATGTCGTGTCGTATCAGAAGGTCAAGAGAAGGGCAGAAAGCAGAGACGAATGAAAAACACTAGGTACTGACAAGAGTTTAGCTCTTAAATTTGATGATGACCCAAAAGGTTAAACCAGGACCCTATTACTTAGAATCCATTCCGTCTGTATATCGTTCACCAACCTGTATGTTTTCTGTATTTTGCCGCTAGAACAACAAGTACAAAATAAATATTTAAGTTTGGTTCCAATACATCAAATGTTGCTGTTTTTAAAGCTAAAAAAGCTAATAATATAGTGTTTAGTATTGTATAGATAAAAAGTACGGAACCCTTCGTGCACAAGTCCGATTCGCACTTGGCTGGTTTTTGTGTTACTTTGTTTCTTTGATATGTATTTATTTTATCTTTTTTTAAATTTTAATTGTTTGTGTTTCAATGGGTCAACTCTTCTCTTCCTGTTCAAGTCTCGGACTCCCTAACTAGTGGGAGAAAAGCTACGATAGGTAAAAAATATATAAATTATGTCCTCCTAGCCGATTTTCGACTACAGTGGCCGATCTTAACAAAGATTAGCCGACTGCGTGGTAGATGTTATAGTGAACAAGTGTGTGCGCAATACACAGGTACTCTCTGTTCCTTCACTCTCATAATTCGGTGGGACTGCAGTCCGACATGACCCGTGCCTCGGAAAGCACGTTATGCCTTTGGTCACAGAATACTAGTACTTCGTACAGAAGTATGACTTAGCAATTGTATTCAAAGAAATGTCTACTCAATGTCGTCAACAATATGGCGTAATTTAGTTCGCCTCAGAGTCAAGCACATTTTCGTGTAGACACCTACAAAAATCCATTGCAAGATAATTTCATACTTATTGCTCTGGAATATGATTCATAATACACTAAACCTATTCAGTGACGTAATATCACGCGACGCGATAGGGTTGACTGCTACGAGAAGCTTCTAATGCCATCTAGCGCCTCTTTCTAGTACTTTATTCATTCTCGTCCAGCCAGCAACACGTAGCCGCGCGGCCGCCGGTGAATAAAACGCGCGAGCGTGGCTCTGACCGGTAGCGACACTCAACTTGTTTTAGCACCTACGTCGGTGCGCCGCGCGTAGGTTTGTTTTTGCTACCTCCGCGGGGAGATACACAGGCCTGCTTTGGTCCTGCACTTGATCTCTCTATGGTCATATAAATAATAGTTGTTGTTTTAATTGTTTCAACAAACACACCAATTACCTAGCCCCAAACTAAGCGTGAGCTTGTGCTATGGTGACTAGGATAACGGATAGAAATACTTAAATACATGTCGGAGCGCGAGGCGATTGGCGGTGTTTATTTTGAAGTTTCGAGCTGTCAGAACGCGATGACAGACGTCATTCGATTTTGACGTTTAAACATCACATCATACGCTTACGTCAAACTGTAGCTATTTATTGAGTTTAGTCAGAAACGTCAAGTAGTTTACTCGGGCATGGTCGATACGGCGGTGGCAGCACTTGTTTCTGTCATTTTGACGTTTGGTTTATGGGAACGTGAGAACCCCGTGGGAATGTTATGGCCGGAGTGCTGACACAAATGGTTGTGTGGTTGTGTCTTGTTGAGTTTTGCGTCGCCGTATTGAACTTGCCGCGTTTCTTGACTGTAATCCGAAGCCATCTTTTGTGTTAAATTGATTGTGATACTGAAAATAGACGTCTGTAATAACTAACCGGACTAATATTTCGTGTACGCCACCATGTATGAGCCTTCTGATAACGATCCATCTTACGTCTACGTCGTTATACATAAGTGTTTTCAATGAGCCAATTTCATATAATATATGAGTGTGAATGCTTATCATATCACTAAAAACAATAATTTATCGTATTTGCAAGCTTCATCTTTCGATTGTTAAATACTTGCAATAGTATTTCTTTCGAGTGTTGAGAATGTAATCCTAATAACATTGAAAAAAGCAACGCGGCATTATAGTGTTAAGAAGCACTTGAAAATTTCGACTGGCTCTGCCAACGCCAGGGTGGCCGAGAGGTGGTTAGGCAATCGCCCGGTATGCGAGGAACGCGGATTCGATTCCCGCCTCTAGTGGTCATTATTTCAAGTGCAATAATATATCATTTTTAGTCAATTTGAGTCAATTTTGTGATCCACAGGAACTAGTGGCGAAGCGCACGGAGCAGATGAAGAAGTACGTGGAGTACCGCGAGTCGAAGGTGCAGGAGTGGGCCGAGCAGAAGCCGCGCCGCCTCGAGCTCAGGAACTGTGAGTACACTTATAATTAATTTCTGAAATCAATGATAGTGCATTTAAAAAGAGTCAGATGAGTCATAGCGCGCGAAAGTTGATTGCCTCAAATTGAGCAATTTACTCAATTTTGCATTTAAATTTCGTACACATAATCACATTTGACACGTAATAGAACGTATGTTCGGCGCATCAAATTCGAATCGCCACTTAGTAGGAGATGACAGGTCTTTCTCTTTTAAATACAGACTACAATACATATTCAGTTCGTTAAACAAAAAAATGCTGCGCCGACCCTAATTAAACTGGAAAAAGGGAAAGCGAATGATGTCATTAAGTACATTTTTACTAAAGAGTTATTAAACTAAGACAGTCTTAGCCCCATCTCGCTGTTTCATCCTGTAAAAGAGCGAGATGGGGCAGACAGACTTACAGGCTAATTTTTATCACACTACGCAGTCTTGGTAAGACTCTGAATATCGCGTAGTCAAATAACCATGAATCCTCTAACCATATAATAGATCAATGATATCTGAAAATAGATAAATCTGTTATTATTATTATAATTGACGATCGTCTTGGTGTAGTGTTTCGCGCTCCGGAGTACAAAACCAGCGGTTGTAGGCTCGAATCCCGCTAGGGTCAAATTTTTATGATAAACACAACAGTTCTTCATGTATTTAATATTTAGCATTTTTTTAGAAAGTTTCTGCGAAAGTAGATATTGCACTAAACATTCATCCACCGCCTTACTGCGCTTGTCACTCGACAACTTTTTGTACGTGCTTGCTGTAGGTAGTAGGTACTTTACAAGTATCCGATGGAAATACTGTTGCAAATATTTAGCTCACTGGCGCATCAAGCCCTTATTAAAATTTCGCCGAGTGACTTAACGTCATCAGTAGCTCAGTTAGGTTCGGAGAGCATTTGCCCACTTAGCGAAGTGAATCTGTTGAAAATAAGATTCATGTTGGTTTCGCCGCATTGTGTATTCCAAAAACAAAAAGCAATGAAATGTATACTAATAAGTTTTTATGCTATTTTTATAAGGTCTCAAATTGAATGCAGATGTGTCCATATTGATGCTCGTGACTGTACAGCAGCAGCACGTTTATTTTAACTACGAGAACAGTTATTATTACGTAGGGAATAGAGGCGGTCTCAAGTTAGGTAGTCTGAGAGAGAGACACAAAATTTTATAAACTAATCGAGTGTATTCCTTTCAGATGTGGATACGGACGGTCTCGATACCGACCAGGTGAATACAGTGGAGGAGGTTGTTGAATTTTTCGTGAAAGAGGAACAAACTGTCATCGAGTAGTCGCCATACTCCCCCACGTCTGAGGTCGGGTCCCCCGGCCTCCACTCGGCACGTCGCCTATTACCGCTCCGGAGCAACATTTTAATAAACAGACAGGAATATATCACAGTTTTTTTGTACCTTCATCCCGTCATTTATTATTAGTCACAAATAACATTTATAAGCACCATTATGTTCACTGTGAAACTTCAGTTTATAAATTATACAATAGGTAATGTTTATAGAAATCATATTAAATTGATATGTTTCAAACGTATTATGGCTTTTAATATGTACCTATTTTTGATATTTATTTATTCGTGGTATTTTTGTTTTAATTTGTTATGATGATGGTATGAAATAAACTTGATGAATTATTAAAATGAGGAATTTGAATGTCTTCCTAAATGTAATCAAAATTATACATGCAATCATATGAATTGCTCAAAATTATATAAGATTCGAAAGGATTGCTTCAAGGCGATAAACCTGTTGTAGGTCCATAATATCTTAACAAAGAGCGCTCTTTGTATGGTAGCCTGTACCCATCTGAACTACGAAAACAGATATTATTACGTAGGGAATAGAGGTGGTCTAAAACATGTCAGCCAAGCCATATTATTGCCCGCAGGCCTTAAACTCGATTGCTTTCAAATTGCAATAGTATTAACGTTTAAAGTGACGTCTGGAAAGCAATGATAGTTTTCGTACTCGTAAAACTTTAATAAGGCATAGGCCTGCTGGGCAATTTCCTAGTATGTAGTACGTACATCCACAGACCCCCTACCGCCTAACTTGAATTTACATTTGTGTTAGTAGCGTTAGTAGCCAATTTCTTTCAGTAAGTAACTGAAGCAATAGTGGCGAAAAATAAATGTTGAAAATAATGAGCAAAAGACACTATGCCATTGCCTTGGAGTTGCAATCGTAATTGCAATAGATTTCAACTTAGGCGATCTAGGCTTGCCGGACTCGTAACCGCGTTGTTGTCGTGTTGATTTTCTATACAAACAACATCTGTTTAAAAATTAACAAGTGTTACTGCCGTACTCAGGGACGTCAATTAAAGTTAATCCTTCATTAAGTCTCATGCTTTCCTTTTACGAGACTTAATTAGAGATTAAATTAATTGACGTCTCTGAGTGCGGCAGCAAGTGAACTAAACCCTTAGAAAGTCACGAATGAATATAATATTCCATCGAATAGGTGGCCTAATTTGAGGCAGATTTTTTGGCTCTTGCAGGGTTATTTCACCTTTTCCCTTTGAAGATGGATTGCTTAGAATCTCATAATGGGTAAAAACCGGCAATGTGCGTGTCGGGCCATGCGCAAAGTAGGGTTCCGTATTTGAACGTTAAAGTGCTATGAAGTCTATCTGTTATACTTTATGTAAAAAAAAACACTTCCCTTTACCAATTTTATCTACACTCTAGAAGTTGGTTAATAACTGTGATAGTTTTCCTTTTGATTTCATTATTTATGCAACTCCTGTGAATTTTTCACATTTCCACAAACAATCATTTAGCCGGCAGGGGATGATGACGTTGGACTCTAACAAAATTCAAACGAGTCGGCAAATCAGAGCAGATTTCCGGGGGTACTCGTAAGTTACCCCAAAATATTTTACCCATTTGACGTCGTGATTAGAATACATTTCCAAGCATTACAGTTTTCCAGTAGGTACCAAAGGTCTCCGAGCTAAACCTCGGACGGACATGACATGGCGAAACTATAAGCCTGGCCTGTCAAACCCCATAAAACTCGCGGGCGGGTTGATAACAATTAATTTTCTATTGTACGAGGGTCAAACTGAAAGTTCTTAGAAAATCAAAAACTGATTACATTAGCCAGTTATTAGTTTTATTATATCTTTTCAAAATATTGTCCATTGACGTCAATACACCGCTGCATGCGATGGAACCACTGGGAAAAGCACTTTGCCCACTCGTCCTTAGGGGTCTCTTCAATGGCATCGCGATACGCAGCCACCGCTTCTTCAGCATTCATAAACCGCTTTCCTTTAAGTTTTTCTTTAATTTTTGGAAATAAATAAAAATCACAAGGCGCGAGGTCGGGGCTATACGGCGGGTGACCCAGTAATTCAACGTTTGATGTCGCCAAATAGTCGATCGTTCGCTTGGCGGTGTGCGACGAGGCGTTGTCGTGGTGAAGGAGGATCCTACTGCGAGGTCGTTTCTCTCGAACTTTTTCCAAGACAAGTGGCAAACAATTGGTAGTGTACCATTCTGCAGAAACTGTTTTTTGATCCTCTAACACAATTGTTGCGAAATGACCTATCCTTCCAAAGAACGAGGCCACCATTTTTTTTCCCGCACTTCGATCTCTCTTCACTTTAGTTGGCAACTCCTCGAAAGGAAACACCCACTGAGCAGATTGTCTTTTGGTTTCAGGATCATAACAGTAAATCCAGCTTTCGTCACCTGTTAGTATGTCGAACACAGCATTTGAGTCACCTCCGTTAAATCTTTCAATCATTTTACGGCACCAATCCACACGATGGAGTTTTTGAGCCTGAGTCAAATTATGAGGTATCCACCGGGCGCAAAGCTTCCTGACCGCTAAATGTTCGTGGAGGATTTTGTGCACTTGACTCATACCGATGCCTAAGCTTGTCCGAATCTGCTGATAGGTCACTCTTTTGTCAGTCTCTATCATACGCCGCACAACACAGATGTTATTTTCAGTCGTCGCCGTAGAAGGCCGTCCCTCACGTACATCATCAGTGAGATTAGTGCGACCACGTTTAAACTCATTAAACCAGTTGTAAACAGTCGCACGAGATGGGGCTTCATCGTGAAAGGCCAATCGTGGTCTATTATAACTTTCTTGTTGACTTAAATGACATCGAAAGTCATAAAAAATCATTGCACGAAAATTTTCTCGTGTTAAATTCATTTTGACGTGACACAGACAATTTTCAATTTGCCGCCAAGTCGTAAAACAAATGACAAATGAATGAAATATATACTCAGTAATATTGGCAAAGAGTTCTATTTTCAAATTTTAGAATATTTTTTTTATTATATTGTTTATAAGTGGCCAGTTCTAAGAACTTTCAGTTTGACCCTCGTATCTGGAAACGTATACGTCAAGGTTTAATATATCTTCTACAAATCCTTATATACAAATCTACAAGGCAGTCTATGGGGATAGATGAGAAAAAAAGCCCATTGGGGGGATCTCCATTGGGGAAAATAGTTGGAGAGTAGATGATTGGTACATTTGGCGGAGTGTACGGCTTGGAACACTCAACGCAATGCACTGAAACAGTCGAAGGCTCCGTACATTCGCTGTCCTTGTCTTACGTCGTCGTCCAAGTGTTTGGCAGTGAGGAGGTATGGAAAGTTGCCTCCTTCTGCAGTAAAGATGTTATTTTGAAGAAGCAGGCCGAGAAACGGGTCAGAGAGAATGTTTTTTTTATATCTATTGGACATCATCAAATGAATTGCTCGGATCCCAAAGTAAGTAGCTTAAGCACTTGCGTTATGGAAATCTGTAACAACGGTGGTACCACAACACCCAGACCTGAGACAGTATAGAAAATGCGAATTTCTATATTGACCCGACCAGGGATCGAACCCGGGACCTCAGAGATGGCGATACATTGAAGAACCGGTGCGCGAGCCACTCGGCTACGGTGGTCGTCAAATGATGTTCAAGCTGATCCTCTTTCACGTAGACGGTTAGGAGCGAGGAGGCGACGATATGATGAGTGTTGCATCATGTCAAAAGATGCAAGTAGTAATATTTTTTTCTTCAGTATCAGGTTGGCATGCTCATCAGGTGTTCTTAATAAAATTCTCTTTTTAATTATACACTTATATTTAACAACTTATTAATCACTTACAAAATATCATAGTTTTCACACATATTTATTAGTTAGGTAAATATTTGTTTGTCATATTTAAAGTTTAAAGCTACTATCACTTGTTACTTCTACGATGCATCTTATTAGGTTACAATTTAGCCCTTAAGCCATTGTCAAGTAAACTGTGTAATCCTAATTGTAATCCGTTTTGCATCTTGAATAAATAAAATAAAAAATATCCTACTATACCCAGGGGCGAAGTGTGAGAACCCCTGATAGTCGCATTGCATGGAAGCCCCGGACGGAACGGAGGCCTCATTGTTTACGAGGCACCCTCCGGGTACTAACTATCTAAGCCTGCACTAAGGGGTGCGACCGTGCGACCAACCGCTCGAACAACGGAGTCCATGCGAAAAATTGCGAATAGGTAGCTATCCTTCGTTCGTCGTCCCTATAAGTGGTCTGAAAACCACGCGAAAATTTTAGTGGGTATACTTGGCAACTTGGCTAATCGAGTCCCGAGTCGAGTCGAGAGCGTAAAGCATTTTCTCCGCGAAGAAAGGGTATTGGCGGTAGGCACCGCGCCGCGCATCACTTAGTAAAGGCACGCCTCCTAAACTAAGCACAGTCCGACTGGTGTTACCTAAATTGTAATTAGGGTTCCGTAGTCCGACAAGGAACCCTTATAAGATCGTTCAGTCCGTCCGTTCCGTCCATCCTTGTCTGTCACAGCAGAATATCTTCTACGTTTATGGACTGATTTGCATGCAACTTGGTTAAAGGATACTTCACATATAGATCTCATTTTTAAAAATACAAAAAAATATATACTTTTTTTGCCTATACTGTCTAATGTTTTAAGTTAATTGTACGAAACCCTTCGCGCGCGAGTCCGACTCGCACTTGGCCGGTTTTTTTTACTATGTTCTTTTCGTGTGTTATGTTATCTCCATTTATTAATAAATGTATTTTTTTTTTCTTACTTACTAGGAGTCGATTCACAGTGAGAATGGAAACTGCAGATATTTATCACTTTTTTCAGATATTTTTTGTAATCCACAAACATGTAAATACTAACATGTAAATAACAGGTAAATAAGACATAAATTAATATTATCATCAGTCATCGAGTAGGTTCTAGAAAGGCGAGATAAATTGAAGTGTCTCTGATTCTGAAATTTGATTAAAGTGAGTTACAACAACTCAACTTACACGTTGCCTACCTAATATTACACACTCATCCACTTCAGACTAAGCATAATTTTCTTGGAAATGTCAAGGTAGGTACCACCACAGATACCTACACTACCTAGTTCCGTAAATGAGTCTGGGTGTGCTGAGCTGCTGTGAGCTGTTATGATTTGGTATAAATGGCCTATTATCTATTCTATTTAGTGTTGTGTTGTAAGTAGGTTCCTTTTTAACACTAAAAATCTAAAATATAGGTAATGCAAATATGTACCTACCTACAAAGCAAAAATATATTTTTATTGTCCTTCAGTTCAGTTAAGAACTGACAGTAGTAGCGGCTAAAGTTTAAAACTTATTAGAAAATGAAAATCCTACTTTTATGTCAAAACTAGCAATCTAGTTCACACGTAGGATTGTTTCCACGCCAATTTAATGTCAAAGTTACTTCGCACTCACAGCAACCCCTAGAGAGTGTGCACTTAAACACAAAAATACATTTTCGCGCAAAAGTGTGAAAAGCTGAAAAATATTCATTGAAGCGGGTGCGAACGCGCATGACCGCAGCGTCGCGGCGCTCCGTTCATCCATTCACGACGCCCTTCAGTCAGCACCGAATCTTTCGGACGCACGCCCGAGGACGCTTTCCCGCGCGTTTTCAAATTACGAACTAATTTAAATTACTCGTCAGTTCGAACGGCCAAGTTTGAGTTTCAGTGACGCGACGTGAAAAGAGGTTGGATTTGAGTTTAGTGATTTGTCAGTTCAAAAAATTGTTTTTTTTATTTTTATTATTTGAAAAGGATAACACAATAACTGATCCAGGGTAAGTAACAATTTTTTTCTACTAATTGTAGGTAAGCATATTCTTCTATTTAGTTTATAACTAATGTGGTCACACGAGGACTTTTTTGCATCGATTCATGATCATGATTGTTGGTACCTGTACATTAAATTAGTAAATTCTCAATAGGTAGGTATGTAACTAAAGTAAGTCAGAAACTTTTTAATTTAGGCTTAATTAATTAAGATTAAAACGAACAGCGTTAAAGTATTGAAAGAGTTTAATTAAACTGAAATTGCGGGTAGTTTATCCGTCACCGCGACACGAGTGACTGCCCAGCCCGTTTGCTGGAGGAATTTATTTTCATTAGAAGTTAATAGCAGTATCGACCTGATAAAGTCTACTGTACAGCAGCATTAAGACTGTAAGTATAGGTAGACTGTATGTAGTAGGTAGATAATTTTTTTTTGCAGAACAGTCACCATAAAATTATGTGACTCGAAATTTACCGAACGCAGATAACGGTTGCGGGGTTAAGCCCGCATTGTAGGTAGCCTGTAGCCATTATTTCATGTCAGCTTTAGCAGAGATAGATGCTTACGACGAACTAATAGAGAAAGCCATATGTATTCATGATGTTTGTTGATTTTTTTAAGTATAAACCAATTTCTTTTCTTTCTGAAGTTGGGCTGCCAACTAGAATATTTTATTCTATTCTTCTGTTCTACCTAAAGGCAGATTTTGCAAATGTACATGTATACTCAAACCTTATTCGTCCTGACATGTTTTCTTTGGATTATGGCCTAGTAAAAGCAGGTAATAAAATGACGCATGCGTTCCCTACAACCAGACTCTACTTTCTTAGGTAGGTGCTTAGTAAGTGACGGGAATTCTAAATATTAGTTTTTTTATGCTCGGAAAACTGACGTCAAAATACCTACATACATAAGTTGGATACGTACCTACCTTTTTAGGTTAGGTGCCTATCCTAATGGCATGAATGGTTGGCGGATATTCGGTTTGTTAAATCCAGATTTTAATAATCAGTGACATTACTTAATAAATCCCCGGTGGTTAGAATTTTAAATATTCGCTGCTGTATACAGCTGCAAACTCTCACCGTACCTGTCAGTTAAATGAAATTTTTAGAAGTCTGCGAATGAAATAGGTAGTACCATGGACATATTTTATTAAGTGGACATCCTAGTATATACTAAGCTGATAATATGCTTTGACAACTTTTATCGTAGCACTTGAAATAGCTAAGTTCTGTCTGATTCTAGTGTTCAAGTATTTTCATCTGCTGAAAGGTACTTAATTAAACGACAGCGGTCAAGTTAGATTTAATCAACTCGACAGAAACGGCTGAAGTTTAAAACTAAACAATTGACTATCGAATGCAAAGTTTTCCAAAAGTCTGACAACTATTGAGGACCGATATCACAAATCTCTTTATTGTGCCGATATTTATCGAGAAGTGATAATTACTTCGTTCAGTTTCATAACTGTACCGACGATGACTTTATTAAAAAAACTTTGGAGTGTTCGATTCTTCGGTGTTAGAATTCGGTGACTTAACAAGGTACCTAATACTTCATAAACAAGCCGTTAGTAAAAAGTAGGAGCCATATTTAAGGGGGTGTTAATACAGAAAATAAATAAAAAATATCTATGTAAGCATCAGGATGTTTCCATCAGATAACAAAGATAAATTCGCATACCTGCATATGCGATCCATGCGATTCGAAGACCAGCAACAATTTAGTCGGGAGTTGCTTTTACGAGTTCAAGTTTGAGTTTAAACGTTAATTTTCCAAAACAAATAAATGACAGTGTAGGGAGAAAGGAAAGATACATATTTATTCACCCACCTAATAATTTGTTTTGACTGACGTTTATCAATGAATCATGGATCATTGACATATCATGTATATCCAAAAACGCATATAAGATCAAATCACTGCGATCTACAAGACATCATGATAAAATTTTAGATAATTTATCAATAAAAATGAATCGATATGGTTTGATAGAGTCGACATGACAGACTTTTTGTTTGGATAAAAATCTGTGTGCAACTGAGAGTGTAAGTCAGATCACCTTCCTGAAACTTACAAAACACGATAAAAACCAGCCAAGAGCGAATCGAACTCCCGCACGATGGGTTTCGTACAAGGTTCCGTACTATTATCAATATAATAGACTACAGGCCCATGTCCAAAATGGATGGGTCATATGAACCACCAGGTGACGTATATAGGACGATATAAGAGCATGAAATAATAAGATTCAGCAGTATGCTGTCACTTGTAAGCTGTCCAACTGAGTGCTGATGAGAATTCAAAGTGCAGGTAGAGTGAGTACATTTTGGTCATATATTTTTGTACGGCATTTTTACCATCGATAGATCCATTAAAAATAATAAGAAAGCGCGCAGTGCCGTAAAAAAATGGTGAGTTTGGGTACGGGACCCTAAAAACAAAATTTTCACAGGTGGCTCCTAGCCCATATTATCTAGTCTCCAGGGAAACACTTCTTACTCACCCTCACGCCGACCCAGGATTTGTCTTCATTAAGCTCGGATAAGGGGTGGAGATTTTTTATTACACCTTTTAATTTACTATCTTTTTTGATCCACTGATATTGCTGTGCTGTATCGCATTTCCTTTGAAAATTCTTAAGTAATTGTGTTATACTTTTTAACGAAGGTTAACTAAGTTAGCGGGAATCGTTACCTACTTGGTAGAGTTCCCGAGTGAATTATATTTTTCGGTACCGAAGTAAAGCATAACAGTCTAAATATTTTTATTGCAAAATCGTCTCTAGTACGATAGCATAAAATGCAGTGTTAACCTTGATTTGCTGTCGCCCATCCGTTCAAAATGTAAAACAACAGTTGTGAAATACCTAGCTATCACATTTTGGATACCTCTGTCTGTCACGTAGATTAGACTTCAGTAGTGTTTTAAAAGCTAGCTATAGGTACCTAACGTCTAACGTTTTTTATCCAGTCAAAGACTACATTTATATTGTAATATTGGAGACTTTTGTAGTACATAATTAGCTCTCGATGTAACGTGTGATATGATAAAGTTTTCCTAAACCTTCAATCCTATTTAAATCGAAATACAAGTTCCTTTCTTATTGTTGTGTGTCTCCTGAAATACCAAACTACAAAGAAATCGCATCAGAACGAGTCGATACTAGCAATCGCGGATTTGGTTTGCATATTGAATGTATTATTATGATTCGAAATAAGAATAGCGAGTTATTCTAAAACATTCATGTTTATACAGTGCCATGTTAGGGCTTGTAGACTACGGAATTTCGCACGTTCGATTCGAACTTCACTAAAAATTGCAAATTTGGATAGTTCTAGGTACTGGCACAGGATAAATACTAGTACTCCGGTACTGGTACAGCTGTAGCGTATGTATCGTATATTATTGTCTGTGGTATGGTCATACCTAGGTAAGGTAGAGCGGCAATCAGAGTTTTGTTGGAAAATCACCCTTGTGACGACTACATAATAAGATGCCACAGTGTTTACATTGACGCGCTGTCGTCCTTACTTACTTTTAATAATAATCTAAATTAGCTTAAGATCGACAGGTAAGTGCTTTTACTCACAGAATTATTGAAATCATATAATATTACGATGACTGAATACTTACTAAATTAAGCTAAGTGATTGTGAATTATATGGAACGGAAAACGAACGGTGGAGTGTTGGAAATGGTCAAGGAAAAGAGATGCTTAATGCAGATGATTGAGAACAGGCGAGGGAAAATTGTGAGACACCTTATACCTACGTCATGCAACGCTTATAAAAACAATACTGGAATGCAAAATAAAGGGAAGAAGAAGAAGAGGAAGGCTAAGAAGAACACACACACAGTTGAAGGAAAAGCTGACGTCATGCTATATGTATAAGTCGTATAGACGATACGACTCCCTATGGAGTTGAAGGTGCTGGCAGAGTCCAGATAAGCTTGGAAATTGCTCCACCAACAAGAGCACAGCTCTTAATATGTACTATATGAATTAGGCAGATATAGCCCTTGGAAAACCTGTGAAAATTTTTCAGAGCTACTTGAAGACTAGAGCTATTAGTTTCAAAGCTACTAGAAATGATTTAAGGCGGATGGAATAGAGTTATGTAAGATCGCGTAGCAATCAAAAACACCAGTCTTTGCGAATAGTAAAATTCATGTGAGCACTTGCATCAACAATATTGATCAATAGATAGGACACGATTATTATGATGATTATTTAAATAGTAGCAGGACTTAATTCTCGGTGTCAATTTTCTATCTATTTGCGATACACCTCAGTTCAAATTACAAATCTGCGGTTGTCGTATTCCGTTACTGAAAGCGAGTGTCGCGTTCAAGTATTACATACACAACATACATAATACATTGTACAATATTATGTGTCGTGACGCGTTATCGCACTGCATCAATATTAATTGTTTTGATTTCCATCGCTCACGTTGACTGCATAAACAGACAATAAAAAATGCAGTCGGGAACTGTTTTAGAATCACGGCTATCCGCTGCTTTCTTGTCGTTATGTTGTAGGAAGAGTTTTTGCATGGAGTTGACATCGATTAACGTGGTCCGGAGTAGAATGAAATTGCTTAATTTTTGTAGGAATCATATCAATAGTATAATGCTCATATAACGACCACCATGGTAAGCCATGATGCGGTCAAATTTTCAGGCAGTAGTAACCGTGCTAAATAACTTTCTGTCCTTAACTCTTAAAGTTCGATGAGACGGCAACCCGACATGACCGGAGAGGGATCGGCGAAATACCAACGACGGATAAAAAAAAACCGGCCAAGTACCATTCGGATTCGCGCACGAAGGGTTCCGTACCATTATCTATAATACATACAACAGTACATTTATGACCTTTATTCTGTTTTGAATACGAAAAACAAAAACAATTTTGTATAGGAATTACATTATTTAAAAAAAATAATTTAACTATTTATTTTTAAAAGTATACATATTAATATTCTGTGAACATTTTAAGCGTCT
The DNA here is from genome assembly GCA_949316185.1 of Pyrausta nigrata. Taxonomy (NCBI): domain Eukaryota; kingdom Metazoa; phylum Arthropoda; class Insecta; order Lepidoptera; family Crambidae; genus Pyrausta; species Pyrausta nigrata. The sequence continues at coordinate 15,185,511 of OX438943.1, forward strand.
ACATGTTGCCATTATTAATTTCGAGCAATAACCGGCAGAAAAATCACGTTTGTTGTATGGGAGCTCTCCTGAAATATTTATTATATTCTGTTTTTAGTATTTGTTGTTACAGCGGCAACAGAAATACTTACATCATCTATGAAAATTTTAACTGTCTAGCACAGCCTGGTGACAAACAGACAGACTGACAAACAGACAGGGAAACTTAGTAATAGGGTCCCGTTTTAACTTTTGGGTACGGAACCCTAGAAAATAACCTGTTTTCCAAGGCACAGAAGTGCACCTCGAACTTCCTGACATCTAAGTTCTTTCAAGAAAGAAAAAAAGAAGCCCGGGATTCAAACCGGGGACCTTTTAGATAGAAGCCAACGGGCTGACCACTAGACTAACGATCAGTCAAGTGCCTTTAAAACGTGTCAGCTAAATGATATTTGTCAACAGGAAAAAAGAAAAGCGGAGTAAAATAGCGTGTGGTTATGATGTCACAATCGCAGTTCATTATTATTTTACAATCGTTGTTTGCTTGGGGAGATATGGTAAACCATATTCCATTCGATTGTTACCGAATAGATGCCTCTCAGACTATAGGGTTGTCAAACTTAATTAACTTTTTTATAGAACTAGTTATTATAAATGTAATTAAAATTCGCACATAAAAATTGATCGAACGTGTCATCCGGTGGGACATATACCTAGTGTCATCTATTTATTAGTAGACTATTAATGTATTGGACTTATTAGTTGCTCGTAACGCAGATATCGTGTGTGCGTAGGTATTTTTATATGTATGAATTACATTATCCACAAGTTCATTTTTTTATAGCGGATAGGAATTATGAAATGTGAAAAAAAATCTATCGTGGATCGAGAAAGTTATCTACAGATTCTGAGTAAGTCGCTCCTGAAAATTTGGCACCTGTGTGAGAACTCTGTTAGGTAACCCCATTTGTTACCGTCGTTAATTAAGATTAAATATCTTTTCATTTCAATTACTTAAGGGGGTGCAGCGCGAAGCAAGTCTAAACGATCTTCAAACAGAATCGAACTTATTAATATTAGTAATAAGATCAATTTGCTTTAAAGTTTTAGACTTGATGATTTAATTAGAACGATTGTTTTATTTTGCGCAATCCGCAAAAACATCAGACATTTGTGTTAATATTTTTTTTAAAAAAAACGTCGGTGCCAGAAATTCTAATTCTAATATTTTTTTGCAAGTAAGGACAGGATTAAACCATCTCTTGGCTGCTTAGAGTAGATAGAATATCTAGCTTGGTTGGCACCGACTCCAAAAAATAACAGATAATAAATTGGAAATAGGTTTCTTGTATAATTTCGTAGAACAGTTAGGTAATTTAAATATTATTTTGTTCTTTTTAGTTAACTTTTTAAGTTTTAATTAGCACTGCAGTTTTGAAGTCGGTTTTTGTTTTTTAAAAAATATATATTTTTCTATTTTTAGTTGAAATTTAGTGTAAGGTGCAACATGGTAGTAACACCTAATAAACGCGCTGTTCAAATGCGACAGCGTCATTTGAAAGAAAGTAGTAACGAGAAGGAAAAGACCGTTTAAAGAAGAACAGGAAAAGATTTGCCAATAGCATGTTAAGAGGGAGGAGGGGGGGGGGGGGGGGGGAAAGAGGAGGGAGCTGCGCTTTTGACTTTGTTTTGTTAGCATCCTATACAGTACCTGACAAAACATCTGGTGTTTTAATTACTATACTCCTAATTTTTAAAGAGTTCCACCATCAGCTCAGCTCCACATAATGACTATCAGACAACATGTGAACATTAAGATACTAGTACGAAAACACTATACGTGCCTTCAAAATTTAAGGGTTTCCCTCGATTACACCAAGATCTCATCATCAGATCTCGACTGGGCCAAAATGGGACCAACTAGAAGGTATAGCCTCTAGGTAAACATTTTTTTTTTCAAATCGGTCCACAACTGACTGAGATATGAGGTAACATAGCCACAAAAAAAAAAACATACAGTCGAATTGATAACCTCCTCCTTTTTTGAAGTCGGTTAAAAACTAAAAAGTGTTCATATTTTCTTATTTATATTTTATTCGTGTATATTAAAAAGATAGGGACCTGCGGAATATCAATACAATCATTTTCATGTAGGTATAAATTATTGTTTCATGTGTAAAAATCACCAAGTTTTCGAAAAAAAAAAATGCTATTAGATATCATTAGCTACAAGACATGTTTATTATATCATAAAGAATTAGTTTCAAATTTCAACAAGACCATGACTTGGTGCAATGATTAGGCTAACGTAAATGAGTTGTTTTAATGTATTTAACTAATTCAGCTCATCGTACAAGTGATTTAGAAATACGTAATTTTTTTCAATTTCGTGCAGGACCCCCTTAAGTCTTCTATAAATGAAGTGATGACATTTAAAATCAGTCGTATTGTATTTATTCGACGGTTATCAAACGATTGAAAAATCCCCTGAGTAGTAACAAAGTAACAATCCAATGATTTAAATAGCACACAACAGATGGACAGATATCACTGATTGGTTGTTAAAATCCGGCCAAGTGCGAGTCGGACTCGCGCACCGATGGTTCAGTACAAAGTTGTATGTAAATAGTTCGTTAGTAAAAGTTAGGGCTAAGTGGTATCCGCTACCACCGTGGATAGCGGTAATTTACTTCACTATTGTTTTATTTAAACAGACAAACTATTTGTTTCTTACGTTTACGCGAATTGTTGAAAAGGAAAAAGGAATATTATTCATTAAAACACAATTTTACGGATTACTTCGCGATTTATTTACATTTTATTTTAAACCTGACGTTTCGAACACTTTACAGCGATCGTGGTCACAGGGAGACTAAGGTATTATTTGTCATTACCAAGTTTTGAAAAATTTTAACTACCGTCACTCAATAATATTAATTTACGTTCCTATTTACGCAGAAAGAGCTAACCGTGTCTTGAGATCTTGCAGTGCTAAAGGAATATTATTCCTCGAATGCTACGTGAAGCCATTGAAATTAGAAAACATCCAAATTTCAATAGGGAAGATGGTTGGAAAGTTCCACCGGCATGGGATCCTATTCTAGCAAAAACCAAAACAACACCTCGCAGTGCAAGATCTCAAGACACGGTTAGCTCTTTCTTCGTAAATAGGAACGTAAATTATATGAATGAGTGACGGCAGTTTAATTTTTCAAATTTTGTAATTGACAAATAATACCTTAGTCTCCCTGTGACCACGAACGCTGTAAAGTGTTCGAAACGTCAGGTTTTAAGTAAAATGTAAATAAATCGCGAAGTAATCTGTAAAATTGTGTTTTAATTATACAAACTAGATTATGTACATATTTGTGTGAAAGAACATCAAATTACAATTTTCGAATTCTTGCCTTTTATCTTGACTCTATGTCTATGGGACGTACCCTATCTATAGATTTTAATTCCCCTGCGAAATGTTTAAATGGCCGTATCTTAACTTAGAAGCTTGAGATTTTTAAGGCTTCAAGGGAGAGCAGATATAGATTTAATGATATAATTTCAACTTAATATATCGACGCGTTCCTGAGAAAAAAAAAGGCTTGATAGACAGACAGATGGACAATAAAGTGATCCTAAGTATAAGGGTTCCTTTTCCTTTTGAGGAATGAAACCTTAAAAATAAAGGAAAAACTCATTAAACTCGTTTAACTCGTGAAGCCATTGAAATTAGAAAACATCTAAATTTCAATAGAGAAGATGGTTGGAAAGTTCCACCGGCATGGGATCCTATTCTAGCAAAAACCAAAGCAACACCTAGCACTGCAAGATCTCAAGACACGGTTAGCTCTTTCTGCGTAAATAGGAACGTAAATTAATATTATTGAGTGACGGTAGTTAAAAAATTTTCAAAACTTTGTAATGACAAATAATACCTTAGTCTCCCTGTGACCACGATCGCTGTAAAGTGTTCGAAACGTCAGGTTTAAAATAAAATGTAAATAAATCGCGAAGTAATTCCGTAAAATTCTGTTTTAATGAGTTCAACAATTCGCGTAAACGTAAGAAACAAATATAAAGGAAAAATTTAAATTTGTTTTCTGAACCAACTGCACGTTGAATTGCATTTTATTTTAAAGATCTACTAAGCTTAAGTATCAGTCTGGTACTTAGGACGCTCTGTGTCATCACATCACTTACCATCAGAGACACGAAAAAAACGTAAACTTTTTCTCATGCAGTAGAAAAAAGTTTACATTTTTACGAGTGTGAACTTTTTTCCACTGCATGAGAATCGTGTCCCAGGTGTGAACAATTTCAAAAAACGTTTTCTTCGTTTAACCAAATTGGACAATAGAGTGATGCATTTAACATATTAGGCTTATTGAATCAACCCATTTCGTATTTCACCTCATCGTGTCGGATCAAGTGAATTTTCTCGTTCGACTGACACATGTACCAACTCAATTCCACTAATGTACCTATCGCGAACCCTACGTAATTCAGTTAGGTACAGTTGAACACATTTAAGGGTTAAAAATAACCCTCAGCAAAGGTCACAGTTTTTAGCGTAAAGCGAAACGTCTGGATGCAAGAAGTTTGCACAACTTTTAGTATAACATCTTTGTGATTCTAGGAAAAATAAAGTTATATAAGTGAACGCATCAATATTTAAATGGACTTTTAAGTTACCTAGTTGCTAGAATAACGTGGGTAATGTTTATCCAATAAAAATGCACCGGAGTGCTATAAAAATCGTAAAAATTGATTTAATTGACAAAGCAAATAAGTAATTGAAAATTATTATTGTTAAACTTAATTTAAGAATTTCTAACCAAACAACATTCTTTTTGTTTCTTAAAAACTACTTTTAATTGTGATTCTTTTAGTATGAGAACTAAATTATTTTTTTGCGGTTGCCGCAGTTTTAGAACAGATATAAAAACAATAAAAATGAACAGCAGTGACAACTTAAATCCTACTATCCAGTGATGTAATGTGTTCCCGAGTATGACGCAATGACGCTGGGGCGCGAAGTAATTAAATGATATATGGCAGCTCCGGGGATTAATACAAACCGGAAAAATGTTTCTGATTAAACTTAGAACCTTTGCACACAACATTTATTTTATGCGCTGACGACGCGCGTAGAGAACATAATCAGAGCCCGTAGACAAGATGCAATCTATTCTAAAGCAAAGTTCGCTATCGCTTACACAATGTATGAAGCTGACATATCTAAACCATTTTAACATCAAGTGACTTTTGCATGCATATTTTGACATTTCATTGGCGATAGCGAAGTTCGTTGTATAAATATTGAGTCTGGTCTAAGGGCCCAGGGAGCCCAGCAAACGCATGGCACGTGAGCTTTTTAAAGTAGGTATCCTACAACTCCAACAACAATCCCAGTACCTACCTGGATAGTATACCGTCACATCCTCAATTCTTTGTCCTTTTACAAATTTTACAACCAACGAGGTGAACGATATTATAATGAATCTTAGGTCTGACAGTGCTCCTGTATGGGACAACATTCCAATCAGCTTTCTGAAACTGGCTAAATCAGAAATTCGGCCCATTGTCACTCATCTTGCAAACTGTTGCTTCGATAAAGGAATTTTCCCAGGTCCGCTTAAACAATCAATAATTACGCCCGTCTACAAGGGTGGGGATAGAGATAGTATCAATAATTATAGGCCGATATCAGTTCTACTCGCAATTTCCAAAATACTAGAAAAGCTGCTCAATAAAAGACTGCTTAATTATCTTGAAAAATTTAACATCTTATTCCCAACTAGCTGTTGCCCGCGACTTCGTACGCGTGGACTCGATGATACAAAATATTTTATACTCCCGTCGCCGTCCAGCTATTATGATCTCTTAGTCTACCATGTCGTAAGGAGAAGAGAGGAATGAAAAATCAAGGTCAATTTTTTGAAAGGTTACTATCATCTCGCCATCCTCCTCTGGTAGGAAAATTCCGCATGGCAGTGACACCGACTCTAAAACTAAATTTTGTCTTATATCTTTCTTAGTAAAAGTGTAAAGGATTTTTTTAAACTTTTTAGTTAACTTTATTGAAGGCAGTTTTATTCGTGTGTAAAATATATAGGTAACTTTAGTATTAGTGTTCAAAAAAATGTCAGACTTAAACCATACCGCAATAGATGAATGCGGTTTAGCATTTATTTATTGTGTCCCTAGCCTACTCAAAGGTCGGTTTGTAAGTCACTACTATCGTAAACTTATTATTATAATTAGAATCCTCTCGTATTCCACTGCAGAGCAAAGGCCTCCCTACCCTTTCTCTTATAACGTAAAAAGTAAGTAAGACTATTTTTACACTCGTAGTTCAATTTCCGTTAGTTAGTGATAAGTAGTATAAAAAATAGGGCCAAATCACTTAGATCTTTCATTAATAAATAAAGTAATTTAACAAAATTTCGAAAACTGTCTGTAGTGAAAGTATCCACAAACTACTTAGCGTTAAGGTCAAATTATGACTCCGAAATGTAAACACTTAGATACCTAAATTAATGCTAATTTGCTACAGCAAATACATGCTATACATGCATATAAAATCTGAAGGATACTCTCGATTTCTCCACGTTTCCGTCACCAGATCGTAACTTGGAGACAGTAGGATTACCTTTCGAGTTTGAAAATCAGTCTGAAGTAATTTAGCATATTAATTTTTCCAGACCTTCAATTTGTGTATATCAATAGAAAATGCTCATCACACTGAACAATGTTCCCAACGGCGCTCTATTCATATCTCTTATAGTTGAGGAGCTGAGCTGCTAGGGTTCTATATCAGTTGCTCCAAACCTTCAATTTGTTTAGGTAAATAGAAAATGCTCATCGCGCTGAACAATGTTCCCTTAACGCTCTAATCGCATCTCTTATAGTTGAGCTGAACTGCTAGGGTTCTATGTCAGTTACTCCAGACCTTCAATTTGTGTACGTCAATAGAAAGTGCTCATCACGCTGAACAATGTTCCCTAAGACCCTTTATTTATATCTCTTATAGTTGAGCAGAGCTGCTAGGGTTCTATATTAGTTGCTCAAGACCTTCAATTTGTGTACGTCAATAGAAAATGCTTATCACACTCAACAATGTTCCCTAAGGCGCTCTATTCATATCTCTTATAGTTGAGCTGAACTGCTAGGGTTCTATATCAGTTGCTCCAGATCTTCAATTTGTGTACGTCAATAGAAAGTGCTTATCACGCTGAACAATGTTCTCTAAGGCACTCTATTCATATCTCTTATAGTTGAGCTGAGCTGCTGGGGTTCCATATCAGTTGCTCCAGACCTTCAATTTGTGTGCGTCAATAGAAAATGCTCATCACGCTGAATAACTTTCCTCAAGGCGCTGTTTTCATATCTCTCTTAGTTTAAGTGTACTGCTAAGGTTCCACGTCAGGTACTCCGATCTTCAAAATAAGTTATAGCCTAGTATTTGCCCAGACTTAATAGCTACACAATAAAAAAAGTTTCATTCAAATCCGTTCAGTAGTTCCGGAGATTAGCGTGTACAAACAGACAAACAGACATACAAACAGACAAAAAAATTAAAAGTTGTAGATTCCTATTCTGTTACTATTTGAACATCACCCTCAATTAGTTTTTGGTAAAAATACTCAATGTAAAGACGCATCGGTTTTACAGTTTTATTATATGTATAGATTTGGTTTCAGAAAAGGAATTTCAACAGAGGATGCAGTGTCTTCACTGAGTTCCCTACTCTCTGAGCAACTAGATAATCAAAAAAAATCTGATACTGTTTCTCTCCCTATCCTTGTACACAAATTAGAAAGAATTGGTATAAGGGGTTCTCCCTTAAATCTGTTTACAGATAACTAGTCCGAAAGAAAACAAAAAGTAAAACTCGGAAACTATATCAGCGATTGGAAAGAGGTATCATACGGTGTTCCTGAAGGAAGTGTACTTGGGCCAACGTTGTTCTTGGTATATATTAATGACCTATGCCAAGTTTTTACCCTATGCTGATGATACTGCAATTATTACCAATGGTAACGACTGGGATTCTGTCAGAAGTAGGGCTAAGCTATCACTGGTACAGGTTGATAAATGGCTAAAAAATAAAATTTTAACCCTAAACACTACTAAAACCAACTATATATCTTTTAGTATCTATGATAACTCGCAACCCAGTGGTGATTTTAGCATTAAGATACATAGATGTAACGGCGTGACAAAGTGTAGAAACTGCAGCTGCCCTAGTATCCAGAAGGTCACTGAAACTAAATATCTGGGTGTTGTTGTGGACCAGCGGCTCTCTTGGTGCGCACACATAGAACATGTTATACAAAGAATTCGAAAGCTAACTTGGATCTTTAAGACTTTGAGACATGTGCTGAGAGCAGCGGTTGGTGCACAGGAACCGTCTAGAAACATTTTGAAAGAGGTATACGTGGCTTTGGCACAGTCTATTATGGTATATTGTATACCTATTTGGGGAGGTGCGGCTACTCGTTTCCTTCACGTAGAACGTGCTCAACGAAACCTATTAAAGACAATGTATTTTAAAAGAGTGAGATTTGCTACTGAAAGTCTTTACTGTATGACCAAACTATTCTCTATACGAAAATTATATATATTGCATACAGTCTTGAAGAAACATAAAGTATGCCATATGATGGTAATGTTAAAAAAAAGAACGAAAGATATTTTTATTCAATTACCACAAACTAACACTACATTTGCTAGTCGTCAGTACAGCAAACGTTCAGCACATCTGTACAAGCACATTATAGGGAATTAGATTTATATAGTAAACCTTTTTATGAATGAAAGATAACTTTAAGTAACTGGTTACAAACTAAAAATTACAACGAAATAGAGGAACTTCTTGAACTGTAAACCATTAGGAAAAACTATTTATTTTATTTAGTAAGTCTTAAATTACCTGTTCTTAGTATATTCATATGTTCGAAAGTGTTACTGAAGAGCGGGGCGTCCTGTCACAGGCTTCTGCAAGCTTAAAAGGAGGCATCAGCCACTGAAATTGTACACAAAATTTGTTTTTTACAATAAATGATTTATTATTTTTATTATTATCCTGTACTATAATGTAGATGTGTTATTTATTCCGTGACAATACTTATGCGTATGCTGAACGCGCGGAAGGCGCGCTCATAAACGCGAGTCGTCTGTGTATGAAGAAATTGGTGCGCTTACAAATTAATTATTTTATTTATATAATTATTATCTACATTTCTGCAGGAATGTCTTGCTTAAAATAGTACCTATTGACGTAAGCATTTTATCGCAAAACACTTACAAATGCAACCTTACATTGATTGATTGTATTTCATACTATCGAACACTTTAACTAGTAACTGATTTTATTCGAATATGTAAGTGTATCATCATATCATCATATCAGCCTATTGCAGTCCACTGCTGGACATAGGCCTCTCCAAGACGGCGCCAACTTTCACGGTCCTCCGCTTCTCGCATCAATGTAAGTGTATAGAAAATAGGATTGGATATTTCATTGCAACGTCTTTATTACATGTTCCGGCGTCTCTTTCAGCACTTGCCAAATTGTCTGTCTGTCTTGTCTCGAACGAAGCGCTAGTAGGGGGCCCAAAGAATAGGAGACATGTTTTATTCTGTTAATCATTGTTCTTTTTGACCTTCATAAGTGGCTTTTTCGAAAACGAACCGAAAAACGACCTAAAATATGCTCTTTCAAACTTGGCCTTTATTTTACTTTTATTCCATACAAGACAAAATGTAACACGCGCTACCAAATTCGGAGAGCAGCGCAATTTTCCTGTACTTTGTCTAATAAGCAACAAAGTGGACCGTAAGGAAAAGGTGTTGTCAGCTATTTTCCAATATGCCGGCGAAATATTTCAGGCGCGCCGCCTGCGCCGCAGATATTTCTTAACACTGGGCCCTGGCCTCTACTCGGTAAGACAATGGATCTAGATTCCGGGAGAGTCACATTTTTTTCGTTGAAAATTTAATTACTATTACTAACAAAATGAAAATTTCAAAGTTTTTTATAACAAACCCACCAATTACCCTGCCCCAAATTAAGCGTGAGCTTGTGATATAGTGACTACGATAACGGATAGACAGACATACTTATATACGTTTATAAACATCTATGACTTAGGTACAAATGCTCGTGTTCATCACACAAACATTTGTTCCTTGCGGGATTTGAAACCGTAACTGCTGGTTTTGTAGTCGAGGGCGCTAACCACTACACCAAGACGGTCGTCAAGTACTTACAAGATTGTACCTAGACTATCTTAAGAAGGATTATATCTACGATACTCAATTCTAATATGGGCTTAATTAGGCACTGCATGACTTGGCGTTGTACCGCCTTAGGTTTATTTTTTTACTATTCTTCTTGCAATTTTTCAATTTTTCTTCCTAAAAAATCCATCCTCGGAATTCAAAGAATTTTTGAATAAAAACATGCTAAGTTGTTCCAGTCGTTCTCGAGTTGTGCCCTTAGCAAACACATGGAGTGATTCATTTTTAATTATATAAATTACCGTAACCCTAAACCAAAGTGAAGGAGATGGAATCTACGGACACCACCTTTCAGAGTACGAGTAGGCCCCCTGAATTCACATATTAGGTTTCGCAAAAAAGGGAATACCTCTTAACAACTATGCGTACGCTAATATTTGTAAGGGTTATCTCACCAAAATTGCGTTAAGCGATTAAAGATATGCTTACTAGCGTTTTTGGAAAATAAAACCTACGACGAGTTGGAGACTTCTAAAGCTAATGTCACATAGTATGAAACTGTGGGAAAAAGTAATTGAGAGACGAGTGAGAGAGGAGAGCGTCATTTCACAGAACCAATTTGGTTTTATGCCTGGTCGAGGAACAACGGACGCCATATTCGCCATTCGCCAAATGTGTGAAAAATACAGAAGTGCGCATAAAAACCTCCACATGGTGTTTGTTGACCTCGAAAAGGCCTATGACCGAATACCTCGTGAGGTCCTGTGGTGGGCTCTTAAGATGAAAGGAGTGCCTGGAAAATACCTGCGTTTGATCAAGGCAATGTACCACAGATGCAGTACCCAAGTCCGGTCCGCTGTCGGCACGACCACGAGTTTCAATGTGGCTGTAGGCTTGCATCAAGGATCAGCGCTAAGCCCCTACCTCTTTCTTATGATATTGGATGCCCTGACATCGGACATACAGAAAGAGGCCCCTTGGTGCATGTTGTTTGCCGACGACATTGTGCTCGTTGCCGAAGACTCTCTTGAGGTCCAGCAGACTGGAGGAATGGCGACAAAGAGGAGAACGTTGGCCTTAAAGTCAGCAGAACCAAAACCGAGTATCTTTTCTGTGACTTTGGCGGTCTCTCCAGTCCTTTACCTATAACCCTTGCAGGAATGCCCTTACCAGTCTGTTCCGACTTTCGGTACCTCGGGTCTATCGTGCAAATTGACGGCGATATTGACAGGGACATTAAACATCGAATCAACGCAGGTTGGATGAAATGAAGGCAGGTCACAGCAACAACATGCGATCCACGGATGCCCTTAAGGTTGAAGGGCAAAATTTACAAGACCATCATAAGACCTGCCTTACTGTACGGATCGGAATGCTGGGCCGTTAAGAAGATGGATGAAAAACGACTGCATGTAGCGGAGATGAGAATGTTGCGATGGATGTGTGGAGTGACAAGAATGGACAAAGTAAGAAATGAATATATAAGGGGAAGTTTTCAAGTGGCGCCTGTGTCAGAAAAGATGACGGGAAACCGTTTATCTTGGTATGGACACGTGATGAGAAGAGAGGAGAATCATGTGACAAAAAGAGTGATGAGTATGAATGTTAGTGGATGGAAGGGAAGAGGCCGACCTAGAAAGAGATGGATGGACTGTATAAAGCATGATATGATTGTGAAAGGAGTGGATGAGTCAATGACGAGTGATAGGATTGTATGGAAGAGAAAAACATACTGCGCCGACCCCAAATATAATGGGAAAAGGGCAAGCGAATGATGATGACGAGTTGGAGACTTCACTGGTGAAATTATCATTGAGATACCTACGAGCAGAATCACACGCGTACTAATATACACACACACACAAACATGCACGCACATAGTAATATAAATAAATAAAGAATTTACTTCTAGAATAATGTTACTTTTAGAATAATATTTTTGAACTAGTTTTAATAACTTACCAGTTAACGAATTAAATAAATGGAAGAGCGTTGCTCCCTGGCGCTGTACCGATTTTAAAGAAATAAAATATTTATTATTATTATAAAGATAAAAATCATCTATTGCCATGTTCCTACCTAAATAAATGTGTATACGAAAGCTGCGATTATAAGAGAAAGATTAAGTTTGCAGTGCCAATAGCTAGATGAGTGAGGAAAACAATTACATAATAGGTAGGTAGGTATGCACCTATTAAAAATATATAGGCATAAGAAAAGAAGATATAGAATTTTTCTAGCGTACACATTGTTTATAAGAACTGCAGGTATAGGTGCCCGTGATCACAATCCATGCAATAAGGCTGTAACGTCGGGAGTAAAAACAAAATAGATAGATGCTTTAATTCGCTTGTCTTTTGGATAGGTCCATTGGACAATATAACCATGCCCTGTGGGTATGGTCCAGAAAAGGTGATTCTGGTGCAAAAATTCAACAACGTTGAGTATGGAACGAAATCCTTATAAAATACAAGACCTATTGACTGTTACAGTCTTTTATGACGTTGAGAGAGATCTCGATGTTGGCCCCATGCTACTCTTATTTTCCTTATACTACTAGATTAAGCACGTTAAGCCGTTGGTCCTGCGCCTGATCTCTCTACGGTCATGTCGGACTGCCGTCTCACTGAATTATGAGAGTGAAGGGACAGAGAGTGCACCTGTGTATTGCGCACACACTTGTGCACTATATTATGTCCCGCGCAGTTGGCTAATATCTGTTGAGATAGGCCGCCGTAGTCGAAATTTGGCTAGGAGGACATTATTATTGTATTACTAGGCTGGATATATTATCTTGTCCAACAAGAAGAAAATAAATACATCAAAACACCACAACTCAGCGGTAGGAGGTTATTCTGCGTTCATTGAACGCTACGGGAGATAATTTATGAGCTAGTTTAGTGTCAGAGAAAATAGAAACTCTTCGCTATCAATCAAGAGTCTGCAGTATTGTTTTTCTTTGATTTACGAGAGCACAGGGTACTAGCATTCCAGTACTTCTAGCATGATTCATTTCATACAGATTCACTGGAGTATAAATGAAATATCGATAGTACTGTGTTATTTATTTCATTATCTTGTCCTTCGGCAAATAGTGGTTATAAAATCTAAAAACAATCTGCAAAATGCGTATGTACGAAATTTAGTAACTTTCAAGTCACTCAAATGATTGACAATGTTGCTACGCATATTGACCGGATATGGGTTTTTTTTGAATGACAAAATATCAAGTAAGTAAAAACTTTTAGAACCACTGGTTGAATTATTATTTGTCCTTGTGACATAGTGTTTGTTGTCACGTCCTGAAATAAACATAATCAAATCATGCTCTATTAAAATCGTTAAATTATACTTAGCCTTTATGAAAAGCATAATGGAAACAAAATATCTTATCTAAATAGAAAATCAAAGCCGTTGTTGATATCCCGCTTGGCTAAAAGCCAGAATAGGGTAAATAAATCTCGCCTAGGTATAATATTTTTCTATACTTACCGAAAGAGCACAATGCGTTAGGCAAGTCTATAGAAATAATATCTATAGGTCTATAGGACATTGACCCTGTAGTTACATCTATTTGTTGAACGTTTTCATATTTAGCATCAAAGTGTTTACACGCTGTCGAAATATTTAGAATGAGAAGCGATTCAATGCGACTTCGCTTGCGCAAATTTTTTATTTCCATAAAACTTCCTTAGGTACCATTGATGTTTTATTTTTGCGACTAATAGTTGCTTTTGTTCTTTCCCAAGGACTTAATATAGTTTTCCTTTTATTACTAAAAGTTTTGAAAATTTGTCCAGCGGCTTATAGATGAATAGGTATCAGGCAGATAGACATGGAGTTGCTATAAATAATCATCAGATTTACATAAAATTCGTTGGGAAACCAAGAGATTATTTAATTTTTATTTACCAAGAATAATATGTTGATTGTAGAAAAAGTTATTAGTTGTGACTAAAACTTAAAACAAGTAAGGAGCTCATTTGTGGTAATTAAAAAACGTACTTAGAAGACGCGGTCCCCGCTTCAGAATTGTATCCTGGGTGCTCCGTGAAAGCAATTAATTTCAAAACTCTGAACAAATTTTAATGGTTCCCAACAAGTTTTCAACAAGGCGCGTTGAGGCGAAGCTACGGAACCTGAGCTAAAACGACAATAGTAGCGATGGGCAAGGGAAAGAAAAAACTGAGATGGAAATGAAAAATACAGGAAAGTATGGTAAAAAACGGAAAGATTGGAAAATATTCAATTCGGCGGGAAAATAGGCAAAATACTCAAAAGTGAACTTAAATTAATAAAATGCGAGAATTTAGCTATTTTGACAATGGTTTTACGCCTGTAGCACACCTTCACATAAAACAATAACAGCAGGACCACGCTAGTTCTGCCTGTTTGTCAGTTTTATTACACCAAAATTAAACTGCATGTTCTAATGCTTAGATTTTTCTGAGTCTCTCTTTCTTTGAGATTCGACGATCCTGTAGTATACTTCCTACTACTGTGCCCACGATGTCGCGAAGGGGTGCAGAAATGTAGACGTTCAAGAAGGATTGGAGAAACCTCAACATAAAGAAACAGGGGGTCATAGTAAAATCTCTACATTAGAAACGGCAGTTTGGCTTCTGCTAAGTTTGAAGATTTGAGATAAGTGATATTAAAGTTAAATGTTCCTTATTCAAAACAAGAAATTTAGAAAAATAAACACAGGTGTCCACATCTATGTTTTGAACTCACAATTTACTCCTTTTTGATCAGATACCTAAGTTTCTTCTAAGGAGTAGGAAGTTCAATGAAAACAAGCGATTCCGCCAAGTGGCTGATCTTTTAGTAAATATGAATTCATTGTTATCAGATCAAAAAGGATTAAATTGTAAGTTCAAAAACATAGATGACATAAAATTTGTATTGCGCGATTTGTCCGCAGTTGGAATTAAGCTTTTGAACTTGTTATCAAATCAGATACTTTGTAATATCTTGTTAACTTTCACACCTACAGAAAGAAAAATCTAAATGAATGTGTCTTACAATAAAATAAGCAGTTTTCGAGGTTACAAGCAAACCAATATAAACAAAAGAGGCGCCTTTCTTTCACTCTCCCTCTGATAGCTCACTTACCACACTCAGGACTTTAAGTATGTTCACCTAGACTCTTTGAAGAAAACACACATACACGTTTTATTTTTCTGAATTTCTTGTTATAAATAACGAAGATTTAACTTATCACTTTTCTCAAATCTTCAAACTTAGCAGAAGCCAAATTGCCGTTTTTAATGCAGAGATTTTACTATGACCCTGTTTCTTTATGTCGAGATTTCTCCAATCCTTCTCAAACGTATACGTTTCTGCACTCATTTGCGACATCGTGGGCACAGTAGTAGGAAGTATACTACAGGATGGTCGAATCTCAAAGAAAGAGAGACTCAGATAAATCTAAGCATTAAATAATGCAGTTTACGTTTGGTGTAATAAAACTGACAAACAGGCAAAACTAGCTTGGTCCCGCTGTTATGGTTTTATGTGAAGGTGTGCTAAAGGCGTAAAACCATTGTCAAAATAGCTAAATTCTCGCATATTAATAATTTAAGTGCACTTTTGAGTATTTTCCCTATTTACCCGCCGAATTGGAAATATTCCGCATTTTTTCCCCGAAAATGGAAATAAACCCAACAGTTGGAAATATTCCGGGGAGTAAACCTAACGCTAGACAATAGTATAAAAAAAGTTAGCTCGACAAATTAATATTTATAATTACTTACCTAACGGGTTTCCGCGACTTTGTTGATGCATTGGTCACATACAAACTTTAAGTCCTATTCTTTCGCCCTCTCCCTTAATTCATATTTTTATAATAATTCAAGCAAATCATTACTTAATTCGGCTATTAAATATAGTCATCTTTTTTCAAGAACTCGCTCTAATATTCATGGATTAAACCAAGCATTTAAGGCGTGAAAATGTATCAGATATACTTTTTTTTTTCAGAGGCTAATTAGGACTATGTGAATAACATAGTAATGTTCTCGTAGCCGATTTCGACTACGGCGGCCTATCTCAACAGAGATTAACAGAATATAGGAAGGATAAGTAGGAAGTAAATCAAGTTTTATTTTAATTCTCCATTCTTTTGTTTTCTTCATTACTCAAAACTTTTATGGAAGACCTTAAAAGAACTTAAATATACGTCATGGGTATTGGTAAGTTAAGCACTAGATTTTTTTATTAGTAGTAGCCTAACGTTTCATCTTCATCTTACAAAGGTCTACTTATTACTTATACTTTAGGACCAAAAGTAACTTGTATGAGTAAGTGGCCCTTACAGCAAAGTGTTGAGAACTGTTGGTTATAACAAGGCAAAATTATTGCGCGACCCGCAGCGAGGATACTTCAAGAAAATATGAGAAATAAACGTATAATTTTTAAAATGGCGGCTAATTCCACTGCGAGATCATCGTTGTGAGGCAGACACGAAATAAAAACAAAATAAAAATATAATGGGATGTTGTTTTGGGCACGTAAAAAAACTTACGTCTCTTACTTTTAAATGAATGTGCTGTATTAAAAAATGTTAGGTCCTATGGCTTTTACAATGGGCCCAGTTTTAGCGAGCGAAATACCAAGAATAAAACAAAAAATATTTAGTCATAACGTAAAAGTTTTGAAGATAAAATAAACTCTTAGCAATAAAATAATCAAAATTAAAATTTTTTACTTGTTGTTGACTAAGTAGGTACTTATAAAAAGCCATAAATTAAACATTACATTTTGTTATTTCGCCTATGGTTGCACCATTTGATTCGTCTGTGGTTGCACCAGTTGATTCGTCTATGGTTGCACCAGTTGAGTTGATTTATATCTCAGACAGAGATAAATGATTCCACGTGGTGACATAAAACCTGCATAAGTTTATCGCTAAGAATTAGCTTGCAAACAAATAAATTATTTGTGTTTTATGAGTTCAACAATTCGCGTAAACGTAAGAAACAAATATAATTATTTACGTTGTTAACATTGGACTCTAGAAAAGCTTACCTAGGTCTCTTGAGGCCAATCGCAGACGTATAGTGGGCCCTGCATCAACTTACCCAAATCTGCCAAAAGATTTCAAATGATATGGAACTCTGTGAGATCAACATAAGATTAATAAATAAGTAACTTGAATAAGTAAAAACATTATGTAAAATTTTCAAAATTATTATTGAAAGAAAAAAAAGATTTACATGAGGTTGAAATGGGGTTGCGGAAATTTAACAGGTAAGGGTAGTTTCAGGGTCGCGGGACTGTCGAGATACCGCGGCCCCTGCTGTCACAGCCAACACATGCGGCGGGCGTCGTCAGGTTTTAGTGGGTATACCCGAGTCCGGGGGAGTCCCACACACGCCTCTCCGTTCCCCGACGGAGACGTACGGTGCGTAAGGCATTTCCTGACGTAAAAAGAAAAAAAAGGTAAGGGTAGTTTGATGTGGAGCCGTGTGAACACATACATAAATTCTTACTTACAGCGAAGAAACTAGAAACCATTGCATTCTAGTCATGTTTGTTCCATATGATTTTGTCCAACCAACGCATCTTCATATTGATCTTACAAAAGTAGGTAATCGCGTGTTGTGTAAAATGCTTTGGGATTTAATGTGGCTTCTTTATAGTTGTAAAGCAACCGTTAAAAATGGTTAAACCTACTTATAAACAACCTACTATTAGGGATTTACTGCTTGGTGTGTTCAAAATAGCAAACATAATATGGTATCAGTTTTTTTTTTGGCTAAAACGTTTACGTCTCGACAGTCTTCGTTTTCCTATGTCTCGTTCATAAAACAATAGAAGATTGAACGATAAAAAATAACCATAAACTTTGATATCCTTTCGGATCTCATAAGCATTTACTGTCCAACTGAAGAAAGTAGGGTATCCTGAACTGAAGTCCTATTCTGAATCTGTAATAGAAAGTTGTTTTTAATTTCAGCCTTAGTCGTCTTTATTCTTTAATGTGGGATGCGGGCTTGTGTGAGTGAGCCGACAGGAGTCAAATATCAGTGTCCGATAGTACGACCCTTGAACCGATCATAAAAAATAGGTTACAGCCCTTTTATGAATGCAAATGAAAACAATCCCCCCCTCTCTCTCTCTCTCACTCCTGGGCATTATTAATCCATCTGATGGTGGGGTTTGCCTTCTCAATTTTTCTTTTCCACTTTGCGCTATCGGACGCATCGTCTACGGAGACATTGCAGAGTCTCAGGTCTTTCTTGACCACATCTGCCCATCTTGTTTTTGGTCGCCCTCTGGGTTTGGGCCCTGGGATGTTCAGATTGGCCGTGACATTTCTAACGTACTCAGGAGGTCTTCTTGCTACGTGTCCAAACTAGCGCAGCCTACTCTATTGGAGCTTATCGGCAATGTCGCGTACACCGAGACTGCCGCGAAATGTAAACAATGCAAATAAAAACAATGTCGTCAAAAAAATGAAATCGTCAAAAAGGCATTCAGTAAGTGTACGTCAGCACCTGTTACACTTTTTTATTTCAAATTTTCACATTAAAATCGTCGCTACGATGATATTTTCGCCTCACCTGATATTTTTTTTTCTTTAAACGCTCAGAGAAGTAATCAGGCAGTAGCAATGGTAGTAATGAGTACTTCCTATTAGGTAGTTATCTAAGTAACTCATAAATATATTCTGAAAGAAAGCTTTCGGGACATATTATTATACGTATAACTATGTCCCGCTTTTATTGGTTTTCTAAGCGAAGAACTTCATCTGAACTTATTTATTGTTATTAGTATCTAGAGATGTGCTCTCCTTTTATTTCAATGAATGGGTCCCTTTTGGGAAAGTTCTATTTGCTTTCTCCATTCATACATGAAAGGTTGGCTAAAAGGCTAAGAATGGGGGGATGGGAATCCTTAGAAATTATCCTGTTGTTAAATATTTGTTACGTAAGCAACCGAATCTAGTTTGAAAACTTTTGAAAGTGTTTTATACGTAATTATTTTTCATTGTTCCGTACCCAAAGGGTAAAAACGGGACCCTCTTAGGACTCAATTGTCAGTCTGTCTGTCTCTAGGCTGTATCTCATGAACCGTGATAGCTAGACAGTTGAAATATTTACAGATGATGTAGGTATGTCTGTTATGACAAACGCCGCTGCAACAAAAAATACTAGACAGAAAAAATAAATGCTTAATTGAGGCTCTCATACAACAAAGGTGATCTTATTGGCGTTTTTAAGACCGAAATTTTTTATGGTAAATCCAAACATTTCGCGAACGAAGCCACGGGAAACTGCTAGTGCAAAATAAAAGGCATGTCACAAATAGTAAATAAATCGTTTTGATCAATGGGAATGTCGCACCAATCCAACTTTAGCGGACAAATAAAACGTGGCTTGTTTTACGAAACTTGATTTTCCACCGGATATCGGATTTCGACACACAAAATTGTACGGATTATTGTTTCCAATAGTTAAACATTTCAGTACCTCTACGTGTTTTGGGTAGAGGATACGAATTCTCTTAAACTTTGAAGAAAATATATTTTAAAAACGACGCCCGACGCCCCGCGTCTTCGTAAACAAGGCTAAACTTCCTACTTTTGTTTAGGACTTTGTGAAATCACTCAAATTTAGGAACAAATAAATGGACTTCATCAACAATCTCGCTAAGACTGACGCGTAACAAATAAACAAGGATTGAAGGTATGTCTTTCTGGATTTTTCAGAAAGTAAACCCGAGTTTAGCATATATAACAGTTCCGTCCGTCACGAATCTCGCCGGTGAAAACCGCGAGTGAAGCGTAGTGTTAAATAAGTTAAAAGCTTAACTACATCGGGTTAGTCTTAACAAGTCCCTCCGTTCGAGTATAAAGGCGAAATATGCTCGTCGCCTTGTAAATATACGTATAAGAAGCTCACATAGGAAGGAGTGCGCTGAAGAAGTTAATTTTTATGATAATAATTCAATCTTGAGAGTTTCAAACCTATTTCTGGACGTGTATATGAGTAAGTGCCCCCTGTGGGCCTACATACATAAATAAATGACTTTTATGACTTTTTCTATAGGTATTTCCAGAAACTTGAGGACATTGTTAAGATAATTATGGATCTCAAAACACGAGAGGAATTTGGCTCGGTAGAAAAGTCTCCTAAAGTTGCCGTCTTTGCATGTTTGACATGTTTGCTGGTACAGAAATTTCTGAGACTTCTCTTTTATACTGTTTCCTCAGCACACAAATATAAATAAATTTTTGGTTAGTTAAATTTTTATTCATAAAATTAAGGTTCTTTCATCTCGTTTCTCCCCTGAAGTTATTCTTGTATCTTACTTATCGTACACGAGCAGTTTCCCCGCGGCTTCGCCTGCGCCAATAGTTGGATTTTCCATACAAACTTTCAACCCCCATTTCACCCCCCTGATGATTTTATATCGCGACAAAAAGTAGCCTATGTAAGCCTATGACCTTTCCAGGGTGTCCAACTATCTTTGTATTAAATTTCATTTGAATCGGTGCAGTAGTTTCGAAACCTAATGAATACAAACAAATAAACAATCAAATCTTTCCTCTTTATAATATTAGTGTAAATAGATAGCTACATTGTTTAAACTATACTGTTATTAATATTTATTATGTATTCCGTTTTTCTTACCCACGCCACGTTTCAAGATTCAATTGCTATATGTCAGCAGCTTCAATACTTGCTTCACTATTATATGGTGTCCGATTGCTCGATGCGGTTATTAATGTATGATATGATGTAGACACTGACAATGTATTTAAAAAAAGAGGTAAAGAGGTAGACCTGTCATCTTCTACTGCGCGGCGATTCAAATTTGATGCGCCGAGCCACAGAATAAGTACTAGTACTCCGTACAAAAGTATGCTTTTGCAATGAAATTCAAAGAAATATCTACTCAATGTTGTTAACGATATGGTGTAATTCAGTTCGCCTCTGACTTAAACACATTTTCGTGTAGACACCTACAGAAATACATTGCAAGATAATTTCATTCTTATAACTCTGAAATATGATTCATAATCACTAAACCTATTCAGTGACGTACTATCACGCAACGCGATAGGGTTGACTGCCACAAGAATCTACTTACGCCATCTAGCGCATCTTTCTAGGACTTTATTCACGCTCGTCCAACCAGCAACCTAGTGTCGCGC
The DNA here is from genome assembly GCA_949316185.1 of Pyrausta nigrata. Lineage (NCBI taxonomy): Eukaryota > Metazoa > Arthropoda > Insecta > Lepidoptera > Crambidae > Pyrausta > Pyrausta nigrata. Next base: position 15,206,893 of record OX438943.1, read on the forward strand.
ACTGCCGGTGAATAAAACGCGGGAGCGTGTCGCTGCCGGCTAGCGACACCCAACTTGTTTAGTCCCTTACGTAGGGGTCGCCGCGCGTAGGTACGTTTTTGCTGCATACGCGGGAAGATACACAGGCCTGGCCGAGCGCACGTTCTTTTTCGTGTCAAATGTCACATGTGTACGAAATTATAATGCAAAATTGAGCAAACTGCTCAATTTGAGGCAATCGATGTCCGCGCGCTAATCACTCATCTACCTCTTTTTAAATGCAATATCATCGGATGTAGATATGTTTGTCGCAGCTATATCGTATAATACGCTTACCGGTTTGAAAAAGTCGTCGTAATGTAATTCGGCTACTTCACGCTCTGCCAGATTTTAATATTTAAACTAAAAATATTTTAGTGTAAAGCAGTGTTGTTGCATCGAGTATCGATACTATTAGTAGTAATATTTTTAGCAGTCGCGCCACTGTAATTAACTGATCTACTGTATCCTGGATCATGGTCCCAAACGGACCCTGAGCTCCACACGTGCTAGTCACACCACTCACAACCGGGATAACGCTAAGATGCGGGATGATTGCTATTTTAGCACTCCTGATATTTTTTAGCAATACTAACGATACTATTGATAGCGAGAACTATCGATGGTGCTATTGATAGTATCGACAGTATTGTTAAAACAATTGTGCTATAGATAGCATTGCTATGACTATTAACACACACCGTTCTAAAATTAGTTGTATCAGGCCGATATTAGAGCTACTTAAATTAGTAATTAACAGAGCTACCTGATGAAATATCTAAGCCCAAGAATAGCCTGTGGGTTTAGTTGATCTCAAACAAAGCGTAACAAAATAACCGGAAAAGTTTTTCTAAGACGGTGTTAGCGACTGTTTCTAATTTATAAAAATCTTTTTAAACATTTCGGATTCCGAAGATTAAAAGAGCAGGCTAGCGGTCGTTAAGAGTTGGTTCCTTATTTTGTTGCGTTATCATTAACATTTGTAGTCTTGCAAAGGTATCGATAGTTTGATCATCGATAAGAAGTGTGATTGGAGCGCCACCGATTGATTTGATCTTTAAGACGTTGTTTTATGGAGTATAGTTATTATTTGGATGTGTTACGGTTTATTAAGTGTGTCTTTGTTAATGATACGCTTGTCTACTAAAGTATTTTTTTTAACAATCACACTAACTAACTTGGTCCGGTATTCCGTTCCCAAATGATTGTGCCATTTTAAAAACATCCATGTACAAATACTTGTGCTCATCACACAAACATTTGCGGCACTAAGACGGTCGTAAATATTAATAGCTATATAAGTTACTATTTTTGAGATGGGTAGTACCTAGAAGAAAACGTTGAATGTAATGCAATACAACCCTAATAGCACCCTGAAGACATTGGCGGACAGGTTACATACATCTCCACTGTGGAGGTGTTTTGTGCATACGGTGACGGAAACTACACTTTCTCGTGTCGTGATGGTATATATATATATATATATATATATATATAGCTATAGAATAAAGTTATGTATTTAACCATAATTTAACATTTTAAGTCACTGATATTACACCCTAACAATTTTTATTTATTCGGCGATAATATCCAGAATTCGAACATGTTATATCAAAATTATTTTGCTGTGTTAAAATTTGTTTAAAAGTTAGGGTTATTTATTAAAATAACCTTTTCGATTGTTAGGGTATCGAGTGTATCGACATCGATACAGGACTACTCGGATGCCGATCGTAAACATGATTAATTCAGCTCATTTCGTCGTTTGCTTTGACAACGTTAACATTCTGCGTACCAGACACCATCGGTCCTCGGTCTAGCAAGAGAATAAAAATAATCCCATCGTAGCGAATATATCTGGACTTTCATAAATAATTGATTTTTTAAAATTGTATTTAACCAACCGCAAACTGAAGTAGTGGTACGGTCGGCAGCACGGCAATAGTAAAATAGCTTTTATTACGTAGGGAATAGAGGCGGTCTCAAAGTCAAAGTGGGTTGTCTTACATGCCGAATGTAAGACAACCTTAAATTAAATTAGTGATGGGATGAACGAAGTAAATGAATAGGAATACTAAAACACGAGAAATACTTTCTAAAATTACGTTAATAAAGTGCTTCCGATCAAGACTTTTCTATTAGTAACATTGTACATCATAGTTATGGAAGTGAATTCAGGATATTTGTGACATTAAAAAACCATCAAATTGAATTCAAAAATTTAAAATTCACTAGTTTTTGTTTTTATTTTAATACTCATTTAAATTAATATGCCATTTTCAGGACTTTGCAACACAACTCAAAAGCGGAGCAAACTAATTATGGAAAGGCAGACTTTCCACTAACTTTTAATATCGAGCTCAAAATGGCGGTCTATTTCATTAACCGAGAAAATAAAATGATTTTATTTAAAGCCCTAGGTTGAAGAGATTAAGGTAAAGGGATTAGCTATAATCTAAAATACGGCTACAAATAGGTTCACATTTAATAAAACATTGGAACTTAACAAAAACACAAAGTTGTCTTAATAACGTCACGTGACTGCGCCTATAGTTCAGTGAGAAAAGACAAGCCACTTCAATCATTTTTGATTCACGGTGTGAAAGTTAGATATTAAATAGGGTGTTCCTAACCTAAACAATTTTTAACATAAAAATAGACCGGTCAAATGATCTATTTATAAATTTTACATTGCTTTACAAATAGTATTAATCATTATAATTATTTTATAATTTAAGCAATTTGTTTGCAAGTTTTTACAAAATAAATTAAGTTTCTGTGTTCTGTGTTCCATCGGATGACACAGTCAATCATTTTTGTCAGCGAAATTTAATTTATTTATGTATTAAACATGACGATGACGGGTCTGGAAGCGTTTCCAAGAGATGTAATCGTATTTAGGGATGTACCTATTTTTAAGAATCAATAAATAAGCATGCATAATGCAATATCTAACCTTAAATTGCAAAGTGCATGCTTATCACTTAAAACAATAATTTATCTGTCATACCTACTACTAATCGCTATGATCTGGCTGTTTCCCTCCGTCAATATCCAGGTAATCCCCTATAACAAGCTTTACCTTTCGGTTGAGTTGTGTGGATAAAGCCTCTGAAATCACGACTGTCACTGTGCTAATAGTTCAATGAACCTGCTGCTCTTTTCGAAATCCGATTTTCGTCAAAAGTTTCTTCTGACTCGGCTTAGAAAATTCAGTTGATCAATGAACATTAATTATGCAATAGATTTCCGATGCTAAATAAAGCAGCTATTTTTAGAACCATTACCAAAATTTTACATAAGTATGGGTATTTGATATAAATAATAAGTACTTATTGAGGATGAGAATATAAGAAGAACTACTGTACTGTGAAACTACATAGGCTTTTTGAACTTTGTGGTTCCAACCTGCCGTGTCGCTGAAATAAACACTTCAAAACAACAACAAAAAACAAATTAAAAAACATAGAAAATAAAAATGGAGGTGATTCTATCGATGACCAATATCATGTAATAGTGAAATAGAAATTTAAAAAAATATGAGCTGCCAACACATCCGTTGGCTGAGTGAGCATTTGATTTTATTGCCATCAAATTTTAACTTTTTAAGCAAAGAAAATGTCCTAATTTATAAGTTTCTAGCTAATGCTTTTTATCAGATGGCTTACTCTACCCTAATATTTACTGACAGCTGTAAAGTTTCTCGGCTCTCAGCTCTGTGTAGCAAAAGAGATTTCCGAAGCTCTGTTAAAACTTCCTCAAAGTGTAACTTCTTTACGCTTGTACTGTAATTTACTTTGTTAAAACAATACTCGGACGAGGAAGTGTTGGAAATGGTCAAGGAAGAGAGATGCTTAATGCACCTGACATTAAATTGAATTTCGCTTTCATAAATTGATCGACCGTGTTATCCGATGGAACTCGAACCGATCCTTCGCTATCCGGGCAATGCTCTTACCAACTGAGCTACGGAGGACGTTTGTCAGTCGATGAATTTTTGTAAGTGCTTGCTACGCCAGCGAGCCGGCGTTCGCCCGGATAGCGAAGGGTCGTAGGTTCGAGTCCCACCGGATGACACGGGCGATCAATTTTTAGTGCGAAATTAATTTAATTTTGTAAAAACTTGCAAATAAACTGCTTAATTATAAAAATAATTTTAATGCAGACGATTGAAACAGGTGAGGGAAAATTGTGGGACACCTTATACGTCGTACATACAGCAGTTGAAGTATAGGGAGTTGAAGGTCCTGGCAGAGCACTGAGAAGCGTGAAATTGCTCCTCTAATAAGAGCGCAGTTCTTAAGTTTTCAATGAATGAAATAATACTCTTAGTATGTTTTGTGTATAGATTTAGTATTTTTGTAAGTGCGTGCTGAGTTATACTTTCATATTTCAAGAACGTCTTCTCATCGTCATTCATTCGATGTAGATACCGCCTTTCGTACGTGCTACGAAGCCTTTCGTAGGTGCTACGAAGCCTTTTGTAGGTGCTACGGTGCCTATCGTAGGTGCTACGCAACCTTTTGTAGGTGCTACGAAGCCTTTCGTAGGTGCTGCGCAGCCTTTCGTAGATGCTGCGCAGCCTTTCGTAGGTGCTGCGCAGCCTTTCGTAGGTGCTGCGCAGCCTTTCGTAGGTGCTGCGCAGCCTTTCGTAGGTGCTGCGCAGCCTTTCGTAGGTGCTACGCAGCCTTTCGTAGGTGCTACGATGCCTTTCGTAGGTGCTACGCAGCCTTTCGTAGGTGCTACGCAGCCTTTCGTAGGTGCTACGCAGCCTTTCGTAGGTGCTATGCAGCCTTTCGTAGGTGCTATGCAGCCTTTCGTAGGTGCTACGCAGCCTTTCGTAGGTGCTACGCAGCCTTTCGTAGGTGCTACGCAGCCTTTCGTAGGTGCTACGAAGCTTTTCGTAGCACCGCAGTGAGGTCGGAATCGGAAAGTGTCGTAGCTAATTGCTACGATTATAAGTTGTGTGTATAATGTTATATATCTTTGTTGCTACTATACATTTTCGATTGCTCGTAGCAGTCAGCAGTACGGTAATTTTCTGATTCATCTGTACAAATATAAGGTCAAATGAAAACCAGTGAAAAAAAACATTTCCAAAATACAATTATTTTTGCAGGCGGGTGTTTTTTTTTTCAATAATTATGTTTGCTTGTTCAATTTATTTCGTTTAAATGATGTGTTTAAAATATACTAAAACAATATTTTGTGCTAGTTCAATATTAAATCACTTTTTTTATAAGTAGAAAATAATAAAATTTGTTTACATCCATAAAACATATCAAGATCAACAAACTACTCACAATTAGATATTTCAAAAACTGACCTTATATTTGTACAGATGAATCAGAAAATTACCGTACTGCTGACTGCTACGAGCAATCGAAAATGTATAGTAGCAACAAAGATAGATAACATTATACACACAACTTATAATCGTAGCAATTAGCTACGACACTTTCCGATTCCGACCTCACTGCGGTGCTACGAAAAGCTTCGTAGCACCTACGAAAGGCTGCGTAGCACCTACGAAAGGCTGCGTAGCACCTACGAAAGGCTGCGTAGCACCTACGAAAGGCTTCGTAGCACCTACAAAAGGTTGCGTAGCACCTACGAAAGGCTGCGTAGCACCGCAGTGAGGTCGGAATCGGAAAGTGTCGTAGCTAATTGCTACGATTATAAGTTGTGTGTATAATGTTATCTATCTTTGTTGCTACTATACATTTTCGATTGCTCGTAGCAGTCAGCAGTACGGTAATTTTCTGATTCATCTGTACAAATATAAGGTCAGTTTTTGAAATATCTAATTGTGAGTAGTTTGTTGATCTTGATATGTTTTATGGATGTAAACAAATTTTATTATTTTCTACTTATAAAAAAAGTGATTTAATATTGAACTAGCACAAAATATTGTTTTAGTATATTTTAAACACATCATTTAAACGAAATAAATTGAACAAGCAAACATAATTATTGAAAAAAAAACACCCGCCTGCAAAAATAATTGTATTTTGGAAATGTTTTTTTTCACTGGTTTTCATTTGATACCCATATTGCTATGGTAAAGACAAAATCAAGCGCATACCCCCTTTGTTTTTGTTTGTGTGCGCTATTTAAAAATGTATATAGCCTATGACACTACCACTATCCTGACGAATTCAACGTCACCTCATATGTCAAAAACTGTCCAGCCATATGGGCTATCTCGAAAAATATAACCCTTCTTCCGCATTTGGGTAAAAACGGAAGCCACTAAGAATATAGTCTAAACTACTAATTCTATTCTTAGTAATAACATAATAATAACATTACTCCAAAAACATGAAATTGATTCCTTAATTAACGAGTTTTATAAAAATTTGCTTTTCAGATGGAAAAAATTGTGATAGTTTAAGAAATCTGCTTGTACATCAATGATTTATTTTAATATGAAATTGCGTGATTCAATTTACGTAATAACCAAAATCATAGGCACTCCCTAGTGTTTTATAATAATTGCGAGTGCAGATATGTGCTTGGAATAATTAAACCAGCCAATGTCTTTAATTATTCAGTATTCGTTAGGCCATATTGTGCGCATGTTGGACGAAGGTCCGTGTTTTGACACATTTTTAAATATGCTTCATTATTCTGTAATAAACAACATTTAGTTTTAGCATTTACAAAAATAATAATACTTTTTTTACAAAAGGTTAACTGATGCTACTGGTGATCCAAAGGCTAAGCTACGTTGGACAAAGAATCAGTATTGCTATCCAAAGGGGCAATGCTGCCAGCCTTTTGGGCACCATTCCATTCGGCACTGCTGGGGCGAATGCTTTATATATATATATATATATAATTTTATTTTTACGCTAGTTTTACATTCGCTTTAGGTTAGTTTAGTGTGTATTATTTTGTCGTTTGTGTTTAAATAAAATCATTATAATATTTGGATGTGTAATTTATTTTTAGGAACTGCAAAGTTTTTAATGATTAATGATTTTGTATCTTCCATTTTTATTTTTTATTTATTACAGTTCTAGTTTAATTTATTATAGTTCTGTAAGCATAATAACATTAAGATAGTAGATGCAATTAAGTTTAAACGAAGTCGAGAATCAAACCCAGATTTGTTTTTTCATCACTACGCCACTTTACATACGGCTTTGACTTTCTTACAGTCAAAAGGCAGATATTGTAGTCGTGAGACGCCACAAAGTGAAGGCTTAACCCAAAATATTCACTGATAAGCCTATAGAAAGGCGAAGAGTCGTGAAATAGATCGGATTTCACGTGAAAATCACGTGAGTTCCTACACGGGTCATAGGAATATTTTTTGTACTAAACATATATACATATATTTATTATTTCATATAAAAAGTATGCTAGCGATAATGCCAAAGACCACTTAATTTTTTTCTAGTATTTAAGAAAGATTAAATAAAGCAAATTTAACTTTTTTAAAGAAATGCCTAAAAAAGTATAAACACCAGAATGTTTTAATACTAATGGTTCAAAATATGGGTTAAAGATGCTAACATTTAGCATTTATCTTTGTAAATGAAATCATTCACCCATTCATTCACAAAAGAAAAGAAAAATGATACTGGCCAGTGTTTCGGTCTGGTATTCTTATATACTTTTTTTCAGAGAAGTGGGGATATTTTTCCCCGCCCCACTTTGTTGATTTTTTCATTTCATTAAAATCCTCAACTAGGTTAAAAAACTAATGACGTCATCGCATATTCTGCAACCGTCTGATATCCGAGCTGCCAATAACAGAGGCAATCGAAGTCGTTGACACAGTTCCTTTGCCACATCTATTATTAAGAAGCTTGAGAAACCTTTATGGAAAGCGATAACTGTTTTAACAGCTACTAAAAAACGAAATAACGTTATTTGATATACACTCTACTGAAGATGAATGGATTGTAAATAAGATGTATTTATTACTTGTTTAATAAGACTTTTATAGTGGTGTTGATAGTAATATGAATGCTTTGACTTCATCCGAGGTGTCGACGTGTGGAATATAAAAATCTTGCTTTTTATTATAATGTACAGTCGTGTAGAAGACAGATATTTCCGCTATATTGCTTCAAACATATTATGACACATCGTATTAAAATTTAAAAGTGTGTTTATGCTCAAATACCTACATAGGTTGTCAAGATAGGTTGGTATGTTTTGCAGCGTAATTGCGATGTCTGTATGCATGTTGTCAATAATTATGGTGCCGGAAAGGGCAATTAGATTACTTTCAACACAGACGTTTCCATATTTTTTTTACTATACAAAATTTCACCAAAATTATGGTTTTAGGTAAAAAACATATTCAAGCAAATTTTATTATCTAATAGGTTACTTCTGAGGGTGAAAAACTCATGCTGAGAACCATATCTGCCACAAATTTTAAATTTGACACTCGATGCACCAAACACCCTATATGTATAGTACTTCGTATTAAGGTGCATTTAGACAAAACGAACAAAAAGGAACATGCATTATTAATATTATATAAGTAACAAGGCGAGCGAACATTCTTAGAACTTTCACGGACTAATAGAGAAGTTATAGAATGACAAAATAATACTCGATCTTTGTTTACGAAAAGAGAATTCCGTAGAATGGGGATAGAATGAGCATTTGTTCGCTCATTTGTTATATTTCGCACATTTTTTGAAATAAAATACAAAAGAACACTAAAAAAACCATACAAATTCATTTCGTCTTCTAAGCAGAATGTCTATATTAAAGGCCTGGTTTTGGAATTTTATTTCTATTGCGGTGCGAAAAACTTTGAAATTGTGCTTATAAAAGTGTCATAATAGTGAATATACTTCCGGGCATAAAAGTGGGTACCTACCTATTCTTTTCTTTACGCACCACTCCAAACTTTTATTGCAAGGTCAAGTATTTTATTGCTTCAATAACTTGTTCTTTTCTGGAAAAAAACAGGTGTTTTATTCTAAATACAGCGGTATAAAGGGTGTTCCAGTAACTTTTACGTTATGTTAGAATTGATTCTTTATGTTAATGTTAAGTTAAAATAAGTAACCATCAGGTAAGATTGCGATTAAGGCGGTCCTGCACGAAATTGAGAAAATTAACGTATTTCTAAATCACCTATATGATGAGCTGAATTAGTTAAATACATTAAAACAATTTATTTACGTTAGCCTAATCATTGCACAAGGTTCTGGTCTTGTTGAAATTTGAAACAAATTATTTATGATATCATAAACATGACTTGTAGCTTATGATATCTAAGGGCACTTTATTCGAAAACTTGGTGATTTTTACGCATGAAACAATAATTTGTTCATGAAAATGATTGTATTGATATTTCGCAGGTCCCCATCTTTTTAATATACACGAATAAAATATAAATAAAAAAATATAAACACTTTTCTGTTTTTAACACAAATGTCTGAGAATTTTGCGCATTGCGCAGAATAAAACTATTGTTCTAATTAAATCATCAAGTCTAAAAGTTTAAAAAGCAAATGGATTTAATTACTAATATAAATAAGTTCGATTTTGTTTAAAGATCCTAGATTAGAAATACTCGACTTACTTCGCGCTGCACCCCCTTATATGTCTGCCTATAAATAAATAAAAAGTAAGTTAATAAATATAGGATGAAATATATATTTTTCTACAAGTTTGTACTTCTTAGACTAGGCAAATTAGCAATAATTTCATTCAGCATAGTAATTTCATCCAAACACTATTACTGGTGGTAAAAATCACTCGGTTCAAACATCATTCATAGCAGGTACTACATAACATACCTGAGTTGTGCTGCCGAATTAATTCAACATAGAGCCCTAAAAAGAATGTCCCCTTTTCATCCTCAAGGCTTAGGTCCTGAAATTTTCGGTATTTATTTGAGTAATGACCTGACACGTTATTAAACTTGAATACTTGGGAAACGTCAGAAAATTTCGAGGACTTTTGCCGGCCAGTCAGCTGTGAACTCTCTTCTAGAGACTCTTGTTAAGATTTTGTAAGAGTTTCTGTTGCCCTCGTTAAAACATGGGCTCATTTTATACTGGCAGCTTTTAATGTCGTTATTCGTTTGCGTCTTGATATAAGGTTTTTATGATGATGCTAATTATTCGAATTTCTTGTGTAAGTACACTTGTCAGGATACTTAAGTGCCTAAAATTTTTGAATACACGCGACAACACATTAATTGAGGCACACATATATGGGATCGTTGCTAAACACCCTAAATTATACTATGATAGGTACGTACAATCTTTTCTCTAGATATAGTTGCGAAACCTTTCGATATCAACTGTCGATAGTTATAAGTGTATTGGCACGTATAACTATCGTCAGTTGAATTATATAAATAGGGTCTGACTAGGCTTAACGACTAATACCAACAGATTAGCCGGGACCAACTGCTTAACGTGCCTTCCGAAGCACGAAGATGCTTGTCATGGACGTCACTTAAATGTTCGGAGTAGTCACCCATCCAATCACGATCACGCCGTGGGTTGCTTAACTTTTGGTATCACTACCAAAGCGCTGCCGCCACTGCACCACAAGCACCTAAAATAAATATTTAATACTTTCTATCTTTTCCAATACCTCGTAAAAATTGCAAGATTCCGCATATGAAACTTTGTCTAATTACTTACGTAACAATACAGTGTCCAGCCAGCGTTCGAGCTAGTCTATACAAGTCCACTCCAATAAAATTAAAGTCAGTGGTTATCCTTGCATTATTCCATTCCCATCGATCTTCCAAAGATCCATTAGCTCGGTAATAACAGAACAGTTCTGATTTAACTTGATTACAAAAAAGGAAACTGCCAATCTCTTTCCATTCGGAACTCGCTCTTAAACAAATTGATTCAATTTCAGCGTCTCGGGGAAGAATGCTGAGCAATTATAAGCTTTAGGACATTGCCTTAAAAGCTATGGAGATGGTGAAAACCCAATGTCGTTAGGGCTGTTTAATTTTTATGCACATATTGGATTGTCATTTTTGGTCAATTAGCTAGTTATCTGATTACTTGTGTTAAATTTGTTAATATTTTGTGTTTATTCATTAAATGGTTTAAGAACTTCTAATACCACTTCTTATACCGCCTAAATTGTAAGATATTTTTAAAATTTTAAGATAGTTTTTAAAATGTCTGTGTGTGGTGTGTAATAAAGAGTATATATCCATCTATATCTTATTATTTATTAGTAGGTATATGTTGAATATTTGAAAAAAATATTGGTTGTGGGTGGATGGTGGATTATGTTTTTTAATAAATTATTAGTCATATAAGTAGGCTATTACAGAAATCAATATAAACTGAATGAGAATTCGATTATGAGAGTTTCAAACCCACTTAAATATATTATCAGAAACCTTAAATATGGTTCTCGAAACACGATCAGAGGAATTTGGTTAAATAGAAAATCCTCTGGAAGCTTGGTCTAACTTTGCCCTTTTGCATGTTTATTATTGTTTTATATGTTTGCTGGTGTTAAGACTTCGGAGCATTCTCTTTTATTCTGTTACTCAGTACACAAAGAGGAAAACTATGAGAATATATTTTTGATTTTTACAAAATTTTCTTAGTGCACAAAGACGAAGACTATGAAAATATATTTTTGATTTGTTTAATTTTTTTTTTATTAAATTGCCGAAAACCCATTTTCATGTGCGATACCTGTGCAGCGATCACGCCATGGGACAGTTGGGCCTTAGCAAAATAGTATTAAGTAGTTATTTTACCTTAATATATAAATAAAAATAAAGACAAGTGTCAGGCAGCAAATATATTTATAGGAATTTTAGAGTTTACTCACTTAGTTGGTATAGGGCTGTCCATATGTAATTAAAAATAATTTAAAACTATCCGTGGGTTTATTTGTATTTAATTTCACATTTTCATTTGTTCAGCAGCAAAGCTTGCTAACTCGAGTTGATGCGTTTTGGGACTTTTTGATTACGCTCAATAGGTACGTACTTACTCATTTATTTATAGCGTGGCGTCTCTTTATTGGAATGTAGAACGGTTTATTTTTACCGTAACACACATCTCCTTTACAAAAAATAGTTTTTTTTTCGTAAAGAGTATGACAGATTATTTTAAAGTTTAGGCAAGATGATAGTTACATGAATTAAGTAACTAGGAATATTACGCATTACAATTACAAAACCTTAACATGAAACAACTTTTAACAGTTTATTTATATGAGAGTTAAATTCATAACTTTTAGCAAAGGATGATAATTTATAACATTTAGAGGTAATGTATTGTACACAAACAATTCGTTACCGGCTAAAGTGTCTTCTGAAAACTATGATTAGGATACCTTTAAGAAAAGAGTGAATAGGATGTTTCTAGACAGACATGACCCATCCTCGTCACTTACCATTGGGTAAGATTACGGCCAAAATCTCTGCCTATTATAAATAAAAAAATAAAAAAATGATCTAATGATCTAATCTAAAAAATTCTCTAAATCTTATCAAAGGTGGATTTGAAAATGTCCCGCAGTTGCCATCTGTTAGCTAATCTAAGGTAAGATGGTGCAAACGACCCTTACTGAGACTGCGTTGCTGTATGAAAATCCCGTGCCAGCCCTAAACCGGTAATCGTCTGCTGAGCGAACACTCTCGAACGCTGAAAAGGTGGGTGGTATGAAGATAAATGGATGCTGTATGACGCATGCAAGCGAAGTACTCCGGCTGCTTTAATAATTCATACACGCATTTTGTTGAGCCCCCGTAAGCGGGAAACATAAGAGACTCTTGAAAAAGACTGAATGCGACTTAACGACAATTTTGCGCGTACCTTCTTGTTTAGAAATATACAATCGACTTTGGCTAATGTTTGTAGGGTTTCGTACCCAAAGGGTAAAAATGAGACCCTGTTACTAAGACTCAACTGTCCGTCTGTCTGTCACCAGGCTTTATCTCTTGAACTGTGATATAGCTAGATAGTTGAAATTGTCGCAGATGATGTATTCATAACAGAAATCTGTTGCCGCTTTAATAAACAAATACTTTGTCTGTATACTTTGTGTATTGACTTAAGTCCCATACAACAATCAGTTTTTTTTGCAATTTTTAAAACTTAAAAAAATTATAGTGTCTGTCTAATGTTGTTTAGATAATGGTACGAAACCCTTCGTGCGCGTGTCTGACTCGCACTTGGTCGGTTCTTTGTACATACATGTAAGCGTGTTTAACAATACAAAATGGGCATTTTTTCAGCCCAAGGCGAAAGGCTTTTTATTGATGAACCCTACCTAACTTGAATGATGTCTACGAGCTTTGTGATGTACCTACGAGTATTCCTTGTTGTTATTTTGTCATGTTCCAGTAAAATTAATTTGTCTCATATCTTATCTTGTCCTATATTACCTTACCTAATAATTTCTTACCTTCTGAAGAAGTAAATGGACGCGTTATAGATATACGAGTTAGTTAGTAGACAGTGGTCAAGTTAGAAATTGTATGTAGACGACTTTGGAATATGGAGTGGAAAGTGGATGAAGTCGTCCCAAAAGGTTGTTTTGCGTTTTTTCAAAAGTTAGGAGCTGTGCTTTTGCCGGTGGAGTATTTCCACGCTTCTCTAGCCAATGGCCAGCACATCAGACTAATATCTAAAGTTTTTAATTGATAAAGTGTAATGTCTCCTTTCTCTCCTCCGTTAAAGTGTAATGAGGTGCTTGTGGCGCAGTGGCGGCAGCGCTTTGGTAGTGATACCAAAAGTTAAGCAACCCACGGCGCGGTCGTGATTGGATGGGTGACCATTCCGACCATTTAAGTGACGTCCATGACAAGCATCTCCGTGCTTCGGAAGGCACGTTAAGCAGTTGGTCCCGGCTAATATCTGTGGTATTAGTCGTTAAGCCTAGTCAGAGGCCCTAGGGCGGCTTGATAACTTCTGACAGTAAGGTTTGTCACTTGCCTTACATACACCCCTCCACCAATCCGCACTGAGCCCGCGTGGTGAAGTATGGCTCGTTCCTCCTCATAGTTGAGGTGAGCCTTTTCCCAGCAGTGGGATCTAATAGGCTGACTTATTATTATATTTATATATAATATCTCCTTTCTAAAAGCGATATTTGAAATGACTAATCCCATTTATTTTACACTTTGTATTAACAACATTAAGCTTTCTCAATGAGTTTGAAACTAAGGTTTGTTCGAAAACAACAGTTTATAGTGATAATAAGGCTGTATTTTGTGTGGGATTTAACTATAAAGCTTATTATGGGATTCGACTTTATGTAACTTTTATAGGCTAATATACCTATACCTTTGACCTTTCGGGGCGTGATTTTTTTGTGATTATTTCATCGCGGTGTAGTGTATATTTTTTTTTGTCGCGGTCGACATATTTTAAATCTGGGTCTCTTCCATTTTCCGTTACATTTCTTCAGAAGGTCCTAACAAAGGGAGAGTGCAAGATACAATGCCAACTACGAAGCAGTGATAAATGTACTCCGATTATTCATTCACGCCCCTTCGGTACAGTCGGCGGCAAAAACTTGTTTATTTAAATTAGAACGGCCAACAGCTCGGATTGTAACTAAGATGGTCCATCGCTACAAAACTGGGTCAGAATCCAAGTATTTTTTTTTCTAGTTTCTGTTTGTGGTGTTTGCAGCGTTATGCAAAATGCGGCACTGCGGCATCTTACTTATGCAGTTGTAATAGGTGTTTTTTAAAAACTGAAATGTGAAGTCTGATGAGCTGGCCACTGTACCATAATACTGTACTTCTATCCACGAGATCCCGGGTTCGAATCCCGGGTCGGGCCAAATTTTGTTTCTGGGTTTTTCTGTCTTGGAATAGCACAGAAACAGCTCGAAGTCAGGTTCAAGTCGGTGGTGTTAACACCCCCGTATGTGCCTCGGAAAGCACGTTAAGCCGTTGGTCCTGGGCCTGATCGTCTGTCATGTCGAATTGCCGTCTCACCGGACTATGAGAGTGAAGGGTCAGAGAGTGCACCTGCGTATACACTATAATATCTCTCGCGCAGTGGGCTAATCTTTGTTGAGATTGGCCGCCGTAGTCGAAATTCGGGTAGGAAGACATTATTATTACCATAATAAAAATACATGCCATAATAACAATTCTGGCGAGACATGTCAAACTTATTTTTTTCACTCTTATGTACCGTGTTTCTGTATAAAAAAGTGATATGAATGTATAAGTAACCTACGTCGCATGGGATGGGTAAAAGTTCTGACAAAATTAGCCATGTCTCTTATAATCATCACTGCTTCGAAAGCACGTTAAGCTATTCCTCCCGGCAAATATCACTCATATTAGTCGTTAGGTTTCGTTAGTCTATTAAAAGCTGCTGTGTTTTATGTAATTATTTTGTTATGTAGACTATTCGAGGACGTGTTTGTTGCTAGAAAGAAGAACTCAGAAAACCAAGTCCCAAAGTTACGATATTTGTCATCCCAAATAACAATAGATGGTATTGTGGCTGAGTTTATAAGTATTTACGTGGCCTTGTCCAGTATTACCAGCGTAGTTTTAAATAACAATGGAAATGCTTCAGTTGCTCTCGAAGGAAAGTAGCTTAACAAAGCATTCTACCAATCCGTGATAGAACTCAAAAAATCTGTTATAGTTGAGGAAAAGTATTCTATGTAGTAAGGCCTGCGCTCTGCAATGTACAATTACATGATCAACCTCGTTGGCTAGTGGTCGGCGCGTTGACTTCTATCAACGAGGTCCCGGTTTCGAATCCAGCATCGGGCTGCGTTTCTGGGTTTTTCTGACTTGAAATAACAACTTGGAGTCAATTAGTTGGTGGTGTTAACACTCCCGTGCCTTGATATTGGTCCAGATCCTGATCTTTCTCGATCATGTCGTATTGCCGTCACACAGACAGAACTATGAGATTGAAGTAACAGACAGTGCACTTAAGTATTGCGTAATAAATAATAATAATCTCCTCCTAGTCGAATAAATCTCAACATAGAATAACCAAATGCGTGGGAGATATTATAGTGCACAAGTGTGTGCGCAGTATACAGGTGCACTTACTGTTCCTTCACTCTCATAATTCGATGAGACGGCATGCAGTCCGACATGACTGTAGAGAGATCAGGTGCAGGACCAACGGCTTAACGTGTTTTCCGAGGCACGGACCACCAAGTTCATGACGCCGGAGCTGTGTCTAAGTTCAAGACAGAAAAACCCACACTTTCGGCCCGACCCAGGATTCGAACGGGACCTCGTGAATACTGCACACGCTGGCGTGCTGACTACTAAACCAACGTGATTGATTGTATTGCGTAGGTACCTACAAACTTTTGCACTATAATATATATCTGCTGCGTACCTAGATGATCTGTGTTAGGATTGACCGGCTTAGCTGAAAATTTCGGAGGGTACCATTAAATATTATCTATGATCATTATAGCCGCCCTTGACTAAAAACGTCAAGTTTATCTTCTATCTGTTTCATGCATCGGCTACTCCCGTATCTCTTAATTAAGAGATAAACCACCGGCGCGTTGTAATCGAAGTCTTACCATGTATATTGTGCAGGTGATATCAAGGTTGTTTGTTACATTTTTCAATAGAGATACCCTTGAAACGAAACGCAGAAGGTATTTACGAGTATCTATGGTGAAAGGATTTGTCCTCTTTTTGTATGGAGGCTGTTTTTTTATTCCAAGACATCACCAACCACCAATAACCTATATTTATCTTTAAGCGACAAAAATACAAAACACGTAACCATAGAAATCAGAATTTTAAACGCCTCCATTTTTGAGAAAAAATATATTTTGTAACAGGCATCATCCATCGATCACTTACTTGTATTTCCTGGCTGTATGGCTATGTACCATTGCCTTTCCACTGATGGATAAATACTACTAGGTACTACCACAGATGATATAATAGGTACTACTGTCAATGGAATGTCAATTTTGCTGGCAATTTTTTTTCATGCGTTAATTGATATAGGAAAAGGTGCAATTTATGTACAGACAAAGAGAAAAAATAATTTCAATTTTTCTCTAAATCGGAGGCCTTAAAAAATATATTAATTATGCAGAAAGGCTAGTTTTTGTGAACTCTTTCATATGATATTTAGTTTATTCTGGTTAGAAATATTGACGAATAAAAAAACATTAATGGACAAGTCCTTTCACCCTATTTTATTAATAGGCAGACAATTGACCGCAATCTCACCTGATGGTAAGCGACGTTGCGGCCGAGGACATGTGTGACTAATAACATCATATTCACTCTTTTCTATATATAAAAAAACAAGTTTAGGTAAACACTTCAGCCGACAACGAATTCCACTCTCTAGCCGTATACTGTAATTCCCTCAGAACTGTGCGTTTAAGAAGTTTATAATGATGTTTTTTTTGTTACAGGTGACATCGTTAGTTTGTGTGGTATGTATCATTTCCTAGAAGTTATAAAACTGCAATAAAGAAGACTGAATGGTTTATTTGTTAGAACCAGCAAATCATACATTAAAAATCTAATAGTATAATAGCAGTTCCCCGCGATTAGGCCCGCGCAAAAAGTCGGATTTTCCGTACAAACTTTCATCCCCCATTTTACCCTCCTGATAATTTTATATCGCGACAAAAAGTATATGCCTATGTCCTTCCTAGGGTCTCAAACTATGTTTGTACCAAATTTCATTTGAATCGGTCTAGTAGTTTCTGAGCCTATTCAATAAAACAATCAAATATTTCCTCATTATGATATTATATAGATCTATAGATTTAGATGTAATCCGTATGGTCAGCCTGCATACAAGCATCATCATAGTTTTGTATTTTTTTCTATGATGACTCTAATTAATTTATTGAGGATAGTCACGTTATCAGGTGCCTGGCATGCCTAGTTCCGACTGACACAGCTTTCCAGTCGGTTCAATGAACTAGCTTTTGTCTTTTTACTACCTATGCCCGCCCATTGACTGCCTCGTTGGTCTAGTGGTCAGCACGCTGGGTACTATCCACGAGGTCCCGGGTTCGAATCCCGGGTCGGGCCGAAAGTGTTTGGGTTTTTCAGTCTTGAAATTACTCAGACACAGCTCCGGTGTCAGGAAGTTGGTGTTAACACCCGTGCCTCGGAAAGCACGTTAAGCCGTTGGTCTTGCGCCTGATCTCTCTACGGTCATGTCGGACTGCCGTCTCACCGAATTATGAGAGTGAAGGAACTGAGAGTGCACCTGTGTATTGCGCACACACTTGTGCACTTTAATATGTTTTGCGCAGTTGGCTAATCTCTGTTGAGATAGGCCGCCGTAGTCGAAGGCTAGGAGGACATCATCATGACTAAGCCTAGAGTTCACCAACACATGTTTAGTTTTTAATCAGTCAGTTTAGCATTATTTGACAGTTCTGCCAAATTAACCGTCAACCGCGGTTAACAAGTTGGTGAACTCGGGTCTAAGGGTGTATTTAGAGTCGTGCAGATATGCTGACGCACGCGCGATTGAGTTACATAATCTGTGATGCGTAGCACCTGCGACAGCGCAGTGAAAAGTGAAATGTTCTTTGCACTTAACTTTATTATACAAGCACGCTAGACTAAAGGGTCTCTAAGAAATGGCAAATAATTTTTGTGCCTAATCAAAG
Source organism: Pyrausta nigrata (assembly GCA_949316185.1). NCBI lineage: Eukaryota > Metazoa > Arthropoda > Insecta > Lepidoptera > Crambidae > Pyrausta > Pyrausta nigrata. The sequence goes on from OX438943.1 coordinate 15,225,496, forward strand.
CGGGGGTGCTCAAGCGACCAAGAGTCCAGGGAACTAAAATAAAGTAACTTACATAACTCTATGTCAACTCTAATCTAATATTAGTTCGTAGGCGCTCACCACACGCTCACTACAGCCGTCAGCGCCAAAATGGCGATAGTCAAATGGCTTCATTTTAAGGTTGACAGTATGAATTCCTGCTTTCTTGAACTACAGTGGTCAGTGGTTGACATCACAGATTGTGTATTTTATTCCCGCGCATGTGCTCAAATCCGCACGACTCTAAAATCGGCCTAAAAGCTAAGCTTAACCATTACAGAGGCTTGTTTGCCCAACCTACGCGTATCCTCCTCTTTAGCTGACACAATCAGTTCAATCAGCAAACATTTGCTTTCCTAGTTAGTCTAGTTTACCTAGTTCTATTGTTCAATACAAACTGGAACCTTTTGGCCGTAGCTAAGGTACGGTTGGCAGCACGACAGACTACCCCACTGTGATCTTGGGACCGCCTCTATTTCCTTCGTAATAACAACTGTTTTTGTTATTCACATGGGTAACCTGACGTGCTGCTGACTGTACCTACGATGATTTTGAGAATGACTTTTGACAAACTTTGAGTTGAAAGTTTGTTACTGAAACATTTCGATGTTTTGAGACATTTCTTTGTGATCTTGGCGTAGTAAAACATAACAGTTACTGCAGCATATTTATGTATCAATAAACATAAAACGTGCAAATGCAAGTCTTTACAAAGATAGAGCAGTAAAATGTGTAAGCATCCCATAATCTAGATTTGAAGACATAAACTCTGAACACTTAGGTAGGCACTGTTTCTCAACCGTTTGACGCCTTCTTGGTCTAGTGGCCCGCAGGCACATCGCTTAACTCAAATGTTTTCAAATTGCAATAGTTACGCCTTTTACGAAAGCATTAATAGCTTTCAAACAGACGTCTAGTAAGCCATGCTAGCTTTCAAAACAATGAGAATTCATATACCTAGTCAATTCTTAAGTCATTGGTTTGGATTGCTATTGTAATCGCAATGACTTTTAATTTAGGCGGTAGGTAAGCAGGACGTTGTTATTTACAATTTTGCTGTTGGTTTTAGTTATAACGTCGGACCCACAGAACAGAAAAAACGAGTAGAAATAGCATCTTCGCCTATTAGTATGAAAACCAGTGTAACCAAACTAACACATTTGTAAGAATATCACATTATGATCCACACAAAAAATATTGAGTTGTAATTGGTAATTTTTAGCGATGATGAAAGAGCTTAAAACACAAATTCGATTAAATGAGTCCCATCTTTATTACTAAGATAATAAGATCCTAAGTTGTGCTTTCTTGATTCTAATGTGCTTTTATATTTTGTTATTCTACTCCGTACTAGATGTCACTTTTTTGACATGCTTTTCCCTATTACCATGTATATATATTAAGGTCCATAATTGTGGCTGCCGCTCCTATTCCTTGCTTTTAAGTATCAAATAGTTTTGCCACCCAACGCCAGATGGAGAAACAAACTACAGAAGTTTCCTGTCAAAATTAAGGATGGGGTATACACGATAAACTGAACAAAAAGTACCGATATAGCTAGATATCAAATTTTGTCCCAAAAGTAAAATTTATGCTTACATAGGCATACTTATATATTTATGCTCTCCCTATATCATCTGTGAAAATATATTGTATGAGAATTAGACATATGCGCGGAGAAAGGAATACGAAATAAATGTAGGTTCTACTTACTTATTATTTAGTTATATAAAACAAAGTCGTGGCCGTGTTAGTTACACGAGATATTACTCAAACATTACAAACTTTTTTATGACTAAGATTGGTCTCAGCCTCGATTGTCAAAAAAACTAGGATTATAAGGTGTAAATGGAAAGTGAAAATAAGAATGAGAATCCGAAATTTGCATCAACGAAGAAATTGCTGGTGTGAGTGTAAATAAGTATTGTTAACCCCCGACGTAAAAACGAGAGCGTGGTGTGTTATAAGTTGGACGTGTCTGTCTGTTTGTAGCATCGTAGTTCCCGAACGGATGAACCGATTTCGATTTTGTTTTTTTGTTTCTTTGAAAGATCATTATTCGGGAGTGTTTTTTACAACTCCCTCAATATGGGTATCAAATGAAAAGGCTCGTCTAGTAAAGAACTATACGATATTATTAATTTCAAAGAAGCCGCAATGGCCGCCACCACAATGCATTTTTTCACAACTCCTTCAATATTTGTTTCATTATGAAAGGCTTGATAAGTAAGGTGCAATACAAAAAAGTCGGTTCAGGCCATTAAAAAAATTATATAATACATTTTTTAAAACCGCCAACGCAACAAAAAACCCTCGACGCGACATTATAACGCCCAACCTTATCATGTCGTATTATTTTTGACTTTTTAAATGTTCGCTTTTTATGTCAGACAGACGGATATGACAAAACTATAAGGTTATAGTTTTGTCATGTCCGTTCTGTCTGTCTGTCAGTCCGAGGTTTTGCTAAGAGACCGTTAGTACTAGAAAGCTAGTATTTTGTATGTAAACCAATTACGACGACAAAGTAATGAAGTAAAATTGTTGAATTGGGGGTTTCTAAAACAATTTTCCTATTTATTGCTACATTTACGAAATATTAAACTTTGCAACTTTTTGGTCCAGTAGGGCGTCCTAAAATGTTTTAAAAAATCATGATGTTAGTGCATTTAATAACCTTCAAAGGAAAACTATAGCGATTAAGATAACTTTATTAATTTAGCAGTAATATTTGTAGAACTTGTGTGTTGGATAATTTTGTACTAAGTTCAAAATCCTTAAATTCACTAAAATAACGACGATACGAAACTCTTAATGCGTGAGTCCGATTCGCACTTGGCCGGTTTTTCTTATTACGGATTAATTTCACAATTTATAATAAAAAAATAAGCTGATGACACGTAGCGAATCCTTTGATAATTAATTAGTTACCTAGCAGTAAAGTAATCCGTGAATTATGTTGAAAGTAGTGAGTAGTATGAAAATAGCTCCAATTATTTTTATAATAAACTTATCGATATTTTAACGTTAAAATATCGCATCCCTAAATGAGTAGCGTGTGGAATTAATACGGAATCAGGTAACGGTACAAAATGTAGTTTAGACCTTATCACCATTGTGGTGGATTGGTTTTAGATTGTAATTTTAGCCGATTGCTGTCAAATGCAAATTTTCCAATTTCTATTAAAATAACGTGATAAATTACTTAATTATGGTATGTCACTCCTCTTTTTGATAAATTTGTAGTTTTACTGTTGTTATTCCGCACAAAAATTGTACAATTCAGCGTTTTTTAAGGTTTTCGTCAATATTCAAAGGCGTCAGCATTAGTGATGGGTTTTTATCCGGATAAATACTTAAATTGGATAAATACTCATAAACATCCATTTTTACTCGAGTATTTATCCAAAAAGACGGATAAATATTTTATAAACATGTTTTTTGCTATATCACGCAATATTATAATTATTATAATAGTAAGTTAGTAGTTTAAACCAAAAAAAGTGCTAAAGAGTTTTTCAATCTAAATAATATATATTATTTTATAGGATTTTGATAAATTTAACCCCCATGGGGATAAAATAAGGGATGATGGAGGATATAAATATATTAGTTTGAACCTATCAGTACTTACCTAATGGAACGAATAAATTAAGACAAACAAAATAGTTTTTAGCTCTAAATGTTGGCAATAGATGGCGTTAGTAGTATTTTAAAACGCGCCATCGTTGTGTTTTCACTGAGTTACATATACCCAATGATGAGTGGCCGCCGTATCTAATAGTACATACTATACCTAAATTCAATTCGGATATTTTGACGAATCGTAAAAAAACACGATTCCGTATGCAATGTGAACGTCCATCCGTCATGACGTTATCCTGTATTTTGACGAATCGCCAATGACGGATCCCGTGCGAATGAGCCTTAACTTATCCAAAAAGAGTGCCTATTGACTTCGATTTTTCATTCCTCTCTTCTCCATACGACATGGTAGACTAAGAGATCATGATAGCTGAATGGCGCGACGGGAGTATAAAATATTTTGTATCATCATAATAGCTAGTTCCATATAATTAGCTATAAACAAAAATAATCGATCTTAATTATGAAATGACCAAGATTTCGGTTTCGACGAGAATCATGTTGATGCTGCCGTAGGGTGTCCACTGCTAAACATAGGACTACCCCATGGTTTTCCACAACGACCGATTGCAAGCGGCCTGCATTCAGTTAAGTGTGATCCTGCAATCTTTACAAAGTCGTCTGTACATCTTGCCGTAGGAAGTCCGTCCTACGCACGCTGCGCCTTTTATCAAAAGATCTCCAATCTAGAACTTTTCTGCCAGAACGGCTATCAGTTCTTCGTGCTATGTGCCCTGTCCATTGCCACTTGAGCTTACTGATTCGCAGGGCTATGTGCTTTACCTTAGTTCTTCTACATATTTCTTTATTTCTGATTCGATCTCGTAGAGAAACACCGAGCATAGCCCTCGCCATTGCATGAACTTAAGCTTTTTTATGAGGCCCATAGTAGAGATCATGATTCAGATTCGTATGTGATCACTGGCAGCACACATTAATTAAAGACTTTCGTCTTAAGGCACTGAGATATTTACTTGAAACGAGAAGGTGCTCTTGCGTAGTTTCCCAAACGCTGTCCAGCCAAATCGAATTCGTCGACAGACCTCTTTTCTCGAAGTTGGACCTACCTAATAGTTGGACCAAATCCAACTACTACCTAGTTGGACCACAACGTACAAATGCTTGTAACTACTTCTCAACAGATACTGGAGTGGGTACTACTTTGGAGCTAGACATTACTTTCGTCGTTTCGTGTCTATTGTCAAAGGAACTACCTTTCAAACAAAATACATATGGTAGAACATCGAACTTCTTTCCTTTTTGAAATCGGTTAAAAACTTAAATGACAGGTATCGCACCTGTCACGCTTGGTAAAGTAGGGCCCAGGCCCAATTAGTTATTTTTATCCGCCATTTCGAGTAAATATCCGATAAAAATGGATAAAAACGAGTATTTATCCATTTTGGATAAATATCCTAGTATTTACTCTTTGAGTATTTATCCACTGCCCATCACTAGTCAGCATCCTGTCGCGACTGTCGCCGACTAAAGCGCGTGAATGGGGGCGGGGACATCACATGCGCTAAGCTCATCGCATTTGAGATACGCGGATCACGCCCACTTACGATTTCTACTCGGTTTTCTGTTCTGTGGTCGGACCTACTCGTATTCCAACGTAAGTCAAACGATAGGAAGGATAGTCCAGGAAGAAGAGACATTTACAGTTCCCGAAATATTCGCCTTGGCTTTGAGATTTTCCGTGACTTCACACGCTGTTTCTTCTTATTCTTTGACTGCACCCGCTCTTAATTCTCATTCCTTACTTAAACAATGTTGAATTCATTATTGCAACCTTTTTGGGGGTGCTATTCCACAAAAACCTCTTAATCTTACTCATGGACTCAATAAGGATGATAAAATATTTGTGAAAAAGAAAATCACGCGCTTTTTCTTATTATTATTAAAAATATTCACGAACTTCAGACGGGTTCTATTTAGACCAAGAACTAAGTTTTAGAACGATGACCTCTAGTGTAAATATAACATCATGTAGGTATCGCTTTTAGCAACAAATTGAAGTATGTGGCTACTGTGATGTCTGAGTAAGCAATAAACCAGCCGGAGTGGGGAGCGTCGGCATTACTCGTGACGCAGCCGCGGGGAGCGGACGTTGTTCACTCCGAGTACTGAATACGAAACTGTGTTGGTTATTTACTTATCCCAATTGCTGGTGAGACACCACAAAATGGCGACGAGGTGAAATGTGAGTAAATACACCAAAAACAATAAACAAATTCTAATGTTCACAATAAGAAAGACAGGGGCGGTAGGTGCATAGAAAAAAAAAAACTTACGGAGCTAAAATAAGTGCCTAGTTTTTCCAAACATTATTTTTAATAACATGCAACCCACAAAGAGCATAATTTTATTATTTGGGTTGGTTTTCAATGCAATAATTTGGTTTGTTTACATTTGGTATTTTAATGAAACATACCTATATAAAAAAGTAACATAATACTCGGATGTATGTGAAAATTCCGTAACAATGAGCATTTAGAATCTGTAATGCAGCCTCTGCATACACTGCTAGTGTTATTATCAATACTTACTATTATTACTGCAATATTATTTGCCTACACTATATAAATAAAAGCACTTACTTATCTGTGTCTATGTGATCAGAAGAAGTAAAATAACACAACACAACTAACTAACATACCCGGCAAATGCGATGTATATCGTGATCGGAAAATTGGCAGTTCTTGTTTAGTGCAAACTTTAGAATGTAACTGATAACCACCTAGTAGCAGGGGTGCGATAAAAACCGATGTGCACAAATGTATAATTATCACCCGGTGCTAATAAATTAACGTTATTATTCTTTCTCAGTTAAACTATATGTGTTCAAAGCGGCTTAAGTACGGTTTGGCTGGTTGCACTAAGGGTAAATTAAAAGTAAATCTCACAGGCTAAAACAGGATATCTAAAATAATATATACAAACGTTCAAGGGTTTTTAAATAATAGTCTATTAATAATTATATTTTTCTATTTACATAGGATAAAAATAAAGTACTTAAAAAGTAAATAAAAAAATAATTATAAATAGTTGATACTTAAAATGATAACTACAATGCTTAGGGTCTCCTTTTATTATTTTATACTAGTACTTTACTATATCAATGCGCTCCAAAATGCCAAAACTGATTATCTTAGAATCTTTTGACTGTAAAGGTGATTTTGTTTCGGACGCCATAAATATGAGAGCCGAATTTAATATTTAAATCAATTACACATACCTACTTAGTTTCTTAGTACTCAGTTTGTGCTCAATACGAAGTCCTTGTTTTCCTTAAACTATTTGTTTTGCGAAGACCTATAAATAGTTTATACACCACATTATTATTATCGATATGTAAACCCTATCTTTCCAAAAATAAATAAATAAGGATGAGCCTAGAAATATTTTTAGCGCTGATATAGTCAAACCGGATAAGCAAAGGCCTACTCTGCAACTGCTGATACAATTGGTAAAAATAAAATAAAAAATAAAATGTCCAAAGCAAAATCGGCATCACAAAAGACACTTTTTTCGATTAATTAATCAGCACAAACCGAAGGTTTTGGTATTGAGTGATGAATTTTAGTAAGATTCGTCAATCAAATATTGAAATTGTTTTTCAGAACTGAGAAAGAGATATTAGCGTTACGAGAAATTTCGGAAGCAATACTTTCGCTAAATACTTATAGTCGAGTTAAACCGACTACAAGCAATAACTATAGTCGAATTACACCGACTACAAGCAATAACTATAGTCGAGTTAAACCGACTACAATCAATAACTATAGTCGAATTACACCGACTACAAGCAATAATTATAGTCGAGTTAAACCGACAACAAGATTACCGCCTGCATGCACCAGGTGTGGTAACCCAAAGCAGACCACTGCTTAAGCACGATGTGCCCTGCAATTGTAAAAGTTGCAAAAAAAAAAAGGAGTGGGGGGAAATGGTTAATAATTTACTACTTAGTAAATGTAGTGCTTTGGTACAAGAAGGTTCTTTCAAACATTGACCTACTCATGAATCATTCGTCGTTTGTTCATAAACATAAATACTCGTATGTCTATCCGTTATCCTAGTCACCATAGCACAGTAAGCTTACGCTTATTTTGGGGCTAGGTAAATTGATGTGGTTGTTGGAAAGAATTCATTAATTTACACCCCTTGCAACGAAAGCCAATTGATGCTAAAATTTTCGAATTATTGAACCGATCAATAAACCTTCACTTTGGGTTCCGCAATGGTTCCACTCTTGAGGTGGTCCCGTTCAAAAAGGGATGTATATAATTAAACCGGGAGTTCACCAACACATGTTTTTTTTATCAGGCGGTTTAGTTTTTTGACAAATTTGTATGGGAATATTAACCGTCAATCGTTCACCAGCTGTTTAAGGATTGGAGAACTCGGTTCTTAAAGGGTTAAATTCGACAGATGTTAATATATAGGATGTTTACGAATGGTGGAATAATCTATTCAGATAACGACAAATGACTAAATCATATTTTGAGATTCTTGAACTTTGACGATAGCCTATTAAACAACCTATTGTTTTACCTCAGATTATGTTGTTTGTACTCGTAGTTACCGCAGTTCGATTTATCCTTATTTATCTGATTACCTATATGTGAAGGTTTGTTATAAGTATAGAACCAAAGAATACTGTTGTTGTGTAGTGAATAATTGAAACTGTAAATCTTCCTAAATAAATAAATAACTAAACTGTTTACGATCGTTACAAAACATATTAAATCGGATTTGAATGAGTACTTTTATTTTACTTTAGTTAGTGACTAATTTATACTAAATGCTTCATTAAAGCAATAAGTATGGACTATCTCGACTATTTACTTATCCCAATTGCTGGTGAGACACCACAGCTACGATATAACATCATGTTTTATTTTATGTATTGCTTTTACCAACAAATTGAAGTATGTGGCTACAAGCAATCCAGAACATTCTATGCGCTAAGTGCTATTTTTATGTGCTAATCCAGTTTAACGACCTATTAAAGTTGGCAACATTGTAACAACTAAAGTTATAGGAGGTAGGGTTGACCCTTTAGTTGCATTGAAAATTGTGGGATCCGTTACAGTGTAGAGTTATGTTGTGTACTGGCTTTTAGTCGTGATTAATTAGTAGTAGTATTCAGGGTGTTTTTTTGTATCGATATCCTTTGAATTAACAACACATATATATATTTTTTGGTATCGTTCAGTACAAAAATGCTAAGATAAAGCACCAAGACCGAAAAATAGCTAAATAGTGGACACAGCTCATATATATATTACTCATAATAGCAACCCCGCGCCAATGCCTACGCGCCGCATTCATCTCATTCATGCGTTGGTATGGGTAACCACAATTCTCAATAATTGTATCGGTAAAAAAGAATATAAAACTTGAAATTCCCATATTTTTTAAAAAAAATAGCATCTATCAAAGATACCTGGCTGGAAAAAATTGGGTACTGATACAAAAGTCACCCTGTATTATTCAGTAAAATGTCTGAATTTCTAAAACCCTAAAAGGAGTAGCCTTTTTAGGATTGCGCACCTCAAAGAAAAAACTTTTATAGGTGATGACCACGTTGTACCTTTCCGACCACTTGCTATGCTTCTTCGTACACTTTGGCATTTTGCTTTTTGTAGTGCTCTTCAATCGTAAAAATGTTTACCTCAATATAAAATATATTTATGTGCTTTTCACACGCTTTCCCGGATATTTTTGGGAAAAATCTGTTTGAAACATTACAATTACCTATTATGTTTATAATAAATAAATAAATAAATAAAATAAAAAGTTCTTTATTTCAACAATCTTTTACAATTTAGTTTCCGGGGCTTCCCAGAAAGTAATCTAAAGATACTTGTGTTGGGAGAGCTTCGCTCCTCCAAGCTGTACATCTAGTTAATAAAGAAAAAAAAAAGGAAATATATATATGTATATGTGTGTGTGTGTGTGTGTGTGTGTGTGTGTGTGTGTGTAAGAGCCACAAAACCTACATATGTGTGTGTCAAATAAAAGTAGCAAAAATTTAGGTCCGTCTTACCAATAATTCTTCTACTTCATCGTAACTGATAGTAAAAAACCATTTAGTCAGGGTTCTTTTACACTCAATCAGAAGCAAGGGGTAGATTTTAAGCTTACGGTTTATTTTATTGTAAATGTAGGGGGCACGTGTAAGGGTTTGATTACTAGCAAAGGCAGTACGAGCCGGGTAAGTTTATGAGAATAGGTTTTACAGCTCAAAGCAATATCGTAATATTTTAGAACTTTGATTAATGCGGCTATCTCAAATATAGTAGAATTAATAAGCGGGCTTATAAAACTTAATTTATAATTAAGTTTTAACGGCCATATACAGTCAATAAATAAATCCCTACAGTTAAGAAGGGTGGATGGATCAAAACGCTTGCTGTCGAGTACGACGCGGCGCGGGAGTTTTAAGGGTTTAATTGTTTACCACTGCACGAAAAATCATAGATACCTTTTATCTTAGAAGGTTAGAGTGTTCACTCAAAACTAAGCGTTTTTTCCGCAGCACAGAGGGTTATGCATATTCATGCATAACCCTCTGTGCTGCGAAAATACACTATTTAAGATTCCTTAAATAGTGTATTTACGATTAGGTTTATAAGTTAGGATCCAAATTATTGTTCGTCTGTTTATATTTTTAATTCGCATTGCTTTTCAATAAAACTTTTTAAATACTTGGTTAAGTGGACTCTAAAGTAGTGTTTCATCAATTTTGATATCAAAATTTTCACATTAACAATTCACACCAATGTGAACTATTATGGGTATTAACCATTCAAAAGATACCTATATTGTAATAATAAGAATACTGTTTCTTCTTTTCAATATAAATAATTGTTATTTTGCTATTGTTGTTTTTGTCAATTTTAATAGTTTAGTTTATTCTATGTCACCTGGGATGGTGAAAGTAATCTAACGATACCACACACATGTAAATCGGCTAAGGCGTTTAGAATTTATGGTGGAATTAAGAAACGTACATACATACATGAACCCTCAAAAACACTTGTTTTTGTAGACACTCTTATAAAAAAAAATTGATTAATATGCCTAACATTAATCAAAGTTTCGTAACAAATTTAAACACAAAAAAAGAAAAGACAAATCAAGTTTTAAATTGCAACAGGTTTTTTGGCTAGACTAGTTATATTCAGAAGATAATTTTCAATATGCTCGTAATCAAACTTAATAATCAAATCTACCTAAACCTATTTGGAAGTAAACTTAAAGGTTAAAACAAAATATCCCTACCTGTAGCAAAAGGTTACAGATCCAATTAAAATGTTACGTTTCGGTGCGTTCGAATCAAACGTACCTGTAGGTAAATAAACATTAAATGAACAAAAGCCCCGAAAGGAGAATGTTTCTGTCATATGCGAAGCGAGCTGATTTAACATTGGAAGGTAAAGGGCATATTAATTGCTTCCGTCGTCCAAGAGGGTTAATATACTAATGACAAAGGAATAGAATCAGAAAAAAAAATAAATGTAAACGCACAATAGCTTAAGCACACAGATTTAGTCGCCGAACTCACACTTGCAAATAATAAAGATTATAGTTACTCAAACTGGCAGAGTTTCAGCTTACTCAGTGGCTGCTGTGCACAAGTCTGCTAGACTGAGCTGTCCGTCGTTTATAAAGGCTTTCCCCCTCCATTATAGGCACATTGGCGGTGGAGAAAGGTGGCATGCGGTGGCTTGGTGTTGGCTGGCTGTGGTGGCTATGGATGGCTTTGGTTCGCTATGGTGGCTATGGTTTGCTTTGGATGGGTTGGCTTTGGCTGGCTTGGGTGGCTTGGCTGGGTTTGGCTATGAGTGGCGCTAGTGTCGAGTGGAGTTTCCGGTAGCGTTATCACTACATAGTATAAAACAAAGTCGCTTTCTCTGTCCCTATGTCCCTTTGTATGCTTAAATCTTTGAAACTACGCAACGGATTTTGATGCGGTTTTTTTTAATAGATAGAGTGATTCAAGAGGAAGGTTTATATGTATAATAACATCCATTAAATAGTGGAGAAGTACTGTTATTTTTGAGGTTTCTAATGTGATGTCGTAAATAATTAAAATTTTTCCGCTTACATTGCAAACGCAGGCTGAACCCTACGAGTTTTATCAAAATAATGTACTAAGTATTGTACACATTGAAAAGGTCTACAGAAAAGTCCGTGATATGTCTATCTCTTATGGATAACCCACAATAACTTTTTTTTGTCATTAACTTTTACGACAAATAGTGGCTAATTTTCGAAGCGATTTTAACCAATACAGCATTAATCCTTAACCAATTAAATACCTTGTTCATTTAATATAGATCTATATGGCCCTTTACACCGTATGATTTAACTGAATATTTTCGAAGATATTACAGATTTAAAAATTAAGGGACGTAGCGTTTGCGGCGGTACCAGCCGGCCGCCCGGTGCGGCAAGAGCGTGCCTATAAATAGCGCGTCTGAGACGGCGGTTTTCCCGGGGAGTGCCATCTGCGCTCCTCCCGTTCCGATCACGCCGGCTAGTATGGAGCCCGGTGCGGACGAGCTTGAGTCCCCGCTTGAGGGTGCCTCAGCCTCGGACGCGTCGAGGCAACCGCTAGTGCGGTGCGCCGCGGCGGCTGCGCCTTAAGCGCCCGCTGCTTCTGCCCGGTTAAGCTGAGCAAAGCCTTCAGCGGCTTCAGCGATAGGTCCGTCCGAAAAAAAAAAAAAAAAAAAAGCGGTTTTCCCTATAGCACTTTGAATTTAGCAGCGATCGGACGCGTTTATTATAAAAACGTGCTTTTCAGCGCGACAACGTATCAGTAATTATAAGTAAGTTACGATAAATAATTGTATGATAGTAGTTTTAAAATATAAATTATATTCTATTCTAAGGTTAATTTTTAAATCATTATGAGAGTGAAGGAACAGAGAGTGCACCTGTGTATTGCACACACTTGTGCACTATAATATGTCCCGCGCAGTTGGCTAATCTCTGTTGAAATAGGCCGCCGTAGTCGAAATCGGCTAGGAAGACATCATCATCATAAATTTTTAAATCGCACTTATAGTAATTATAAGTACCTACATAAGGTGAGATAAGATTAGATTCAATAAAACCATAATTTATGGATTGTAATTTTCTATTAAGATCTTGATTAAAATTTACAGTTAGATCAACTTAATATTAGGGAAATTATTTTCAAAAATCCTGATTTAAGGTGAGATATGTAAGTTCAGAAAAAGTACTTAATAGAATAGGTATCTTTTGTTGTTGATGATTGTTGATTCTCTTTTGTTTTTAGTCGCACGAATAGCAAATTATTTTTTAAGTACTTTTAATTTAATTAAAATCGTTGTTTAAGTTGAGGTATTTCAGTAAAAAAAAGAACTGCATAGAATAGGTATCTTTTGTTTTTTATGATTGTTGATTATCTTTTGTTTCTAAATGGTAAGAATTTAGATATTTTTTACTGCGGCACATACTAATAATATGGCACATTGGCACACTGCGGCACATTCTATATGTATGATTACCAATTTGTGCATAGGTAATTATACATATAGAACTGAGTAAATTTTGTACAGAAATTATAAAGTCATGTCTGGAAGACGTCGTCGTTCGAACATAGGTCGTAGTACAGTGAATGCCAGAAGAGTACGTTCAGCAAGAGATGAAGAATCGTCAACGGAACGTGAGGCTCGCCTCAGTCAGGCTCGGGATAGATATAGAGCTGAGAGAGAGAGAGAATCTTCAGTAGAGCGTGAGATTCGCCGCAGCCGGGATCGAGATAGGCATACGGTTCAGAGGGACAGAGAATCGTCAGTAGAGCGTGAGGCTCGCCTCAGTAAGCTTCGGGATAGATATAGAGCTGAGAGAGAGAGAGAACCTTCAGTAGAGCGTGAGGTTCACCGCAGCCGAGATAGGGAAAGACATCGAATACAGAGAGCCAGAGAATCATCAGCACGAGTTACTAATTCATGGATGAATAAAGAAAATTCTGCCATGAATTACGATCCTTCGATTTCTTACAAGGACGATCGTATAGTATCAATAGGTACTATGTCAGTAGTGTGTGAACATTGCTTGGCATTGAAATTCAAGGACGAATCGAAAGGCATGTGTTGCTTACAAGGAAAAGTCAAATTAGAAGAAGTTCTCCCTCCACTTGAACCACTTCACTCTCTTCTTACGGGTGATCATCAGAAATCCAAGCAATTCATGCGCAATATACGCCGTTATAATAACGCATTTCAAATTACCTCTTTTAAGAGTAAGCAAGTCGTTGAGCGTGGGTTCATGCCTACATTTAAAATTCAAGGGCACGTGTACCACTTAGCTGGGAGCTTGCTACCACTTCGACCCGATGATCACAAATTTCTGCAAATATATTTTATTGCAGATCCAGATACACAAGCATCTACGCGGTGTACAAGTGTTGCACAGCCAATTGATAGAGATTTGATTAGATTTCTCCAAGATATGTTACATTCTTATAATTGCTACTTCTGACAGCAGATACTTCTGACTTTAATGTCGTAATCCATGCAAATAAAGTTCCTGTTGGAGAACACAGAGGACGATACAATGCGCCCGCCACGAGTGAAGTAGCAGTGGTGATAGCTGGACAGCAATTTGACAAAAGAGATATTGTATTGCATAGTCGTGATGATAATTTGTTATGCCATTAAGATTTCTCAAGTTGACCCAATCGGTGGTACACCTCTGCGTAAAACAGTGTCATGTATGAACTACTATTGCTACCGTATAATGACAAGACGTAACAATTTCAATACTTTGCTTAGATATGGAATGTTAACAAACCAATACTTGGTAGATCAATATGCGAAAATTGAATCTGAGAGATGGATCGTTCCCTATAATCCGCTCCTTTTGAAAATTTTCGATGCCCACATCAACGTAGAGTTGTGCAATTCAATAAAGTCAATTCAATATGTTACTAAGTACATTAATAAAGGCAGTGATCAAGCCACTTTCAGCATACAATCACCAAATGAAGTGGAAAAATATCAGTCTGGACGTTACATCTGCAGCTCTGAAGCTGTATAGAGGATTTTATCATTCGAAGTGCACGACCGGGCTCCCACAATTGTCCACCTTGCAGTTCATTTAGAAAATGGACAAAGAGTATATTTCACAGAGAACAATATACAAGAAGTTGTTAATAACCCGCGGGATACAACATTGACAGCATTCTTCAAGTTATGTGCTCAAGATGATTTCGTGAAAACACAACATTTAAGATTCATGCATGACCCTTTGTGCTGTGGAAAAAACGCTTAGTTTTGAGTGAACACTCTTTCTAAGATAAAAGATATCTATGATTTTTTCGTGCACTAGTAAACAATTAAACCCTTGAAACTCCCGCGCCGCGTTAAATAACGCTTTTCCGGATATTTTTGGGAAATTATGTTTGAAACATTTTACTAAATGTTCATCAGAATAGGCTTTTTAGCTCAAAACAATATCGCAATATTATATTTTAGAACTTTGATAATTTTGATAGAATCGGCATGATACGAGGTTAAATTAAAATATACATACATACATTCAAAGGTTAAGATTTACTAGATTAACTAAGGTAGGTATTGAAATTTGTACATTTAGGCTTTTGCTGCTTTAAATGTATTTTGTAGTACAATTTTTATCTTATTGTGTGTGAATAAATTTAAAACACGTATGATTCAATATTAAAAGAGACACATCGCTGGCTTGTGTCTTGTGTCTTCAATTTAATTCCGTCATAAGCTATGTCTGTTTACACATGTCTCAATACAAAGACATACCGTTACAAGGTAGTAATGTAGAATAAATTTTATGTTTCGTAGTTCTACGTACTAGTACACTAGTTTATACGAAATTATATCAAATTTCGCTCACAAAAATTAACCGACTGTGTCATCCGGTGGGACTCGGGCCCACGTCCCTTCCTTATTCGTTTATTCTGTGTACACTAGTTTATTCTGTGACATTACTATACTACCTTATACCTCATCAATTAAAGTTTCATTAGACTATCAAAGGCCAACATTCCAGTGGTAGCTAACGCGATAATTACAAACGTAAAGCATCGCTTCCGCACCACCATTAGGGCAAGGCAATAAATTATGGCAAATTGCCTAGAACGGGAACCGAACGCAAGATGTACAAGCGCAGAAGGATTGCTACGAGTTGGTCCATTTATGTTCTTTTTAAGTCGAAGAAAAAATAATGTTAGTACATTTCCGAAATAATATTATGTACATACGGTCATGTGTCAGACTACCCCACTTCACCTTAAGACCGCCACTATTTTCAACGTAATAATCGATATTGTAGCCATTTTTACAACTTACAAGAACAGCAAAAATTTTACAATCAGTAAGGTATTACGTACGGGCCCTATTCCAGTTGTTGAGGATGAATACCTAGCTTTTGTTGCAACCACCTTTGACACTCAAAACTAAAACAACACATGTAAGAAAACTAAATAAAACAGTTAAAAGTTTAAAGCGATAACTAAATAGAAAGGTAGCAAAGTGTACGTAATTCAAGTAGTTGTTGTTGTTGTTGAGTCTTAATTAAGTTTGCTTTTCTTTTTTGCGTTGGGGTTTTTTTTATTTGTACTTTTATTTTTATTTTTTTAACCGCCTAGACCGTTTTTTTATATTCCACCTTAACTAGTCAAGCCCTTTCATTTGAAACCAATATTGAAGGACTTTTGAAAAAAATATGTAATCCGAAATTTTGTAACGGCGGCCATCTTGGGCCGATTTTCATCAAACATGGCTAAGAACACTCGGAATAAAAAATAAAATTGGAATTATAAGACACAAAAAACACTTTACGGAAATCGGTTAATCCGCTTGGGAGCTACGATACCACAGACAGATCATTACAGTTTTTGACGTACTGTTTCAGAGAACGAGATAAAAATGCCAATAGATATCATGTTTGACATCTCTGTCATTAGATACTGAATTTTTGTTACTGTTATTTTTAGTAACGTGTGATCTCCTACACCTATTTGTATTGCTTGTCGGTCGACGACCGGCCTTAAATGTAGCTTTAAAAATAACCACTTCCTTTGTGGGGAGGGTACATTTTTCGATATTATGTCATCTTTATTGGACTGAGGTGTAATTTTAGTACGGGATAGAGGAAGCATATGGTTTGTTGTAGTTTTCTTTTTTACTAAGCGCGTTCAGTCAGTTAAAAATAGGTAAAAGACTCAGTCGAGTTTTGAGAAAAAGGGGACCGAATCTTTTATCTGTTATATTATGATACAACTGTCGTAAGTCAAACTCTACATATTTATTTAAAAAACAACCTTAGACAGATGGAAACAGTTGTGTTTGAGCTTCAGAATCGCTAACTTTTGGCACATGAGTAGGTAAGTACAGAGGCAAAGCTTCATACATATGCGCGAAATGATTGCACTACTACAAGCATTCGGGGGCATGTGCGCGTGACCACTGGCGCGTGTCACGTACACAGCTTATGGCAGCACGCCAGTGGACAATCACAGGGTTAGCGAGCGTACGTTTCATTGTTTCCCAGCACGTTATCAAGTTTTGGTAGTTAATATTTGACTTAAAAACTGAAATTTCGTTAATAAATACGAGTATGGTTGTTTATTGTACTGTGTGCATTAATAATACCAGAAAAAATAAAAACATCATATTTTAACTATCCTAAGGATTACAATAGGTAAGTAAATATTTACATTGTTGAATGTTGTATGGTCCTAATATATGAAGAGAGGGTAAAAAGGTAAGAGCTAAATTTTCCAATGTGAACCGGTAGTTTACGCGATCCAAGGAATCTTAAGGCAAAATTAAGATTACGGTTATCATCTACATCGATACCAGAAGTATGAATTAGTGTGTTGTGTAATTGTGTTATGCTATAAATAGTTATCTATCTATCTATGATAATTGCACCATTCAATCACAATAATGGCCATACATTTTTTTTGCAAAACATCTTTCTCTTCTCGCTTCCCGCGCAAAACTAACGTTTAAGAAACCATTGACCTGTATTATTACAAAATTAGGTTTTTTTGTAAAAAAAAAACTGCAAGGCTACGTTACGTAAACCATTGAATTTGTTTTAGAATAGTTCTAAACAGCTATGTACATAGAAATAATAAAGCTCGTTAGCAAATGTTTTGTTTAATTTATCTTAACCTTTTGTGACAACCCTTACCAAATACATGACAATTTCGAACGCTCTTAGGAAGCTTTGTCTCTGTACTTACCTACTCATGTGCTTTTGGATCGGACAGGTTATTTACATATAGTGAGCAACTCTTTGGCTCAATGTTTGATTATCTATAAATGTAGTAGTTTCTCATTTGTTGATTCCATAATAACCGCCTGGGGTTGAGCCCCAGTCGTGTAGTCAAATCAAGGGCAAATAGAATCGTAATTGAAAAGCATGATTTTGACATTTAGCCCATACTACCTCTAGAATTGCCAAAATATTGCTATTAAATTGCGATTCTGTTGCATTTTTGCTAGTGTAACTTAGCAGATTTGGCCTCAGATCAAATGTAAATTTAATAACTGCTGGTTGATACTTGTAGATTGGTTCAGCGGTAGCTCGCCGTTGTTGCAAATGTAATGTGCAAATCACGTAATAAAATGTTGAATCAGCGTACGCGAAAACTCGCCGTAATACGTAAAATAAGTACCGATAATGTCATCCTTGTTAGGGTAATCCCATTGACTATAGTTATTACAGTACCTATATCACAGTAACAATATCCCGGCAATAAAGCAACAAATATGGATTAATGGTGGATTTACGTCGCTATAAATTTTAAAGCGATATCAGAGTTTCATTAAAATGGTCCCGCTTCAATAAATCTCTTGTTATGGTCATACATTTAATGTCATGTAATGTAAATTTATGAAAAAAGGACGCATACTTTTAGAGTCTAGCGAAATAGTTAATGTACTTGAAAAGAAATATGCAACCCTACTTATTTAAAAAATTGGGCATCGCAATATTCTAAAATATTATTAGATTAAAAATAAAAATTAAGAAATGATACAGATGATACTACTCCACTACAAACAACATACACTAAAAAACTTTAAATAAATATAAAAATATATGATATACTAAATATTTATAATAAAAATAACTAAATGTTAGGACCCATCGTAAGAATAGTCGTAAAAGCTTACACGTAGCCAATTAAAATAGTCAATTAAACGTGAAGTCCAAGTCATGTGAGACAAGACCCAGAATGTACTTTAATTAAGACGAGATCGCAGTGTTGATTAGCTGTTTTATTACGAATGTGATAGTAAAAATTAATTAACAGGAAGTATTTTGTTTGCCAAAAGGCCAGAGGCTTTTTTAATTGACTTTACTGAAAACACGACCACAATTTTTAGGAACAACCATAGCGTATACATTTTTTATGGTATAAATAAAAAAAAATGATTTGAATTTCTTAAAAATGTATTTTTTTTAATAATCACTAGACTAGCAATAAGAAGAATTGTAAATGTTGCAATTAGGCATGTAATAAAAATATTTCCAAAGATGACGTAAGTGCTACGTTAGCATTAACGACACAATCAATCGCATTGTTTCACCCCTAACATTTAACCCTTTAATGTTGCCAGCTTAACCCTAAGCCGAAAAGACCCATGTCAGGGTTGACGTATCAAATTAGAGCGAAATTAAAAATTCTTAAGAGCAATTATATTTGCTTTTGAAAAGTGTCAATGGAAAATAATAAATATAAATACAGAATCATTTGAATGGATGAATACGTAAGTATTTGTAGCCTCGTAACTAACAGACATTTGTATGGCTTCTAACTTATTTGGCCACATAGCCATTTGGCTTTCGGGCTTTATACTTATTTTCATTAGATCTACATATTTTCATATGTAACCTAAATGGGGTAAGTTGCAACTCAAAAATTTTGACAATGTTGACTTCTATGTTTATGGGTGTATCTGGGAGAGAGAGTTCATAGGCCAAAGCCTATGAACTCTCTCCCTTCCTGGCTCCCACGTGGTGGTGGGGTCAGCCTTCTTTATTTTTCTCCTCCACTTCGCCCTGTATTCGAAATCTTCAGCCTATGAACATACGATTCGAATAAATAAATTTTGATTACAATGTAATTTTTCCATCAGAATCTCTCTCTTCAGCTTTTACATTTATAAGCTCAGGTCTTATCGTAATTCCTTACATATACTAAGCATACCGAAAACAATATACTAAGCATACGGTTACAGAGCTGCAGAGTCACCATCTGAGCCTTGGTTAATCTTAACGATAAGCCCTTTTGTCTCCCTACGAGTCTTAATGACAGCTTTCAAGTCTGTTACACATCGTCTATTTACTATGCTTTGCTCAACAATTTCAACCGAAATTAGAATTCACAATAAACGTTATGGGCTCGTCAGTTATGAACATATTCATGTTTGACAATTACTTGGCTAACTGGCCCGTTAGACTTAAGTGGTGTAGGGGTTAAGTAGACTCATAACTTAAGGGCAGGGTTGTCAATAAATTTGATTTCCTGGGATATGCTGTATGGTGTCCGGTGTTAGTTGGGTTTTTTTTGGGAAAATTATCTCTCCGATTTATTGTCGTTACATGATGATGATGATGATGTCCTCCTAGCCGATTTCGACTACAGCGGCCTATCTCAAGAGATTAGCCAACTGCGCAGGACATATTATAGTGCACAAGTGTGTGTGCAATACACAGGTGCACTCTCTGTCCCTTCACTCCCATAATTCAGTGAGACGGCAGTCCGACATGACCGCAGAGAGATCATGCGCAGGACCAACGGCTTATCGTGCTTTCCGAGGCACGGAGGTGTTAACACCACCATCTTCCTGACTCCGGAGCTGAGTCTGAGAGTAATTTCAAGACAGAAAAACCCAAACACTCTCGGCCCGACCCGGTATTGGAACCCGGGACTTCGTGGATAGTACCCAGCGTGCTGACCACTAGACCAAACATCGTTTTTTTGTCGTTACATATCAGTACTATAAAACGTTAGAACACTTTGTTGAATATTACTCTCTTTTCTCATAGTTTTATTACAGAAATTAAATAGTTAACAATCAGCGCGGGACAATCCATAAGTCCTTTTATGACAGTTCTAGTGATGTCCATCATACGCTAGTGATGTCTGGAGTAGCAGTCTATAATCGATATGATTGATTTTTTGGTCTAACAGTACGAATATTTTGTTGTAAAAACGAAACTTAAAAAAGACATTTATAGTTTTTCACTAGTGGAGAGAAAGGCAGCAAAAAGTTATTTTGTATACGTGATTAAACTAAAAAAAACATTGGCCCTGGTTTTTGAACGTATTTTATCTTGTTCCAATATTCTTTTTGCCTATCGGTTTTAAACTGAAATGCAACTATTTTCAAATCACAGGTATTTTGGGTAAGGCAACCCTACTTAGTAAAAGGACTGTTACTAATAGGGTTGTAAAAGAAAATTGAGGTAAGTACGACTACGTATTGGTAAAGTAATTGGGGTTTATCGAAGGTAAAAGGTTGCTGCATTTATATTTATTGTATCGGAAAAATAACCCCTATCTAATGGGACGGACCTGATCATTTGTTAAGAATAAAAGTTAACGAAATCTTTATCTACCTACTTCAGTCAGTATCACTAGGTTTAGCGCGTCTTCGAATGCGCCAATGTTGGGTTTTATTTGCAAACTGTCGTTTCTCCCCTAGGATAGTAATGTATACACATTAATTGCATAGAAATAAGTTAGATAATGTTATACCTAATTTCTATCGTACATTTAATTATTTATTTATTTTCATGATCTTTGGTTTGTTAGAATAGTTTTGGGGAAGCAGTTTGTATGAGAAATTTGGCATAGGTAATAAAATTTAAGTGTGGTTTTATCCAAAAAGAAAACTCATGTGGGCGGCAAACACACAATAATAACTCGAATTACCCAATACTTATTGTGGCGTTGGTAAATTATCAAAACAAAAACAAAAAAATAAATAAAAATATATTGGTTAGTAAAACCTGGCGCCAAGCAAAGAGGTAGCAATGCAGCTAAACACCTGGCAGCATGTTATTTGGCGCGCAGCCAAACGACGTTGCAACGAAAGAAAACTGCTTTGTGATACGGAGACGAGATTATTATAGTTCTCATTTGACTTTGCGGGTTTTTTGGATGGCCAACATTTTATTTCGTAATATTTAGTTTTTTGGGGATAATAAGACGTATTTACCATTGCGCCAGTCGGTGGATTTTTGTATACTATAAAAAACGTACGACTACATTACATTGAATACATTTCGTCCCTGGTGAGTTTGTTATACGGACTAAATTTAGTTCAATTGTCTGACTGATTACCAAAGAATGTTACAATTCCGTTCACAAAAATTTATTCAAATACATGAATGTTAAATGCCAATACGATTACTCGTAAGCTCTGGGTGTAATATATTTATTTACTTCCCTAAAGCCGCGGAACATACGTAACTCATTTCCCTAGCGTTTTATCAATTCGGACCTTTTCTATAGGGCCCAAACGACTTGTGTATCCATATGGGAAATTCACATTGCGAAGTTACGATGATATTCGTATGAAGCGACCTATAACTCGATGTACTTACATTTCGCAATGCAAATGGTTATGTTTTTTAAGGGGTTCCGTACCCAAAGGGTAAAAACGGGACCCTATAACTAAGTCACCAGACTGTATCTCATGAACGGTGATTGCTAGACAGATGAAATTTTCACCGATGATGTATTTCTGTTGGCGCTATAACAACAAATACTAAAAACAGGATATAATAAATATTTAAGAGGGCTCCCATAAAACAAGCGTATTTTTTTGCTGTTTTTGATAATGGCAAGCAGGTAGACGCTTGAAATGTTCACAGAATATTAATACGCATATTCACTTCAAAAATAAATATTTAAATAAAAATAAAAATAAAAATTAAGGGGGCTCCCATACAAATTTGTTTTTTTCTCGTATTTAAAACTAAATAAAGGTCATAAGTCTACTGTTGTCACCGTGACCCCCCCCCCCCCCCCCCCCTTCTCTTATCACTAGTGTTCTCCTTTACCCAAAGGTTGTCTGGAAGAGATCGCTCCCAGCAATAAGACCGCCTACATTGTACCTACCAACATTGTTTTTCTTTTCTTATATGTTTGTAAAGTGTTTTCTGGTTGCAATAAAGAGTATCTATCGGTCTGTTGTACAGAAAATGGTACGGAACCCTTCATGCGCACGTTCGACTCGCATTTGGCCGGTTTTTATTTTAGCGAGGTCGTTCGATTGATGATTATAATTGAAAATGAATCTGTAAGACCCTACATAGTCAGAAAAGTATAAATTCATTCAAAAGTATAATTCAGACTAATTATTGTTATGACATTTTATATTAGGTTTTAATTATGATGGTAGTTTCAAAGTTATAAATTGTGTTTGACAACTTCGATAAGCACCATTTAATTTATTATATTACATGACAGGTGGACATTAAATATGGATTATTGTGGAATAAAAAAGACAAAATACTCTTCTGACAATTTTAATCATTCATCCTTAGGTACTTACACTAAGATACACCTACTCATGTGATAGATGCGCCTTACAAAATCAAAACTTGTCACCACTTTCAACTGAAACTTCAAGTGACAGATATCCTTTACAGGTTAAACAGATGTTAATTTATACCGCTGGTAAAATGCCCCGTTGTTGTCAGTTTCTCATTTTTAATAGTTTGAAGTAGACACTTCACCAATTAATTTTTAATTAGCCGGTTTAGCATTATTTGACATATTTTGTATGGGAATTCTGACAAATTCATCAGTCAATTGATGTTAACCGGCTGTTCAAAATTTGGTTAACTGGTCTAAATAATGAAGTCATCTAATCTGTTATGTTTTTAGGGTTCTGTAGTCCTGACAAGGAACCCTAGTTTTGTAATTTGCGTCTGTCTGAAGTTTTGCTAAGAGACCCTTAGTAATAGAAAGCTGTAATTATACAAATCACGCCACAAAAGTGGTAGAATAAAATTTTGGTGTACATGTGAAGTAGGGTTGATTTTTTGGTTCATCGTTTAACCCATCTTGTGATCGTTGAGTAGGTCTTTCCAAATGACTTACTGGGTTCTAATATAATTTTTCGATCTAATGCGCCAATCACGAAATATAAAATTGAAAGTGCAATTTTTTGGTCACATAAGTGCGTCCACCCCTATAAAAGCTTAACTGCTGGCTTGAAGAATCAGAAAAAAACATGATGATAGTGCATTTTATAAACTTTAAAGGAAAACTATAGCAGTTAAGATAGCTTTATTGGTTTAGCAGTAATATTCGTTGAACTTGGGTGTTATATAATTTTGAACCAAATACAAAATCCTTAGAATCCTTTAAAGTAGTTGCTAATTTAACGGGCTAGTACGGAACCCTACACTGCACGTGGCCCGACACGCACTTGACCGGCTATTTAATAAAAGAAAATCTTAGTAACTCTCAATAATCTTTATGACTCAAAGACTAGCCATTTAGGGCAATTCAACCATCTAACAGCGGCAATATACATCGAAATGTATCTATCGACCAGAAAGTCTTAGAAATTACTTTTCTAGGATCAAGAGACGCAGCCGGAAGCAATATCTTCTATCGGGGTCTAAGTGGCCCTACAGCGTGAAGGGTTGGGTGATTTCGATTTGCGGGAAAAATGGCTGTAAGGCTTACTGACTGTGCAAGAGACAGGCTTGTAGCTGGATAGATCTGTTTGTTGACTGAACAAAAAGGTCCTTGCTTTGTGGAAAGTATTGCACTGATTGATATTTACGACTGCTTTTTAGGGTACTGTAGTCCATGAGGAACCCTTATAGTTTCGCCATGGTACCATATCCGTCGATCTGTCTGTCTGTCCGCGGCCTAGCGCAGAGACCGTTAGTATTATTATTATTATTTCGCGTCTGTCTTACAAAGATGAGGGCAAGCAGGAACAGAATTCTGATGATGATTGCAGAGAGGCTGGACTTAGCCGTATATGGTTGTTTTATTGATTTACATGTTAAGCGTGTGAGTCAGTAAAACGTACCTACCTACTCTCACTCAATTAAATTGTCTTTTCTTTGCACTATTGTTACTAAAATAGTATCTAAGGTTAATTGTTACTAACACACTGTGAACTACGTCTGAAAATAAAATGTTTTTTATTTTTTTATTAGAAAGCTGTTATTTGGCATAGATTTGTATGTTAATCACGCCAAGAACAGTTAAATATAATCCCAATTCCATTAAAGTTTTTTCTTTCTTTCTTGTTTTTTTTTATTATTCTCCTGTACAGTAAAGCGGGGATGAAAAGCTTTAATTTTTGATAGCGTTTATCTTGCTTATGTAATTTTAATACCTATGACTGTGTATATGCCCACTGCCTACCCAGTCAGTACCAAACTGTTATTTATAGGTTGTCACAACTCGTTTCGATGCCGTGACGCGGGTCGGGCCGGGACAATCGATTCGTTAATTATTTACCTTCATTCTTTGATATTAATCGAATCCCATTTGCCGATGAACTTCTTTTATACTTTTTTATTATGCCAAGGAGAAGGGTGGAGTTACAGTTTCGAAATAACGCTGACGTAGTGGCGAATATATCGCTGCCTAACGGTAAGGAAAACATCTTGAGGAAACCTGTACAGTAGAGAATAGGTGTTTTGTGTGTGAAATAGAGAAGCAATAGCGAATCACGACCTTTAGTTCATGATCTTATGACTCATGTACGAAAAAGAGTGACCAAAAGCATGCAAATCAAAAGATGTATTCAAGTCCAGAAAATTTTAGTTTTACGAGTTTCTGAATAGTCTCTTCTTCAGTATCCACAAAATTGCTATAAATAACGTTTTTTCTTCATGACCGAGATTTAATGCTTTGATCGCAATTTATTTTTTAGAGAATACATCATGGTGGAAATAGATAGATATTCATTATTGCACAATAAAAGGTAACAAATGTTTAATGAATTTTAAAAATAAATGAATTCAAAGTGCAATTAAGGCGGTCTAATCTGGTAGCGATCTCTTCCAGACAGCCTTTGGGCAAAAGAAAACAATAATAATAAAAAAAAGGGTAGCACGGTGCAAGAAAAAGATACTAATTGTTATAAGTTACATACTTATATAATAAGTTATTGTGCTATTTCAGTATATTACGTCATAATGTAAGTATAAGGTACCTTAGCACACTAGTTAGTTTACACTCTTGTGAATAACGTGAAGCGAACATAAGAAATAGGACAAATGTATTTGGTGTAGGATTTGATAAAATGTTCAACATTTTATAAGGAACTCCCGCCCTCAACTAGTTTTAAGTTTAAGTGGTGTCTAATAATTGTTAAATCTCTTTGTATATACTTTTTATGGAAATAAAGAAATTTTAAAAACAAAACAAAAACAAAACTCCCGCCCTCAACAATACATAATGTGATATTTTCTCAGTTGAAAATGCACTTTAGAGTAACGGGACTGTAAGGTGGAAATTGCTTGAGTAAAATCATTATTCAGCAGCTTACTGTGCTGCTAAATGAATAGTACAGTCGAGGATTATAAAACGTAAATATACATTCGATTTCATACCTTACTGTAATGTCATAAGAACATATTAGTGTACTTTTCATTGTCCCTAACCTACAAGGGTGTTCCCAAATTGTACCAGAGATTGGTCTGTGGTTGGATGGAGTGGTTAGTGGCAGGCAGGCAGGAACAATTAATTATATGTTAGTTCAATTATTTATTAATTAGGAATCCTTAATGGGCGCCATCAAACGCCTGTGATGTGATTAATGTATTAATCGGTAACCATAATCAGATGAGATGAAACATGAATCAGGCAAACTATAAAGCAAGATATTTAATAAAAAATATGTAAAATACACTGGACCATAAAATAGTAAACGTAATAAAGCATGAAGTAATAAACTTATCAACGTAATGATTTACTTTTCAACTAGACGGTCTTTATTGCCCACTTTTCTTTTCTCATAATAGAAAAAGATTATTCTATTTATTATATCACATAAAAATAATTAGTTAACTAAATATGTACACTTAAAAAAAATACTTTTAAATCTACTTATTCAAAAATGATTTACTTGTATATCAGTACAAAAAATATTCTCGCAATGTAATGAAACTTTTGGACAGTAACGACACGGATTTGTAAGATTTCTTAAATAATCTCTTTAAAAACAGTGGATGTCTGAAAGGTAGAGTTGCAAAAGTTTCCTGCGTTTATGTTACCGATACGATTGATATAAAATGTAATTTAATTAACTATATATACATTATTAATAAAAATTAAGAAAAATGACTTAATACAACACTAAAACAAAAATTATAAAAAGGGTCCTTGTGGTAAGGTTCCTAGGATGCTGGCAGCATTACCGCGCTGGATAGCGATGCTTATACGCTGAGCAAGGTAGCTGCCAGCTCTTAGGTCACCACTGATGTCAACTAGCCTCTTGGAAATCTCTTTGAAAAAAGAGATAGCGTTGGGACCCCACGAACCCAGTGTTTCGACTCCAAACGGTACAAAGTGGTACCGGAAGGCGATCTGCCTGTACTTGTTCTTTTTAAAGTTTTCTTTTTTTTATTATTTATTTAATAAATGTGTCCCCAAGCTGAATTTTGAATACGGTGGCTGATTTTAACCGAGATAAGCCAATTCCGCGGAAGGTATTATAGTGCACAAGCATGTGAAAAATTCACAGGTTCACTCTTAGTACCATCACTATCAAAGTGTGTGGCGATACGGCGATCCTACATGATCGGATAAAGATCAGGCGTAGGACCAATTGCATTACACCAGCTACTTTCAGACTCCGATCTGTTTCTGAGTTATCTTACGTTAACCCTGAATCAAATTTTAACCCAACCCGTGATCTTTTAGAAAGAAGCCAGTGCTGAACACAAGATCAACGAGACAGTCAATTAAATGAATAAGTTTAAATTTAACCCTACTGAAAATCGCAGAAAATAATTTACCCTATGTATTAAGTAATACCTAATACCTTATTATTACCTTCTGTATATAATTTATTGCGGCAATTTTGCTTAGTTCTGTGTCCGACAGAGAGTGCAACGGACGCGTGCTAACAGAGCGGAAGTTTGGGGTGGTATTCTAAATAGCTCGACTTTTTGAAAGTAACAAAAGTCATTTATTTATGCATGTCAACCCACAGGGGGCACTCATACACGTCCTAATTATTATTAAGCCCTACCACAGCCTTAGACAAATTTTCTAAAGTCACGAGTTTTATTACTTCGCTTCCAGAGTGAAACAGCCCCCGACACTTGACCGCAGGCCTACCACCTTTGAAAGCTATCGCTATACCTATTGCAGTTCGAAATCATAAAACATTTAATATTTTAGATTTTAAAAGCAGTGATAATAGCATAAAGCAATGATAGCTTGACGTCGTCAGTAAAGATTTCCTGAAAGCTATTACTATTGTAATTTTAAGGCAATCGTGTTAGGCTGTCCGTTCCTGCAAAATCTTTTACAGGCGCTCCACTTAATTTTCAATACTCGTGTTTACACGAATCGCAATTTATAAAGTCTAGAAAACCATTTTTAACTGATCTGAAAATGTCAACCAGCTAAATCTTGTTTGGTATGCTTGTGAATGATAACAACATTAATTTCTTATCGCAAACAAATTAAAATAAGTAATATGGTTTTGCTAAAATGCATCTGACAGTTTTCCAAACAGTGTATTCTGAATTTACTTTGAGTGACGATCTCATTTTGATACAGGCGATTGTAGTTTTTGACGTTTAAAATATTTTTTGCTGACGAACCATTATCTGAATGATATTCTTAACCGACTAGGCGGTAGCAGATAGATAAAGTATGGGTATTGTTCCCGGGTTCTTCCTCTGTTTCTGGAACTCGGTTGTATGGATGTTATTGTTATTTCGTTTTTGGCACTTTTGGCCGCGTAGATCTTGCAAATACCTGTATGTGCGACTGTAGAAATGATTACAAATAATTATCGAGTGTTTTATTAATTGGACCCCAAATAGTTTGCGCTCGCCTTTCAGATGACAAATGGAGCCTGTAACTAAGTTAGGTTTTATCTGGGTAATGTTTATTCACGTAGACGAAACATTAGAGATTGGTCTGTCTGTCTGATTTACTTGATTACATAACTTATCAGTCTAGACCAGGTATGGGCAACCTTTGAGATATAGCGGGCCAGCAATAAGGGTGCGAATAAATTGGGCCGCAGATGATATAGTGCGAAATAAAACTTGTTGTTATCACTTAAGGCAACTAACGCAGAAATGTTTATTTAACAATTTTTGGGCATCTCACAGCTAGCAATCGAGTATTTAATACTGTAGTAGAGCAAATGAATGTGTGTTAAACTAAGAGTAAACATTACTTTATACATCAAATCTTTTTGAGTTGTTATATTCTAGCTCTCCATCTCTCGTTACAACGTAAACTGATAATATTTTCTATTTCTTGTGAGATTTTTGTGGACACTACAGGTACACCATTATGCCTAGGTTTGGAGAAGTACTGGAAATGCGTATTAAAACAATAAAGGTATAAGTTTGTGGACGGCTAGACCACACGCGGCAGCAGCTGACGAAATGCCGCCGCAACACTAATTACTTACTTGTTTCTATGTATTTTTATGAAATACCATTCGCAGCTAGCGAGACGAAGTTTGCATAAAACCCTGTAGGTTTGAGGCGACATGTCGTCTGTTGCTGCCGTGCGTCGTCGTCGGCTATGGACTCATTCCTTAATTCTAATGTAATACGTTTATATGATTATCATTAGTAAATATCATAAAAATTTGTATGCTATATCCTACAAATTATATCAATTAATGTTACCACTCCACCTCAAACGTGTTTTGCTGCATCACTTCATTTCACCCATGAACGAGGGTAGTTAAAAATTAAAGCTTGTATCACCTCCCAAAATTCCACGACGCAACCTTGCCTCTCTCATTAGCAATTTTAGAGGCACCCTTTTCACATTTCAATGGCTGATCGCACAGACCCAATTTTGGGCAGCAAACAGCCTTTCGTGTGAAGTTTTTTCGAGTAGGCAGGTACGTAAGAGTGTTATAGTGCGAGCCCTGTTGATTTTTTAATAATATTCTGAAGGAAATATCAACGAAGCACCCTTTTTTTCGTGATAATAAAAAAAGCACCTTTGTAATTTGATGAATTTGGGTTGGTATTGTACACACCGTTAGTTACTTGCTAAAGCCACGATTATACAAATCTCACGATGGTCCATCGTTAGGAGCATGCGCTGACAAACTTTCAGCTTTTATAAAATAACGAAAGTGTAGGATTCACGGGCTCTTAGGTTATTAAAGATAGATACAGTTTATAGGTGCTACTTACAGGCACTATTAACGCTGATTTTCGGGTTTATTTTATTTATAATCACTTCATTTTATACTAGTTGTTACCCTTTACTTCATCTGCGTAAACCCGATGGTAAAAATAACCTATTACTCCAATCGCCATCCAGTAATCTTGACCTCTTAATTATACCATGTCGTATGATGAAGTGAGGTCAACTGTATTTCTAGATGTACCTAATCTATTGAGATATAAATCATAGCCTGTGTTGTAAATCAAGTTATTGTCTAAAAACTATGGTGGATATATACGACCATTTTTAAAATCAATGAACAAACCATTTGCTTATTATTGGCATTTTCAATTTTGTTCTAAAAACTTGAATTGAAACCAAATGTGCTGATGTCTGTGTACCTCTTGTTTATATTTTGCTTTTTTACTAAATGGTAGAAAATTTAAAAATTTAAGATCTAAGTTACGAACTCAAATAAGATTTAAATAATATGGATTCGGCTAGTTAGTCTAGTTACCTTTCTTTTTTGCATGTCGTGGCAGCCTATAAGTAAGGCAACACTGTAAAATGTATTTCATAGAAAATTGTGTACTAATGTGTGGTGTATGCTTTGTTGGTTGTCCTTAATAAATTAATAAATAAATATTATACGTAATTAAAATATACCTTAAACACACTGTTTCGCTGGATAAAAGTGCCTATAAAGAGCTATTTTTATCATAGCATAGTATATATTTCACTTGATTAGACTTTCAATGAGGTCAAAAGTCAAACTTTCAGTATCCAATATAAAGGCTTTAGTAAGATAGCCTTGGGGCAAATAACCAGATAGTAATGATAGTACTTAGCTAAATTGCCACTTTGATCTTTATCATCAAAAGCTTTTAAAGAAGTAAAGCGTATTTATGCATGTAAAAAATTAAAAGGCTTTTGTTTGAAACTAATATGATTAGATTTTTTTCTGTGTAAGAAAATTAATTCGCTTAGCGTTATCCCGGTTGCTCACTCGCACGCGAGGGCCGAGGGTCCGTTGACCATGATCCAGGAGGTGGCAGATCAGGTAATTACAGTGGAGCGACTGCCATCTGACCTCCGTGACCCTGTTACCAGGGGAACCTGACTAGTTTTGGATCATGGTAACACATGCAGTCGCCTGAATGTGCAGGTTTCCCCACGATGTTTTCCCTCACCGTAAATAAATAATTCACTTACATTAAAAAAAATTATAACGTGGTTTGTGTATTAACATTTTGGTAAATTGCTAAAATGGGTACCTTAGTAGAACTATATCTGATGCAATCACTTCAGCAAAGTTGCACTTTTGCATACATATTATCTTTTGTCATTTCGTTGGCGATAACAAAGTTAGTTGTAGAACAGATTTTGCCTTCTCTAAGGGTCCTGAATTAATCCTCGCTCTTTTACTGTAGGCTTTTTGGTTCATATCATTATATCACGTCGAATCCTAATAAGGCTTATCTTTATGAAATATTTCACGAAAATTATTATTCCACGAAAAATGATAAGCTTCGTATAAATTAGGGTGCACATATTTCAGAAAAGTCTCAAGTTGTGTGACCTTTCACTGCCTAAAATTGATCCAATGTCAAAGTAATACGGTATCATTTAATAAGATAAACTAACATCAACCGTACCTGTAGAATGGCAGCCGCGGGATATTTTCAAATCCTTCTTTGAGAACATTTGGAGTACTTTTAATCCAGTTACGCGTTTATTTTGTCCCTAAAAATAGTCGTAACTCTGTTAATCAGCAATGGAACATTAACTGTAAGAACTTTCACTTGAAGTGTGAGTTGAAAGTACTATGTTTACTTAGGTTTTGATTTTTTAAGGCGTGGTCTTATCCTAGTATCATTAATTTAAGAATGGAAACAATTTAACTCTGAACGAGTCTGCATAGATTGAAAAATAAAGTCAGTAATGGTTTTTATTTTTTTATTTTTTATTGATGAAATCGAACGCCGGCTCACTGGCGTAGCAAGCACTTGCAGAAATTCGTCGACTGACTAACGTCCTCCGTAGCTTAGTTGGTAAGAGCACTCGCCCGGATAGCGAAGGGACGTGGGTTCGAGTCCCACCGGATGACACAGTCGATTAATTTTTGTAAGTGAAATTTGATTTAATTTCGTAAAAACTTGCAAAATAATTGCTTAAGTTATAAAAAAAAAAGTTAAGCTGATTTCATCTTAACTGATGGTTAAATATTTGTAGAAATATTTCCATTGGATACATGCGGGTACATTCCCCAAGTATTGATGAAATCGAACGCCGGCTCACTGGCGTAGCAAGCACTTGCAGAAATTCGTTGACTGACTAACGTCCTCCGTAGCTTAGTTGGTAAGAGCACTCGCCCGGATAGCGAAGGGACGTGGGTTCGAGTCCCACCGGATGACACAGTCGATTAATTTTTGTAAGTGAAATTTGATTTAATTTCAGTAATGGTTAAGAGGGCCATTAAATAAATTATCAGTTTTTCGGTAAACACTCGTTAATAAACAGTAATCGGAGGCCGCTACACGTTATGGGAACTCACTAATTCTAAACATAGCCAATACGTATATTATTGCACTTGAAAAAAAAAACGACCACCAGAGGCGGGAATCGGTTTTTTTTTTTCAAGTGCAATAATATATTTAGATTGCATAGTGAATGCTTATCACTTAAAAACAATAATTATCTTATTTGCAAGCTTCATCTTTCGATTGTTAAATACTTGCAATAGTATTTCTTTCGAGTGTTGAGGGTATAATCCCAATAACATTGATGAAAGCAACGCGGCATTACAGCGTTAAGAAGCACTTGAAAATTTCGACAGGCTCTGCCAACGCCAGGGTGGCCGAGAGGTTAGGCAATCGCCCGGTATGCGGGGAACGCGGGTTCGATTCCCGCCTCTGGTGGTCGTTTTTTTTTTCAAGTGCAATAATATATTTAGATTGCATAGTGAATGCTTATCACTTAAAAAAAATAAATAGCCAATACGTGCTGCAAAAACAATTTATAGAAAAATGCACGAAATTGTATAACTGCTTTTTTTTACACTGTTTTAAGTTTCTATACTATAGTGTTCTAATTAATCCGTAAAATTGCGTTATCTGATTTTGTGCATACGTTTTTTCTCAGATATCCTGAGAGAAACTGGTGTAAGGTATTGGTGGGTAAAATGGCGAAACAATTTTCAACCACTTTATCAAAATTTCAAAGAAAGTCTTTGTATTGTGCGTCCCAATACAACTCCGTCTCCATTACAATCGCTAAGTAAGTCGTTGTGCGTTTGACCATGGCACTTTTTCACAGTGTGCCTACCTTATGAATGACACTTTTTTTATAATAGGCAGACAGACGGCAATCTCACCTGATGGTAAGCGACGATACGGTCGAGGATGGGACATGTCTGTCTAGAAGCAGCCTATTCACTCTTTTCTTAAAAGAATCCAAATCGTAGTGTTTAGAAAACACACATGAGGTATAGGTGTGAAAATCACCCTTTTTAGAGCATATCGCTCTTACTATTACACGTATAGCCTGTGGGTTGGATATACTCAAAAAACCTTCAATTACCCTACGGGTTTCAAAAATGCGTTCAGGGTGCTGTTGAGACTGTCCTGCTTCTGCAGTGCCTCAGGCATGTTTGCAGAGGCACATGTCAACTGCTTTTTTGCCACAATGCGCAAAAAAATGCGCTTCGCTAGTGCACAGAGTCAGAGGCAGTGACAACGGCATCCTGGCCATGATTGCGAGCCGACTGGATTGTATGTACGTGAATCGTTGATGTGCCACTGCTTATGGAGTGAAACAATTCTTCGACGCGTTGTCGTACAGAGCAGACGTCTACGATAACTTTTCGAAAAATAATTAAATCAACAACAAGTGAATATTTACTGTATTGCAAAAGGATAAAACTCCAAATTGTGTGAACGCTGATTGTCTGTTGTGACCACATGCTACTGCGTATCGACAAAGAGGACCCCCGCTACAACACCAGCGAACCGACTTCACTCCCGCAAGACACGTATGATTGCTATTTTTTAACTCGCTCACTCACTACGCGCTGCACCTGTGTGTCGCTGACGTAACGAAACAAGATGAGCGTTCAGAGGTCGCCAACTGGAGGCTCGCAACCAGACTTATCGAAAATGAGTGGTCCTAATTTGGAACCGTCAATAACATTTCGTAAACAAAAAGTGCCTAGCGATATTGAGTGCTCATGCTCAGATGACTTAAGAGAAATGCGATCAGAAATGTCTCGTATAAGTTCACTGTTAGAAAAGTATGTTGAGTCTAACGAACAGATTTTGAGAACCATGCAAAGCAATATAACTGAAATAAAGAACCAAATTGCTGAAATGCAATGTTCAAATGATCAAACACACAAATCAATACAAAACAAGATGGAATCGCTTGAATCCGATATAAATCAACGTAAACTGAGTGAAACTACACCCAAAATACCGGTAAATGACGTCGTTCTTGGTGAAAAAATTATACAAGAAATACAGCTACGCAGTAGCAGAGAAAAAAATGTTGTGCTTATTGGTTTGCCGGAACAAATTGTGTCTTCTCCTGAAGAAAGATTAACAAAAGTCGAAGCTGATGTGTTCAGAATTATTTCTCTGGTGACCCCTGGAATTCCAAACCCATGCAAAGTTTTTGGATCGGTAAACTCCTACCAGACAAGAACCGTAGCATCAAAATCTGCTTTGACACAATAGGACCTGCCAAAAAACTACTCGTCAATAGAAACAAGCTACAGGATGGTCTTAAAATATTCTCAGATCAGACGCCAACTCAGCAAAACTACATGAAAAAACTAAGGGAGGAGCTAAAGCAACGACAAGATAAAGGTGAGCCTAACCTCACAATTAAGTATATCAATGGAACCCCATAAATCACTAATACGTCAAAAAACTACCCACAGTAAGCACAGCACACAACACTCCTAAAAATAGTAATTCCTACGAAATTCGAAATAGTTATCAAAATTTTTCATTGAACAAGTCGCGATTTACCTTCCTATACCTTAACGCTCGTAGTATGTGGAAGCATAGAAAACTTGATGAACTCAAATGTATACTACAAGCAATACCAAACACCGTGCACATCTTAATAACTGAAACTTGGATCCGTAACAAAGAAGAAGCACTGCAACTACAACTACCGAATTATTATCATTATTATAACTACAGAATAGATTGTGGTGGAGGCGGGGTATCTGCATATGTCCACAATAACCTGAAACACAGATTATCAGAATCGGTGTACATAGGAGGTAATAACTACTTGTGGATACAACTTGAAAAATATGCACTTGAAGTAGGAGTCGTTTACAATCCTGGAAATACAAATTTCAAGCAGTTTCTTGACGTATATGAGTCACAATTGCAAGAAAGAAAAAGATGTATAGATTTTGGTGATTTCAACATTGACCTACTCACGAAAGAAAAGGAAACCAAGCAATACAATAAACTCTTAAATGGGACACAAGATAGGAAATAAAATCACTATAAAACATTTTACCAGACATGGACTAACTAGAAAATCAATCCTTGATCATGTGAGCACCAACCTAGACAGAGATAACTTTCATATGGTATATATCAACTCATCCCTCTCTGATCATAGGCATACGTCGAAATCAAGAAAATAAAACCACCTTCAAGACTACACCATCAATATGAAGCCATCGATTACAACAAACTTACAACGATAATGAAAAATTCAGTGACACAGAAATCATACGGTGACTTTAAAACACTAGAAAACTTCATTAAAAAATGCACAGAAGTGAATACAGTTGTGAAGACTAAGATTGTCAATGAACCACAAAAAGAATGGATCAACAGAAAAATCATAACAGAAATCAATGAGAGAAACCTAGTATATGTAGAACTAAAGAAAAACCCAAATGACGAAAACCTGAAATCAAGATTTAATACAAAACGAAACCACGTAACTAACCTGATCCGAGAAGCAAAGAGGTCATACTATAAGAAGGAATTCGACAAGTACAGTGAAAAGCCGTGGACTAAACTATGGACGTTACTAAATACCCTAACCAACAACAAGTTGCAACTAAAATTTATTCCCTCAAAACTCATTGTCGACTCAATAGAGGTAACAGATCCTTACGAATTATGTAAAATATTCAATAACTTTTTTGCCACCATGGGACCATGTTTAGCTGAGAAAATACCGATTGATTTTCATGTTAACTACACGCGTGCTCTACCAAAACCACCTTTACACAAGTCCCAAATGGAAAGTCTAGATCCATGTACCGAAAAAGAGATCGTTGATATCATCAACAATCTCGATTCTAATGCTAGTGTCGGTCTAGATGGCATCAGCACAAAAGTTATCAAATGTGTAAAAGACTCAGTAAAAACTCAACTAACAAAATGCTTTAATAATCTTTTAGAAGCTGGATCATTTCCAGACACACTTAAAATAGCTAAAATAACACCAATTCATAAGTCGGGAATCAAAGCAGAACCGGGAAACTATCGTCCTATATCTGTATTGCCGGTACTATCAAAAGTTCTTGAAAAAGTTTTGCATACACGGTTACAAAACTACCTTGACTCAATCAACTTCTTTTTTGAACGGCAATACGGGTTTCGAAGAAAAAGTAATACACTGACAGCAAAAATTGATCTCGTCACCAAAATTAAACACAACATTGATAAAAGAAACATTGTGCTAGGAATATTTATCGATCTAAAAAAGGCCTTTGACACAGTCAGCCATAAATTGCTTCTCAAAAAATTAGAAGTCATTAGTCTTGCTGGCAGTGCCTTGAAAATGTTCGAATCCTACCTCTCAGATCGTTCACAGGTAGTAAGGATAGACAGAACCACCCAAAGTCCTCCACATGTCATATCTTGTGGAGTTCCGCAAGGATCGATACTAGGACCTCTGCTTTTCCTAGTCTTCATTAATAACGTGCACGAATTAGGCTTAAATGGCCATCTAACACTATATGCTGACGATACATGTCTTTTATACTTCGGTCCGTCAATGGATGATTTAGTCTCTCAAGCCCAACACGACCTCGACACTCTTCACAATTGGTTCCAATACAATCTGCTAACAATAAACGTCTCTAAAACTAGCTATGTTATTTTCAAGGCCATAAACAAACCAATACCTACCTACTTACCACTCGTAATTAATAATATCCCTTTGAAAGAAAAAACGCATGAAAAATATCTTGGACTTTACATGGATGCTCACTTATCATGGAATGCTCAGATTAAGCAGTTAACAAGCAAGTTAATATCACTCCGAGCCTCCCTTCGGTTTAATGTTCGATTCGTACCACGCAAACTACTTTTTACAATTTACAATAGTTTAGTTAAATCACATCTGCTATATCTCATTGAAATCTGGGGAAGCGCTGCCAAAACGAGTTTAAACAAATTACAAGTCCTACAAAATAAAATAATGAAAACCATTTTTAACTATAATTTCCGGTCATCAACTTCAAAAATATATCGCGAAACTAATCTAATGAATATAAAACAATTATACATTTACAACGCCTGTATATTCATCTATAAAACTATAAACAAAAAAATCCGCACTGAACTACAATTTAACAAACATCCGAAGGTTCGGCGCCCGGCGCAATCGACGCGCGAGCTTCATTGTTCTGCCCAAGACCCGGACAAGGTACGGCCGAACCTCAGTCACATATGAAGGTGCGCGACATTTTAACAAGTTACCCTCGGTCATCAAAAATACTTACTAGCTCAATGAGTTCAAAAATCGGCTAACAAACTACATATTGAAAAATAATTAACGTACATACATGAAGTTTTGTGCATTATTTGTTTGTAACTATGTTAAACATAGGAATAATGTGTCGCCGGTTCTTTGTTTATTTATTTATGCACTTATGCAATGTACGACAACAAATTAAAAAACTTATTTTTGTTTACCCATGTTCTCATGTAAGTGATATAACATGTATGTCTTTATGATAATAAATTTCTTTAAACCTAAACAGCGGTGATTCTCGTATAGTAGCTATCCCGAGTCTTATAATATATTAAAATATCTTACTTACTAACCTTAGTTGTTTAAGTTTAATTATTGTTACTAACAAATTGAGTCCTGGTCACTTGAATAAAGATTCTTATTATTATTATAGGTACTATGAAGAATTACTTTTTCGTTTTTGAAAATGAACTGATTTTGTCAAATTAAACTTAAACATCTTTCTTGGAAAAGTAGGTAAGTACTCGCTCTAAAATTACTATCCGGAACTAAAACTAACTATACTTTATCATACGAAATAAAGGTAAGAATAGTGGTTTGTTGGATTTATAGCCGCTATAAATCTAACTAACACTCTCCCGGATTAAGTGACGCTGTTCCACTTAAGTGCCCTATCTTGAACGCGGACTTTTGCGAAATTGTTTCATATAGTTTTAAAGAGAAAAGATACACCCTTGATTAATTTTTGGGTACTTTACTATTCTCAAATCTCAACTTTTCCAACCAACTTCAAAAGAGGAACAAAGTTATATTCTATTCAACTGAATGTAACTTTTTTTTTCTAAATCGTCAGAAAATTATTTAGGCCTTGACTGAGACGTACTAAAAGCTGTAAGTCTGCACTCGTTACATTTTAGAAGAATTGCATTTGGCCCAGTGTGGTTCCATAAGAGTTTCAATCAATCAAAACTTATTTATGTAAATCTTACTGCTATATCTTTGCAGTGCCCGACAGGGTTCGTAATGATTAACTTGCACCCTAAATTGTAACACCATATTTACCTACATAATATGAACAATAAAATTAACATTATAAAGCAACAAAAAAATGGGATACTTAAAACCAATTCAATGATGAAGTATAGTTACAAGAGAGTTTAATGAAATATGTGTCACATGACAATACTTAGATAGTCTATGTCTGTAAGATCTTTCTGACTAGAAAAATTAGGTATACATTCTCTAAACTGCTGAAATCTTGTTATTTGGCTATCGGTCACAATAAACTCGCAACTTTAAAGTGTAATAAATAATTCCTAGAAATAACATGCGAATGCTTTTAGAACATTATGCAAACTGTTTAAGCACCGCTCCAGGTTCGTAAATAAATGATTCACCTTTGAAAGGACTTCAAAGTAAGTCGCTGTTAGTTTTGTCTAGCAACGAGAAAGTGCCTCCGTTGAAAACAAAAAAAAAAACTGGCAAGTGCGAGTTGGACTCGCGCACTGAGGGTACAAACTAAGCTTTGTTTTTCTACGATATAACCACAATATGCGGTTTTCGTTTTTTTTTTCTTTACCTACTTGTGCTGCCTTGTGATCCCACGTGCTGCCATGTACCAATGACTTTTTCTGAGTTATGTACATTAGTTGTTTCACTGCGGTGCGGGAAAACATCGTGAGGAAACCTGCACATTCTGGCGACTGAATGTGTAAACATGATTCAAACCTGGTCAGGTTCCCCTGTTAACAGGGTCAAGGAGGTCAGGTGGCAGTCGTTCCACTGTAATTACCTGATCTGCTACATCCTGGATCATGGTCAGCGGACCCTGGGCACTCGTTTGCGAGTGCACGACCGGGATAGCGCTAGGAAGATGATAACTTGTGCTGCCCTCCTTTTTGCCTAATTTCATGATTCTATGTCTACGGGAAGTATTGAGTACCCCGCGTAGGTAAGAAAATACGGATCAATGGCCGTATCTTTGGATCGCATTGACTTAAAAGCTTGATTTTTTCACAGTTTCAAGAGACCGCAGACTCTTTGCGTTCCTGAGAAAATGGGTCTGAACCGACAAATGGTAAAAGTACTAATGAACTTAACGTTTCGAAATTGCCTACAGAATTGTATAGCAAATGTTTTGATATTTGAACAACTGCTACTTTTGCAAAATGCTCGCCATATTTCAAACTTACAACCTTCTAACTTTTTTTTGCATATATTATTCAGCCTTCTTCTAACTCTTTTTTGCATATATTATTTTAGTAACAACTACTGCGACCCAGCCCGGGCTTTGCACGGGTACAATCACGTAAAATTTAATTTACTACATAATTAAAGTTTGTGATTGGACGCTAATAGATAGTCACTCTAAAATTTAGTAACAATTTTAAAATCAGTATGTATTGTAAACTCCATACATTTTCTTTTCAAAATTATGTATCCATCAGATTATGCGGAGTTGATTCTATTAGATGGAATATATTTCCTAATAGCTAATATACAAACTGAGTAGTAGGAAAAGGTAATTTTCTTCATAAAAACGAGCAGTAAGCAGTATCTGGAGGAAATCGAGCGAAAGTATCAGAAAAATTGGCTTAGTTTCCAACAGCTTTCTTCTTTTACGCTCTAAAGATGATTGCACACTGTTGAAAGAATGTAATTTTTATCAAAAATTCACGTTAAATTACTGTGAAAAAGAAGTATAGTTATTTAAATAGTTCTATTATGTGCTGGCATATCGCACTCATGGTGTTTTCGATATGTGAGAATTTGTTCTGGCTACGTCATCATACATATGGTAGGTACACTGATACCTAAAACAATTAATATTACTTATAATTATTACTCTTTATTAAAATCTTATGTTTTTTCAGTATTTCCCAATACACCTAATAAAACATTGCTTGCAGTTGCAAGTAGTTGACAGTTTAATCAAACCCCCGTACTAAATGATTTTGAAATTGCTATAACACTTGATTCTAGTATATGGGACGGCTAATTTGAAATATTTGCCTCTAAATAGACTTTTAGATAAACAACTAAACAAGTGGTAAAGCATTGTGAGTCATTCTTAGTAAGGGGGTATGTATATAGAGGTACTAGTGGTTCCCCGCGACTTCGCCCGCAAGAGTTTGGATTTTCGATATAAACTTTCATCCCTTATTTCACCCTCTTGATTTTTGTATATCGCGACAAAATGTAGCCTATGTCCTTTCCAGGGTCTCGAACTCTCACCATAGCAAATTTCATCTCAATCGGTTCAGTGGTTTAAGCGTCAAGAGGTAACAGACAGACAGACACACTTTCGCATTTATAAAATTATAGTATGGATAGTTACTGGGTCCATCTTGAAAGCCAAAAAAAGCAATGTCCGGGGGCAAAAACTACCCATAACGTTTAATATTTAATATAAGATATTTGTTTTCTGTTACTTTAATGTTTAAATTAAATGGGGCACAACAAAAACTGTGTTTATTTTAGCTAAAAACATCTGAAAAAAATCTTCGAAGCCTTGATATTTGATTCCCCTGGGCTGTCCCTTAGTCATTTTTTGAACAAACCATTAAAAATTTACCTATCTATAGTCATAAATTAAGGATTTTTTGTAACTTAAGAGTTAAAGGGTGAGTTGTTTAATGATTTATTAAATACACAAAGTCGGTGCCAATCACTGTTTTTTTTAAAAAAATACTTTGTGTTTGTCCGAGCTCAACAATTGATTCCCTTGGCGCGTCACTAAATGCCACCTGCCTTGCTGTTATAAATGTCTACGCCGAAGGCGTGCACATCGGCAAGGTGGCTTTAGTCGCGCTCTGAACAGCATCGCGACGAGAGGTCGCGTCTCGACGTTTCCAAGCCGGATTTACGAAGGCAAGAATTTGATTCCCCTGGCTTTATTTCACTAGGTCATTGATTACCCTGGCCACTTTTAAAAATGATTTTTGATGATTAAGAATTTCCTTACTAGGATTAACAGTAGAGTATATAGTACTATTAATTGTTTTTAAAATAATCATTGACAAAAATCAATCCATTTAAACAAAATCGAAAGAAGATTAACTTTTTTTGACTCCCCTGGCATTGGTTCCCCTGGCAAAATGCCAGGGGAATCAAAGCTTCCTTAATATCATACTTTCATATTATGATTATGGGTCGAAAATCTGTAACCATTAATATAGCAAAATGAACTTAATAAAACATAGATTCATATGGTAATAAAGTTTATTCAAAATGACCCCTGCGATTTCAAATACAGGTCTTCAATCTGCGCGGCCAGTCGTCTATCGCAGCATGAACGAGGTTCATGTCAATATCGGCGGCTGCCTTAATCAAGGATGCCTTGAGTGACTCCAAATCAGGATGAGGCTTTGAGCAGGCCTTTTCCTCCAAGTGTTGCCATATCTTGTGATCTAACGGACTCAAATCTGGACTGGAGGAGGGCCAGTCTTCTTGTCTTCGAATTCAATAACTTTTTTGTGGCCAGCATTCTAAATTCAAAAGTTTTTATTGTGTGAGAGAACTTATGACCTGACTATGTATATTATCCTAGCGGCCGCCAGCGAATTCGTCCGCGTGGCCTCTTGGGGTGGAATTTAAACTTACACTCTCAAAGTAACATGAATGCCAGATTTCAGCTTCTTGCGTTCAGTAGTTTCGGCTGTGCATTGTCTGTCAGTCAGTCAGTCAGTATCGGAAGAGTTTTATAATGTAGATATTTGAATAAAATTGAATTAAAATAAACGATTATTCTATACAACATGTTTTATTTTGATTCCCCTGGCATCTTATATTGATTCCCCTGGCATCAAAATTTTAAAGTAATATATCTTTATATCTAAACATTTGACAGTGATGCCTATTTGTGAAATATGTTTACAATGATGTGATATTTAGCCTTTTGTTAGTAAAAGTTTAAACTCTTAAGTTTTAAAAAGTGCCAGGGGAATCAACCGAATACGCCTAATTTCAAGATTGACCCTACTGCATCATGTCATAGTGTATACTTAGCCCAAAGTTGTTGTCAAAAGTACATTTCCCTGTCTAGACCGAGCCTGGTCGTGCGTCGAGTGTAGACCAACTCGTACTGTCTGAATGTAAATATTATTTTACTTGAGAAATGGATTCACTAATAATGTGCAACTAAATTCCAGTTGGTCCCTGAATGGGTTACGATGCAAGATAGTTTTGAACTAAACTAAATTTATTCACCTGACTCTTGGGAGAGGTTAAATTAGAATACCTACTAGATAATATGAAAACTTATTTACAGTATGTACCTACATAACTTGTTTTCTTAATTGAACATCACAAAATGGTCAGCCATTTAATTTCACTATCATATGGTAGGTACACTGATACCTAAAACAATTAAAAATATGACTTATAATTATTACTCTTTATTGAAGTCGTATGTTTTTTCAGTATTTCCCAATCAAAAAATTCTAAAACTGCACATTGTGGATAATTTTCAAAACCGCACATTCAATAATGAACAACTGAACTGAATGAACTAGATGGTCTCGCTCATTATGTATTCAATTCATCTATTCGGATCGATTTAATTCGCACGCCCGACTGTATATATTTGCAGGATAATTGCTGGTAACCACCAGCCGAAAGATAATTAAATAATAAATACGGGATATATATTTGATAGTCTGTTAGTATAAGCATGAAGTTTCTGTTACAGTTTTGTAGAGCAGTATCAGCAACTAAGAGTTCTCTATTTTTACATAACCTTAAATCTTCTTGAAGGCATATATTTCTCTACACAAGCAGTAATACGAGCGAGTAGCATAGTGATCCATCGACCTCTTAGGGCAAGCAGGCTAAAACGATAGACATCGTTATATTTATTGTTATGTAAAGATCCTTAATGCCAAAACAAAAACCAGAACTTAACATGATTTTAAATGGAATCTAAAAGTTGCTACAGTGAAAATATCAATTTAAACAATTTAGTTTAAGTTAAACAATTTAGTTTAATAGTACATTTATTCCATAAAAGAAAAAAAAATCAAAGAAATAAAAACAAACTTAAAACCTACTTAAACAAAAATAAACCCATGTCCTTGAGGATTTAGTTTTAACTACTGAAAAACTGTAATAGATTATAAGTCTTATACGATACGATACGATACGATGTGATATTCAGCCAGGATCCAAGCCTGATCCGGTAAAACCGGCTCACCAAATAGCACGATTTTAATAAGGAAAGACACGCTCTGGGATGGGAGAGGAAGACCGACTAGCCGGAGCCCATCGGCCACAACCAACAAGATATGCATCGAGCATGGTATAGGAATACAGGTAGAGACAGTGAGGGTATCGTTATAGGACTGAGCGTTGATGAGGTGGGCGGTCTGCCTTGGTGGATACACGTGGTGTTCTTCAAAGCTTCTTTAGTCCTTTCAGGTATTTCTACATTTCTTCGGTCCTGTTATTTGGTCGTTGTACTGCCTTCGGCTTTCGGAGTTTTCTGGGTTCTTGTTACCTATACATTTAGTGCAGTCGTTTTGACGTTGTAGAGCTGTGGTTTGATTCGCTTATCTGTTTCGTCTGGTTGGAATATTTCGTGTGCAGCTTTTCTCATCTTTTCGCTAGTTAGTTCCAATCTTTTCGGCAACGCTTGTAGTACCTAAAGTCTTGAACTAGAGGGTCCCATGTATATCGGTCTGCCAATCTTAAATCTTCTTGCTTTGTATCCTTGTGCACTATGGAGGATGTAAGGGTGTGTGCAATGTAGAATGTGGCCATAGTAGAGTCTCATAAATTGAATCTACTTCGTTATAGTCATGCCCTGTAAAAGCTGATGAACTTTTTGGTTTCTTGGTGGATTCTTGCTATGACTCTGCACTTTTTTACAATGATCCTTTCATAATGAAATCCTTAACATTGTCAATCTGTTCGGTTGCGTGATGGCAACC
The DNA here is from genome assembly GCA_949316185.1 of Pyrausta nigrata. Lineage (NCBI taxonomy): Eukaryota > Metazoa > Arthropoda > Insecta > Lepidoptera > Crambidae > Pyrausta > Pyrausta nigrata. Next base: position 15,270,229 of record OX438943.1, read on the forward strand.
GCGTTTAGCTCATAGTAGGTCCTATATTATCATCATAATAATATATAAGTATTCTCGTTAATTGGTGTGTGTTTTATGTTTTAGTGAGCGGTCCCAGCTAGAGTAATTTTGCTTTGTTAAGTTTTCTTTTTGCTATTAAAATAAGAAATCGGGATAGTTTTATGGTACACGTGTGTCGGTTTTTCGACTTCGGTTTGTTGTAATTTTAGGGTCGTTTTTAGGGACAGTGCTGTGTAATGGTTATTGTTTTGTTACCTTTGTTTTATTGGTATCCAGCCGTTCAGAAAGATTCTCGGGGTATTTACAATTAATTCTCCAAGGCCTGTTGCTATTGTTTGGTATAGCGGTGTTTTATTTTATGATGGACAGCTTCAACTTCCACGCACGTGTTGCGCAAGTTTTTTATTTGTGCGAAGCGCTTAGGCTTACTATTGTATGGTTTTTATTTAGCTAAAATGTGTTTTGGCGGTAGAGATATTTGAGTTTTATGGTACACGGCCGTAGATTCCCAGTATTCGTGCTTTTTGGTTACGTTTTTTCCTCGTTTACACTGTTATACGGTACGGTACGGTATTATCAATCTTTAATGCCTGTTGGGTATCTACGTAGATTTGTGGGAATTCATCAAGTTCACGTTTCGCAATTTGCGTAGCTATGAGTTATTTTATGGTTTTCTAGATGTTTCATGCATGGGGAGATTAAGTTAACTATAATGGCAAGGTATTATAGTTGTATAATATTTTCAGGGTTGCTAATAGAATATTAGATTTTTCACTATTAAGATTAGTTGCTGTGATAGGTTTGGTGTTAATTTTTTTACTACTTGGTAATTCAAAGTGTTTGACTATTTTTGGCTAGGAATCATAATTTTTATTATGTTCTAGTTTTGTGTCCTAAGGGTCATAAGTGAAATAGGATGAAGGTGTCTGTGTCATGAATGTTGGGATTTTTGTTGATAACATTGTGTATTATTTTATACTAGCTGTTGCCTGCGACTTCGTACGCGTGGACTACATGATACAAAATATTATAAATATTATAATTTAATATACTCCGCCATCCAGCTATCATGATCTCTTAGTTTACCATGTCGTAAGGAAATGAGAGGAATGAAAAATCAAGGTAATGGGCACTTTTTTTTGATAGGTTACTATCACCTCGCCATTCTCCTCCTCTGGTAAGAAAATTTCGCATGGCAGTGACACCGACTCCAAAACTAAATTTCGTCGGATATCTTTCTTAGTAAAAGTGGAAAGGAAATGTTTTTACTTTTTCGTTTACTTTGTAATAAAATATATGTAAGTTTAGGTTTTAGTGTTCAGAAAAAGTCAGACTCAAACTTCCCTACCACAATAGATGGATGTGGTTAAGCATCTATTTTATGTGTTCCTGTGGTGTCCCTAGCCTACTCAAGGGTCGGTTTGTAAGATACTACTATCGTAAAGTGAGTAGGTAAGACTATTTAGAATTAGAAAAACTGTCTGTGTTGAAAGGATGTAGGTATACAATATATTGATTTTAAATATTAGTGCCTGTAGGTACTCACCTGTCATGGATGACATTATTATTTTGTTTAAATTTGATTCTTAATATGCATTCTAATTTTAATTTCCACTTTAATAAAATCAATAAGGTTAATTTATTAATTCCACTGATAAATCTTTTGAGGTAGGTAGATATAAGCGTTCGGCGTGAATTCACACTGATGTTTAACTGGTTACCTTTCATGACTCGTGCGCTGTAAATAGCAGCAAATTTATCTATAGGCACAGATTATAAATATGTCGTTGCTATAGGCCTTATCTTGCCAACGCGCCGCGTCGGGTGCAACACGTGTTCCGAAAACGGGCTGGACCCCAAGAAATCTATTGTTCGACCTCAAACGCGCGACTATTGTCTTAAGAACTAAAAATCGCGTGGAACTTTCCAAACAAATAAATACAAAACCGAGCTAAAGTGATCAAGTTAAATATTTTTCATAATCTTATTTTAAGTTGTTTTGTGTGTAAAAGTGTCGTATCGTTTTAATTCCATACTATTTTGCCGGTTAACTTCGGTGCGGGTGTCGTAATGAATTGCATTTAATTTGGTGCGGACGTCGTAGTGAATCGCGTTTGATTCAGTGCGAGTGTCGTAGTAAATCGCATTTAATTTGGTGCTGGAGTCGTACTGAACCTTATTTAACTATGAGCGGGTATCGTAGTAAATCGCGTTCGATGCAGAGTGAGTGTCGTCGTAGTGAATTGCAATTAATTCAGTGCTGGTGCTGTAGTGAATCGTGTCAAATTCAGGTACGGGGGTCGCAGTAAATCGCGCTTAACTCGGTGCGCCGTGCGAGTATCATTGCAAGTGTATTTAATTTGGTAATTTTCGGCGAGTGATGAGGTTAAAAGTGTCATGTGTGTGCTCGCAACCAGGAAGTTGCAACCAGGCATGGCCTGCACTTTCAATCGCTACGAAACGAACCCAGAACGTGCCCAGCACGCAACTAAGCCACCTTATAGAGATACAAATTTAGTGAGATCCTTCCATACTGAAATCTATATACTAAAATAAAACTGTAAAACCGATGCGTCTGTACATAGAGTATTTTTACAAAAAACTAATTGAGGGTGATTTTAAAATAGTAACAGAATAGGAACAACTTTTTTTTTTTTTAATAGGAACAACTTTTAATTTTTTTGTCTGTTTGTCTGTATGTCTGTTTGTCTGTTTGTACACGCTAATCTCCGGAGCTACAGAACGGATATGAATGAAACTTTTTTTTATTGTGTAGCTATTAAGTCTGGGCAAATACTAGGCTATAACTTATTTTGAAGATCGAAGTACCTGACGTGGAACCTTAGCAGTACACTTAAAACTAAGAGAGATATGAAAGCAGCGCCTTAAGAAAAGTTATTTGGCGTGATGAGCATTTTCTATTGACGTACACAAATTGAAGGTCCGGAGCAACTGATATGGAACCATAGCAGCTCAGCTCAACTATAAGAAATATGAATAGAGTGCCTCAGTGAACATTGTTCAGCGTGATGGGCACCTTCTATTGTCGTACACAAATTGAAGGTCCGGAGCAACTGATATGAAACCCTAGCAGCTCAGCTCAACTATAAGAGTTATAAATAGAGCGCCTTTTAAGGAACATTGTTCAGCGTGATGAGCATTTTCTATTGACGTACACAAATTGCAGTTCTTGAGCAACTGATACAGAACCCTGCTGCTGGTGATGAGCTTAACGCTAAGTAGTTCGTAGATACTTTCGAAAGAAGAAAGAAAGAAAGAAAGAAAATACATTTATTAATGAATGGACATCACATAACACACGAAAACAAACAACGTACGGGCACGGTTATAAAACAAGAAACACAACAAAATTACAATTTATGTAGGTAAGCCAGTCGGACTGTGCAGTTGTGCGTCTGTGATGTCCATATTAAAAGGGCCCCACTCAGCTTAAGTCGTGACCCGCTAGGGGCCCCGACGCTGGTTTTCAGTAGACCCTAGCCGAGTGAGGTCACGGACGGATACGCCAAACATTATTAAAAATAACAATACATATTATTAATAAAAAGTAATAAACTAAATTATGGTCAAATATATATATAATGTGTATAAGTGTAAAACAATCAATACAGCACTATTCGGATCACTAACTTACGCAAAACGCAATTATTGCTACGCTCATTATACTTCGTAGTTCGTACCTACAAAACAAGATTCAACAATCGCTGCGCGGCCCGCTCGCGACCGCTGACAGAACAAGACTCAACTGTAATAGATTATAAGTCTTATTCATAAACGTTCAACATGACTGTTATAGCGGATTTGACTCTAAAGTTCGTATGTTTTTGTTTGACATATTTAAAATTGGTTTCGTCGGAAACTGACTACCAACCACATATAAGTTATTGGTCTGATAAGTTGTATAAACAAACAGAATAATCTTCAGGGTTTGCATAGCTTTACACAATGGTAGTTGAAAGGTTCAAATTTGACATATGACATTCTTAGGGTCAAGAATAAGGGAACCTATTACATTCTGCCGCACGAGTAGCAAACTCAAGCGCAGTGATAGCTTACTCCAGCAACCTCTCAGGGCGGGCGGGCTATAACAAAGGGCGCCGTGACAAAACAATAGGCGGCGAACAATAGTGGGGGCATTAAAAAGGTGCGCTTGGCCGGCAAATATCGGGTTGCGATAAGTAATCTTATGAAACAAAGGGCATTCATGCTAATTATGGGGGATTGTCGCTTGAAAATTAGAATTAGTATTCCATGGTTCGACACGGCATGGGTAATTAATTACTATATCGTAATTATACAGTCTGCAGCACTAATTAATACATTTTCTTTAGTAAAGTAAAACTGTTTTTTTAGTTTACCAATTTAGGAAACCGCCTTACTGAATTGCTTTCTAATTGCAATAATTACGGTCTTTAGGAAGAAATAATAGCTTACCAACTAACGTCAGGAAACCAATGATAGCGATTAAATAAGTTAATAAATGAAAATTCATGTTATGATACTCTTTGTACTTTTGATTCTATCCACAAATAATTCGATTTTTTTAAAATAACAGCGTATTAAAGAGCAAAAGCAAGTTTATAAAAATATTTTTAATTATTAATCTTTACGGTTATCAGAAACCACATAATAGCGGAAGGAAGCGTAAAAGAACAATGTTACCGGAGTTTACGGATAAAATTGTTCTTTTATGAGTTTGTGGTTGATCTTTTGTACGTCAAACTTATTAATGACTTGCATGATTCATAACGTTAGCGCGTAATATAGGTGAACTAAGCATGTCCACATTCAAATTACTATCAGTTTTAAGTTAAGGTTAAAATACCACTCACTGGTACACACATTTTAGTGAACTATATTTGTTAACACCAGGGGCCCAATTCCCGCGCCTTCGATAGTATATCACATGCGATATTTATCAAAAAAACATGGCGGATATTACAAAATGTGATAAATATCTGACATTTTCATACTTCGAGAATACGCAACATCTAAATTTTGTGATATTCACCAGGTTTTTTCGATAAATATCGTATGTAAATATAATATCGAAAGCGTGAAAATTAGTTAGGTAGGTGTAGTTGGCAGCTCGTCAGGTTACACATGTTATAATTATTTTTATAACTTAAGCAATTATTTCGCAAGTTTATACGAAATCAAATTGAATTTCGCTTACAAAAATTAATTTGATGGTTAAATATTTGTAAAAATAGTTTCATCGGATACATGCGGGAACATTCCCCAAGTATTGATGAAATCGAACGCTGGCTCACTGGCGTAGCAAGCACTTGCAAAAATTCGTCGGCTGACTAACGTCCTTCGTAACTTAGTTGGTAAGAGCACTCGCCCGGATAGCGAAGGGACGTGGGTTCGAGTCCCACCGGATGACACAGTCGATTAATTTTTGTAAGTGAAATTCAATTTGATTACACATGTTAACTACGAAAACAGCTGTTATTACGTAAGAAATAGACGCGGTCTCAAGATCAGTGGGGTAGTCAGACGTGCAGCCGCGTGTACATTGGAAATAGGTACGGTTTATTTGCTTGTACATTGACAAAATGTTTTTTATTTTATATTTTTATAACAAAATATTTGTTTTCATTTTAAATGTGCTACTGTCTTGGAAAATAATATTTTGTTCTAATATAAATTGTTTTATCTGAAGAATCGCTCCGCATATACTGCTACGTTCTTTAACAACTCTGAGCTGTCAAATCGGACTTATTAATATTCACACTTGAGGTGTTTGTGGCGCAGTGGCGGCAGCGCTGTGGTAGTGATACCAAAAGTTAAGCAACCCACGGCGCGGTCGTGATTGGATGGGTGACCATTCCGACCATTTAAGTGACGTCCATGACAAGCAACTCCGTGCTTCGGAAGGCACGTTAAGCAGTTGGTCCCGGCTAATATCTGTTGATATTAGTCGTTAAGCCTAGTCAGTGGCCCTAGGGCGGCTTGATAACATCTGACAGTATGGTTCGTCACTTGCCTTGCAGACACCCCTTCACCAATCCGCACTGACCCCGCGTGGTGGTAATATGGCTCGTACCTCCTCATAGTTGAGGTAGAGGCCTTTTCCCAGCAGTGGGATCTATATAGGCTGACTTTACTTTTTTTAAATATTCACACTATGAAACCTGCAAACATTTAGCCGATATAACTTTTTAAACTTTCGTTTCATTGTTTATCACTATGATTATAATAATACGGGAATTCATGGTATATAGTAGGTACGTTGTATGAAGTCCCATATTATATTTAATGATATTGAGCCGCTAGTCGCGCACACTTTGCTCAATTTGTGATTGGTTGATGATCTACTGATAGTTTCTTCCTTGAACAATCGTTGACTGAAAGAAAAGCGTTAACTTGGTCTTTGGCAATTACCTATTTGTTTGTGCAGGAAAGTATAAATACCCAATTGTAGTGTTGCAATTCGTTTTGAATGTTTATAATTATCTTTTAAAGTACCTACCTATGCCCACTGAATATCTATCCACTATAAAGCTGTAAATTACCAACGTATCTATAATTAAATCGGTTTTAATTATAACTAATATGTTTTATAGCGTAATTTGAAAATTAGTTCGAAATAACAGCGAGTGAACATGGATGTAAATAATGCTACTTCTTCCCTGGACAAGTTTTAAAATATAGCAATACCACAGATAATGCAATACTATCACTACTCTCCGAGCATTTTCTGTGCTGCTGTGTGTTACTTTAGAACAAATCTCATACTTAATAAATAGTCATAAAAAAAATAATTCTTAGCATTTAATAAATTTGTGTAAAATATAGTAAACCTATTCTTTCACTTAACAGCAAGTATCTGGGTTAACATCTCGGCAATAAAATTGTTTGGCTGGCACATATCCCCGAATGTGCTATAAAAACCACAACACTACCAAAACAGTCGTTAAGGACATGATTACCTTATGAAACGAAGCATATTTGGCATTTTAACCTTTAAAAGAAAGAACACAAAGGTCATAACAGAACAAACAGTTCACACATCCAGGTGATTTTGTGAGCGTAGAAAGAAATCTGTCGTAAAAATTTTCATATCCTACCGAATGCTGAAGTGTCATTTCCCGAACGAACAACAAAGAGGCGAAGGTCCTTAAATTTATATGGTTCACAAGTCAGAAATTATGATAAGTACAAGCTGTTGGTGTTTTATTATCACTGATTTATTTTACTACTTCAAGGTAAAGGTTTCGAAAAGAAATAAGAAGATATCTAAAAACTGCCTAAGTCCCACAACTATACTTATTATTTGAAGATCGCAAAATGGTTCAACATGTAATAATTGAACAAAATTATACTTATGTGCCTATGCACAAGGGAATTTAGGTACGAACAAAGTTAATTTATTTCTTCGTAAATACAATTTACTAGATGCTGTCTCCGATAAGTTTGTTTACATAATGTTCTCTTAGACGTAAGTAAGCAGAATTCTTCCATTACGGTTCTCATCTCAATATTTATTATTTTACCAGAATATATTTTTATAACTTCTACAATTGTCTCTGAACTTATTTGTTGAGTTAGCGCTCTAGATGAAGGTAGTTAGAGAAGAGAGATGAAGATAGTCTAGATGAAAATATAATAGTGTTTTGGCTAGTTAGCGGGATTTGTACCAATTTCATTTTATTCATCTCTGAATTTGTTTGGTTTCTGATGTCTAATACGGCAATAGCAAATCCTGTACAGATTAAATTGATTACTAACGACTCGACCCGACTTCACACGGGTACAGTACTCAGGAATAATGTGACTTTATACATAGCCAGATATTACTAAGAATGAACATATTCACAAAAACAGTATCTCAAACTTTATGTACAGGTCCACGTCAGACTACCCCACATTGATCTTGAGACCGCCTCTATTCCTTACGTAATAAAATCTGATTTTGTAGTTCACATGGGTAACCTGACGTGCTGTCGCTATATCTATTTATACCTCTAATATTAGTAGGCATAAAGTAAAATCAGAACCTCTTTACGGGTTTTCTACCATGGACCTTTTTATTTTGCGAGCTTCTGATATTTTGGTACTGTTGCAAGCACCATGATCATTCTCATCATGAGCATTCTCGTGAATAACTATTGTAATGTTGGTGACCATGAAAGTATAATCCTGAATCAAAGTGATGAATTAAAAAATTGGCCAAGTGCGTGTCACAAAATGCCCAAACTTTGGGTTCCGTAGTTGCTTACAATTTCATCATATCCGTCTGTTCTTGTCTACTTGTCACTAAAGTAGTCTGGAAGAGATATAGCGATAAAACCGCCTATCTTGTACATCTTTCTGTGTGAATTGCAGTACTTTTTTCTGTCATAGTATGCAATAAAGAGTTATCTAACTATCTACCGAACACGAAAAACCAGATAGAATCGTAATTTGATTGTGTTTCAGTCACGATACCTTCTTCGTCGCTTCAAAAAAAATTTACGGAAACTTTTCCAAGTTGTGTACCGTACCGGATTGGAAAATCGTGAGATTGTTCCAGCCACGTCTCGGAGGAGTAGACAGGACTCGTATTGGAGGCGACACGGACTTGCTTGCTTTTTGTTTGTAACAAACAACTGATAACTCAACTTGGATATCTTCGTTGAGGGAGCTCGTGTTTGTGCCTCTATATACCTCTTGTTTTTTAAATACTTTACCTACTGAAGTAACTTTTGCAATCAAAAATTCAACGATTATCCTTAGGTGGGACTCAAACGCACGACCCTTTTCTATACGGGCATAAAAACCGCCCAACTTGAACGCTATTGCGATTAGAATTGAAATTCCAAAGTAATGTAGTATGTAGTCAACAAGGAACCCTAAGGCTAGGTTCAGACGGCGTCATTATTCGATTTCGGTTTTACTGTATTTTAAATATTCCTTCTAAGTTGTGGCAATTAATTAACAGTTCTGTGGTAACCAGTGAGTCCAGTGATCTCTTCCTTTCAGTGATCTTTGAAGGATTTCTGTGTAAGACTCGTGTACGAATATGAATAAAAGACTTATGGCCGTCTGAACATATCCTTATACAGGGTGTGGCGTAAATAGTGGTCCAAAGCAAAGGTGTGGATACACTGTACACTGAAGCACCACATACCAGTATTTAAAAAAAAATATGTACAGGGTTTTCAAAAAAAAAACATTTTTTTAATTTTTTTAGAAATCGTTACCTTGCCTTACAAATTTGGTTATAATTTCCAAAAATGACGGTTTTTTTTATCCATTTTTTTTATTATTATTGCTAATCACTTGTACTTAGTACTCCATTCGTTTTTTTTTTTTACAAACTGAATTTAATAAAAAAAAATAAGTTTCTTTCAAAATTCAATACTCACTGCTAGCAAATCGTTTGACTTTCAATGCTTTTGGTGCAAAAAAAATGTACCACACTGTCAGTGCCCATTGTTTAAAAAAAATGCCCATCTTTTGCAGATTCTAAAATGGTGCAACAATAAGTGTTACGACTCACAGGAAAAAAGTTATTGCTTTTCGAAACAAAAAGGAGCCCAATTCAGAAAAACAATTTATTTGAAGTTCATGGGTTTACAAGGGTTGTAATTTTTTTCTGTGTGGTCCAAAGCAAAGGTGTGGATACACTGTACACTGAAGCACCACATACCAGTATTTAAAAAAAAAATTATGTACAGGGTTTTCAAAAAAAAAATTTTTTTTAAATTTTTTTAGAAATCGTTACGTTGCCTTACAAATTTGGTTATAATTTCCAAAAATGACGGTTTTTTTTTATCCATTTTTTTTATTATTATTGCTGATCACTTGTACTTAGTACTCCATTCGTTTTTTTTTACAAACTGAATTTAATAAAAAAACCCTGAAAACCCTGTACATAATTTTTTTTTAAATACTGGTATGTGGTGCTTCAGTGTACAGTGTATCCACACCTTTGCTTTGGACCACACAGAAAAAAATTACAACCCTTGTAAACCCTTGAACTTCAAATAAATTGTTTTTCTGAATTGGGCTCCTTTTTGTTTCGAAAAGCAATAACTTTTTTCCTGTAAGTCGTAACACTTATTGTTGCACCATTTTAGAATCTGCAAAAGATGGGCATTTTTTTTAAACAATGGACACTGACAGTGTGGTACATTTTTTTTGCACCAAAAGCATTGAAAGTCAAACGATTTGCTAGCAGTGAGTATTGAATTTTGAAAGAAACTTAATTTTTTTTATTAAATTCAGTTTGTAAAAAAAAAAAACGAATGGAGTAGTACTCCATTCGTACAAGTGATCAGCAATAATAATAAAAAAAATGGATGAAAAAAAACCGTCATTTTTGGAAATTATAACCAAATTTGTAAGGCAAGGTAACGATTTCTAAAAAAATTAAAAAAATTTTTTTTTTTTGAAAACCCTGTACATAATTTTTTTTTAAATACTGGTATGTGGTGCTTCAGTGTACAGTGTATCCACACCTTTGCTTTGGACCACTATTTACGCCACACCCTGTAGTTTCGCAGTACCGACGATTATGGTACAATTTCGTATAAAATATCTTGAAGGTTTTCTGTAATAACAAATTTTCCTATATATGAGGGGCTCTTTCAAATACAAAATATACCGCGGTAAAATCTTTGTATCATGTTTCAGGATAGATGAACATATAATCGAACTTAAATCGACTTTCATATCCTTACTCTTCGATCTTTCAGTGACCTATTTCAGTTCAGTTTCAAAATATATTAATTTTATAATAATAATTATAACAATAAAGCAGTTCCAGTGTACGTTTAAATTCTAGAATGTTATAAACTTAATTATATAAGACGTTTATTAAGCTATTGCGCTTGTTAAAACTTATTGAGATATACATGACACCTATTTACGAAACGTAGACTACACACTTAAAAATCTCTATATCAAATATATATTTATATAACCTATGCAAGCTTCAGCATTTCATTTATAGAATACCTCATTATTAAAAATGTAACAAAAAGTAACTAAAAACTATCAATATAATAAGTCAGCCTATTAGATCCCACTGCTGGGAAAAGGCCTCACCTCAACTATGAGGAGGAACGAGCCATACTTCACCACGCGGGCTCAGTGCGAATTGGTGGAGGGGTGTATGTAAGGCAAGTGACAAACCTTACTGTCAGAAGTTATCAAGCCGCCCTAGGGCCTCTGACTAGGCTTAACAACTAATATCACAGATATTAGCCGGGACCAACTGCTTAACGTGCCTTCCGAAGCACGGAGATGCTTGTCATGGACGTCACTTAAATGGTCGGAATGGTCACCCATCCAATCACGACCGCGCCGTGGGTTGCTTAACTTTAGGTATCACTACCAAAGCGCTGCCGCCACTGCGTCACAAGCTATCAATAACAACAAGTAAATCACTTGTTTACTGTTTATTATGATCTCTAAGACTTCAAACTAAATAACAACTAAAAGTATCAAAATAAAAGCATGGAGTTATCACAAAATACATAGAGTTATAAAAAAGGATTTAATATCTATCGCCAACACTTATTATTAATAAGATGGGTAACAACAAACCAACAGATAAGTGTTATGAAGGTAATAACATAATAGCAACCAATTAGCGAGTACAAAACAGTAAAAGAAACGACCACAAAGGAGCAAGCGGCGGCGGTAGGCAAGTAAAGTTAAGTGACACATTGGTCAAATTTAAAACGACGAATCTGTTCGTAGAATCACCAAGGGCTTCAAATAAATAATTTATTAGTCACTTCCACACACGTCACCATCGTAAAATACTAATAGAACCGAGTGCATCGATCTGAAATGCAATATCGTGAATTCTGATGCATTCGTTTTATGGGCAATAATATTTTCCGACATGATACAGCCATTTCGCTGCAGCTAAGTATCCATCTTACTTTGATTTATTTTTAGAGTAAATGCTGTAAATGTGTTGTGCCGAAATTGCGGAAAGACATGCTCGATGCATTTGTAGAAAGAAAAAGTTGCTCTAAGTACATTTTTTTCTACTGGCATGGCTGTCAGACGGGGATCCAGAGGGCAATGGCTGCAATTTTCACCCCCTGAATTACAAGTCTTATTCAAAGATTGAAATCGTTATAGCGGTTAAATATAACAGAATATTATATTAAGTAATTGAAATGAGCTTTTCATGAATCGAATCCTGGATCCGCGCCTGATGGCTGCAGTATTGATTGATTTGATCAGAAATATTCGTTAGTCGACATCTACACTAATATTATAAAGAGAAAATATTTGTTTGTTTGTATTGAATAGGCTCCGAAACTACTGAACGATTTAAATATAATTTGATACAGAGATAGTTTGAGACCCTGGAAAGGACATCGCCTACTTTTTGTACCGATATAAAATCATCAGGGGGGGTGATATGGGGGATGAAAGTTTGTATGGAAAATTCGACTTATGGCGCGGGCGAAGTCGCGGGGAACTGCTAGTATTAAATAAAACACTTTTCTACGGAAGATTATTTCGATTGTTTTTTGTTTCACGAGTAAATAAAAGACGTAAGTAAACAAACAGATAATTCGTGAATTGTGGATTATGATTCACCATAGCTTAAAGTTTCCACAAGACGCTTAGAGCCTTATTACTTGAGAAAGCGATTAAACTTTAAATATTTTTGATCGATTTTATTCATCGGATATAAAATAATGGTGACTGAGTAATGAATACTGCAACAACATTATTCAGACGATCATCAAATTACTATTCCCGAGTACCTAAAAACTTTAATAAACCGCAACAAATAACTTTATTCAATAAAACAGAAGAAAAAACAAAGACATGCATGCATGAAATAAAAATAAATAAATTTAAAACCTACTGCTTATGGATGCTGGCTACGTTACCGCGTTGGATAGCTTATACCTATCCTTTGAGCGAGGAACGAGCCAGCTTTACTATTTGCCAAAACTGAATTTAATTTAGGTGCTTGACTTCATAAAAGTCAATTAAAGTACATTAGCAATTGTATAAACTGAGTTAAGTTGCTGTCAGCTTCTTGTCGCAAGGACCGCGGTTTTCAATATTCAATTATTCATTGCATAAATCTAACAATTCCATTACGTACTCCCGGGAGCTATTTGTATGTCTGTAGATTTATAGTTTTGTTAACTACTGTTATTAATAGAACACTGATTGAATTCATGAATATTCAAAGCTGGTATCCCAGCTGTTTTAATGTTGGTGTACCTACTTGCCTAAGTTTTGATTGATGCAATTGGAACAATCAACATACGAATGTCATTCTTATTAAAACCTATTAAAGTTAGAAGTAGAAGGCGCTGGTCTGTGGTTAAAGATGTTAGCCAATGAGTGATGATTATCGATATCATCATTTCTAAACAAACCCTCAAATATAAATACAATACTATACAATAGCATAAAAATATTTATGCAATGACTACACAAATTTACATTATTAAATCATGTATATTATATAAAATATTTTAATGTAAGTTTCAAACCTGTTATAATTACAATAAAACTTAATATTAACTGCGATTTACATACTGAAACTGTAAAAAGTTTCCATTGTTTTACTACCGAGCCTACATCCAACAGAAGTTTAACAAGGAAACCTAAAAATAGCTATCCTTTCAAATGGAAAAAGTTTCTAACTCACCAAAAGTTGCAAATGCTTTAGAAAGTTATTTCAAAAGTAACATTAAGTACCATGTCTAGGCAATCGTCTACTCACTATAGCTTCTGACTAGTTCATTTACTTTTATTAGAACCTTATTTACAACCACTAAATTGTGTCTTCTCTTTGTTTCAGGTGGTGTGTTCAAGTTGAGTGTGTTTCTAGTGATTAATAGATTTGTATGGTACTGAATTAAAATAGGTACAAAAATTTTGCTTATTTGCTAAAGTGTTAGTTATCTTAAATAATATATCCAACCTCTTTAAAAAAAAATTAACTGATTAAAACATGCACCAAAAGTAACATTGTTAATTAGACGTGCGTCCCGTACGGCGGCAAGACGAGAACTACAACAAAACAACGATGGCTAGGCCTGAGGTTGTGCGATGAGGCGGGGGACGAAGAGGAGGGGATGGACGAGCCTAGCGCCGCCAAGCGGCCCTCCGTGCTAACCATAGACCGCGCTGCATTCCTTCTTCTGAGAGTCAAGAGGGCGTTCAAGAAGAAAAGGCAGCAGAGGAAGGAGAAACAGTAAGTTTTTGCATCTTCTTACTTTATTTAAAGAATACCTCGTCAAAAAATCACTTCATCTCTGAACGAACGTTTTCGAGGGTAAGACAGCAGCTACAGCCGTAAAAGGAGCAACAATTATTTTCCAGTGATACTTATTACAATTCCAATCCTGGGTCACAAGTAAGCTCGTATGTTGTTTGAAGTAGGTGCAATTTACTTGATACCGAGTATTTTGAAAAGGTTACTATTTAAACGTACATTATAAAATCCCAATTTTAATCGAATTACAACATTTTCGGATTGTTTATAATATTGCTTAACAAAACTAGTACTTTTGTTAAGCAATATTTATATTTTCAATGCAAAAATATGTTAAATGTAAAAACAGTATAATTGATGAACACAAATTATTACGCATATTAAATAGGTGATAAGTTTTTTGCTGTGCAATTAAATATATCCCCTTTTAAAAAGGCGCCTTAGTCAAGCGGAGAAAACTTTACCTCTTATCCGCGAGGTCGTGAGTTTGATCCCCGCCTGTACCACTAAGCTTATATAAAAACAGAGTCTTTTTCAAATATATCGCTGCCTTACGGTAAAGGATCTGTCGTGAGAAAACCCACACTTGCTAGTGTGTGAAATGGAGTAGTCAATGGCAAATCACTTTATTAAAAATTACCAAGAATCACGAGCCTTAGTCATAAGGTATACGACTGTAATGAAGATTTATCTAGTAGACAAACCCTAAAATATTACTACGTAGACATGTTTTGATTTCCTGATAAAAAAACAATATCATTCTCCCTCTAATATATTATACATTACAAAAGATAGAGGTATTTTATGGGTTCTATAAATTTAATTTAGATTCTGCTGCTAGGTATATTTATTCAAATTTTATATAATATTTGGCTTCATACGTGTACCTACTCCAAAAATAAGTCTAGACTCGTTGGTGTTCATGCGTAGAAAAATAAATCAATTTTTCCGAAATAAACAGTTTGAAATGCCGCCGCCTCGTGGCTCATTAGGCAACGGTACCTGACGAATTCCAGCTACCTTCTGGCATGCAAACGAGACAATTCACATGCGAATCACGCATCGAGTTTACTGATACCTGGATTGTTCCACCAATCAGGTCACAGTCTGCTTAATTGCCGAACACCCATTGCTGCCAATCAAGCCCTTTCAAAGCAGTCTCCGTTTCACAAACAAAGTCAAAATCTCCGAGCAAATCACTAACATTATGATAGACAACTGGTTCATTAGTATTGATGTAACTGTTTCTTATCAAAGTTAAATTGTTAAAGAATTTATCATTACTACGAGTATACATAAAAAATGATTGTGTGATGAGGACGAGCACGTTTGCCTATTAAAAGATTTTTAACTTTCGCGTTGTATTACAATAAGTATTTGACATGATGCAATCCAGCCGTAACGTCGATCAGTGAGTATCATATACACGCTGAAATTTTAATGTTTGTTTTCCCGCAGTAAAATTAGTGCAGTTTATGCTGTATTGCTTAGTACGTAGAGCTTCTTTTGCTTTAAACATTGATTTCGTGCGGCAAGCAGTACCCAAATACGTGAATGAATTCTCGTAACAGAAACTATTTTTTCTCACGTTTTCGCGTTTATGACAATTTTTTTGATTACTTTGAGAACAAAAATATTTTTAGTTTAAAAAAAATTCTTACATGATTCGATAGTACTACTAAAGGTTAATCGTTCTGCTGCGGGAAAACAACCACTAAATTTTCAGCGTGTAATAATATTATTATTTGGTGTGATTCGTCCATGTTAGTGACCTTTTTACCTTACCTTACCTTACTAGACAGCCTTTACATTAACTTATAGTTTTAGTAAGACTTCTAAATCTGAGATCTGTATCAGCGTTTTTATGGGGTCAGAAAAACAGCGTCAGTAGGTAAGTATGTTTATTTAGGTGGACATTAATTAAATAAATATTTGAACAATTCATCCATGCAGAATCAATGCTTTAAATTGCATTAGGGTTTCCAGCTGTTGTTGCAGTAGCTGCTGTTTCTACTTTATCTGTTTGTTGTTTAATCTCTTGAGCTGTTAAATCTTTTTTTACAGAAGATTGCATGTTAATGGGGACCGACGGCCTGTATATCATATTTTTAAAGTCGTTCCTTATATCTTTATCACCGACTACTTGTATTTTGTCTTTATTGATTTGATTCTTCACAGGGAAGAATTGAGTATCCTTCTTTTTAGGAAACAGGAATATCTCGACTGCTTTGGATTTTGTAGGCGATAGGAGAGATTTTTTGGGAAAAAGGTTTTCAAAAACAAATGGCAGTCCTGGAATGTTTGAGACAGGGTTATTTGAATTTAAGCCTTTCGGTCCAAATTCAAATGTGATGATATCTTCTTGAGCGTGTTCGTGCGATCCACAGCACATTGAGGAAGATATAGGGTCCTTTTTGGAGAACAGGTCGTTACTCATGAGGATCTTGGTCAAAAGGTCTACTGGCTGGTTTTGGTAGTTCATCGGGCTTCTTAAGCTTGAACATAGGCACGGCTCGTCAGCAATCGGTTCGGATTTTGGAAGGAAGAACGAATTGAGTGGCGCGTTCTGTTTTTCCGTTCTTAACGGCAAATCTGTGGAATTGATAAATTATAATTAGTTTTTGGGAACTTTATGGCAGCTTGTTTAGTTTTTAAATGAGATACTGACCTTTGGTGTTAAAGTGGAAGGAAATGTCCATCTTGCCGAGGTTTACCAGGGAGTTGGTGATGGTCGGGATAGATTTCAAGCTTTTGCTGACTTCTCGACATTGCACAGTCAGTATACAGCCTAGGAGGCTTGCGAAGACCCAGGATAGCATATTCTGGAAACGAATATAAATTATGATTGCACTGATATTCATTGATAAATAAAATTGTATACAAAATGTTATTTTTGCTATGAAATTTAAGACCCTATATATTTATATAAATAAGCTATTTGCTTATAAAATTCCAGTGATCTGGCTATTATAGTTTTAAACTAATGACGATTAAATGAACAAAAAACTGTCTAAGTTACATTTTACGAAACATCTATTTTTGTATTGTGCCTTTTTTTGCCGGGAAGCGACAAAATTAGTACTCTATGAGAATGTCGGTCATCTTTTATTTATTTTATTTATTTAAACTTTTTGCACACAGTTTATTGTACAAATGGCGGACTTAATGCTAAAAGCATTCTCTAACAGTCAACCATAGGCCCAAACAGAGAAAATACAGGCGGTGCAAGATAGCATATTAAAAATATAAAATGGAACAAAATAATAGATATACCTACACACTACATACATAAATAATAGTATAGATAAAATAGATATTGATACAAAAACATACACATAATACACATATGTAGGTAGGTAGGTGTACCTAATAATATTACACAGAACATATCATTCAGACAGAACAGAGAGTTCTTCCTTGTACATAGTTCTCAAAGCCTTCTTGAAGCAAAATTTTGATGTGGATTCTTGTTTTTTTTTAGCAGTCCGTTCCAGAGACGAGTGGCTGTAAGGGTAAAGGAGTTGGACATAAAACCAGAAGTGTGATGCGGGGTGAGAAGTCGGAGGGAGTTATTAGAACGTAGATTTCGATCATGAGAAGTATATCTTATTTCTTCTTATAAGTATCTAAGTATCTTTTAATATGATTCCACATTTTTGGACTTGAAAATTATTCTTGTAATATGAGTAATAATGAAAAAAAACAAACACATTTTGTTCTAAGAATACCTAACATTGTTTCATCAAAGTTAAGTAGAAGGGACCATATCCGTGGATAGCATTAGATATCAAAAGACGAAATGTTGAGATTTGGAACGTAATTTCTTATCCCATTTTGACAACAAAACTTTTTAATAAACATTGCTGGCTGTCTTTGAAGGCACGAAAAAAGTTTCTCGAGTTAAAAATTGACGAATTTTTTGGAATCAACTTACCTTTCTTGGTTCGGAGTTACAGAATGAGGGCTCGATTGAAATTCAACGCAAATAAAATTGGACATTTCACAACATCGATTTGGCTTTATTACCCGCCAGTTTTATGATCTAAGTTGCGAAATTCAAATCATGTACGAGAACGTTTCTAACGATTTGAGAATAAATGTTGTTTCTAATCACATTCAGAACATGCCGATAAACGATTTATATGTTCACGCAGGCGGAGAACATTCGCCCGGATAGCAAAGGGTTGTTGGTTCGAGTCGGGCTGTAGTTACTTACTTTCGCAAAAACTTGCAAACAAATTGCTTGCAAAAACATAATCACAGGGTTACATTTTTGGAAATATTTTCAAAATAAAAAACAGTATTTTCAGAATACGCAGTACCAAATTTTCTATGCAGAATCTCTATTAGTTTTTATATGTGCAGAAATTCTAGACATAATTGCACACTTGTGAAAATATTTAAGCCAAAACTTAGCAGCAAATAAAAATAGTAAATATCATCAATATATTAAGCTGTTAAAAGAAAATCAACGTTATTATTATTACAAACCATTTGATACAAAAGTCGAGAGATAAATTAGATGTAATTTATTTGAACAAAAGCGAATTAGATGAGACATAAAAAGAGATGGCATTCATTACGTAGATTGATTTGATTGTCAATCGAAAAGTAAGTTTGAAAAATAAATAACAAAAAATATATACAGCATAATAAAAGGAATAACGAGTATGTATCAAATAGTAAAATATTATACCACCATAATAAGTTACTTATTGCTTGGTTGTTGGCAAGATCGAAAATGGTTGAAGAAATTGATCTTGAATTTAGTAAATAGTACGGCTAAAGCTCAAAACGCCTTTCAAAAATAACTATGTAGGTGGCTCGTTCATAAGACTTTAGTTTTTTGCAAAATCGTCTCTATTACAACTGCATAAAATGCTGCAGTGTTCAGCTTGATATACTGTCGTTCGCATCTTACCTAACAGATCTACGAGTACTTTGAGCAGACGCACCAAACGTTTTAAATCTATATTCCTCTTTACGACTAGAGAGATATTGGAATTCTAGAGATTGGGATTCCTTGCCGACTGAAGTGTGTTATTTCTGCAGAAATTAATTTAACGAAATAGAGACAATAGTTTCAGTGCAATGCAAAATTCATAAATTCGATACAGCTTAAAATGAATGTTGTTACGGACTTTTATCAAATCGTCTCTTGCTCAGTGTCCAAGTTATTGTGCCGAATCAATTACTGTCAAAATTCGTTAGCGACCATTTTGTATCGCTCTGCGATTTTAATCCTATTTTCGAGTGGCATTTCAGCGCGGGCACGTTGCAGTAATAAAATGCATTAAGGTAAAAGTGCCAGTTATGGCGCCAGCCCCGATTAAAGCGATTTTTTTTGGATGTGTAAATGGACGGTACAGTGACGATAAATTAATTTTTTTCACGAAATCAAATTGAATTGAAAAAATAATTGCCAAGTTATAAAAAAATATATATAATGTTTTTCACTCTTGCTATTTACATTAGGCATGGAAACAATTGCTACTTTTAAATCATTTTCATTTCATGAAATGATGATTTTATTTTACATGAAATCACATGTGAAATTTCATTGGCAATTAATTTTTCACAGTGTCATAATGTAACACTTTTTGCTATTTGCTACTTATAATGAAATATGAATTATTGTGAACGGTTGCTTATTTGCTACTAAATGAAATGTCATATTTAGTTCGTGCGCTACGTAATCTCATGTGCTATGTGTTTTAAGACACAGAATAAGTACTAGTACTTCGTACAGAAGTATGACTTAGCAATTGTATTTAAAGAAATGTCTACTCAATGTCGGCAACAATATGGCGTAATTTAGCCTCAGAGTCAAGCACATTTTCGTGTAGACACCTACAAAAATCCATTGCAAGATAATTTCATACTTATTGCTCTGGAATATGATTCATAATACACTAAACCTATTCAGTGACGTAATATCACGCGACGCGATAGAGTTGACTGCTTACTACGAGAAGCTTCTAACGCCATCTAGCGCCTCTTTCTAGTACTTTATTCATTCTCATCCAGCCAGCAACGTAGCCGCGCGGCCGCCGGTGAATAAAACGCGCGAGGGTGTCGCTGGCCGGTAGCGACACGCAACTTGTTTTAGCCCCTATGTAAGGGTCGCCGCGCGTAGGTACGTTTTTGCTACCTACGCAGGGAGAAACACAGGCCTGTTTAAGACTACTTTTTTCAAACGCATCATGATCGCATAACTAGTGTGTTTGTCTTTTTCTAACACGCATCTAGGGCAAATCATTCCTACTCGCTCGCTCGCGCTCAAGGATTTCGCTCGCTACACTCTCTCTGCTACATGCAGTCATCAATGAATGAAATGAAATGAGCATGATCCATGATTTCGCAGAGTGCGATTTGTAGCAGTCTATATGAAAAAAGGCAGGTGTGAACAATCAAATTTATTTCATATGATTTTTCACCTGCTATTCTTGAAATTTTCCATACCTAGTTTACATGTGATGTGGAGGCTTAATGATATTTGCCTTTGTCTTAATGATATGTGGCTTTGTGACAAAATTATGATGTAGTAGATATAAATAATCATTTTTAAACCTGTACCTAGTTCTCGCTATGAGAGAAAAGCATCAAGGAAATATCAGCAAAAATTAACAGTTGTAAAACCGGCCAAGTGCGAGTCGGACTCGCGCGCGAAGGGTTCCGTACCATTAACTTAAAACATTAGACAGTATAGGTAAAAAAAGTATATATTTTTTTATTTATAATTTCAAAAGTATTCATCACAGGATACCCGAAACAATTTTAAATAAGAGTTTCCGCGCCTGTTTCTTTACGTGAGTGATTTGAAGTTTATAGGTCCAAGACCTTAGAAATTACAGGGTGGGGGACACAAAAAAATTATTCACCCCCCCCCCTTTACATGTATGGGGAGGTACCCTTAAAAAGAGGTAATTTTAATTTTTTGTATTTTTAAAAATGAGTTCTATATGTGAAGTATCCTCGAACCAAGTTACATGCAAATCAGTCCATAAACGTAAAAGATATTCTGCTGTGACAGACTAGGACGGACGGACTGAACGATCTTATAAGGGTTCCTTGTCGGACTACGGAACCCTAAAAACGATATTTAAAAATCTATAATGTGGCGAAGTAGCGTAGCCGAATACTAACTAATATATACCTACTAGGAGACACTAGGACTAAGTAAATAGTTGTAAAACGATCTTTTTAAAATCTACATTATCGATAAGTAGCGTATGCGAATACTATAGTATATACTAGTAGACACTAGGAGTAAGAATATACCCATTGACAACTAGTAAGACGTGATTCGGTAGTAAAAAAATCCAATAAAAATATTACGCCAACACTGGTGCACTTACACGGAATTGTATTTATTTATAAGTCGATTTGTGCGGTGCTCGTAAACCGAACTGATATTCGGTTAGCACAATGGCACTTACGTGGTTCTTGCTTGCTTCTCTGGTAATATTTGATTCAGTTTTCGTAAATTAAGTTTACACTCTTCTACACTTAATAAATTAATGATATTTCTAGTTTCTAAAAATATGTAGCTAGTAATTACATGGATCATAAAACACTGATTAAGTAGTAAAATAATTATGAGTATTTTTGCAAAACTTGTACCTGCTGTTTAGATATCTTTTAAGACTTTATTTACCACGTACGTTGCATTTTGATAAATTTTTTTTTAAATTAATGTCCAAAAATTTTGAATGAGAGGGAGGAGGTTTAATCAAATCAAAAAAAATATTTCGGAAATCAGGTTTTAGTTTAAGTAAAACAAAGGTACGTATGCTATGGTTAGTTTATATAAAAAGACAT
This sequence comes from Pyrausta nigrata, assembly GCA_949316185.1. Lineage (NCBI taxonomy): Eukaryota > Metazoa > Arthropoda > Insecta > Lepidoptera > Crambidae > Pyrausta > Pyrausta nigrata. The sequence goes on from OX438943.1 coordinate 15,292,274, forward strand.
AATAAACTCGCTAATGTCCGATGTGGAGTTTTACCCAATGCCGGAGAGAAGGAGTGTAAAGTTACATTTCATGCAAATATTTTTTAAATGTTCAATCAAACAGAACGAATGAAATTAGCATCTCCGACGTGGCGACGTCAATTTATTGGTAGGCAGATAAATGTGGCCGCACCGCAATCTCACCTGATTGTAAGCGACTATGCGGCCGAGGATGGTCATGTCTGACTATAATGTTAGACATGACCATCCTATAATTTATAGTGGCAGCCTGTTTGCTCTTTTCTTGAAAATATCTATCATATTGAACGTTTTTCAATAATTGTAGGCAAGTATTGTCATCGGGGATGACTTATTACCGACCAATAACAGCTCAAGTGTGAAGACTACCCCAGACACGAAAAGACGGAGTGATGTGGTCGATGAAGCTTTCTTGGAACAAAAAGACATCTTGTTAGAAATGGCAAGTAATAGACTATTTATGAAAAACCGTATGCCGTATAATAAAAAGACCATGGCACAAAGTTCTTCTTTCGTGTAATGAAAGAAAAAAAGAAAATACATTTATTAATTAATGGCTAACACACGAAAATAAACAACGTAAAGGGCGCGGTTACAAAAAAACAGTAAAATTGCAATTTATGTACGTAAACCAGAGCAAATAATCCAGAAACCAGATAATGTACACACAGCCGCAGGTCACACTACCCCACTATGACTTAGAGACCACCTCTATTCCCTACGCAATAAAAGCTGTTTTCATAGTTGAAATGGGTAACCTGGCGTGTGGCCGAATGTACAACCTTGTTTATAAGACTGGTGATACTACTTTGATAGTTGGAATAGCCATAAAAAATCGAAAGTCTACTCACCAGAGGAAATAATAAAAGAGAATCTATATAAAAAATCAGTAGGTCACACCTATATATTCAAAATATAAAAAAGAAATGTAACATTGGCTGTATTGATCCCTCAACATCCGTGTGATTAAATATTGTCTTAGATCTTATCATTTTTAATATTATAAATTATTGTTTTTAAGTGATAAGCATTCACTATGCAATCTAAATATATTTTTGCACTTGAAAAAATATACTTATCATTTTTATAAAAAGGTAATTAATAAAATAAAAATAATAAAAGTTTATTTATTTTCTCCACAAAAATTAGGCCTTACAGTTAGGGAATTATGTAACACTATTAGTTATGTTGAATCCTAAATTTTGTGAGAGGCTGAAGCCTGAATAAAAGTTATCCCAACACATTTATCTCGATATCTTTCAATTACAGTTGGAATCGAAGCTAAAAGAGGTTAGAGATAAAAAGAAGAAGAAATTGGACAAAGCAGAAAACAACACAGAAGGAGGGAAGTGTGACCTCCCCAGCAATGTGGATCTTAGATTAAAATCGAACGGTTTGAGTGCACTCGGCGAAACTGATTTACTTATGAAGTTTGGAAGTAACGGTAAACACAAACTTCATTCCGATACGTACATTGGTAATATAACTATTAATTGAAAATTAATTAAGTGCAATTTTAAGCGAATTTTGTTCATTTACATTGCATTATAACGGTTTGACTACGGGGTTTGGTTTATTATTGAATTCATATTTAAGTAGAATACTGTTTTATATCAATAATAATAAAAAAAACGGTTATATTTTTTAGTTCTGTGTTTATATTTTGTTTAATTAAAAAGTGTATGATGTGCCAGCATTAAAAAGATTTGGGCTTTTAAGAATGCCGGAAGTAAACAAAACAATGAGGTTATACGATGGTTATCCGACTGAATTTAGTAACTTTTGCTGAACAAGAACAATGCGGCACCAGGAAATAATGTTGTCGGTACTAATTAAGTTCACGAACAAAATTCTTTGCGAAAACTTTTATTATCTCTTATTTACGACCTAATTATTCCCAATCATTTCCATTTGCGTGTCCCCGAGTGAGCCCTGAATATGGACGTCACTTTTAACGAACGTCGCGAAATGAATACTAATTTCCATATTATTTTTCTAGGCAAAGGTACATTGAATTTAGACGCGAGTGGAATATCTAACGTGGGCAAAGCTCGGCTGGACCTGGCGATCGGGGACGGTACCTTTAACGTACCTGGACTTAATAATTTGTTTGTCGGTAAGGAAGAAAGTTAATTAGACACCCTTTTTTGCTTGAAATTTAACGCTTGATAAATAAGAATTAAGATTCAGAAATGAAGATCAAACAGTGAAGCACCAAAAATTAGGCTGACTTGGCCTAAAATTCTTGACTTACATATATGAAAATAAGATATCTAATTCTTAACTACCTCAATTTCCATCTATTTCAATAAATAAATATTTGGCATTATCATATACATTGCTCTGATACCAAAGTAAGTAGCTAAAGCACTCGTGATATGGAAATCAATGTTTGTCAACAAACCTATTAGATGTGATTGACTCATTTATATAGAAAATTAGCTCTATTTTAGAATCAATATGAAAATAGAGCTTATTTAGTCAAAACTAACTACGTATAATATTATTTACAGGTAAGCCATACTCAACAAACTGTGATAAACAAAATGAAACAGAACCCGCTGGCAGGGAGAAAGTCCCACAGATTTTGGGCAACGAATTATTGGATTATCGACGAACGCCTAATGATAATTCAACAAATAACGATGAAGCAAACAAAGGAGTAAATAGTGATAATCAAAACAAAACCGGAACGAATAATATCGGTACAAATACGACCCTGGGTGGAAATGATACGATTAAAGCGGTAGATGATTTGTCAACAACAGTTGCTGTGGAAAATAATACCGTTGACTTAGGGAATAGTACGACAAAACCATAATTTCTGATTTCATGTTAAAGCCATGACCGACATTACAATAAATATAGCTACATGCAGAAATTTTTATTCGTTTTTTGTTTACGCGACAAAGTCGAGCTCGTTTCGAAAACTTTACAGTGTCCGTGGTTACAGGTAGATTACGGTGTTATTTGTTATTTCATTTTAAAAAGTTGCGTAACTTATTATTATTTATTTAAGTTCCCATTTTCTACACAGAAAGAGCTTACCTTATGCTGTGAAGTCAGGGAAACGTCAGGGTTTTAATAAAATGTAAATAAATCGCGAAGTAATCCGTAAAATTGTGTTTTAATGAATTGGATTCGTTAGCTAGTAAGTACTTTTTTCGCTATTAGTGTTAAATCCAAGTAAGAACTTTTCGTTATGTCTAAAGTGTTCATTATTCGAAGTAAAATTGAAACCGTTTTCTGAGAAACAGACCTCAGCTCCAGTTATTAGGACTATAAATCTTGATTGAGCTCAAATTTGGTAAAAGCCCTTATTCTACCTGTCATTTTGACTGGCGTTGATTGACATGAAAGATATTTACTGAATGTTCACCATAGTAAAATTTACGAAACGTAAAATTATCTAGCAGCGTGATAAAATCTGTAATGAACTATGTATTTAAATTTAAACATGTTCTGACTAAATCTTAAATTACAATGTCACACGTTTTCATAAATAAAATACCTTTTATTTACCGATAAATTTTATCGCCGTCTCTGACCTTTCATCTCAGATAAAGGGTATTGCGAGCATATTATCGGCTATCAGATTACTTTTGTCTCATATCAGTTGAATAGAGGTGTATCAATTTCAGGTTTCGTGAGAAAGCCTAGATCGAATGTAACTGATATTTCTAGACCCTAGCCAGGTTAAAAGGGTGTCATATTTGACATTTATAAACAAAGGCTGTCATACGGTTAGGTTATGAGAGAAATAAGATGATAACATTATTTCGATAAAGGATCTTATTCGAGAAAACAATGTGATAGTACTTCCACGATACTGTTTTGTCAGTATATTGACAGCAGGATATAAACAAGAAAGATAGTATTATTTGCTAAGAACTAAACAAAACATAATATTACACTACCTTAGTCACATTTCGTTCGGTAACTTATGTAATGTCCATAGTGGAAAAGTTAATAAAAACAGAAGTGTCTCTTGTGCATGTAATCAGTAAATGTACCTACATTGCCAGCCGGTGGTATGGTTCGTGTTATCGATCGGCATTTGTCATGTTTTTAGTTATCGCAACCCATTGAGGTTTCTCGAAATCCATTGCGACCCGGTCCGCTCCAGCATAACATAAAGGTTGTTCCACATTATCCTGGTGTTATGTTGCCTCTCAGTGGCTTCGTCTGAAAGAAATGCACTTGTAAAGGTGCCGTAAAAACTAGAAGCTCATTTGACCTCTAAATAGAAGTTAGGATCTTCGGCGTTTCTGTTAGTCTTAATCGTAGCGGAGTACTAGTACTTACTTATTCTGTGATCGTAGCTACATCCTTTTACTGGGGAGGAACTTAAGCATAATGGACAACTTTTTATCTGAGGCGAAATCCCGAAGTTATTTGTTCCACCAGATTAACAACTTTTAGGTCTAGGTTTTGTAAGTTCGCAAACAAAACTTCGTCAGCTTAACTGAGTATTACGATCGAAAATTAAAGTACCAATGGCTGCGTTTGTAAAAGTTATCTGAAACGCAGCCGATCTTCTAATAAACCAGATAGATATTATTGGGCCAATTTCCTAAGTGCCTACGCTGGTCTGCTCCTAGATAGGCTATAGTCAACAAAATAGTTGGAAACTTCTTAGTTACTGAACAAACACAGGCTGTGTTTTATTAGAAGTTACTGATAATAGGGCAATAGAACTCTGGGATTTCGGGAACAATGTAAAGAAACGCCTTTATCTCAATTATTTTTAATCATCGAAAATATGATTATTTTTCGATTGCATAGATCAATAACATTACCTACTGATTCTAAGTCGCTCCTGAAAATTTGGCAACTCTATGCAATATTACCCTGTACTAATAAATGCCACGATTGAGTTAAATTGCGCTTTGATTTCCATGTGGGAAAGATACAAAATGGTAATGACATTGTTTTGTTTTGGTCAGAATTTCAGGTTTGATGAGATCTTTTTTGGACTGCCTTACAATAGTAACAATAGATATTTGGATCGTCACCAATTTCATAATGCTGACAGGAGCGGACAGAATGCGGTTGGGCACAGGGCGCGGGAACCTTGATAGTGAAAGGCGCCTAATTTTATAAAATTTAAAGTTTTTTATAATAAGTGTACATTTTTTGTTTATATCGTTGTAAATAGATAGTAAATAGTTTGTTTTATATGTGAAAGTGTTGGAGTCATCGGGGGTAGCAAGAAGCGGAAAAAGGCTGACCCTCCTGATGGGCCTCCGCCAAGTGACTCTTCATCTGACGAAGAAGATGCTTCGTCTAAGTATCAAAATTATAGGTACCAGGGTACTCTAGAAAGTACCCTGCAAATTGCAAAAAAACGGAATATATAGTTTTCATATCCCACAAAGAAGAAAAGCCATTCACCGACAAAGACCGACTTGCCATTTCTCACGCTATACGCAAGTATTGCGTGACTGGTATACTCCATCTTAAATCTATCAACAAGTACAAAATTGGTATAGCTTTTGACTTATCAAACAATGCAAATGTCTTTTTACAGAACAGGAAACTTTTAGATGATCTTGCTCTCAAAGCTTCAATTCCGGCGAGTGACACAGAGGTGACTGGGGTTCTTACCTCAGTACCCACTGATTTATCGAATAAAATGATTTCAACTTTAATTGGCAGTTCCCGTAATGTCATTCAAGTCCGCCGTTTCATGCGACGAGTGCGGAGTGAGGGTGGCGCGGTCTCGTACCAGCCCACGCAGACTGTCGCGGTGACGTTCGCCTCTACAGAGCTCCCGCAGTACGTATACCTTGACTCGTGGAGACATGAGGTAAGTGTGTACGTACCGCCGGTGAAGCAGTGTTTGCGCTGTTTGAAGTTCGGACATATTGCACAATATTGCAAAAATTCTGAAGTATGTTCCATATGCTCAGGTGCACATAATTTTAAATCTTGTACAGTTGACCAAAAAGATGCCAAATGTATAAACTGTGGTGGCAACCACGTTGCTATTTCTAATTCTTGTCCACAAAAGAAAGCGAAACTTGAAGAAAATAAAATAAAATCCAGAGCTACCACATATTCAGAACTTTTAAAGAAAATACTTTTCCTCAATTATCAATGAGAAATATTGAAACTCAGTTGGAAAACCTAACAAAATCTGATTTTTTTATGAACATTTTAACAAACGCTGTCACCAAATTAATATTGAACCAAAAAGACAACCCTATAAACTCTACCTCTATTAAAGAAACTTTACACCTTACTCTCCGAAACACAAAAGAAGATGTTTATAGTAAATTCTCTGATTTGATGATTGTAGATTTGTATTTACTGATGGGTCCAAAAATGAGTCTGCTGTTTCTTTTGCTGTTTTTGATAGTTTGTTAAATACTGGAACTGGTTATAAAATAATTCAAACACAAGCATATTCACAGCTGAGGCTGTGGCTATTCTTGCCACTTTGAAACACATAAAACACAAAAATAGTGGTAGTCTTAAATGGGTAATAGTCAGTGATAGTATGAGTGTTTTGGAAAATCTAAAAAATAATAAATTTAATGCTAACACTAACTATTTGATTGTTGCAATCAAACAGTTATGGTTGGAATTAATATCAATAAATAATTTCAATATTTCTTTTATCCGTCTCATGTTGGTGTCATAGGTAATGAGAGAGCTGACTTTTTAGCTAGAACTATAACAAATTGTGCTACAATAGTCCCCGATTCTAGCAGTAGTCTAGATGTCCATTTACATTGTTCTGATATTGTTCCTCTTTTAAAGAAAAGGTCCATTGACATTTGGAAAAAACATTATAATCATATAGTTCAAATTGAAAAGAAAGGTTTGTGGTATGATGAGTGTAATGCCCAAATTGGAGTTATGCCTTGGTTCTGCAAAGGTGACACCTATGTAAACAGGAAATTTTACACTTCTATTCTGAGGCTACGTTTTGGACACTGTAATTTGAAATTTCATCTTTTCCGCATGAAAATGGTGGATAGCTCACATTGTGATTATTGTGATGTTGCGGTAGAGCAAACTCTATCACACATATTCTTTGTTTGCTCGGCCTTTGGCATTCAGCACCTTGTGCTTATGGACGAGCTGATTAAAATTTATGGCAAGCCTGATTTGGTGCTGCGCTCCATTTAAGCTCTTCTTGTAAATAGCCTGACTTACATACCTCTCTACAAATGTGTTCTCTGTACGGTTTGCAGAATCTAATGTTTTTTTGTAAATATGTATAAATCTAGGTGTTGTTCAATCGTTGTAAATACTTTGAATTGCTCAATGGTGTATATACTTTCTTGCTTATTGTTTTTTGTAATCGCTTGTGCTTGTTGATAACACTGTTGATAGTTTTTGAATTTGACATTGACGTTTGATCTAAGCGTTTGATACGTTGCTTTGTTCCTGCTATGATTTATTGATTCCACATGGATTTTTTGTACTTGTGCTCTATTGGAAGTTGATTATTAAAAAAAATGGATTTAAGTATCTAAAAAACATTAAATGACTGAATTCTCGGATTAAGACATGCTTACAATACTAAAGACTTAACTTTCCCTACATGTACTAGACAAATTACCAACCTATGACATTGTACTCTTACTGGATTTTACGTGTATTTTGTTAAAGTTCACAAGATGTACTTATAATCACATTCGTAATGATTAAAGCCATGGATTTAAGACATTAAAAATACTGAAGACAAATTTCCCTAAATTGACTAAAGAAATGAAAAACTTATGACAAGGCAGCATAGTCATTGACCTTAGCCTGTTCCAAACGGAACAAAAATAACAAAAAAAAAGCGGTTGGGCACAGATTAAAATAAAGCGTCATTCATCAAGCATTCATTTGGAACGGTATTTTTCCGGCATGAAAAGAATATTTTCTCCTGACACAGATATTTCAGCAACGAAATGTTAGGCGAGAATTTTTAATGTCTGCTTTTTCTTTATTCCTTGGTTATTTTTTACTTCATGGTTTTAGGAAAACACTGCAGTATCAAAAGCTTAATTAATTGCTAATTACACAAATAATTACCATTTACGTGTTTATGGCTCGTTCAAAAGGTAAACAAAAATTATTAAAAATAACACACATTCGACTATTTATTAATGATTAAAACTCAAAAGTAAATACAAATAAAATCTGTTTGCGAGTTTTCTTTATTTATACATTGTCCTATCCTCCTGACGCCCAGTCTTATATAAGCTTGCAGCAAATAGGAGCCCAAAGTCCTTTCTATAGCACTCAATGGTTACGACTCAGAATTTCCGGGATTAAAAAATATAGTCTATGATATTTGCATTAATGATTATTTTTTTCTGTGCGTCTAGGACCATTATTAGCATCGAATGAAACAGAAAATTTGACTACCTTTTTTTAGGACTCGATGTCGCAATATTCAAAGAAGTGATATAACTAAAATATATTTTTTTACTTTAAACAACGTATAATCTATGTAGACTCATTATTTTTGGTCAATTTTAAGAGTTAATTTACAAAAATAAGAAAAAATAATGAAATTGTCTTTTAATTTACTGGTCGCGGTCTGCCTTTTTAAATCATTATAGTTACCAAAAGGCCTTTTTAAAGGCTTTAAAAATTCTGCGAAGGTTATGGGAACAATTTCTTATCCCAAATAAAAAAAATACACATTTGTCGAGTTTAACATGTATCAATTTGCAATAAAAACAATAGAAAGAAATCAAAAGATGACAAAGAAAATCTTCGATTTATTTACCTCGTTGACGCGCATCTGTTTTCGCTTACGTCAAAAAAGACATATTTTTTTCGGTTGGCACTATTGCCTGTCCATAGTCAACCTAAAAGTATCTAATTTTCGTTCAGAAACTTTATCTAGTCATATAGCGCCAAAATAAAACTACAAGACGTGACCTTTATCGTAGTTCTTTTAAAGGGACCGTAGGTCATTAAAAGATGCAACTGACTTTATTGCTGGGCCGTTACCCCAAGTGAAGGAAGGTCCTTAAAATAGGACTCTGTTATCAGAAAAATAAATCACTTATACGAGTGTTCCAGGAGTGTTTAAGCTACATGATGCCCAATAAGTGCTTTTATTGTCCCAGGAGTGTCTTAGATACAGGTGTCCCAGAAGTATTAAAGTTAGTTTTTTTTATGGGTTTGCTCTAGACTAAGCCAGACGTGGCGTAGACAGAGTCGGCGGTGGAGCGAGCACACCCGGAAGGTTCTGGCACTCCCTACTTACAGAACACAGCAAGCTGCTCGGCGCCGTGCTCCGGTGGCACCAGCAAACATACTTGTATTAAACATGCATAAAAAAAACCGGCCAAGTCAGAGTTGGACTCGACGAAGGAAACAACATTAGCACTATATACCTTTTTTAGTTTTACCAACCAACTACTTCATTTTAGTCACTTATAAGTCAGCCTATTAGATCCCACTGCTGGGAAAAGGCCTCACCTCAACTATGAGGAGGAACGAGCCATACTTCACCACGCGGGCTCAGTGCGGATTGGTGGAGGGGTGTATGTAAGGCAAGTGACAAACCTTACTGTCAGAAGTTATCAAGCCGCCCTAGGGCCTCTGACTAGGCTTAACGACTAATACCACAGATATTAGCCGGGTATTCGATTTTAGTCACTTAAAATAATGTATTCTAAGTATTTTGTCTTTTGTACAAAACTATCCAACACCCAAGTTCAACGACTATAACTGCTAAACTAATAAAGTTATCTTCACCGCTATAATTTTACTTGAAAGTTCATGAAATGCACTATCATCATAATAATTTTCAGATTTTTCAAGCCCGTAGTTAAGCTTTTTGGGAAGCTTAGTGGGAAGGACTGCCCTACCGGACAAAAAAATTGCACTTTAAAATTTAATATTTCGTATATGGAGCTCTAATACGAAGAATTATTTTAGAAACCCCCAAGACATTTTAAAAGACCTACTCAACGATATCCAAGACGATGAGGTTGACGCAAATCTCTATGCAAATTCTCGGACAGACAGACAGACATGACGAAATTATAAGGGTTCCTTGCCTGGACTACCGAACCCTAAAAAGGGCAAAGTTATACCTAACTTCAGGAGGATTTTTTTATCTAAGCAAATTCTTCTAATCGTGTTTCGAGAACCATAGTTATATTAAGAGGAAACGCGGTCTAAGTGGCATTTGAAAAATAGGTTTTTGGATAAAATGTTGCTGTCTCGATGCATGCTCTGGCGGCCGCCCCCGCACCCCGCACTGCTCTATCCTTTTGTGAGTAGCGTAAGTTAGTGTGTGTGCGCACTGGACCTCGCGCAAAACTCGCTAAAATGTAGTATTTTCAAGAAACATAATGTACTCTTTGATAGACTATAACCGAAGATACAGTACGCAATACAAAATAAAGTCTATGTGTACACAATTCTTTTTAGTGGAAAGTTTCTTAAAACTATGAAAACAAAGAAGAAAGAGTTATTCATATTCAGGTTATGGTAGAGTCAATATTGAATAAAATTCGTGTTTTGATTACAATATTTACGTTATTATATCTTTATAGCAGGGCATTATGCAAGATATAAATACGTTGCTATTTATATAGGAGCTTAAACATGATACATCATTAAATTAAAAGAAAAAAATAAATGTAAATATGTGCCGTGGCTGTCAGTTTCATGATTATATCCTATAATATAGTTTATCAAAGATATACCTAGAAATACGAAGGCGAGGTAGCAGATGTCATTTTCCGGTTTATTCGTACTACGATTAGGTTACTAAATAACTATTTTACAAAAATAACAATTTTTATATATTTTTTATATCTTTACAAACATACTACGAAGAAACGACGCGACAGCCTACTTTAACAACAAGAATGATTTTGCAAAAGCTTAATGTTTGTGAAATTAAAGAATCATTTATTTTTTTAAATTTTGTTCATACGTGGAACGGAACTTTTTACTGATGAAGATTGACTGACAACAATGACAACACCTTTCAACAAGACATTATCTAATTGTGCAACAGTGCAACAATAACAAGTTGAAATTCACTATCTTTTAAAGAAAATGAAGTAAATATCATTTATTTATGATCGCAAAACGGAAGAACATAATTTTCGTATAAAATGCAGGATTCATGAATACTTATCGATACCTTCAGGTTCAATTGTCGTATAAACCAAAACCGCACTTTTCAGGAGAGCCGAAAAACGTTTGACTTTTTAATAAAAAAATCATAACTTTTTTATTTCAGAAGCCATTAAAAATTTTCCAATAAAAGACATTCTTGAAATTTTGCTATGAAAAAGTCTAAATATTAAAAACATGCCCATCTTCGTTAGTTTTAAAGTTAGCTTGGATTTACGTCTTTGAAAAATACACTTGGTGGTTTATACGACCCACTATAATGGATCTAAAAATATCCCTTTACGTCGTATTAGAATTTTTGGTAAACATGAGATTGCAAATGCTGTCGTAAAGACCGATAGATGCAAAATTTTTGGTTTTTACAATCATTGATTAGAGCAATTAATTTAAATATATTAATAAAACATTGCATAAAATAATGTACTGTTGACAATAAACACATTTTATTGTTTCAAGAATGTATAGAAATATATTTGTTAGTGTTATACCTATATTTATTTGATTTAGATAAAATAAATCTGCCAAAGTACGAAAATACCTTTCTTTTTTTGTTTTTATCTTACAATTTTGCAGCAAAATTATGAAATCGAACTGAATTTCGCTCACAAAAATTAATCGACTGTGTCATCCAGTGGGATAAGGAGCGAAATTCAATTTGATTTCGTAAAAACTTGCAAAATCACTGCTTAAGTTATAAAAAAAATTATAAGCAAAATTATGGCAAAACACTAAGATTTTTTAATTATACTAAGTAGAAATAATCTACATTTTGGAACTCAAAACCCAAAAATAATTAAGTTTGCATAAAGAACTAAATTATTTTTTCTACTTAGAATAATTAAAAATTCTTTATGGCAAAAAATAAGGACTTCTTTTCTGGTGCGAGGCTACCGCCAATAAAATTGATTTCTATTGGTTTTGATGCATGTAAGACTTTTAAACAGGGAAGGAATTTGTAGTTTTTTGAGAAGTTCTATGGTGAATTTATCTTCTGACAAGTAACCCAACTTCATTATTGCTAAAAGTAACTATTTGTGGAATAATTAAAAGTTTGGATACTTAAAAAAAAAACAGTAGAAAGCATCTCATAAATTTCTCTTTTGATTACTCTGTTGCTCGTTTTCTTTGTTTAAAAGTCTCAAATCATTTAGTGGAAGTCGATGGGCTTATACGCCCTGGCTTAAAAAATGTATGGTTTTTACATCTTTACAAAGATACCAAAAACAATCATACGGCTTTTACACTGTTTTTATGGAATTTATTTAACTTTACGGCAATACTTTTTTGGGGTGTATAAACATTTTTTTGCGAATTTCAACATTTTGGATATACAGATCGATAAAGAATAAAATTCTGATAAAAATGGTATTTACGCCAATTAAACCTGCAGGTATCGTTATGTTTCATATGCCCGACACAAATGGTTAACCTGCTCAAACATCATGTGCTTTACACGAAACGATCACAGCAAGAGAAGAGGCTAATTATTCTTAATGTTGGTGTGGAAGAAAAACGACGGAATCCCTTTTATAACAGTGGTCGGAGATGGATCTTGGGCAAAAAGAACCGACAAAAGTGGATACAATACCCTCGGACAATTTCATATCAGGTGCAGGATAATGCTGCGTGTGTAGCACCTATAACTACGGGTTCAGTGCTCTACTTGGACTTCTTCGTTACGGTAGCGCATCCGCGATGTTTGCAAAGCACAGAACTGATGATCTTTACTCAATCATTCGCAAGAAGACGGGCTCAGTCTAACCAGAATGTTGTTGTTACAGTCTCAATGTGTTCGTGTAACGACATTCAAAGTTGCAACAGTAAAATTGTTTTTGTTTCTTTGTTACTAACCCTAGTTTTGAAGATAATTGTATATTATACTAACAAGTGGTTTGCAGTTGGCGCAATAAAAACAATATTATATAACATTTTGTTTAATTGGTTTAAGAACCTGGCATGTGGGTGTTCCTCCTGTAGAAAGTATAAGTAGGTATTTTTTTATGAGATTTAGTGATCTGCATCTGCAGATTGTCTACAGTGTGCTTATAAACCATACAATAGATAATGTAATTTATTAGACATCTTGGTGGATATTACAACAAGCCCTCACTCACCTTATCTTCTTAATATGTATATAAAAATGAAAACTGACTTAATGACTGACTGACATGTAAACCCACAGCCCAAACTGCTGGGTCTAGAGACTTCAAATCAAAGGTTCCATAAGAGGTCTGGGGGTGCACTAAGAAAGGTTTTTTTTTAAATTTATACCCTAACGGGGTAAAAAAGGAGGGGCAAGTTTGTATGAAACTCGCTCAGTTATGGAGCTAATTCGACAAAATTTTGTATTTAGCCAAAAATGGTTAGAAATTAAGAATGACGTAACGGGAGAGAGCGTGAAAATGGAAATGGAAGTTTGTATGGTAAATTGTGCGCGGACGAAGTCGTGGGCAACCGCTAGTAAAATCCATTACTTATAATTAGCTTTAACCTACATCAGAAATCAGTTTGGCTACAATCTATCGAATTGAAATGAACCTATTAACGTTACGTCCTCAGTAAGTGCTTACATCACATGTATGTGCACAGTAATTCTAGGAGTCAGCAACGGAATATCTACCTGCTTTTTCTTCTATAGAAACACCACTGAGGAGTAGTAGACCTTTAAAAGCCAGAGTAAAGAAAGCTAATGATATAAAATATTAAAACAAAATATTATCAAGACAATTTATAACTTAAAGCATCGATGTCAATTAGGCCAACAATAGCGTATCGATATAATTATCGACTATGAAGCATCACTATACGTATACGTATTTGTTATGACATTACCCACCCCCCAAACCTCTCCTCTTAAAGTAAGAAAGGGACAAATGCAGCTCAGACCAAAATTCGCTTCATAAAACTGACCACAACAGCATTTCGTAGTCCCCTGTTTTCTCGACGAAAACTTTACCAACGATCATATTGTTTTCAAAAATAATTAATTGAAGGATATGTTCCTATGTTTTATTTTTTGTGTTATTGTAAGTAGATTTTTTTTGGCGAGTGTCTAAAGTTTGAGGTTGAAATTTGGCAGTTTTCCTAATGTTTGAAGGCTCATATTTCCTGTGTTAATTTGAATATTGGAAAAAGCGAAACATAGGAGCATAGCCGTAGTAAATGCAGATACTATAGCAAAAAAAGTTTTTCACCTAAGTCTATATCCAGGGAGGAAACAGGGGACTACGTTTGTATGAAGAAATGGTGCTATTCTTTCGTCTGAACGATGTCCTGAAGTTACTTATAATATAGGTTTGAAAATATCACGATCGAATTTCTAGAATTAAAATGAAATTTTTCTACGCGCTGCTTCCTGATTGAACTTCTCATACATTTGCGAGGCATCGAGCGTACCTTTTTATTTGTTTTGGGAAGATTTACAGTTCCAATTATACACTTAACAACAACAGTATACTGTGGTTTTGTACTTATAACAAATCTTTACATATAGGTAATCAGAAAAATAAGAATAAGTCTATATTTTGCCTAAGGCAGATGCCGCGCAGATGGGCAACCGACCACCGACACCGGTGGCAATCGCGTGCCAACCTTTGATCCCGAGAAAACGAAAGTGGTCGGTGGCCGCTACAATTGACAGATGAATATATGAATATATGCTAGATCCTTTGACAAATGTTTTGTCAAAATGGCGAGTGGCCAAGACCGGTGGCGTATCGCGAGTGGCCGCCCCTCACTTCACGTGTGCGGCGTTGTTTTAAAAACTAGCAGTTCCCCGCGACCTTTGAAAGTTGGAAATTCCATACAAACTTTAATTTCCCATTTGACTCCCCTGATGATTTTATATCGCGACAAAACGTTGCCTATTTCCTTCCCAGGGTCTTAAACTATCTCTGTACCAAATTTAATTTGAATTGGTCCAGTATTATCGGAGCCTATTCAATACAAACAAACAATCAAGTCTTTCCTCTTTATAATATTAGTGTAGATAATGTAAATAGCTTGTCACTAGCCACCGGTGGCTGTGATCAGTGGCCCATCAGTGCGGAGCCTTAAAGTAAGGCAGTTATTAGACTACGCGGTATTCAGTCAGGCTTACTGAGACAGTTTCTCTCCTATCTCGCTCTTTCAACCTGTGAAAGAACGAGATGGGGCAGACTTACTGGCTAACTCTTATTACACCACGCTGAGTCTTAGTAAGTCTATTCTGTCTGAATAATAATGTCCTCCTAGCCGAATTTCGACTTCAGTTGCCAATTGGCCAATTTCAACAGAGATTAGCCGACTACGAGGGAAATATTATAGTGCACAAGTGTGTGCGCAAAATACAGGTGCACTCTCTGTTCCTTTACGGCAGTCCGACATGACCGTAGAGAGATTAGGCGCAGGACCAACGGCTTAACGTGCTTTCCGAGGCACGGGGGTGTTAACACCACCAACTTGCTGACTCCGGAGCTGTGTCCGAGTTATTTCAATACAGAAAAACTCAACACTTACGGCCCGACCCGGGAATCGAACCCGGGACCTCGTAGATAGTACCCAGCGCGCTGACCACTAAACCAACGAGGTAGTCTGCCTGTCTGAATACCGCGTAGTCTCAGAACTGCTTAAAGGCATATTTGTTTTGCAGTGCGGCCGCGGCGGCGGTGGCGGCGGCGGAGGCGCTGGGCGGTGGAGCGAGACGCGCGCCCCCGCCCCTGCTGCGCTCGCGCACGCTGCCCGCCATCATCGCGCCCGGGTTCAGCATACTGCACGCGCAGATTGACCCGCAGCGGGGTAATGGTAAGTGCTATATTTTCATTAATATTGTGTTAAAGTTTCTTTGGAAGGAGTAGACTTTTTATGGTGAAATCCGAAAACTGGTCTTATTTCGTTGATAATCTCATTTCAATTTACCTACGTAAAATGTTACCCTACGTACAGTCGGCTGCACGTTTATTAACAGCTTTCATTACATAAGAAATACAGGTGGTCTCAACGTCAAAGTGTGAAGTTTGACGTGCGGCCAAGTATATATACAGTTGCGATCAAACGGATCACTGTTAATAAATCATAGTCTCAAAGAAAAGCCTGTTTCACTTTAGAAATGTTCTGAAAGACATCCTCAAAGAGATCCCCCTCATTGATTAGTTTATATAGTTGTGGTTTGTGATTTGTTAGTGTGTTTGCGAGCTGTTTTAACCTGTATTTTTATTCATAATAGAAAAATGTTTCTCTTTCTTGCCATGCCGTGATAACACGTATAAGGATTATATCTTGTGTACCACTATAATCCTAAGTTACCTACAGCTTAAGTCATGATGTAATCTGTTATGTTGTCCAATAAATAAATAAAAGAACAGACATTATTTCACTACCTACCAGAAACTTACCTAGTAAAGGGTGTCTCTTGGCATACCTAGGACCCTTGGGATAATTAAACAATTTAAGGAATCAAATCCAGGACTCACCGCATTCAAGCCAAATGAATGATGCATGATACTCAATAACAAGACCTTTTTACATTTAAACTCAGGCTACCACATTATTTTCTTATCACACTGCATAATAATGCTGACAGGGCAAAGTCTACCTAACCAATATGGCTTCAGGTAGCGCCAAGCGCTTTTTCTAAGGCATTCTGGTCGCGTGACCAGGAAATGCATTGGCTAAATAGCAGATGAGAAACGCTACCACTGCACGCGACGTAGCTAAATGGAATTTTCTTACACTTGCTACGTTTTACTTCTGTGCAGCTTGACGAGATTTTCAAAAATTAGCCCTAAGTAACGGTAATAAAATTGATTTCTCTGTGACTTCATGTGTATGTGTTCATGGTATGGATATGAAACAGTTTATGTTTCAGCAGACTAACTGCTGTGTAATTTCAGCAAAAAAGTTTTTTATAGTAAGTATCGAGTAAGTTTTTAACTATTATGAAAATTTAATAACATCCAGCACAGGAAATCTTTTATAGCAAAAAATAGTATTTGTCCAATGGCTTAAGAAGTTCGAATATTATTTATTCAAGCCACGAGGCTGAGAGGGAGTTTGTTTCAACTGGAAAATATATAAGGAATGAGCGTAGCATGTTATAAATGAACTCGTCTGGAAAATTGCTATATTTAATTTTTACTTAAGTATGTTATACAATCAGTTTGGAAAAGAGGATTTTTTCGTAAAGTGTTGCCATTTGTCAACGTTGTAAAGAACGTTAGTGACGATGTTATATAAGATATGTGTCCTACCTGCCTAAATGAAAAAGCTAAACGAAAATCGGTTCATCCGGTTGGGAGCTGTGATACCACAGACAGATACACAGAGAGACCCTTTTTTATTTCGTCGGGGGTTAAAAAGGTTTTAAAGAAGAAAACTTACAATTTAAATTACATATTTATACATCATCCTGATGTCAAGTTAGGAAGATGTATAAATAACAGATATATAATATTTTTGTCACAACGAACAAGTGGCTTACAAGCCCTAGCCTGTTCATTAGTATCAAATATAACATAATTTAACCTCTCCTTTCTTATTCATAATATTAATTAAATTTTAGTACTATGCCTATAGGCCCATAATTATATGATGCTGATAATTATCTGACTAATAAAGCTCGGTTGAATTTTAGCCACGAGCCAATTGGTCGAAGTGAGAAGATTTATAGCAATTAGGATTAGTTTGCGTAGAGGTATTATCAAATTGGCTTATTTTGCGTTTTAACTTTATGTTCTTTTAAATAGTAATATTACTAAATCAAATTGAATTTCACTTACAAAATTAATCGACTGTGTCATCCGGTGGGACTCGAACCCACGTCCCTTCGCTATCCGGGCGAGTGCTCTTACCAACTAAGCTACGCTAGCTAAGCTAGTAATATAACTTTTAGCATCTCATTCGAATAATTATTAATATATGACCTATAGTACCTATTAATCAATTAACATTGTGACTTAAAACGTAAATATCAAATTAATAAGTTTTGAAAGAAAGAAAGAATTTCTTATTTGCTAATAAATAGAGGCTTATTCCAGAAGTGGCTGCCTGTTTTTTTTCTTGGTCCAAGCTACGACTAATTTGCCCACTCTCCTTTAGAGTAGGCGGGTCCTGTTTCTTACTTTTTTTTCATATAAATGGTATGCTTTAAAAGACACTATGTAGTGTTATTTGGACTACAATAAACTTATGCTACTCGTAGAATTGTGATTTGTAGAATACGCTCAATCCATGGACTACTGAATTCTCGCCAGTATTTCCACTTAGATCTATTTCTATTCAGGGATTTGGTAAGACCTGAATAATATCATGCATTAGGCCCCATTGTCAGTGCTGGTTGATTTATGGCTACGGCAACAAAAGCGGTTCATGCAAAATTGCAGACTGTTACGTGCACGTCTTAGATGCATTTATCAGCGTTAGGTACGATGTTGAAGACGTAATAATTCAATCACGTGGAATCTAACTCGTGTTCATCTTTCGATTGTTAAATACTTGCAATAGTAGTAGAAGTTTGCAAGTCACTAGATTACGGCCTACTAGTAGCCAAATTTTGGTTACTGGTAACCAACCATTTTTTTCTGTACAGCGTTAAGAAGCACTAGAAAATTTCGACAGGCTCTGCCAAAGCCAGGATGGCCGAGAGGCTAGGCAATCGCCGGGTATGCGAGGATCGCTTACTTCCCGCCTTTGGTGGTCATTTTTTCAAGTGCAATAATATATTTAAATTGCAAAGTGAATGCTTATTACTTAAAAACAATAATTCACGTGAAAACATTCTCTCTATAACTGCTTTTCTAAGTGTACTCTTCTCCATTCTTCTCTTTTGTATGCTATCTCCTTGACCTCCTGGTTCGAAATGACACCCAACTTTTATTTTATAATCTTCGTAATACGCTTCGTGACCTTTACTTTCTTATTAGTCTTTATTATTAGTCTTATATTATAAGGTAATCGTGACGCACAAACTTTCCCAGCACCTTTCATCTCCTATTCTTGTGTTCGATAGTTTGTATGTGTCTCTTCTCGCCAATTCATCTTTAAAACCTCTTCACTACGCTGCTCTTCCATGCAGCTTAGCCCAATTATAAATTATTAATAGTTAATGCTATTTTTACCTATTGCATTTAACTTCTGCTATCGTCTTATCCTGTCCAATATCTTACACAAGCAAGCTCCCTGCTTGCTTTAAATTTTACCTATTCAAGATGTGTGGAGTGTCAGAACAGAAGCAATACGTTCTTAAACATTTTTGTATGAGTATATCTTTTTTAAAACAAATAGTTTGCAGAGCCCGCCTTGTTTAGAAAATATTCCGTAAGCAGGGTCAATAATCCCTATTCTCTAAGAAGTTATATACAGTGTGTCCGGATTTCGACTGGGATAATTTATGGGCTATTAGATCATCAAATGTTATCGACAAAAAACCCCCATGATGTGGGTCTAATTCCCCCCTCTTGAAATGGCAGCCATTTTAATTATTTTAAAAAAATGCTTTTTCTATGGATCTGGAGGTTCTAAAAGTTATGAAAATGATTCTTTTGGAAAGATCAATTCAAAAATTTTTACCGTCATAGGGTTTTTTTAAAAATCTTACTTAAAATTTAAAACAGTTAAATAGTTATTCAAAACCTTTTACAAAACTTAACCAAAAAAAAATGTTTAAAAAATATTAACATATTTTTTGTAATAATGTGATAAATAAAACGCCCTTAAATTATCGCTAGTCGAAACCCGGACACCCTGTATGCGTCTTTTTCACTCCTTCTTGGAGTGAGTAGGATAACAGAAGCTGACAATACGGACATCGAACGGCATACCGACTATGCCGACATAGTCAAGCAAACGAGAAAGAGCTCTTAATAAAGGCTTACCCCAAAATAAAGGTTGTATTAAAGGCAAACTCGATTGCGGAACGAAATGAATGGATTAATGAAGAGGAATCGGATTGATATTGTTTGGAGAGCGAACTGCGGTCATTACGAGGAGCAATCAAAGCGAATAATCAGGGCTGACACAAGGAAACTGTGAATTATATTTAGCTTACTCCAACTAGCGATGGGCGATTATTACTAAATTAATCGAATTATTCGAATGGTCTCTGTGATCGAATGTATTCGATAAGCAACCGCAGTCATTCGATTGTCCTTCCTTTGCCTTATTCCTATGCCTTTGGGTTATGAAAAGACGGAGTTTTTACTAAAAAATATTGAATAAATACACACCGGACACACACACACACACACACACAAATACGTACAAACACAAGCCCACAGCACTCACAAATGTTTGGTTTATTTTATTTTATTTTTTTACTTTACTAATCTTAAGCTAAGTACAGTGTAATGTGTTCTTTAAGTAGCTGTGGAAGAGCAAAGGCAAGCACATGCAAATCTTTGCTTAAAAGGTGTCTTTGGTCATTATTTCTGTTTGTAAATATTCATGTTAATAAAATAAATTATTATTATTATTATTATCCTTCAATTATGCGGCGAGCAATACCAGAGCGAAGGCCGTACTACTAACGAATGAATCGTCATTCGTCCCGTCGATTAATCATTCGTTCGCTGCCTGTTCTGTGCGCTCAGTCGCGGCAATCAATCGAATGCATCGAAGGGCCGAGTATATTATCATTCGATTGTCGATTATTATTCGATTATTTTTTTCCGAATTACTAAATCGACATTCGAAAGTTCGAATGGTCGATTGTCGATTCATTCAATTATTAGTTTTTGAATAATCGCCCATCGCTAACTCCAACTACGCCCTACCACCATACCGTAGTTAACTAAATAAGGATAACATTTGTTAGCATATAAAAAGTATTAAAATCTCATTCATTATGCAAAGTTTGAAAACAGGAAAACATGGCAGTATAAGAAACTTTATTCTCGAATACTTCAGGAAATAAGGAACATAAAATTTATTTTACGACCAAGAACAGCGCTTCTTTTTAGAGACACTTAACGTTGTGACGACGAAAAATAGGGAAATAACATTAAGAGTATTCTTCACCGGCAAGCAAAATGTGGTAAAGCTTTATAAAATAAGTTTCAAATTCTAGAAATTCATTGGATTGAACGTCACTGACTCAGTTGTCAAGTAGCATTTCATAAACAAAATAAAATTAGTCTTTTGTAAATTAAGAGTGACACGCTATCTTTGAAACTGTCATGTCATTTTAATTCAACTTTTAGAGATAAATACACGTATTTTAATTATTTTGAGATTATGCTGTCTAAAAAGGTTCATTAAAATGCATTTAGTTTGGCATCTCTAGCCTGTCACTTATCATCCTCTCAGCCACCTTTTGAGTCAACTAAGCTTCGTGTCTAAAAGTGTCTTCGTAAAACTACGAAATCACAGCTTTATCGAACCAGACAACCCTAGTAATAATTTCATCTTTACCCTATTTGCAGTTTGGAATCATGGAAATTGCCGGAATGATTTACATAACCGCAAGAAAAGGGTTCTTCGTTGTCAGCCGTTCTATTTTTGTTACTGGATTTTACATAATAAAAAAAATATTATTTCAATTCAGTTTTGATTTTACCCTTTTTAGGGTTCCGCGCCCAAAGGGCAAAAACGGGACCCTATTACTAAAACTCCACTGTCCGTGTGACTCTCTGTCTGTCACCAAGCTGCATCTCATCAACCGTGTCAAACTTCAGTAAATAAATCTGATTCATACTTAATTTATTTTAAAAAGGTAATTGTGAAGTTTGCAACTTGGTTTGTAGAAAGTAATCTTCTAGAATTACTGTAACGATTATTACAAAATTATTTCAACAGCATAAATCTACGTTATAATTAGACCATTTATTTTTAAGTTTTTCAAAGTCAAAATTGGTAAGAAAATACTATCCATGACTTGAAATTTCATTTAAATTTACGGTCTCCCTGAATTAAAGTAACCACCTTATTGTACAATTTCTCAAGTTCCCTTTCAAAGAATAGCCTTTCCCTTTAATTTCAGGTTCAGAGCTGACTGAAGTAAATCACCTTATAATTTAGAACAATTACTTTAGAAGAATGAAATTCGGCAACTCTTAAAGGAGAAAGAATTGAACAGAAAGTTTTCCATTGCCAATAAAACGGCTCATTGTGAGCGGTCTTTGCTGTAACTTTCGTCTTTACAATGATAGGGACATAGCTTACGTGAAAACAGCAACGCCATTGAAACAAAATTTTTTTTTAATTTTCTTTCTGTCATGATAGTGAAATCATATAAGTGATTATAAATATGCTTTTGTTTTTTATTTTTCGAAATTAGTTTTTTTGTGGCCATTATTATGATTGTGTGGTGGAATTATCAATAATGATGTGCTAAGAAGAAAACCAATAAATTGAATTTGAGAAAAAAGTAAGGTGCTTCTATTTGATCCGGATTGCTTTTCCCATTAAAAACTTCTTTGATCATTAAAATGTAAACCACCGCATTTCAACGAGTTAGGTTAGGTTAGTTTGTAGCATTAATGTAAGGTTAGGTATTTGTGTAAATTATGAATTGTATGGACCCTGTTTCAAGGCCGTGTTTTAAAAAACTTGCTTTTGACAGCTTGAAACTTCAAAATCAGCATTTACGAAGGTAATTTAGTAATTTTGTTACTCAATTTGATACCCCAGCTTCCAATAAACTGAATCGAAATAGGTTCTTATTGATGTCAGAAGCCACGCACCGTTTGTTGATGTCTTAGTACACACGGCCGCACGTCAGACTGTCTCACGTTGACCTTGAGACCGCCTCTATTTCTTACATAATAAAAGCTGTTTTCGTAATTAAAAAGGGTAACCTGACGTGTTGCCGACTGTACACACTTAATATTTTCTACCAGACAACCACGTAAGAAAGCATTTTTAGGTAACAGTACCTAGAATAACAGTAAGCTGGCGGTTTTCGTTGGCCACGTGACATCCAAATGGAAAGTGCCAAGAAGGGGTTTTATCGAGTTTCCGGTTAGCTAGCGAATTCCGCAAGAGCATCTTCAGCTGTCCTTTTGCGGTCCTGTAACGGTTTTACGAATTCGGAGCTTGGTGGTAATTAATTCGCAGACTAGGGCCCTTGGACTAGATGCAACCTATTCTACAGCCAACTTCGCTATCGCCAACGAAATGTCAAAGTAAGTATGCAAAAAACACGTGATGTTTCGGAGGCTTATGTCAGTTTCACACATTTTGTTAGGGGTAGCGAACTTCGCTTCAGAATAGATTGCATTTTGTCTAGTACCGGCCCTTTAATTTATTCAAAGTAACATACAATGCCTGTGGCCCTTGTGGCGCTTGTGGCGCAGTGGCGGCAGCGCTTTGGTAGTGATACCAAAAGTTAAGCAACCCACGGCGCGGTCGTGATTGGATGGGTGACCATTCCGACCATTTAAGTGACGTCCATGACAAGCATCTCCGTGCTTCGGAAGGCACGTTAAGCAGTTGGTCCCGGCTAATATCTGTGGTATTAGTCGTTAAGCCTAGTCAGAGGCCCTAGGGCGGCTTGATAACTTCTGACAGTAAGGTTTGTCACTTGCCTTACATACACCCCTCCACCAATCCGCACTGAGCCCGCGTGGTGAAGTATGGCTCGTTCCTCCTCATAGTTGAGGTGAGGCCTTTTCCCAGCAGTGGGATCTAATAGGCTGACTTATAACATACAATGCCTATTTATGTTTATGTTGAATTTAAGGTAAGGTTTTATTTTTCCTGGATTTTTTTTTTTAAATATCAGTGCATTTTTATTTCTGTTCTTCTGAAGCTCTTCGCAAACCTTTTTTACAATTTCTACGCTTAATAGCTTTGTTAATTAAGAAACAAAAACCGCTATTAATTATTAAACTATCATTGCAGTATTAATAAATATTATTTAAAAACCAGGTGTCGCACTGTGTGGCAAGAAAACATTTGCAATTCTAACAAGCTGGCGGGCGGCCAAGCTGATTGTATGAGCTACAGTAGTGGAACAGTGGCTAGCATTGCAGACTACCCATATTAGTTGCGAAATCACCCCATATTTCAACTGCATGATGTTGCAGTATTTTGCTTGATGTGCCGTTATCCGTACTAAAGGCTTTACATTATGAACTATTTCATAGAATGAACGATGATGGCATAAATAAGAGTATTTGCATACCACACTTTTCACGATTTTCCTCGAGTGGGTGAATGTCAAAAATCAGTACTCAAAAGTCCGCGAGATGGGATTGAACAACCTAAGTCAGGCAGATTTTTATTTAACAAAAAGGCTAGTTTAAGCCTTTAGGTTAAAATGTTTATGTTAAGCATGGTTTAGATTCACGTGTACTAAGAGGTAATTCTTAAAGAATTTAGTGATTATCAAGACGTTTTTCCAAAAAAAAATATTTTAAACTGCATTTTGAATTCTTTAAACTAATACTGCTACTACGTGACTGTGCACTGTTAATTTCGATGCAATATTTATATAACTTAAATACAAATAAAAATAATAAATATCTATCTATTAACATATATAAGAACTAAAATTTTGAGCTGTGAGGAAATCCCTCACTGTCACATAAATGCTAGGAATGTTTACAATTTATATAGTAATAGTTTTTAAAATACCTATTGTCACTTTAAATATGTCGCTTATCATTTTTAGCCGACATATGTCACATGTCAGTTGGTGAAATGGGGCCGGACGCTTAGCAAACACATAGCCGCTAGGTACGTTGTGACTTTTGTCGTAGTAACTTATTCTGTGCTTTGGTATACGATCCTGTACAATACAAATGCGCAAAGGGCGCGCTCATCGTAAACGCGAGTCACCAGCTCAAAAACCGTGGTTTTAAAGGCCTGTAGTTAAAGCTACTTCATCATCTTCCTAGCGTTTTCCCGGTTGTGCACTTGCACGCAAATGCCCAGGGTCCGCTGACCATGATCCAGGATGTAGCAGATCAGGTAGTTAAAGCTATTTAATGTTGACAAGCTACCTACTGTATGAAGCGTCTCTAATGTTATGTTTTGGTTGTGACTATCCTGCATTACTATAAACGCTTAAGAAAAATAAGAATTAAACCCAATTGACCGGCTTCCAATAAAATAGTTTTATTATCAAGGAGGGAAAGATTCAAAACAAAAAAAGATATAAAGCGGTGTTATCCCTTCTTTATTTGGCCAAAAAGGCCGAATAGTTCCAGTTTGACGTTTAAGTTTTTCCTTTTTCCTTTTTCCTCCTTGTTTTTACGATAGCTTTTTCTTATATACACGGAACACGAGACACGGCAACAGGATAGTGTTTGACTTGATACCAAAAAGTGCTCGAATGCAAAAAAACTGTTTTTGTATGTGTGTAATAATTTATAATAAGATACCTCAGTTTATAAAGGATCAGTCGTTTAATCAATTTAAGAAAATATTACATGATTTAATAATTCGTGGATTCTATTCGGTTCAAGAATTTTTAAATCACAAAGATTGAAAATCAATGTCATTTAAATAATTTATCATAATGTATAATTATAATTAATCTCTTAATAATAATAAATAAAATTGATATTTTTCAATAAATTGTTGATTGTAGTCAATAATAAATAGGTTTAGTATTTGCATGCTATTGACAATGGCTGGATAGGCGCTCATTCACTACACTGGCATCTTCTGTACACCCTATACAAACGCAAATAAACAATATTTCATTTCATTTCATTTCATTTCATTTCATTTCATTTCATTTCATTTCTTTTCACTGTTGTTGTTCATGAAACCAACAATATGTTTTATCTACCGCATCATACTCACGACGCAGTAAGCAGGTTGTCAAATTAAAAGCAATTTTCTCGTAACTGTCGCAAGATGTGAGCACGCCTAATGCGGTATTGGCAGGTACACACGGCGTTACATTAACCTACTCTAATCGGCCAAATATTCGCTACCATTTCAACCTTGTGCTGTTCTCATAGAGTTCAATATCAACTGGAATATTTTACTGATTTGGTTAAGTCGATGTGGCGCCATGTGTATGTACATTAAAATTCAAATGCCATGCAAGGAGGTCGCTTCGTATCAGAATCTACCCTCCATTAATTTTAACCCATCGCGTCACTGGCTGACAATATAAAGCATTCTTATCTATCGGCTTATTCGCCGTTAATTAATGCTTGTCGTGTAAACAAAAGACGTTTGCTGTACCTACTGTTTTATAATATTTATGTCCCAGTTGCACCTATTTATGGTATCACCAACTTAGTTACGTCAATCATGATGACTTTTTTTTTTAACAAACACACCAATTACCTAGCCCCAAACTAAGCGTGAGCTTGTGCTATGGTGACTAGGATAACGGATAGACATACTTATATACATTTATAAACATCCATGACTTAGGTACAAAAGCTCGTGCTCATCACACAAACATTTGCCCCTTGCGGGATTCGAACCCGCAACCGCCTGGTAAAAAAGTCCGGGGCGCGCACCACTTCAATTTATACACAACACTTTTCGATATTTGGTTATGTTTAAAGTAATGTGGTGTAAGTGAGGGGTAAACCTACGCCATCTCGAATGCCACTTGATTGAACATCAAATAATCGAACACTGTTCATCGAAAAGTCAAAACATCGAACATGCAAAATACCGGAATTACAAATTATCGAACGTTTAAAATATCAAATTACTAGCAGTTCCCCGCGACTTCGCCCGCGCCAAAAGTCGGATTTTCCATACCAATTTTCATCCCCCATTTCACCCCCCTGATGATTTTATATCGCAACAAAAAGTAGCCTATGTCTTTCCCAGTGTTTCAAACTATCTCTGTGCCAAATTTCATTTGATTCGGTCCAGTAGTTTCGGAGCCTATTCGATGCAAATAAATAAACAAACAAACAAATCTTTCCTCTTTATAATATTAATAGTATATATAGTATAGATTATTATATCCTTCTCATACCTGATGCTAAATAGCAAGGTATTTCAAAATACACGTTAATGTTTCTAGATAATACGCGGTCGCTGAAGAAGAATATGCTACTGAATAAAATTGGAAAACTAAAAATCGGCTTTTCAGGATGCTCACGATTGTAAAGGATGGGGCCAAGGCCAGGGTTGATGATGAGACCATTAATGTAAGAAATTAAAATTTAGTCATCATAAAAACACTCAAAATTGACATAAAATGAA
The DNA here is from genome assembly GCA_949316185.1 of Pyrausta nigrata. NCBI lineage: Eukaryota > Metazoa > Arthropoda > Insecta > Lepidoptera > Crambidae > Pyrausta > Pyrausta nigrata. The sequence continues at coordinate 15,319,508 of OX438943.1, forward strand.
AGTATTATAATTATTTTACATTTATAGCAGGTGTTTCATTAGACCTTATAGAAAAAATAAAGTATTTCAAACTGTTTGGTGCGATTTCTCAAAGAGATTAAAAAAAACTATTTATAGTAAAAATAGGTGCATCAATTGAATTACCCGTATCCTAACACAATACGGCATTCGCGAACTCCTATTTGATAAGCAGTTCCATCATCAGCTTAGTTCCATCTCTACGAATATTTTTAGGTATATGTATATCTCTACAAACAAATCCAAAATTTTTAAAATGCTTTAAAATATATAGCTATAGATGGAAACTAATGGTAAGATATAGATAGGTACGAGTATTTTATTCAAGCGCTCAACCCTTTATTTGCCAATGGTCAATTACTACTTGGTTTTTAAAAAAACATTCAAAGCCGATAATGAGACAAACCAATTCGAAGGGTCCACCACAATTAACTTTGAGGAAGAAGATAAGACTCAAAATAACCCTACAAATTACAGCACCCGATACCTATTTAAAAAAGAAGCGTTTGATTCCCTTTTTCCATACGAAAAGGAAAAAACTGTTCTTAATTTATAAAATATACCTTTATCCAAAATACTTTTATTGGGCGTACCTACACGGATAGCATTTATTGTTTCATTTCTAGGTAATGAAATATTTTCCTAGTGTCAAAAATCAGTACTTAAAAATCCGTTAGATGGCGTTGACCAAACTAAGTCAGGTAGATTTTTATATTTTTATTTAAGAAAAAGATTGGTTTTAACGTTAAATATGTTATAATGATTATGTTTAGCATGTTTTTGTTATAAACGCGTAATAAGAGGTGGTTTTTTGACTAATTAGTGATCATTAAGACGTTTTTTTCTATTACATTTTATTTTTAACTGCAATTAAAAACTTGCTAATTTTAACGTAAGTAGGTACTTATACTACATGTCTGTACAAATAATATTACAATAATTTGTTTTTCTTTTATGCTCAATGATTTCGACGCAATATTTGTATAACTTAGATAAATAGCCATCTATCAACGTACGAAACTAAAAATTTTAGTTGTCAGCAAATCCCTCATAACAAGAGTGGTTTTGGCGTTGTGAAAAGCCTTCCCTGAAAGTTCCAATGCTGAAAGAAGAAAAAAGCGTGTGGTTATCTATGTAGCGAACGAACGAATATGGGCGGGAAACAGCTGTCACATTTGCGAAAATTGATTGGGTCATTGACACAGAAAGTTTTCGGACATGCGAACAGCTTAGAAAGTCACGCGCTGTGTCTTTGTAAATTGAATGTTAGTGCCGATATGAGGCCAAATGTTAAATTAAGGTGATTTATGAAAAAGATTCGTCCTTTTTGATTTGACCTTTGGGCCTTGAAGATCTAACGGATCTGAGAGACGAATATACGTTATTTTTTCATATCTATATCTAGATATGTTACGAACCTGAAACACGATTGAAAAAAATATTTTTTGAAAATGCCTGTTAGCATAAGGATTATTAGATATTTAATATGAAAATTCTCAAATAAGTGAATATTACTAATATCCAGAATTCTAAAGAAGCACTTGGCTTGTAATCTACAATTTTCATTCATAAAATACTGTTTAATTAATTTTGACTGCCTCGTTAGTCTAGAGGTCAGCACGCTGGGTACTAGCCGCCAGGTCCAGGGTTCGAATCCCGGGTCGGGCCGAAAAGTGTTAAGTTTTTCTGTCTTGAAATAAATTAGACACAGCACCGGAGTCAGGAAGTTGGTGGTGATAACACCCTCGTGCTTTGGAAAGCACATTAAGCCGTTGGTTCTGCGCCTGATCTCTGTACGGTCATGTCGGACTGCCGTCTCACCGAAAAATAAGAGTGAAGGAACAGAGAGTGCACCTGTGTATTGCGTACACACTTGTGCACTATAATATCTCCCGCGCAGTCGGTTATGGCTAATCTCTGTTGAGGTTGGCACCTGTAGTCGAGATTCGGCTAGGAGGACATTATTATTTATTTGATTAACTTTACATGTTATGCTGACTAAAACAAGTAGACCTATGACGATGGCATCTTTCTTTTCACGCGCGATCAGTAATAGCGCCATTTTTTTTAATACCCTCGTAGGTGGATGTATTTAAAAATCAATATCGGTCGTCTTAACACCCTATGTTAAAAACTGATTTGTTATCGAAGATTTTAATGTAAATTACGGTTGTTTGCATATCCATTGAACTGAAATTAAATTCGTATTTTGACACTGGCAGCGGTGGCTTCCGAGGACTGTTCAGTCTGATAAGCAAATAGTCGGGAATTACGGGCGTAAAGCAGGAATTACTTAGTTAACTGAAGTTTAACGGTAAGATCGTTTACACGGTAATTATCAAGTGATTGATTTTTTCAAAATCAAGATTTGGTACAGTAAGTATAACAAAAAAACAAGGCATATTTCTACTTTATTGAAGTGCGACTATGGGACATGCAGGAAAATAATCGTGCGTAGAACATGTGGCGACATCTATCTCAGTTGCGCCAAAAACATACTTCTAATTTATACTAAAATATTAAAATGAAACTTTTCCTTGACTTTTCAGAGGTTTTCATCTTTTTTTTTTACGATTACTTCGTTGGCGACATATCTCTATCAAAGTTGCCCTTATAGGTCAGGTTGAAGGGCGGAACAATGTTGCGAACCTGAGAAGAGCAGGTTTCTTCGCGATGTTTTCCCTCGCCGCGTTATTGAAACAACTAATGTAATAAATTATTGTTTTTAAGTGATAAGCATTCACTTTGCAATCTAAATATATTATTGCACTTGAAAAAATGACCACCAGAGGCGGGAATCGAACCCGCGTTCCTCGCATACCGGGCGATTGCCTAACCTCTCGGCCACCCTGGCGTTGGCAAAGCCTTTCGAAATTTTCAAGTGCTTCTTAACGCTGTACTCGTAATGCCGCGTTGTTTCATCAATGTTATTGGGATTACACCCTTAACACTCGAAAGAAATACTATTGCAAGTATTTAACAATCGAAAGATGAAGCTTGCAAATATGATAAATTATTGTTTTTAAGTGATAAGCATTCACTTTGCAATCTTAATATATGATTGCACTTGAAATGTACAAAACTCATAATAAGTCATTGTTACCTAGCGGCACGTGGGATCGAACCAGGTAACTCCCGCATGAGAGGTAAACCCGCTAGTTACTACGCCACCGACGCTCAATTTATATTGAGTTATTGACAAGGCTAAACTAATAAAACACTCCCGAACCCACAGGAGTCCTCGAGTGTAGCATATAAACATATTTTTTGCGTGCCCTAACTTCGACCGAGTTATGTCTGTCTCATAAGACTTATAAGTTAGATCGACCTTAGCTTATTCCCTGTGGACAAAGTTACTAATTCCGTAGGGAAAATAAATAAGTACTACTCCGTAGTCTTGTCGTAACTTGGCTAAGGTTTTCCTTCCAATAACTAACAAGTACAGTCGGCAGCAATAAAAACTGTTGCAAATACACACTTAACATATACTGCATAAGATCCGAAGTAATTAGATTGTTGTCAAGTTATCCGTGCTTTGAATTTTACATGACTATTTCTGTAACGAAACATGTAGGTACTTATGTTAGCAATCGCGGTGTCAGCAGAGGTGCCGAGGCGCGGGCGGAACCGTCCTGGGCCGGGCAGAGCTGGCTGAGACTCCTTATGTGGAAGACGTGTGTGTTATACCTATGTAAATCGTGCTATCGGTGGATCAATTACACAAAGTATGGACGAATTCTGATTTCATATTATCATCGATATCCATTATCGATAACATAACAAACCCTGGACGATTATAGTACTAAACACCATGTCACGTTGAAAAGGGAACAAAATAAAGAGACAATAATAAATTACTTTTATTGTAAAATACAAACTAAATTGTGTTGTTGTTTTTGTCAGCAATTAAAAGTTCCTTTTAATGATCATATATTGATAAGTACGTACGTAAGACAGATCATCATCAACCTAGGGTTATCCCGGCTGTGCACTTGCACGCGAGGGCCCAGGGTCCGCTGACCATGATCCAGGATACGGCAGATCAGGTAATTAGAGTGGAGCTGTCATCTGTTAACAGGGGAACCTCCGTGACCCTGGTAACAGGGGAACCTGACCAGTTACACATTCAGTCGCCTGAATGGGCAGGTTTCCTCAGCACACTATTCCTGTGCAGACTATATACCAGTAGTACGTTGCGTTACGACACCTTATTGGACAAATTAAATACATTACTACGATCCCAAAGTTGCTAAAGTACTTGTGCTATGGAAATTAGAAACAATTCAGTAGTACCAGGCCTGTGTATCTCCCCGCGGAGGTAGCAAAAACGTTCCTACGCGCGGCGCACCTACGTAGGTGCTAAAACAAGTTGCGTGTCGCTACGGGCCAGAGCCACGCTCGCGCGTTTTATTCACCGGCGGCCGCGCGGCTACGTTGCTGGCTGGACGAGAATGAATAAAGTACTAGAAAGAGGCGCTAGATGGCGTTAGAAGCTTCTCGTAGCAGTCAACCCTATCGCGTCGCGTGATATTACGTCACTGAATAGGTTTATAGGCAATAAGTATGAAATTATCTTGCAATGGATTTTTGTAGGTGTCTACACAAAAATGTGCTTGACTCTGAGGCGAACTAAATTACGCCATATTGTTGACGACATTGAGTAGACATTTCTTTAAATACAATTGCTAAGTCTTACTTCTGTACGAAGTACTAGTATTCTGTGGTAGTACCACAAAACCCAGACCCGAGGCAACACATAAAATATGTTATATTAAGGTTTATTAAATTGACCTGACCCACGATGACACATTCAATTTAAGTCATAAGGTCATAAAAGATAGAATGGGCATGTTGTGACTGCGGCAAAGGACGAAGATATTGTATTATCTGACTAGAAATGTTCACGGTATTAGCCGCGTCTGCCTCGCATTAAACTTGGTACCCATACAGTCTCTACGTGATCTTTTAAGATCTACCGAGCCAGAATAGAACAGTACGCCCATTCAAATAAAATCATTCGAATTCTGACTGCCTCTTGGTCAGCAAGTTAGGTACTGTTCAAGGTCCCAAGTTCACGGGTCGGGCTGTGTACTATAATATACGCGCAGTTGGCGAATATGGTTGAGGTTATACATTACATTACATAATTAACACACTGTTTAACTTTTTAAAATGAAAATTAAAGTAAGTATAAGCAGTTGTTGTATATCAAAATGATATTTTGGTAAAGAATAGACTTTATTTAGTGGAAACAAACAAAATAAACTTCACAGCACGACTTAGGTAATGTAGAGCTAGGAGCCAGAAGATTTCTCTCTTAACTGTTATCCTCATTTTCTCTCTCTTATAGGAGGATTTTCGGGAAAGAACAATTTTGATGATACATATTGGTTGATGTTAGTAGCCTAGTCAGAGGCTCTCGGGCGGCTTGATAATATCTGACAGTAAGGTTTGTCACTTACCTTACAGACACCCCTCCACCAATCCGCACTGAGCCCGCGTGGCTCGTGTACCTCTTCATTTTTTTTCATTTATTTAGCATTTAAAAAACTTAAACTAATTGTTTAAGTTTAGGTTTGTCTGCAATGCCGCATCAGTCTTACATCTCTAAAATATTAAATACATTATATAGCTAACACAAATTGACATTATTCATTAAATAGCTAATGTAGCTTCTTTAATTACCATTAGGTAACTCTCATTCAAAATTAATATCAGAAATATTGCAGGTGCATTCTGTTATATTAAGTAAACAGATTTGAGTTTCGTTTTGATATTCTTTTTTGTTATGTTTTGTTTGTAATCGGGGGGTATCTCGTTAATAAAGCGCGGTACCAAATAACATAGTTGAGGTGAGGCCTTTGCCAAGCAGTAGAATCTATGTAGGCTTACTTTTCTTTACTTTAATTTACATTGGTATGAATAGGCTGTTATTTGCCATGCTCTGGTTGGTACATTAGATTACTCATCACGTCTTCTGGAACTGCTTTATTTGGCTTAATGTTGATTTAATTTGTGCACCCCTATTATCATTTAAATAGTTTGATCATTACATGTCAAATAAACGATAAGTTATCTTTATTATGGCATTTACTATGTAATTAATAATAATACTTATTTATACGTAGTAACATTACATTAGCCTTGACTGCCTCGTTGGTCTAGTGGTCAGCACGCTGGGTATTATCCACGAGGTCCCGGGTTCGAAACTCGGGTCGGGTCGGAACGTGTTGGGTTTTTCTGTCTTGAATTAACTTAGACACAGATCCGGATAGTTGGTGGTATTGACACCCCCGGGCCTCGGAAAGCACGTTAGGCCGTTGGTCCTGCGCCTGATCTCTCTACGGTCATGTCGGACTACCGTCTCTCCGAATTATGAGAGTGAAGGAACAGAGAGTGCAGCTGTGTATTGCGCATACACTTGTGCACTATAATATCTCCCGCGCAGTCGGCTAATCTCTGTTGAGATTGGCCATTATAGTCAAAATTCGGCTAGGAGGACATTACTCTGGAAAGAGCAAAGTCATAGTTAATTAGCGGGTCACGACCTAAGCTGAGGGGGGCCCTTTTAATGTGGACATCACAGGCGCCCAGCTGCACAGTACGACTGGTTTACCTAAATTGCAATTTTACTATGTTTTTTATTTTGTTATTGTGCATATTATGTCATTTATTTTCCTGTGCAATGTGATGTCCATTTATTAGTAAATGTATTTTCTTCCTTTTTAATAATTATGTTTCAGAAAGAGGAAGAATTTCCTTATATACAGTCAAGAGGGGAAATCACAGTTTCGTTTTTGTACAAGCATAATAGTCATAATTATTGCTAACATCAAAACGAAAATGTAAGGATGAAAATATTAATTTGGCAAAGCAAGCAAAACTCGTCCCCGAAAGATTGAAATATGAATGAATACAGCAGTGAATTTGCGAGGGAAGTGGCGTCCTTGGCTTGATTACACAGAAGCGTTAAAAAATAAAACTCCTCTTCAGTATTGGAAACATAGGGGTGAGAATTGCAGGCGGGTACGTTACTATAGTAAATAAAACTATGTGCACTTTGTTGCCCTAATGGCTAGTATAAAAATAGCGATTACCATTGTTATTACAAAGTAATGACTATGACTGACTGACTACTATTGATTTGATATTTTATAATTTTTTCAAAGTTATCATTGCGTTACAAACGTTATTTTAAAAGCTTTTATTGCTTACCTTGAAAGCTATTGCTATTGCAATTTGAAAGCGTTTGATAGAGTTGGGCAATAGGCCTGCCGGTCGTGCCTGTTTGCAATCTCATCAGATTATCAGAGGTAAGGCACAGATTGTACACCTAGGCTATGCATTGCTCTGGACACCCGTGTAGATTGCCACCCTGGAGATTGCCACAGCCGAATTTCGGTAGGAAATGTTGAAGACTTGCTTAGTGCCTTGTATTCGGCTTAAGATGGGTAGAAACACTTTATTGTACAATTGTACACCACCACAAAGTAATTAATATGGTATTATTTATGTCGTCGCTTTATTTATTTATTTATTCTTTATTGCACAAACAAACAAGTACATGGCAGACTTAATGCCTTAATGAATTCTCTACCAGTCAGCCAGCTTTATTATTATTTATTCTCTACCAATCAAAGTCAACAGCTTCGTTGGTACAAAATGGTATTGTGTGTTCCTTTGTGTGATTTCTGTGAAGTCGCCTGGTTACGCCATCGCGCCATCATAGGGTATCGTATGTTTTCGCAGATTTTCTAAGCCTAATCTAAACGAAACACTCTGAAGGGATGTTTTAAAACAAAGACAAAACGCGCTGTTCTAATTTGACGAAAATAAAAAATAAAACGCCTGTAAGATAAAACCCAGCGGAAAAAGGCTTGATTTTGTAAGGTTTAAGATCACTAAAAGTTTTTTGTGAATCTTTACTAAAGTGTACTGTGCAGCTTACTAATTTTAAGATTGTTAAAGTCAGCCTATTAGATCCGACTGCTGAGAAAAGGCCTCACCTCAACTATGAGGAGGTACGAGCCATACTCCACCACGCGGGCTCAGTGCGGATTGGTGGAGGGGTGTATATGTAAGGCAAGTGACAAACCTTGTTTACTACAATATTTTGATTTGTTTGTGTACCCTATACTACGCCGCGCACACTCACACGCCTACATGCCTTATTTTTATTTGTTTAAAACGTACCGTGAGAACCCCGGAGCCCCAGTCGACATCGAGACGTAACCTATGACACATGTACTAGACCGACCAGAGCGCTTTCGCCGCGTCTGTATCCTGTGAAGCTCCTTACAGACATTTCGAGTGATTGTGGCCTGTGAAGTGATACCTAAACCCGGAAAGCTGATGTGGCAAGTACCTAGCTATAAGTGCTCAGACTTTACCTATTTTCCATCTATCATTGTCGCCCTCCACGTGTAATCCACTGCCTAAACTCTCAAACATTTTGGTGGCAGAGCGTAGTTTTTTATTAGGACCCCTTATTAGTAACGTAATTTGTTTAATTGAGAGTTATTTATTTGCTACTTTCCTTTGTAATTTGAACAAAACGTCTCGTCATATACCTAACCTATTTACAGTTCCTTAATACCATTCGAGTACAACCCCTTTTACATAAGTGTCGAATAAATTGATTAGCGCGTTAATTACCTACCCTTTGAATGCAAGTGAGGTGCGCGAGCGCTTTGTTTCCCTATTGATCACGCCATTACCGCGTGACCGCGTGCGAGTTGTTTACGAGTTACGTTTGCCATACCCGGTGCATCGGTGCCGTCCCTTATTATTTGTTCCTTTACGCATCCTATTGAAAACTTTTGTGTGTTTAATTTACCTACCTTGTTTCTTGCGATTTAAAGTAAATAAAATGTCGGATACCGAAACCGGCAACGAGACCGTAAGGGCCGTACTTTACACGGATACAGCTGAATACCGTGAAGCTATTGGTGAACTCCGTTATATTAGTGACTGGGTTGATAATTCCCACCGAGTTCTTGAGACCTTTTCCTCCAATCGTATGCGAGCGCGTCTTTCCGACCTGCCGCTAATGTGCGATAAGTTTTCTGCCGCTTGTTCCAAGCTGTTAGGTAATCTCGATCCTGCGATTTATGAACAAGAATATGTGCAAGTTAAGAACGAGATGCGCGTAGTAAGGGACAAAGTAGACGACTTAAAAATTAAGTTAGACGAAATACGACCTCACCAATTTGAGACGTCCCGTACTAGCACCCCCTGCAAGGAGAATAAATCCCTGGCTATTGATAACCCAGCTAGTAAATTACCTGACCTACCTATACCTAAGTTTGATGGCCGTCCCGATAATTGGATCAGTTTTATAGACCAGTTTGATAGCGTGGTGGACAACCAGCCTACCCTTACCCCGACTTTGAAGCTACACTATTTAGTGGGAGCCTTATCGGATGAACCTCGTCGATTAATACAACACCTCAAGATTGAGGCGGGCAAATACACCGTGGCCCGTGACCTCCTAAAACGTAGGTACCATAACCTTCGTGTTTTAGCGGATACCCACATAGCTCAAATAATGATGCTCCCTATTATAACGCCTAAACTTTCCGGGTTACGTGTGTCGTTCCTGAACCCCCTGCTTTCGACTTATCGATGCTTAGAGAGATTGGAACTTCCTATTAAACATTGGTCGTACCTATTAGTTCACTTATGCCTAGCTAAACTGCCTTCAGAGTTAAAATCGAGATTTGAACGTCGTTATGGCGATAATCCTAATCACCTCCCTACTTTTGATCATCTTATTACCTTTCTTGAGGATAAATGTAGGCACCACGACAATGTAGGTAGTGCTTCTGTCGTTGACACTACTACCCCCCCTACTGTGAGCTCCCCTCGTTTGCCTAAACCTAACGCGCGTTCCCCACCTCCTGCGAGAGCCTTTGTTACCTTTGCGACGACATCTAAATGTCACCTTTGTAATAGTACTTCGCATTACTTACGCGAGTGTCCCGATTTTATTCGCCTTCCTACACGTCAACGTGTTACTTTTGTAAAGGAAGCCCGACTGTGCTATCGATGCCTGGATAAACACTCCATATGCCAATGCACGCGAGATTATCGCTGTCGCACGTGCCGTCGTTCCAGTCATCACACGTTACTGTGTTATGATGACTCCTCTCCTGTGAATTACGATCGCGAGCACTCATACCGAGACGTCGCGGCCTTAGCTTCTAACCAACCGCGGCAATCTCCACAAAGTCACTTAACAAACCGTGTGTCACCCCCACGTACTGAATGGCACCGTGTTCGTACCCCGCCCCCTCGTGATTCCTGTAGAGCATCACCTCCCCGTTCGGGCGGGCGATCCCCACCTGCACCCAGCGGTAACCGTACTTATAATGCCCCTCTAGGTCAAAGAACCCAGAATGAACGTGCATTTCATCATAAGTACAATGAGACCCCACAATTCTGACTAGATAGCCCCCCTTTCATACCCGCTTTTACATCTTTACCTCGCAATTCTCTCGTTCTTTTACCTACGGCCTTGATTCATGTTAAAACCTCGTCTGGATATTATGTGGAAGCGCGTGCCTTATGTGACACTGGTGCTCAGGGCTGCCTTCTTACTACTGAGCTTGTTGTTCACCACATGAACTTACCTATCATTCCTTCTCTAGTTCCTGTTCGTGGAATAGGTAATGTTCAAGCGATTAATTCCCCCGGCATTGTATCCTTTTCATTTAAGCCAGTTAATTCTGTCTGTCCAGAAATCTCTACCAGTGCAATAGTTGTTGATGTGATTGCTGGTACCCTCCCAGAGGTAGACTTACCTAAAAGTGTAATTACCTGTGCTAGGCACCTCCCTCTTGCTGACCCTTTATTTTACAAACCTGGTACTATAAGTGTACTTCTTGGAGCTGACGTCATTGGTCGCCTTTTAAGGTCCGAGTTGTTTGTGTCCCCTGATGGCCTTACTGCTATCTCGACGATATTTGGTTATGTCCTGTGTGGTCCTGTTTATGGAGGATTTACTGATTTGGAACCCCCCATGACTGGAGTCTCGCTGTCCCAAATAGTTGAAAAATTCTGGAAAATCGAAGAGGCCCCCCAATCTCCAGTTGCGAACCCCTTGGATATAGAGTGTGAAACCTTTTTTAAAGCAACTACCACTCGTGAAAGCGATGGTCGATTTATGGTTAGACTCCCTTTTCTTCATGATCGTCCACCTCTCGGTGATTCTAAAACCAATGCCTTACGGCGATTCCATAATCTTGAGAAGCGTTTGCAAGCCAATCCTAATTTTCGAGAGAAATATATTTCCTTTATGCGTGAGTACCTTGACCTAAACCATATGTCCCTTTCATCATATGACTCGACCCGGGAACATTATTTTATCCCTCATCATGGAATTTTTAAGTCTGTTAGTGACAAAATACGTGTTGTGTTCGATGGTAGTAGTCCTACGTCCTCTAAAGTGTCCCTGAATCAATGTTTACATACAGGTCCTAAGCTTCAGCGAGATATTTCTCACATCCTCCTAAATTTCCGCAGGCACGAGGTAGTGTTTGTAACAGATATTCGTATGATATTTCGTATGACTTGGGTACATCCTGATGATAGAAGGTACCAACTTGTGCTTTGGCGTGAGGATCCCTCTCAGCCACTTCTTGCCTATGAACTTAATACCAATACCTTTGGTCTTCGTTCCAGTCCATTCATTGCAATTCGTGCCCTTCTTGAGCTCGCTGAACAAGAGATACTTAACTTCCCTCGAGCTGCTGAAGTCCTTGAGAGAGATATTTATGTCGACGATTGTCTTACTGGTGCTGATACTGTTGTGGCTGCCCGGGCTTTGAAAACTGAGCTTATAGGAATAATGGCCTCTGGTGGTTATGAACCCCGTAAGTGGATTAGTAACAGGCCCGAGCTCCTGGAGGATATGCCCCCGGATCATTTGCAACTTCCTCATTCATTCTCAGACCCAGATAATCCTCAGACTGTCACTATTTTAGGTGTGCAGTACAATCCTGTGAGTGACTCATTTACCTACAATTATACCTGTGATACCCGTGATGCAGTTATTACAAAACGCAAAGTTTTATCTTTGATTGCCCGTATGTATGACCCTTGTGGCTGGATATCTCCCGTCGTATTTAAGGCTAAGGAATTTATCCAACGCTTATGGATGTCAGGCTTATCCTGGGATGATCCTTTAAATGAACCCCTGTCTTTAGAGTGGACTGCATTTGTTCAGGACCTAGCGAAGGTTAGTGAAGTGGCCATTCCGCGACATATTCTTCCCAGAGGTTCCTCCTCCTTATCCCTGCGTGCGGAACTTCCGTCTGGTGTTTGCTCCGTCCATCTTGTTATGGCTAAATCTAAAGTTGCCCCTGTTCGGACCCGTTTAACAATTCCCATGTTGGAATTGTTGGGAGCTACCCTTCTCTCTAAATTACTTCATCACGTCGCTCTTTGTCTGCAAAGGTCGTCTGTGTTGACTTCAATCCATAGTTGGACGGATAGTAAAATCGTGTTGTGTTGGTTAAAAACCACTCCTCACCTCCTTTAGACTTTTGAGGCTAATCGTGTCTCCCAGATTAATAATAGTCCTACATCTAGTGAATGGAGGCACGTCCCAGGCTACATGAACCCTAGTGACTGTGCATCGAGAGGTATGTCAGTCACCCGACTGATCGACCACTCCCTTTGGTTTTCACCTTTGTGGTTGACGCAGTCTCCTGACAACTGGCCCGGTATTTCGGAACCTAACCCAAGTAGTGATCTCCCTGGACTACGTTGTTTAGTAGTCTCTGCCGATGTTCCTACCCCGGATCCCTCATTCTTATTAGAGCGGTATAGTTCTTTGAACAAGCTAATAAACGTGACTTGTTAGCTAAGGCGGTTTTTATTTCCTAAATCTTACTCGTCCTACCTGAGCCCTGAGGAACGGAGAGATTCCCTTTTGTTTTTAGTGAAAATTGTTCAATTTACCTCCTTTTCTGATGAACTTGATCGCTTACGGCGTGGCGATCCTATCACTAACTCCCTGAGAAAGTTGAATTTATTTCTAGATGACAGAGGGCTGATTCGAGTTGGAGGTCGATTACGAAACTCCGATCTATGCTTTGATGCGCGCCATCCCCTTCTTCTACCTAAGAATGGTAATTTCGTGAACATCCTTATTTCACATTACTAACGCGAGAATGCTCATGCTGGTGTTAATGCAATTCTTGTTAAATAGAGAGTTTTGGATCTTGTCGGCACGCAGAGCTATTCAGCATGTGATTTTTAAATGGCTTCCCTGTTATCGTCTCAAAGCGGCTGTATCTCAACCCTTCATGGGTGACCTACCTAAAGACCGCGTCACGGCTGCTAGACCGTTTGACGGTGTAGGTACCGATTTTGCAGGACCCTTTTTTACCAAAATCCAGGCCTATAGGAACAAAAGGTTAGTGAAAAGTTACCTGTGTGTATTTGTCTGCCTTTCTACTAAAGCCGTTCACCTTGAGGTTGTGTCGGACCTAACTACTGAAGCCTTTATTGCGGCCTTTTCCCGATTCGTGTCGCGTCGTGGTGTACCTCGCCTAATCCGATCCGGTTGCGGTCGAAATTACATCGGTGCCAACAATTACCTTAAAGAGTTAGAGTGTTTCCTGTCTTAAAACCAGGCGGCTATTGGTTCTGAGCTTTCAAAGCGGAACATATCCTGGGTTTTCGATCCTCCTGTTTGCCCTTATTGGGGCGGTCTTTTTGGAGCTGCGGTTAAATCGGCGAAATCGCACCTAAAACGAGTAGTAGGCGATACCCCCCTTACGTTTGAAGAGCTGACCACTGTTTTTGCTAAAATTGAAGCAGTTTTAAATTCACGCCCATTATGCCCACTTTCTCCGGACCCTAATGATGTCGAAGTGTTAACTCCCGGCCATTTCTTAATTGGACAACCCTTAACTGCACTTCCGGAGTACCCTTATCAAGACGTAAAATTGCATCGCCTTACACGGTTTCAGCTAATCCAACAAATTACCTAGCACTTTTGGTCTCGCTGGCATTTAGAATACTTAAATACATTACAAATTAGAAATAAATGGACCTCTCCTTGTGATCATCCTAAAGTGGGTGAGCTAGTACTCATAAAAGATGACAACCTTCCCCCTTTGCAGTGGCGTCGTGGACGCATTATTAATTTATACCCTGGCCAGGACCAAGTTGTTCGTGTGGTAGATGTTAAAACTCCTACCGGTAGCCTAAAGAGATCTTTGACGAAATTAGTTCGTCTTCCTGTCCAGTGAACTTCTTTCCCTTAGCTTCCTAACCTTCTCGTAAACACTTGACGTGTTTAGGGCGGGCAATATGTTTACTACAATATTTTGATTTGTTTGTGTACCCTATTGATACTACGCCGCGCACACTCACACGCCTACCTGCCTTATTTTTATTTGTTTAAAACGTACCGTGAGAATCCCGGAGCCCCAGTCGACATCGAGACGTTACCTATGACACATGTACTAGACCCACCAGAGCGCTTTCGCCGCGTGTGTATCCTGTGAAGCTCCTTACAGACATTTCGAGTGATTGTGGCCTGTGAAGTGATACCTAAACCCGGAAAGCTGACGTGTCAAGTACCTAGCTATAAGTGCTCAGACTTTACCTATTTTCCACCTATCATTGTCGCCCTCCACGTGTAATCCAATGCCTAAACTCTCAAACAAACCTTACTGTCAGAATTTATCAAGCCGCCCTAGGTCCTCTGACTAGGCTAAACGACTAATACCATAGATACCTATTAGCCGCGACCAACTGCTTAACGTACCTTCCGAAGCACGGAGATGCTTGTCATGGACGTCACTGAAATGGTCGGAACGGTCACCCATCCAATCACGACCGCGCCGTGGGTTGCTTAACTTTGGTATCACTACCAAAGCGCTGCCGCCACTAGTGTTGTAAAAGAACTGAGTCTTTTAGTCCTAATATTGAGACTAGAGTCCTTTTTAAAGACTCGAAGTCAAAAAAGAATAAGTAAAAGCTCAAGTCTCTCTGAGTTTAAAGTGTATTAAAAAAGACTCCAGTCTTGCCAAAGAGAACTCGAGACAGAGTCTTTTAAAAGAGCTCACTCTTTATAAAAAAAAAACTCAAGACTAAATCCTTTAACTAAAAACTTAGCATGTGTAAAAAGAACTCGCGACTGAGTCCTTTTAAAAAAGAACCCGCGACTGAGTCTTTAAATTAATGTATAAGATCAATTGTTAAAAGTGGTTAAAGAAGCTTAGTGCTTCTTCAAGTCTGCCCACCCCTTCAGGGATAAAGGGCGTGATTGTATGTATGTATGGTATCAATGAAATGAACTTCCACTTCCTATTGTTTATTCGAACTTTGAGTGATGTGATTATTAAAACTGCAGTCCTCTGCTTAAAATATTTTTTTGAATGAGCTCCTCAGTCCTCTACTTTAAAGTTTATGACTTAAAAAACTCAAAGGCTTTATGACCCAAGTCCTTTTGATTGGACTGCAGTCCTGCTGTGTAAGTCATGACTCATAGGACTTGAAAGAACTCAAAGAGCTCAAAGAGCTCAAAGGACTGAAAAAAACCGTAAGGACTTAAAATAAATCTTACGACTCAAAAAAATTAAGAACTGAACGAACTTAAAAGACTCAAAAAACTCAAGACTCAGGACTCGGAAGACTAATTAGTCTTGAGTTCTGCAAAAAGAACTCATAGCTGCAAAATGAGGATTAAAAGACTCAGTTCTTTTACAACACTAGTCGCCACTGCGCCACAAGAAAATTATGATGGTGATAATAGGTCCAATTAAGTTTAGGTCTGAAGAAACCACTGTATTCAAGTTGTTAAGAACGTTTTGTTTTTTTTAGTTTTTTTTTAATCACTATACAAAGTTAAAACCAGAAAACATACATTTCTTACGTGTCTAAAGCAAATCAGATATTGCACCTACTTTTGATTTATAAATTATTACCGTCTATTACAAAATGTGTTTAATACTAAAACAATTAAATATATCATTGCAATGCCCATTGCTTGTTGTCTAATTAAAGTTGCTAAAACCCCCACGTTGGGTTCTCTTGGAATGGCAGGCATTTTTTTAATGCTATTTCTGTTGATCTGGAAGTCCTAAAAGTTATGAAAATGATTCATTTGGACGGTAACGCTATCGCCTATTAAGTGAAATAAAGATTAATTCAAAATTATTAACTGTCGTAGAAAAAAATAAGTTATAAGAAATCTTGCTTAAAATTTAAAACCAGTTGAATAGTTTTTTAAACCTACCACAAAACTAAATACAAACATGTCATTTTAAAATATCAACAAATTTTTTTCATTAAGATTATGTCTCTAAAATTTGATAAATTAAAGGCCCTCAATTTATGAGACCCGGAGACACTATACATATAGTAGTAACTGTCACAGTATTTAGCTAACTGCGACAGTTCGTCCGAATTCCTACCTAAACAAACTCATTCATGCAAAAACCGGCGCACACGGCTTAACGCGTTTGCACCATCTGGCTGCGAAATTAGCACTCGGTGGACACAACAAAGGCCCAACTCCGGGCCAATATCCGTTTATTTTAGACTGTAGCCGTCCCTGTTACGCATACCAGTATGAAAGTGAGAATGAGCGTGATAACTAGACTCAAACATACGGACATTGTTATCGGGAGTAAGGCCTCTGTTTAGTTAGGCACTAATAGTGGCACGCTTAGAGGCTAGAGGCTAGCTTTTTCGAGCTTAGATGATTATTTTGAAATGGGTTTTCTCTGACTGGTGGCGTAGACAGAGTCGGCGGTGGAGCAAGCTCATACAGAACCTTAATGTTAATCCTAGTAAGCAAAACACTGACACTGAATTCAATACATGTGGGTGCGTACTCTGGCTTAGAGGCACGCTTATAGGTTAGCTGAATGGTCTAAAATCAAAATGCCTCAAAAATTACGCATTCGTTGTAACCTGTTTTGTTGCTGACAACTTTCAAATACGTATTCAGACTTCAAGCTAATCTCTCTACGCGCCTTTAAGCAAACCACCTGGGTTGTGAGCATACTTGCTAAACGATTTACCTTACCTCTAAGCTAGCCTCCAATCCAAGCAATCCTGCCACTTAAGGTACCCTTAACCCATATTTTCGACTCTACCCGTCTCTATCACCCACGCTGACAATTATATCTGTGGTATTAGTCGTTAAGCCTAGTCAGAGGCCCTAGGGCGGCTTGATAACTTCTGACAGTAAGGTTTGTCACTTGCCTTACATACACCCCTCCACCAATCCGCACTGAGCCCGCGTGGTGAAGTATGGCTCGTTCCTCCTCATAGTTGAGGTGAGGCCTTTTCCCAGCAGTGGGATCTAATAGGCTGACTTATTATATCTCCTGAGGATGCCGCGTGGAGTGGCGAAACGCGTCGAGTTTTTTTGCACGTTGGTGTTGGTAACTAACAACTGCATTAGCTGTAGTGCATGCGTATTGAGGGAGGGAGGGCGGTGCATTCTGCATTTGCCTGAACTGGTACTCAACGCGGTTGCGGTTGGTGTGGTTTTGGTGTCTGTGCTAGCGTCTCTTAGCGGAAATTTAAAGCAAAATAATTGTATTTTAATTTTTCCCATCTGATATCGAAATAGCCAGTTAGACCATGCATGTGGCAGAACTCCAAGTTGGAATTAATTTTTCCCATCTAATAATGGACCAAAGAACTTGGATCTCAATAAACTTAAGGATATAAATAGTGATAGTAAAGTGCAATATAGTAATAAAGTAGGTCATAAGTTAGAGCAATTTATTGATAGATGTAAGAATAACATTCAAAATATTAATATTGAAGAAAGGTGGAATGAAATCAAAAACATAATGGTCAAAAGCGCAGAAGAGACGATAAAGAAAGAAAAGCTGATTCCGAGGAAAAACTGGCTTTGCCCAGAAATTATAGTGCTAATGCTTGAGAGAAGAGAATTAAGAAACAAGACGGATGATGTCAAGGCAAAGAAGTACAGAATATTAAATAAAGCAAACAAAATAACACGACTGTGCAGGGAAGCGAAAGAAAAACATACGGAAGAGAAATGCAATAAAATAGAGTTTATGATGAAATGGGGGAAAATGGAAAAAGCCTACAATATAATTAAACAAATGGACAAGAAACATAAGAGACGAAGTACAGCTATATTACTACTAGATAAAGAAGGGAAAATATTAATGGACTCTAAAAAAATGTTAAAAGATGGATAGAGTATATAGAAGAGCTTTATTCAGGAGAAGGGATGTCAGAAAGCTATATGGAAAAAGAAGAAGATGTAGATACTTTAGAACTGGGACCTCTGATATTAAAAGAAGAATTCGAAATAGCTTTGAAATATATTCAAAACGGGAAAACAGCAGGAGTTGATAATATTTATATTGAGATGGTTAAATATGCAGCTTGCAATCAGTTGAAAGAGGAAATTTTTAATTTAATTCAAGAAATGTATAAAACAGGCAAAATACCTCAAGATTTTAATTTAAGCAAGACTGTAACACTACCGAAAAAAGCAAACACACTCAAACGCGAAGAACATAGAACACTAAGTATTATTTCACAGGCAAGTAAAATTTTAATAAAAATAATTCAGAACAGAATAAGACCGTTAACAGAGTGCTTTTTGGGACCGCATCAATATGGGTTTCGGCAAGAGAAGGGAACCAGAGAAGCGATACTAGCTTTAAGATTGGTAATAGACAGGAGACTTGATTTTGACATGGACACACATATAGCTTTTATCGACTTAGAAAAGGCATTCGATAAGATCAATTGGAAAATAATGATGGAAGTACTCAAAGAAGCTGGATTGGATTATAGAGACAGAAGGATTATTTATGAATTATATAAAAACCAAGAAACGATAATAGAAGTAGGAGAGGAAAACGGAAAGGCAAAAATAAGACAGGGAGTTAGGCAGGGATGTCCACTTTAACCGCTAATTTTTAATTTATTCATAGAATGTGCGATACGCAGAATAACGGAATCAAAAAAGGGGGTCAAAATTAATGGGGACGTATTTAAATTCATTCGTTTTGCCGACGATATTGCAGCCATTGCAGAAAACAGATTGGAGTTGGAAGAACTGGTTACAGAAATGGACACAATTTTTAAAGAATTTGGTCTCAAAATTAACATAAATAAAACAAAAACACTAATTGCTTCTAAAAATGAAAAATGTAGCCCTATCTCAATAAATAACACAAAAATAGAACAGGTTAAAACCTTCAAATATCTAGGTGGCTTGATAACTAGTGACTCCAAATGTACACCAGAGATAAAAGCAAGGATAGCGATGGCGAGACAAGCTTATAATGCAAAAAAGCACCTGCTCAAGGCCAGAATATCAAGCAAAGTTCGCAAAAAACTTGTTAAAGTGTACATTTGGAGTATAGCACCTATGGATGTGAAGCGTGGACATTGACAAAGAGGGACAGAGAGAGAGACTGGAAGCCTTCGAGATGTGGTGCTGGAGGAGTATGGAGCGTATAAGTTGAACGAAGAAGAAAACAAATGAAGAAGTTTTGTCTATGGTTAGGGAAAAAAGGAGATTGATGGAAACAATAGAGTGTAGGAGGGGACGAATGTTAGGCCACCTGATTCGACACGACAATTTTATTAAAACAATAATAGAAGGAAGAATAGAAGGAAAAAGGAAGCGAGGAAGACCAAAAATAAGCTACATGCAGCAAATAAAAGAAAAGATAAATGTCGGGTCGTATCAGGAGGTTAAGAGAAGGGCGGAAAGCAGAGAGGAATGGAAAAAACTCCACCGACAAGAGCCTAGCTCTTAAATTTGATGATGAATAATGGATTTCCGCAAAGTAACGCCTGATTCTATTAATTATTTCGATATCTGCCATAAAATGCAGACGTGCTACACGGACTTGAATTTATTTGTGGTTGTTGCTCTAATTTTACAAAAGAAAAGAGATGACCATCACCTGCGTTCTACATGCCTTTAGGTAGGTTAGGTAGGTATGATTATGATAAGTACTCTTTAGTATAACCATAAATTTTAGTATTTCCGTCGTAATACCATCAAAATTACCTACGCACTGTTTATGTGATTAAATTATATCATAAAATGGAAATTGCAATATCGACTCTATTATCCTGATTATCCTGTACGTTATGCCTTTCATTAACTGTGCACGGTATTGGGTAATAAATCGTGAGCGCTGTAGTAGTCACGATAGTTAAACAGGGTAGTATAGCTTTATTAGTTGCGTTTATTAATAGTTATTTTATGTTGTACATTCATTTATTTCATACGGAAATCACAGTGACTTCATAAACCGATGGTTACAAAATTTTGACAGCGTTCCAGTAATGTCACATCAGTCACAAATATTATAATTCAATCAATTTGATCACTCCTCAAATCAAACTTGTAATTTTTATATTGTCATACGAATGTAGGTATTTACTATGTAACTGCTTATCTTTTACCTTACTCTGATCTCTTACTGCCGTACTCAGAGACGTCAATTAAATTCAATCTATAATTAAGTCTCGTTCTGTCACTTTCTTTTAAATTAAATAGAAAATAACGGCATGAGACTTAATGAAGGATTAACTTTAATTGACATCTCTGAGTACGGCAGTTAAAGTGCTAAAAACCACTTAAATAATCTAACCTCAAACTGATTACTCGTGATCACAATCCCCGCCTAAATCAGACTTAGTGAATAAGGGATTTTTCAAGAAATTTTCACATTCAAAACAAAGAGAGGAAAGCTTCGGTCGTCTATTTTCCTAACAAACCCGATACGACTGGACCGGAAAATTGTCCGTGCAAAAGAACCGTACTCGTACATTTTTGAGGCACAAATATTCCATTCTGCGAGAATCTGAATGTTTTGACGTACCCAGATGATCTAATAATGTGGCTCATTCAGTATTCACGACAGCTCTGAGATTGCGGAATGGGGCGTGTATGTGATTGCCGTGGTTTTGCTCTGGGTTCTACGAGTAATTATTATATTCAAAAGGAAAAAGGGCAAGGTCATGTCAAAACATAAGTAAATTAATTTCGTAACAAAAAAACCCTTATAGTGACCATATCAATACTAAAAATCTTTTATGTTTCAAATAAATATTGAATTAGCAATTGCAGTTAACAATATAATTTAGTAGTAGGTAGTATATGTAGGTATTACTATATTCATTGTGTTTTCATGCGATGGCCAAGTCAATCTATTTATTTAAAACATAAAAGATTTAAAATATTGATACAGTTACTATAAGATGTTGTTAGATTAGCTAATTACGTAATAACTTAAGACAGAAGGCCTTAAGTAGGAACTGAATAAATAAACGGACTTGGTATTACATAGATCTCATAACTTTTTACGATAGAAAACTGAATTGCGAGACTTGGGATTTTTCAGAAGTTTGTTTTTGATGGCATGTATTTTACGAAACCAGTAGATAATTTAAGTCTACAAGGATAATTACTTGGCAAGTCAATTTTATTGGTTGAGCTCTGTCGCAAACTAAGTATACCCAGATCCACTCATATAACCAAACCACTACGCACTTAGGAGAGATCAGTACCAAATTCTAAGTTACCTACCTACTGTGTTGGGAACCGATCCTTTGAGAGTTTGCCTAAACTTTATGTCCGCACAACACTGAACCACAAAACCGTCTTCGAGAATATTCAATGACAATGTTTGTTGTATGAGGGTTGCATCGATAACGTGTGAACAGATATTCAGAGAAACAGTACAAAGTATCGGACACGAATAGTTTATTTTAGAATCCACGTTGGAGACAGGCGCTGAGTTGTTTGCTTTCAAACATCTGCATCGTTTGGTATTATTTTAGCAAAAGGTTTGTTATGTGTAAAATCTAAAGTAACTATCTAATCCCTTTGAAAATAACTAATAATTATTAAAAAACCATTTACTCTATAACCGGCTACAAAAAAGGAGGGGTTTCTATGTTCGACTGTATTTTTTTTAATGAGTGTTCACCGGTTTCTCCGTCAGTTAGGGACCGATTTTCAAAACTCTTTTTTTAATTCAAAGACTATACTCTTAAGGTGGTCCTGGCGTCACCAAATCAACTTAAATTTAAACTTAGAATGGGCACATTGAAAGGATCTTGATCCAAAACTCTATAGAAACTGGGCCCACTTTGCGTCAGGTTGCGTCTTTATAAAATGTTTGGATAAAATATATAAATATTTGAAAGAATACACACAAAAAATATTTCTGAAAAATAATCAGGGGTTTACGAGGAATTCAATGGCAGATTAGGCATTTTGAGGTTATGTTCTGTGATTACAGAATTAATTACGTGATTAATTTATAAATTTTGTTATTAAGTGTTACTTTTAAACCCCTATTCGATAAATTATTTCAAAAATACCAGTGCAATTACAATTCAAAACAAGATTTTTGAAATATGCACTACAAAGACGCGATCTGGGCCCGGCTTTGGTCAATACCCATTAGCCCTTTGTCCAACGAATCCTTTTTGAGTAGTGACGTGCTTACACACGGCTTATTATGTTGATCACATAGAGTTCCGTGTCATTTGAGATATTTTGACAGATTTGGGTAAGTTGATGCGGGGCCCACGTACATATTTTTATGATGTTTTTCAAAAGTCGCAATATAACAAGAAACCACTAGGTCTTAACCCGCTAACTCGTGTAGGTACCTAATTTCCAACGGAAGTGTATCGGCTGGGCAATTCATAACCGCCTGTCAGAATACGACCCCGACGAAATACATCACGGTAACAGAACTAGCTGTCGGTTTGATGAACGAACTAGCTCCGACGATTTAGATGCGTATCGGGTGATTTGCGACCGTATCAGTATTTCAGGGTTAAATGATATTTAGAGTTCTGTACTCGAAGGGTGACCAATGGGACCCTGTTACTAAGCCGCCGCTGTTTGTTCACTTGTGCATTTTCTGTGATTTCCATTCGTTTTATTCGTACTTTATTTTGCTAATAACGGTTCCGAATTAAGAGTCGTGTTGTATGACAATAGCTTACTCCGCCGCGACTATAAAGGGTGTAGCATACACAGTCGCCATATTAAAAGGTCAGATGACCTTACCTACCTACAACTTACAAGATTGTAAACTCCACATCTAGAGACTGAGAAGAGGGTACTCTTCTGACACAGGTTTTTATAAACCTCAAAGAAGTTGTACTAACCCTTGTAATGTAGTTAACTTGAAAGTTCAAAAAAGATTATTATTATTATCTAGAGGCATACTGAAATCATATCATCGAGATTTATTTGTTAGTATCGATGAACGAACTGGCTTCGACGATTTGAATGCGTATCGGATGATTTGCGACCGTATCAGTATTTCAGGATTAAATGATATTTAGAGTTCTGTACTCGAAGGGTGACCAATAGGACCCTGTTACTAAGCTTCCGCTATCTGCTCGATGGGATGGTATTACCTAATACCTTAGTAAAAAATAATGGTAACAAAGTATAGGCTATCTGGTGTTTGTGCATCTGTCGTCTGTCATTGGGCTGTTTTTCATTAACCGTAAGTAGCAAGAGCGTTGAAATTTTCACAGGTTGTGAATTTCCATGTTACTTACAACAAAAACTTTATAAATTAAAATACATTAAATTATTTCTCCAAACACACCAATTACCTAGCCCCAAACTAAGCGTGAGCTTGTGCTATGGTGACTAGGATAACGGATAGACATACATATATACATTTATAAACATCCATGACTTAGGTGCAAATGCTCGTGCTCATCACACAAACATTTGCCCCATGCGGGAATCGAACCCGCAACCGCCTGGTTTAGAAGTCCGGGGCGCGCACCACTACACCAAGACGGTCGTCGCCTAATTCCTAAAGTCCTTATTACTTAATACCTTAGTAAAAAATAATGATAAAGTATAGGCGATAGCCTATACTTTGTTGCACCAACACCAGATGTTGGTGCATCTGTCGCCGGCCAGTGGGCTGTTTGAAAAACTTTATAAAACAATATAGAAAAAAAAAATACTTAGACGTAATATAACTTTAAACTAAATTAACGTAGGGTTCCGATACAAAACGATTCGGCATTTACCCATTTGATTATATTAAATTGATGGGACGGAACCCTTCATGTGCTAATCCGACACGCGCTAGGCCTTGTTAGTCGCCAGTACATCAGACTACAGTTTTTTGTAGAAAAATAGTCCCTATTACCGCAACACAAGTCTCTGTATGTAGTTGGATGCGCTGTGTTTCGAATTTTATCCTATATAGACGTATTGGTGATAGAATTTATGTGGCTGCTGTAAACTGGTTTTTGAATTTAATATGGTTGCTTAGTTTTCGGGTCAAAAGTCTGAAATTTGCCCTAAAGATTGATGCAGATAAGAACAAGATCGATCTTAATATAGAAATAAAATGCCGGGTGGCTTTCTATAGACGTTTATTTGTATTTTCTGATTTGACTGCCTCGTTGGTCTAGTGGTCAGCACGCTGGGTACTATCCACGAGGTCCCGGGTTCGAATCCCGGGTCGGGCCGAGAGTGTTTGGGTTTTCCTGTCTTGAAATTACTCAGACACAGCACCGGAGTCAGGAAGTTGGTGGTGTTAACACCCCCGTGCCTCGGAAAGCACGTTAAGCCGTTGGTCCTGCGGCTGATCTGACTGCCGTCTCACCGAATTATGGGAGTGAAGGAACAGAGAGTGCACCAGTGTATTGCGCACACACTTGTGCACTATAATATGTCCTGCGCAGTTGGCTAATCACTGTTGAGATAGGCCGCCGTAGTTGAAATCGGCTAGGAGGACATCAATCAATCAATTTGTATTTTCCCAGTACTTAAACACAAAAAGACTATGATGAAAAATGATTTAAATAGCTTAGCAGAAATCGTCGTAACGTCTTTATAATGGCCGTCCGTCCTCTTTTTCCCAGATTTTATCACACCATCCCCATTCATTCAGCCCTTCGTTCATACCTTGCACTCACTCATCTGCGTTCCGTTCTACCAAGCAAACACTTACATTCCCACATTAATATTTTTAAGATTAGGGCATAAAATCTTTTTAGGTAAGTGCATTATTTGCATTTTTTAAGCAATTAAGTTAAGTAGATTTAAATAACTTCTGCAAAAGAACATCCATCTTCTTGACCAATCTCTACAAAATAAATGTGTTTTTTATTGTAAGTGGATACTAAGATTTAAATACGACACTCAGGGTCGAGTTCACCAACACATGTCTAACTTTTAGACAGCCTCTTTAATTTATTTGATATTTGTATAAGTGAATTGTGACAAGTTAACCGTTAATTTAGGTTTTCGCGCTGTTTAAAAAATGGTTAACTCATTGGTAAATTGGTTTGAGTCCCAATGTCCCATGCGTGTAAAAGTTATCATATAAAGCAATTAAATGCAATATATGCATTAAATGCAAACTGTAACGATTGGAGTCTGGACGTTTTTCGTGACAGGTTGCCGAAATTTAGAAACTTTGTGCAGAAACTACTCATTAAACAAAAGTAGTAGCAGTAACAATAACACTTTAATTATATATTTACTAACCTATCGTTCCCTGTGTCTATCATTGTTTCTTGTTTTCAATGTTGTGTACGCCTGTAATGGGTATATACACGCTGAAATTTTAGTGGTTGTTTTCCCGCAGCAGAACGTATTACCTTCAGTAGTACTATCGAATCATGCAAGATATTTTTTTAAACTAAAAATATTTTTGTTCTCAAAGTAATAAAAAAAAAAACACCAACTCGAAAACGTGAGAAAAGATAGTTTCTTTTACGAGAATTGGCGTATTTGGGTACTGTTTGCGCAGGAAATCAATGTTTAAAGCAAAAGAAACTCTACGCACTAAGCAATACAGCATAAACTGCACTATTTTACGGCGGGAAAACAACCATAAAAATTTCAGCGTGTATATAAGATGTTAAAGTTTTGTTTAAAATTATATTTAATGTAAATATATATGTACTGTTGGTGTACCTTATGATAAATAGATAAATAAATAAATAAAGCCTATTCAATTTCGCTCAAAAAAATTATTCCAATTTGTCATCCGTTGGGACACAGTCGATTAATTTTTGTAAGCGAAATTAAATTTGATTTCGTGAAAAACTTTCAAAATAATTGCTTAAGTTATAAAAACAATTATATAAAGCCTAGTTATTCAGAGCGTTCTACAGTACAGATGTTAGAATATGAATCTTTACCATCATAAACGCTGTCAGCATATTGCAAGTTAATACTTGGGATTTGAATTTATGGACTGCGATATCTTGTCTTAAATTCAAATTTATGGACTCAAGATCCAAGCTCTATTTGTAATTAATGTGGTGTCTGATTTTACGAAGACTAAACGTGTTGTTTTACCAAAAAAAAGATTTGTGAGCGTTTGCAAATCACTAATTTAATTAGTGATATAAACTTTCGATAAATGGTAAGTAGGGTACAAAATAATTTAATTTTTTTTTTGTTTTCTTGGCAGCTTTTGGCACCATTGACTCATAAAATGTCTATATCTGATAGGTGATAGAATTTTCTGTGATTTTCATTCATTTAATTCGTATTTCATTTTACGAATTACGGTTCCAAATTAAGAGTCGTGTTGAATGACAATAGCTCACTCCACTGTGTCTATACAGGGTGCAGCATAAACAGTCGCCATATTAAAAGATCACCTTGAACAAAATCTCCACACCTATACTGAAATCATATTATTAAGATTTTTTTATAATAGATGTTGGTATTAAAGGCCATATATTCACCTCCTTGTCGAAAGCAAAAACCAGAATAAATAAATTGCTCCAACAATCACGCCAATTACCTAGACTCAAATCTAGCTACGAGTATGGCGACTAGGAAACGGGTAAACATACTTACCTATATAGAATAGACGCAGTGGAGTAAGTTATTGCCCTACAGCACAACTCTCAAGTCCAATATGGCAAGTGATTCGGGATAATAAGATAGGAATCGCAAAATCAAACGAGGCGAGTATAATATAAAACTCCTTTGATTTGGCGACTGTCAAAATTTTAGACAGTCGCCAAATTAAAGGAGTCTCTAAAAGCACACCCTGTGTATCCGCACGCTCCAAAGCATAGACAAGAGCACGAGCTCTCGGTCTGATGGACCGGCAAGGTTTAACGACGACGATGAAAGAACGTGAGGGAATTTAGGGTTAATATAATGCGATTGGTAAAAAATAATGATGAACGATTTTTTTACTTATTCTGTATTTTTTTTGGCTATATTTGTAATATAATGTTTTTTTGTTACTTAAATTTCGATACGATTATATGATTCAAGAAAGGATTTCGAGAATCTGCATCTTTTGTAGCTAAAATTCCAAACCTTAGCGAATTTAGGCATAATAATGATGGTTACGAAGCAAAATAATGTGTGATTTGAAGCGTTTTTCGAACTATTAGGCAATCAGACTTAAAAAAAAACCTTTGCATTTTGTTAGTGTAGTAAAATATAATTTCAGTTTGAGTGAAAACAAGAAATTTGAAAAAAGTAAGTGTAGTGCAGGCAATCAATGCAAATGTGTTTTTTTTTCTATTACGTTACTTTGTAATGTGGTAAATTCATATTTTTATTAATTCCTCAATAGCTAGGAATGAATTTTGATTTCCGTTTCTCTTTTTTAAACTAGGTTTACAAAAGAAAAATCGCAAAGGTTAAAGCTTCTTTATAAACTGGAATATTTTACAATATTTTCTTCTTTAACAAATACGTAGCTCAAAGAGTACGTTTTGTGCGTCTGACGTCGAGTAAGTATTTACATGTAAATTGTATTTTCGTTTAAATTTGAGGAGTCGCTTTTGTTTCTTTGATCATTTGGTTAAAAGTTGAATTTCGTTATAGCACCCATTTGAGTTGTGCTTCGAATACTTTTGTTGTATTTCGACCTCTGTAAGATTTAAAAATGTGATTTTTCTCTATGAAGTATGAAACTTTCTCGATCATCATACCAGATACAGGTAAAATGATTTCAACCTTCACTTACTATGCTGCTTATAGCACGAATAGATTTTTGGAGTTATTACTATATACTATACTAAAATATATTATACATAAACTTAAAAATAAAATCTTAAAACTAAATTATTTACATGCCAGTATGTCAGGTATTTTAGAAATAGGAACAAACCCTATAAATAAAATACCTGACTTAGGTCGCTGTCCCGCGGGAAGGTGCCCATAAGGCTGGCGACATTACCCCGTTGGATGGCCAGGCTGATCCGCTGGCCGAGGTATAGGCCAGCCTTCGTATCGTGAAATGTCTTAACTAAGCGTTTTGAAATCTCACGATATATTTATGGGCGCTTTGTCCCCACGGCCCCAAAGTCTCGACTCCAAACGTTTATAATATGAAAAACTCACCGAGACCTTCATACTTCCGCCGTTTGAGGTCTTCTGCAGAAGCAGCAGCAGAACCCGCCCTGTTGCCAGTCAAAGGAAGATGAGAGGACACCAGAGTGTCGACGTAAGTAGCGTCCCACACTAAAGGCCTACCCATCTTCCAAGGAACGAGTGTCATGCCATCGGGGTGCTTGCCATCGCTACGCGATAACCCACTCGGTTCCAGAACAGCCGGAATATGTGCACTGGTGAGCGCCCGACGAATGACATCGTTTAAGCTGGCATGGCGGGGGATCCTGCTGGCACTTCGGCTGCAAGAGAGGCCATGGTGAGCAAGTTTGTCGATTAACTTTCCGTAAGGAAAGCGGTGGGTTACTGAATACTGCTATGCGAAAGGATATGTTATCAAAAAGAGTGCCCAGAGCAGGAGTGGAAAGCGCTTTTAGCCATAAATTTGATTACCATTCACCAACAGCTAAAAAACTTAGTAAGAGATTTTCACGAACTACTCTACAAAGAGGCTCGTCCCATAGGCGCTGAGTTGATTGGGAACCGCAGAGGTCTGCGGAGGTCAAGGCCCTCCAAGTGTCAACAGCTTCAACTAAAAAAGGGTTGGTGCTACACTGATGAGATTTAGATAAAATTTTTCAAATTAAGCCAAAATTTTTATGACAGGAGGACAAAAAGCTGGAAGGCCGACGCTGGAGATTGATCTTATACCCAGATTGATCTTATGCCTAATAGGCAGAGATACCTGAGTCCAGACCTGATCCTCCAGCCTTATGTTCAAAGTTGATGAAATGGTGTTTTTAATGATATTGTCCAATTTCGAAGTTAGATGGGGATGCTTCCAAAGATGACAAGACCGTAAAGTATACATGAAATTTGGTACGAAGAGACGAACGGAATTATTGTGTAAGTAATGTGACTGTTAATTTTGAGAAATGAGCTCAAATGAAGTGTTAACGTATCTTACCTAATTAGATATTTTATATAGTTTGCTACCATGAAAGCAGTTTTAATCAGCAAGAATAATGAGACAATAAGAACGCGACGTCAGACCGCGAATGTGCACAGCTACGAGTATTACGGCAAAGGTCAAGTTGCAGAAACGTCTGCGAAAGAGTTAAATGGATTGTTCGGTCCTAGCTGTTGGATATTTTGCAGTTGTATATGTACTTTTTAGGGTTCCATAGAACGTCTGTCTGTCTGACCGCGCAGAGACCCATAATAATACTCGTAATGTCTTCCTAGCCGAATTTTGATAAAGGCGGTCAATCCCAACAGAGATCAGCAAACTGCGTGGAAGATAGTGCACAGGTGTGGGCACAATAAACAAGTGCACTCTCTGATCACTCTCATAATTCGGTTATACGGCAATCCGTCATGACCGGAGAGAGATCCGCAGGACCAACGACTTGAACTTGCTTTTCAGGCACAGTGGTGATAACATCACCAACTTCCTGACCCCGAAGCTGTTGTTTTTGAGTTATTTCAACAAAAAAAAACAAAACAAATCAATTTTGGCCCGACCCGGGATTCGAACCCGGCACCTCGTGGATAGTAAGCAGCGTGCTAGCCACTAGACCAACGAGGCAGTCACTACTACCTACAGACCCATAATACTAGAAACCTGTAGGTAATTTTGCCAATATTATGTTTAGCGATCATGCGAAGAAAAAGTAGGTGTATTTAAATCATAAAAAAACATTTAAGGTTTAAAAAGATCAATTCCAGATACAGAGATCTGTTTGCGAAATAAAATAGAAAATGATGTAAGAATCAAGTGTGCGTAGAGTAGGGCCCCTCACAAGACAAACGGCCGTTTGAGTGGGTGAAAAAAGTCATGAGAGTAGCACATTATAATACATTTCAAAGGAAAACTTAACTGCTTTTTTAGGCTTTAGTAGTTAACCAGTAACAATTAATTAATTTAGAAATATAGCAAAAGAATAGGAAATTTTGTAATCATGCGCCTTAAAAAACTCTACCAATCAATAACTCTGTAATTTTTATATATGAGTAACGCAACTACTGAACCCTACACTTGGTCCGACACGCACTTGGCAAACTTTTATTTGTGGTGTTACGTGGACGATAGCACATCAGGTTCAATACTTCAGCATCTTACGCAGTTGTGATAAAGCGATATTGCAACGAAATTGTATTTCTCTAATGTGCGCTGGCATCGTGTGTTTGTATGCTTTTGTGGGTCACTTTGAAATTGTCGAATTTATGAGTTACGATGTAGGCTAATTTTAGTGTAAATCTTAAAAATATTAAATTACTAGTTTGTCAAATTAACACATACTACGTACATATAATCCTAAATTAAGCCTAAAGCAGCATATTGCCTTCCTTGTTACTTTTGTTTGCAAAAGAAAATAAATAATTTGACAGCTCTCACAAAAAACCAGCGAGAGAATTTTCTTTTCGCTCACGAGGCGTTATTAGTAAAAGATACACTCTCCTCACTTTTCACTTCATTTAGCTGAAACCTCGTTTTAAATTAAAGCGGAGCATTTGCATTTTCAGTTGAAAGTTATACGATTTTCCTCGCGCGAACACACTCGGGTAGGTAAAGAAAAGCGCTAGATTTATTTGTTTGGCTCAAACGCATAAACTAGAAAACCGAGTGAGATTTTTTGAATAACTCTTGCGAAAGAACATTGTTGTTGCTAGTGGGGTTAGAATACCCTTATTTTTCATGGACGCTTGGATTTATATTTTTAATGAAACGAATAATGTTCTTTCTAAAATTTTAATTAGTAAACTGAGCAAATTAATTTGAATCATTTTGTTTTTTAAACATAAATGTAGCCTTAAGGCTTAAGGCCTTAAGGCTGTAGCATTTCAACTTGATTAATATATGATATGGTGGTTGGTGGTTTGGATCGTACAAGGCTGTCAGAATAGGATCTCCTTAAATATTTATGTCTGAAAATATTATTTATTTATTTAAACTTTATTGCACCAAAAAAGAAAGTACAATTGGCGGACTTAATACCTTAAGGCATTCTCTACCAGTCAACCGCGTGGGAATGCAGAAAGATAATCAGTGGCGGGACATTCAGTAATGATACATTTTTGAGCAAAATTATAATCATAAAAAAAAATTTTTACAGTATTTTGTTAGATTTTGCTCAAAAATGTCTCATTACTGAATGTCCCGCCACTGATAATCTTGTATGTACACTGATTATATCGTAGTATGTACAAACGTGCATACTAGATACATACATAAAAATATACTCATATACATATACGTGAAGACAACTTGTCAGAAAAGGTGATATGACGACATTATTACAATGGAAAAGGACAAGCAGTGAGACAACCGATAGTGGTGGTCACTCCTGAAGAGAGTCAAGGTAGTATTTCCGGAGAGACTTCTTGAACTCAAATTTGCTAGGAGACATCTTGATCTCGTAAGGGAGGGGATTCCAAAGTCGAATCGCAGATCTGTTGAAAGAGTCGGACATAAAGCCGGATTTAAAAAGAGATGTGTAAAGGGTCAAGTTGTGAGTAGAACGAAGGTTGCGTGATGTCGATCCCTGAAAGAGAACCAAGACCATTTTTAACGATCTGAATGATTATGGAGCATGTTACTTTTGTGATATATTTCGCATTATCATGGTCGAAATGGTCAGCCACTCGTTTTCGAACAAGATTGCGGCTTAATAAGTTAACTTATCACTAAATATTTTTTGTATTAAGTAATTTTTTATGTTTAGTATAAGCATTGTAGGCAAACCTCAGTGGATTTTAGCAATCCATCTATCGTGATTTTTTGATTAATATTTAATGAAAAAAAAAAGAATTATACACACACACACACACACAAATTATGTTACACCGAAAGAATATCGCACAACTAAGCAGAAATTAGTTGTTCCATCTCCGTTTCAAACAACTGTTTATAAAGTCCAATTACCTATTCGTCCCGTTCGATCCTTCGATTAAACTTAGTCCGGGATGTTGTAGCATATAGTGTGGAGAAATTATCGATAGTTTAGGACATTAGCAATGATAGTTAAGTAGCTCTTACTCTGACACTGAGGTCCTAAGTTTCCAGAACATTTCGGACACATTTTTTTACTATCCCTGGAGCTTGATTTTGAATCACTCGTAAGACATTCTGTTGGCTATTGCGACATAATTTTCACTCATACACATTTATTTTGACGTTCATTATATCGCTCGTGCCTTGTGTGATGAGTGGGTAAGTGCACTCGTTGTGGTTTAGAGCGGTCGAGTGCAGTTGAACGAGTGTTTTAAAGATGCGGAGTTTTAGATGACGAACGAAATTCAGTAGACATCATCTGCATGCGAGTTATTCAAAAATAGTGCTCCTGATATACCTGTATCGACAATATTTATATCTATATTCACCCCATTCGGCCCAACACTGGTGTAGTTTGCGACCGGTCTTTATACTGAGCCGTCGCTCCACTAGAGTTTCGGTAAGATGGTGGTTATGCAAAATACTTGTGCATTTTGTGGATTAATTTTGACAGAAGTTTTAGGGAAATATGCTCCCGCAGATACCAGTTTTCCTACTTATTTAGGACAAGCAGTTCACCGCGACTTCGCCCGCGCCAAAAGTCGGATTTTCCTTACAAACTTTCATCTCCCATTTCACTCCTCTGATGATTTTATATTGCGACAAAAAGTAGCCTGTTTCTTCTCCAGGATCTCAAACTATCTCTGTACCATTTAAACTTATTAGAATAAAAAAATAGCACCATGAGTGTTAAAGGATCTGAAAGCTATTGAATAACGAAGGCGTCATCATTCAAGTTGAATTTATTCTATAATGAATAACTACTTGGCCCACTGCTGTTGCAATACAGCTCGGGTAGTTGACGTCACACAATGACGTATTCAAAAGAGACCAAAAATTTCGCATGGGTGGATGGACTGCATGGTAGCTTAGTTGGTAAGAGCGTTAGCCAAAGGTCGTGGGTTTAAATGCTGCCCGTGTACGAATTTTTGGTTTCATATTTGAACTAATAAGCCCGACTTGCACCAACACGGGTTAATCCCTAACCCGAGAATAGTTCATACAAAAATGACAGGGTTAAGGGGTTAAGCCGGGGTTAGTGACATGTCGCAAGTGGGCCTAAGCAAATAATTATACTAAAATTGATAGCTGACAGAAAGTCTCTCAAACAACATAGCGTCTACATTTTCTAGATTGGCAATTCAGTTACCTACTACGCTGTCAATGCCTACTACCTACATTGTAAGCTCCCATGTGTCACATACGCCGCGACCTTTCCGCTACAAGCCAAGGCTATTTCGCCGGCGAATCGAAAACAAAACCTAACCCCAATGGCCCAACAAAACCAATGAACTATCATCGTTTAGCCGTAACACAAAAAGCGAACGATCCCTCGGCGTCTCCAGTAAAAGCTAGCAAAAACTTTATTATGACGACTGTTCAAGGCTTCGCTTAACTCGGTTGGCCCCGACAGTATTCGGTCGAATTGTTGGTTTACTGGACAACCAAAGAGGAATGTCTTTTGATGGACAGTTTCTAGTTTACTAATATCGCGCCTTTTAAGTGCAGAGTGATTATGCTGGAAACAGTTTGATAAAAAGGTGTAGTACATTTTCAGCTTGTTCTTAGTAATAAGTAGGTAGGTACTTTTATTCTCGATTTGCTAAAAGATCTCAATAAAGCTTAAAATATAGCTTAGTGTGAAAACGCGCTTACATCGTAACAAACTTAAAAGTAATTATAAAACGTAAAGATACTTGCAAATATGGAAATAATATTAATGACAACTGCGCCTTACCAGTCTTAGAGCCAAAATCGTTTGCACATCGCATCGTAGTTTTTTCATCATCATCCTAGCCTTATCCCGGTTGTGCACTCGCACGCGAGGGCCCTGGGTCCGCTTTAGACTATGATATACTATATCAGGACTAGAGACTATATCAGGATATGGCAGATCAGGTAATTACAGTGGAGCGACTGCCATCTGACCTTCGTGGGCCTGTTAACAGGGGAACCTAACCAGTTTGACCATGGTTACACATTCAATCGCCTAAATGTGCAGGTTTCCTCACGGTGTTTTCCCACACCGTAGGATCATCGGTTAGTAAAACAATTAACGTACATAACTCAGAAAAAGTAATTGGACATAGCGGCACGTGGGATCGAACCGGCACCTCCCGCAAGAGAGGCAACCCGCTAGTCACTGCGCCACTTTTCTAAGAACGAATAAAACCAAATTGCTATTTTAGCTACGTAACGATTAAATTCAAACTCGCTCGCACTGACATCATTTTTTTAAACCTTCACGTATGATACGGTTCCAGACAAAATAGAAAATTAATTGTTATCAACCCGCCCGCGGGTCTGAGGATACTGAACGGTGCCATTTGAATTTCGAAACCGTCTGAGGCCTGCCAAGTGAATCTCTCTGTAAAGTGGTAAGGCGATTCTGAGCCCGATAGTACTTAATAAAATTCACAAAAGATTCGGCGTAAAATTTAAATTAAATTAGTTACGAATGACTGTACTTTATTTCTTTGAAAATAAAGCTACCTTCATCAATTTTAAAGTAAACAGTTTTTAGAAAGTTCTTAAATAAAATAAAAACGTTGTTTGTTACTCAATAAAATTATTGTGAGTCCCTTTAGCGTGCTTTAGTATGCCAAAGTGTTGCTCCTAAATTAAATTTTATTAAAAATCTCAAAGGGATTATCTTTCATATTTTCACGCGTAGTTAGTAATTTGCAAATGTTGAATTTTTATGTTAATACACTTATAGCAGACAGCCATAATGTGTATTATCTTACGTTTGCTCGTATAAAGATAATACACATGGCTTACTTAATGTAAACACGTTTTACGTAATTTAACAATGCTATTAAACTATGCCATGGTCTGATAATAACACTGATATTTGAAAGCAAAATCCATACTAATATTATAAATGCGAAAGTGTCTGTCTGTCTGTTAGCTCTTGACGCTTAAACCACTAAACCGATTGAGAAGAAATTTGGTATGATGACAGTTCGAGACCCTGGAAAGGACATAGACTTCATTTTATTGTGACATAAACACATTTAGGGGGTGAAATGGGGGATGAAAGTTTATATGGAAAATCCAACTCTTGCGGGCGACGTCGCGGGAAACCACTAGCACATACATAAATAATTACCTAAGCAATACATACTCGTACTAATTCATATTTATACACAGCATCAGTCCTTGTTGAATCGAACAACAATGGTAAGGGACCTGTGAGGAAAATTTACCTATATTGTCATTTTGTGGTGGTTACAATGAGTTTAGGTAAATCATTATTTGATAAAAAGCGCAGTGTAGGTGGGTGGACAGGCAACCTTGTAAAAATCGCAGTATCGCACTGCAGCACTGGATGCAAGACTCTTGCAACCGGTCACTTTGGTAATCTATGGTTCCCTATAGGAGGCCTATGTTCAACGGTAGACTTGTAGCCAAATGACAATTTATTCTCGAGCGAAGTTCGTTATCGCTAACAAAATGTATAACTGACATAAGTCATCACGTGACTTTTGCATACATGTTTTGACATTTCATTGGCGATAGCGAAGTTCGCTCCAGAACGATTGCCATTTAGCTACGGGCCCTGCGGCTGATAATAACAATGATGAATTTTTGTTTGCTGAAAGGTGCCATGTTTCATTACAAAATGTAGGTACTATGTAACAGTTTCAATCTATCTTTCCCCGATATCGTTGCAAAAGCTCAATTAAAAAAAACAGTCCTTTTCACAATACAGGTTTTGTTACAGTCGTACTGGAACTTTAACCCAACATTTCAAACAAAGCCGTGGACTTTCCAATTATAATAAAGCGGCAATTTCGTTCCGTAAACAACAATTTACGTGCGCTGCACTAAGGGGTATTTGAAGCCTAAATCCGGTCAAAAGTGTATTTTCCAAACTTTGCCAAATGGCGTTTCATAAAGTACAATAACCGGTCCATCCAGGGCGCGCCTCCAAACCCGTTTTCTACCTGCGCTCTCACCACAGAATCAGTCGGAACTCAGCCATTGTGTAAAACGCATGACTTTTTTCTCGGCGCTCTGGATAACTCTGCAAATTTTTTGGTGCTTATATGTGTGTGTGTGGTGAAAATTTGTTATTGAATATGGAAGCTGAAGGTATGTACTTTATATTTTAATAAATTTCAGTAAATTATTTCTTTAATTTCAGCATTTATTTTTCCTAAAATTTTATAACATGAGTGTTTTTGTTTATGTGTCGGGCTTTGTCGTGCAACATTTTTATTATGATAATAAAGCGTTAACCTTCTCCTGACCAAAACAGAAATAAAATTGTCCCCCAACGTCCCGCCTTTTTTAAAAATATTATATAAGTTTGTAGGTGTAATTAAAAAAAATTATACAATGTATGTACATTTGTTCTCAGGTACTCCGCAAATGGTGAAAACTATGACTAGGCGGGAACTTTATGATATCCTAAAGGAATTTCAACGAAAAAGAATCGATGAGATACTTAACTTGTTTGAAGATAGGCTTATCGAGCTGACTTTTTGCGCGACAAAAAAAAGAAATGTGTTGTCTCGTTGTTTGAGGCATTTCAAGACAAGTTTTAAGCAGAAATGGACGGCAGCTAGTTACACAGATGAACGATTTTTGAAAAATAATGAGGAATGGCTTAAAACATCATTAGAGCTTCCTTTGTGGTCATCACACAAGAGCGGTCGCCCAGTTAAACAGTTTCACGAGTTGAGTGAAAGTAGCAAGCGGCTGAAAACTGAAGAATTACGGGCTCACGTACCAGTTGAGGAGTTGACTTTCGCTGCGTGTGTTAGTCAGGGCACTTCAGGGAAAAATGATACTTCGATGATGATCAAATAAATAACTTCAACGCCGACAAGAGCCAAGAAGATCAGAAGATTAATTTCGTCTAAAAAAGACCACGTGAAGATGAAATATACCCCACAGGAAGCGTTATCATTATTTGTTGAAGGTAATTTCACAAGAAGCCAGTGGAATTTATTACAAGGTGGACGCAAAGATATCTACCCTTGTTACTCTTTGCTGCAAAAGGCGAAAAAAGAGTGCTACCTAGATGATGACAAAATAACTGTTACAGAGACCAGTTTTAATGTTGAACTTCAAGCTTTGCTCGATCATACGTCTTTGCGCCTCATTCAATATTTAAAAGAAGTTATAGATACGTTAACTGACAATGAAAAGCAGCACTTACTCTTGATATCAAAATGGGGATGTGATGGATCTCACCAAACTCCATTTAAGCAAAAATTTGAAAGTGTCACAGATGATGATTCAAATATATTTGTGAGCTCGATTGTTCCGGTGAGGTTGGTTGTTTCTATTGATGGTCAAACAATAAAAACCATTTGGCAGAACCCTACTCCTTCTTCGGTGAGATTTTGCAGACCGATCAGAGCTCGATTCGTACATGAAACGAAAGATGTCACTAAGGAAGAAATAAACTACATCGAAAATCAAGCCAAAGATCTGATAAAAACTAAATAAAGTGAAACATTAGTGCAAATCACTCACAATATTTTGCTGACAATGGTAGACGGAAAGGTCTGCAACTCCGCAACGGACACTGAATCAACTATGCGATGTTATATATGCGGTCAAACATCAAAAGACTTTAATAAGTTTAAAAAAAATGCCATATAAAAAGAAGCTCTAAGGTTCGGGCTCTCAGTACTCCATGCCAGAATACGCTTTTTTGAGTTATTGTTGCATTTAGCATATAAAGAACCCATTAAAAAGTGGCAAGCCCGTACACCAGAAGATAAAAAAATTGTTAAAGAAACAAAAGAGAAAATACAGAAATGTTTTAGAGCTGAAATGGGTCTGCTTGTTGATGTTCCCAAAGCTGGCTATGGAAATTGTAATGATGGGAATACGTCTTGGAGATTTTTTCAGAACGCAGAACTATGCACGGAAATTTTCGAGAACTGAATGTAACAAAGACTTTTTACATAGATTACTTCTGACATCCGATCCTCTCATCAGCTGTAGTCGGCCAAAGAATAAGAAGAAAATCTTGCCATTTTCCAACGAAGCAAAGACGATTTTAATTGCAGCAACACCGAACTTAAACAAGTCTGATGACGTATTGTCATCAGACTTGTTTAAGTTGGTGTCGAAGATGGTGATATAGGGGAAGATTCTGATGTCATCAGCGAATAAGATTGCATATGATTTTTAACAAAATTCAATTTGTTTGAAACCATTGAAAAAAAAATGTACTTATATGTTTTTCTTATGTTTATTTAATATTAAATCGATAATTTGATCAAAATTTGTTTTTCATTACGTTTTGAGATAATATAGGCCCCTAAATAATTTTGACCGGATTTTTGCCTCAAATACCCCCTGAGCAAATGAGTTATCGACGCTACCGTTGTAATTCATTTTAGTTTTCCAGTTAATCATTGAAATATGTAGTAGGTTCAAAGAAACTGTTCAAAAAAGCTTGTCTGAGATTTTACTTTATAGTACGTTTCGCATTAATAGTAGCTGATAATTTTAGCGCTTTATCTACTACACTAGAATACCTAGCGACTTTTTCAGATATACAACTTAATATTATAAATGCGAAAGTAACTCTGTCTGTGTGTTACGCAATAACGCCTAAGCTATTGAAGCGATCCAAATAAAAGGTACAGAGATAGTTTGAGACCCTAGGAAGGAACAAAGGCTACTTTTTATCGCAATATAAAAACATCAAGGGGGTGAGATGGGGGATGCAAGTTTGTATGGAAAATCTGACTTTTGGCGCGGGCAAAGTCGTAGGGAACTGCTGGTTCAGATATAATTGTGACAAGGTACTAAAATTTTGCTACTATCCATACTAATATTATAAATGCGAAAGTGTGTCTGTCTGTCTGTCTGTTACCTCTTGACGCTTAAACCACTGAACCGATTGAGATGAAATTTGGTATGGAGACAGTTAGAGACCCTGGAAAGGACATAGGCACAGAATACTAGTACTTCGTACAGAAGTATGACTTAGCAATTGTCTACTCAATGTCGTCAACAATATGGCGTAATTTAGTTCGCCTCAGAGTCAAGCACATTTTCGTGTAGACACCTACAAAAATCCATTGCAAGATAATTTCATACTTATTGCTCTGAAATATGATCCATAATACACTAAACCTATTCAGTGACGTAATATCACGCGAGGCGATAGGGTTGACTGCTACGAGAAGCTTCTAACGCCATCTAGCGCCTCTTTCTAGTACTT
Source organism: Pyrausta nigrata (assembly GCA_949316185.1). Taxonomy (NCBI): domain Eukaryota; kingdom Metazoa; phylum Arthropoda; class Insecta; order Lepidoptera; family Crambidae; genus Pyrausta; species Pyrausta nigrata. The sequence continues at coordinate 15,359,138 of OX438943.1, forward strand.
TATTCATTCTCGTCCAGCCAGCAACGTAGCCGCGCGGCCGCCGGTGTATAAAACGCGCGAGCGTGGCTCTGGCCGGTAGCGACACGCAACTTGTTTTAGCACCTACGTAGGTGCGCCGCGCGTAGGTACGTTTTGCTACCTCCGCGGGGAGATACACAGGCCTGACATAGGCTACATTTTGTCGCGATATAAAAACATTAAGGGGGGGAAATGTGGGATGAAAGTTTATATGGAAAATTCAACTCTTGCGGGCGAAGTCGTGGGAATCGTCGAAGGGAACCACTTGTGTTAAAATAAAAGAGAAGTTTTATAATGTTTGATTTTGCATTATCAATACCTACGTAATGAGAATCATTGGTTTTAATTAATTATGATGCACAACACTTAATTATATTATTATGTATATCAATATTAATCATCATGATTTTGTGGTATGATAAAATTAAAATGAAATTGCTAATCGTTACCTTCATTAAAATAGCGATCGGCAACTAATTCGAGACAGCAGCAGGTTAATTAGGAGCCAACTGTGCCAATATCATGCACATGTGCTCATGGGCAATTTGCCACACTGGGTCTATAGCAATTATCACGGTACGGCCTTGTTTGCCCATTACTACCATCATGATTCGTTTAATTTAGCTGTTTACAGAGGCAATAAAAATACACTCTACTGCAAAATTATAGCACACCAAGATATTAGGTATTGTTGGCATAAATGAATTTAAAGCTAGCAAAAACTGATTACTTAATATTATTACCATAGCAACACCGAATGATATTTAGTCTGTGGTTTGGTAAAAAAAGCCATGAACGCCCGTTACACTCTTTTTCTTTTCGTTGTACGATTCACTGTGCTAGGAGGCAGACGTTATACCTTCCTTGTATCTCGTAAGTGATAAATATACGAGACCAACGGATTCCGATTTAAATCGACTTTTCCTTTTCGCTCGTACCCTATTTCCTATAGGTATGCTTACACTTCGTATTTACAGTAAGGTATTTTATTAAAATATTACATGATTTAATTAGTTTAATATTTTCCTTAAATCATAATCTCTAGGACAGTCCCTTTCTAAGTATTCTAAAACGAATTGGACTGAAACTAATCAGAGTGATCCAATTATTAGTTCGGAAACTCCAAAAAAACTTGATTCTCACAAAATTATAAATATTAGTCTTTAATTTCGCATTCAAATGCAGGGGTCTGCATCCCTTTAGCAGAAATTTAAATTTTTTATTGATTCAACAAACCCACCAATTACCTAGCCCTAAACTAAGCGTGAGCTTGTGCTATGGTGACTAAAATAACGGATAGAAATACTTAAATACATATAAACATCCATGACTTAGGTACAAATGCTCGTGCTCATCACACAATCATTTGCCCCTTGCGGGATTCGAACCCGCAACCGCCTGGTTTAGAAGTCCGGTGCGCGAACGACTACACCAAGACGGTCGTCAAATAATTTTGGTTGAAGTTGAATCGTTGGCAGAACATCAGAGTTAATAGGCCGGATTGTTGTAGAAATAAACTTATTCGCAAAGTTTTTGCCAGCATTATTATTTTGCAGATGTTTCACGAGAAAACTTTAAACTTTGGTGGGAGTTGTTTTCAAAGGTCTGGTGAATTTATTTTGAGTTGGCAGAACTATGAAGTTGTATCGTTAGGACATTTGTTTTGGGCTAATCATATTCATGAAGCAGATAACAATAATGTCTAACTAATCGTACTACAAACAAACTTGTTTTAGGGGTTCCCAGCTAAATAGTTCACTTTAACTTGCTATCGGTTTTACAAGAATGATCGATCCATCATTTCTTGGTATAAAGTAAATTACAGCTTAGGTGTGTTTTACTGTCTCGTTGGTCGTAGAGATCAGCACACTGACTTATGTCCAAAAGGTCCCTGATATGAGTCCTAAGTCGAGTCGAAATTTGTTTCTGAGTTTTTCTGTCTTGAAATAACGCAAAAGCAGCTCGGAGTCAGGAAATTGTTGGTGTTATAGAACTTTGCTTCGGAAAGCACTTGTGCAGTGTATGGGTTTCGACCGGCGAAACAGGTTACAGAAAACCCCCCATGTAGGTGTCTAACTCCCCTCTTCTTGAAATGGCCGCAGTTTTTTTTTACTTAAAAGATTAATTTGAAAGGTAATGATCGCGTATCATGTAGGTAAAACAAACATCAATTTAAAAAAAAACCTACTTTAAAAAAAAAATATGACAGTTTTAAGCTTATTGCAAATCTAACCGCATAAATTTATTTTTTTAGGGTTCCGTAGTCCGACAAGTACTGTCAGGCAACCGTCATCATTGTCTTAGTTATTATTATTTTTGTTTTTGAATGTTTATTTTATTCTTCTAAGTAATAATTTGGCAAGTTTATTTATAAATTTATTTGTGTTTTGTGTAATTTGTTTATAGTTCTTATGAGTACATTTTCAGCATCACCAGGTACCCACTCACAGCCGCAGTTTCTTCACTGTCATATTTGTAATTCTAATAGGCTTTTTAAAGGAAAGAGGGGCCTTAATATTCATATTGCCCGGTGTCACAATAGTTCTAATTTACCCTCATCTCTCCCTCGTCCTTCTACTTTAATTCCTTCAATAGCTCCTTCTCCATCTTTCGAATCTGCTATCACTCACCTCCACCAATCTACTCCAGTGGTCAAAAGAATCCCAAGGGGAGCGAGAATTGCGATCGCTAAATGCCTTTCAACATGCATACAAAATTGTCTCCTCAACACTGAAACTGCCTGGCAAAACCTTTTCAAATTTTCATACTCATTTCTACATGTAAACTCACCGTCTAAATCTTTAACCCGTGCACTTTTAGATAATGCCTCAATTTTACGCAATCCATCCCTTTCATTCGAAATCGAATATTTTTCGATCAGTTGAAAATAAGGTAATGGAAGGCGACCTGAAGAACGCAGCTCGTATTTTGTTTTCCGACGACACGCTCGCTCCCCCTACTCAGGAAATCCTTGAGAGCCTTCGTTGTAAGCATCCCTCACGTCCAGATTCTCCTTCTTCCCCTGTTCCTTCTTCTCAAAATTTCAATCCATTTCAGATTCTTGATGACAGCGACACGTTTGCTGCCATAATGTCATTTCCGGCTGGTTCTGCCGGCGGCATCGACGGCATCACTCCCCAACACCTTAAGGATTTGGTTAGTGCTTCCGCTGCTGACGCCGGTAGAACTTTACTTTCAAATATTACTAAACTTTGTAACCTCCTCTTATCTGGCAAAGTTGTTGAAAGTTTCTTCCCGTATTTATTAGGTGCAAGACTCTGTGCATTTCGAAAAAAAGATGGTGGCGTTCGTCCGATTGCTATTGGATGCACCTTCCGGCGTCTTGCAGCCAAATTAGCCTGTCGGGAACTATCTTCACCTTTGAAGGAAATTTTTAAACCTATTCAACTTGGTTTTTAGGCAGAAGAGGAGGTTGCGAAGCGTAATTTTCTCGCCTGTGATGACGAATCTGACGTTTTTTTAAAAGTTGACGTGAAGAATGCTTTCAACTCCCTTGATAGGATTGCCATGCTGAATGAAGTTCAAGCTCATACGTCTCAGATTTATCCTTTTGTATTTCAATGTTACAATACGCCATCAAATTGATTTTACAATGAACATGCGATTATTTCTGCAGTCGGCGTTCAGCAAGGTGATCCTTTAGGTGATCCTTTTTAGTTTAGGCATCCACCCTGTCATTTCATCCTTAAATTCTAAATTCAATGCCTGGTATCTGGATGATGGCTCTCTCGGTGGCAAAGCAGATACTGTTTTTCAGGACCTCGTTCGGATTATAGACAGCTTCAAGAAAATAGGCCTAGAACTCCTTCCACGTTGTCCTTCCACGTTGGAACCTTCCGAAATGTGAACTATTTATTAATGACCATGTTCCCTCTGGTTCCCGTCAGGATATCATTGATAAATTTAACTCCCTTGCTCCAAACATTAAAATTCTAAATTCTGAGTCGCTTTGCCTTCTAGGTGCCCCTCTTCTGGATACCGGCATCGAACCATTTCTTGACAAAAAAATGAATGATTTCACCCTTTTAGCCCCCAGATTGGAACATCTAAATTCTCACATTGCTTATACAATCCTAAAATATTGTCTTTTTGTGCCTAAATTTACTTATTACCTTCGTGCTAGTCCAATCTGGAAAAAAACGGATTACTTAAAAATGTTTGATACCACCCTTAGAAATTGTTTGGAAAAAATTCTAAATTTGCATTTTGACAATGATTCTTGGGTTCAGGCTTCGCTTCCTATTCGTTTCGGTGGCGTCGGGATTCGTCAAATTTCTAGTGTTGCCCTTCCCGCCTTTCTCTCCTCTCTCCACAGCACTTCCGTTTTAGCTGGAAGAATTTTAAAACATTCTCGCCAGCTCTCTGAGGTGAGAGAGGCGGAGGAGTTTTGGCAAGGTCTCTGTCCTAGTGCAGACATCCCAAAGGAACGTCATCAACAAAAACTCTGGGATGTCCCTCTTGCGAGAGAGACCTTTAATTCTTTACTTCAAAATTCTGTCAGTGATTGTTATCGTGCTAGGCTCTTGGCAGTTTCCTGCAAAGATTCAGGCCACTGGCTTCATGCTTTACCATCAAAAAATCTGGGCACCCTTTTTGATAGTGAGTCATTCCGGGTGTGTGTGGGTCTGCGCCTTGGTACCCCTATTTGTGAAGTTTTTACGTGTCCTTGTGGCAAGGAGGTCGACAAATATGGTCTCCACTGTCTTTGTTGCCAGCAAAGTGCTGGGCGTCTCGCCCGCCACGCTACTCTTAATGACGCCATCAGGAGAGCTCTTGCCAGCATCAATGTTCCTTCCACGTTGGAACCACGTGGTTGGGTCCGTGATGATGGCAAAAGACCCGATGGCCTTACGCTCATTCCCTGGGAGCGGGGTCGGGCCTTAGTTTGGGACGCAACTTGCGTCGATACTTTGGCCCCATGTCATCTCAGGGAGTCAGCCCTAAAAGCTGGAGCGGCGGCGGAGTTAGCTGAAAACGCCAAACGTCGCTAGTATGCATCACTTGCAAGTGATTATGTGTTTGCGCCGTTTGGCGTCGAAACTTTTGGACCGTGGGGACCATCCGCTAAATTACTTTTTGAAAAAATTGCATCTAAATTAAATTCTGTTTTGGCAAATAGTAAAGCTGGCTCGTTCCTCGCTCAAAGGATAAGTATAGCCATCCAACGCGGTAACGCAGCCAGCATCATCGCCTCCTTGCCTAAAGGACACGGGTTTAATTTTGATTAAGTAGGTTTTATGTTTACTTATTTTTATTTCATGCTTGTCTTTGTTTTTCTTTTCTTTTATTAAATAAAGTAGATACTGTTTGTATAAATGGCACCATGAGGATTTTTAATAGATTAGTTGACAGTAATATACCTACACTACTTTTATGCAACCTCCTTTCAAAATTTTTATTTAAAAAATCAAATTAACAGAGCTGCCAGCTATAAAAAGCAAGCAAGCAGATAAATATATTGTCAAGGAACCCTTATAAGATCGTTCAGTCCGTCCATCCTAGTCTGTCACAGGAGAATATCTTCTACGTTTATGGACTGATTTGCATGTAACTTGGTTCGACAATACTTCACATATAGATCTCATTTTTAAAAATACAAAAAAATAAAATTACCCCTTTTTAAGGGTACCTCCCCATACATGTTTAAGGGAGGGGGGGGTGAATTATTTTTTTGAGTACATCCCCTTGTGTGGGGTATCATTGAAAAGGACTATGAAAATAAGGTAGGGTTTTCATACAACACTTTTTATCAGCATTTGCGAGATATAGCCCGCCAAAGTCGTTTACACGGTGTCCCCCCCTGTAATTTCTAAAGTGTTGGACCTATAAACTTCAAATCACTCACGTAAAGAAACAGGCGCGGAAACTCTTATTTAAAATTGTTCCGGGTATCCTTTGATGAATACTTTTGAAATTATAAATAAAATAAAAATATATACTTTTTTTGCCTATGCTGTCTAATGTTGTAAGCTAATGGTACGGAACCCTTCGCGCGCGAGTCCGACTCGCACTAAGCCGGTTTTTAAATAATAGTTTTGACCTAGATATGACAGTATTTGTCGAAAAATTTTAATGAATTAAAGGCCTTTAAATTATCACCGGACGAAACCCAGACACTGTATAATAACACATAATGCGTAAATGGTGGATCTCTGTTAAGATTAGTTACCGTAGCCGCGACGGCTAGTAGAATACTTGTTATACTACATTAGAATTTTGTATTTTTTTGCTCATGTTTTATGTAGTGTGAGCATAGGTGAGTTCGTTGAAGAGATTTATAAATGTCATACGTGTAAGGCGTGCCTGGCGGGCGACGCGTGTCAGCGTTAGCCCATAAATTATTAAAAGCAATGAATACTCAATCTTGCTTCTAGATTTTTAGATTCCAAATTCATTTTAGCACCGCATAAAATTTACATTTAAAATAATAGGGTTTCGAATTGCCTAAATAAAGTGACTCGTATGTGACTAATGAAAGGAATTTATTTTTGACGGTCATGTCTGAGACAACTTTCACTGTACATTTAGAAGTACCTAATTGTGTTATTTATTTTAGCATCTTATACATTACATCATACGTTTTAAAAGAATATCAGCGAAGAAAGTAGCACAATCGGAATCTTTGCTATACGGCGACCAAACTCAACATATTCAAATACGATTCTATTATAATGCTCAAAAGTGTGTGCGTATATAATATAAAGGTGCATTCTCTGTTCCATCCCTTTCATAGTTCAGTAAAATGTCAATGCGACACAACCGGATAAAATTTGTAGCGGCAGGTACAAGCAGGAACTGACAAACGACTAAGCCGTCTAAGTCACCAACACATGTTTAATTTCTAATCAAGTGGTTTATGATTATTTGAATTTTGTAAGCTGTCAGACTAACAGTCAGTCGATTTATACCGGCTCTTCGAAAATTGGTGAACACGGGTCAGAGTATTAAAACCTTAAAAGGAGATTTCAAACCACCACACCATTCCTACGACCCAACACGTCTTAACTTCATCCGCTGAAGCGAAGCTACCCTGAATTTATAATGTACGAAAATAGCGATAATTGCCTGCCTCCTCTTAGGCGCGCTTATACTATATGAACGCGAGAGAGTGCTAAGAGAGAGTTTTAGCTCCGCTTTAAATGGGGTGAAATTGATATAGTCACTACGATTTTATTGAGCATGTTAATATACGATGTCTCATAGTTGAATAAATAAAAAACAGACTCAACTGGCTTCAGTTGAGTCTGTTTGAATTAATATCACGAATAATAATACGAAATAAAATGACGAATAATTAATATCACGAAAAATAGGGATGCCACAGAGCGTTTAGGCGTAAGGCGTTTTCAATTTTGCAAAACTGTTCTTCTGTCTTCATTTGTGGAACACGATTATATCGCTGCAAAAAAGCTAAGCCGCTTATCTCGCTCAGTAGAACCACAAATTATCTTTGGTAACAAACTTGGACAATGGTTTATCCACATGTTCCACACAAAACACAGAATTATGTTCATATTCAAACCTGCATGTTTGTCTTAATCTAGCTAGGTCTACGTCAGAATAGCTTATACGAGATATCGTAAGACAGGTATCTCTCTCTAGATTGTTGCTGCGCCGTCTCTCTCCGGTCATTGTCTCTGAACTATGAGAGTGAAGGAACAGAGAGTGCACCTGTCTATTGCGCACACACTTGTGCATATCTCCTGCGAACCAGAGCTGTAGACAAGATGCAATATATTCTAAAGCGAAGTTCGCTATTGCTAACAAAATGTATGAAACTGACACAACTCTTTGAAACATCACGTGACTTTGCATAGATATTTTGATTTGGCATTTCGTTGGCGATAGCGAAGTTCGCTGTAGAAATATTTCATCTTGTCTAAGGGCCCTGGTTTACCTCTGTTGAGATAAGCCGCCGTAGTTGATAATTCGATAGTAAAATATTATCATCTCTAAAAGAAAACAGACACCCGTAAAACATGACCGCTACGCAACTCCGAGAGCCTATTTGAAATCCCAACAAGCCCTTTTATATTACCTTATTTATTTATAGCCTTTTTATTTTTCCAATCGTCTTATCTGTAACTATCTAGTAGAAACATGTCCCACTGACCCTGTAATCCGGATTAGGAGTGAGGTTGAACGACACGAGATCGGGGTTTAGCCACTGACGGAAGATAACATAGGCCGGGGTGATATTGTTTGTTAGCCACGTATTCGAAAGTGAGATTTAAATATATTTTTTTCTTTTAAATTCATTTTAAAGAAAAAATAGGATAATTACGTAGGTTAGTACGAAGTTTGAATATGTTAAGACCTTATTTTTTTACCCTTGCTCCCCTAAAAACAATTTTCATATTCATATTTATGTGTATTTCGGAATCACTTGTGCACCGTAATTATTATCTCGTATGTATTAAATCTCGGACTCAAAACAATTTTGGTTTGGTGCAATCTGCTTTAAAAATACATAATGTTTTTAGAAATGAATCCAATTTTATTGTGTGAAGAGGTGTATTTTTTTTATTTCAGAAATAAGTTTTTTCCGTTCAATCTTTGACATAAGAATCCTGATAAAAATCTGTCTCATAAAGTGATGAGTAACAATAAAGTTAAATAACCTTATACATTTTAAACCTACTAATGACGTGCGTGTAAAGGCTGTGTAAGATCCAATTTAATTTATTACAATCTGGACTGGTCTTCGCATACGTATGACTCATAAAATACCTCTTGAACTCACGAGCTTATTCGGTTAATAACATAATAAGCTACCATTAGTACACATAAAACGGAATGGTTTATGGGAGTACTGGAAAATACAAAAAATAAAAACTCTGATTTTTTTAAAGCCCAACTGTACAGGCTTAGTAAAATATTCAAAGATTACTGCTATACTGCGTTCTAGGTTTTAAATTCAAATAGAGTCAATGTTCAAAAAAACGTACATAAATTAAACTACGTATATCATAAATACAGATTATTAATTTACTTGTGTAAGTAGTAATTACCTAGCTGTACAAAATACCTTCTGAAATTTTAACTAGTAGAACGAACCACGGAAGTAAGTACCGTCGGCAGCACTGCAGGTTACACATTTGAACAACGAAGATAGCTTTTATTACGTAGGAACGCTAGACTATTCCACTTTGACCTTGAGATAGTTGAGATAGTCTTGAGATAGTCAAAGTAGGTAGTCTTACGTGCTACCGATTGTACGTATATTAACTCGTATTTACTATAACAAAATCCACAGCTCTTTAAGTGTAAAAGTTGTTCTTAAGTCTAAACATACAAAATATACATACATAGTTTAATATGTATGTATATTTTGTATGTTTAGACGAGTATTTATACTCGTACTCTGCCAAAACTTTGATTTATTGAAGTTGATAAACACAACCTACCTACCTACCTACTAATTATGTAAGTAGTGAGTCTAAGATACGTTCATTAGCCTCACCTTAACTAAGAGGTAATGTGAGCCATTCTCCACCATCCAGGCTTATGGCAGATAAGTCTGCTTCGGCTCAGCTCTGTGTGCGTAGATTGCTATCTGTTAATTTATGCTATCTGTAAGGCAATTGACCAACCTCGCTGTTACGTTGCCAATCCACTCCAGAGTCGACTACGCTTAGCGCCTAACCTAGTGAATTTAGCCGGGATTAACAGTTAACGTGCCTTCCGAAACGCGCAAATGCCTTGTAACCTACACACGTGTACAGTGGTTACATCAGAATACCTATTTTCGTTGCAAAATCGCCCCTATTAGAACTAAATAAGATGCTCCGGTATTGCTTGAAGAGCTTTCATCTGTATAATGTTCCGATAATTTTCATTCAATTCCACTTTTAACAATACAACCTGCAAACAACAAAAAACTAACTGAAAGTATCATGTTTGAATGTTTTAAAACAATACAGCCAGCTAAGCTATCAGAATCGAAATCGGTAAATTACCGTATGATTGCCTGGCAAAGTGCTCTATCTACGTGATTTAGCAATTCAATGGCTTCATACATATTTACTTAGGAAATGGTGCTTTTCCTCGGTTATTTTGGAGAAACTAGAGCTGTTTACGAGGTAACTACAGTGTCAGAATTGTAATGAAACTCCTGGATTTTTATTTTTATAACTAGCTGACCTAATGCCGAACTCTATTGCTTTAAAATTGCAATAGTTACAACTTTCAGAAAAGCAATAGTTATTGTGGTAGGAATATAAAGTATTAGAGTATTAGGGATGTAAGTACTTTGTCTTGTTTAAAAAAGTGTTTGAAACTATCGCGATGTCATTTCCAACTTTCATGATCTTATCGGGTAATCTCGTATCGGTTTTAAGACTATTTATTACAAGGTAACCTTTTAAGTGGAATAAGGACTTGGACTTTGGACTTGGAACTTAAAGGAGAGTGCAACACAAACATGTTTTTTTTTTCAGAATTATGAAATCTTGTTGTAGACATTAAAACTGCTCTCTACCAATCTAAGATTAAATGGTCCTTGTCAGTAGTACATGAGTCATTTTTGTTTGTAATTTGTACTACTATATTGCGTAACACTTTCACGAAGAATATGTAAACTTTACTGATTATATTAGTATAAGGAAACCTGAACCAAAACTATAGTAGACCACTATCTTGGCACATATAAGCCTAGCTTATGTAACGACCCAAGAGAAATGGTGAACACGCGTCTGGGGACGTTCCATTCATGTGAAAATGACACTTTCTTTAGAGATTTTCGACCTTTTTGTACTTTAGGTGTGTTTGCTACTTTTTCAGAACTTTTTTCTATGTGATTTACATGAGAACTCTTTCAGTTCATAAAAACTATTGTGATTACTGTCAGTAAATAATGTAAGGGTGTCATAATAATAGTTTGGCTGTGTGCTGGAAATATTTAGCATTTGGGTTGGAACTTGGACTTCTCATTAAGCTGTAGATCTTGAACAAGATTCTGATTAGGACAAAGATTTCTGATTTGGAAAAGTGGGGGTGGTATAAGTACCATAATCCGCTACTGACTTCACCTTTCTCAAAGGAGGAATCTCTAACTCTTAACACTAAGCAGATATCGGGATTTTGATTGTAGTAATATAATATACCCAATGTCAACCTTTTTGGATAAATATATTTAAATCTAACCTTTATGCCAGTAGGGGCCATAAAAACCATAGCCTGAACCATAACACACATAGGTTCGGTAAGGTATATTCCTTGGATTTTTTATTTAGAATATTATGTTGTTAGCTTGTGTTTATTGTGTATCTATATACTAACCTCCTTACAAATAATATATTTGACATTGCTGTAAACTTGAATAAATATAAAACGCCTAGATTGAAATGTTTGTCTCCACTATAACATGTTACCTATAGATTTGCCATTATTCCAATCTAGCCGTCTCATATTCAAAGAAGTGTCAAATTCATTATTAGTATGGGTACGCCCATGTGTCAAAAACCGTCATACCTCCTTACTTTTTGTCACAAAATATCCCCAAAAATACTGTTTATATCCAAACTGATCCCCCGTCATATTTCAAAATCATAAACGTTTAATATACTACCTTTTACTTTTTGAACAAGCTAAAAGATTCCTATGGGACTCAACCCACCATATTTTTATGGCATTAGCCTTGGCCTCAGTGAAAACCCGAATGTGTTTAAGCTGGGTTGTCCCTAGAGATGCACAAACTGTTAAAAGTCCCGCAATAAAATTTGTCACAAGGCATAGGTAGAGTATCGATTATCCCCGGTGAAAATTTGAGACTGACTACTAAAATACCGTACACTTTTCTTAAACTAGCATTTAATCCGGATATTTATACTTACAGAACGTCCTACCCATTTGCAGCCGCTGTACTCAAGCGAGTACAGTATTAAAAATCATATGTTTTTGTAAATTAAATTTCTTAGTAAATGTAGGTTGATTATCTCGTAATTTGGTAAAAATGTGAATATCAAGAGCTAAATAAAGGGTAATTACTGTTTTCTACCCTACGATTGCCATAATTTTAATAAAATACTGATTAGTTTAATAATATAGTATTTCATAAAAATATTTTCTTTGTTTTATAATTAAGCTCTCTATCTTCATTTAATTTCGAGTCTCAGTGCATTGTTATTAGTTTCGCGTTGGCTGTTAATGGGTATGTAGGATAATCTAATCAGATTAGTTACACCATGCCCTATATAGTATAATTAATGCTCTAATAGATTTTAAGTGACAGTTTTCCCATTTTTCAAATTTTGATTAGGTTTTAGAGTCCCGTAGTCCGACAAGGAACCCTTATAAGATCGTTCAGTCCGTCCGTTCCGTCCGTCCTAGTCTGTCACAGCAGAATATCTTCTACGTTTATGGACTGATTTGCATGAAACTTGGTTCGAGAATACTTCACATATAGATTTCATTTTTAAAAATACGAAAAATTAAAATTACCCCTTTTTAAGGGCACCCCCCCTGTAAAGGGGGGGGGATGAATTATTTTTTTGAGTGCACCCCCTTGTGTGGGGTATCGTTGAAAAGGACTATGAAAATAAGGTAGGGTTTTTATACAATACTTTTTATCAGCTTTACCATTTGCGAGATATAGCCCACTAAAATCGTTTACACGGTGTGTCCCCCCTGTAATTTCTAAAGTCTTGGACCTATAAACTTCAAATTACTCACGTAAAGAAACAGGCGCAGAAACTCTTATTTAAAATTGTTTTGGTTATCCTGTGATGAATACTTTTGAAATTATAAATAAAATAAAAATTTAATTTTTTTTGCCTATAGGTACTGTCTAATGTTTTAATTTAATGGTACGGAACCCTTCGCGTGCGAGTCCGACTCGCACTTGGCCGGTTTTTATATTTTTTGGTAGCTTTAGGAGCTTTATTAACATTTTACGTAAAAATAGCATATTTTGAATAAAAAAAAAACAAAACATAAACAGATAAGTCATTTACGAGTCAGAAATAGCCATATTGAAATTAAACACTCTTACATTTCAAAAATGGTAAGATTCTCACTTGAAAAAATTATACGTAAAGTAAGGAAAGACGTATAATAATATGTAGTTAAAGGTCCTTCAGTACGCCCTGTTATAGGATATTCCGGGGTTTTAGGAAGAAATAACCAAAGAAAAAGCAATGTAAACCTTCGGCGCCACACTTTTACTGTATCTGTATAACGGGGCCAACCCTTTTAGGGTCGTTCACTCGAGCCGCAGGGGCGTCCATAATCAAATCGGCCCACAAGGCATGTCTGCCAGAGACATATCATCGCGACCCAAAATTGAAGAGATTCCGCTGGATGCTTGGGTTGCTCAAGTGCACTGAAGTCGACGAATGGATTTCGATGCATAGTAAGTTTGTTTTGCTTTTTAACCTTTCGTATGGCCGTTGCCGAAACATCACGCCACCCAAAAAATCAAACTGTCTTACAACGTGTCAGGAAATAGCAGCGTACGAGTGGTTAAACTAAATACTACTAGATATGTATGTATTATTTCACAAAACTTAGGCTGAGTTGCACTGCCTTAATTTAAATAAATAAATTGTTTTAACAAACACACTAGCCCTAAATTAGGCGTGAGCTTGTGCTCATACTTATATACTTTTATATACATCCATGACTTAGGTGCAAATGCTCGTGCTCATTACACAAACATTTGCCCCTTGCGGGATTCGAACCCGTAACCTCTGGTTTTAGTCCGGAGCGCGAACCACTACACCAAGAGGTCGTCATAATATAAATATAATTTAAACCTACTTACAATAACTTAACCGATGTTTTTCGTATGGAGTCAGACAGATATTTGACGTTTGTGACAGTTAAAGTAAGAAGATGCAGTTTTACGCTGGGTCGCTCATCCTTTAACAATCACACACGTCATTAATCTGTCAAACTCCATACGAAAAACACCGCTTATTGTTTAAGTATGGTTATATTACGGTGACGCACTCAGCCTTATAATGTAACCTGCTTATTTATAAAAACGCACAAAATCACACTTAAAAACACATACACTCACAACACACACAATAACAACCTGTAGAATGAAGCAGTAAAGCACTGCTGATTTTTAAGATTTTTATTAGGTTTGTTTCTACACTAGGATTGTCAGGTGTTTTATTACGACTAGCAGTACATGTCACTAATTCGAATAGTCTCTGTAAATCTAAAGGTGTGAGGTAATGTCGCGAGCCGAAGTTAATTTAAAAAAATGAGTAAATACTGAGGTGATAAATAAATTGTTTCTAACGCACTCCAATAAAATAGCCGCAAACTGAGTGTAAAGCTGCGCTATGGTGACTAAAATTACAGATAGACATACTTTGTATACGTTCATAAACATCTATGACTAGGTATAAATGCTCGTGTTCATCACACAAACATTTGCCCCTTGCGGTATTTGAACCCGCAACCTCTGGACTTGTAGTCCGGAGCGCGAACCACTACACCAAAATGGTTGTTAATTGTTTTCGGTTCTCGCACAGGAGATGATATACACTCCCTTGCAAAGTATTTTCTCAATGAATAATCTACAGATGTCGCTGGCTGTTCTTAATCAAATGAAACTGGATTCTTGTGATACCACCGTTGCCTCTGAATTCTATAATACAAGTGCTTTAGCTTAGCTTCGTTTCTAAGTTGGTTCGTACGTTGGTCTTCTCTATCTTCCTGTATGGGGTGGAGACTTGGTGTCTCAGAAAAAGGAACGCAACAAGATTCATGCCTTTGAAATGTGGTGCTGGAGAAAGCTGCTGCGCATTCCTTGGACAGCTATGAGAACCAATTTATCTATCCTTGAAGAACTAAAGGTCACCAAGCGCCTGCTGACTACGTGCCAGGAAAGGATCCGGAGTTTCTTTGGGCACATAATGCGATCTCCATTGCACAGCCTGGAGAAACTCATTATTGTAGAGGAAGAGCGCCAGCTAGATGGGTGGACCAACTCAAGGAGGTGACTGGAGGACAGATACAGGGAGCGGTACATACGGCGCAGAACCGGACCAGATTGACATACAGTCACGATCCTCAGCATTGAGGGAACGACCAGAAAGAAGAAGCTTAGCTTACCTACTTTGGGATCTGCGGAATGTATGTTATGAATGTGATGTAGTCAAATATTTATTTATTTATTTGTTCTTCGACAAGACGCAATCTTACTACAGCGAACTTCGCTATCGCTAACGAAATGTCAAAATATGTATGCAAAAGTCATTTGATGTTTCAATGGCTTACGTCAGTTTCACTCATTTTGTTAGCGATAGCAGGCCTGTGTATCTCCCCGCGGAGGTAGCAAAAACGTACCTACGCGCGGCGCCCCTACTAAGGGGCTAAAACAAGTTGCGTGTCGTTACCGGCCAGCGACACGCTCGCGCGTTTTATTCACCGGCGGCCGCGCGGCCACGTTGCTGGCTGGACGAGAATGAATAAAGTACTAGAAAGAGGCGCTAGATGGCGTTAGAAGCTTCTCGTAGCAGTCAACCCTATCGCGTCGCGTGATATTACGTCACTGAATAGGTTTAGTGTATTATGAATCATATTCCAGAGCAATAAGTATAAAATTATCTTGCAATGGATTTTTGTAGGTGTCTACACGAAAATGTGCTTGACTCTGAGGCGAACTAAATTACGCCATATTGTTGACGAAATTGAGTAGACATCTCTTTGAATACAATTGCTAAGTCATACTTCTGTACGAAGTACTAGTATTCTGTGCAGCTACTAAGTGTTATTCTACTTATATAAGACAAGGTAAGATGATAAATTGCACCTTTTAACTGCATGATATCGCTGTTCTTAGATTGATGTTCTGTCACATGGACGTAAACTGTATATGTACATAGTGTAGGTTTGTTACTAGATTGGAAACTCGTGCTAAAAGTTTTAGTCCAGAAAATCGTAAAAATTGGTCCACCAACAAGAACGCAGCTCTTAAATTTAGTCCTAGTTTTAGTTGTGAATAAATGAACTGCCGGTTGTATATCATAGCATGTCGCCCATGATCATAGATAAATATTCTTTTTTGCACACAACGCACAGGAGGCATTTACATAAATGTTCATAGAAAATCTTTAAATTTAGAATTATATTTTTGTATCTCCATAAAGACTGAAAAGGTTATACGATACAGACACGTTTAATAAAAGGTAAGCAAAAGTCTCCCACCCACCAACTCTGCTACAGATCTCAGTCTATCGCCAATATTCACATTTCGTCCTTAAAAAATGCAGAGGAAACTCGTTACGCTTACTGGTGGTGCCCTGGGGATGGCAGCAGGTTATGAGGGACTTCTTGGCATATCACCAAGTATACCTTCTAAAACCTCCACGTCCCTCAGTCCACTTAGCAAGTCGACGAAGGATCACTGTTAGCATACAACACAACTACCACAACAGTCGTCAGCTGGTACGGATCCATATATCTATTGTGACAATTTGGGTGCCCAAATAAGATGGACATCTAACAAGATATTTTAAACTAAGATCAGTAGTTCAACTCACTAATTTGCTCGAAAGTGTGCTTGCGTAGTTCAAAGTTGTCCAACGAGTTTACAGAAAACCAATTTTCTTTTTTTAAGTTTAAGTTAATAACAAACAAAATACCTAGGTTTAATTATCAAGTAGAATTTTCAAGTAGAAATTTTGCCAGTATTTTCATCAAGATGCATCTTACAAACGTGGCCTACCCACTCTTGTTTCAAATAAACTTAAATGTTTTTATACTTTTTGATGCCATTATCATTGTTTACTTTTAATTTACTTCGGAGCGAAAATAAAACGACAGTTTTTCGATTATTTGCGCTTGTTTTTCATTAACGTTCGGAATATTTGAACCAAGAAAACGTTATTAACGGTTTTGTTTACGCTAACCAGTTCATTATTCACTGAAAGTGGAAAACTTTCCGTCATAAGTCA
Source organism: Pyrausta nigrata (assembly GCA_949316185.1). Lineage (NCBI taxonomy): Eukaryota > Metazoa > Arthropoda > Insecta > Lepidoptera > Crambidae > Pyrausta > Pyrausta nigrata. The sequence goes on from OX438943.1 coordinate 15,376,090, forward strand.
ATGTCAACAGTTAAAACTGGTTATCTACTGCAGCGTAAAGTATTATGATGACTCAATTTGAGATACGATCAAGATCATAATTGGGCTAGGGATGTTAATAATAATAATGCAAAATTTCGACTACGGTGGCCTATTACACACGAGATAAGTTAATTTAGAAGGAAATTTTATAGTGTATAGGTGTTCACACTCTGTTCCTTTACTCTGAAAGTTCGTTGAGACGGCAATCAGATATAAGAGATCAAGCGCAGGACCAATGGGTTAATGTGCTTTTAAAGGCACGGGGGTGTTAAAACACCACCTAATTTGTTTAATCTGAGCTTTTCCCCAGTTTTCTTAACGCAGAAAACCCAGAAACAAATTTTGCTTCGACCCGAAAGGAGGGGGGAAAGGAGCGAAAGCATACTTTACTATCATCAAAAATACGTTCATAGCAATCAAAACTGTTAATCTTTTTTTTTTTTTTTGCAGTGCCTACTGCAAGAAGTTTCTATTGAATTTAAAACCCCTTTCATTTTTAAGGGATTATTGATATCATGGCATGTGTATTTTTCATGCTACTGAATTGATATTATTGATACTTAGCAATAAATAAAAGCATCCCGTGCATTTCGTGTTTTATGTTATACAGAAAACCCAGTCTTTATTATCTCATCGATTCATTGAGGACAGTCCAAACTAATTTCGTCAGAAATAGAACCTATTCCTTTCCACTTTGATGTTCCGAAATCATTATTCGTTACTACAGAGTTATTGCTGAATGCACTTAAAAGAACATGCCAAATGGTTTACACGCAAGAAATCATAAACCTTCTAATTTGTTTTTTTCGCTAGGTATAATCTACACTAATATTATAAAGAGGAAAGATTTGATTGTTTGTTTATATTGCATAGACTCCGACACTGCTGGACCGATTCAAATGTCATTTGGTACAGTTTGAGACCCTGAGAAGGACATAGACTATTTTTGTCGCGATATAAAACCATCAGGGGGTGAAATGGGGGGAATGAAAGGTTGTATGGAAAATCCGACTTTTGGCGCGAGCGAAGTCGCGGGGAACTGCTAGTACATTATATTTCCTCAATTATTACTTTCACAGATTCCTCCGCGTTACCGTAAAATCTCATTATCAGGCTGTCAGCTACAGCAGCTAAAAGAGTGAAAACAGTTTAATTCATTTTTCAGGTGATTTTGTACTTATAAACATGAATGGTTAATTTAAAAAAAACTTTTTAATTACCAAGTTAATACATCTTTATCGTGTTTTTTTGTTAAAATTCTATTGGTCTCGATACAGTATTTTTTCTAGAATGTAAGAAGAAGTAAAGTTACTTAATATAGAGTCATTAAAAGTTTAAATACAAGACATAGGTAATATGATTTATAAATGTTACTTCCCGTTAAATATCTACTATCGTATACCTATTCTTCTAGCTGTGTAGGTGTCAAATATGTCTTATGCAGTTAAAATAGGGGTGAGTTTGCAACAAAATTGGGTAGTCTGATGTGACAACCAATATTAATATATTGCATGAAATTGACAGCCGCAGAAGAGTGCAGTTTATATCCCTTAGGGCGAAGTAAATTATGATTTCATCTAGTGTAATTCTAATCATGTGACATGTTATTAATTTTCTCAGCTAAATCGAGACTGGGCCGGTCATGTCTGCCAATCAACGAGCCAAAATATGCACCAAATGAGTCCCTCATAAATAGATGACGGAAGGCGGCCTGATGAGATGGACTTATATAGAAAATACTGTGAGAAGCTATAGTGGTCCAAAATCGTGGAAAGTGTAAAAAAAAAAATTGTGTAGGATACTAGTCGTAATCAATTAATCAAAATGGGCTGTCTGGTATCTTTGGATCATACTCCACGGCCATTATTTTAGCACAACAAATATTTGCAGGCGTCCGTGAAAAGGCTAGGCGAAGTATTTTTTTATTGCACGTGCCGATATTGGAATTTACCCGCCTCCTTATTGTGTTTGGTCAATTTACTGCCGATTTCGCTGGATTTTATTTACAGTGTGAAGGAAATGGGACAAAGGGCGTTTGAATGAAACATAAAAGTCATTATTTTAGAATCAATATAGAATGACTGTATATTATGTGACAGAGAATAGATGCATTCGAAATGTGGTGCTGGAGGCGAATGCTCAGAATACCATGGACGGCCAAACGCACAAATGTTTCTATTCTCTCCCAACTAGGCATAAAGACCCGACTGTCCACCACATGTCTACAACGCATACTCTCCTATTTCGGCCACGTTATGCGTAAAAAGGATGGCAACCTCGAAAAGTTGGTCATCGTTGGTAATACTGAGGGTAGAAGATCACGAGGTCGATCACCGACCCGTTGGACTGACCAAATAAAAGAGGCCTCCTTTCCATCCAAATTCTACCATATGGTGAAGGCTGCTGCAGACCGGAATCGATGGAGGCAAATCGTCCGTTTGAGAGGCTCGAGTGACCACGATCCTCAGTAATGAGAGACCGACTGGAGAGAGAGTATATTATGTACCTAATATGACTTGTCATACAATACACATGACAAGTCGCATGCCACAAAATCAAAAATATTAATTAGTATTTTAGGTTTTGGTAAAAAGTGTACATAATATGTAGTGTTTTCAAAGAGTACCTTACCCATGAATTTAAATAAACATACTGCATATTAATATCTACGCTTATAATATTATAAAGAGGAGAGATTTGATTGTTTTTTTGTTCGTATTGAGTAGGCTCCGAAACTACTGGACCGATTCAAATGAAATTTGATACAGAGATAGTTTAAGACCCTGGAAAGGACATAGGCTACTTTTGGTGGGGGTGAAATGGGGGGTGAAAGTTTGTATAAAAAATCAGACATTTGGCGTGCACGAAGTCGCGGGGCACTGTTTGTATGACAATGTGATTATTCTACAACAATTGAATGCGCAACTAAAGAATAAGATTTACTTTTTACGAAAGAAATGGCTTTCATTCGGTTATTCATTTATCTATAGGTTATTTTATTTATTCGATTATATTTTTTTAATCTATTTTTTAGGGGCTTTTGTCTATAAGTCATGTCAGTCATATCGAGTTTATTAGATGAATGCAATAAATAATATCTATATATTCTTGAGGAAGGTTTACTAAATGTACTTTGAAGGTTTTGTGTAAATTAGTTGAAATATGACAACAATTTGTTAGAGATATAGAAAAAAATTAAGTTAGGAACTTTAATAAATAACAACAATAGCAGAATGGGTCTACAAAACTTGGCAATGGTATAAGTAATAGACATACCCACTAAAGTATGTCATTGGGGATTTTTTAAGGACAACGTACTATAGATACCCATTGTAACTTCTGCCCAAGCATATGAAATTCTTTGTAAACACTTTTGTGTTGCCGCTTCATAAAATTTAATATTTTCTTAAAAACCAACACAATACATCCGTCCGTAAATCGAAATAACGTGTACACGTCAAAGTGTCTCAGCCCGGGACAATAGCTCAGCATTAGCGCCTGATGCCTTACTCCGGTTGCAGATATTCGTATTTTCGACTAAAGCCGTCCCTGTCACTCACGATAGAATGACAATGCTTACGAGCGAGATGGCTAGACTCGAAAATACAGACATTGTCAACTGAAGTAGGGCCTCTGTTTCAAGATGCGGTGGAAATAGCGGTCGCTGAACCGCGGCACCGTATCTAATTGATGAGACAAAAGGATTCATGTCGATAAACAAGTGAAATAATTTAGATATTAAAAAACACGACTGCCTTCAGAAAAATATACCAAAAAAAAAGTAAAATTACGTTATACAATGAAACCCGCTTAATCAATGAAATATTTGTATATATTTAAGATGGCCACATTAAGACCTTTCAAATGATACCTACGAGTATATTGTAGTAATTCAAAATCAATATTAAAACTGACAGTAATAATTAATTTCACAATAGCGTACGAGAACTGTCGTTCGACTATTTTCGTACCGCCAATGTCTAGCATTTTTAACTTCAAGTATCTTTAGTGTACAAAAAGGGTATGGACAACTACCCCAAAACAACCTTCCTAGAGTTGAGTACCTATTTACATAAATAGAAGTTAAAACTTTAGCAAGGTTGTATATTTACATACACAGGTATACAACAAATGAATTTTGTTGGTTACTTACCCAAACCTGAAAAATGATTTTTTTTCAAGATTCACATAATTTAAATTAAGTGTTAGCTTGTGTATAGAGACTAGGTTAATTGATAGGCATTCACTTTATATTTTTTTATAAATATCACAAGTCCCAATTACAATATTTTTTATCGATAAAATTAAGTATCGATAACTAGTCGACACTAGGACCCATCTGCTCTAGAGCAATTTACGGGTGTCATGAGGTAAAACGTGAACTTTTAAATAAATTGCTCGAGTGGTAAGTAGGTTTCCCGGAATTGGAATAAAAGGAAGCAGTAGGTTCACTCCTCCGTCATTTACACAACTTCTAAAAGCCGTTTTATTTGCCGTATCTTTATTTAACTTAAATAATTATAATCATAAATTTATTAATTCAGACATAGTTATTAATTATTTGTCAGTGACAATACTCAAAATTGAAATTAATTTCACTCACAAAAATTAATCGACTGTGTCATCCGGTGGTCGATTAATTTTTGTAAGCGAAACTAATTTCCATTTCGTAAAAACTTGCAAAATTATTGCTTAAGTTATTTAAATAATTATAGTGACAATACTCTTTTAACTAATAGTTAGTATGTAAAGGTGCAATAGGAAGGTACACAGGTGTAGTTCAACATTAGAATAAGCCGCAGAATACTTTATCTTTCGAAGATATCGAAGCCTAACGGTGAAGGCGAACATCTTGAGACAGTCCGCACAATAGTGGTTAGATGTTAACTAGTGTGTACAATATAAAAGGTAAAAACAAACCGCAGACTGTAAATTTGTACTAACATTTATTAAAAAGAAATACAAATCTATACACACTACATAAAAAAGGAAACCTTAAAATTAAACTTTTCATACGCCAGTATGATAGGTATTTTTTATTAACAGAAAAAAAACCTATAAATAAAATACAGGTGCCCATCGAACGGGGTAATGTGGCCAGCTTAAGGCTGGCCGAGGTATAGGCCAGCCTTCGTATCGTGAGAAGTTTCGAAATCTCACGATAAACTTTATGGGCGCTTAGTCCCCACGGCACCAAAGTTTTGACTCCAAACGGTTGAAATATCAAAGACTCACTAAGATATTCATACTTTCGCCGTTTAAAAATTAGAATATCAACTGAGATCTGGACCTACTGTTTTAGCTTTAAACTGTCTTAGAATCTAAAGCTCCCGAAAATTTTCTCGTCGAGTTTGTGATACGGAATCACTTGAGTCAATACGGATCCTGATGTTGAGCCTTTGGGAACACAAGAAGGGTCCAATTTACCTTTGACCTACTTGTGTAGAATTGTTTTTATTAAACTAACAGCCTTTTAGAGGCGAAACTTGTATAAAGAATTGGCTACATACATACATACAATTATACTGTTATTATCACTTGCATTATTAATAATTGTGTGCAAATACCGGAAATTAAATGTAAAGTATCTTGTCTTACAGTTAATTCATAATATCGTAAGTATTTGGGGTTTTGTTGGGAAAGTAAGGTTTTGTCTTTTTAACGTATCGCTCTCTGTTCGCAAATGAACATTAATGTAAAGACAGACATGGTTTTTGCGTTTACACTATGTTTGAAATCAACTTTTGCTCTCGTGTCTAGTGCTATTTATTTAAAAACAACCTCCGTAGTCGAGTGGCTGGCAAGGTTTTCAAGTCGCCATCTATGAAGTCCGATTACTGGGGTCAATATAGAAATCCATAATTTGTATAATGTCGCGGGTCTAGGTTTTGTGGTACCACCGTTGTTGTTGTTCGATTTTTCGTAACTCAAGTGCTAAAACTACTTACTTAGGGATCAGAGCTATGAGCTATACACGCTGAAATTTTAATGGTTGTTTTCCCGCAGTAAAATTAGTGCAGTTTATGCCGTATTGCTTAGTTCTTTTGCTATAAAAATATTTTTAGTTTAAAAAAATATCTCGCATGATTCGATAGTACTACTAAAGGTAAATCGTTCTGCTGCGGGAAAACAACCACTAAAATTTCAGCGTGTATATGTTGTTGTTCAATATTTAAATTATTTCAACTTCTATATGTTTGAAACCCTACCACAACCTTTTGAAACGTTATTGATACTTCGATACGCGTACAATATATGTATAATTAAATTATTCTGTCATTGGCTGTTAATGGAGATTGCCGACGTATAACGAAAACATTAATAACACGCAGCTTAATTATGATAAATTGAATAATGGCGTGTTGGAATACCATTGTAGAGAGATATTACGGAGGCACAATACAACACTCCTGCTTGGTGCTTGCGTCATATTGAGGCCATTGTAGTGATTTGACGGTGAACATTATAATTTGAGTGCTCTTCACGATAGCAATACGGTACGGTCATACACGCTTTAGCATAAGAAAAAAAGACTTATATTACATACTTACCTAAATCTATTTGACTGCCTTGTTCGTCTAGTGGTCAGCACGCTTGGTACTATCCTTGAGGTCCCGGATTCGAATCCCGGTTTAGGCCAAAAAGTGTTGAATTTTTCTGACCCAGAGTCAGAAAGTTCCCGGAGTCAGAAAGTTAGTGGTGTTAACACCCGTTGCAAGCCGTTGGTCCTGCGCCTGATCTCTCTACGGTCATGTCGGACTCCCGTCTCGCCGAATTATGAGAGTAAAGGAACAGAGAGTGCACCTGTGTATTGCGCACACACTTGTGCACTATAATCTCTGTTAAGATTGGCCACTGTAGTCTAAATTCGGCAAAGTAAAACTGTCAACCGAAAAAGAAAATTAAGCAAACATTTACTGTCAAGAACTTTACCCGCTAGGTACCACTTACCACGTTTTATCACTTATTTAAGGACCATTTGATTCCATAAAAGCGTAGAGAAGCGAGATGTGTGGCGTTCCCGTTTAATTAAATCACACATATCAGACACATGTTACATTCGAAATTGCAATCGTTGCGGTAAACATGATTCTTCGGCATGTTGTTCGGGTCAAACTAGAAAGTATTTATCCAGATTTGCAGCATTATAAAACGTAAAACCGCAATTTTATTTTCTTCCTGGCCATCTTCGCCATACCGAGCAATTATAAATGCCTCTTCTGGACTTTCAATCTCTTGGAAGGAAATCTGGGCATTTGCTACCTATTTTTCAACATTATTTTTTTATTTTTATTGGCAACAAAAACAGACATTAATCGTATGTATTGGGAAAGTACAAAAAATCTTAAAAACTAAGAGAAACTGGACTAATGCTCCAAATGTTACACCTTTGCGCCAAACTTAAGTTGCGTAGGTAAACAATGTTACCTTAAAGTACAAAGCTAAAATTAAAATACAAAATTGGATTATCTCAAAAGCATCTTATCTTCTTGCCCACAGACATCACTCAAAGCCAGATGCTCTGCCGCGGCGTCTCCGCTCACAAGGTGTGCGGATTCCGCAGCCACGCGCCGCGGATATCGTTCACGAACAAAGATGAGCCAGATCCTCACGAGGCGAGGCGGAAATCCGCAAGCAGTCGGCTGGGCAGCTCGCCTCGGCCGAGCATAGCGAGCGAGGAGAGAGGAGACGGGTTGGTGTTGCGGTAAGTTTTATAGGTTTTTAACTGACTTCAAAATGGAGGTTTTTAGTTTGACCCGTATGTTTGTATGTTTGTCCGGGATTATCTCGCGATTGGCTGAACCGACTTTGATGCAGTTTTCACAAAACTGTTTTTTACATTCTGGAATTTGGTTTACAAAAAATCACTGTTAGCTAAACCTTATTTGATGTGGCTTTCTAAGGTATTTGTTATTGCGCAGCTACAATAAATGGTTCTACGGATTGGTGACTATACCACAGATTATATAATAGTTACTACGTAACAGATAAATCACTCCATAGAAAATCGTCCATACCTACTTTGATAATAGTCTACAATTTTTTGTAGCAGACCACTGCGCACGAAAATGTACCCTAAGCATCGAACATTACGTTATTATTCTTCTGCAGCTGCGCGCGGCCGGCGCGGCATATTGGTAATAATAATTAAGGCAGGGTTGCTTCTTTAGATACAAGGCTTTTTATTTGTAGATTGGCTTAAAATGTTTTATAATGATTAGTGTTTTACAAAATATTTACCTGTCTGAAATTCCCAGTTGTGCCGAAAGAATAAACCGAATAGTACAAACAGTAAGTAAATAGTCATGCGGTAAACAAGGGCAAGGTGGGATCAAATTAACTTTTTTTTATAAGGTCAAAGACGTTATAATTATTTATATAATTCAGCAATTTGTTTGCAAGTTTTAACCAAATTATATTTCGAAGATTGATCGACTGTGTCATCCGGTGGAAAATGTTGTTCGATAATTGATTTTCAAAAATGTATACAAACATAGTTATAAAAAGCATCTGAGAGAACTTTCAGCCTGCCGTAAAATTATGATGACTATAAAAAGATTTAAAAAAGTGCAAACATTCGAGATTCAGATAAGTCCAGTATTTGAGTCTTAGACTAATTCAGGACTTATATGCTTCTCGTTGCATTTGTACAGTAAATAACCGAATATGTAAACCATATTACATAATTAGTTAGCCTAAAAACGAATCGACCGTAAACACAAATAATTCAACAGTGCGTACAGGCGCGCCCGACGGTTGTTGGCAACCTACTGATTAACGCACCGACGTCGGTGCGCTCGAGAGTAGGCTATTATCACGCGCAAGTACATCGAGTGAGAGATTCCTGACTATACTCTGTAAGAAGTTGTTTGAATTTTAGATCATAGGCCTCTGTCTCGCTTACGCTTGTATGCGGTATTTTTTTATTATAGCTTTTAGAAAAGCATTAATAGCTATGAAACTATCGTCAAGAAAACAAAGATATCTATTAAACTTATTTAAAAAAAAACATATGTATATGTACATATGTAAACGATTGGCCTGACAAAATAGAGTAGTTCTTTGTAATAATCAAACGAGACGTTCACAACAAAGGAAGCTGCTATACTACGAAAAGTACTCGTAGCAACGCGTAGCATCTACGAGCCGTAGCATTCGTTGTAACTTTGGTTTCGTAGCATCGTGGCAAGCGTGTACTCTTTCCCCGTAGCAACTCAATCAAGCGCTACGGATATACATAATTATATTATGTATATCCGTAGCGTATGTATGACTTTATTTTGTATCAATTTTGTCTGCTCTTTGAGGTACTGATAAAATAATGTATATACAGCAGCAGAACGGTTACCCATGTGAACTAGGAAAACAGCTTTTATTACGTAGGGAATAGAGACGGTCTCGTCTCAAGGTCAAAGTTGATTAGTCTAACGTGCGGCCGTGTGTACACAGCAACTGAAAGAATTATTGAACACAATTATTACACTGTAGGTACAAGAAAATACATTTTAATAAACAATCTCAACATTATTTTTCTTGAGTAACTTACTAACGCGCGATTTTTTATTGACGAAACGACGACCGTCTTGGTGTAGTCGTTCGCGCACCGGACTTCTAAACCTGGCGGTTGCGGGTTCGAATCCCGCAAGGGGCAAATGTTTGTGTGATGAGCACGAGCATTTGTACCTAAGTCATGGATGTTTATATGGATTTAAGTATTTCTATCCGTTATCCTAGTCGCCATAGCACAAGCTCATTCTTAGTTTGAGGCTAGGTAATTGGTGTGTTTGGTGAAACAATTTTTTTTTTTAATTTTTTTATTACGAGTAGTAAGGCTGTATTTTTATAAAGCTGACCTTTGTGTTAAAAATAATATCCTGTTGGTAATAATTACTTTAATCTTATCGATTAAACCTCAATTACATTTTGTCATTCCTTAACGAGCTTAAACTCTACTAAAATCGTTCACGAAAATTCACTTGTCAACCGCAAACTATTTGGAAATTCAACTCTATTTAAAATATTTCCGGACAAACTAATAGCTGCCTTGTACCCGTGGTTTTAGGTCTACATTTCAATACATAGATTTCGTTTTAAGAGACCAATATATCATAGTATTTGCTGGGCTATCGAGTGGAGTGTGTATCTTTGGTGGAGCAAATTGAATTATTAAGTTATCAATACGGAAGCCATTTAGCTACCGAAATATCCATTAAAAATTATATTTATTGTAGTGGTATACACGTTCAATTTTTTTGTCCAAAATATATATATGCTTTTATTGCGTCAGCTGGTCTTAAGATAGGTATGATACGAGTTTTAAGTTCGGTTGTTCTATACTATCTAACTTCGATATAACAATTGTCTGATAAAGTGCACTTTCTATTTCTTCACTCTCATAGTTCGGTGAGACGGCAATTCAGGAGGAGCTCTGTTTTTGAATTACTCGCGTGCAGATTTCTACTGATTTTTGTTTGTCATCTAAAAGTCCGCATCTTTGTATTACTCGATCAACTGCACTCGACCGCTCAAAACCGCAACGCACTTGTTACAGAAGGCGAGTGATAAAAATATTAATAATATCCTCCTAGCCGATTTCGACTACGGCGGCCTATCTTAACAGAGATTAGCCAACTGCGCAGGACATATTATAGTGCACAAGTGTGTGCGCAATACACAGGTGCACTCTCTGTTTCTTCACTCTCATAATTCGGTGAGACGGTAGTCCGACATGACCGTAGAGAGATCAGGTGCAGGACTAACGGCTTAACGTGCTTTCCGAGGCACGGGGGTGTTAACACCACCAACTTCCTGACTCTGCAGCTGTGTCTGAGTAATTTCAAGGCGGAAAAATCGGGCCGAGAAGGCGAGTGATAGAATAAATATGTCGTCACTCCCATATACTGGCAACACTGTAGTTGCTGATTTGATTATTGTAGTACCGGATCTTTATTCTTAATGGTCAATTTAAACTGTAAAGTGTACAGTGAACGCAGTGTGGTGGCGCTAGTATCGTTTCTTGGAACCACCACACGAGGACAGAGTCGATGGGCACTTCTTGCACGATCGTCAACCAGAACAGTTTGTACCATCGAACCTGTCACGTTTACCGTCGCTGGTATCCTACTGTAACTCCGAAATAAATCGCCGATTGGATTGCAAACTGCGTTTCCCTGAGTCGCCTAACATGGAAACCTGATAGGGTTGACGAGACGACGGTGACAAGCTACCTCCCGCTTCGCCTCAGCTCCCGTCGTCAAATAGAATAAATGAATGTAATTTGCCATCAGAAATGTGAGTAATTGACAAATGATTCAAAAATAAGGCTCCAGGCGCAGAACAAAAGGCTCAACATGAGGCAAGGGAGTGTTATTTCAGGACATACTTACACTGAAACGATTTTTCAACGCAAGACCTACTACTACTTTCTAAACTATTACTGTACATTTCCATACCTCTGATATACCAATGAATCGCTTTCCAACCCTCGCAATAAATACAAAAGGAAAGTGTTTCACTTAACTTTGTCGACACGATCGGCACGCGTAGGCAATAAAGATTAATAATGAGTGTGACAGACTTGTACCTTGACACTGCGAACCGGATATTGGCGCCTCTGGAGGTAGTGATGTGCTACTATATACAATGTGTCCGAGTTTGGACGAGCGATAATTTATGAGCTATTAATTCATCAAATGTTATTAACAAAAAACTCCCATGTTGGGTTCTAGCTCTTAAAAAGGCAGCTTTTTTAATTATTTAAAAAAAATCAATTTCTATGGATCTGAAGGTCTTAAATTTATGAAAATGATTCATTTGAAAGGTAACGCTATCGCCTATCAAGTGAAGTAAAGATCATTTCTAAATTATTAACCGTCATAGAGGAAAAAATAATAATTTGTAAGAAATCCTACTAAAAATTTAAAACAGTTAAACATTTTTTAAACCTGTTACAAAACTAAACCCAAAAATGCAATTTTGTTTTTTTTTTGTCTCTAAAATTTGATAAATAATAATTTATCAATTTAATTAAATTGAATTTAATAATCGCTAGTTGAAGCCCGTAACACCTGTTTATTTGAAGTTTGAGTGTTTGGCATTAACCAATCATGATAAAGATGTGCCCTTTTCACTGGACTATTTTACTGATGGCAAAAATGTCTGAGAGAATTAACTTTTTGCACGAGCAAAAGAGAACACTAGGTGGGGCTAGCTTCCAGACCAGTTAAAAGCATGATCTGCCAGTCAAACCTTTTGGACGAATTTGCCGAGGAACTTAGTTTGTTTCTTACGTTTACGCGAATTGTTGAACTCATTAAAATACAATTTTACGGATTACTTCGCGATTTATTTACATTTTATTTAATACCTGACGTTTCGAACACGTTACAGCGTTCGTGGTTTTTAAATAAAATGTAAATAAATCGCGAAGTAATCCGCAAATTGTGTTTTAATGAAGGAACTAAGTTGTTTCAGATGGTTTGGCTATGAAAGAAAGGTATAACATCACAAAGAATACTTGAAATATACTATATTATAGTCAAGCAACATACAAATTTTCTTAAAAAATATTATTAACTAGCTGTTACCTGCGACTTCGTACGCGTGGACTACATGATACAAAATATTTTATACTCCGCCATCCAGCTATCATGATCTCTTAGTTTACCATATCGTAAGGAGATGAGAGGAACGAAAAATCAAGGTTAATGGGCACTTTCTTTTTGATAGGTTACTATCACCTCGCCATCCTCCTCCTTTGGTAAGAAAATTTCGCATGGCATGTGACACCGACTCCAAAACTAAATTTTGTCGGATATCTTTCTTAGTAAAAGTGGAAAGGAAATGTTTTTACTTTTTCGTTTACTTTATTGAAGGCAGCTTTATTCGTTTGTAATAAAATATATGTAAGTTTAGGTTTTAGTGTTCAGAAAAAGTCAGACTCAAACTTCCCTACCACAATAGATGGATGTGGTTTAGCATCTATTTTTTGTGTTCCTGTGGTGTCCCTAGCCTACTCAAGGGTCGGTTTGTAAGTTACTACTTTCGTAAAATGAGTAGGTAAGACTATTTAGAATTAGACAAACTGTCTGTGGTGTAAGTATCTACGAACTACTTAGCGTTAAGCTCTGCACCAGCAGCAGATTCTATATCAGTTGCTCAAGAACTGCAATTTGTGTACGTCAATAGAAAATGCTCATCACGCTGAACAATGTTCTCTAAGGCGCTCTATTTATAACTCTTATAGTTGAGCCAAGCTGCTAGGGTTCTATATCAGTTGCTTTAGACCTTTAATTTGTATACGTCAATAGAAAGTGCTCATCGCGCTGAACAATCTCCTAAGGTGCTCTATTTATATCTCTTATAGTTGAGCTGAGCTGCTAGGGTTCCATATCAGTTGCTCCGGACCTTCAATTTGTGTACGACAATAGAAAATGCTCATCACGCCAAATAACTTTTCTAAAGGCGCTGCTTTCATATCTCTCTTAGTTTAAGTGTACTGCTAAGGTTCCACGTCAGGTACTTCGATCTTCAAAATAAGTTATAGCCTAGTATTTGCCCAGACTTAATAGCTACATAATAAAAAAAGTTTTATTCAAATCCGTTATATAGTTCCGGAGATTAGAGTGTACAAACAGACAAACAGACAAACGGACAAACAGACAAACAGACAAAAAAATTAAAAGTTGTAGATTCCTATTCTGTTACTATTTTAACATCACCCTCAATTACTTTTTAGTAAAAATACTCAATGTACAGACGCATCGGTTTTACAGTTTTATTATAGTATAGATTACTTTTGCAACTATGTGTAAATAATATTTAACATAAAAAAAAGAATTATCTAAAAAACAACAAAAAATCTTTTTATATATCGAATAAAAACGTATTCCCCGTAAATTACACACAATATACGACCAGATCCAACAACTAATTTATTTACCTGTCTCGCTGTCTAGAACTTGATTAGTCTACACCGCCGTCTGGTTGGGTAACACGAACTTCGTCTATAACTTGACCGCAACGAATTCCAACCCTCGAGACAATTTATTGTCAACCCTGACAGCTGGCGGCAATTTTCAATAATACAACGGGTCACAGGAGCCACACAAATTGTTACCTTGTCGTGTCCGTGGTAGGGTTAGCCAAGGTGCCATCTCTATTTAAGTTCACTCGTATTTATTGCATAGTAATCAAAACGAGACAGACTTTAATAATTTAGAAACATCGACGAAATAATTTAGCTTATTTTTAGGAGCGTCGGTGGCGCATTGGCTAGCGGGTTGCCTCTCATGTGAGAGGTACTAGTTCGATCCCACGTGCCGCCATGTACCAGTAACTTTTTCTGAGTTATTGTGTATTAGTTGTTACACTAACCGATGCTATTACGGAATGTGTAACCATGATCCAAACTGGTCAAGTTCCCCTGTTAACAGGGTCACGGAGGTGAGATGGTAGTCTCTCCACTGTAATTATCTATGATCTGCCACATCCTGGATCATGGTCCAAAGCGAATCCTAGGCCCTCCCGAGGGAGTGCAGAACCGGGATAACCGCTAGGATGATGATCATCGACGAAATAATTTAGGAAAAACGACGAGTTTGTTGATGTTTCTATTACAGACGGACAAAGAATAACTTTTGTACTACAGCCATATAATTCTTTGTAGGGCACGTGATCTGTAGAATTCGGGCCACCTAAAATATTAAACAACCTGCCAATAAGTTGCTGTTCCAAGAAACTACTGAAAAACGCTTAATTGCAAAACTTTACTTATAATAATAACATCATTTATTTCAGGCAGCTTACGAATCAAAAACAAGTTTGGCCCATTTAATATATACCTTATAAACTTACATATATCTATTGTTTTTTTTTTTGGTTACATAAAAAGTTAAACACGCGTCATGGATGCACAATATAAAATAACAAGGTATTAATAGATAACCTACTATTAACTTTTTTTTTATTAGCAGGCATTTGACCGGTCAAATATCTGCCTATTAACATCGTCAATTACCACCAGGTAAGGTTCCGGAACCTTACCTGACGGTAATCGACGATGCGGCCGAGGATGGGTCATGTCTGACTAGTAACAGTTTACTCACTCTTTTCTTAAAGGAATCCACTTCAGTCGGCAATGAATTCAACTCTCTAGCCGTGTATACGTCCATGTAAGGCTCATCTTTACTGTGTTCAATAAATAAATAAAAAATTGTCCCGACTTGACGGGTTATGTAAATATTGACCGATAGATAATTTTCTGACTACTTCTTCTACGCTGTGCTTATTACAAGACTTCGAGCAGCCCATTAATTCAAAACAAAAGATTATTATACGAACATGAAAGCATAACTCGCGTTACCACTGTGCAATAATGCGGCTTATAATTGCGAGTAGTTGGAGTAGTCGCACAGTGGGGTGGATTCCTCTCATACGTGACTTGGGAACAATGCAGCCAAGATTTTCTCCCTAACTTTCGCGGTGAACATTGTAATCCATCTCTCTGTGTTCTTGCCTCGAGTTGTTCTGTTTGTTTGTCAAAAAGGTGCTTGTTACGTGTTGTAGAAGTCTACTTTTTAAGACAAATACAAGAATAAAAAATTGGTAAGTAATTACAGACATTAAGAATTAAGAATATAAATATTTAAAAAACATCACATACTTAGACTCGTCTTCACCAATTTTAAACAGACGGTAAACATAGATTGACAGTTTATTTGAAACAATCCCTGTACAAAATATGTTAAATTCAATTATAATGACTGTTTAAAAATTAAACATAATCATTTGTTGGTGAACTCTACCCTTACATTGCTTCTGATCTCCAAGTAAGCAGCTACGTACTTACTTTATGAAAATCAGGAACGACGGTGGTAACATCACTCAGGCCCGTGATAATACAAAGAAACCGTGGTGCTCAAGGAATCAAAATATACTTTAGGTTCTATTCCCACTGCTGATACGCAAAAAAAATATTAATAAGAAATGTAGGCTATGTATGTTTTTTACAAAATCATATTTCCCTCTTTTAAGTTGATTTGTACGCCTAACAAAAGTAGTCATTTAAAACACAGTTATTCAAGTAGCACGAGACTAGAAACCATCGAAGTAGCCGGCCTTCCACAGCACGAGAGTGTAACGTCCTCATCCTGAATACGAAGCTTCGTTAGCAACAATTTTTGCCCCGACCTGGGATTCGAACACTAGACCTCTTAGTCTGGTGGTATCTGCCAACCATGGCAGCGTAGATTGTAATTAGTAATTAGTACGAGCAGTGGGCGGAACTCGGCAGAGGCCCGTACGTGACTCATGAACAAAAGCAATCTCTGGCGAGGGCTTATCCCCTCCAAGTTTTGAGATGAGCCGCTCCGGTATACGAGTACACGTTTCTCGTAAACTGGACTAAATAACCATAAAAGTTTAAGGTAAAAAAAATATAGTAATTTATAAAACTAAAAAACGCGACTGCGTTTCTGTGTAATTAGAAATTAAAAAACCCTAAAACAAGAAAGAGGTCATACCAGGGTTATTAAAAATTGTAGCAGTTGGGACCCATTCTAGAAATGGAGGCTTAGTGAAATTAGAGCACATACCTACCTCTATATAACATTGCAGATTACTCCAATCCACTGACGAGATCGCTGACTTTCTAACAAGGGTCCCGACTGCTACAATTTTTAATATGGGTACCAATTTAATTCTGGTATGACTTCTTTCTTGTTTCAGGGTTAATTACATAGAAACGCAGTCGGGTTTTTTAGTTTTTTAAATTACTGTTTTTATTTTATTATTCAAAATAAAACACCAGACTGTACAAATTATTATATTTTTGAAATGGTCTCTTTACTAGCATTCATTTGATAGCCATATTGCTATGCTAAGGAAAAATCAATCCCCCCCTCCCCCCTTTATTTCCATTTGCAGGCGCCATTTTTGAAATTTATATAGCCTATGTCACTCTCACAATTTAAACAAATTCAACGACACCTCATATGTCAAAAACTGTCCAGCCGTTTGGGCTGTAGGGCGTGCCAAACAATTATACATACTTACATACATACTTACATACATACTTACATACATATTTACATACATACTCTCGAGAAACATAACCCTCCTTCCGCAGTCAGGTAAAAACATAACCCTCCTTCCGCAGTCGGGTAAAAAAGTTATGGTTAAACTTGTATTGTAATAAGGGAAGAAGATCTTTATTCACAAAAATAAAGATAAAATCTCAGGTTAAGTTATAATTTTAGCGTTTCTCTAAATTACCCTATTACGGTGTACCAAATATTAAAAAGGCTTCTTTTGGATAATTATTTGGCTGGTTAGTTTTATATTCAAATTCAAAACGATTCCGATTACTTGAAACATAGCTAGTTTCTTGAATGTTGATGAAAAAAAGTTTTGTCAAAATGTATGGTTATACAAAGAACTCTATTTAGCTTTTTGTGTTTCTCATTTTTAAATTGACATCCACTTACTTAGAGAACCTGCATTTTAGCACTAATGTATAGCTACATCTAATATCCAGGTGCAGTGACTAAAACATACACTATACATTTTCGTTGCGAAATCTTCCCTATTGCAACTGCATAAGATGCCTTATTGTGTATCTTGCCGTGCTGTGGCCCATAACTGAAAATTCCAGCTTAAACGGAGTTTAACGGAGCGTGACATCTAGCTTCCTTTACCCTCAACAGTCTCAGGTTAGCGTATCAGAACACGTACATTGGACTGTGAATCTTAAGCTTTATGTCACAAAGTTTTAAATAAATCGAGGAAGTTTCGGTCGGAGCTTAGAAGTGATCAAGCTCTAATGCACCATTTCTTATTCACGGATCATAAATATTTACTATTCATTTTTACCGATTAAATATGTTGAGGTATAAATTAGCTATTAAAGCATAGAATACCAAATAGTTTAGAACTAAATTGGAATACTTATTACAATGTAACACAATCTACTATATTTTCGTAAAATCCACATCAATTTAATTTTTGTCAAAGAGAATTGTATTCTTCCTCTTCAAGCCAGAATTAAGATGTTTTTTAATAATATAATATGGTGAATGAACTAAGTGCAAGATAATTAACTATTTTATTATCTACTTTCAAATTCTATGTAGTATGTACTAGTAACAATAATGAAAAAGTTTCAATTATATTTATCTAGATAAAAAAACTGATCTCGCTTTATGTTATGTTACTAATAATAATGGACATTGTACAATATCACATATATTGATCTAATCCCAAAATAAGCAAAAGCACTTGTGTTATGAAAATTAGAAACGACGGCGGTAACACAGCACCTGTACCGTTACCATGAGTTTACGGCGGTTTTACTCGCTAGCGACGACGTAAAAAAAGTGTATGTAAAATTGCACAGCGCCTCTAGCGGTTACTTGGAGAACTAAAATTCTCCATACACTTTTTTTACGTCGTCGCTAGCGAGTAAAACCACCGTAAACTCATGGTAACGGAACTGTAACTATTATATAATCTGTGCCTGTACCGTAGATATTTCTTAGTGATCATCATCATCCTAGCGCTATCTTGGTTGTGCACTCACATGCGAGGACCCAGGGTCTGCTTTGCATCCAGGAAATGGCAGATCAGGTAATCGTAATGGAGCGACCGCCATCTGACATACGTGACAGGGGAGCCTGACCAGTTTGGATCATGGTTACACATTCAGTCGCCTGTACTGTGCAGTTTTCCTAACGATGTTTTCTCTCACCGTAAGAGCATCGGTTAGCGAAACAACTAATGTACATGACTTAGAAAAGGTCATTAAGTACATGGCGGCCCTTGGGATCGAACCGGTACCTCCCGCATGTGAGGCAACCTGACGCTCTCATTAATATTTTTGAAAATAGTAAAATGTTTTTTCACGAGGATATCGATACAGTCCTATTAAATAAACATACATATATCTTTTCGATAACATTGCGTCTCGCGGAACTTACATGAGCACAGATTGAACACACGGCAGCGAAATTGGAAAAGTTTTCAACGAATCTAATAGAAGCCCACTTATTTTCAAGGCTATTCACCCATGGGATATTGGTATCTCATCAAAACTGTGTTTAGGCATAGAAGACCTGATAGTGCGAGTTTAAAATGATCATGCTACGACATAATAAAAAGCATTTTTTTCTTTCTACGTCTAAGAAAATGTCGGGATAAAAAAAAAAAGTTAAAAAGCCCTTTAAAATGTAAAATCAAATTTTTATCAAAGTGCTGAAATTAGCTACAAAGAAAATAAAGCTAAGGCCATTATTGCATTTTATTAATATAAAAAGTTTATTATGAGGCTAGACATCATTTTTCTAAATCATTTTTGTCATATAAATGTTTATAACGAGTATTAAACTAGTAAAATTTTAATGGTTTTCATCTTTTTTATAGTGCTCTTTGTTTCGTCTACTTTATTAAGTCG
This sequence comes from Pyrausta nigrata, assembly GCA_949316185.1. Classification (NCBI taxonomy): domain Eukaryota; kingdom Metazoa; phylum Arthropoda; class Insecta; order Lepidoptera; family Crambidae; genus Pyrausta; species Pyrausta nigrata. The sequence continues at coordinate 15,395,558 of OX438943.1, forward strand.
GTACTAGCAATTTTAAAACGACAGCATATTCGCTGATAGTTAAAACAAAACACAATAACATAGGACTCGATTTTAATAATAAGCCCTGGTTCACAGTCTCTCGATTCCTCTGCTAAACACACGAAAAGAAACAGACTACAATAATTTAGAAACGTCAAATTAAATGATGCGATTTCCACGTATTATACGTATTTTTACAAGTTTTTGCGTGTTTTCGTCTAACTTTAGTCGTCTTCATCAAATCAGCGGCATGCATCGGCGTACAGTGGACAAACAAAAAAATCAAGTCAGTATTGATCATATCATATCATATCAAATCAAATAAATATTATCATTCCACAAAATCACTCTCGCTAGCTAGACGCCTAGATCTGTTTCCACCTATTGGTGATATAGAGTTATTCAAGGGGAACTATAACATGTATAGGTAATACATGCATAATTAACCGCAGTTAAGGAATTAAGTTATTTTGCATAACAAAAAGAAGAAAACAAAGTTCAATTATGTCCCGAGTAAATTACCTACTTACCTAAGTTTTTTGGACACTAGCAAATAAACAATATTTCTTACCTAGTTTTATTTATTTTATTAAGCAAACAAACGAATTTATAAGACATGTCATCTATCTGATATTATTTTTTATAAACAAACTGAACATTAATTACACTTGTTATTTCTCTATTGTTTTGAATGTAAACACACTGCTTTGAATCCCGAAAAAAATTCAAATCACTGAAAACAGCAAAAGAAGTCGCGTAACAATAAAACTACGGTTTAAAATACTCGCAGGATGAAGGCAAAAGTAAAATTCATGTTTGCCCTTTTTTGAAAATTAATTATTTTAGACCGGATTAGTTCACCAATTTTTATACAGCCGGTAAACGGTTAATTTGACAGAATTCCCATACAATACAATGTGTCAAATAATGCTAAATCGGCTGGTTAAAAATTAAATATGTCTTGGTGAACTCCAGGTCAACCATGAAATATTCATTTCAAATTAGCCGTCTTACAAATAAACAAGGCTTACACACTGTCAATTTGTTTATAATAGCACGGATATTGTTTATTTACGGGAATACATGGCGATGCATGGCCATGCGAGGCCTGTGTATCTTCCCACGTAGGTAGCAAAAACGTACCTACGCGCGGTGACCCTTTGTAAGTGGCTAAACAAGTTGGGTGTTGCTAGCCGGCAGCGACACGCTCGCGCGTTTTATTCACCGGCAGCGCGCGGCACTAGGTTGCTGGCTGGACGAGCATGAATAAAATCCTAGAAAGATGCGCTAGATGGCGTAAGTAGCTTCTTGTGGCAGTTAACCCTATCGCGTTACGTAATAGTACGTCACTGAATAGGTTTAGTTTATTATAAATCATATTCCAGAGTCATAAGAATGAAATTATCTTGCAATGTATTTCTGTAGGTGTCTACACGAAAATGTGCTTGAGTCTGAGGCGAACTGAATTACACCATATCGTTGACAACATTGATTAGATATTTCTTTGAATTTCATTGCAAAGTCATACTTTTGTACGGAGTACTTGTACTTATTCTGTGGCCATGCTTCGTTGAAAAGCCTCTAATTGAAAAATACAGGGAGCCTCTGGATCCAGGTATTCAATCGTAAATTCTATTGTTTCATTAGGCCGACACGCATGCCGGATGTCTGTCAACAAGTGCGTTCACTCTGTATAAATAATTCAGTACACGAGCCTACAGGGGATCCGAGTAACAAGAGGATCGATGAGCATCAATTTTCACTTAGCTGCTTGGCACTGGGCTTCAGTGGGAGGTCGCATTTGTAGCTACTAGGCGGCACCCAATGGACCCTAACGTAGCCCTGGAGCTGCCCGGAGTGGGCCACTAGGAGGTAGATCCTTCACCATCCCGAATTATGAATGATCAGAATATAAATTACCTACCGAGGTCGGTAACATTATTATTAGGTACCTAAGCCAACATTATTATTGAAAAAATAAAACACCCGGCTGCAAAAATTATAATACTTTTAAAATTGTCTTTTTACTGGCTTTCATTTGAAACCCATATTGCTATGGTAAGGAAAAAATCAATCCCCCTTCATCCTTTAATTCCATTAGAGGGCGCCATTTTAAAAATGTATATAGCCTACTTACTACCTACTCTTACAATTATGACAAATTTAACGACACCTCATGTGTCAAAAACTGTCCAGCCGTTTGGGCTGTAGGGCGCGCCAAACAATTATACATACATACTTATATGTACACACATACATAACGGTTCTTCCACAGTCGTAAATACCAGATCATACTCTTAGATCTTGGTATTTACCTACTACGAGTATTTGGTATCGCTACCGCTTACACATTGGAATTGCACCGTTTGTAGCGATCAATCGTCAGGCTAAGGGTACACACATCGATTTTTGGACGAAGCTTGGTCGAAATTAATTCCAACATCAAATACACAACTGGGCCCGACAGCACTGTGCAATGTGAGTGGACAGTGTTTTTACACGATGTCTTTTACTTTTGTAAGTAAAACCTAATTATAGCTTTACTTTTTTTAAGTTAACCCTATGTAATTAACAACCGTAGTCATAATTAAGTTGTTAGTTTTCTTAAATAAATAGAGGTATAAAGAAAATTGCAGTACCTATACATTACTAGATGCCTTTAACGAGAGAAGTTTACGAAACGAATATTTTAGGTATATTTTTACTAAGGTATAAGGTAAATAAGATATAAAATAAGGTTTAAATATAGGTGTAGTGTAGAATCCATATATTATGTTAGAACTGTCTACACATCGTAAAGGTTTTCGTGCCAGAAATGCAATTTCTTCGATATCGCGGCTAGGCGTAATCTCAGCTCTCACTGCATATCTTATTTACTATTCAATTTAGAAACCCAATTCTACAAAAATAAATTCCGTTTTGCTGAGGAAAAGATTTGCCATAGTTGTAGTAAAAATAAAAAAGCTTAACACAGATGAGAGATATACATAATATATTTCTATACCACAGAAACGCGTAGGCTTTTCCCCCCTTAATGGACTCATCGTGAGTTACAAATTCATCGTTGTTTTTTTTTCTTTCATGTTCAGTATTTTACAGTGAGGAAATACATTGGCATAAGTTTTCGAAATTTAACGAACTAATCCCTCTTTCCCTGGAGCTGAAGTCTATAACTATAGTGTTGTAGCAAACGGCTACGTGACTATTAATAAAATATCGATAAGACAAACAAAAATTGAATTTAATATCTCGTCTGTATGCAATCATTTATATTTATGGAATATTTGTTTTAAAGATCGTGTCCCGTTTAAGCTTACAGTTGACTGTTTGTCTTTATTTCGCCTCCCTATATATTTTAAATGAGTTGTCTATTCAGCGCTTTCTGTTCACAATTTGCGGTATTCTTTTGCTGGCTCATTCAGTGAGCGGCTGTCGCGGTCAGTGTTGCACATCCATATCGCTAAACTATCGATAGTCTCTCGGTAGTTGACTTCGTTTAAATAGTATCGATAGCCCATTGACACTATCGATAGTGTGAAACAGGGCAATAGTATCAAAGAGTTATGAAACTCTAGTTGTGGTATACGAAGCTTACTACACCGGGTACCGTCCTTTCCCTTCTAAAAGTTATCAAGTGCTTCGCTGTTAATACGTTACAGTTCACATTCACTCGAATACTCCGCTTAGACGCAAGGGCCAACAGACAGCCACAAACTCTAAGCCTAATAGAAACACGGCCTAAAAGGCAAGGGATCCAGGCAAGAAAATACTTACTTACCCCCTTACTAATAGTGATTTTGATTTGACTATAACACTATAACTATAACACTTGATTTGAAATATTTGTATCCACTATGCCATATCACCTAAATGTCATTAATTACAAACTAGCTGTTTCATATTTATACAAAAGTGTTATAGCAGTGGCAAATTCATTATTCATAAATGGGTTTATTATAGTCTTCATAATTACTGAACTTGTACGGAGGATGATTTGTTTTTTCTTACCTACATCTAAAATTATTATTGAACCCAATATCTGACGCAAGCGTCAAAGTTTAGGGATTTCTAATTAATGGCATTGTATCGATAGTAAACTTATCGACTTTTAACATCACTGATGGTACGACCACTAACTTGGTAACTTCGAGCTCTCTTACGGAACTTTCAATTTACTACTGTCTATTTTGTACATGTACAGAATTACTCGTACTTTACGTGGAAGTTATATCGACCACGTTAAAAGCTTTAAGATGAATCGCAGATAGCCTTAAAGTTTAATTTGCCTCTTTGCACATAATCTGAGTACATAACAAAACAAAATCTGTGGTAATTAGTTGACTGAATTTAAAGAATTTAAAAAATACACCTATGTAGTTGCCTATGTGCACTGGTAGAGTCGTAATGAATTTAATTAATAAAGGTTTTTTCTGCCTTGCCTTGAGCATACCTAGGCATGTAATCTGTCATTAGTAATTCTTTCTATGTGCAATAAAGACTAAATAAATAAATTAAGAAAGCGGACTAAAGTCAAACATTTGGCTTTTGTGACGTTATGTCCATTTATTCCTTGATGAATATAAAATAATCGGAAAATAACATTTGATTACACACAGCTTCTGTAAGGTAAATACCTGCCGACAATCATTAAATCACTTACAAAATAAGCAAACATGTTTTTATTATACCCAGTACTAATTTTCTATTCATCAAACATTTTTGCCCCACAAAATCAGTCATCTCGACGTTTCTAACGAAAATTTCACAAACAAATTAGGTAACTAAGATTAATCCACCACAAGAATCCTTGAGATTACGTAACTCGGTGTAACTTGCTCTAACTTCGTCAACGAACGATCATAAAAGCATCCTTAGTTTAATTCTTACATCTTAGGAAAAGTTTTTATTGGATAATGATATGAGACATCAAACGTTGATGGCAAATTAGATTTCATGGCAAATTTCAATCTCAGTGTCAGTCTGGTGCTAATGTTTCAACTTAATTGTGAAAACTGACATAGACGTACGTCGTGGAATTCTGGTCAGTCATCGTTGTCACGCTGTTCGTAGAAGAAAACTTGTTAATTAAGACCAGTATAATATGAACGTAAAAGTAAATGAACTTAATTAGAAGCACAATGTAAGCTAGTGAGAGGTATTAATAGTAGTAAGGCTTTTAATCTAACCTAAAAATAAACATGATTATTAATAGAACTGTACTTTGATCGTTTTTACTATAAATACCATAAAACAAGTATGTACTCCATTAAAATCATCGGTAGTATCGTCTACTTTTATTAAAACTCACGTGGCTTTCAAAGTATTGAAGTCTTTGCTGAAACACAACATTTACTCAGGATCGTCATCCTATTTTAGAGCTTAGCTTTTGTCTGTGGAATTTTTGTCTTAGGTTTTTTCCATCCCTCTACTTTCCGCCCTTCTCTTGACCTTATCCTTGAATTATCCTTATTTACTCAACAATTGAATAAAGCAAAAAAGTGTCAAAACTATCGATATTTTTTTAAGGTCAAAGACCATCGATAATCTCACAACACTATCCGACCGTATAGTCCAGTGAAAAAGCGATCGCCGTCACAGCCCGCTGGGCCTGTTTACACCCGAAGCGAGTGAGGACGTTATGTCACCTCCATTCATGAGAGATTTGTGTCAAATAGCCACCAGATGCCCCATTCAAACATTGCCCAGTTGCTGTATATTGTTATGTGGGTACAGTCACCAGATCAGACTTCCTGTTATTCAAAAATCGCACCTATCGTCACTGCGTAAGTACTTCATAAGTTGCAGCAGTATGCTCGTGCTGTCATCTGTTGTACCTATTTTGGCAGTTCTGAATTGGTCGCAATGTCAAGGCTAAAATTGTGAAGGATTATCTTTATTTGACGTCTCTGAGTACGGCAGTAAGACGTAAATGAGATGTGATTATTTTTTGTCATTAGCAGCTGGTGTACCTATGTAAAAGTTATAGAAAACTATAATTGACTTTATTTAGAGTTGCTAGTACTAGAGGCACAAAGTCAGTTCATTTGGCTAAATTACATTGGCTAACAATACTTTATCCAAACAATATGTACAATTACTGAATAACTGTATTATGTTCACATTCAATAGAGTTTTCTTATCCCAGTTTCCTTACTTTATTATTATCTTTTCCGCGAAACTACGTGGCCTTTTTAGGAAGCCTTGTCAAAGAAAACATCTCCAAATATCTTTTCAAAGTCCGTTCATCTATCCAAGTGTTCGGCGACATAGTCTTATAGTAAAAATGTGACTGTGACTGTTGACTTGTTATCTGACCATAGAATAGATATAAAGTACTTGCGATTATAAAGTAACGATATAAAATGCGGAGTTTAATTGCCGCTCTAAAAAGGAGGTAATCCAAGTTCCCATGTTCGCCGTCCAATAAACTGATATAAGATAATCTATATTGCACACAACACAGTAGACTTTAATTTTCATAGAGATATGCACTGTCAATGGAGATTTCCATTCCATTAATTCCAAAAATGAATGTGAAGATTGTTTACAATATTTGCTATGCAACAAAAAAAATACTTTACACATATTTTGCATCTAAGCAGCATGTCATATTCCTCGTTCTGTGTTTTAATTACGTTGTTTCCTGAATCCTTCAGTTAATTACAGTGTATCCTAATTAAAACAGGGTGGAACTGGTTAATAAGATAATTAGTACACAATTGTGCCGCAGCAATAACCCGTTTGGAGCCAACAATTTATGACAGTGTTGCCGTAATTTGCTCCACTTCGCCCAGAATAATACTCATTGCTTTAGGAATAGGGCTCAACGATGTAAGCAGATGTGTTTTATCCAAAATAAGCAAAATAGAACAGGCAGACCGAAAAACTTATCATTGCATTTACTGAGGTCAATTTTGCTGTAGATCCAAATTCTATCCAAACGTGCGACTAAAATATGTGTTAGTGTACTCGACCCGTATATTAATGTACCTAGTGTACCTAATCAGTAATATTATGTTATTAATTTACTGTGTTATTTAATGTTGTTATGATGAATTAATGTTTTTTTATTTTTTATTATTATTATTATTATTATTATTTTTACCTTGTATGTGTGTACACAGTGCCACAAAAGGTCCCTGCTGAAAATCAGTATTGTGACATGCCTCGCGCTGTCACGATTAATGCTGAGCAGGGACCTTTTTGGCACATAATTGGTTTTTAATAAGTTTTATTTTTTATTAATTTTTATTTGCGTGCCAAATAAATTATTGAATTTGAATTTTGAATTTGACCCTTAGTGTGACAAACAAACTGTGATATGTTTTGTTGAGGCTTCAGTATGTAGGGCTCGTCTGTGCGGTGGTGGTGAATAAGAAGTCTTCATGTTGGGGATACATATTTTACTTGGTGCACCAATTACATGATAAATACAATAGATGGACGTGTGTGGTCGGGAAGCGCGGCGGGTGACGACTGTCTGATTTAGGTACATCGCGAGTCCCGAAACTGCTTGCTCACGATGCAAAAACGCAACTTCGTCGAACTGCTACAGTTTCATTAAATTTAATCTAAGCTATCATTCCTGATGAGCTGATATTTTTCGCTAGCAACGCTTACCTAATTGTTCCCAACCAATATATTTCTAATGGATAATTGAGATGCCAATTTATTAAGAATTTTGTATGAAATGTATTTAAAATGTACTATCTTTCCTCTTCGAGCCACGGCATAATATTCTCCCGAGGCCGAGAGCTTTACTTTTTTCGGTGAAGATTTGTTTCATTGGCCAGGTACGTTTTATCGTCCTGTTTATTCTCTGACTGAATTATGGTAGTTCCAATAAAGCCTAGCTTAGATTACTTTGCCCGGCGCGCAAAAGAGATAGTTGCAGTGGGTTTGATGCGCTCTTGTTATTCAAAAATGTATTGAGACGATGAAATCAAAACTTGGGAATTCCTACAGGGCACTGATTCTATTACGGGCCGGTAAAACGTTTTTTTTTAATCCAGGGGATCTTAAAATAATGTCAAAAAAAATGAAAATCAATAACCGCAAAGATCTCAGACCTACCAAATTGTAAGCGATATTACCTACCGATTTTGGTTATTTTAGGCAAAACTTACGAAGATTTAGCTGCAAGAAATCTCAAAAAATCTTCAACGTTATAAGAAATATACTTCAGTAGGCCAAATATTCTCAAAAAAATTGAAAAAAAAAACCCAAATCGAAAACTATACAAAATTGCAGACTATACAAGGGGGTGATTCGGGTACCCTAGGGGTACTCTATTTGGGTTGCTCTATTTCTGAACTACCGCTTTACCATACTTTTCGGGAGACCCTAAATAAGTAATGAGAAAATGTTGTCTCAATAAGAATGTTTGTTGTGATGATGCTGATATCATTCTTTATTAGGTTCCCGTACAGATTTACCTACGTGATATATAGGTTATTACAACAGAGGTCCGTTCCAGTAAATGCAATATAACAAACGGTTGAATCGATATGAAAATGAAAACTGTATTGGTATTCTAGAGGTATATTGCTTTTCAAAACTATCTAGGTGCAGTTTTGTGAAGTTAATTGAACAGAAAATTATTAGGTTCTTGTAATAAGTTTCTTTCGGGTGTGAGAGTTTTACGCCATTTCTTGTTCATACAAAATATTTACATTGCACTACGTCATTGACTTTTTTTACATAGTTGAACACTGCTAGATAGTGTTTTGTTTTAAATATTTCGATTAATTACCCCCTAAGTAACATTGATGCAACCAATGTTACTTTTAGCACCCTTCCGTTATACTACTGTAACTGATTAAGCGGCAGGATCTGACGAGTGCAAAAATACTCGTAAAGTATCCTTTTTTTGACAGCCATTAATTTGTTCCAGGGTTCCCACCCCCCGAGGCTCAGTGTCGAGTACCGGCAGTTCAGCAGGTGCGAGGCTCGCCAGGCTACTTACACAGGGAGTCCGAGGCACCCCTGAGGATGTGGCTGTGGATGCACCTCGACGACTCAGCTGGGAGAGGTAGGGGTTTTCGATGTAGTGACTAAGGTGATGAAGTAGCGGTCCCCATACAGAGCCTTGAGGTACTCCTATGTTTAATCCCCAAAGCGATAGAGTAGCGATCTCAACATGAAATCCTGTGGTATTTTTCACCCGCGACGCAACCTCACAATACGAGGAAGTTTGCTGAGTATGTCTGTGTGAAGCTGTGTCTGACTGTGGCTTTGTAGCTTCCAAAGGAATGGACCAGATTTTTTTAGAGTTAGGATCGATAAATTATTTTAGATGATTCTTTTCTGCCAGGCGGAAATCTCAACAGTTTTTACTTGTGGCTACCAAAAATATCTTTAGTAAGTGTAATTATTTCTAGGTAATTGTGTGCATTAAATTTTTTTCGCTCACAAAAATTAATCGACTGTGTCATCCGGTGGGATTGTGTGCATTGTTTGTTCTATTGACCCATTTTTTTTAAACGTACTCACAATTTTGTCGTTTTTGAGCAGAAAGAAACACTTGATTAACCGACACACGTACTCGCACTGACACAATAAGTATTTTGCACTCATGGGGCGAATAAACGGTATCCGGGATATAAGGAAGTGAAGTTATTTTGTCCGGGTTCCTCGGAATAGTAATGCTCGTATATTACTTCGGGGTATGGTAATTTACTCGGGAAAACTTTCTGACACCACCAAATAACAATTGCTAAAACGAAGAACGTACCGCGATTGAACATTTTATCTACCCGGTAAATTCTTTATATAACAATTGAAGCATTTACCAGGGTTTACCTATTCTTTCTAATTTGTGGAGTTTATCATTGCTTTTTCATATGGTTATGTGAGGCCACCAAGAGTCTTTATGAGGTTTGAGGTTTCTTTTCTTTTTACACCGCACATGTATTTTAGAAGTTCACTTCATGGTAAATTTCGGAACAATGCAGCTTGCAGCCTGCGTCATACGACTCTTCTTTAGAAACTTGCGGCCCACGAGACAATCCGACTGAACTGTTACTATAAAAAGCCGCGTGCCGCAGGCCGCAAGCCGCATTACTTCAAAGTCTACTTTTGGCCCTGTACAAACAAATCTTTATATTGTGCCTGTACTATATTCGTATTAAGGGGTTTAAGATAGAGGCCTTACTTTGAGCAACAATGTCCGTGTTTGGAACTGCAGCCTTCCCGTTCACTCATGACAGCAAGCTTGACGGCGCAAACGAACGTGATGACTAGACTCAATATAATAGATAGATAGATAGTTATTCTTTATTGCACAATAAAAGAAAATAAAGGTATTTTACAAAATTAAAAACAACCGCCTTCTTAAAAAATGGTACCAAAAAGTTAAAAATAACTTATAGATAGATAGATAGATAGATAACTCTTTATTGCACACCATAACAGAAAATACAGTAAGTACAGCGATTTACACAGAACAAATGTACAATGTAGGCGGTCTTATTGCTGTAAGCGATCTCTTCCAGACAACCTTTAGGTAAAGGAACATACTCATTCACAGGAAGGGGAAGTTTATATTTATATATTTTATCTCCAAGTGAAAGAAACTCAGAAGGAAGTCGTGCCAGTATAGAGGTAAATATATGTAATAATGATTGGCACTAGAACCGACTTCTTTCGTTTATTTATTTGGAGATAAAAAAAAGGAATTTCAAACTCTTTGGTGCGATTTTTAAAGGCGGTTTTTGTAAGTAAATATATATAATATTGTAAAGTGATACACAAATTGCTCGTACTTCCTAACACAAAACCGCAATCACAACCCGCGAACTCCTATTTCATGAGGAGTTACTTACGATTTCCATCATTAGCTCAGCACCATAAAATTGTGAATCCCAGATGTAAACGCTTGAACAAGTAAACATTTTACATGGACGGCATACGTGCTTATAAAAATTTATGAGTTACCTGGATTTCTCCAGGATTCCATCATTAGATCCTGACTTGGTAGCAATGGGAAGACAGGAGTAAGCTCTTCCACTAAAAAAAAAAAATGAAAATACTTCCAGGATTGACAAACAGATAGTTCACCTATCTATATACAGAAAATACCTACAAACAGTCAAACATAGGACCTCCTCCTTTTTTGAAGTCGGTTGAAAATACGGATCTAAAGCATTCTTCGGAATTACCAATCCTTCACTAACTAGGGTAACTATGGGAGCCAAACTTTGGTAGCACGCATCCTGGGCAGCGGACAAAGTTTATTATAAACATCGATAGTCTAGTCACTCACCTATCAATACTCAAATATCGATAGTTTCGCCAGACTTCCCTACTTGTGTACATTTTCACTTCGTTCCATTCTGCAGAGTTATGATGACACGTTATTTATTTCCTCTGTCGTTTTTGCAACTGTTGGGAAGGAGGCGAGAATTTTCACTGAAATGTCCACCACGCTCTGGCTAGCATTTTCTGTGCGTGGTTTTATTTTGTAAAAGGAAATGACCGTTTCTCTTGTTTAGTAAGCGAAAAAAGTTATGGTTATTACTCGTATGGCTTTTTTTAAAGGTCTGATGAGTTGGCATAACCTAAATGTAACATGGATAGTTGTAGACGTGCAACTTCTCTTTTTTTTACCTTGTTTCTTTAACATTCTATTGCAACTTTGATATTGGTAAACACTGACTTCTAACTGTCATTGCTCAACTTACAGAACAAATAATTCGATCCCAAGTTAATATTAGTGTCATATTTAAGATAAGAGAAAAATCTTTGATATCTTACATAGCTAGGTAGGTAAGGAGAACTTAAATGTTGATTGTCCAAATATAACATAAGATTCATCGGTTATTTATAATCTGTTGAACGAACTATTGAGTTATCATGTGCAGAGCTGGACGATTACATAATTGTTTGTGTTTATAGACCCCCAACTGGTAATTTTAAATTATTTGAGTCAATAATGGAAGAATCACTCAGGAAATTATTTACTAATAAAAAGAAAGTAGTTGTATGTGGGGATTTCAATGTCGATATTATAGATGAAGAAAAAACTTATCGAGTGAGGTTTTTAAGCCTTTTCAAATCTTTCAATTTAATGCCTGTTTTTGCTGAACCGACTAGAATTACTGCTACAACAGCTACTTGCTTAGACAATATATTCTGTAACTCTGTTGTGATAAAAAAATCTATACTAAATTTTGTAAAATCCGATCACTGCGGTCAGTCAGTCACGTTTGAACACCGTTTTGTGCAAACTTAAAATGTAATTCAATTTAGACCAGTCACTGATTCCCGTAAAGAAAAATTTAAGTCTAACTTAAGTGATAAAATTCCGCTTTTGCCTTTTATTAATGACAATGTTAATAACCAATATGAGTATTTTTTTGAATTAGTTAAAAGTGAATTTGATAAAAAATTTCCTAAAAAGAAATTAGTTATAAACAATTTGAAACCGAAGTTCAGTGACTGGGCTACAGTAGGTATTTACATCAGTAGGAAAAAAATGTTTGAATTATATAATCAAAAAGTATATAGAAATAATGACCCAATATTCCTAGAATATGTTAAAAAATACTCAAAGTTATTCAAGAACGTTTGCATGGTAGCTAAATCTAATTATATACGTGAAAAAATTAATAAATCCAGTAATAAAATTAAAGAAACTTGGAATATTATAAACAAAGAAACTTGTAAAACTAAACCACGTGATCACACATTTACATTAAAAATTGATAATAAGAATATTAAATCTGATAATGAAGTTGCAGGTGCCTTCGAGAAGTACTTCTGTAATGTACCTATCGAAACCACAAAACAACTTAATTCGTGCGCTCTGCATGCGAAATCACTGCTGGTGTCTAGTGTTGACAGGTGTAACTCCTCATTTGATTTCACTCATATTAATCCTTTAATGATAGTAAAAACTTTCAAGGAATTAAAACAAAAAAGAACTGAGGATATATGGGGAATATCAACTGACACAATAAAACCCATTATACCTCTCATAGCATCTCACTTAGCACATATATTCAACGAATGTATTGATCAAGGTCAATTTCCCACTTTAATGAAATATAGTAAGATAATACCTTTATTTAAGTCAGGAGAAAAAAGTGACCCAAGCAACTTCAGGCCAATTTCCATTCTACCTGCATTTGGCAAAATTTTTGAAAAAGTTATATTTAATCAATTACTCTCTCATTTTAAACTTAACAATTTACTGCACGAGAAACAGTTTGGTTTTTCCAAAGGTAGAAATACAACAGATGCTGGGGTGGCACTCGTCAAACAAATTTTGGATGCTTATGAAGATAAACACGATGCGATTGGTGTATTCTGTGACTTGTCGAAGGCATTTGATTGTGTCGATCACCAAATACTCATTATTAAGCTTGAACATTACGGTGTATCTAATAACGCGTCTAAAATGTTGAAATCTTACCTCTCAGGCAGACTACAAACAGTAAACGTTAATGGTACTAACTCCTCAGGTGCCCCGCTTCAAATGGGAGTGCCCCAGGGCTCAATATTGGGACCTTTGTTGTTTTTGATCTATATTAATGACCTTCCTTTTTATGCCAAAGACTCCTGTGAGATAGTTCTGTTTGCTGATGATACTTCTTTAGTCTTCAAATCAAGAAGAGGCGAAGAATCATTTGACAATGTAAGCGGAGCTCTCTCTAAGGTATTAAATTGGTTCACTAGCAATAACTTGCTTCTTAATACAAAAAAGACTAAATGTATTAAATTCACCATGCCTAACGTGAAGCAAGCTAACACAAAAATCCTACTCAACGGTGAAAAATTACATCTATCAAACTCCACTGTTTTTCTGGGCATTACATTGGATTCGAAGTTGCAGTGGGGACCACATGTTGACGCTCTGGCTGGGAGACTTGCTTCAGCTGCCTTTGCGGTTAGAAAAATTAGACATTTGACTGATGTTGAAACTGCAAGGCTTGTGTATTTTAGTTACTTTCACAGTATAATGTCTTATGGTCTTCTCTTGTGGGGTTCTGCTGCGGACATAGATACCATCTTTATTTTACAGAAAAGAGCCATTCGTGCCATTTACAAACTTAGTCCCTGCGAATCCCTGAGAGAATTCTTTAAAGAAATTAACATCCTCACTGTCGCTTCTCAATACATATTTGATAATATAATGTACGTACGCAAAAATTTAGATCTTGTTATAAAAAAAAGTGATATTCATTCGTATAACACAAGAAATAAAAACAAACTTGTCATTCCAAACTTCAGATTAGCCAAAATAATTAATTCATTCTTGGGAAATTGTGTCAAATTTTCAATAAAATACCTCATAATGTTATCGAACTACCTATTAATAAATTTAAGTTACATGTCAAAACTACCCTAATGTCGAAGGGGTATTATAAAATTCAAGACTATCTTAATGACGAGAATGTATGGACAGTCCAGCCTGCACCAAACTGATGTACCTACCTGTTTATTTTGATTTGTTTTATTTTTGTGGCAGCTAGTGGTGACTGAGTTTGTTCCGGCGTTTCTTCTCAGCACTTGCCAGATTGTCTGTGTCTTGTCTCGAAGCGCTAGTAGGGCCCAAAAGATAAGGAGACATGTTCTGCCCCATATGGGCCATAATTGATTGATATTTTGACGTTCATAAGTGGCATTTTGTGTCCTAAATTGAATAAAGAATTTTTGACTTTTGACTTTGACTTAAACTAAAAAGTAATTAAATGCCACAACCTCAGACTTGAGTCATTAAAGAGAGTTTCAGGTATGTCGTGAGCTTATGAGATTAAGCCATATCAGTTACACACATGCCTTAACAATAAGTTGCCTTTACGGCCCAAGTAAACTCACCGGACCCTAAGGCTGAAGTTACAATATTAAAATGGATTTCAAATCTACCAAACTCTATCGTAATAAGCTTATCTTGATTTTAAAGTGCTGAACAAATCAAACAAATTGATTCTTCTTTAGTTAAAAGGGATATTTACAGAAAATTTACATAAAACACTATTTTTTTAAATACCTACGCGTTAGGCATCTTTAATGTATTAATATATTTAATCTTAATCTTTTATTTTGGGAGATGTTTCCCCAAATTCAAGAAGTAGGAAAACATAAAGAACTCCACTATTTAATTGTTTATTAAGTTCAATAAAATTACCTACCGTTGCTTAAGCGTTTATGTTTGGGTTTCTATCGTATATTAACTTTGCGAAAGTACCGGGGTACTTCTCTTTCTCTAATAGGAATAGTAGACATCATTTTTTCGGGAAATAAATAATGCTCTACTTTTGTTATAATTAACAGATCCTACATATATTTTTGGCGCATCGTTGCGTATCATCAGATGAGTTTGCGGTCAAATGTGATGATGTCCTCCTAGCCGATTTCGACTACGGCGGCCTATCTCAACAGAGATTAGCCAATTGCGCTGGACATATTATAGTGCACAAGTGTGTGCGCAATACACAGGTGCACTCTCTGTTCCTTCACTCTCATAATTCGGTGAGACGGCAGTCCGACATGACCGTAAAGAGATCAGGCGCAGGACCAACGGCTTAACGTGCTTTCCGAGGCACGGGGGTGTTAACACCACCAACTTCCTGACTCCGGAGCTGTGTCTGAGTAATATTAAGACAGAATAATCCAAACACTCTTGGTCCGACCTGGGATTCGAACCCGGGACCTCGTAGATAGTACCCAGCGTGCTGACCACTAGACCAACGAGGCAGTCAAATATGCCTTTTAATTTTTAAAAAACAACCAATTGCAAGTTGTACTAGCGAACTGAGGGTTCCATATAAACAAAGGTTTTTTTTCTACGATGTAATCACAAATTTGCCGTTTTTGGTCTTTTTTCATTACTTGACGATGACCCTCCTTCTTGTTAAATTTCATATTTCTAACTCTACAGGAAGTACCCTATAGGTATTGATTCCTTGCGAATCTTTGGGTTGCGTTAACTTAAAAGCTTGATTTTCACAAATATATTATTGCACTTGAAAAAAAACGACCACCAGAGGCGGGAATCGAACCCGCGTTCCTCGTATACCGGGCGATTGCCTAACCTCTCAGCCACCCTGGCGTTGGCAGAGCCTGTCGAAATTTTCAAGTGCCTCTTAACGCTGTAATGCCGCGTTGCTTTCATCAATGTCATTGGGATTATACCCTCAACACTCGAAAGAAATACTATTGCAAGTATTTAACAATCGAAAGATGAAGCTTGCAAATAAGATAATTATTGATTTTTTAAGTGATAAGCATTCACTATGCAATCTAAATATATTATTGCACTTGAAATAAAAATAATTTTCACAGCTTCAAGGTACCGCAGTCATAAGTATTTGATAATATCAACTTGATACCTCCACGCGATCCTGAGAAAAAGGATTGTATAAGGGTTTCTTTTTTCCTTTTGAGGTACGGAATCCTAAAAAGGCTACAATGTTAAACAATCATTTCAAGATAAGTTGGTCAGTGTGCACCAAGGCTTAGACACAGACTCTAACGCCGTCGTCTTTACAGCTCAAGTAAACTAGCCGACCTCGTTAAATTGCCGTATAAAACCGAAATGAAAATGTTCTACGATCTTAAGTTTAGACAGTATAATTATCTAACTTTGGAACAAGTATTTCTTAATATATATGTTTGTTTTTCCAAGCTTGATAAATAACAAACTCCAGTGAATATACAGGGTGTCCGGGTCGAAACCCGAACACTTACTCAATAACTGTATTATGTTCACATTCAATAGAGTTTTCTTATCCCAGTTTCCTTACTTGGCTTAAAAGGCCCTTGAATTATCGCTAGTCGAAAATAGCAATAATTCAAGGGCCTTTTATTTATCAAATTTTAGAGACATAATCCTAATAAAAAAAATGGTCAACTTTTTTTTGAAATAAAAAAAAACAGAAAAGTTGCATTTTTGTGTTTAGTTATGTAATATTTATTTTTAACAAGATTCCATACAAAAATTTGTTTTTTCCTCTATGACGGTTAAAATCATTTTTAATTGATCTTTATTTCATTTTAAAGAGCGATTAGTGTTACCTTTCAAATGAATAATTTTCATAATTCTTAGGACCTCCAGATCCACAGTAATAGTTTTTTTTAAATAATTAAAATGGCTGCCATTTCGAGAGGGAGGGGGGGGGGACTTAGAACCAAATATGGGGTTTTTGGTCCATAACATTTGATGAACTAATAATAATAGCCCATAAATT
Organism: Pyrausta nigrata; assembly: GCA_949316185.1. Taxonomy (NCBI): domain Eukaryota; kingdom Metazoa; phylum Arthropoda; class Insecta; order Lepidoptera; family Crambidae; genus Pyrausta; species Pyrausta nigrata. Next base: position 15,412,750 of record OX438943.1, read on the forward strand.
ATCGCTAGTCCAAACCCGGACGAATTAATGTTCAAATAACAGATGTAAACTCTTAGTATACGCTGATGATGATGATGATAAGAGAATTTTAAATAAAATAGCCTTTTATGAAGTTCCATATAAGTTATTCGACTCCATACTTCCGCTTGTAGATTTTTACAATGTCTGTGATGAAATGTATCTTCACGAATATTCCTTGAAGCATAAATCAAATATACCAGCTTTCGTTGCAAGTTGCAAGGCGAACAGTGCGACAATATTTCGTTCTGTGTTCCATTGTCGCAAGGAAATGTTTATTGTTCACATTGCTTACACGGTGCAGAAGTTGCAGTGTATGTATGCTCAAACTTGTACGAGTACCTTCCTATGAACTACTGATATTGCAACACAAGGTTTCTATGTATTGTTCTGGGACTCGGTTCGGATTGTTATTATAACATTAGGTTTTTAGGTTAATAGCATTACAGTGGTCAAATTAATAAAAATAATGTGCCTTTAAGTAAATACTTATGTTAATTAACTAGTCAATGTACTAATAAGCTATCCTGATGAATTGTCATCCCACTCATTGAAGTTTGATACTTCAATAAGTGGGATGACAATTCATCCAATTTCTGATCCGCATTACGTTTGGTCGGTACGGAAATGGCGCGAAACTTGCCCGCGAATTGTGCTATAAATCTCGATAGAGACACTGGCCAATAGTGTTGCATACGAAATGGTATCGAACTCTTGACTGTGAAAGTGTTTGTACAAAATCAAATTTATTCATTTGGCAACTGTGCAATATCGAAAGTACTTATTTTATGTAAAACTATTGATAGCGACGTATGTCTCACTACTGTCTAAGAGTGCATGAACGGAAAGTGTAATTTATACTGTAAAGTAAGTAAAGTAAGCCTATATAAATCCAACTGTTAGTTGGGCAAAGGCCTCGCCTCAACTATGAGGAGGTACGAGACATACTCCACCACGCGGGCTTAGTGCGAAGTGGTGGAGGGGTATCTGTAAGGCAAGTGACCACCTTACTGTCTGTCAGATATTATCCTCTGATTAGGCTTAAGTCGTTAAGACTCTCGACTGATATTAACAGATATAACTAAATTATATTGTGCTTAATTATACATCACTGTGTCGGGGTTTCGACTGGCGAAAATTTATGGGCTATTAGATCATCAAATGTTATCGTCAAAAAACCCCCATGTTGGGGGTCTAACACGAGGGGCTCTTGCAATGGCAGCAATTTTAATTATTTTTAAAATATGCTATTTCTATGGTTTTGGAGGTCGTAGAAGTTATAAAAATGATTCATTTGAAAGGTACTGATATCGTCTATCAAGTGAAATAAAAAGAAAAAGAGAGGATTTATTTAAAGAAATATTGAAAAAAATTTAAAAAAAGGGAAAATGGTTTTTTAAACCTATTACAAAGCTAAACCCAAAAATGATTTTTATCGGATTTAAAAAAAAATTTTTTCATTAAGATTTTGTCTCTAAAATTTGACAAATAACAAATTAGACATTCTGTATATCTTCATCTGTCTAAGCTCTGTTAAGATTATTAACCGCCATAGCCGAGAATCGGCAGGATTATTATTGTTAATTTACTCGTGAACTTACTATCGATACTCTGAATAGTTTTAAGGTGTGTGGAAAGCCGAACTATCGATAGTTTTTCAGCACCTCTCGGCTTGCCAGGCTTGCTTCGGGCCATTCGATTAGTGTTAACTGCGTTTGCCTTAACCCTGTCTGTGCTTCGTCGCTCTTGAGTTATCGTTACGATTTTGTACGTCTATGGCAATATAGGGTATTTTATTGTGTGATCTGTTCGTTTCGTCTGTATTTTGCTGACTGACGACTTTGATTAGTTTGTCTTCAATTTTTTACAAACTTTGACATAACCCTAACAATTTTTTCGTACATTATAGGTACAGTGATTATGGAATTTCTTTATAAAAAAAATCAGTGATTAAACCAGTTAATTACTGCACAGCTGATGGGTTTTTTATTTATTTATTTAAATTGGTATATACTTCAAGACACAACAGTTGAGTGATTGAACCATTTAATTATTGCACAGCTGATGGGTTTTTATTTATTTATTTAAATTGGTATTTACTACAAGACACAACAGTTGACAATCATTTGTTGGTACATAGTTTCAGGTTAGTATCTTAGAACAAGATTGAAAACTAATTTGTATACACACTTAGCCTTGAAGTAATAATGAGTGTCTTATAGCTAACCTTACGAAATAATAAGATTTTCTTAATTACACATTTACCAAGTATACTATCTTTAGTAGGGCGCAGGCGATTCTTATTATACGATCAATTCAACCAACAAAATATAGGTACATAAAAATTATAGTAAAAAAAAAGAATAAGACTTTTGAGAAAATAGTGACTTAAGTTTTTTGCGTGTCGACTCTGGCGTTATATTTTTAACGACCGATGCTCAGCGACTAACAGAGCAGTAGCTACTGTGAGCAGTAGCGTTGTACAGGTTCGCTGTAAGGGCACGTAGGGCAAGACATAGGTGTGCTATTATCTGTGACACACCACACAGATTGGCGCTGACCGCAAGATAGTCCCATCTGTGCATGTTTTCCTTGCTTCGGTCTACCTATAATAGATTAAGCGTCGAGTTCACCAACACATGTTTGATTTTTAATCAGCCGGTTGCATTATGTATGTGACATATTTTGTATGGGAATTCTGTCAAATTAGCCGTAAATTGAGGTTCATCGGCTGTTTGAAATTTGGTGAACTCAGATCTTGACATGCCAGTCACGTAATCAGGAGGTCTATTCTCTTATTATATTTCACTCAATTCTTGATATCATGGCAGTTCGTTGACCTCTGTCAGATCTCGAGAATTAGAGGGAAATATCATTTTTCAGGGCACTGAATTGAACTTAAATGGAAAACTGACCTGAATGAAAATGTTACAGGAATTTAGTTATGATCAATTAAAAGTAAATGTAAGTAGAAATGTATGTACTAAGAACAAGTTTCAGAGATTAAATGTAATTAAATTTCGCTGCTCAAATTCGATTGTCTTCTGTTGGGTCGGTCGATCAATTTTTGTCCGCAATTTTTTTTGTAAAAAACTTGCTAAGAAATTGCCTTAGTTACAATAACAATTACAAGTTGTGTAATCTGCAATTAACAAATCTAATTATCTTTAGCTTTATGCCTTACTATGAAGGAGGGTCGGAAGTTCTCAAAAGATTAAAACATAGAATTAATAACGCAAAGCCTGTCAAAAGATAAAATCTTCAAAGGCTCGAGCTAAAGGCGAAACATTGTTCATTAACTCTTTAAGCAATCAAGCATTAGTACTGTTTTTAATACAGTTTTATAAGATAAAATACTATAAAAACGGTTGGTAATATAGAAATTGCTATTTTTTACAGATGCTGATCTTATTACGTAACTTGGTTGATGCTGTTAAATCAGTCTCTATACCATAAGTTAGGGAAATGATGTAAGTTCAAATACTTACAACATGCGCAGGGGGGATAAGCAAGTCCGGGAAAAATTACTGGCAAACCCATAATAACATGGCAACACTACCCTAACGTAACAACAGCCCTTAAAACACCTAGGAATCAAAAGGTGACGACATAGAAAGCAAAAGTGGCATACATACATACAGTTCAATACATATAAAATACAACTCAGCGTGTGCAGCATTGTATTCATAAATTAAAAAATATTAATAATGTAACATAGGATTAAAATTATAATATTATATAACAAGCATGTATACTTAAAATAAGAATACCTTTAATATAAAAAAGAATAAAAGAAAAAAGAGAAACATTACAAACAAACAAAAACAAGTACGATAAAAAATGATACTAATAAAAAATATATACATATATTATTAAAAAAATACATTTAAATATATATGAAAAAAAAACACTTATCATAACTTAAACTAAGGAGACGATTAATAATAAGATTTTTTAGTAAATTAACAAAAATAGTAAGTACGTATTAAAGTATTGTTATGCGCTTTAACGCGAAGCAACATTATAATTAAATAAACAAACAAATTAAACAGAAAAGTACGGATCAAAGAGTCTGTGGATGTAGTTTTTTTTTTTAAAAACTTACTACAACATCTCTTTGTATGGAACCAACATCGAAATCTCAAAAACCGGCCAAGTGCGTGTCGGACTACGCGCTATGTACAGTTCAGTATTCGAAGGCCACAAGTGCTAAGATGTGGTTTTTGTCATGGCATATCGATTAACGCCCTAAAATATAACCGATCTAAATATATAAGCCTGAATTTTATGTGACAGTTTTCCTTTTAATTTCTTTATTAAAGCTATTGGGCTCAATTCCAATGCAGGGCGCGTCTAAGATTAAATTTAAGGTCTGTCTCTCTCTTTCTCTGCCAAACAAACGAAAAGAGAAACGTCAGACTAAACAGCTGTACGTATTTTTACATGTTTTTGCGTGTTTTCGTCTAACTTTAGTCGTCATCGAATGACATCCCTACTTAATTGTCTATGGATTCTCTTATTTCCTTAGCAACTGGCAGCTGTTTCATCGGACGTTTCTAAATTAATATAGTCTGTCTCTTTTCGTTTGTTTGGCAAAGAAAGAGAGAGACTGAACTTAAGTTTATTCTTAGATAGGAAACATTGGAATCGAGCCCATTGCCGTGAATTTTTTACAAATTCACAAATAACTTCTATTTCGGCACCTGATTTTAACAAAAAATATTTCTTTAAAACTGTTATAGTAGGTACTTACTACATAAACGGGCCGCCTAATTGAAAAACGGTGTTCACCCTTGTAATCAGTTTAAAAGACCTATAAGTATATCGACACCCCTTCCAATGAATTAGACGAGTAGAAATAAAACCCTTGAGCACACACGTATTTTCGATAAAATTTAATTTATTTTTGCATAAGATAGACCCAACAAGGGCTCTTACACCCGTCCCAATGGGGATCAACACTGCCAAATCTCCCTGTAGGTGGCGCATTGTTGATGCAGCCAAAGCTATCTGTCATCCCAATACAGAAATTGTGTTTTTTTGAGTATTTTTTTTTTGTGTTTTCAATCTACGAAAGCATAATGCCGATAAGTGCTGTGCCAGGTGGTTACAATAATGGTGTTCATTTATTTCCAAAAGACCCAGTTTTAAAAGAAGTGGGAAACAGCTATAAGAAGAAAATTAATTAATTTTAGGTAGTTTACTGGAACTATTTACATCATGATAAGCTTCTGGATCGAGAACATTCATCGTATAACTAGATTGTGAAGCTACGACACCAAAATTCCCGGTATAATCGCGGTTCCGATCGTAGAATTCTAACCTAAAAAAACAAACATGTACGTGTTTTATTATTTTAGTTATATTTATTAAAAACCTTGTTATGTAGTTAATTTGTAACACAAATACAAAAAAAAAATTTCAACAAATAATTAAATGTAACATTTACAGTAATAAAACTGGATTAAGACCCAAATGTTTACCTCGCAATAAGATCGGCTTTTTTTACCAGATACTTTGATCCTCGTTTCCGAAGTTCGTCTTTTAGTTCAGATAACTTCATTGACGAATACATTATGATGAAATAACATTAGATAGTCACGAAAAACTAAAAATATTTGATAGTCACGAAAAAGTAAATTAGATACGAAAAAGCCCAACTTAAACAATAGCAAAATGTTTGACATAGCCGTATCTATGCTAGCGCCATCTGCATCAAGCTTTGCGGGTGGATCCCCATTATCTCCTCACGCCATGAGACTTGTTCAAATCAAAACTAAATTAAGTTCTAATAGACTTGAAGAGGTTACAAAGGTTAAAGTTGACGCGAAACAATGTTGATTAGCGAACTGTAATTGGTTTTGTAACGAGTCAAAAGCCCAGTTTTGAATATTAATCGCTCGAGAGCCAACAATTTGCGATCATCGAAAACAATTTGTGTAGTAATGATTGACAAAGTTTGACAATAATAATAGTATTGGTCCCGAGATGGGAATTGACACAACTTAATACTAATAATTTATTTATAATTTCAGACAATTTCGTTATGTCAATTAATAACAATGATCGTGATTATTCGTTTTAAAATCAGCACACGTAACCTGATAGAATTTCCACGATTTACAATTAAAATTAGTAATGTAACTCAATAAATCTAACTAGGATGAACTACCAGGTATTTATACTGCGTTAAAATAAAGCCTGAACATTGCACAAGCTTCAAGTGATCATTTAAGTGGACTTCATGGATCAAGATCATTTATTTCGTTCTTCAAAAATGTTGTCAAAATCAAAAAGCATTTATTATTGAATAAGCGTAAAAAATAATAAGTATGTAGTGATCAGCCCCCTAAGAACATTAAACGAAATAAATATATTTCAGATCAATTCAAGTCATACATAACAATTTTTTTCATGAACAATGTTTTAGGATTCAATCCTTTTAATTAAACTTTTAAGCCTTGAGTTCACCAACACCAAGTTAATAATTATCAGTCGTTTTAGAAATATTTGACATATTTTGTACGGAAATTCTGTAAAATTAACCGACAATCGACGTTAACTCGCTACCAAATGGCACAGTCAAATGTCAAAGATGTCATAAATGGTATAAATCTCTTGTTCTTGCAATAGAAAATACAGAAATAGAATGTCAACGAATATTATTTTATATTTATAAGGTTTGCACACATCTATTATTTTAGTCTGACGACAAATATCACGTGAAAAGAGTCACTTTACGAACCCGCCATATAGGCTCTATTCTCAGAATATGTTACCCTTATATTCCTACTTACGTCACATGTCACATAAAAGGTTGTTATTTGCAGTACTATTTCGCACTAAAAGCGGAACCCGCGTTCTGTCAATCAACTGTCACTTAGGTACCTATACAAAATTCATGCAAATGACATTGCGTTGCACAAATAAGCCTGGATATACGAGTATTTCTCGGGTAAGTGGACTAGATGGGTTTACCGCTTATGTGTGATTACAGGATTATTAGCACGGATAATACATTGTGTGGTTTGAATAAAGCTGCTTTTAGGGTAATATTAAGTTAAATATGATGACAATACCATAAGGTATTTTAAGGACCTGCCTAATGAAGTATAAAGGTAACAACACTTAATATAGTAGTACAAATAGTCTTTGTCAATAGTCATGAATTAATGGATAATTTCTCATGTAAGTGGATTTTGTAATCTTTTTTAAGAATAAATTCTTTGAACTTATTGCTATTTCACCAGACTATGAGAGAAAAATGCATCTGTCATATTTGCGTAGTTGTGGCTAATCTATTAGCCAAAATTTCTTTGAATAATTAAATAATTCAGCTGCAGGACTGAAGATAGGCCTCCCCTAATCTATCCAACGCGACCTTTTGTATTGTGAAATATTCTATTGGCATAAAAATAGTAGGTATTACATATTATTATGATAATGTCGGGCGACAACGCATAGCTTGACGGCTTCCTTACACACACGGAATATTGGAGATGACACCGCGTCAAGGGTATGTCGATTCGAATAACACGCTCCGTTGCCCGGCCGCCCGAGACACGATTTGCAAGCCATTATTTCTTTATTCACCTATACAAAGGTTGAGGAATTATTTCATAGATTGGTGCTATTAAAACCATTTCTTTTGTTATTATTTAAAATAGTTCACAAGAGATGGAAACTCTAACCAGTGAAGGCGAGGTACCCTAGAAAAAGCTAAACTGTATTACGTCCCCCACGAATAAGGATTAGGATTTTTTTCTTAAATAAAAACCTACCTGACTTGTTTGGTCAACGCCATCTAGCGAAGTATTAAGTACTGTTTTTGACACTAGGAAAATCCCTCATTAAGATTCAAATACCAAGTTGTTTGTCAATGATAAGTGTTTGACCAGGAAACAAAGACATTACGCTCAAAATCATAAAATACACACAGCATTTATAGGCCTCGTGCGTACAATTTTTTTACGACTGTAAGTTAAAAGGTACGTTTTATATTGAATACTAATATTATTATATTTATAATGGAAAGTGTAATTGCAAATTATTGTGAAATTGATATTTATAAGCTTCCATTCATAGTGTTGCTACCAATGGCAAATGGCAATAAATATATTGTTGGTAAAAATCACGCTCTGCTATGGAATCAAATCTCATAATGATAATTCAAATTCACATCATTAAAGTTCAGAAAAAGTAGACCTGTACATAAAAAAACGCGGTGGACTTTATTCCAATCCCATTGGATTCCCTTCCTATGTGTTCCGGTGTGTCATAGATTAAATTTAAGTTCAGTCTCTATCTTTCTCTGTCCAACAAACGGAAAGAGACAGACTATAATAATTAGAAACGTCAGACTAAACAGCTGTCAGTTGCAAATTGCTGGAAATTACAGAAAAATTCGATGACGAAGTAAGTTGGCCGAAAACAAGCAAAATCTTTTTTACAAGCACGTTGTTATTAAGTAAAGATCAAGCACTATCGATACCTAAATATCGATATATGTTTTGACGGCACTATCCCCGCAATTTTCGGTGGCTGTGACCGTCGAAGCGAGTGATTTAAATTGACGCCACCCCTTGGTATTTTCACACCGTGACTTCGTGATTTCATTCAGTTCGCTGGTATTAAAATTAAGCGGTGGGAAAGTAATGAATTGACAGCTGAGACAAGCACGGTTTTTCAACTTTGTAGTTTTTCAATATTGTTGACATGAACACATTTTTAATCTTTGAATGTTACCTAAATTAATTTTACACAACACGTTAAGCTACCAAGCTTAACGTGTTGTGTAAAATTAATTAGCCGGGACCACCCGGCTAATATCTTTTGATATTAGTTGCTAAGCCTAGTCAGAGGCCCTAGGGCGGCTTGATAACATCTGACAGTAAGGTTGGTCATTTGCCTTACAGACACACCTCCACCAATCCGCACTAAACCCGCGTGGTGGAGTTTGGCTTGTACCTCTTCATAGTTGAGGTGAGGCCTTTGCCCAGCAGTGGGATCTATGTAGGCTAACTTTACGTTAAGATACGTTGTTCCACCGTTTAAAGCTTTATTCCCTAAACCGACGGCTGTCAAATTGTTTATTATTGGGGTTGCCAGCATTGTGTTATTTCTGAACTGTCAGTTGTAAATGCTTTTATACGGGCGTAGTGAACCTCTTTAATTTAATCCTTTTGAGGTTTAAGTAAAAATTATTACTATTTAATCAGATTTAAAAAATAACAACAAATATACCATAGCCTCGTAACGAAATAACAACCTCCTTTAATTGGGTTAAAGAATATGATTCCCACACGGCTGACCTGTTTACTCCAAGGAGCCGGGTGAAACCGGACACGGACACCCGGATACCCGGGTATTCCGGACGTCCAGTTCCGGTAAACACAATGTGTGTCCAGGATAATGGACTGCGATCAGGGCAATAATTGGATCACGTGTGATCACGTGTTGGTTATGTCGCACGAAATTAACTTAACGACGTGTTTAATTGAAGTTTACTGGCACAAACTATTTCGGTGGCTTAAGATCAAAGGAACAGCGAAAAAGTAACCACGAGAGTGTTGTATTTTAACTTATTTAACAAGCAAACATAATTTAAAAAAAGATTAAAAAACCAACTGCAATAATATAATAATTTTGGAAATGTCTTTTCATGAGCCTTATAAGTATTTTAAAAACTGTCCAGACGTTTAAGCTGTACAGCATGCCGAAGAAATGGACGTTCGAAAACCATTAGCCTTCTTCTGAATTAATCGGCCAAAAAAGAATTCTAATTAAGTTGTTTGTTGCCATCTGGGCCTGATAAAAAATATATTTAGGCAAACGTAGGTAAATCATGTAAGCATCCTTTATTAAATAAAAAGAAACCAAACCGTCTTGTTTTACTGTAGATACTGCCATCTTAAACATGGAACAAATCCTGCTTCAGGCTGATCGAATACCACCGCTCAAACCAAATGACCCGAATTGAAAATATCCCATCGCCAAGATTGTTTTAGATACGACAAATTTTATCGCTGGGACCGAGCATTGCCAATTTACTGAGGAATCTACATACTGTATTCAACCAACAATCCTTACAGCCATCTTAAAAGATCTCCTTAAGCCACCTTCCAAGCATCAAAGCATTACGTGCATGTTCGTGACAGAGGTCTTGCTTCACTGGTTAACGCAATGGTAAAATTTTCCGCCCAGATTTCTCAGACCTCTAGAAATTCTGATGCCGACATGTTATGTAGGAAACAAACCATATCATGAGATCTTATTCCACTGGTCGATGTGGTATTCGGCGCACGTGTTCATATGAAGTCATCTGAAAAAGATATTTTCTCCGGTTGCGTACACACCGATATACTCTTCGTGGTCTGTATAACTTCTTTGATAAGCTTCTGGCAAAGTTTCTGGCATTCTTATACAAAATATGTCAAATATGCTAAATCGCCAGATTAAAAATCAAGCATGTGTTGGTGAACTCCAGGCTAAGAAATTGTATATAGAGAGTGGAACTTTACAAACCATTGCCGGCCCAAGTGTTTCCTAAACACTTTGATCTGAATTCCTTTAATAAAAGAGTGAATAAGTAGGCTGTCATTAGTAAGACATGACCCATCTTTGGTCACATCGTCGCATACCATCAGGTGAGATTGTGATCAAATTTCTGCCTATTTATAAAAATAAAACTTTACATACCGAATCGGTGTAATTTCCGGCTACACGACAAATAAGTTAAAAAGAAATATAGAAATTCGGCCATTTCACGCCTCCTTGAGCAGTAAACGAATTAAACGAATATCTGGCAAAAAGCTCGTTCAAAGCCACCTGCGAAACCGGCCACGTTCGTTAAGATAAGATGTTAATATCCGGACAGCATTTATTTGAAAGCCCCACCGAGATTGCTTGGGGAAAACGAATGGACACACTGACGTTACGTTTCATGAGCATCTTTGTTCGTCAAGATCTCTCCAGGTTTCATTTGGATTGAAATGTGACTGTAATAATGATATAAAAAATGGGGTTAAAAAGAGCCCTGAAGGAATGTTAAATTTTAATTCACGATTAAAATAAAACCAATTCAATAGTATATTTAGCCTGGAGTTCATCGCATATTTTTTTTAATCAGCCGGTTCAGAATTATTTGACATATTTTTTATGGGAACTCTGTTAAATTAACCGTCATTTGACGTTTGATACCGGCTGTTTAAGTCTTGGTGAACTCGGGTCTTACTCAAATAACATGGCCCATTGTGTTAGTAACAGTAAATTATCCTATGTTAGTACATAATTATTAACACTCCTGTGTAAATAATTTCACTTTTGTACCTTAACAAAAACAAAATGCTTAATTATTAAATTAATTAATTGTAAGTAATTACACTGACATTTTTTTTTCAGGTTAGTGAACAAAAACTATATAATATGAAATGAGCTAAGACTACGGATTGGTACTTTTTGCTTATGCAAAAAAAAAAAACTGGGACGGTGTGTCTACCACATAAAAAGTACGTAAGTCAAGACACAAAAATAGCAAGCAGCCAGCCAGCCAGGCCACCTTGACGAAAACATCCACTGTGTATCTAGCAGCTACTTATATTAAAAAAGCCTTTTGCAATCTTCTCTTTTTTAGCATGTTTGATGTCTGGTGTTTTTGATTAATGACTTACGACCAGAATCATGTTTAATATATGAAATTGAAGTAGGTAAATAGAGAAATAACGCAACTTTCGTGCGCCAATAAAAGAAAAGAAATGAAGAAAAGATATGCAGATATCGTGCGTAAGGTTTTTTTCTACGAATGAGTGAAATTATCCACGCGATTTTTTTAACAGTGGATATAAATAACTTTACTTTAAAATAAATTTTTTATTTGCATACATCGATTAGGTACTTGTATTTTACTGATTCTGATTCTGAAAATTTGGCAACTCTTTGCAATGTAACCCAGTATAGCCTATGCCACTTAGAAATAATGTTACTCGCTAAGGTTACTGGTGAATGTTTAAAATCGTATACCTCCTACAAACAAACACAAACTTTGCCTTTGTTAAATATTAGTATAGAGTAGGTAATCAATTCTACATATCCACAAACAATTAAACTAAATACACTAGTAAACTAACCTAAAACTTAAAAATAAATGACTTATTCTAAAACTAAACCGTGTCCTTGAGGCAAGGAGGCGAGAATGCTGGCTGCGTTTTCGCGTTCAATAGCAATGCTTATCCTCCGAGCGAGAAACGAGCCAGCTCTTTTGTCTTCTAATAAAATGTTTAATTTGTGTGCAATTTTTCCGAAAAGTAAATAATATACAAGCATGGGGTCCCCACGGCCCAAATGTTTCAACACGAAACGGCGCAAACACGTAGTCACCAGCAAGGGACTCGTATTTGCGTCGCTTAGATTTTTCTGCCAACTCAGCAGTAGCGATGGACGATTGTTCGAAAAAAATTATCGAATGAATCGACAATCGACTATTCGAACTATCGAATGTCGATTTAGTAATTCAGAATAAAAATAATCAAATAATAATCGACAGTCGAATGATAATCTATACTCGGCCCTTCGATGCATTCGATTGGATTGCCGCGACTGTGCGCACAGGACAGGTATGGCTCGCCGCATAATCGAATGACTGCGGTTGCTTATCGAAAACATTCGATTACAGAGACAATTCGAAAAATTCGATTAATTTAGTAGTATACGCCCATCGCTACTCAGCAGCAGAGCCAGCTTTAAAAGCTGAATCCTACACAATAACTCTTTTCTAACTTTTTCTTAATGACCTCAATTTTGAGAGGTGGCATTGAGCTAATTATAATTAATGCTAAAGAACAACTTACACAGACACAAACATTTTGAACTATGACTTCTCTTAATTCTAAGAGATCATCTTAATAAAAGTTTAATATTCTTTTCAACTCTGCCGGCATCAGTTGGCGTGAGATCTTGTTCAGAAGTTGTTCGCCGAATTAACATAAGTATCTCTTAAGAATTTACATAAAGGCAAGTAATGGCCATTCATTTTATCAAATTCTATTCGTAAAGAGAAGAGCTTTCTATTTACATTTGTTACAAAAGCCGTCTGACTTAATATCTATAATGCGTAAGAGATTTCAATCAATTTCATATTGAATTCTTTTCATTTATAGATTCTTATGGATGTCTTATGCTAATTTTAACTTTCTTCAGCAATTTCAGATTGAAAAGTTTTTCTAAGTACATAATCAATTTTATTCTTAACAAAAGATTTGTTGTTATTCGTATTCTCTCTGTTCAGGTGTGGAGTGAAAAGTAACAAAAGTATCAGGGAAAGTTTGTATGAATCTCCGTCAGTTTTGAAGCTACATCGATTAAAATGGGTATCTTGCTTTTTAGGTTGAAATAAAGAATGACTTATTACAGGATTTTTGAAAAAGTTACCTCTAAAAAAGTGGAAAGGGGGTGAAAGTTTTTGTATGACAAATTCGACATTTGCGCGGACAATGTCGCGGGCATCGGCTAATTGTAAATAATATAATTAATAATAATTAGTAATAAATTGTTTCAACAAACACACCAATTACCTAGCCCCAAACTAAGCGTGAGCTTGTGCTATGGTGCTAGTCACCATATAACGGATAGACATACTTATATACATTTATAAACATTCATGACTTAAGTACAAATGCTTGTGCTCATCACACAAACATTTGCCACTTGCGGGATTCAAACCCGCTACCACCTCAAACCCGCTACCACCTGGTTTAGAAGTCCGTGGCGCGAACCACTACACCAAGACAGTCGTCAATATATAATGTGTTTAGATATATAAGTATATATATACAATGTGTTTAGATAAAGCGACAATACCTAAATTATTTACATAAGGTACACTCTACCCACATACACATTAATTACGTTCATAGGATAAGATTAATAGAACTAGGACTTACCCTTCGATTACAGTTTGTCAACGATTAACGAACTTCTTAGAAACTCGGCCAAAGCTCGGCTAAGCAGTCACGTGGTAGTTGATACAACTTAATAATACTAAACAAAGTTTTACCAGCTAGATCGTCATTAATTTATTAGTTGGATAGATCTTTATTGTATAGGTAATAAGAACGCGAATTCTTTGGATAAGTGGCTTAACGTTCTGTGACTTGCTTTCGATGGGTATTGTCATAGTGATCAAGATTGTTGACACACGCCCCGGTGAGCCAGTGACAGAGTATAAAATCAGTTTTTCTTTGCGTGTCAAACGTTGTAAACAATCTTTTTATGACTTAAAACTAATACTGTTGAAAAAAAAATATTTGCTACTAGCTGTTGCCCGCGACTTCGTATTCAAAGTATTTTATACTCCCGGCGCCATCCAGCTATCATGTTCTCTTAGTCTACCATATCGTAAGGAGAAGAGAGGAATGAAAAATCAAGGTCAATAGGCACTCTTTTTAGATAGGTTATGGTTAATATCACCTCGCCGTCCTCCTCTAGTAAGAAAATTTCGCATGGCAGTGACACCGACTCTAAAACTAAATTTTGTCGTATATCGTTCTTAGTAAAAGAGTAAAGGATTTTTTTTACTTTTAAGATTACTTTGTTAAAGACAGTTTTAATCGTTTGTAAAAAAATACAAAGTAGGTAACTTTAGTTTTAGTGTTAAAAAAAGTTAGACTCAAACCTCCCTACCGCAATAGATGAATGCGGTTTAGCATTTATTTATTGTGTCCCTAGCCTACTCAAAGGTCGGTTTGTAAGTTACTACTATCGTAAAGTTATTATTATTATTAGAAGCCTGTCGAGTCCCACTGCAGGGCAAAGGCCTCCCTACCCTTTCTCCCAAAACGTAAAGTAAGTTAGACTATTCTTATACTCGTAGTTCAATATCCGTTAGTTAGTAATAAGTAGTATAAAAAATAGTGCACTATCAAATTTGGACTCCTGAATGTAAACGCTTAAATACCTAAATGAATTCTGTAGCATATATGGTATACATGCTTATAAAATCTGAAGGATTCTCTCGATTACTCCAGGTTTCCGTCATCAGATCGTAACTTGGAGACAGTAGAATTACCTTGGGACTTTGAAAATCAGTGTGAAGCATTCAGTTGCTTCAGACCTTTAATTTGTGTACGTCTATGGAAAATGCTTCTCACGCTAAACAATGTTCCCTAAGGCGCTTTATTCATATCTCTTTTAGGTAAGCTGAGCTGCTGGGGTTCCATATCAGTTGCTCCAGACCTTCAATTTGTGGACGTCATTAGAAAATGCTTATTACGCTAACTAACTTTTCTTAAAGCGCTGCTTTCATATCTCGCTTAGTTTAAGTGTACTGCTAAGGTTCCACGTCAGGTACTCCGATCTTCAAAATAAATTATAGCCTAGTGTTTGCCCAGACTCAATAGCTACACAATAAAAAAAAGTTTCATTAAAATTCGTTCAGTAGTTCCGGATTTGGCGCAACTGGATTAGGAAGGCAAAGGGAAGCGCTTCCTACCGACCGGTTGTTATGGTCGGGGACCAAGGTCCGATGGTCACCGTCTTGGTTTAGCTATATGTAGTCAAGCTCGTGCTAAATCTTACATATCGCGGTTTGTGTTGTATGGAGCGGGCTAACAGCGCCATCTAGCCTGTAGGAGCCGAGTCAGGGCGTCGCGTCTGGAAGTTGCTTGCTAATGTGGGCGACAGTGGTAAGATGTCGCTACACGGAGATTAGCGTGTACAAACAGACAAACAGACAAAAAAATTAAAAATTGTAGATTCCTATTCTGTTACCATTTTAACATCACCCTCAATTAGTTTTTGGTAAAAATACTCAATGTACAGACGCATCGGTTTTACAGTTTTATTATATGTATAGAAAAGCTCTTAAAATCTGCATATATTAAAAGATAAACTACCATGTTATGATGTAATTTTTGTGTCTATCTTATTTTTAAATAAATAATGTCGAAAAAAAGGAATGTCAAGATTGTTTACAATGTTGGACAAGCAATGAAAAACAGACTTTGCATTGATTGCGCCTTTAAAGCCTTAGTTGAATCTTTTACATTCATCTAAGTTTAAAACATTGTTTTATGATTAAGTTAAGTTAGGTATTTCATTGACTTTATTTACAACACTTAGATAACTTAATTATCGAATCTATAATTCTCGCTATCTGGGCGACTGCTCATCCAACAGGTATCATACCAAAGAAGTTAATTCCCCGATAAATTTTTGTAAGTGCTTGCTCCGCTATTTACGATGTAGAATTTGAATCTATTTATTTTAAGAACTTTGCCCGCGACTTTGTCTGCGTGGATTCGATGATACAGATTGACTCATACTCCTATCGCTATCCAGTAATCCTGGTCTCTCAGTAGCTGTACCCTGTCATACGGTGAAGGGAGTTCACTTCGCCGTCCAGTAATCCTGGTCTCTTAGTAGCTATACCCTGTCGTACGGTGAAGGGTGTTCACTATTTATTATTTATTATTGAAAATTTGGGCCAAGTACAAGCCAGCTCGACCAGTGATTGGTCTATTGTGGCAGCCCTTTTGATTATAGCTCACTGCTTATGCCCGTTGAATCCAGAAATCGCCAGATTTTTCGGGGAGTGAGTTCTGTTATCTCGTCCGGCTGCATTATATGCTGCCCTAAGTGGATACTTCTTTTGCTCATAAGCGGTCCGCATGAGCAGAGTATGTGCATAGCCGTTTCTTCTGCTGAGTGGCAGAATCGGCACATTGCGTTCTCGGTCAACTTCGTGGTTGCCATGTGTTTGTTGAGTTTGCAATGACCCGTTAATATTCTGGTCACAGCACATGTTTTGTATCTTTTGATGTTTAGCAGTTCTTTAGATACTTTGTTGTTATACCCTTGCATGAGCGCTTTAGAGTGTTCTTGTCCTGGTGCGAACATGCACCACTCAATAGCCTTTTGTTTACAAAGGGTAGTGAGAAGCTCTTTGTTTGGTAATACCACAGAACGGTTCGGGGCCGATTTGAGGGTCGTCAGCTCCTTTTCTGGCGAGCTCGTCTGCTACTTCATTACCATATACGTCAGAATGCCCTGGCGCCCATGTAAAGGAGTTCACTAAATGTATACAGGGTTCCTGTAACACTAAAAGTATACAGGGTGTCCCAAAAAGAGGGTGCCAATCTAACACTGCAGTTAGCTTAGACATAGACATTTCAGATATACTCAACATTTTTTTTTTGATATAACGCCACATTTTGTTTAATAAACATTACGCCAGACTGGTGCTCTTTTTGGGATACCCTGTACACCGGATAGGTCACTGATATAAAATAATAAACTAGTCAATTTACCTGCTATTTTTTTCAAGTGAAGAGAATTGTACACCGGTAACCTCTGGTTTATCCCGTGAAGTATGGCGCAGAGGGGTCAACCTGTATCTATTGATTTTCTATTGCTATCGAGATGAAACATACCCTAGATTACAACCAAGAATATACATATTTAAACCGTGGTAAGCACATCAAGATTAGTTAAGCAGATTTCGAAAGACCCAAGATACATACATAGTAACATACAGACAAAAATTTCAAAAACTATATTTTTATATTCTATTGACCTAAACTAAGGACTGTTTTTTTTAAATCAATTTACAGAATTCGACCTACTACAGTTTATTATACATATGTATAGACTGAGTCACTCTCATAAACGTTATTTGCCATAAACCTATGGGACTGCTTGCTATAAAATACTTCAGCGTTTTTCTTCTTGCGCCGAGGGAATTCGGGTGGCTACTGTGTATGAAGTCGCCCGTATTTTCGACCCTAGAAGTCGTGACTAATATTTTTTTTCTTTCTTGGTGAAATGCGGGCCATAGCGAGTGTGACAGTAGGAATTACTACGTATCCCGCGGACAGTAAAGCCAACTGTCTGAACAGTACGTGCTGTCGGTACTTTAGTTACGACACCCAGCTATAGTTTTTGGGAAGAATCCCTGTTCCCAAAGGACGAAACCGGGACCGGCTCGGATAATGATGATGATAATATCTTTCTCCTACCAAATTTTCGGCTATGTTAATAGAGATCAACCAGGTACGCAGAAGATGATATAGTTATAGTGCACTTGTGTGTGCGCAATACAGATGCACACTCTTTCATAGTTCGGTGATACAGCAAACCGATATGACCGGAGAGAGATTACACGCAGGATCAACGACTGAACCTGCTTTCGGAAGCACGGATACTTTGCACGAACGGAAATCCGCGAACGGCACCCATATAACTGGATGCATTGGGTTGGCTTTGGCCTAAAGAGCTCAGAGTAGGTATCTGCGCCCACGCGTTGGGCCAAATATTGGGCCCAATGTTTTGAAGCCAACGCCAAAGATCCAACAGATTGCCTTAGACGATCCGTGAAATGGCTCAGGCACGGCTTACTAATAATAATGTAACACTTGACGCAGGCTCGTATTATTTTGTAGCCCGAAAGGGTTTCTCTTATATTTGTTATGGTTTTGCTAGGGTATTTTAGTGGGTTAATATTAATTATAAAAGTAGATCTTACTAATTCAGTTCGTGAATCAACTCAATTAATTATTTAACTTTGACCTATTGCAGTTTTGAAAACGTAACTCTTTCTCTCCTGTGTATTATTAATCCCATCTGATGGTGGGGTCTGCCTTTTTAAAACACATAACATAAATTAATAAACGTGTTCTCTATCTTTGTTTAGTTGCACAGGAGTTGTCCATTAGTTGTTTTTCATTCTTAAATTTTTCTAACGAGAATAAATTTAATGCTCTGTGGAAGAGTTCCAAAAACTAGCCTTTCTGTATAAAAAATATTCTTAAGTCCATCGATTTAGAGAAAATAATATTTTATTAGACATAAACCGCACCTTCGGCTATAAAAACGCATGAAAAAAAAGAATATGCCAACAAGATTGACATGGACAGTGGCCGCGAAAGGTTTTTTTCTTAGGCTTTCACGACTTCGTGAAAGTTAGGTTACACAGATAACACATAGATTGTGACAGATAGGTAACTTTTTCCGTTTGGCTAACCAGTGTATGTAGATTTTATTTCTAAATTTATACAGTCATTAAGCTTCTGGACACATTACAAATCATTTTTTTCCTTAAAAGTGGAGGCGTTTAAAATTATAGTATTATGGTGTCGTGGTTCATATGTTTGTAGCTTATAAATAAATACAGTTTTATGGTGGTTATTTATACCATCGAATAAAAAAACAACCTACAAACAAAAAGTGGACAAGTCTTTTAATAGGATTTGGGCGATAAAAAACCAACTCCAGATAAATTTTGTCTGCTTCTTCGTAGAACTTGAAACAATACTTCACTCTGAAACCTTCACAACTGTTAGTGGGCTTTTGATTACTAAGATAGTTACCAAACTTAGACAATATTGCTTAATTACGCTTAAAACAAGCAATATTCCTTGGAATGGATAAATTGGCGATCAATACTGTTACTTTGCCGGCTAACATAAACATAGAGCCCTAATATTTGAATTACCCGTAAAATGTGCAAACATAACGTTAACGTTACGCGTAATAAAATCTTACAATAATAAAACATGAGCTAAACAAGGTTTTCACAACTCCCTTTTGATAAACCAGACGTGAGGATACAGCACGCATATAAAAACAAAGCTTTAACGTGGCAACATCAATTGTCACTTCCACAGATAATAAAAGTTATCTCTATGCTTATGAATAGGTATCAATAAAGTGTCATTTCAAGAAATAGTTTACAAACTATTTCTATTACAAGTTATTTATTTTGCTCAAGAACAGACGACAAGTTCAAAGTTAAAGTCTAGCGTCAATGCATACGCATAATTGCAGGTAAGCAATATTATATATTATTGCCTTTACTTTTTTATAACATTAACCCTATGTAAATTAAAGCTGTTAGTTTTCTCGAAAAAATAAATAAGTATTCTTAAAAAAAGATAAATTTTTTTTAGTGTACTTCTTTAAAAAACGTGCCGTTTTGCTGTTTTATGTAATATCTAAAGGTACAGTTTACCAAAGCATTTACCCCTTGTCTTGCCATAATAAGGATAATGATATCTGGCAGCTGGGACTGCGAAAATAGCTGTCCGCAAGAATCTGATGAAAACAGTTGGCATTTTATTGTTGCCTGCTGGATTTTCCTCTGGTTGGAGTTTTGTTCTTAATTTTTACAAAATTCAAAAATATTTATTAATAAAAACACATATGACAAAACGTTATACAGCGGTCCTCGTACTAGGCTTTAATGCCTGTATCACGGGCGGTCTTAAAAGTTAGCAATTACCAAGTTCAATATATATAGAGCTAGCGGGCGGGACACAATGTAATAAAATAATAATAACAAAAAAAAACAAAACAATGACAATGAACTATAAGATAACAGTGATAATTTTCATAAATTCAAAAATTACAGTACGAAAAAAATAATATATTAATAGTTAACTAAGAGAAAATAATAATAATTATAGCCAAACAATGATTACATGCAAAAAATAGAAATTATAAAAGTAAGTAGGCTCTGATATCAAAGGTTATATGCGTGCGAGTATGTCTGTGTGTGTGTGTGAGTATGTATGTGTGTATAAGTGTGTTTGTTTGTTCGTATATTATGTGCGTTTTATTTCTGGATTACTAGTAAAGCTTCTGTACTATTGTAGTCCTGCGACAGAAGCCAAGCTGACACTTTTGATATTAATTCACATAGTTACAGATCATATTATATGATAATATTTATGGACCAGTTTGTATATGTGGGGTAAGGAGAAGTCGCTGAACCTATGAGCAAACACGTACATTACCTACTTATTATTATAAGTATTGGTCCTAATGGTCCACCCCAGGCAACGACTGCACAAACTCCAGTTTGTAATGCCGGCTGAACGAACCTATCAGCGGTGGTAGGCTCCGTTACGTGCCGCCTAGTAGCTCCCACCGGAGCCTGGCGTCAAGCAGCTCGCTGTGTTTCGTCGGTTAGTAGGAATACCAGAAACTTTTGGGTGTGCTCGCTCCACCGTCGACTCTGTCTACGCCATGTCTGGCTTAGTCTAGCTAGAGTCAAGAGCAAGCAGATAACAAAAAAATACAAATAATTGAAAAAATGTGATTGTTTATTTTTATCCTTGATATAGGTTTTTTTACTTAAGCTATTATGATTAATTACTGGTGAGTTGGTTAAGTATTTGAGCCTTTCGTATAGGTACATCCGTGATTCCCAATGTCGGTATTTTTCCGCATACATATAGAATGTACATAAAACGTATTCCGCGTAGGTAACACAGAAAGCTTCTCGATTCCATACTACCTTAACGGTACAGTCGCACTTTTAGGGTAGCACGTCAATTTATACATTTGAAATACGAAAACCGCTTTTATTTCGTAGAGAATAGAAGCGGTCTCAAGATCAACATGTGAAGTCTTACTTTCGACCGTGTAATTAAACGCGCAAATGAGAGAACACCAATATTTGTGGAATACTTAGGCTGAAAATTGATAATGCATGCACCATCTTCTTATTTAACAAAAGAAAACTACAACCCAAATGAGTGAAGTATCTTATTTGTTGCGCGCCCTCATTTTGAACCAAATTACCTACATACTTACCTCATTCCGAACAAACATTATGTCAGTATGATATCACTTTCATTTACTAAAACTTTTAATGTTTATCGTCTAAGTGATAAAGTGGGCATCAAGTCACGTCTGCGGGCCAATTCTCTAACTTAACGTGAGTTAAAATGGTCTTTAGAACAAAAAAACATTTTGTATGAATTTTTACAAGCCTTTGCTGTTCGCACTCCTGGACAAAAGCCGCAAAACGTCATCATTCGCCCTGTTGGTGGTTAGAGCTTGCAAATCTTCGTGGCGTTTGATAAGGTCGTTTGTCCATCGCTTCCCTGGACGACATCCATCCGTAGGCAACCAGTGGGACCTTTAAACCATTTATTGAGACACATTCTGAGTACATGTTTGGCCCATTCCCACTTTAGGCGAGCAGTATTCAAGCCCACGACAGTTACTCCGGTTTTTGCTCTAATATCCATATTTCGGACCCAGTCTGTAAATTTTACTCACAATGCGCGTGCAGCAGCCTCTCGCTAATAATTTCAATGAAATATTACTATTTTATTCTCATGAATAACAACTTCCAAGAAATTATAAACGGAATTCAGCTTAAAGAGAGGCTGTCGTTCGACAGTTAGGCCAGTTAAAATTATTTTATTCAGCTCTGAATTACGATTTCAACTTTTTTTTCGTTTAAAACTTTCAAGCCTAGAATTTTTCCATATTTTTAGTTACGAGAATACCCCCTGATCGACGTTCAAGAAGTTTTAGTTCGATTAAAATGCAAATAGGGTGGGAAACGCACGACAACGCGACGCCGCGACGGCAGACAGACTTAGCAATTCTTCATCTTGCTGTCAATATCACAGATTACTTCTCGTTCCACAAAATGATTAATTTGACGGTCATCGCTGTATAAAATTCACGTTGAATCCTGATATCTTTTAACGCCTCGTCATTGAGCAGACAAAATTAAGGTTTACCCTACAGTTTGTAACGTGAAGTGAAGACCAAGTCTGTTTTAAACACCAGATGCCCTAGGGCTGGTATTGATAATGATGGTAAGTGTACTACAAAGGGGGTAATCACCCCTGTAAAGTGCACATAGTTCCTGGTCTCCCTCGGGATCGGTGAGTCGGTAATCGTAGTAAATTCTGGAGATGGTAATAATATAGTAGGGTTCTGATTTTATCAAATATAAAATAAAAATTATACAGCATTTCCTAATCTTCTTTCAATAACTGCCTCATTGTTCTAGTGGTCGGCACGCATGCTTCTATTCACAAGGTCCCGGGTTTGAATCCTGGTTGGGTCGAACTTTGTTTCTGTTTTTTGTCTAGAAATAAGGGTAATATTACTCAGAAACAGTACAATTCGTGCATTCGTGGTGTTCAGAGAGTAAACGAACAACCTGTGTATTGCACGAGCAACCTGGGCGAGTTCCTTTGGAGGGATACCTTTTATCATACTACCATTTTTTTTGTTCACCAGGCGCGAGTCACTCGGCCAGCTCCCTCGTTCAGCCAGCATCGACTCGGTGGTGGAAGCGGTCATTTGTGCCCGACACTCGGAGCCGACTCAAGCGACTCTTCAGCTGCCTACTAGAACAGATCGGGCGTTCAGCCTCGCGTCACCTGCGGTGGGACGAAGAGCAAAGACCCAGAGGGGACAGGCAGGTTAGGAGATTTAATTAAGTTCTGTATATTGAAGTTTCTTTCCAGCTGATCGGTATTTCTGAAACAAATGTAAATCATTGTTGGCAAATAATATCTGTTATTATTGTGTAATACCAGCTACTGGTTTTAGGGCTACTGCCGCCCTGAATAATATGAATATGGCAAGAATATTATGGCGCCAACTTAAAGAAATCATCTATCATATCGTGTGTTAATATTTTGCTTAACCAATGTGCTTTCTTTAGCTTTACATACTCAGACCTAATAGCGCCCGGACCGTTTGCCCCATAACGCCTTAACGCCAGTACGGTTACCATGGGTTTACGGTGGTTTTAGTCACTAGCGACGACGTAAAAAAAGTGTATGGAAAATTTTAGTTCTCCAAGTAACCGCTAGAGGCGCTGTGCAATTTTCTATACACTATTTTACGTCGTCGCTAGCGAGTATAACCGCCGTGAACTCATGGTAACGGTACAGCACTGTGTAACACTGCAAGGTTTTTGAATCCTCTCTGCCATTTGGATTATAATAGTTTATTTTGATAAATGTGATGAGTATTATGATACCTTGTTCATGTCAGTGTGGTTTTAAGCATTGTGCTCATTGGTATAGAAAGTCTTAGTTGCGCAAAATTACCCCAATCTTAAGATATTTTTAAATGAATTATTTATTTGAGGATTGATAAGGGTTGCAGATAAATGATACACATAGGTAGCTAATAAAATAGGCACACCTGTCCATTATATATCCAATCCAGACTAGCGCAACTTATTGCCTCTGTCCCTAAAAATATCACCAAATTTGAAATCTTAAGAAAATATTTTCACATGTTATTCTAATTTCCCATCAGCAAGAATAGATTCACACTGTGTCGAAGTGAATCGAAGTGGCATCATGACGCACACCCCTGGGAGGGTGATTTTGATATCGGAAGTTGGTTTTCTGATCTCGACATTTCGCACTTGAATAAACCAACACAATGGGTCTATTAGCTAAAAGCTTCCCAGCTAGGAGTGTATTTTATAGAGTTAAAGTGTTTTTTTTTAATTTTCTGTTTATTCTCGTATAATGTTAGTTGATGAAAGGAAGGCTGACCGAGAGAATGATAGACTGTTTAAAGCACGATATGATTGTGAAAGGAGTGGATGCTTTTCTGAAAGCCATAACTTTTGCCTTATATTTTGGTTAATATACCTTACGTACGAGTATGTCTACCTACCGTGTGTGGTGTGTTGAACTTAATCCATCTATCTTAACCGCACTGATTGAAAACGATCTTTCCAATAACTGGATACTGATTTGGTCTTATTAGCGGATGTACATTGCACAACACACAATTTTTAACTGTACCCCAAAGTTTAGAGAACAAACAAATCTTACTGAACAATACGCTTTGACAACATTATTACCTCTTTAAAAAGAACCGAAGCAAACAGCATAATATTATTCCCTTGCCCGGAATTCGCTTACTTTTAAAAAGACTTCGGAGGTAACACAGATAGACAAGAGAGACACTTTGAGATGATAATGAGACCGTAGCGAGGCATTTGTTATTCGAACATAGATATTTTAAATTCTACGGTTTGTAGCAGATTGGTAATGTTTTCGTTTGGTTCGCTAGATCTAATTACCCGACTGCGGAAGGAAGGTTATGTTTTTCGAGAGTATGTAGCAAGCACTTGCAAAAATTCGTTGACTGACTAACGTCCTCCGTAGCTTAGTTGGTAAGAGCACTCGCCCGGATATCGAAGGGACGTGGGTTCGAGTCCCACCGGATGACACAGTCGATTAATTTTTGTAAGTGAAAATTGATTTAATTTCGTTAAAACTTGCACAATATTGCTTAAGTTATAAAAATATAAAAAGTATGTATGTCGGTATGATTGTTTGGCACGCCCTATAGCCCACACGGCTGGACAGACGTTTGACATGTGAGGTGTCGTCGAAATTGACAAAATTGTGAAGTGAAAAGGCTACGTAGTTGTTTTAAATGGCGTCCGCAAATGGCAAAAAGGGGGGAAGAAGGGTAAGGTAAAATAGGGTAAGAAAAACAATATGGGTATCATATAAGCTAGTGTAAAGACCATTCCAAAAATAATAAACATTTTTCAGTCTGGTATTTTGTTTTTCAAATAATTAGGCGTTATTTGTTTCTAATGACTGTTTTGGTTGTTTGGTTGCACGAATTAAAAAAATAATATTTTCTATCGGATATTGCCAACTCTCTACGTATTTCGAATTGATGCCCCACTTTTGCACAACCCTTTGTATAAAAGGCGCACTTAATGGCGAGTAGCATTCTCTACCAGCTATACCTTTAGCTATGAAGTGTAAAGATTAGTTCGGCGAAGAACACAAAACTTCATTAATTATGTGTTATGATAATATAACCACTTTCATTTGATTTGGATGCTACATTCGTCATTCTCTTCTTTGCCTCTACCATGTTGTTTAGATTGCCGCCTGCGTTTCTGCTAATTGCAATCGAATGGAACGTAAACGAGTGCTTTGACAATCACTCAGGCGTTTTACCTGCTCATTACCCAAGCCGTGTCGTTGTAAATAAATACGGATGAATTATACTGATTATAAGTACTTAGTGTGTGATAAACCTGAGTATTTTCTTTGAAAATACCTAGTTCATATCAAAAATCACTTAATGTATATTTCAGTTGAATAATTAAGTTGTAGACATGGCGTAAAAGCTTCACGCAACAACTATTACAATTCAAAAGCATAATATTTTCATTTCGCACATAACAAATTTTGCCTCTAAATTACCCTCCAAATAACCAACGCGTGAATAATAATAGGCTAGGCAAATTCATAGATTTGAGTAGTTTAGTTTTCGAAATTCCTAAGGACAAAGTCAACAAATATTAGTGCTCATCTGCCGCTAAGTTAAAACTAGCGTAGGTAATTAATTTATACAGTGTACAGTCTTCCTAAGTCAAACTTTGAATTTGCTAGCAATTTGAAAATGAGTGACTTAGGTCTAGCTGTGAACGACCGTGTCAGGTTTACGGCTGAGACCGAGAATATACTCATAATAATATATGTATGATTTAAAGATAATAAAAAACGCGTAAAAAATATTACTATTATGCTAATTGTGTATTTTAAAATGTATTTTAGAAATTTTGTTTGACAATATGTTGAAGGTATTATCATACCATTATAACAATATGTTGTACGATAAGCCGCTGTAGTCGATAATCGGCTAGGAGAACATTATCATTTAGTATGTAACATGATTTGAATAAATGGTTTCTATTTCTTTTTCCAAAATTGTTATGTAAGTATCGGTGCACTGAAACAAAACAGATATCACATACTTTATTTAGTTGTTGGTAGGTTTCTAAATGTCGCCATTCCCTGTCGTTTCCTCTTGAATATTAAAGTGAGCACTTCATTTTCCAACATTTTAGGTAAGCATTTTACTAAATGCTGCGTGCTTGGTCTTGAAAGGAGTTTATATTTCACAAAATACTGTTAGCTTAGACTTGAAGGTGGAAACTTGAGTAGGTAGCTTTTAGGAGTCAAGTTGATGCACTGTTGTGTTATTTTATGTTGCTTTAGTTTCTAAGAAAAACCAACCACCTGCACACTGTTAATAGACAGAAGTAATTAAAGTTTTATAGTAAGTAAAGTTACTTACTTTCTATACAGGGTGACTGGTACTACCCGCTATAGTAAATGCACATATTTAGAGAAAGTCATTGATTAATTATTCGACTTTACTTTCCCGATCTAAAGTTTGTGATATATGTTAATTTTTTATACTTTATTGTTTTTTTCCAAAATGTAACTTTCAAGCAATCATAACTTTTTTTTCTTTTATTATTACAGAACGTTTTTCATTATTTGTAAGTAGTCATAAACATGTGTGATTAAAATACGTTTGGACTTACCCGAACTAAAGTAAAAAAAACAGATATTAAGCTTTAAAAATTGTTTTACTAAAATGAACCTTTGTGGTCAGATTACTCGCATAGTAAAGACATCAATGTCAAATAGAACTGCATTCATACATTTCATTCTCCTAGCAGTATGTTTATTTTCGGAGTATATTCAAAAAATTACAGCGTCTGTAATCTGAAGAGAGACACAAGTGTCTGTAATGATACCATTGATAGTTCTAATTGCATCCCCATTCCTCACTCTTAAATTTAAATCAATACTAAAATATAAAAATAACTCTTATTAGTTATGACACTAGTGATTTTGTGAACGAATAAAGTATATTTTTAATATTTTATATATTGTATATTTTTTATATTTTCGTAGATTATTGGAACTAAGAAGTAACTACAAAGACAGATATTACTACATTTAGACTGGGTTGTACCATAGGGTACAACCCAAGATTTGCACCATCTTACTTTAACTATTACAAACGTCAAAAATCAATAATCTGTCCAAACTCCATACAAAAATCACCGGTTACCGCTAAAGTTAAATTCAGGTCGTGCAATTCAGCCTAACGAGTTGCACGACTTTAACTATGACAATAACCGTTGTATTTGGTATGGATTTTGACATATTTTTGACGTTTGTAATAGTTAAAGAAGGTGCGACCCAGCCTTAGAACACAAAGTGTAACTTTTACACGCATAAACTGCACATTGCTAGCGGCAATAGCATCCTGAAAGCCTTCGCGGAGCGGTTTGACTGTCAGTACCTAAACCATTGTAATATAGTTCATGTACTGACTGGAATTAAAATAAAATTTTAACTAACATAGTTCCTAAGTACCTTTTGTTACTAATACCAATATAAATTATTTAACTATGTTATGGATCTATGTTATCTGCCAATAAATAAATTATTATTATTATAAACCGATTTTGATAATGTTTAGTTTATGTAGAGTAAATTTGTTAGGAGGAGCGTTAGGTTTTATGACGGTAAACTAGTATTGCTCTCAAGATGTAGATAGTTTGGAGTCCTTTATGCTATAATATCTCTATTTTCTCATGCACCCGTTATTTCCATTTCAAAGGCATCTGAAATGGCCCTCTGAGACGAATGTTGGATTTTTATGACAACCGCTAAAAGCAAATAAATATTGTCAGAATTCTTGTAAGGCTGAGTTTATTTTCTTAATACATGACTTGCATTTTTTCGTATTAGTTTTTTTATAGTTTTCCGACATTTTTTTTATTAACTAAAGAAATAAGATCTGGCAATGTTTAAATGCATGAAGAATTTATTAGATTATTACAAAACAGTCAGAGTTTTTTAAGTGCTAATTTCATTCATAAACTATCATTGATTTTGTTCAACTACTAGTATCATTTCAAATTAGACGCGCTATTGTCTTACAAAATCGATGAGGATCAAATTTTCGTACCAAACAAAAATTTAAATTGGTTTTGTTGGTCAAAATTAAGCCTTAGTGATGAGCATTGAGTCTCATCTTAAGATTTGGTGTTGCACTTATTATTGCCCAATAGACGAAAAATGCAGGTTAAATTCTCGCCCCAGGTCGCTTTTTCAAGTGCATGGAAGAGATTGGCTCATATACTGAGCCCTCATGTTCGTATTATAAATCGATGAAAAATCCGAGGAATGTGCGTCGCAGATCTTAATAACGCAGGCTCCTCGCACATTCAGGACTGGCTTAGGCACAACCAGTTTTAGAGAACAGTTAGATCATGGCGATGGGCACGACACCTCGTAACTTGTAAGGGCACGTTTACACGATAATTGTCCATTAATCTTACGCGGGTGGGTTGCGTTAGATTCATTTTTTAGGTTAAATACATCATTCACTCGGCCTATACATCCCGTACCTCATCAAACTAGTATTCCTAATTTCAAAAATGTAAAAAAAATATCTCACTTATTTATTAAATCAATGGTTCTGTGCTTAAAGTAAAGTTCACCAATACATGTTTAATTATTAAACAGCATTTATATTATTTGACATATTTTGTATGGAAATTGTGTTAAATAAATCGTCAATCTATGTTAACCGGCTGTTTAAAAATTGGTGAACTCATTCTCTTAAATTTTACAAAAGCAGAACGTCATAACTGCAATGGCATCGAAAACTGATAAGAATTTAAACACGCACAGTTAAATTAAAGTTTTGGTGTCTTGTAATGACAGAAATGGTATAACTCTACACAGTTAGTAAAGACAATAAAAACATCAATAACTGCAACGTTATTGAAAGTTAAAAAAAATACGGGAATAAGCCTTGGCCTCACTTTGTTCCCTTCTAATCAAATAATGAATTCCCATACTCATCTTTATCGCTCACCTAGTCGGACAATCATCAAATTTAATATTCAAAAGCTTTAGGGGAAGTTTAGCGAAGCGTGACCAAATCGACATATGGTACTTATGTGGGAAAGAATCCAAAAAGAAAGCTTTTTGTAGGACAATTACTGGTGCCTTATTATAATAATTAAAGTAGAACATAGATCAAAAAGGCACTATGAGCTAATGGAAAATTTAAAAAATAGCTATTCCTAAAATGTCAATATCTATTTTGTATTAGTGTGTTAAGTGTGCAGGTTTTCTCACGATTACTTTCTTCACTGTTAGTCACGCCTTAAGTACTTAATTGCAGAAAACTAAATCAATGATGAGGTGACCGGCTGAGGTAAAACAGTAAAATATTTCTTTTGTTTTCTGTATCTCAATAAAAAAACAATGCCCCCTGTGACTTTATCTTTGCCACCCACCCACAAGTTTTTATAATACTTGTACTTTTGCTTATTCTGTGTAAATATTGACAGGTCAACAAATTTTATTATTTAGTTCAAAATAAACACTACAAAAACATTACTTTGATAGGTACTTTCCAATTTCAGTGTGAATCGGTTCTTACTTGCCTATTTTCCCAATACCTGCAATAGAATACGAAAATACCTTACCTCGATACAACGCGCTACATTCATCTCAAACCTTACTACCTATATTTTAAAATTGAAATCCCAGTGCTCGGTATTGGACGTACTTCAAGTCTTCACGGTTCAATATCTCATTATAATTAGGTTTCAGGAAGTGGCTCTTATAAATGCCGCAATATCGTCGGAATCTGAAATAGCTGTTCTTAGACTAGTCAAATTCATCCAAGCTACGGTTATATTCTGATATCTGTAGTGGTTTTACGAAGACAATGTTGAATATTGTTTCTTTGTTATCATTTATTCATGTTATAAGTTGTAACATACTTGTTCAAACTTTGCTTGCCAGTTTCTATCATAAATAAATAAAGAGGCTATTTTTTCGACAGCCGAATGAAGCATGCTTTCCATCTGTTGTGCCATCTGGGACGTACCTTTTTGGACAGGCTTCTATATGAGTTTTGAACCACAACAAGGCAAAATATGTCACCGAAAATATTTAAAAAAATCCAAAAATATTTTAAACTTGCTTAAATATTTTAAAAGTTTTAAGCTTTGAAGCTAAAAACGCAAAAAAAGAGGGGTTTAATAAGTTTAACGTGTCTATCTGTGGTATGGTAGCTCCCAAACAGATGAACCGATTTTAAGTTAAGCTGTTTTTGTGTCATAGATAGTTTTATCCCGAGTGTTCTTTCTTTGCCATGTCTCATGAAAATCTGTTCAGCCGTTTAAAGTTCATTAGCTCTTTTCGAGTTGATGAGGGGATCTGACTATCTATATGGCTTATGGCCTATCGATTTGAAATTTAATACCGTATTACTTTAATGATATTGAAAGGACATGTTGTAAGGTATGGTATTAATTAGGTATGGATGTCGTAATAAAGGAGGATTAAAAAATATAAAACTATTTAACATTTTTGAATAATACGTTAGTTACCTGCTTAGTTCATATTCTAAGGGAACCTGAGAATCTGGCTAATTTAGATTACTAAGACTAAGACTGACTCCCACTAAGTATAATTATTTCTCCTAAACCACAATAATCGGAATTATTTGTAATAATAACGATAAGCTTAATTACAGTTGTAACGGAAATACTGTTGATAAACACAGGCTGGATGTGAGGGAATTAATCTTACCGTTTGGTTCTCATCCATCACCCACATCCGATCCTCAATATTATTATACTAACTTAATACGATATGCTACCACACTGATTAACCCTATTAATATGCAATGTTATAATAATATAGGTATTTAATCGATGTTGATACAGGTGGCTCAAAATAGGAGAGACTGGCATGAAATAAAGGAGGCCTACGCCAAGAAAATAGTAGAAGAAGGCTAAGAAGAAGGTAGATATGAAATATTTTTGAATATTATGGCAATCATTTATAGTTTATTACAACCGCAAATTAAATGCTCTCTTGGGTAGCTCTATCATTTCCTAAATTTACGATTTCACTTAGTAACCTGATACTAAGTTATTATTAGTCCAAAGTGAATACATAAATAAAAAGTTAATTATAAGCAATTTAATTTAATAAAGCCTACTGTTAAGATTGCTTAGTTCGCTAAACTATGTGACTCCGTTAATTTTAAGCTTTCAGCTAATAAAATAAAAGTTATGTTTTTATTTTTAAGCTCGACGTCATATTAAAACTATACAAGACATCGCTGGACGCTATTCATTTCATTGAAACGTATTCGCACACCATTAGTCTCATTTCATTCACAAATAAAACCAGAAAACAGTGACGCCTACATAGAGTGCATATTAATAAGAATCCGTGCCAATACACAACCTCATAAGTATAGAGCTTTAAGGCTGCTCTGTTACCTGTCCCTGTCACTCGTCGTATGACAACGCATTCGTTCTCTTTTATGCAACTGTCGCGCCAACTAGCGGCCGTTACCGGAGACAAACTGACAGATGCCTAAGCGCATGTTCCTTGTATTGTATCGTGACCGACGTATCATTACAACTACGTTTGCCAATAAAACACCAACATAGACGTTGTTTTGACGGAATAAACTATTATGATTACAAAAATGACAGCTCAAGTGAATTTGTGTGAAATAAAAATGTGTGTTTGTGTTAGTAAATGAGTGTTCGTGGCATTGTTGACATACAGGGATTGTTGTCTTGGAGTCCGAAGAACAGCATCAAAATAAAGCTAAAACGTAAGTATCTCATTTAGTCCTGGTAAAATAATAAGAAACAGAGCCTTTTGAGGGGATAATCTTCTTTGGCTGTGTGGTCATTGGAAATGGCGTTCGAAGCAATCCTTTCGAAGGACGGCACACAAATATATTTAGGTATTTCTTTCTGTACTTTTTGTTACTCTGTTGAACTCTTAAGGAGATAAGACGATGATAGCATTTTTGGCCAAAAGGGCCATTGAACTCAATTCGTGTGTGAGAGAGTCGTTATACCTAATTCTCTAATTCTAACTGGAAAGATAAACAGATAGGCACTTATAAGAATTTTTGAATTCCGAAAATATCCATAAAAATTTTTGAAGCCCGAACCATCTCAAGTTTAAGGTTAAATAATTAATACGAATTAATTAACTCCCCAATTAGACGGACCCGCAAAACACGCTGAAAGTTAAGCATTTACAAAGAACTTATTTTGCGAAATCGGACTGATGATATTCCGAGATTCAGTGAAGTGAAAATGAAGATTAGGTTTGATTTGATTTTTCCCTTTTGGCTACTCAATTACCTAGGTGCCTACCTAGTATAATTATGGTATATGATCGGCACATCGCATCGGTAAACAGAAACTCATAAAAAACGAAGGTCATTCCCGCCTACCTGCCTTGATTAATATAACATATCACACACGGAATAAGTTCATCGAACTCAATGGGTGAAGCTCAAAATATAAACTTACACGATTTTTTGAACAATATTCATCGCAAGTTGTATCTAACCATTTCCTCGTTACGGTCATTGGTCACGGCAATTTGAATATTTTTTTAAAGGGGCGATGTGAGCAGATGGCCCCCCTTGATAGCTACCCGCAGATTGGATACTCGCCACTACCCATATGGGATTTTGACATGGGTATCATGTAATCGACCTTTGATTACGCCACTTGACTTCTTAAAACCCCAAATTGTCTTTCATCAATTTAATTGAACCGGATTATCGTGTTTTCCATGGCGAGGTATTACCTCCACCAACTTGCAGACTTCGTAGTGTTTTGAGTTAATTAAGACGCAAAACCCCAGAAAACAATCCCGGCCCGACCAGGAAACTAGGACCATTTGGACAAAAGTTAGCATGCTGATCAATAGACCACTCCTCCTCCTCCTACGATGGCTCAGCGACCCAAAGTGAGTCTTGGCCTCCGATGTGAGACGTCGCCATTTTTCCCGGTCCTGTGCAGTTTCCCGCCAGGCGCCGGCTTCAAGCTCGTGAAGATCCGCGTCCACTGCATCTTCCCACCGATACCGGGGACGGCCAACTGGCCGTCGACCCGTGGGGCGACCGAGATACGCCTTCTTGGCGCTGCGATCTGTAGCCAACCTCTCGACATGGCCGAGCCATCGGAGCCTATGCGCTTTAGTCTCTCCAATTATATTGGGGTCGGCCATTAGCTCTTCTACTTCAGCATTCTTTCGGATCCTCCAACATCCATCCGGCTCATGTTTAGGCCCAAAGATTTTACGGAGTATTTTCCTTTCAGCGACCAGTAGCTTATTTTCTTCTTTTAGCGTCACTGTCCACGCCTCACATCCGTACATTAAAATGGGTCTAATTACGGTCTTGTAGATCCTCATTTTTGTTTTTCTGCTTAGGAGCTTGGACACCAATACCTTATGAAGTGCAGCACTACATCGCAAGGCGCTCTGTGTTCGGATATCAATCTCTTCATTACGGGTGTTGGTATCGGTGATAGTGCAGCCCAGGTATTTGAACTTGGCCACTCCCTTGTACGTAGTATCTCCAACTTGCAGGTCTTGTCGTTTAACACGTGTATTTCTGTAACGTTTCATATGGAGATACTCGGTCTTTTCATGGCTTATCTTCAAACCTACTTTCAAGGCTTCTTCTTCGAGAACTGAAGCAGCAAGCTGGACCTCCGAGCCAGATTCACCCAGCAAGGCTAGGTCATCTGCGTACCCAACAACCTTATGCCTTCCATTCAGTTCTACTCCGACGTCTAGTGTCAGCACCCGTCGTACAACATTTTCTAGAACTAAATTGAAAAGCATAGGTGACAGAGCATTCCCCTGCTTCAGTCCTGTGACAACCGGAAACTCGTCTGTCAGTTCGCTTTGGACTCGCACCCTCATCTTGCTCTCCCTTGTGGCAACTTCGATCATGTCTACCAGCTTTTTCGGGATCAATAGACCAACGAAGCAGTAATTCTACCTTAACCAACTCTACCAAGAAACTAACGTTTCAAATGTACGTTCCTTTTGCGTACGGCTAGAGATTGGAATTCGTTGCCGGCTGAAGTGTTTTCCAAACATTATGATATGGATTTCTTTAAGAATGCAGCAAAAGGCTTACTAGTCAGACGTGGTGACCCATCCTCGGCAGCATCGTCGCTTACCATCAGGAGAGATTGCGTTTAAATGTCTGCCTATTAAAAAAAAAAAACTAGCATCAACCGTAAATGACAGTTTGAAAATTACGCACAACTTCGATGAGTAATGGTAATATGAACTTAAAACAATCGGTTATACAATTTCGAATGACAAACAATCGGCGAAGCGTCATCAAAATATTGACTCCCAAGAATATAGGACAAAGCACTTATGTAATCAGTTACAATGTAACTGCCGTGTTTGCTCATCTTAACTGCCGATTAAGTTTTTTACGAGCGATATCGGAAGGAAGTACAGTCGTGTGAAAAATATCGAGTGCCTTGTGTAGTTAGAATTTTCATTAATGGTGGGAAATTCAAGCAATTTTTAAAAAGTGCAGAAAAAAGAGTGAGTGCTTGTTTTTTATTTCAGCGATTTCTTGGCAGGCTTTTACGAAAGTAAATTTTACACACAAAACCGTGAGTAAGTACCTAACTCAAATTGGTTTAAAAATGAAGTCTAATGAATGCTTACGTTTCTAAACATTACGCTTACGTGCTTTAAAAATGCATTATTTTTTTACGAATTCACTGTTAGGCGTAACCTTTAAAGCGTTCTTTTTTAGGTACCATAGAGCTTTCTTAAAATTACTCGAATTACAAGAATCGCAAACCCATTAAAAGTGTTATCTAGAGTATTTTTATTTTACTTTCATTTTTGTTTCCGCTTGGAAATTATATCTCACAATTGATTCCGACTCTAATTAACGTCGCCGGAATTGTGTAATGAGTTCATTATATTAATTAATTTACGTCATACTTTTTGACGTAGGTACAAGCAAGCATTGAACATAATGATTAAAGGTTAAGAATAAAATGTTCTGTTTCTCATAACAAGTTTCATTAAGTGTGTATTTTGAGAAGTGGCTTTTCTAAATACTTTTTCTTAGCAAGAAAAAATTTCTTCATATCATAGGGTATCTTCCTTCATTCAATTCTGTAAATAAAGCCAGGAGCAACTTTTGAAATAAATTACTTATCTTGCTACAGATAAATAGGGCCTTAGTATATATTTTTAAATATTTTTGTTAAGTCTTAAAATTAGATCATAGACCCTAGTCTACACCTAGACCCTAGTCTACGCTAATACCTATACTAGCATTAACTTTTGTTACATTTAACTATATGCTACGTTCTAGCTGTAAAAGTAAAGTGTCGCATTTTTGGCGTCAGTATATTTTCGCGCTTCTGTATTTCGTGTCTATATTTTATTTTAAATGCTTGCTCTTCCCGCGCTGGAAGCTCAAAAATTTTAGCTGCTTTTAGCTAGAGAACTGGAGACAAATCACCGCGTTTGAGGATACCTTAGGACGGAGATATCTAGAAACGTTTTTAGGATTCGCACAGTTTAGTTATTTGTGACATGTAATTTTCTCCATTATTATGCTAGGATAAGGCCGCAAATGTATCAACTTATCCTTGTGCCCAGATTATTAACAGTATTTTCTAAAGTATGTCTTCTTAAGACTATGTGCTACGTTTCAAAATCATCATCATTTATTATTAGCTGGTATCAGTAAACTGATTTAGTTTAATTATCGACGAGCAAGACTCAAGGAAAACAAGTACTGACGTGAAAACTACGTATAACTATCGTGTTCCAACCAAAGATTTTATAAATCTTAGTAGGTATTTTTTTATTTATTTAAATCTTTGGTTCCAACCACGCAATGGCATTTGAAATGGCTTAATCGACCGAATACCCATAGCACGGAGTGATGTTTCCTTTCGAATCTGAACCTTCAGTCTCCTAACCGAAGAGGGAAAAAACCTAACAAGAAGATTTTACCTCCCAAGTCACAAGCTAAACCGCAAGAACGTTAACAGTAGTAGGTAATATGGTAATATTTAACTGCACAAAACCTTATTATGACGATATCCGGAACCTAATTGTCCAGTTTTAACTTTAACTTTTTTTATTTAGAGTTCGTTTTAAATTAAAATTATGTCGGTGTGCTGAATGTCTGGCTCGGCGTCACGTTTCGCATGCTAAAGAGCGTTCGTTCGCGAATTCCTGCTGCTATATTAGGTGCTGGGTGGGTTCTCGCGATTATACTTCTAGGAAATTAGAGTGAATCTGTTATCCTGCCTTATTAAGTGTGCATGTAGAATATGAACCGTTTTACAAACTTTTGGATGCAGGCTCTAAACATTCTGTACATTCATAAATGTATGTACAGTGATCAGTACATCAGACTATAGAAGTTTGTTGGAAAATCACCCTTATTACAGCTGCTTAAGATGCGCAAAGTTTACCTTGATGTGCTATCGTCCTTACATTAATCAAGAACCTAAAGGCACACTTCTCTGCGGCTTGCGGCTCCGGCTCGCTGCATTCAGCTCCGAGGAGCCACGCGGCTATCATGGAACAATGGGAGTGTATAGAATAGCCGAATGCGACCATTACGCATCGCACGGAAAGTGTTTCATACACTCCCATAGTTCCATGATGACGAGCCGGAGCCGCAAGCCGCATTGCTCGGAAGTATACCCTAAGAGCAAACTAACTAAATTACTTTTGACTTTGAAGCAAGGCGAGGAATTGCTGCGTTTCCGTGGCCAAACGTGGGTACTCAAACGCGAAATTCAGTAATTTTCATAGTACCTATAGATTTGTTTTTTCCGCAGAGAGTGATCATAAGATTTAAGTATGGTCTGTGAAGTGTGGTATTGATTGTGATGAAAAAAATACACCAAATTTTATTTTTTCATTCATAGGCAACGCCATGTACAAAGTTGTATTACCTATATTGGTGCGCCAGGCGCTTGGGGACCTATTCCCCAAGAAGGATACAGAAATTGACCAATCAAGTGCCCTATATGTACACATTATATGAGAAAATAGATTCTCACACGATGCATAAAAGTATATACTCCAAAACTAGGCCTCCACTTTCTCGCAACCCGAACAACAAGCCCAAAAGGGTAAACCGAAACACTAAATAAACCTGCCGGTCCTTATTGCGGTGGTCGATTAACATTGTCCACAATTGAGGCGAAATTTTTGCTTTCACCGATCGGTTAGCATCGGGGTCAGGTAACGGAGGCGTATTGTAACTCCTGATCAGTGAAGACACATTTATCGATGAATTTTGCTATCGATATAATCAAAGGTTGCTATGTCATTTGGGTGTTAAGGGCGCGACACATAGCGAAGTCACTGTAATATTTTATCTTAAGATACGTGGATACATAATATTATAGTATCTTGGCCATGTCTGGCACCCTTTAATAGTTTATTCGACATAGCTCCCTTATTTTAAAGCTGAAAAGTTTTCACAGTTCATAAATGTTACAACGCGGGTAGGCAATCTAACCTAAATGATCTTTTGCGAATGCAATACCTCGCACAAAAATATTAATATATATTCAGAACTGACATAAGTAATTAGGTAATATGTATACATACGTAAGTAGAGTGAGAAAAAAAATGTGTGGCTATTACCGAACAAATAATCGATGTGACTTACAACACTACGCACTTAGACAGGGTTAACAGCCAATGAGACGTCAAAGAACCTTAAAGGGGTACCTATTAGGCTTTCTAATTTTCTGAAGTACCCATAAAATTGCCTTTGATGTGTACTTGAATCCTTGATAGGTGATTTAGTAAGAGGTTTAAGAGCTTGAAGCCTGATTTTGCTATCCAATTCCATAATTATTTGTCAATCCTAAAATAAGCCACTTACAAATTGATTGATTTACAAATTCAATTTGAATTCGTAAAAACTTGCAAAATAATTGCTTAAGTTATAAAAATAATTATTACAAATTCAATATTTAAAAATAATAATAAAATGGTCTTAATTTGTTAATGTTTACACTCTTACAAATGGTTGGTTTTTCTCTTATAAGTGTTATTATGTAATTGTGTTATGGGAGATTCGCTCTTCCTTAATTTTAAATGAATTTATTTTATTTTTATGAAAACTTGTTAGTCTGCGTTTATAAAAATATATATAAATTTTACAATGATAGATCTAATTATGTTAGGAACAAAGTTACAACGAATGATAGTAGAAATTAACTCATAGTTATTCATAAATTTTACAATAAATGAGAACATTTATTGTATAATCCATCCACCATCTCTGGATGGTGATCCAGTGCCTCATTACTTTAAAAACATCTC
Organism: Pyrausta nigrata; assembly: GCA_949316185.1. Lineage (NCBI taxonomy): Eukaryota > Metazoa > Arthropoda > Insecta > Lepidoptera > Crambidae > Pyrausta > Pyrausta nigrata. The sequence continues at coordinate 15,451,587 of OX438943.1, forward strand.
TCCGGTATTTTAACATGTTGTAAGTAACTTAAAAATATTATTAATTACATACATACATATCTGATTATTTTGCTTACTTGAATCATTCAAGCTATCGATAGTCCTGACAAAGAAACATCTCTAGCCAAACATCACTTATAAGTATTATAGACTTGCCAGCCATGGGCCGTCGGTAATTGAGGGTTATGCAGGCTACCATGGTATTAGTTATGGCGTAGGTATGCTTCTGTGACTTGTAACTGTTCCTGGTAACAGTATGCGTAATTAAAAAGGGGTAACTGAGCCGTGTTCCTTATGCAAACCTTGCTACGGCCGGTGGCTCCAGAAGGGCAAGAATATGACATAGGAGTTTTATGTGGGCAAAAGGTAAACTCCTAACCTTTTGTTCAAAAATAAATACATTAACACACTTCAGTCAGATTCTCACAAGACACAATTTCATCGGCACAATCAAATATTTTGATTATTAAGTTTATTCTAATATTTGTTCCGTTTGGAATTTTTACGTATAGTTGTATTTTTTCCTACTTCCATTTTTGTTTTATCAATAATTAAATTTTCTTTTAGATTAAAAAAAACTGTATTACTAGTGCATATTGTTTATAAGGAAGTCATTGAAATCACCTATTTCAACATGCCGTCAGTTTAAGTACTTATATTTATTTATTGCGTACTTGGCGGTTTAGGCATTTTTATTGTGTACTTACTCTGTTTTTTAAACATTAAAATTTGCGGTGGATAGCTTTGTCTATCTAACTATGGTACAGCCGTTTTTAAACAACATTAAAAATAGTTTGTATAGAAATATACTTTTTCGTAATTCTGTTCATACAAAACTCCCATTCCACAGACCGTATATGGCTGTATCTAAATAAAATCTCATGGCAACATTTTGATCCCTATGGAGACTGTTTCATGAAGGTAAATGTTATCATTCCATAACACAGTGCATTTATTTTAATCAAGCTAACGTGTGAAGACAATCCCCAAGAGACCAACTGGTCATATTCGTGTGAATTCAAATTCCCACGCATTCTCATGATGATAAAATTTAAAACCTTACCCTTGTATACAGGTGGGTGGGCAAAAGGGACACATGGTCTCGGAATAGGCACTTTACCACATGTTAAGCCGTATACACACTTGCATCGCGAACAATGCGAAAAGAGAGTAACAGATCGCGGTGTGTGACCCCAGTTTCCCTAGATACAAGGTCGCTAAGCATGTCAATTTTTTTCAAATTTTTGGAGCAATCTAGTTCTGATCAGATGCAAGCATAACTGTCTTATAAACAGGTGTTTTTTAGCCGACAACACGTTGCTTTAGTGAGTCCAAGACTTTTTAGCTTACGTATAGAAAATTCAAAATTCAACACAAGAATTACGACACTTAATAACTGTACAAACCGCTAATTACAAGTATGAGCTAGCTGGAGATCCATGTTTTTATCCCATGAAGTCTACACACGTATCTCCTCAATTACCAAATACATAAATGATATTCAAAATATTGCCAACCTCTAGATTAAAGCTGCGAGAACTGTTTAAATAACAACTAGATATTATTAAAAATCAAGTTTACTATTTTTTTTTATTTATTTATTTAATCAGGTTACCAACAACTGTTACATTAAATATTCTTTTTAAACATTAAATTGGTTGTAAATTAAATGCACAGTTACTTATAGGTAAACATAACATGCGAAGTAAAATTAGAAGAAAGAAAACTTAAATTACATTACACATTACAATATAAACTTTAATTTTGTTATTATTTTTTCTTTTAATTTGATATGGTATTTTTTTTTACTAATACTAATATTTCAATAACTATTTTCTTACTCGTACAGTTTAAGCGAAAGAGTAACTTGCTTTCGGAATGCGGATTGCACTGACGTCTTCGCATGTTCGCTACATGCGAAGACGTCAGTGCTAACACTGGTCGTTGTATAGTCTGCAAATGCGGTACAAAGGTGAGTTCCTGCCATATGCTGTTCGCCTTTTCGGTGTAAATAGAGGCTTAATCGAGTTTCGTGGGGGTAGGAAACACACAACCTAAAAGCCACATGGCGCGTACATGTTCGCTAACAGTATGGTTTGACACATGACAGTGACAGTCATAGATTATAAACAACTTAATTTGTCAACAACTACAACCGTGTCAAAGCCGCTGTATAAGTTGATGAGGAAGATACTAAAGCGTGATATAAATTCACAGCAAGTATCGCGGGCGAGTGTGGAACGCGCTTAATAAGGATTATGCCCGGTAACCCCATGACCGTAAAGTGGGTACTGTGCCCTGCCCTTTTACTGTAATAAGTTACGTATTGGGATGCCCGAAACCTAAGGGCAACCCCAAAGAGGTTTTTCCGCTTGAGGAAAAGTTTTTCTCAACGACAAACTTGCCTACCTAATCAATCAGCTTGCAGCAGGTGTAGCTTGAACTATCAATGTAATTGATTGCTGTATCACTTTATTGTTTTTTTTATTGCTTGTATGTTTTATTTTTAAATGAATATCCATTGTAACGATAAGCATCACTACATATTATAAAATCTCCGCCAACATACACTTATCAACAGAAGGATATTAGAGAAAGGTTTAAATTTTTATTTGTTAAGGCATTGCTTTACAATTGTTGATGATTTCGGAAAACAAAAAACATCGTCTCAGATTTTGGCGTTCAATAATTAACAACGAATGTGCCCAAAACCCCATAGAACTAACCAATTAAGATGCGTGAACCACAACTCAAGCGTGTACAATCCGTGACGAAGAATACAGAAATTATGCTAACTCACCGCGGGCTCTAACGAACCCGATTCGGAGGTCCTACCCTGAAAGACCATATTTCCGACTTTATTACTTTACTTTATTTTATTATATCACACTGAGTTTCAGGCTAGGTAATTGGTGAGTTTGTTGAAACAATTTATTATTTATTACAATTATTTATATAATTTTTACTGTTGATTTCATACTGGCAGGAAAGATCGTCGCGGTCGTTTTGAATAAAAGCCAATACCCGATTTTAAGACATTTGTATTGGATTTGATCGAAAATTTGTTTTAAATGGAAAAAATCCCAAAAAACAATCTTTGTTTTCCTATAATCTCATGAAGTGGCAAATCCAATTGAACTCAGACTCTGATCACCAACGGCATACCTATAATCAAACTCTTTAAAATATAATTAAACAAAGTTTGTACTGTCTTAGACAGTTCTGCAAGTATATACGCGTAATGACGAAATTATTTCATTTTATTCTCGATCTCTTTATGTTATAAAGTTTATGACAATGATTATTCTTTAAAATTTTGGTGCTCCATTCGTCAGTTAGAGTGGTTAGACAGCACAAATTCATTTGTGACGATTCATTACGAAATCGCATTTTCATTGCATTAAGTATTGTATTAAAAGAGACCTCTACGAGTCGGTGGCGCAGTGGCTAACGGGTTGCCTCTCCTGCGGAAGGTACCGGTTCGATCCCACGTGCCGCCATGTATCAATGACTTTTTCTGAGTTTTGTACATTAGTTATTTCACTAACCGATGCTTTTACGGTGAGGTAAAACATCGTGCGAAAACCTGCACATTCAGGCGACTGAATGTGTCACAACCATGATCCAAACCTGGTCAGGTTCCCCTGTTAACAGGGTCACGGAGGTCAGATGGCAGTCGCTCCACTGTTGTTACCTGATCTGCTACATCCTGGATCATAGTCAGCGGATCCTGTGCACTCGCGTGCAAGTGAACAACCGGGATAACGCTAGGAAGATGATGATTTTACGAGACCTCTACACCGAAAACCGAAATAAAGTACGTTGCAGAGTAGACTCTCTGATTACATTATGCAAATGTGTGTTTGCTGTACTATTTAGGCTATGTTGTTGACTTTGGAATTAGTCATATAATTAATGGCCTGTGTAAACGGAGGGGTGAAGTTCTTATTCGGAACTGCGTATAGCCGCAGATATTATATTAACTAAGGCCTTTAGAGTGTAGGATTGTACGTACTAGTATGTTGTAGTATTTTTTTTCTATTTTAGATAAATTTATTTAAAAATATCCTCATAAACACTTAAAACTATTAAAACCCCATAAAATTTTGCGATTGCGATGCTAGACATTTCACAAACATATTCCAACTTTACATAATTTTGTTATATTCTTTTTAGGTATTCCCAAACAATTTGTATTAGGCCTAAATATAATAAAAATATGATGTTACATTTTTTTTTGTTTTTAAGTAAAATTGTTCTCAAACAATAATAATAACAAACCTTAGACTAATTCGCTCAAAACACAAGCCTTAGACCTACTTTTAACTGTCAAAATGAAATGGTTACTTTAATTACTTACGAATTAGAATCTAATTTGCAATCTGAGTACACTCAGCTGCAAAAATAGGCAAACTACTTCAACAGAATTTCCATTTAGAGAAAGTTTATTTAAGGAATTTATGTTTGTCGTGGGCTGTACCTGGTAGTTTTTGCGGCTGATTACTTTGAATTAAATTTTGTGGTCTCAGTGTCTCAAATTCAGTTAAGAAATAATTTATTTGTTCATTCAATAATCAGTTTCCTGGTTTCTAAATGCGAAAGTAACTCGAATTTGTCTTTCTGTATTTTAGTATGAAAACTATTACACAGATAGAGCTAAAGCCTTAATGATAACTAACCAAGAAATTCTGATATTCTTTTAAGTCCAATACTCGCATTTATCTTATTTGTGGCGAGGTCAAAAAGAAGTCCTGAGAATGCATTAGTACTTGCGAAGAATAGTCCTCTGTATGACAACTTCCGTAGTCGAGTGGCTTAGACGCTGGTTGACATTGTGTCATTATCTCGAGGTACGATTGTTTGTTTGGGTCTATAAAGAAAACCACAATGTCTACATTATCTTGGTCCTGTTTGTTAACTAACTGCCGTACTCAAAGACGTTAATTAAAGTTAATCCTTCATTAAGTCTCATGTCGTCCTTATCTATTTCATTGACAAACTGCCGTACTCAGAGACGTCAATTTAAGTTACTCCTTCATTATGTCTCATGCCATCCTTTTCCTTTCATCGACATAGAAAGTGACAGAACTAGACTTAATTATAGATTAAATATAATTGGCGTCTCTGAGTGCGGCAGAAAGAAAGTGACAGAACTTAATTATAGATTTAATTTAATTAACGTTTCTATGTACGGCAGTCAACGAGGATCACCCTGGACGAGTGGTTTGGCAGTTTCATGGTGTAACCATTTCGAGGTACCGGCTTCGATTCTTTAGTTAGGTCAATATAGTAAAGCATATTTTCTACATTAACTCGGGTGTTATGGTACCACCGCTGTTTCTGATTTCCATAAAATACAAGAGCTTAAACAACATACTTTGAAATCGGAGTTATGTAGTACTTGTTTGTACATATATGCATGTGATGTTGTCCAATAGCTTTATTATTTAAGCACATAACATTATAGAAAGCCAAGCAATTTATAATCACATTGGCAGTCTATCTTATTAGATTCTTGCACTAAAGAAATTATAACCTTGCACTAACATAACAACAATAGAAATGAACTTCGCCCTGATGTAACAATCCAACAATGCACTTCGTTACACGGTAGCCAAACAAGAAAGCTTGAACATCCTCTATCAGACGGTTTTACCTAGTTCAGGTCTGTAAGCCTTTAATCCTAAAAAGCTGGCTGCATTCAGGAATCTAGTTCAAACGGACAATTCCCGGCATTCCTGACTAGCTGAGTCAACGAATTAATCTTGGTACCAGCATGAAAGCTAAGGAGTAAGGAAGGATACGTGTTCAGATTAATGTTTGCTTGATAATTCTTATTTTACGGGCACTTGCACTTTAAAAGCATTAACACCGTCAAAAAGAAACAAACGTGAAAACGATAGGTGCCTACGTCAAAAAATACGAATCGTCCTCGTGTTGCTGAGTACTAAGACAGAAATTCTAAGTCCATGTTAGTATTTGTTCGGAACAGTTATCCCGGGCATACCCTGCTCGGACACAATTTGTTCCACTTCAGCAAATTAATCTTCAGTCTCTGGTGGAATTCCCGGCAAATTGAAAATAGGGTTGACACTCCTTACCCTTTGTGACGAGAAATTTTTTTGATTCAGCATTCACATTAACATTATTAAAAGCTTACCAAGTTTTAGGGGTCCTAACATCATGATTGAGAAATCCAGTGCAGAAACATTAAGTACTTTTCAACCTACGAGCATCAGAAACTGAAAATTTTGCACCATGCTCCAAGGTGTTGCCACCTCTGAGGGCCCCGGGGTTCGATCTCCGGTCGGATCAAAATACAACATTCATATTTTCTATCTTATCTCGAGTCTGGGTATTGTGGTACCACCAACTTGTTCTGATTTCCATAACACAAGTGCTGTAGCTACTTACATTGAGATCAGAGCTATGTATGTGATGTTGTCTAATATTTATTTATTTTATTTATGCTTCCTTTATTAGTGCAGGTGAGGATTTTTGGGAAATCAAGAAAACATACTTGAGACAAACTGGGTGACAGTTCATACAGTTTGTAAGAAACTAATAACGTTGTGCAATAAAGCTTAAATCAATAAGTAAATCGAAGCATTTATATTAACATTAATAAAAGCTTAGCAAGAGATAGTTTTATTAACATCATCATTAAGGTGTAAGTACAGAAACATTCAGAGCCTTTTGACCCCATCATATTTTTACTCATCATAACATTTTGCAATCCATTTGTATTGTTGTATCCGTTATGTTTTACTTATATGACTGCCTCGTTGGTCTAGTGGTCAGCACGCTGGGGCTACTATCCACGAGGTCCTGGGTTCGAGTCCCGGGTCGGGCCGAAAGTGTTGGGTTTTTCTGTCTTGAAATAACTCAGACACACCTCCGGAGTCCGGAAGTTGGTGGTGTTAACACCCCCGTGCCTCGGAGAGCACGTTAAGCCGTTGGTCCTGCGCCAGATTTCTCTACGGTCATGTCGGACTGCCGTCTTACCGAATTATGAGAGTGAAGGAACAGAGAGTGCACTAGTGTATTACGCACACACTTGTGCACTATAATATCTCCCGCGCAGTCGGCTAATCTCGGTTGAGATGGGCCACTGTAGTCGAAATTCGGCTAGGAGGACATTATATCAGGTCCGATTAAGATGCACTGGCAATCTTAGAGTTAGCACTTGACTCAAGGGAAAGAAACGATAAGGAAATCTAACTTGAAGCACAGACTCTGTAATCATATTCCTTGAGAATAATAAATATATATTCTTTGAGCAGTAATTATATAATTGACTTCATAAAATGATTATCCTGAAATGATACCGTTCGAGATAGTCAGTTGTTATCTCAATGTATTATAATGCCAGCTAGATTGTATCTAACCTAGGTAAAAGATATTTAAAAAAAATAACTACAGGTACTATTATTATTTATTATTATTATTGAGGTGCTTGTGGTGCTGTGGCGGCAGCGCTTTGGTAGTGATACCAAAGTTAAGCAACCTACGGCGCGGTTGTGATTTGATAGGTGACCATTCCGAACATTTAAGTAACGTCCATGACAAGCATCTCCGTGCTTCGGAAGGCACGTTAAGCAGTTGGTCCCGGCTAATATCTGTTGGTATTAGTCGTTAAGCCTAGTCAGATGCCCTAAGGCGCCTTGATAAAATCTGACAGTAAGGTTTGTCACTTACCTTACAGACACCCCTCCACCAATCCACACTGAGACCGCGTGGTAGAGTAGGGCTCGTTCCTCCTCACAGTTGAGGTGAGGCCTTTTCCCAGCAGTGGGATATATATAGGCTGACGTTACTATTATTATTATCAAGATGTTCAGTTCGTTAACCTTCTGAATTTCATTTTTAGTAGGAGTTCCAAGTCATGAATAAACTGCAATATTAAAGTGTTGTGCTCCAGCAGACTCCAAAGTCCAACGTAATGAAATGAGTATATAAATGAGAGTGCCTAAATACATTTATAAGCAAAGTTCCTTTAAAAATCTCGCAGTCTCGATTACAACTTTTGCCTATAACTTTTTTCGTAGCAAATTCGACATTCACAGATTTGCCTAGAGGCAATCACAATGAGAACGTACCTACTTATTACAGAATACCGCCCCCGGCTTCGCACGGGTTATAATATGTGGCACGGGTGTAATGCTAATACTAAATAAATATACTTGTTATGTATGTGTAAATGCGTTTATTTACGACGTCACATCAGAAACCTCTAAAATGATCAGTGTTTCTCTACTATATTATGTAAAAACCGCACCAAAATCCGTTGCGTAGTTTTATAGATCTACGAGTAAGACATTATAGGGGCAGACAGACGGGAAGCGACTTTCTTTAAAACTATGTAGTGAAAAGTCATAAATTTGTTTCTTACGTTTACACGAATAGTCAAACTCATTGAAACACAACGGATTACTTCACGATTTATTTACATTTTATTTCAAACCTTGAAACCCAGGGAGACTCCTTTGTGACCACGAGTGCTGTAAAGTGTTCGAAACGCTAGGTTTTAAACAAAATGTTAATATCGCGAAGTAATTCGTAAAATTGCGTTTTGATGATTAGTAAAGAGTTTTTATAACAGTCGGGAAAATCACTTCGCCAATAGATTAGGATGTTTTTCTTAAAGACCTCATCCCGAACATCAATTGGTGTTATTTGTTTCCTTTTTGGTGCTATTTAATCTGATGGCTGCCATTGATTGATATGGCAATCGCTCAATGGAACTCTACACATAACGAATGACGACCGTCTTGGTGTAGTGGTGCGCGGAAAACGTTGCGGGTTTAGATACTGCAATAAGTATGTCTGTTCCGTTAACCTAGTCGCCATAGCGCAAACTAACACTTAGTTTGGGTTTAGGTTACTTGTGTGAATATGAATCAACAATTTAAAATTTATGTAATTGTCTCGGCGTTAATTGCATATAGAGTTTTTTTGCTATGCTTTTTTTGAAGCTCTGTTGTTACAAAGCGAGCTTATGTATGTAACGAACGTCTAATATAGTATATGCGTATGTACCTACTGAAAAGTAGGTATCCAATATATCTCCATAACACCTAGAAGTACACTCAATTTAATGCTAGTTATATCTATAAGTTTTTATCAGACATTATGTAGGGTGATATATTTTCATAGTTCGGGCTGGTTGAAAAATAAACTAACCAATTCAAAATGATTACGTCACTTTACTTGTAAACTATATTGATACTTGATAACTTACATTTAGTGGCATTTTCATTGCTTACAACAAATCTAATCAAATTAACGGCCTGGTAATCAAACCTTCCTGAACTTTGAAATAAATAAATGTTCACTCAATCCATTTTGAGATAGATCATCTATTGATTACAAACTGAAAGTAATCTCCAAAGTGTCAATCCTACTGAAGTGACTCGAGATTTCTCGGAAGGGTCTGTTTAACATCGTCGTTTTTTAAAGAGGCCCACTTACAAGAAGGTCTGATTTAAAATTCATAGGAAAAACCTTTTTTTCTGACCTGAATATATTGAGGGGTCTAATAAAGCTTCTGATTTTTTTAAGAACATACTTACTTACTTACTTACTCCTTTTGCGCAGCGACCCAAAGTGTGTCTTGGCCTCCGACACAAGAGAACGCCATCTGATCCAATCTTGCGCCGCCTCTTGCCAGTCCGTAACTTGTAGTTCCTGCAGATTTGACATGACGGCGTCCTTCCAGCGGTATCTGGGCCGGCCGACGGGGCGGCGGCCTCGAGGTATTCCAAGATACGCTGCTTTGGCGCTACGATCCTCCCACATTCTTTCGAGATGGCCCATCCAACGGAGTCTCTGGGCTTTGGCTTCTCCCAAAATGTTGGGTTCGGCGACCAGCTCCTCGATCTCGTGGTTTTTCCGGACCCTCCAGCTGCCATCTTCTCTCCGAGTTGGACCCAGAATCTTCCTCATGATCTTCCTCTCTGCCACTAAAAGCTTTTCTTCTTCCTTGAGGGTTAGAGTCCAAGCCTCACTGCCATACACCAGGATCGGTCTTATGACAGTTTTGTATATTCGTATCTTGGTTCTTCTGCTAAGAAGCTTGGACACCAGCACCTTGTGAAGGGCAGCAGTACCACGCAAGGCATTCCCGCGTCCAGAATCCTTGCCGTGCATGCCTTTTTAAGAACATCACTACGTATATTAGACGACCGTCTCATGGTGTAGTGGCTCGTGCCCCGTACTACAGAATCAGATGTTGCGGGTTAAAATCCCAAAGTCATGTTTGTTTTTAAGCGTAGGTATGGCTATCCGTTATGCTATCCGTTATACCGATATCATAAGCTCACGCCTACTTTGAGGCTAGATAATTGGTGTGTTTGTTAAAACAATGTAATTATATTATGTAAAAAAAGTAAAGTCGCCCTATATAGATCCCACTGCTGGGAAAAGGCCTCACCTCAACTATGAGGAGGTACGAGCCATACTCCACCACGCGGGCTCAGTGCGGATTGGTGGAGGGGTGTCTGTAAGGCAAGTGACAAAACTTACTGTCAGATGTTATCAAGCCGCCCCAGGGCCTCTGACTAGGCTTAACGACTAATACCAACAATAATTATATTATGTTCTTAAAATAAAGTTCTCAGCCGCGTTTCGTCTGTGTGTATGATGTAAATATATTTGCGATAAAGTACTAATGATTTTCATTGCGATTTTTTAAATCTCCCTGGAGTTTTATATTTTTTCAAAGTGAAAAGTGTGTTTTTAAATGAAAATCTCAATAAAATAAAATATGTTTTTTATTTTAGCAGTCAATTATTAAGATCGCCTTTCTATAAGAGCGTGATTTTTTCATATATTTGAGAGACTTATTCTTGTAATGTAGGTACTACATTTAAATCTCTACCGAGGGTTAACATTAGAAGAAAATCACAATCATGTAAATTAGAAAAACATAATTTACACGAATATCTAAGAACTCTATTTTAAAAGAGCAAGCGGAATTTTAGAAGCAAGAGGATCAAAGGCCTCCAAAGGTCTAAACTTTTTTATCGACCTTAAAAAGGAGAAGGCCTATATTCGGCTGTAGACAGTTCTGTAGGTATTTATTTTTCGTATATATATTTACTATATCAAATTATATCCTAAAATCAGTATGAAACATTTATTAACCTAAACAAAAAGAAATGCGAGTAGACCCGAGGGTCTACGTGTACACGTGAGGCTGAAAAACTGTTCAGCTGAAACGAAATAGGAAACTAACCAATTGCTCTATTAGAACCCGAGGCTGACGGATTGCGGGCATGAGGCTCGTGGTAACTATTTAATAAAATCTGTGCTTGTGGGCAGTTATATTAAAATGTATACTAACAATAAGTATAAGAAGTAACGGTATCTACTCTGGTAACGGCCAGGGGCTGGTATTTCGGTATATTATTACAATCTAATCTCGATATCATTGCAGTTTTAATTGCCTCTCTGCCTTTGTCAACGAGAGAATTAGAGGCAATTATAGGTTTTGACATTAGATACTGATACTTTTGACTGTGTTTTCGTATACGAAAATCAGTTGTGAATTTTTGACGGCTTAGTTCAATCACAGTACGGACGACAGCACTTCTAGTTGGTCAATGCGACATCTTAAGTTATTATAATATGGATGATTTTTCATCAAAAATGACTGATGTATTGGCCACTGTACACAGTTGATTTAAATTTGGACCCTGTAATTTCGATTACCTGCGTGATTGATTACGTAATCAACTTACCTGAAACAGGTATTGCTATTATAAATATATGTATGTATGAAACTAAATGCATGTACAAGGCCGTATCGTCGCTTACCATCAGATGAGATTGCAGTAATGTCTGCCTTTTAATAATAAAAAAGAAATGTACGTACCTACTGTTGCGAAGTACAGCACGGGTTCCCTTAAGTGCAAGTTAGACTTTTGTTGTATTTTTCGAAAAAACAAACTTTTAAAACCAGAGCATTCCGTACTTATTTCAGTAAAGCCCTTTATCTTTAAAAAAAACAAGTACCTACTACATACAAAGACATGTAACATTATTTTTTTCAGGTAACCTCTTCACACGAGACCCTATTATTTTTACAGACACGTACCTACAGCGCTTGAGATATCGCGTGACAAGTACAAGTAGGTACTTAGCTCTCCACGTTCAAATAACGAGATGGCAGTAACGAGATCCAGCGATGAGCTCCAAATGAACCGCAACTGTGCGCAATTAGCGCTGGAATTGCTGGCTGGAATATAAACCTTATTTTTTAGTTAAAAAGACATAAAAAATAATTTAGGGTCCTCTTTGGCTCAGACTACAGCCCATTACTCAAACCCTTTTATACTTGTTATGGTAGAGCGAGCTAATTTAATTTGAAAGGGAAAATAATATTCTGAACTTAGTTATTACATAATATTTTGAAAATCTTTTAATTGTATTAAGTAAATTTACTGTAGTATGAACATACTACTGCATTCAATTTTACTGACCTATCTAAATACCTATATAAAAACTGATTTAATTTCTGACTAACTGACATAAAATATATCAACGCACAGCCCTAACTACAGGGATTGGAAACATGAAACTTTGCATCATGCTTCCTTTAAAAGTGTAGGTGAGCAATAAGAAAGGATTTTGAAAAAGACGAATCGTCAAAATACACGGATTTTTGACCAAATTCAATTAGGATATTTTGACGAATCATGAAAAAACACGATTTCGTATGCATTGTGAACGTCCATCCATCATGACGTATCCTATATTTTGACGAATCGTCACTGACGGATCCCGTGTGCACGAGCCCTTATACGAAGCTTAGGGACCGGCTGTGGAAAATACGCCGCTGTTATTTATCACGTGACGGGTCACTGTATTTGAAATGTTAATTATGCTGCAAACTTCATCAGCTGACCCGCGGCAGTTGACGAAATCTCATTACCCATTACTGCTGTGCTTCAAAAATGTAGTAAGAGTTAACAGCTGATTTTTTTTGTGATTTTCTCGTGGAAATTTTGTATCTTCATTTCTTTTGACTTCAAGCTATAGTATCTTATGAATAATAAACTCTAATGAATAGTTATTTTTATTTATTGAGACATCAGGTTACCTATTTTTTGGTATCTACCTACCGTAGTTGGGTACGAAAGACGGCACGTCATGATAAAGACAGTGGCATCTTATGCACTTGGCGTAGGATATATTTGCTACAAAAATGTAAATTTGCTGTACACTGTACCTACTTCGGTTCTCCAATTTCGTAAGTTTGCGCTAGATTATTAGAAAGAACATAAAGCTGCTACATAGCTTTTTCAACATAAATGGCATTTATAAGTACTTACTGATAATTTTAAATCTAGCACTTATGATCGCTATATAAAAAAGTATGTCGACGATCTATTATATTATACACGCTGTTACTTTGCATCCTTGCCATATTTACAGAGGTAACTATATTACACGTAGTAACTATTATAAAATCTGTGATATTACGGACACTGAACTCAAATCATTAAAAAAATAGTTACCTAAAATTTTGATTTTTAATCTTGATTATTTAATTTTATCGACGCACACCAATAACGATCGTAGCACACACACATCACTGTTGGCTGTTCATCGGCACAAAAGAGCCGCGGCGATTGCGCTCTCTTTCTAACATCATAAACGCCGCACCTTCTTCTTCTTTTTTTTTCTTCTTTTTTTTCCCCTTCTTTTATCTCTGTGAATATGGCAAGGATGCAAAGTAACACCGTGTATAAACATTGACATTATTTTCCTCCCCGTCGGCGATAAAACAGTTCGCCGTATTTATAACAAATTAATACTGAAACAAGTGGCTAAAATATGCGATACTATCGCGTACTTTAGCCACTCTTTATTTTATCTCCCTTTTCTTCGACGTCCCGAATTTTTACAATTGCTCTGGAGATTGCATGCAAATGTCGGCTCCACGCTATCCCGCCACTCTACGCATTTCAAAGGAACTAATTTCTGACAGCTGTGACGCTCTTAAACCGTTTATACAAAGCTCAATTTGCCCTAACGCCAGGACAGCGCCACCCCAAGGAATTTCGTGTTGGACTAATAAAACTTGGAGTCGATTGAACCTAACGATGATTGCTGAGCTGCGAAAATTTTTGCAGGCTCGAATGGTCGATTATGCAGAGATGTCCTGCCTGTTGTATTGTTGGCTTGGCCAAGAGAAAAAGAGGATAATGTTCAGCAAAAAAATGCTTTATTTGGGGTGTTTGTTTTATCTTTTTCAATGGAAAGTTAACTTGTTTCTAAAAAAAAACACTAGATAAAAAGGTAAGTTTTTACGAAATAAATTTCGCTTACAAAACCGTCTTGTGGGACCACTAGAAGACGGTCACTGAACTTTTGTGAGCTAAAATTATTTCGTAAAAAACTGGCAAAGTGAAAAGCTTAAATATAAAAACAAATAAGATAAGTAGTCCCTAACCCTGAGTGACCCAAAAGGATGGTTATGAAGTTGATTCTTGAAATTCATGGGATAAAAGAAGTTCTCTTGTTTCGAGGTCTAAAAATTTTCTCAAAAGCCTCTCTTTTTCCGAAGGGTTTGAATCATCTGTGCTCCGGTGTAAACAGACCTTTTAAATAAAATACTGTGCATAATGCTCAATAATTATATTAAACACACAGAAAACAAATCATTGTTACATAACCACCCTCGGGAACAATCGCTATGCGTTTTCATTCACTAGTACAAGCAATCGTTTAAGTTTCTACTCATTTTGCATAGCGATTAAGTGTGGGAACGGCAATTGTGGATAACAATCTTAATTTCGACAAGTTACCGTGAATAAACTACCTTTACATACGTCAGAGAGTTAATTAACCATCAGATAAGCGAGATTGGTATAAAGCAACTGCTTAATATGTGGTTTGCTAAAGATTGCCTAATGCAATACCTTTTTATATTATTACTAGCAGTTCCCCGCGACTTCACCCGCGCCAAAAGTCGGATTTTCCATACAAATTTTCATCCCCCATTTCACCCCCCTGATGATTTTATATCGCGACAAAAAGTCTAGCCTATGTCCTTCCTAGTGTCTCAAACTATCTCTGTGCCAAATTTCATTTGATTCGGTCGAGTAGTTTCGGAGCCTATTCGATGCAAATAAACAAACAACCAAACAAATCTTTCCTCTTTATAATATTATAAGTATAGATTTATATTTGACATGACATAATACGACTATCTTGTAGGAAATTTCAAAACTTATGAAAGACTAGTGGATAACCATAACGTGTTAGATATGTAAAAATATTACTTTAACTAAATAAATTAATAAAAAATATTTATTTCAGTAAATATTACCAATTAATACAGTAAAATTACAAACATTTGATAAGATAAGAAAAAACAGGATATGTTTTTTAACTCATTATCTATTACATCGAAATAACATAATAATACATATAATACAATAAAAAAAAACTTATAACTTCTGATTGCTTTTTTAATTCCTCCAGACCTAATGGTCCCATCATAAACAATCAGGCTCTCAAATAAAATAGCAAAATAATGATAAAACTTTCAAAATTTGACACTATTTTAGCAGAATAGGAATCTTAGCTTGATGTTTCCAAAATAATCATTATTTCCTCAAAATTTTAACATTGAAATAGTCATTATAGAATGTGAATGAAGACATAACTTGATATCATAGAAGAAACTATCATATTGGGCCACCTTTTTACCCGACTGCGGAAGGAGGGTTATGTTTTTCGAGAGTATGTATGTATGTACGTTTGTATGTATAATTGTTTGGCACGCCCTACAGCCCAAACGACTGGAACGTTTTTGACATATGAGGTGTCGTTGAATTTGTAAAATTTGTGAGTGACATAGGCTATATAAGTTTTAAAAATGGCGCCCGCAAATGGAAATAAAGGGGGGAGGGGGGATTGATTTTTTCCTTACCATAGCAATATGGGTATCAAATGAAAGCCAGTAAAAAGTCCATTTCAAAAATATACAATTTTTTGCAGTCGGGTGTTTTGTTTTTTTCCAAAATAATATTTTTTTTAAACTTACTTGTTCCGTACACTTTGTATAACCTATCCTACAAGCTTATACTAACAGTAGTATACTCAAAACAATCAACCAAACCTCAGCAAAACAAACGCTCGAGACCACTTCGCCTTTGTTCAGTCTAGGTCAAACTTAGCCACAGAATATACGGATATCTAGATTCTAGACTCTACCATGGACTCTACTAACTAGCTGACTAATTTTAATTGAAAGTCCATCTTATGGTAAACAACAAGTTAAGACAGCTTTCTTGGAATGCTTAACGAAGTTAAATGTTTCCTTGTGAGAGTTATTTAGTTGTATAAATTAATTTAGTTTCTTCTTGCTACTGATCCCTGAAAATAGAGCTCAGTCTGTCACACTCATAATGCTTCTACATATTACCTAACTGCTTTTGGTCACTATAAAGACTCACTGTTTAAACAAAGCATATTTTGTTGGGTTAATTACAAAAAATATACATCTGTATACCTTAGTAAGACCTTCACCAGCCCTGATGATGTATTTTTATCTCCGACAAAAATATGTTCATACCTAATTATTTTACCTTAAACATTTTTCACAGACCTTATTTGGGCGTCCCTTTAAAAATAATTGTATATCGTTAGCATATTTTCCGCAAAACGAAACGTAGTAAAAATTTTCACACGGCCGAGGTAATAAATTTTGTGAAAAATTGTCGCTTGGAAATAACTGTAGGCCATGAACATCATGATTAAATGCTATAATCCAGAATGTCGCGTGTGCCTCGCCTTGGACACAATGTAAGGTTAAGTAAGTAGTATTAGAGCTGCCAGCGAGGGTTGTCGTAATTGTAAAAAGCATAATAGCAATCAAGAAATAATCACCTAATCAAAGACGACCGAACAAAATAGCTATAGTTGGTACGAACGAGTTGTGGAAAGACAATAAATTGTGCAGCTTACCACCAAAACAGGATAAGTCTTTCATTAGATGTATGATTTATTTATTATCATAAGATTCTATCATTTCTGAAGATCGTTAAAACTATATTTGAGTGTTCAAAACTTAGAAAACTGTCACACATCAAATAATAATGATCTATTCCATTTAGGACTAAAAGTGCCACACACCACATGTTAATAAATATTACATTATTAAGCCTTTAGGGACCTACTAATTATCATTTTGTCATCAATACTTATTATTATGTACACACGACATCATCATACCCTGATCTGTCAATTTTCCGCCACCATATTTCAAACTTATATTTATCATATTATTGAGTTTCATATCATGTGAGATATTTTGACAGATGTGGGTAAGTTGATGCGGGACCTACCTACTATACCTACTTGGACCATTCCAACTTGCACTGTTAGCATTGCATTTAGATTTTATGACAATGTAATTTATATTTCCGATATTGAAATAAACTAAAAGATTATGAGAAACAAAAGAGCAATGCAATTTCCCACTTAAAAGTAAACCAATCCTACTAAATCTTTTTCTACTAGTTGATGGAATACTTTTATGCAAATAAGTTTAATTTTGGCATGTAAAACGACAGCTCGCGTGTTCGAGATAAAATATCGAGCGTCAGCCGTGCCAAATATCAGGGTCTTGAAAGAATTCTGGTATCAAATCAGTACTTAAAGATATGTTAAATTGTAATTTTTAATAATTATTTCAACATATTGCCTGATAGGTACCTGATATATTTTATAGTAGGTGTACTTTAACAATAACTCAATAATATACAAAAAAATTCAAGCGCTACACTAACATAAGCATACCTAATAACCTGTCAATATTAAAATACCTACATCTTACTTTTGCCTAACCATTTCAGCCAGTGACAAGTCCGAAGCGCTAACCACTACATCAACATGATTGTGAGTGTAATCTTTCACACTAACTCTATGAGTCATATAAAATATTAGTTTTTACCCGACTGCGGAAGGAGGGTTATGTTTTTCTAGAGTATGTATGTATACCTAATTGTTTGGCACGCCCTACAGCCCAAACGGCTGGTTGTGAGAGTGACATAGGATCTATAAATTTAAAAAATGGCGCCCGCAAATGGAATTAAAGGGGGGAGGGGGGATTGAATTTGTCCGTACCATAGCAATATGGGTATCAAATGAAAGTCAGTAAAAAGACCATTTCAAAAATATAAAAAATTTTGCAGTCGGCTGTTTTCTTTTTTCAAAAATTATGTTTACTTGTTCCTTTTGTTTCGGTTATCTAATCTATGCACTGACACATGAGTACAATTTCACCATAAGTATTGCTGCTATGGTTTCCTCCCCTTCTTCCGTATCTCAACGAATTATTATTCCTTTTCCACTGTGGTAATTATCAGAAAACAATTGTATCGTACGTAATCGTTTTCCCAGGCACTTTCACTATCAGAACTACTACAGCGAGACGTAACAAAAACTATGTAATGGTGTGTTGCAATCCGTTAACGGCATGTTTTTCATATTTCACGATAAACACTAGTACTCTTTTCTGGACTATATACTTTTTTAATCGACAATCGGTATTTTCTTTTACAATATTCCCGGTAAAAGTAATAATAATAATAAATTGTTTCAACAAACACACCAATTACCTGGCCCCAACTAAGCGTGAGCTTGTGCTATAATGACAAGGATAACGGATAGACATACTTATATACATTTATAAACATCCATGAGCTAGGTACAAATGCTCGTGCTCATCACACAAACATTTGCGGGATTCGAACCCGCCACCTTCTGGTTTAGTAGTTCGGAGCACGAACAACTACACTAAGACGGCCGTCACCTATTGACAAAAATATATCACTAACTCTGTATCTCGTACTTGCAATGAAAGTCAAATCAAGGGTGGATTCTTTAATTGGAAGCTTAGATCATAGATCATTTCGATAAAATTGGAAGGTAAAAATTAACTGATCACAGTTTGGCTTTAAGGCTTTTGGAATAACAAAGTGTACTTATAGTAGGAGTACATGAATAATCTTAGCACATTTTTGACATTGACGAACAGTATAATTATACATTCGCATCATCTTCTCTTTTACTGTCAATTGTGGTCATTTATGGCCAAAGGCCCTTGATGGTAAAAATTATAGAATACATACCCATAAAACACAATTTTGTAGCTTGTGATCATCGGTGTGTTGTGTACACTGTAATTGACTAGTATTGACTAGTGTAGTAATTGAAACTTCCCAGTGATGATTTAATGATCAAAGTTATTTTATTCCTAGTTAGTACACACTAGGAATTAAATAAGTATCATGATTCATGACTTCATGAATGTTACTTTTCCGTAATGCCAAAACATTCGATTCAAACAATTTGTAACAACTTTTACAAAACGTACCTACATGCAAGCCTGAATAACGTGTAACGTTGAATAATCAATTAATTACAATTAAGAATCTATTAATTATAAACACCAGTATCTAAGTGTGCGATCAATAACACGAAGGAAGTACAGACATTGTCGAAATTATGTAGGCTTGGGTAGTTATCCTTCAGCCATTTAATTAAATGAACGGCGTAGGCGTCCAATTGGATGGCTAATTTAACTAGATGGCTGCGACATATCCATCATTGGTAATAATAAATCACTTATCAACTTTTAATTTGTTTTAGGATGCCTGAGTAAAATATTCGTTTTTTATTATCAAGAGTTTTTAGCCGGTCAAAGGTATTTAAGCGCCATCTATTTAGTAAGATGGTACCTGCTAAGTAAATGTTGTCATGTCACTATGCTAAGTCATGATCGAAAATATACTTAGCTCCAAAGCTTTGCTCGTTATTAGCCATTTGATTTAAATATTTTTAATTTCAACCTGTTGAGGAAAAAGGGGCTACATTCTTAGATGAATTTTAGGTACACTATGATATTCTACGCTTTAATGAATCAAGACTAAAACATAGCTATCATTACATTCATGGCATACATTACTGGCTTACATCAGATGATAATTCATAACATTAAAGTTTTATGTCCATTGCTATTTTCTTCATGTTTCATTGTTAATACATATAATATAATTGGATTTGAATGCCTCAAATTTTGTCAAAAGTGGACTTATTTTTCGCGGCTATCTGTTTTATGTATAATATATTATTCACTCCATTCTCAAAGGGATATTAAAAGATGAAACATGCCGCCTTGGGGAGCTGCTTTTCAATTATTAGTTGCGGAAACTTTTGTCGAATTTATATGAAAACTTTGTCAGGAATTATGTTTGTAGCGGAACAACAATTTGATTACACTGCCCTTGGAGAATCACCTATTTAACACATTTATTGTTTAGCTGCGATTTGTCTTATATTTACCTTATATAACTAGGCATTCAAGTAATCAAACTAACAGTTATGATTTAACTAGCTGTTGCCCGCGACTTCGCCCGCGTAAACTACTATTTCTGTATCCTACAGGAACTGTGTTTTTTTCCGGGATAAAAAGTAGCCTATATGTTATTCCAGACTATAATCTATCTCTGTGCCAAATTTCATCCATATCCGTCCAGTAGTTTTTGCGTGAAGAAGTAACAAACATACACACTCACAAACTTTCGCATTTATAATATTAGTAGGAAATAGGATTAGTAGGATAGTAGGATAGGATTTCAATAAATTTATCTCTGGTATTTTACCCAAATTTAATTCAATTCCTTTAAGAAAAGAGCGAAAAGGCTGCTTCTAGACAGATATGTCCCATCATCGACCGCATCGTCGCTTACCATCAGGTAAGATTGCGGTCATATTGCAGTCAAATATCTGCCTATTAAATAAAATAAAATTTTCAATTGAAAATTACATGTTTCAACAAATGTATGTAGAATTTTTCCTAGGGCGGCTGGATAACTTCTGACAGTAAGGTTTGTCACTTGCCTTACATACACCCCTCCACCAATCCGCACTGAGCCCGCGTGGTAAAGTATGGCTCGTTCCTCCTCATAGTTGAGGTGAGGCCTTTTCCCAGCAGTGGGATCTAATAGGCTGACTTATTATATGTAGAATTTTTCTATTTAAGAGATGCATTATTTTTACCCTCTAATAAACTTGAGGAAGATCAACAAATACATGATTAGGTTTGTTTATCAGACTGTTCGACCTCGGAAACTTTTAATTGAATACAAAAACACTCATTCCGTGTATTTGGCACGTTCGTGTCTAACTTTGTATTGGGTTCCATGTCTGATTTATTGCCAAAAACTTGCAAATGACATACGAATCAGTTCACGATGCTGTTTCAGGAAACTCTGATGTACAGTTATCGCCAAAAAATATAAAAATAACAATCAATACTCTAAGTTCGACTTATGTTTTGTTGTCAGTTAGTTCAGTTAGGACACACATCAACCAAACCAAATCTGTCAAAATATCTCAAGTGATATTAAACTTTATGTGATAAACATAAGGTTGAATTAAAGTTGCGGAAATTTATCAGATCAAGGTAGGTTGATGTGTAGCCCACTGGTCATCATCAATGTTTAGTTCCCCAGCTATCGTAAACAAATTGAGATGTTTGCAATGGTTTTGAAAATAAGCACCTATGTCCTGAAATCTTACTGCAGTCCTTGGATTTGTTTTATTTTAATACTTAATGCGATCGAGTCATCTTAGGTAAACTTTTAATCTGTAGTGCTATACACGGTCTATAAAAATGTTACTTAAAAAACTTAACCCCCTTTTTCACCATATTTGTAAGTATTAAATTCATACATTTATTACCTTTAACTAGGTATTTTCTGTTTCTTGTTTACCAAAATTTGCTGGATATAAAATCGAATTTAGAATCATCGGAATTTTCCGAACTTAATTATGATAATTATTTTGTTTTATCAAACAAGTTAGAAAGTTATTTATAGCCTATTCACACCAAAACATCTTTATTTAGGGCAATAAAAGTAACATGGCATTTTGATTGCTTTTGCACTAATAGGTACCTACGTATATTTTTAAACGCCACTTGACTTAACCGTAACCCATCTCATTAAAACCCTTTTCTGAGTTAAAAATAAACAGACAGATCAATACATTGTGAGTACCTACGGAGAGTTTAAAATACCTATAATGCAAATAATCAGCTACTAAATATTTTATGCTAAAATCGCAAAACAAATAGAAACAAATGAAATGCTATACATAAAATAAATGATTCACATTTAAATAAATCAACAGTAAAGAAATGTTTAGCGTATAGCGTTAGGTCCTATGGTAGGTATTCATTAACAAAAGTAGGTAAGCTTTTGGATATTAGTACCTTAAAATAACGTAACTTTCATCATAACTTATTTAACTTGTATAAGACTCAGTACAATGTCCCCGAGATTAGTATAGCGTGTATTATGCAGCGTCATGAATATATTTTAGTTGATAATGAGAAAATAATGTAATACGATACATTATGTAACGCCGCATGTTTTTGTCCTCTGAATCTCGGACTGCGTGCGAGTCCATGCGCGGCGCGGGCGCATCAAACAGGTTCGACTAAGTTCATTCGTTTGCCCCATTCATCAAAGGCCGTTGACTGACGCGAGCAAGGTTCTTATGTTGGCCACACTGCCGCCATCTTGCAATGACAGCAACGACTCTGACGCAACGGACCGCGCCAACTTCACATCGCAGCGGTTGTTTACGCGAACGTTACGTTAGTTATGTTTTGAACGGATTGTGTGTGCCTTCGATCTTCAAAACTTTACGATAATCAAATATTTATCAATGGATCGGACCAGATTTTTTGTGTTTGTGAACGAAAATCAATTTGTTTCAATCGATATTTGTAATAGAACTGTTTTGTAATAAAATGTGTATTGTAAACCTGCAAATCAGTGAAAGTGTGGTTATGTTGACAGTTAAATTTATTGCTTCTGGGACAGTGCCGATTCCTTGTTTTGTTAAACGATCGTTTAAATGAGGTGATTGCTCGCGGTGTTAATAATTGAGTGTAGATGCAACAGGTATTAAGCAGATGGTTGGTACTTGATAGCTCGCAGTGCCCGGTCTTTGATTTGAGACCTTCATCTGTTAAGGCAAGCGGACATTAGACTAGACCGGTCTATTTCCAATGGCCTTAACAGCTGCTCACAATTTCATCGATATTAAAGATTGTTTGGAGATCACAGATATTTACTATTATTTATGGATTAAATAGCATTGATCTTATAAATCCTTTAGGATTTAACTGTTCCTCTCTTCTTTTAGTCAAATCAATTCATCAATCTTTTGATATCTTAATTTACTCGTTATAAAATACATATTTAGAAACATTTATAATAATATATTTTATTACTTATGCTGATTAAAAACTCAATAAAACTTTGTAGTACATGTAACATTCTGTCACACGATTTTTAGTAGTAGATAGTAGATGCAGTTTTAGTTCAAAATGAAAAAGAAAATATATTATTATCATGAAACTTCCACAGAAAATGGCATGAGTACGTAAATATAACGTGTGTCATTTATTGCCGATATAATTTATAAAAATAACTTTATTTAACTTTAAGTATTTGAAAGGCGATATTTCGTTAATTTTCCCCATAAGACACCATTTTTTTATGATGAACAAGCTGGTGGAGGAAAATTATTAAAATTATTGCGTGATAATAATCAAGCAAGCAAAATAAAATATGTAATCAAAAAGCACTCTAAACATATATTTAACTAAACTATAAATATATAATAATACATACAAATGTCACCAGTCATTATCTGAAATATAGTCATTATCCGAATGACTACCTGAACAAAATTTATGTTTGATTAAAACTAATATAAAAATAAAGAAAATGAGGAAATGTTTGTGAAATTGAGATGGAACAAACTTGGTTGTAACATTCTAATCTGATTTCAATACACCTGATATTATTCATATTTTTGTTATTTGATAATCCGAACTTACGTAAAACGTAACGAGAAACGACGAAATGATCTCATTGCATAAATAACTCCATCTAAACTCCATCGAATTACTAGACTTAACTTATCATGGACCTACTGACAAGAAAACGTTTTAACAATATTTGTGAAACCACATAATGCTGAAGTAAAATCTAATCATGGCCATAGAAAACTGAAGAAAGATTAGCGCAGCAATCTTCAACCTTATAGGCAAGATATTCGCAAAATAAGAGTCCAGTCTTAACACGCGTCCAATTCTTTGCCTCAAGCAATGTGTATTGGACAGAACATCAAACAATCGAGTTCTAATAAAAGAGGTCTATATCTCAAAGTGTCAGAACATCGTTGGCCGAAGCTATTATTTGAAAACTGTCTCTCACAAGAGCAATAATTCTGCCTCTCATCGAATGTAGGTTGACGGGTCAGTAGTAAAAATTTGCATTTTATAAGAGTCGTTGTAGGAAGCTTCGCGAAGCAGGCTCATTATAGACACGAAAGAAACAACAAGCTCGAGTGACTTCTCATTTGCAAAGTTTCGAGGGGGATGTTGACCTGTGTTTCAGGTGCACAGATTAAGTGCAGCTTCGTTTCCGACCTACTTTACGTTTTTGTGCCTATGGCAATGGAAGTGCTACTAAGTAATTGTAAGTTTTTCAACTCCAAACCCCTGTCTATCTTGCTAATGCATAGCAAAATAGAAGTTCTCTAATTTTTGACGTGAGCACCTTGTATAATGGTGGACCCCCAAAGCATGTTTGCATAAATAATTTCTGTGAAATAGAAGGAAAGCCATTATTAAGTTTCTAAAAGTCTTACCAACTTTTAGCTAGTTGAATATAGCATACTTTTTTGCAATGCCTTGCAGGCATTATGCCCGCATTATGGGTCATATAGGTGTGATATGCCCAAAATATTGTCAGTAACTGAGGCGATATCAACTTAAGATTAAGTCAAAACAAAACAATCCTTTTCTCTTTACCCTACACCTCAACGTTTGTGTAACCGCTATGTTCTTGCAAAATTACGATCAAACATTCTGAATAGACCTAAAGTCTCGTCAACGTGAAATAGAAGGAACGAAACCATAAAAAGCATTTACTAAATTAGGCAAACTCGTTCACAGGAGTTCGAAATTGCCAATTTCTCGAACGCACGTTCCAGGAGAAAAGTTCTTCAGATCTAAACACTGAAACATTTTTACATTGAATTCATTAAAACCCATCAAAATGTTGATTGAATATTTTCTTTACCGTTCCACTTACGACCGCTACATTGAAAACTGAAAGCCCACATTCAAGAGTTTGGAAAACTTTCAGAGAAATAAGATTATGATCGCTCGGGAATTGTCAAGACAAATTAGAGATTGAACTACTGGAGAATCTGAATTTCTGTGGTGATGATGAGTATTTAATGACTCGAAACTGGAATAAGATTTATGAGCAACGTTCATTTTGAAAGGATTACATAACATTGCCATAGAAACTACCTACACGTTGGAAAATGACAGTGCGACAAATAGGCGGTGGAAACATAAAAAAGTCAAGACTTTGTGATAACGATTTTCAAACCTACACAATCCTTTTTCATTGTATCATAATCTGTCTGTTGTCATGACCAAATTGAACTCGAAGTAAGTTCAATTATTAAGTCGTTAATATATCACGTTTTATATTGTTTGATATTGAAGTTGCTTCAATTATCTGGGATATGATAAACATCTGGGGCAGTAGATACATCGCGTGACTGTGTACAATGGTGCTTTTTGTGGTGACTTATCTTAAAGCTTTCCTTTCATATGGCTCCAATTCAACAGAGTAATAAAATGCAATTAGACATACGTAGTCTGTGGCACAGGCACAGTAGTTAACCCGTCTATAAAACAAGAATGATACAATAATTCAGTTCAAAAGATACTGTTAAATAGCTGTGTCTGTCTGTATGAAAATAACGGACTTTGGTCTGAGCATACTTGTCAGTGTACAAAAAAATACTTACAATAATCTACAATGACTAGTTAAAAGAGGTAGCAATAAAAACGAAATCTTTACAGCCATTTTATAATATAAAACTGGAGTTTGCACAGATTAAAATAAGATAAAATGCTTATACCAAACCCTTTAAAAATACCTACCTATCTTCTTCAAGTAAAAAAACTATCACACTATTCTTGATAAAACATCAGGCATGTCCTAAAAATGTTATAAAATTCCTCACCACGCATATTTTTCGACAACAAAGAACCGGGAAACAATCGCTGGGGGACCTGCCCCATTTTGGCTTGCACCTGCTACCTGACCCAAGCTTTTAACGTTAAAAAACATGAATGAAATTTTTACACTCGATGTCTGAGAAAGCTTTTGTCTTGAGAAGCTTGAACCAGTGTCTGCAATTCTGCATATTAAGTGATATCGGGTCTCATTAATGGGCAGCAGAGGTTTTTTACTAAGCCAGACGTGGCGTAGACTAGAGGTGACGATGGAGCGAGCTCACCCAGAAGATTCTGGCACCAATTTAATTAAAATGGTATTTCATTAAGATGTAGCCACAAGAATACATATTAAATCGATATAGTGCTCGATAAAAGGGTTAAATTGAATAAAAACATAGAACGATTTATGTTCTTTGGGCAAGACATACTTAAACACACAAGTCAATGACGTTACGGAAATAAAGTCGCAGGCAAATGCTTGTGAAGATGTTAACGAGCGTTTACCTGACGTAGCTAGGGTAACCCATATAGTCGTAGGAAACCAAGTGGTTTTTAAAGCTGTAGTTTAAAAAACAGTTTGATCATAAATAAAACAATACCTACAATAGGAACAGTATACCTACTATCGATGAAAAACGAAGTTCACTTTGATCATATCATTTTTAAAAATGGATAGGTTTTTGACAACCCTGCATTAGTCTATAGAGAGTATCTCTCGGCTATTACGAGGGTAAAACATAAGAGCACACTTAGTGAAGATTTTTTATTCATGGATAAAGCTGTCTAGAATATTTTTTGTTTTTTGCAATTTTTAAGTGCTCTTCAAGAAGGGTTTAATATCAACTCTAATTGGGATTCCAAGACTCATTATTTCCTGTACCAGTTATTGATTTTAATGGTTGAAAATATCGGTATCTATCGTATGCCAAGCAAGGTTTTTAATTCTACACGTTATGCGTGGGTTATAGCCAAGACTAATTCAGAATTAACAGGCAACAAATATACTTTTTTATGAATTCCATTCATAACTCTAGAATACTACCTTTGAAATTAAAAAAAAACAGTTTACGGGCGAATTGTGAATCTTCTCTTTTGGAGTCGATTGAAAACACGTACTTTATAATATCTCAATATGATGCAGGCAGTGATTATACGACTTATTAAAAACAAGGCGATACTATCTAAGCCCGAGTTTCTATGAAAGTTGTTTAAACTACCTTTTCGATATATTGATAACTGCCATGCCTAGCAATGACAAATTACTATCTTAATACAGCCTGAATGCTTTTAAAACCACTAGTTTGTAACTTATGCAGAATATTTATGAAGCTTTGACGATTTGCCCTTCACCATAAATGCATCCAGTTGTAAACGAGTTTTAAGTTAGCTAAATCATCTTAATCATATTATGCTAGGTACAGTCAGAAGCACGACAGGTTACCCATTGATATGATTACCCATGAACCGCGAAAATAGATTTTATTACGTAGGGGATAGAGGCGGTCTCAAAACCAAGTCTTTCCGCAAACCTAGAACCATAAAACATGGCAAGAAGAAACGTCTTACAGCACACGTTAAGGGAAAAATTAAATGCAAATTTTTGGTCACATCGTAAAAAAAAACATGTAGTGGCGAAAAACTGTTGGTATGGAAGTCCTTAGTTTTTCATTAGTTTAACAACATATTGCTTTTATGACGTTCCTTTTAATGCTTCCTTAAAGCTGCAATTTTCAATGCAATCGAATTCAATAACTAATTTGCCTTCCTAATTAGGCGAAAAGTCAAATACAAATAAATCTTCACAAGACGTGGACACTTTATTCACAATTTACAAGTACTCTTAACTTTTAAACTCGACTACCGCATTATAAATAAAAGTACAAGTCTAGCACGCTGAAGCGCCACATTTCAAGTGTAAAATTAGTAGTTTAACATCAAGTCCAAGTGTTCCGACAATTATTTATATTGCCCCAAGTTGCTGAAGTTAGCTGCATCTGCAGTAGCCAAGTTCAACAGGAAGAAAGTTTAACAGTTGCTCAATGGAATACAATCTGAATTCAAGCTAGAATAGAATTCTGTGCGTCGAAGTTGCTCAGTAAATTATGATATGTTGTACCAAATGTTGTGTTTCAAGACTTGAAATAGTAAATAGTAGTTGAATAGAAGGCATGAAATTCGTATTAATATATTGTTGTACAGGTCTAGAAATTGGTGTACAACCTTTTAAAAAAACGTGTTCAACTGAGTTATTTAAAAAAATATTCTTTTTAGTCGGTTGTTCTTGGCAGATCAGTCGTGGTCACGGTGGTTGTAGTAGTCTGCGTGGCTTGGCGCACAGTCTCTCGCCATATCTCTCTCTCTCACTGAGGTGCTGCGTACGCGTTAAAAACATTTTAGTCAAAAACCGATTTACTATCTTCTTGTTCCTTTTGTTTTGTTACCCAAATACTCGATAGGCAGTCTAAGTTGTTATGTTAGGACGCAACTCCAAAAAAAGTGCTTATAAAAATACAACAGTATAATCCTCGCTGGTATTTGCATAATTTAAACAATGGAACTGATTTGGTTTTCGATCCCGTTTGTAGGTCTCATCATTATTATAATACATCGTATTCGGTTTTGATAGCTAAGGTCTATTTTTGACATATTTTTTCCTTACAGTGATGTAAGTCATGAAAATATGTATAAGTATTTATTAAGGAAACTCAGTAATTAACAACCAATTTAGAATTAAGTAACCACAACGACATTAATTTGTCAGCCAACGTCCTTATTTTGGGTAACCATTTGATTGGACTTTTCATGAAGCTATAATTTAATATTAAATTTTAAGCTATATATTCAAGCAGATTACCCACCTACGAAATATGATAAATATATAACTGTTATCTGTATTGCAACACAGACATGTTAGCGCCAAATATTGCAGAATGGATTTCAAAAAGTCATTCGTAGACAGTTGCATTGGGGGAAAATTCGCGGGTTTTAAAATTGGAATCCTCGTGTGAAATTCGAAATTGTTTCCAAAACAACGCTTTGCTGAAAAATCCTGACGCGTGTAAATACTGTTGGATTGGATATACGAGTAGCGTAGGCAGAAAGCAATTGCTCGCTTTTTTCGCTTTCTGCGTTAATTTTTACTTTACAATTCTATGAACAACAGCTTTTAAGTCGTTAGATACAGCGACCTATCCAACATGTCATTCCATATGGGCTTGGCAGGTGAAATGACGACATTTTAAATCAATCGAGCTTTAGGGATTTTATTCGTTGCTATTTTATTTTTAAAAATATCCGCTAACGCATTAAGACCATTTCAAATATCATTTGTTTTTTAAGTATTGGCGTTGTGTCCATGGCACGAAACTTTGTAGATTATCATGTAAGTTGCACAAAACATTGTAGGTATTTCATTACATAACACAAACACGTTTCTTATGTATTACGATGTGAGTGCAATACCGACATTGTCTAATAATTTTGCCAGGTGATCGATCGTAGCACGAATCGCTATGACGTTGCGAGTTAGGGCTGCCAAACGGCTATAAAACTAAAACATTTTCTTAATTTTTCAATTTCTCACACCTACTTTAATTGTTTATGTCAGTTGAGATTACATATTAACTGCCTACACGGGGTTTTTTTTTTTGGATAAAGCCACGGAATTTATTGTACTTAGTACGATAGGCCAATAATTGATCTAAAAAATTAGTCAAGAGAGTCTTTATTTCTGAAAAAACAAGTTTGTGTTGTGCACACCAACACACTTACTAAAATGTTTTACACGACTGACAAGAAAGAGCTTTAAATATTTTAAGTTGAAGATATTTCAACTAGTCTAGCCAAATTTTTCTCACCCTCAAATACCTAAATTTTAACAAAGTAATAGAAGCTAACTACTAGTTTTGCGATAAACATATTAACACTCGTCGCCATGTTTGCTCTGTGATAATTAGTTTAACTAAACACCAATTTGTCAACCCTAAATATTTGTGCACACATATGTCACGCGTCGACAAGCCAACTGCTGTATGATTGTATGGCTGGTCGGATGGTATCTATACTATTCGGATTCGGAAGCTAAACGAAGTATTTGCACGAAAATAGCGTATTTTTCTTTGGAAAACATTTAAGTGCGATCATAGCTTAAATTATTATTCTTTCACATACAATGAACAGGAATTGCTTTACTTGTATTAAACTTATAAAGAGAATAATTGTTGCGCTTTGAACTAAAACTTGACATTCTATCAATTATAAAATTGACTGTACACGTTGTACCTAATGACACATTTCTAATTCAATTTACTTGCATTTATTACGAATAATTATCAGTTAAAATGTAAAAGTAATTAAGGTTAACGTTATTATTACGGCTTACGAATCCATCATACATGAAGGCAAATCGTGCATTTCATATTAAATATTGATTTGGTCTGATGTAGTTATAATTTGAATATAAAAAGGCCAGAACCATGTTACTAAGATTAATGATCCGTCCTAATTTATCATTGTACCGTACAGTTACAACCTGAGAGTGAGCACTAATCACTATCAAGAAAATAATTGCATGGAAATTTTACGAGTCGCTCGCGTATATTAAAGGTTTACATTCGTATCAAACAAGGACGAAAATATCGTACTCATTTAAACGAATTTGTCCTCAATACTTTATTACCCTACGTCACAACAAACAAATCTGATGCCGTGCGTACTCCAAACATTCGTATCAGATAAGTTATCAAATCAAAACGATTGTGCAAATGAGATCAGTACGTCCGACGCACCGGCGAGCACGGACCGGGTACTGCGAGTTGGTTCATCGGAGCCCTACCAAAGTAACCTACTAATCTCACCATAACACCAGCAGTCCGCATTCGAAGCACCGCCGCCGCTTCGAGTGAACGTCGTAGACTCGCGTAACTATCGTTCGAGTGAATAGAGTGCGCGCAGTCGAGTGACGTGCAATGCCCAGGGCCCGCGCCCCCGTACCCCTCGCAGGGCTATGGAGAACCTCATCGACAGGTTCAAGAGGGAGCAAGGAGGCCTACGACGCTCCCGGTCGGTCCGGGCGTCCCTGCGTCTGATCGGCAACCGCTGGCGGTCGACCAAGGACGAGGAAACAACGGACGACATTGAAAAGATAAAACGGAACACCGTCGTGTTGACGCAGATCTGGAACGCCGACAAGGAGATCGACGCGTACGCTGGGATCGACGGAACGTACAAGTCGACGGAACCGGCCATGGCTAGGAAAAAACCTGAAGTGAAACAGCGGCGGAAGAGTGGCGACATAGATCTGAATTTAAAGCCTCAACGACCAAATAAATTGGAGAAGACCAAGTTCAGCGATCTGTTTACGAACAAGAAGCAAAAATCTGCGAAAGAACTGCTCGTGCCGGAGAAGATACCTCCTAAAGCAGCTGCCATTCTCCACATCCATTCGCCAGATAAAGGGAAGAAGAAGTTGAAGGGTATTGGGAAGTCGGAATCCGCGAAGTCAGTGACGGATGCGGTGGGATATAGGAGGACGCGGCGGGGTTCGGAGGGGGACACCTGCCCCCATCAGCCTAGAGGGTGTGTGAACCAAGCCTTCGTGTACAGCACCCCACCTAAGGAACGGAAATTGCCCATGTCTCCGTCAGCCTACCTGAGTACGTATAATATTTCACACGCACTTCACGCATGCGCATACATAAACTTAAACACTAACACATAACAACAATTACAGCTACAATTAAAGTGGAATTATGATTTCTTTACATTGTTAATGTATTTTTTCACAGTATGTTTAATTAGGTTTTTTATTACAACAATGACGATCAAGTTTACGCCAGTTTTCACTGTTATCAACATCGAACACGGGTTTTATTTGTTTGTTGAATTGTGTATGTTGTATAGGGGATATTAACTGTAAGTATATTAACCTTCTTACACTAATCAAGGTTACAGTCAATACTATTTACTCCCTTTTTCAAGATAAGGAAGCTTAAAGCTTTCGAATAAAACCGTGTATTTTTTGCTGAATTATTAAAAAAAAATGTAAAAGTACCTGAGTACTAAGGTAGGAGCTTTATGTAACTAAATAGGTGGTAAAGTCAAAAAAGATTCGGACAATTAATTTTTTTAACCTTGAGTTATCTCGCATTGATTAAATATATTCTAACAGAAATACAGTTCCGGTTTCGGCGCTGCAACTTTAGTTAGTTGAAATCAAGCTAAAGCTCGATTTAATGCCGATAACAAGCTTATCTTAGAGAGCTGTTACCGCTACTAGCTAAGCTTCCAGTAAGCTTACGTAATTTTTAAAGGCACACAAAACTAAATCTACCCTAATACCAAACGAAAATTAAGTAAAAACGTGGGTTCGAGTCCCACCGGATGACACAGTCGATTAATTTTTGTGAGCGAAATTCAATTTGATTAGCTAAAGCTGTAAAAATGTAGAAAAAAAATAAGTTGAAAAAATGATTCATTAGAGTGCACAGGATTTTACTGAGTGCTTCTTTTCATTGATTCGTGAAAGATCGTGTCTAGACTGTTCTCTACTAATTTACCTTACAAGGTAAAACGTAATAATGTAGTCCCAGGCAAATTATTCGATCCACCCTGTTCTGCCTGACTGCGTAACGCCTTATTTCTTCGGATTACCCTCATTTCCATGGATCACTTCGCGTTTGAGCTACGATCGCTTGTTTTTGTCCATCATTACATAAAAGCTGTTTAGCCGGTAGCAGTTGTGTACTCGTAAATTGTAACACCGTACAACTATGCACTAAAATGTCTTTGAACAAGGTACAGTGACGAGCTTTATTATGTGGGTGTATCTCCAGGCGCATTCGATTTATGACCCTATCACAATGACAAAATATCAACTGTATACATTGCATTGCTCGTAGATAGGTAGAGAACAAAACTATTTTATTTCATAACAGCTTTTGCCCGCGATATCGCATGCCCGTCCCTGTAAAAATTTCGGTAAATTCTCTCTTAGTGCTCCGCTACAGTCCCCAAGTCAAAATTGACAAAATATGCCTAGCTTTCTACTACCATTACGTTTTCGTCAATAGTTTTCGATTCCCATACGCTTCACTCAAGGATGTCATTTAAAATACGTCCACTCAGATTACTTGTAATTTTTTACTAGGCTAGACGTGGCATAGTCCAAGTTGACGGTAGAACGAGCTGACCCAGAAGGTTCTGGCACTTCAAGTAAGCTGCTTTGTTCCGTTGGTGCTTGCTTGGCGCCGGACTCAGGAGAAAGGATGGTAGCTACCAGGCAGCACCTAACGACCGTTATACCACCATCGCTGATAGGATCGTTCAGCCGCCATAGCTAGAGTTTTTGATGCCGTTGACTGTGGATCACTAGGAGGTAGATCCTTCACCGGCCCGAATTATGAATTTGTTTTAACTAACCGTTTGTTACTCCACTCTGTATCCAATAGTAAACAAGCCTTAATAAATTGAAATTAATTTCGCTCACAAAAATTAATCGACTGTGTCATCCAGTGGGACTCGAACCCACGCCCCCTCGCTATCCGGGCGAGTGCTCTTACCAACTGAGCTACGGAGCGTACTGGCGTAGCATGCACTTACAAAAACTCGTCGGCTGACTAACGTCCTCCGTAGCTCAGTTGGTAAGAGCACTTACCCGGATAGCGAGGGGGCGTGGGTTCGAGTCCCACCCACCGGATGACACAGTCGATAAATTTTTGTTAGCGAAATTAATTTCAATTTCGTAAAAATTTTGCAAAATAATTGCTTAAGTTATAAAAATAACTATACATAAGCCCTAATAAGCCAAAGGTAACATCCCGTAACTTCACACAACTATTGCATTGAAAAAACAAAATTGATAGACCGTTTATGTGGCATAAATATTTATGATTCGTCGAAAATACTGTAAAGAAAGCAGGTCACAGCTAATTGACGAAAAAATGATAAGCCCTACGCATGATTCGCTTCACTGTTACAAAATTAAACCGGTTTCGGATTCGTTTGAAATCGTAACCATGTATTAGCTCATAACACTTACCGAAATGCGTAAAAACACTTACCCGACTACGGTTCAGCAAATAAAGTAATACAGTCGGCAGCACGTCAGGTTACCCACGTGAACTACGAAAACAGTTTTTATTACATAGGGAATAGAGACGGTCTTAAGGACCTGTAGGAATTTTGTGTGGTATTCTGACGTGCAGCCGTGTGAATATACCTAATTGTAATATTCTATACTAGTGGTGCCCCGTGACTTCGTCTGCGTCTAAAGACGGATTGTTCATATGAACTTTCATCTCCTCAATGTTTTACATCGCGAATTTGGAACAAAAGTATTTTATGTCTTTTTCAGGTTCTCAAAATATCACTATAAAAATTTAATCTAAATCGGTTTAAGCGTCCAGAGACAACAGACAGACAAACTTGTTAGTATGGATAGGTACCAGTTTATACAGGAATTCCAGTAATTGAAGGTTAATCCACTAAATTGCTAATAAAGTTACGAACCTATATTGGTCACAATTAACTTCAATTATTACAGAATTCTAACAGCTGTTCTTTGGACTTAACAATCTTGTTAAGCGTAGGTAATCTTCAATTAAAAATTACTGCATTTCAATTTCATGCGTTGCTTCCTTGAGTTATTAAGCGTTTGGTTCACGCAACGTTCTTTTTCATCTGATGATTTAAAAACTAATGCCTTATGATGCCAATTACATCATAGATTATCTTTTGGCTCATTATATATCCTTAACTCTAAGCAAAACAAAACGTTTTTTTACCTAAGGCCTGCAGATTAATATTTCACTAAAGCCAAGCGGGAATCAAATCCACGTCTTTCACAATCCAGCTGAATTATCTGACCTTTGAGCTTGGCCTAAAGCTTTTTTCATGTGTAAATAACTCTGTAAACCTAACACCAAAAATAGCTATCTATCATTCTTACCCTTCTAGCATATGCGTTAGAAATAAATAATGAAGTAGGCCCATCTCACCTCTGGAATAGTGGGATCCACAAAAATGGACGGAAAACCATTGAAACACAATACATGGCTACCTAGGGCTACGTTGAACAAAACGTTATTAGGTCCGAAGGAACGTCAAAAGATCATTAATTTCAAAATTCAAAACAAGATAATGCTACATTAGTAAATTAAAGACGCCATAAAAATATTAAGCTTGTTTAACTGCAATCGAGTGTAAGAAGTTATTTACGAGACAGAGCTCACATTTCCACGGTAATTTCCCAGTTTATCCTAATATCCATTATACAACTTACTAGCCGGTTATATCACCAAAACCCATTTGAGTTCCACCCCATGTCTTTAGCTTAACAAAACATTCGGGTTACAATGGAAAATAGTGGCTTCGCGGCATTGTCTGAAGTTCTCAGTTCTCACCAGTTCCCACGGAGTGAAATGCCTCCTCTACGGTTAACAAGCGAAGATAATTTTACTCAGATACCTTTCATCATGCTTCGAAGCTTCTGTGTTGCCTGCCTCGGGTCTAGTGGTCGGCACGTCGGCTTCTATACACGGGTCGAGTCCCGGGTTGGTCGAAAGTAGAATGGCTAAACCTAGAGTTCATCAACACATGTTTAATTTTTGATCAGCTAGTTAAGCAGTATTTGACATATTTTGTATAGAAATTCTGTTAAATTAACCGTCAGTTAACCGAGGATTACCGGCAGTTTAAAAGTTGGTGAACTCGGGTCTAAGTTCGTTGAAGCTTATCTACACATGTGTGTTCATCAATGAAATCAAGCTACATACGCAAATTTTAGCACACTTATAAATAGTTTTTACTAAAAAGCAATAGATTACTTACGCATTGTGGATATGACAGTAATTAAACGGAATAGTTGTGTGTTGTTTTTGCATCCTTTAAGACGTTTTGTTCACATTACTGAAATATTTTTCCTTTTGATTCTTTGTAAATTACCATAAAATGATACAAAAACCCGCCCACTTAGTATAGTGTTTTGGTTCCCTTTATGCCAGCCTTCTTTATTTGTGGGTTTCACTGTCTATAAATAGCCCAGAATCGGCCCCGGAGTCGAAAAATTGGTGGTGTTGCATCCTCGTGCCTTAAAAAGCACTTTAAGCCGTTGGCCCTACTCCCGATCTCTCTTGAAACTATGAGAGTAACGAGTAAACATAATTTTGAAAAAACAAACACCCGACTGCAAACATTTATATATTTTTGAAATGGTCTTTTTACTGTCTTTCATTTGATACCCATATTGCTATTATATGGTAAGGAAAAATTCAATCCCCCTCCCCCCTTTATTTCCATTTGCGGGCGCCATTTTTAAAATGTATATAGCCTATGTCACTCTCACAATTTTGACAAATTCAACGACACCACATATGTCAAAAACTGTCTAGCCGTTTGGGCTGTAGGGCGTGCCAAACAATTATACATACATACTCTCGAAAAACATAACCTCCTTCCGCAGTCGGGTAAAAAGAAACAAGGGGCGCACCAATGTTTTGCGCAATCACTATGCACTATCATATCTCGGGCCTAAAATAATTAAATAAAATAAAGTAAAATCATGAAAAATAAACAAACATATAAACTTTATAAAACAATTTTTTTTGTTTACTGAAATTTTAGAACAGACTAAGGTTCGAGTTTACCAACACATGTTTAATTATTAAACATCCGTTTAATATTATTTGTTACATTTTTATATAAAAATGTGTCAAATTAACCGTCCAATTACGTTTACCGGCTGTTTAAAAATTGGTGAACTCAGGTTACACTCGGTTTCAACGTTAATCGATCTTAGATTAATTAAGTATTGAGTACTAGATTACAGTGAAATCCAGCCAAAACGTGGAGCAGGGAGTATCAAATACTCATATTATAAATTCGCGTTTATATATCCAATACTTATTGTAATGCAACGCGAAAGCTTGAAAGGTATAATTACATGGTTTCATCGATAAAATAACATGAGTTACATCAAACTATTTTATTTGCTTTAACGTTTTTCTTTGTAAGAAAAGTACTTAGTCATAGATTAGAAAATAACCGACGATAAAATAGGCCGACTGGAATTTTACTTATGTACTAAGTACATTCTTAGGCAATGATGTCGGTATTATGTAAAATATTTAAATGCTAATTATTTACATAGCGTGATAGCAAACGTTTCAGATA
This sequence comes from Pyrausta nigrata, assembly GCA_949316185.1. Taxonomy (NCBI): domain Eukaryota; kingdom Metazoa; phylum Arthropoda; class Insecta; order Lepidoptera; family Crambidae; genus Pyrausta; species Pyrausta nigrata. The sequence continues at coordinate 15,488,899 of OX438943.1, forward strand.
ACATAACTTAGGTATACTCATCAGCAAAATATGCTTGCTACTGAAATTCAATTTTTAATTATAATTTTGACTACCTCGTTGATCTAGTAGTCAGCACGCTGGGTACGTCCACGAGGTCCCGGTTCTGACTGAAAGTGTTGGGTTTTTCTGTGTTGAAATAACTCGGACACAGCTCCGGAGTCAGAAGTTGGTGGTGTTAACATCCCCGTGCCTCGGAAAATTAAAATGTTGGTCCTGCGCCTGATCTCTCTACGGTCATGTCAGACTGCCGTCTTACCAAATTATGAGAGTGAAGGAAGAGAGAGTGCACCTGTGTATTGCGCACACACTTATGCACTATAATATCTCCGGCGCAGTCGGATCGGTGAGCGGCATCGCTGTTGAGATTGGCCACTGTAGTCGGAATTCGGCTTGGAGGACATTATTATTCATTATAATTTTCACCAATTTCATTTTAATTTTTCCAGTAAATTTATTGATATGATTTTTATTAGATTATTTATACCTAGAACAGTATGATCATTTTCTTGAAACAGATTATCTTCACACCTGACCCAAAGACCTTCAAACTCAGAGTGATCAGGCTTCTTCTGGATGAGCTCGCTCCATCATCGACTCTGTCTGCGCCACGTCTGGCTTAGTCTAGAGTCAAGAGCAAACCCATTTCGAATAAAAAAAAACCTGAGTTCTATGAAAACTGTATTATAATATTTCAAACAAAAATAGAAAACATCTACGATTGTATATTAGTTCCGCGTTTCGCCGTAACTGAACTCCATACTTACATGCATAAGTAATTACACTTCGCGTCACTCGCACGCGTTGCAAACATACATCTTTGTATGGTCAGATCTTGCTGGACTATCTTGAACTTTATATCTTAAGCAGTAAAGCACAATGGCAGTTTTAGCGTATATTCTGAAGCCTTCCCTAAGGCGATTCCCAAGCTCAAAGAACGCGGATTGCTCAAAGTTGACCCAGTAGCTTTTAGAATCAGTATGCCGTATAATAATGAACATTTATGTAAATTAATAGTTTGTGTGGTGTGCAATAAAGAGTATCTGTCTATCTATCTATCTGCAATACTTCTTTGACAATTCGTATACCTTTACATTCATTCAGCTCAGCCCGATCGTCTTTGGTTTGATTACCAATCAAGATACTACGAGTATGACTGATTATTAATTATTTAAAAAACTTCATGTTCGAATAGATAGTTCGTACACAAACTCCAGTGTGTCGTTGCCGTTGTCATCGTCGTTGCAAATTTAACTTGTGGTCCGTAATCAAACCAAAAATATTTAGGTTTTAAAGTAAAAAAATATATTCAACTAACGCTCTGAACACACAGAAAAGTATGATTGAGTTGAATATCTCATATCGTTTTGTGTCACGTACACATGTCAGATTATGAGATAACTTTCATTTTGCCTACTCCTTTTAATCAACTTCAATACATAAATCTTATCTCAATTTCATCTCAAAATCACGGCTGAATCACTCTTTCACCGCAATGGTATTGATAAGCAAAATTATTGGACAAATCTTAGTCTACCACAGCAGGCGCCTGTTTTTCTGTCTCGGCTAAGTTTGCCTGAATTCGATTACTACTGTCAAAGGAATATTGCATTTGAAAAGTTCCCGGAGAACCCAACTAAGTTCTACTTTGAGGTGTAAGTTTCGAATTGGTTCGTACAGGCACATCTGTTCGGGTTAAGTTCAAAGTATTTTAAAACTCATCTTTAAGTGTATCGATAATACTGGAGTTATTTAGGTATTATTTGGTTGATTGGTATTATATTTTAAATAACGTACAGGTATAGAAACACGATACATACAAGGTGGGAGAATATATGATTGTCGTGAATAATCATCAATTAGATAGCTAATCTTTTTAGTGCCTGGGCTGTATAAACCCTATTGTTAGACTTCTTGAGGCGCGCAAGGCATCTGACATGATATACTGACCAGCATATAAAATAAAGAAGTATATATTGCAAAATGACCACTATTCCAACTAAATAAGACACCACGTGAGGTGCTTGTGGCCCAGTGGCGGCAGCGCTTTGGTAGTGATACCAAAGTTAAGCAACCCACGGCGCGGTTGTGATTGGATGGGTGACCATTCCGACTATTTAAGTGACGTCCATGACAAGCATCTCCGTGCTTCGGAAGGTACGTTAAGCATTTGGTCCCGGCTAATATCTGTTGGTTGGTATTAGTCGTTAAGCCTAGTCAGATGCCCTAGGGCGGCTTGATAAAATCTGACAGTAAGGTTTGTCACTTACCTTACAGACACCCCTTCAACAATCCGCACTGAACCCGCGTGGTGGAGTATGGCTGGTTCCTCCTCATAATTGAGGTGAGGCCTTTTCCCAGCAGTGATATATCCCACTTAAGTCATTAAGACACCACAATGGTTACCTTGACATCCTGTCCTCTGTACAGATCTATGCAGATGGCACGTGCTGTCTAAACCGCTTTCTTTATCAGAGAATCAGGATTGAAGCAATTCAAAGTGTCAATCTCCGATTCATGTAGTTTTTCGAATCACTGCAATTCAAATGAGTGTTTACGACTTAGGATACGTACGATTCATGTGAAGACATTATTGAAACCCTCAAACAATGCAAAATTTAATCGAAGCTTCTGGGTGAGTTACCTGCGCCGTTAACTCTGTCTACGCAACGTCTGGTTTAGTCTAGAGTCAAGAACAAACCCATTCCAAATAAAAAAAAAAAAAAACCTTACTAAATTGTAACAATATCGACCATAATCTTGTTATTATACTTACATATTTTTAATTACACGTAGGAAAAACGAGCCCGAGTGCCATCATAAACTAATTTGAGTGGCTAAATCCCAGCTTCCCTTGGCAATAATTATTTATTTCGAAACGTTATGTGGCGTTATTCAATGTTACATAAAGTCAAAAATCACAATGGACCTCCGTGAGACCGCTCACTGTGTTACGACATAATTGGCTCCTCGAAAGCGAAGACATTGACCTTTGCTTAATTCTATTTCTAACTCAATTTGATAGCTATTCTTTTGTTATTTTATCCGATTTTTACCATCATTAAGAGTTATCTGCAAAATAAGAGAAATAATCCAGTGAAATGGTTACATCCGTCCCTCATTAAATACATTTGTTAGGTACTTCTATTAAGAAGATAATGTAACAAAAAAGCAAAAGTTTCTAACGCGATTTCTAACATGACTCTACCTTATCATTTCTACATCGTTAAGGCTTTCGAAGGAACAGCACATGTTGAATCATAAATCTGTTCATATTTTGAGTATTTAGTACCAATAACCAATTGGGATTTTGAGAAAAAAAAACCGTGACTGAAAAAAACTTTTTTTAAATTTTATAAATGAGTTTGGCATATCACTGAAACTCATGAGCATGTTATCGAAATAGATGTCTAGTGTTATTAAATGACAGTTTATTACGGGAAACACTTTGTCAAGGTGACGCCATCTTCGTCGACCTCAGCGCTAAACTAATTTGAGACCTAAATTGAACTTGCACTCAACCTAGTTAGCCGCTGCAAGGTGTCACTTTCACACACTCACAGATTTTAGATACACGACGACACATGAGATCGAGATAGCTCACACAATGGCCAAGCTTTAGAGCCGTGCGACCATCTCAGTCGCAATTATGATACTGCTATGGACTGACATGCTAGACTTCTTGAATTGTGGTCAGTACCTTAATTTTTACCTTTTTATTTACGGCCAGTTTTCTATCCTTGATCGTCTTTTGTTTTGATTTTCAGCCAGTGCTGGGCTTAAATGTGTGTGTTTCATTGGAGCTTTATCCTTTGGCGGTGTGTGTGTCAGTGTTGCCATGTGTATAACCCAAATACGGATCGAAGTGCTCGCTTCCGATATTTTATATCGATAACCTCCGGTACATGACCGATTTAGACACGTCGCGGCTAGCCTCGCATCACGATTTCCGCTACAACGATATTGTACGATAGATCACTTTTGCTTTCATGTGTTTTTGTACTGTAACAACAGCCACGCGATGCGTTTACGCACGTTATCGCAGTCACGAGCGATTGGAACAATAACATTTGTAAACAATGATGGGAACCTTTCACCTTAAGTCATTATGAGAATTGATTTCGTGATGCTTTCGATTGATTGACTGCTAAAATTGCCTTGAGCTGAAAATCGTTCGTTGTGCCTTGATTATGGTAAGACGCAAATTGATTTTCACGATCTGAATGTTTACGTCCACGGTTATGCCTGATAAAGCATACCTTAAATACTGCATTCCTTTACGCTTTGAAGAAACAGACAGGCTTTTTAAATAAACAGATGGGTATTTTTAGCGATTTTCTACGAGTTTGGCTTATTACGATTGAATAATAGATGGTCCCTATGATAAATAAACTTATTGTTCTATTTACCTACATGTTGACTTTTCATACATCAGGGGTTCATATCGAGCTGTAGAAACAGTATTTACTTCACACACAAATCTTTTTTTATTTGCTGACGATTTTTTAGCTAAACCACAGAATAAATAAGCTAAACCTACAGGTACGAGTACGTTGTCATTTTGTATAGACCATCTTATTAAAAAAATGCACTGAGAAGAGTGTATGGTTTCTCCTTCTGAAAAGGCTAAGTACCATAAAATAAATCTACAAAATTATTAAATGAAACAATACTAAATATCTTGTAATCTACTCACCGAAGTCAAAACTGGCCTCCTAGGTCTTACTATTATAGTATAATAATTCCCTCCTGAAAATTAAACCCTGAATCTTCGTAAATCCCATGTAGTTACTTATTTTTGACAAACAAAATCTGGGGGCGCGGAAGCGCCCCCGCCAAGTCGAGCAATAGAGTCATTATGACAATAAACTACTTACTCCACCTACATACTTACTCATACATACTCTGTTTGCTCATTCTATTATGTTACTATATAGGTACTAGTCAAAACACAAACACATTGCAAGTGGCTTGCCTTGTGAACTTGATCCGAAATCTAATCGTAATGGGCTGCATGGTGCCAAATAAGGCCATTCAATCACCTTGCAAGTGCGTACGGACATTTTTGATTTTGACATTCAAGTATTTGTACAGACACATGCGAAGTGTGCAAAGAATGTTAACGTAGTGCAGAATTTTAATCGAGTTTACAAATACATGTTTATTGTTTAAACTGCTATTGTGATATTATTTAACATATTTTATATGGGAAATGTGTCAAATTATTATTGTAAAAAATAACCGTAAATATCACGACTGATTTTAAAATGTCATCATTTTCTTTTTGAACAGTCGAATTCATGTGTTTCATTTTGCTGATAGTCAAGGATCAGAATCAGACCAGAGATATAGACCTACAAATTTGATTGTTTCAAATAGCATTGCAGTCATAGCTTTTAGGAAAGCAATAATTGCTTTTAAATGTACGTAAGGAGAAGATTGATAGACATCAAGAAAAATGTCATTGCTGTGGCAAAGCCATCGCTATTAGTTAAGCTATTATAGCTTATAAGTTTTTTAAAGTTAGGCGGTAAGCAATAGAAGTACCTCGCTAGCTAAAGAGTCACTTTTAGACAAAATATTTAAAAATGTCAACAATCTTTGAAATTATACATAGATGACTAACATTTGGTACTTTTGAAGAATAAAGGTTCCAAGTACAGCATACGATATATAAGCTAGTGTTGCCGACTAGTTCTACTTAGAAACTATTTACTACGGTAAGATTGTCTATGATTAATAAAATAATCTAGAAAGGTTATTAAACTTGTTGACGTGAGTTGAAAACATGACGTAATGTAATAATTTCTTGATGGCCACTTCGTAATTATAATAATGAGCTTCATTATGCCATTTTATACTAGTTCAAACTAACACTTGAACTATGTTTTGTTGCAATCCAACATCGTGTTTATTTTAAAACATTATGTCATATGACGTATTTTGTGAGTTTTTCAAGTACTTTTTACATCCTAACATTACTTACATTTGAGTACAGATAACAGCATATTAGGCTATGTTCGTTGCAAAATAACCCCTATTACGACTGCATAAGATGTCGCAGTATTACGCTTGAAGTGCGTGTAATCTGCACAATGGTTTACAAAAAATACATTCATATTCAGATATGTTGTGTCTATTCCGCTTTAACTCCTTTTTTCGTGTATGTTCAAAGTGCAAAAATAACAAAAGAATGTTTGGTATTTACGTGTTCCATATTTTTACTCTGCATCTCAACAAGATCTCGCCATTCTCTTTGGTACATGTTAGGCATAGTTTAATTAAAAGTCGTCAAATATCAATGCTAAAGTTATCCATACTTATATTATAAATACGAAAGTGTGTCTGTCTGTCTGTTACCTCTTGACGCTTAAACCACTGAACCGATTCAAATGAAATTTGGTATGGCGAGAATTCGGGACCCTGAAAAGGACATAGGCTACATTTTGTTGCGATATAAAACATTAAAGGGGTGAAATGGGGGATGAAAGTTTATATGGAAAATCCAACTCTTGCGGGCGAAGTCGCGGGGAACCACTAGTCTGTAATAAATAAGACTAGTGTAAATGTATTATTTTCGGTGAGGTTCTTAGATCATACCTACTCAATAAGATTTTGTATATGTAGGTAGATTGTAGGCATATTTACTAAGAGTTACCCATATTTTTTTGTTAACATTTACAGAATAAAATAAAATCTTGCTTTCAAGTTTCAAAAAAACCTGCCAATTCCATGTCGCGTATTATTTTAGTAAACCAAAATGCTGCATGCATGTACGATGAATGAATTTGGAAATAATGTTATATCCGCAGTCACACATAAACCGAACAGTGCATTTAGTGCCAACAGTATACCTGCAATATTAACATACAATTAATTTGACATTGAGTTAACCGTGAACATGCTTTGTCGGCGATGACTGTACTGAGGCTAAGGTCGGACAGTTTAGGAAAATTATGTTGCTGAACTACTAATACTTGACACAGAAAATTAAGCTTGTAGAACTTGAAATATAGGGTTAATAAAATGACAGGTTTTTAATTACCTGTCATTTTATTAACCCTATATCCACCACTAAGCTGTAACTTGACGACCGTCTTGGTGTAGTGGTTCGCGACACGGACTTCTAAACCAGGCGGTTGCGGGTTCGAATCCCGCAAGGGGCAAATGATTGTGTGATGAGCACGAGCATTTGTACCTAAGTCATGGATGTTTATAAATGTATATAAGTATGTCTATCCGTTATCCTAGTCACCATAGCACAAGGTCACGCTTAGTTTGGGGCTAGGTAATTGGTGTGTTTGTTAAAAACAATTTATTTAATTTATTTATAACAAGTTTAACAAACCATTAAGCATAACCCCAACTGTTACTATGCGTCTTGTATTTTGAAGCTACCGTAATGATACACCCTAAAATCATATTAGGGGAGAGCCTAAAGATTGTCCATTTTTCTAATTATCCATGACATCACTTTCGAATACTGTCACTTTGTTACAACCTCATTTACTTAGAGTTTTTGATAGCAAAAAGGTTTATTTTAATACTTCTCGACTTCTACAAGGAAAATACATCAACGAGTTTATCGATATGATGATACATAATAATAATATGATCTCAAATTATACAATAATTACATATTGATGAAAATACGTGAAAATTAAATGTGAATTTCAATGACTACTATGTAGGTATCTTTATTTTCCTTAGGAATTTAATTTGCTGTGTGTCGATTTTTTTGCGTTTTTCTTTGAATCACTTTCACCCTTAGTTATTAGTTAGTTTTGTTCCTTTTTTTTCTTTTTCTTTACGTTATTTCTTTTCTCCTCTAGAGCTCCAGTACGGCGCGCTGCTGGAGGGGTGCGGGGGGGAGCTGCCCTCTCTGAGCGCATGCGCCCCCCTCCCCCCGCACCTCGACAAGGCCTCCCGTCGCCAGCAGAAAGATGCTCGCGCGCACCAAGACAAAATCGCACAAGTTAACATACACCTGCATGGTATTATTATTTTTTAAGTTTTTTTCATTTTAATTTTTTATGCTTCGGAAATGGCATGCACAGACAAATACTTCTATTTAGAATTGTTTTTTAAACGCCATACTAGGCGGAGTTAATGACATAAAAATACTTTTCGTTCATTGGTAAAATGTATCAATTATAAACGGTCTGCGGATATACCTATTATGTCACTATTAAAATTACTGGTTACCTCTACCTACTGTTCTAAAAGGAAACATCACTTGATATTGCCGCTGTCCATTGTTCTACCACACACAATACATTTTAATTAACCTTGTTGAGTACAAGTATATAGGGTATCCATATAGCCTTGTTAGGAACTACCTAATTAGTACATATTTGCTTAATTAATCATTATTTAATTCTATAAAATCTTTGTTACTTTTCTGGGAAGTAATATATCTAAGTAAAGTCTAGGAAAAACACACACAAAATGGTTCTGGAAAACGCCGCGGTCCCACACATGTTTTTAAAAATAAACTTATCTATTGTTACAGCTCTATTCGCGGCGGTTGAACATGGCTACTTGGACAAAGCAAGAAATATCTTGGAATCCACCGATGTCGATGTCAACAGGTATTTATTTTTAATTTCATTATTTAGTTCTCAATAATCAGGGCCCCTAGACAAGATTCAAATTATTCGACAGTGAACGCTATCGCCAACGAGATGCCAAAAAGTCTCATTGGCTGTCGCTGGCTTATTGAATGTCAGTTTCATACATTTGTCCACCTATTTACATTCTTCGCACTCCTATTTATTATTTTTGCTATTTTGGTGGTCTAGTGGTCGACACGCTGGCTTTTCCCTGAAGTTTTGGATTCGAACCCCAGGTCTTGACATAACTCCGGAGTCAGGAAATTGGTGGTGTTAACACCAAGTGCCTCGGAAAGCACGTTATTTTGTGCGTCCTGCGTCTGATCGCCAATGATGTAGAATTGCCGTCTCGCCGAACTAAGAGAGTAAAGGGAACAGAGAGTACGCGCGATATTGCGCACACACCTGTGCACTACCTTATCTCCTGAGTCATCATCATATCAGCCTATTGCAGTCCACTGCTGGACATAGACCTCTCCAAGACTGCTCCAACTCACGGTCTTCCGCTTCTCGCATCCAGCGACCACCGCCCACCTTCCTCAGGTCATCGTCCTCAGGTCCTCAGATCTCCTGAGTACGTGTCGATATTATATTTTTATAACTTGCAAAAATTCGTCGACTAACTAACGTCCTCCGTAGCTTAGTCGGTAAGAGCACTCGCCCGGATAGCGAAGGGACGTGGGTTCGAGTCCCACCGGATGACCCAGTCAATTAATTTTTGTAAGTGAAATTTGATTTAATTACGTGTTGATAATTCTAGAGTGGCCGCTATGATTATTTTTGTTCAATAACAAAACAAATAAGGAAGTTGTCGTCGTCTCACAGTCGCTACACTTTGCATTATATTATAATAATACTATAATAATATTCAACACAAAACTTTTGTTTAGTTATGCTTGCCGCAAACGCGAGTAAAATGTGCTTGGTGCAAAGACCGCTATTGTACTTAGAGGCTACTTACGTAATAGTTGGATTCAATTTTACTCGTATAATGTATTCAACATTTTGAGTAGAAAGCTAACGTTGAATAGTTGATATTATTTTTAACAGGTTGGATTATGGACGAATTTACGTAGGTATGTGAGCCACACTTCAACCTACCCTGATATGTCAAATTTCTGCAACGATATTTCAAACTTATGTTAAACACAACACGGTGTTATTACAAAAAAATAAGACCAGGTTTAAAATAGGTCTAAATATTAGCGGAGAACAGAGGTATGAATGACACATTCGTGACATCCATACTAATATTATAAATGCGAAAGTCTGTCTGCCTGTCTGTCTGTCTGTTCCCTCTTAAAGTTTAAACTACTGAACCGATTGAGAAGAAATTTGGTATGGAGACAGTTCAAGACCCTGGAAAGGACATAGGCTACATTTTATCGCGATATAAAAACATTAAGGGGATGAAATGGGGGATGAAAGTTTATATGGAAAACCCAACTCTTGCGGGCGAAGTCGCGGGGAACCACTAGTAACGTAATAAAGAAACGCTTTTCTAATTAATTAGCTAATAGCTTAGTCCTGGCTTAAACCCGGTACTAAGTTTTTGTAATAACGGGGTAGAGTTCCATATCATTTGAGATATTTTGACAGATTAGGAAAGGTTGATGCGGGGCCCCCTGTACAAGGTATTTTATAATCTGTGACTTTGGCAGCGATACTATCGCGATACAGTTTCACGCCATCAAAGGTTAACCAAAAAAAACGTTTTCTAATGTTAAAACATATAAAAATTATTAGGATAGTTACCTAAGTAAAACATTATTTATATTTAATTTTGCTGAACTTTCGACCAGGTTGCACAAATCGTGGTTACAGTCTGACTGAAATACGATCGGTGCAACCTGTTAAAACACAATTTTACGGATTACTTCGCGATTTATTTACATTTTATTTAAAACCTGACGTTTCGAACACTTTACAGCGTCCGTGGTCACAGGGAGAAGGCATTTTGCGTACGCACATCTAAATAATACTTTTATAAACATTTATGGTTTTCAACTCCTTTTTTTGTACTTGTCTTTTTCGACGTGATTAATAAACAAGTTGTCACCCTGTATTTCGTGCCTTTGTACTGTTCCGTTAAAATTCCCTTTTTTAAGCCCTAGTTTCCCGAAAATCTATAGCTATCCTGCACATTTTTTGTCTCCCTGTGATTACGAACGCTGTAAAGTGTTTTAAATAAATGTAAATAAATCGCGAAGTAATCCGCAAAATTGTGTTTTAATCGGTGCAACCTGGTCGAAACGTCACGCAAACTAAAGCAACAGGCTTAGTTAGCTACTATTGGTTGCGTTAATAGTGAGTGTGACGCGAAAGTTTAAGATTGACGTTCTCACGTTTCTAATGGCTGTATGTCGGCATTTAATCAGTCAGATTGAATAAAAAAAACAAAACAAAATAAACTCTCCTAACAAGGTTCATCTAGCTAGCTTAACCTACAGTGTACACTTATAATCCGCTTAGACTTCAGGCTTAACGGCACTTTAGTTTCATAAACTTACTAAGAGTTACTAAGTTGCGAACGCTTAAGGTGAAAATATATGAACCTGCTGCAAAATAATACTAGCTCAATAAAAATCTGGGTACAAAATATTTTTTTGAGTGCATAATACAGTTACGATAATATTTTTTACTTTTACGTTTCAAAAATCAAAAATGCTTCGTTAAATAATTATATATGCACATGTAAATAAACATTATTATATGTCCTAAGTGCAGGCGCTTTTGCTTTTACTCTTTCACTACTAAAACAGTAATACACTACGACTTTACTTTATAATTATATTTATCGCAGAAACTATCCCAATTTTAGGAGCTAGAAAACTCACTACTCGTTAACTATTCCAACAATTAAACTCTACTAACTGTGTTCGGAAAATATACACTCTTGCCAAATAACAGGTACATTAGTTGCGGCATATCAAACTGCACATTTGATTAGGTAAATTGGTCTTATTTCGACTGTTTAAGGTTCCGCAGTTTTTTGATTTATATGATGTCGTTTGCACGTAACCTAACTTTGCTAATAACATGGCCCATCAAGATAACCCTTTATATACCCTATATTCGGTTAGTGAGAAGACAGGCCAGCTATTATTATAATCCAAGGCCTTATTTAAATCTGTGCAGTTCCTTGTTTTAGGGTTCCGTAGGTTTAAATAAAACCCAGGAACCTTTATACGGTGCCTTGTAGTCCAGTACCTTGTTTTAGGGTTCCGTATGTCTAAATAAAACCCAGGAACCCTTATACGGTGACTTGTAGTCCGGCTGTCTGACTGAAAAAATCCTTTTTATCAAATCTACCGAATCCGAATGGTAGGTATAATATCTTGGATAGAGCTGTAAAAATCGAACTAAGCTCAATCTAGAAATAAGACAATTTTCCGCATAATTCGCACAGAATCACGGAAAAAACCTAAAACCGTAATGGAGCATCACATAACACGAATTTATGCGATTTTTTTGTTGTTTTGTTTTAATTTTGTATTAACTTATTCTTCAGCTTTGTATGATGTTATTATTTTGTAAGCGTGTATGTATGTGTGTTTGTGATGTTCCAGTTTAATAAATTCTTTCTTTCTATCTTTATACGGAGTCCTTGGTGAGGTAGACAGAGCTGCATATGACCGTTTTTTAGGGTCGTACCCTTAGGGTAAAAACGGGACCCTATTACTAAGCCTCCGCTATCTGTCTGTCTGTCTGTCACCAGGCTGTATCTAATGAACCGTGATAGCTAGACAGTTGAAATTTTCACAAATAATGTCGCTATAACAACAAATACTAAAAACAGAACATAATAAATATTTAAGGGGGGCTTCCATACAACAAACGTGATTTTGTCGATATTAATAATGGCTACAGGTAGACGCTTGAAATGTTCACAGAATATGATTATGTAAATTTACTTTAAAAATAAATAATGAAACTAAAATAAAATAAATATTTCAGGGAGGCTCCCATACAATATTTTTTTCGTATTCAAAACTAAATAAAGGTCATAAGTCAACCGTTGTATTATAGATATAGATACGGAACCCTTCGTGCGCGAGTCCGACTAACACATGGCCAGTTTTTTTTTAACTTTACGGCACTTGCGATGAGATCCTGGTCTGATGAACAAGCGCTGTTCCGTTTCCATTACGCTGTCATTATAAGCTTTATCGGTTAATCTATACGTGTTTTTGTTAAAATGTGTATAAAAACAATACATTATAGTGTATTGTTTTGACGTACGCTTCATGGTTAGTTACAGTTCACTCAGTTTGGCGCAACTGGATTAGGAAGGCAAAGGGAAGCGCTTCCTACCGATCGGTTGTTATGGTCGGGGACCAAGGTCCAATGGTCACCGATTTGGCGCATGCTCGGTTAGGAAGGCAAGGGGAAGCGCTTCCTACCGGACGGTTGTTATGATCGGGGACCAAGGTCCAATGGTCACCGTCTTGGTTTAGCTATATGTAGTCAAGCTCGTGCTAAATCTTACATATCGCGGTTTGTGTTGTATGGAGCGGGCTAACAGCGCCATCTAGCCTGTAGGAGCCGAGTCAGGGCGTCGCGTCTGGAAGTTGCTTGCTAATGTGGGCGACAGTGGTAAGATGTCGCTACAGTAACAAGCTCAGTGGCATGTAAGATTTTAAAATATTAGGAGAAGTTACCAGTGTTCATTTTGAGATACCATCTAAGCTAAGCTACCACCTAGTTGAACCTACCGCATTATTCAATTACTTTCAAGCTGTAACATTTACAGTTCATAGGAAAGCAATGATACACTGCTTCGTAAAACTGGTAGACCACTTTTTTGGTCGACCGTACCTATGTCGTGGCCTTGGAATTGCAATCCAATCCATTGCACTTGTTCGCAATAGCTTTCAAGTTAGCCGGTGGATCTGCATGCATTATATCAAACTTATGCCATATTTTCCAAATGAATATCAAGATTGATCGGTTTATCGGCAAAATAGTGCGAACGGTAAATCCCATACCGGAATTCAAAAGGATTGATTACATCATTTTATCAGCATGTTAAATAAAAATAGGTAAAAAAACTTTTTAAGTTAAACGGTTTTATGTTAAACATACATTGCAATGTTTAAGATAAATGTACTAAAAACCAAAAAATAATAAAATAGATACAGTCGTGGGAATTATAAACATATGCATAGACTAGACTAAAATAAAACCGTGGGGCACGTCAATTGTCTACAATCGTTGATTAAAATGTTTGTTTTGTAATGTTACACTATAATTAGGCAGTTGTTCAACCGACAACGATGGACGTGTGATAAGTAGGGCTAGAATGTGGAAACAAGCTAGCAAGCTCGATTATAAGCGAGTTTTAGGGTTTCATAGTGGTGAGCGAGTAGTACTTTTATCATATGTTTTCTCGATTAAAGACAAACTACGAGCAGTGAAACGATTCCTCGCCAGCCAGCAGTGTGAATGTCCAACGATAAACTAGTTGAAACATCTCTTTTATTTACATGGAGTGTATAACTATTGGAATTTCCATGAGCAAGAAAATAGTAAGTAATTTCCTCACCGTCTGCGGGCCAACTGCCTATTTTAACGACGAATCAAACGATTCTTCTATCGCACATTAAGTCGATAATTTGTAGACAATTGACGTGCCCCACGGTTTTATTTTAGTCTAGTCTATGCATATGTATATAATTCCCACGACTGTATCTATTTTATTATTTTTTGGTTTTTAGTACATTTATCTTAAACATTGCAATGTATGTTTAACATAAAACCGTTTAACTTAAAAAGTTTTTTTACCTATTTTTATTTTCTAGTTTTTAGTTTTTTTTTCGCATTATGTTTAATTCATTTAGTGCTTCATTATTGCAAGGTTTCTTGCCCGTAAGTTTATTGCAGTCCAACTCCTCTATACGTAGTCCCAGCAAAGATCGTTTGGTAGCGGCGGCCATCTTAGATTTCAATTTTGCATAGTCAATTGTATTCTACTTGTTGAGACCTTTCATTTGTTACCCATGTTGATGGGATTGATCAAACCTAAGTTATCCGCCATTTTGTAGAGGCCGCCATCTTGGATTTTAATTTTATATAGTACATTGTATTATACTGGTTGAGCACTTTCATTTGATACCGATATTGATGGGATCGATAAAACCTACGTTATCCACCATTTTGTAGCGGCCGCCATCTTGTATTTCAATTTTTTATAGTATATTGTATTTTGCTTGTTGAGCCCTTTCATTTGATACCCATATTGATGGGATTGATAAAACCTACGTTATCCGCCATTTTGTAGCGGCTGCCATCTTGGATTTCAATTTTTTATAGTATATTGTATTCTGCTTGTTGAGCCCTTTCATTTGATGCCCATATTGATGGGATTAATAAAACACAAATTATCCGCCATTTTGTAGCTGCGGCCATCTTGAATTTATAATGATAATGAATAAACATAACTGTATTGTCACCAAAATCCAAAGTGTATACAAAATTTTAGATTAATCGGTTGACAGGAAGAGGGTGAAATTTGAATTACTAAATTTGACCCAAGAATAATAAATAAAACAAACGGGGTGAGCTAAATAAAACCGTTTAAAAAACCGTTTAATAAAACCGTTTAAAAAATATACCTGTTTGAACATATTTTTCTACTCGTAATGACATTATGAAATCACCATAATAACACACACACCTCTAATAAATCTTCCCTGATCCAACTTTCAATGAACTACTCAGAAGGTACTAGGTAGGAGGTTCAGAGTGTGGCTCACCAGCCGTAAAGATTTTAGGTTCGATTCCTAGCTAAATCATTAATAGCGGTTTGTACTAAATAATGACACCATCAGAAAAGAAGATAATCACTAATATAATACTGTTTAATAATTCTGTACAATTTGTACAAAATCTAAATTCGTAGACAATTTAGTAACAAGAACGGTCAGAAACTCAAGACTTCCAATTTTAACCAAATCAAACCCTATTTATTCTTATAGTAATTACGTCGTCCCCTTTCTTAATTAGATTTTCCACAAATCGTAAAGTAAAATAACCTTACTGTCGTACTTAGAGACGTCAATTACAGTTAATCCTTCATTAAGTCTCATGCAGTCCTTTTCAATTTAATTGACAAAGTGACAGAACGAGACTAAGTATAGATTTAATTTAATTGACGACTCTGGATGCGGCAGTTAGACACATTAAATTAACACAAGTGCTTAAGCTACTTACTTTAGGTTTTAAGCATTGTACCTATCTGATGTTGTCCAATATTAATATTATACTATAGGTATCCGTGGCTTTTACCACTTTTATCTCACTGAACTCTAATGGAAGAAAAGTCCCTGAGAAAACTAATGGGCATCTGGGGAAGGGGCGTTTTTCCTTCCGTAGCAAATAACCCAAATATGTCACTCTTCATTCGCGACTTGCCTTGCCAGCCACGACTACGATTAGCAGACATTCACAGGATTATCCAGGACATTTTAAAACCACAAATTGTTAAAAATCACTTGAACGGATAACTTCAGGATTTAATATTTATTTATTTAAACAGGCACACCAACAGTTTACATATACACACACAAGTAACTTAATACAAAATTGTAAGTGTTTTACATCTTATATGTAAACCTTTTATAGGGTACACAGCATTGGTGAATTACGAAACAACAGTAAATAATTACTTAGATGAAAAATTCCAAACATACCTTTGCAAAGTTTTTGAAACAACCTTATATTTAAAACAAGAATTATAAAAAAAACACTTAGACAAAAACAATCAATTAGACTTGAGAATTTACCGCTGCTGCCAGTTTCATGTAATATTTGAACGTTTTTTTTTATTCATAGGCAGACATTTGACCGCAAACTCACCTGATGGTAAGCGACTATGCGACCACAGATATGTACGAATATGACTATGTGTAGTGCGACCACCTCCGCCTACCTAATTGACCCTGTACCCCGCAAACGAGGACTCAGGCTGTCCGGCTTACTAACAGCCTATTCACTTTTTCTTTAAAAAAGTCATAAAAGTCATTTATTTATCCGTGTAGACCATGGCAGGGGGCACTATACACGACCCAACAAACATATATTTTAAGCCCTACTATTGCTTCGGGACAAATTGTAAGCTAGTGCTTAGAAGCTAGGCTAGTGCTAGTCTTGAAAGTATCCAAATCATAGTATTTAGGATATTTAAGTGTGGTTGATCTAAGATATAGTATTTAGATGTAGCATCCGTGTTATTTTAATATGGCCACCCTACTCGACTCTCCGCAAAGATTTTCCTGCGAGACTGTGCCGGGGTTTGAAAATAAATAACCTATCAGATTCAATTTTGTTTCGAATTATCGTACAGGTGTATTGTTATTTTTCTTGCCGTGATATTATGTTGAAAGACATATTTATAATGTAATTGATATGGTTACAAGATTTCTTGATAAAGAACCTTTCTAGGGATAACGGCTCTTTTATAAAAAAAATCTCCCTCATCAAATATTTAGGAAAGAGGAAAATAGGGAATACAGAGATAAGTAAGAGGCCTGCACCTCAATAATTTCTATAAATTATGACGCTCCAGAGGTGTAATCTGAATGTTTAAGATCATTCCCATTTAACATAAAATTGATTCTCAAGAAATTGAAAGGAGTAACTTACCTACATGAATATTTACTCAAAAAACCCTTAAGTTTTTTGCAGTTTACCTCCCTAAAAGTACGAGTATTTTAATGATAACTTTAAAATATAAGAATACTAGTGGTTCCCCGCGACTTCGCCCGCAAGAGCTAGATCTTCCATATAAACTTTCATCCCCCATTTCACCCCCTTAATATTTTTATATCGCGACAAAATAGAGCCTATATCCTTTCCAGGTTCTCGAACTGTCTCCATACCAAATTTAATCTCAATCGGTTCAGTGGTTTAAGCGTCAAGAGGTAACAGACAGACAGACAGACACACTTTCGCATTTATTATATTAATGGATGGATGGTTACGCATAGAACATAAACGCTAGATATATATATTTTTTGTTATTCGAAATGGCTCTTGACTCTAGACTAAGCCAGACGTGGCGAAGACAGAGTCGATGGTACAGCGAGCTCACCCAGAAAGTTTGAAGTTCTGTGGGTTGTAATCCGTATTGTATTGATCTTATGTAAAAGTAGCGATGGCCGATTATTACTAAATTAATCGAATTATTCGAATGGTCCCTGTAATCGAATGTATTCGATAAGTAACCGCAGTCATTCGATTATCCTTCGATTATGCGGCGAGCAATACCGGAGCGCGCGGTGCACAGGCCGTACTACTAACGAATGAATCGTCATTCGTCGCGTCGCGGCAATTCAATCGAATGCATCGAAGGGCCGAGTATAGATTATCATTCGATTGTCGATTATTATTCGATTATTTTTTTTCCGAATTACTAAATCGACATTCGATAGTTCGAATGGTCGATTGTCAATTCATTCGATTATTTTTTTTCGAATATTCGCCCATCGCTATGTAAAAGCATCACCTTTACCCCTCAACCCTCAAACAATATTTTAACAAACATTTAATTTCTTTACAAATTCAATCTCACCGGGGAGACCAGAGTGGGCTTCCCACTGGGGGGACCGTGGGCCAATGCCCAACCTCTCAGTAGAGGTCTTGACTGACGTTTGATCGGGTTACACTAATCGCGGTGACATGCCGACTGGAGAACTGCGATGTCTTCACTCTGCATCACTTCTGCACATGTTTTACCTACTATCAGTCGCGTTAATGCCCGTTTTTATGACCCTACATCCAGGGGCCCAATTCTCACGCCTTCGATATTATATCACAAACGATATTTATCGAAAAAACATGTCGGATATCACAAAATGTGATAAATATTCGACATTGTCATACTTCGAGAATACGCAACATTAAAATTTTGTGATATCCGCCATGTTTTTTCGATAAATATCGTATGCTATATAATATCGAAGGCGTGAGAATTGGGCTCCAGGTGCTCAAACACATCACAATTAAATTGCTGTGATTGGTCCTGCCTTTGCTCTTTAAGCATGTTATTATAGGTCCAGCTATTTCTTTTGTCGAGTCTTATCATTGTCAATTGACGAATGGCTTAGGCCCACTTACGCCCGACTGTTGTTCAAGACCTATTATCTAAATTGAAAGCCAACTTTCACAGGTCTGGATTAGCTGACCTGGAAGATCCATTTGTGCCAGTCCAGATCAGCTAATCCGGACTGGCGCTAATGGACTTTCAATTTAGATAATGGGCCTTGAATCAAACCAGATTAACTAATCTAAACGTGCACAAGTGGGCTTTAGGGTAGTTCGCGCTCCGGACTACAAAACCAGTGGTTGCGGGTTCAAATACCGCTAGGGGCAAATGTTTGTGTGATGAGCACGAGCATTTGTACTTAAGTCATGGATATTTATAAACGTATATTATGTCTATCCGTTATCCTAGTCGCCATAACACAAGCTCGCGCTTAGTTTGGGGCTAGGTAATTGGTGTGTTTGTTGAAACAATTTATTTATTTTAATTATTTCTGTTCCAGTCTCAACTCAGATGGGCTGTCGCCGTTGGACGTGGCTGTGCTGTCCACCAACAGGCAGTTGGCGAAGATGCTCATGGAGTTCGGCGCCAAAGAGGGCACTCAATGTAAGAAAATTTTACGTAGTTTTACCTATTCAAATTATACTGGTACAGTAAAACCCAACTGATATGGCTTGCCGATGTACCTGCGCAGAAGATGAATTTGTAAAGCGCGGGAAATGCTGTTGGCGAATCAGCATGCTCGAGACGCATCGCGCATCTTTTTCCTGTTCCGCTATTGGTCATTAGGTGTCGCCGTTCGTGACGTGGCTCGCGTAAGTGAGAAGGAAATAATACATACAGTGTACCATAGACCTTAAAGTAGTGTAGTCTAAAGCTGATCGTAAATTTTGCTATTTTTGTAAATATTCGGAGCCTTACTTTTTTTTCTGTGTGGACGAAGATTCACGACGCGCCTTATTAAGTAGGTACTATGGTATTACTGTATATTCTTTGCGATTCGTTCTTCGGGCTTTAAAAGTACTGAATCTAATATTTGCCTCGCCCAATGGTTGACAGATAGAGAATAGCTTGAGGCATTTAACATTTGTACCTATAAGTTTGCGCAATATAGAATAAACAAAAGTCAAACGTTCCGGATATGATACGCTCAAACGTTTGCTTAACGCATTTTGGCCCCAAAAATCGGAGAATCGGAGGCAGTTCGAGCTCGATCCTGAAAAAGGCAAGCGCTAAGTATGTCTGTCCATTACCCTAATCGTTTCTAGTACCAACTTTGCTTAGTTTAGTTCAAGGTTTTGGAAAGGTTCTAGATACTGAATTACAGTAGGTAGTTAGATAAACCTTTTAGACAGTCCTATAACGAATATGCATTTTGTATATACAAGGTAAATACGTATATACTTGCTACTTAATTGGAACAAAATTACTGGTCTATTTTAATGCCATTCAATAGTTGCCTAGTAATAACGGCACAAAAGCTTTGACTGATTATCAGATAGCAGTGTATGACACACTGATATAAACTCTCAATAATCGACGTTATCTCGATTTATCGTATTGTCCACTCGATATTTCGATACGATTTTATCGGTATCTAGAGAATTCATCTGCGGAGGTGTGGTGATTTTGTTTGTCTGTAGAGATTTATAAATCTAGGGCTATCGCAATTCGTCCAGATTTTTCAAAATAAATGTGTTTGCTGGCACAGAACCTAGATAAAGGAGTATTTATTTTCTATATGATAAAGGTCAGAACAGCGTTGTACAGTCGACGGCACATCAAAGTAAACACTGCGGTATCTTATGCTGTTGTAATAGAAGTGGTTTTGCAATAAAAAATGAGAAGTTAGTCTGATGTGCAGGCCACTGTACTGCTTTTGTGTGGGACCGAATGTGGTGATAGCGGAAAAACGTCGTAACTCGTTAGATCAACTAAAACTATTGATAACAAATATAGACTAGTACCCTCCAAAAAAGGATGCATA
The DNA here is from genome assembly GCA_949316185.1 of Pyrausta nigrata. Lineage (NCBI taxonomy): Eukaryota > Metazoa > Arthropoda > Insecta > Lepidoptera > Crambidae > Pyrausta > Pyrausta nigrata. The sequence continues at coordinate 15,509,558 of OX438943.1, forward strand.
AAGGAAAAAGCTGATTTCATGGCATATAGGGAGTTGAAGGTGCAGAGTCCAAGGAAACGTGGAAAATGCTCCACCGACAAGAGCTCTCTTGAGTTATGAATAAAACTTCAAAAACATACGTTAGTAGGCGGGGGTTTTAGATTTATTACGGTATTTTTGGTTTATTACAGTACAAAATTGTGTCGTATTACAAATCGTAACCCAACCAAGGACTAATTAGTATTACAGAATAAAATAATAGAACGTACCGAAGATCGGTCTGAATCAGATCCATAGATTAGGTATGGATAAGCAGCAAATGTAAGTTGTTGGATTTATTTGGCACGAACATAATAGAGCATAATATCAAACATGTTTTTGTGAACTTACGAGAGTTTGCTTATGACTGAGCCAGTGCCACTGTCAAATGTCCACGCAAGCCTCACGTCGTACGCATGATTTCAGTATTTGTCGTTTGCTTTCAATTTGCAAGATCGCGCTTGCCTATCACATAAATGCATGTAACTTAATACGCATGCCGTCGCATTGTTGCAGCTTATATGCATGCGTGAACTGATACCGCCATGGACCTACCCCTTTACAACCTTTTTTCTGTGCTTCGATGTATCTTGTTCAGTAGTAGTTGAAGTAAATTTCATTGTCTATTCAATGCTCGCTTGCCTTTTGCCTCAGTCATCAAACAATTGAAATATAAATACATGGGTATAGCTGGGCAACAAAAGATCACGAAACCCAAGGGAACGGAACGTGTAAGTTAGAACTATCGATTTATCGGACCCCACTCGTAGGGATGCCCGAACAAGTAACAATTTGTATTTGTTTCAGTATCTCTTTGCGTAAAGTTTTAAACAAATGTAAAGCTATTGAAAATTGACAGTCGCGTCAACCTGCCTCTGCGTTTTGATATTTTTAGACCCGATTCCCAGATGGTGCATGTTTTACCATGTTATATACTTAGGTATGAATAATTGAACAATAGTTTTGTACTACATATATGCCTCAGATTATAGTGTTTCTTAACTGACTCCGACATAAAGGCCGTCAATCCATATTACTTAGTTATCATGATCAACCTGGGATCCCAGCAGGCATAATTTCCATAGTGATTGAAGTCTTGGAACACCTTGTTGGCGACTGTCTGTCAAGACCCTGTTTCTCAAGGAAGCGTAGAGGAGAGAGAAGTTGTACACCAAAAACTTACATACATATATCTGCAGTCCCTTGAAGCTGTAAAAAAATTTAGCTTCTACGTTAACTTAATTCAAAGATACAATCATTTGAGTCTTATTTTATTACATTTTGCAAGGGAATCAAAAACTATAGCATACTTCCGGGAGCCCTAGAATCATGAAAGGTCAACAAGTTACAGCACAAGTGAAAAAAAAATCTAAAACAATTTATGGTTACATCGTAAGAAAAACATTAATTTTGTACAGAACCCTTAGTTTGTGAGTTCAACGCTTTACGCCTGGTTCTTAATGATTCATTGAGTAGCTTGACTAACTCTAATCGAGCGTCTAAAATATAACTACGTGCTTTGGATTGACATCAAAAAAATACTCAGATCGGTTGGCACGATAATACGAACGACCTCTATCAGGGATTAATAACCACAATGTCCTATAGCTGTTTATTTTCACATCAATAACTGCTTATCTTCTAAATTAAATGATCATGTCTAAATCCCAAAAACAACCTGAACAACACTTACAAAAACAGCTGTTCTATAATTGATGGAATCAGGCATTACTTTGCCGAAAACCATTGATAAATAGACAAATTAAACCATCTTTGCTTTAAATCTCCGCTAAAAGACGCGGCGCAGGCACTTAACCACACCAATTGCGTAAGTATTACCTAGTTCAGGCAAATTCAGACTGCAAAGCCCACCCTCCCGTTGATTGACAACTTGTCCGTGCTCAGCCACATAATAAGAACTAGTACTCCGTACAGAAGTTTGACTTTGCAAAGAAATTTTAAGAAATATCTACTCAATGTCGTCAACGATGGTTTAATTTAGTTTGCCTCAGTCAAGCACATTTTCGTTTAGACACATACAGAAATAATTCCCAAGATAATCATTGTTATGACTCTAGAATATGATTCATAATACACTAAACCTATTCAGTGACGTACTATTCTGAGACGCGATAGGGTTGACTGCTACAAGAATCTACTAACGCCACCTAGTGCACCTTTCTAGGACTTTATGCATGCTCGCCCAGCCAGCAACGTAGTGCCGCACGCCGCCGGTGAATAAAATATCGCTGGTCGCTGGCGACACCCAACTTGATTAGCCCACCACAGTGGGTCGCCGCGCGTCGGTACGTTTTTGCTACCTATGTGGGGAGTTACATAAGGCTAGCTCAGCTGAGGCGACAACATCTACTGAGGATACCGCGTGAAATGGCGAAACGCGTCGAGGTTTTTTGCATGTTAGTGTTGGTAACTAACATCTGCATTATCTCAGGTGCATGCGTGTTGAAGAAGGGTGGGCAGTGCACTCTGCATTTGCCACTACTAATACTTAACGCGGTCCGAGTGGTGTGGTTTAGTGCCTGTCCCGGCGTCTCTTAGCGGAAAAAGCAAAGTAATTTTAATTTATCTATTTAACAGGTGATTTATCAAAATACCTGTAGGACAGTCACGAACAGCAAGTATTCGATTTGAGACCTTATTACAATGGCATAAAAACTTATTTGTATACATTTCATTGCTTGTGACTTTACTTAGGTTACTACTTAGTTCGATTCAATTTGATGATCAAATAAACAGACGTTATCGTTACAGCACTTCTAGTAACAGTCGGTTAATAAATAATAACATTCGTTATGTAATTTAATTAACTTGGGATCTCAAGACTAACATTAGTTCAATACAATACAATCTTCCTCAGATTGGAGTTCTTACATAAATAAGACGTAGACAGTAGGTCCTGCTGACAATTGAATGTTAGATATTTTTAAATTAGGTAATAATAAATAATATGAAATAAGGAACAAACTTGTCGGTCCTTCTTACGACCGTTACAAAAAGTAACATTGCGTCGTACGTTCTCAGTTACTAAACTACCTCCAAATTCTGCTAACCATTTGGATGCCTAAAATATCACGGGATTTCGTTTATCATTTTGAAATGCAAGAATTCAATCAATTGAATATGATGCAAATATGATAAAGTTAAAGTAAAACATCGAACGCTTATCTACCGGCGGAGTATCGAGCAAGATCAAGGGTCGTTGTCTTCTTGACCAATATAATCTATGGGGCCTTTGTGTGCAAGGTTTTTTGAGTCTACTTATTTTGCGTCTATTGGTGCTGAATAATACAAGAGTTAAGTATTTGCTCAACCTACGAGTACTCTATATGAATGGAAGACGCGTGTAAACGTATTTGTAAACTGTTAACGTTGACTGACTTGGATGGGCGTTTAACAAGGATTGCCCATCAGTACCGTTACCATGAGTTTACGGTGGTTTTACTCGCTAGCGACGACGTAAAAAAAGTGTATGGATAATTTTAGTTCCCGAAGTAACCGCTAGAGGCGCTGTGCAATTTTCCATATACTTTTTTTACGTCGTCGCTAGCTAGTAAAACCGCCGTAAACTCATGGTAACTGTACTGTTATATTTACCTACTTATGACTACATTGCTGGGTAGTAAATGAGCTTGAACTCTTCTTAGATCCCTTTTTCAACCCGTATCCACTGCAGAGAGTAGTCTCTTCTCTTATAAGTTAACCATTGAACCAGAGTTAAAAATTGAATCAAAATTTTAAACAATCATTTCTACTTGTTCTAGTCAAAAGTTCTGAAGCGCTCGGAGCTCACCTTCGGCGGTTGCTGCGGGATGCTGAGGCCAGACTACACGAGGTCATGGGCTGTGCGCCGGAGAGGACCTGCCGGGATGAGGCCTGCACTAGGTATGCTTATGATATAACCTACACACCTATAAATTACACACACTTATACAAGATGCTCTTCAATTTCGCTTCTTCAAGATTCGATGACTTATGTCAATTTCATACATATTGTTAGCGATACCGAACTTTGCTTAAGAATAGATTGTGTCTTGTCCTGAACCCATAGACAAGATGCAACGTATTTTAAAGCGAAGTTCATTATCTCTAACAAAATGTCTGAAATTGGCATAAGCCTTCGAAATATCACGTGACTTTTGCATACACATGTCCATTATATTTTTTCGATAAATATCGTATGTGACTTAGTAATATCGAAGGCGCGAGAATTGGACCCCTGGGCCCTTAGCCAAATGGCAATCTTTCTGGAGCGAGCTTCGCTATCGCCAACGCAAAATATGTATGCAAAAGTCACATGATGTTACGATGGCTTATGTCAGTAAAAAGTAAAGTGAGAATAAATTGTCACTTAACTACGGGCCCTGTTAGTTTTAGTGATGCGACTAGTAAGTATGAACCGTGCAATGGGTATGTTATTTACAGTATTTTCTTCATTATTTAGGTCATCGGCAGGTGGTCAAGCGGGCACCACGGGTTGCGCGGGCGGCGCTGGATCAGAAAAAGACAAGCAAGCTCAACATTGGGAGAGGAGAGTGAGGACGCTCAAGTAAAAACCTAATTATTTCATTTAATTAATGTTATGTTGCTAAATTTGGCCAAAATTATCAGTTTAAAATTTAAACTGACGGCGACCCACGGAACTTAACGTTATCATATTTTTCTAAAAATGCCCATAGTTTGATTTCAAGCGTACTTCTAGGTTGATGAGACATTTTAATTACGCTACTCTTCTTCATACACGTAAAGAACTCCGTTCCACATTACTTGAGCTGTCACATAAAACCTGTATTCTTTTTTCAGAAGACTAGTACAAGGGTGGCTGCAGTCTCGGACTCCCGCCGCGCCCCCACCACCAGACCTAGAAGTCTGCGGCGCACACGCAGTCACTGTCAGGTTAAAAGACTCGCGCGCACCGCACATAGCGCAGAGAGATCCGCCCATCACTACTAAGTATAAAGGTAAATGTGGTTTCGAGACATGCAAAGCCTACACCAATCCTACATCCTACTAGTCCTGGAACCTTAATACAGCTGCAAAATACTCTTAACATGTTCGCTGCGATATAAGGCTTAAAAACCCGATGCATGTACTCCCACTCTGTGCGGAGGCGAGAAACAGAGAACTTCCCCTGGTGCGGCGGCTGTGTAAGGAGCATTTCTGTATGTACAAAAGAGACAAGTATAGGTATGAGTTTACAATCTTAAGGGCTACTCAAAAAAGCAAGGAATCGAAAAAAAAACATTTAGTGCGGTATCGGGCCGAAAGGCCTTAGCTTAAATTTCTAAGCTAAGGCCTTTCGGCCCGATACCGCACTAAATGATTTTTTTTTCGATTCCTTGCGGGTAACGGGCCGAAAGGCCCGTCATAGAATACAAGGTCATTCCACCCCTTCCCGCACTATTGTAGGTAATTGAATTGTTTACTTAGGATTAGTGTTGCGTCATAATTAGCGGGACCGGACGTAAATACGATAGTGCAATATTCGAGTGTTTGTTTACGTGTTTTCATGGTTTTATTGGAGTTTAACTGTTTAATATGTCTCGGCCAAATAAAAGATGTAGAAAAATGCTGGAACTATCATATCAGCTAGATAGAAACCTTAAAAGTGAATGTTCTGATACAGACAAATTAAAGTGGAGAAAGGTGTTTGTGCAAAGTAAATTAAAAAATAATTACTCGCAGCAAAATTGCTCCGAAATTAATAATACCAATCCTGGAGCAAGTGAAGTTAAAAAAATAAAAATAAAAATATTATGTCGATAACTTATTTCCCAACACTAATACTTGGTGAAATAAACCTATAATTCAGTGCGGTTTCGGGTCTTAAGACCTTACATATACTTTGGCATATATCTCTCACGTAAATAGTAGGAACCCCGGGCGAAGCCAGCACTATGACCACCAAATCGTTGACTATCGATATTGATAGGTATGTATCATATTTTTTACGTTTTCGCTTAGTTATAGCCATTTATATCGGTCGATACCTTACCACGTCAATAAGCCTCATACCGCCGCGGCGGAGAGTTTAAGCGCCAAGCCCATCGGCCTGTTAACGCACCATATAAAAAAACGCCAATTTTGGTCCCGCAGCAAACGTGTTAAAACTAATACTATTTATTTTGTAGTGGATAAGACTGTAAATCACTACATACATTTTGAATCACCTAAGTAGGTACCTACTTCTGCATTCGTGTGAGCTGTGCAAGCATTTATAACAACCCTGGTCACCTGGTGTGGTACTTATTGGCAGTCATCATCATTATCAACCGTAGGACGTCCACTGCTGAACATAGGCCTCACCCACGGTTTTCCACAGCGACCGGTTGCAAGCGGTCTGCATTCAATGTAATCCTGCGATCTTTACAAGGTCGTCTGTTCATCTTACTGGGGTACGTCCCACACTTCGCCTTTGATCAAAGGGTCTTCTCTTCACTCTAGAACCTTTCTGCCCCAACTGCCACCAGTTCGCCGCTCTATGTGCCTTACTTATTAGCAGTGTTGACCAGAATAGTTAGAGTATTACTTTTTTCCAATTTTGTGTGCTCAAGCATAAACAAGCACTTATCGAGCCGAGGGCCTCCAGCTCTTGAAGTTCGACACTCCTGGAATAGACTATTAAGTCGTTTAAGTCTAAGGACTTACTGTAAGACGAATAAATCTTAATTCTGGACTATCATTTACGAAATGAAAACGAACTATTTACATTTTTTTACCCAACTGAATAGTCCAGTCCGTGTAGACTTTTCTACCCTCTTAACCCTACTGACGTCACAACTATTGCTCTCTCACTTCCACATCTAACAAACTAATAATATTACAGTGGAGTGGTCGTCCCGTGCTGACTTTTCCAACGTGTGTGGCAGTCAAGAAGTGGCTGCCATAGCATCCAACGGTGGAACCAGGGTGTTAGCAGCCGGCCTGACGCGAGGCCGTCGGTACTTCTTCAGGGCAGCCGCTGGGAATCTCAAGGGGTGGGGACCCTTCACCGTATCTGTTCCGAGAAGTGTTGTTCCTAGCAGTAAGTACTCACGAAACAGTTCTGGGAATAAATAAATAAATTGTTTCAACAAACACACCACTTACCTAGCCCCAAACTAAGCGTGAGCTTATGCTATGGCGACTAGGATAACGGATAGACATACTTATATACGTTTATATACATCCATGACTTAGGTAACATACAAATAATAAATAACGTTGAATTATAGCTGCTAAAAACAAAACTTACACAAACTGAGACCTATTTTATATGAGCCCTATGGTTATTAATTAACCCTAGAATAAAAAAAATATAGAAGAAATCTTACTTGCGTGTGTTGCAATAGTGTAACGCATAGTTTCGTTTTAACAGTTTTTTAAGTGTTTGGGTTATCATGTTTACAATCAAATATAGCCCCAGGATACCAGCCTGTTCAGGAGCCTAGAATAACAGCCACTGATAGAAGCATTTTAAATATTACGTGACAAGTCGATTAGGTACGCACTTTCTTGGCATTACAATATTACATTTAGCTCCAGTCCCAGTTATTTGCCTTTTATCTTAATAAATAAGCAGTGTTTTACAGGCTCAACTACCCTACTCGTTTTTTTAACACAATACTAGATATTTTGATAAAAATATGTCGACCAACTCGCACCAGCACAATTTCTGTAATAAAACAATTCCCTTTATAAGTGTCTTTGTCTATGGTGACTGAGTTTTTTCCGCTGCTTTTTCGCAGCACTAACACACAATCTGCTCTGAAGCAGTGGTAGGGCCTATAGTTATGTTAGGAAGTGTATATTTGACGACCTTGTTAGTAATTATTGTTTTTAAGTGATAAGCATTCACTATGCAATCTAAATATATTATTGCACTTGAAAAAAACGACCACCAGAGGCGGGAAATCGAACCCGCGTTCCTCGCATACCGGGCGATTGCCTAACCTCTCGGCCACCCTGGCGTTGGCAGAGCCTGTCGAAATTTTCAAGTGCTTCTTAACGCTGTAATGCCGCGTTGCTTTCATCAATGTTATTGGGATTACACCCTCAACACTCGAAAGAAATACTATTGCAAGTATTTAACAATCGAAAGATGAAGCTTGCAAATACGATAATTATTGTTTTTAAGTGATAAGCATTCACTATGCAATCTAAATATATTATTGCACTTGAAAAAAACGACCACCAGAGGCGGGAATCGAACCCGCGTTCCTCGCATACCGGGCGATTGCCTTACCTCTCGGCCACCCTGGCGTTGGCAGAGCCTGTCGAAATTTTCAAGTGCTTCTTAACGCTGTAATGCCGCGTTTGCCGCGACCTTGTTAGTGTAGTGGTTCGCGCCCTGGACTACAACACTAGCGGTTGCGGGTTCGATTCCCGCAAGGGGCAAATGTTTGTGTGATGAGCACCAAGTCATGGATGTTTATAAATGTATTTAAGTATGTCTATTCGTTATCCTAGTCATCATAGCACAAGCTCACGCTTAGTCTGAGGCTAGGTAATAGGTGTGTTTGTGACATTGATTTATTATGTTTGTTAAAACAATATTTATTTTACAATATAGGTCTACAACAGAGATTCCTAAACTTATTTCGTATAACGCCCACTTTGAAAATCAGTTATTTTGCAGCGCCCCCCATTATTTCACCTTAAAACCTCAATAACATATTAGTCTCACCAGGGCCCTATTTCACTAAGCTGACAATTGTCAAGTAGATATTTTTATAGTCTTACAATAATTGTCAAGCGACAGTTTTGAAAATGATTTTATATATTTTTTTAAGTTTTTGTGAGGGGTCACTGCCCCCCTCTAGACCTCCAGCTCCCACAAGAGGGCGTTATCGCCCACTTTGGGAAAGATTGGTCAACAATCTACTTGCATAAATAAATGACTTATTCCCAGGCTGGCGAGACGTATCGTCCCGAGCCACACGAGGCGAATCTGGTGGAGCAGCAGCAGCGTTAGAAGCGCTGGCCTCCGCCGCCGCCGGTGCGCGCCACCGCCCGCCCGCGCAGCCCCCGCGCCTGCCCAGGAAGAAGACCGCCACCATCAGGCAGCTGTTCACTGCTGCTAGCAAGTTCCAGAAGAACCTGAGAAGGTAAGGGTAGCTTTAGACTGCCTCGTTGGTCTAGTGGGTCTCGCTGGATACTATCCACGTAGTCCCAGCCACTCGCGGCGAATCCGGCAGCAGACCGCCACCATCAGGCAGCTGTTCACTGCCGCTAGCAAGTTTCAGAAAAACTTAAGAAGGTAAGGGTAATGCTTAAGACTGCCTCGTTGGTCTAGTGGGTCACGCTGGTTTCAGAAGAACCTGAGAAGGTAAGGGTACAGTAGTACCCACTTAATAAGGCGTCGTGAATCTTCGTTCGCTCAGAAAAGAAAGTATGACTCCGAAGATTAACGACAAACCTAAAATTTACAATAAACCTTAGATTGCACTGCTTTAAGGTCTATAGTACACTGCAGGTATTAGTTCGTCTTAGTCTCCCGTCGCTAGCATGGCGGCAGATAATGACCAATAGCGGAACAGGAAAAAGACATGCGAGCGTGCTGAGTCGCCAACAGTATATCCCGCGCTTTAAAATTCATATTTTGCCCAAGTACATCGGCAAGCCATATCAGGTAGGTATTACTGTAATGCTTTAGACTGCCTAGTCTGTCTAGTGGTCAGCACGCTGGGTACTATCTACGTGGTCCCGGGTTCGAATCCAAGGTTGGGGTTTTTCTGTCTTGAAATAACTCAGACACAGCTCCGGAGTCAGGAAGTTAGTGGCGTTATCACCCCCTTTCCTCGGAAAGCACGTTAAGCCGTTGGTCCTGCGCCTGATCTTTCTACGGTCATGTCGGACTGCTGTCTCACCGAATTATGAGAGTGAAGGAACAGAGATTGCACCTGTGTATTGCGCACACACTTGTGCACTATAATATCTCCCGCGCAGTTGACTTATCTCTGTTGAGATAGGCCACTGCAGTCGAAATTCGGCCAGAAAGAAATTATTTATTACTGCTTTAGAATTGCATTTTATTATTGTCAACTTCAATCTTGCACCGTAACCCTTTTCAAATCACCAGTGTTGTACATTACCCAAAGGCTATCTGGAAGAGATCGCTCGCAGCGATAAGACCGCCTACATTGTACCTACCAACATGTTTTTAAATTGTATGTTTGTAATGTGTTTTCTGGTTACAATAAATAATATATATTTTCAAAGGGGACGGTCTACGGACGGTTCTTCTGCCACTGGGCAAAATAAACAACGGCTGTGCACATTCTCTGCTCATGCGGACCGCTTATAAGCAAAAGAAGTATCCATTTAGGGCAGCATATGATGCACCCGGATGATATAACTCACTCCCCGAAAAATCTGACGAATCGATTCAACGGGCATAATCAAAAGGTCTGACACACTAAACCAATCATAGGTCGAGTTGGCTTTCATATGGCCCAAAAATCAATAATATTAATGAGGGGACGGTTACTGTACTTGAAAGATAGTACCGCTAAGAGTCAAATGTAGTCAAAACCAGTTCGTCAACTAATTTGATGATATCGTCTGCCAATGGACCAGTAGTAATATAAAATATTTTAATACCGAAATTTTCAGCTACAGCAGCTAATCCCAAAAATCAATTAGGTACCCAGGATATCAGGATATCGTACACTCTGTTCTTTTCACTCTCATAGACCGGTGAGACGGCATGAAATGGACCAGTAGACCATTTTTGGTCCCACAGAAAACCTCGTATGGTTTGCAAGCCGAAGTTTATCGATGTTTCCTGCAAACAAAATTACTTACTCCTTAAATTTTTACTTAATGTTTAGGACTACAAAAAGTCTGTTCTTATTTCCAGAGGCGTATACTTGGCGTGCATACTGTACCACGAAGACAAGGTGCTGGTCACCAGTGAAGAGTTCCTGCCAGTGATAGAAGTCGACGAAACCTATCCCACCTGTATCTACACCGACTTCCACTGGCTTATGAAGGTAAAACAATCTGCAGCATTTGATGCTTAGTACTAAATAGTTAGCGAAAACTTCTGATTCTACACATATCTACTTAAATAAAAAGTGCGGCGTAGGTCGTCCACCGTGAATATCCTACCCGAAGACCTTCAAAGTCAGAGTGAACAGGCTTCTTGTGGGTAAACTTGCTCTACAGTCGACTCTCTCTGCGCCACGTCTGGCTTAGACTAGAATCAAGAAAACAAAATATGATCCGACGGTTTGGACGAGTAAAGATCGTACCTGGAATCACGCTGGGTGCTGGCCGCTTGCAACGGATTACTTTAGAAATCTATGAAAGCCGATAAACAATATTGGACGTCCTGCGTTCTGTTCTATTATAGATATCATCTGTAAAGAGGGTTTAAGGCTATTATGGGAATTCTTTAAAATTAGTGTCAGAAATGCGCGAGTGGAACTCCACTGGGAGGAGGTCATAGCAGTTAGACATTTTTGTTCTATTTTACAGGTGTCATGTTCATGGGACGACGTAAAATCGTTGCGGTCTGACATGGAAAAGCACACGTCTTCGTCCATCCACTTCAGGCTCAAACTCTTGACGGCTGCCGCCCAAATGCAGTCTGCACTATGTATACAGGATTTAGGTAATTTTTAATCTTTTGTAACGAATAAACATGTAAACGTTGACCACAGCTGCTGTCTTTTTGCTAACAATACCTTTGGTTTGTTTTGTCACCTTGTGGATAGAAAAAATGGTTTGTCTGTAAGATTTGTTTGGAATAGACCTGATGGACCTAAGATTGTTCAGTGACTGAATCTTAATCCCAAATTCATCTAATTATAAGTGCAAGTGTTCAAAGTACAAGCCGTATTTAAAGGAGCGGATCAGAAGCGGCTTTTTTCCAAATATGGTTCTTTTATATTTTTCCTGCCTAATAAAGTTGCTTCTGGACCACCATAAAATATCGTTGGCTCGTTCCTTTCCCTTTTTAACTTAATTTACAACACTCCAGCTATATAGCTGAAGATTAAAGATGAAGTCACCAATTGCCTAGCCCCGAACTAAGCGTTAGCTTGTGCTATTGTGACTATAACGGATAGACATACATAAATACGTTTATCAACATCCATGACTTAGGTACAAATGCTCGTGCTCATCACACAAACATTTGCCATTTGCGTGATTCGAACTCGGAATTACTAGTTACGTAGTCCGGGGCGCGAACCACTACACCAAGTTGAATTATCTAGAAAATGTCTGTCACTATCTATGTCCTGCTGGGTATACATACAGACATTAATCTACCCTCGAGAAGTTTACGTTTCAAATATCAACATGTTTACAGGGCAACTATACCACAAGCCGCTACGAGACTCACACGGCACAGTAGTGCTGTCCTGCGTGAACAGTGTCAAGTCAGTCAAAGCTGTCTCTGCGCTGAACTCGCGCTGGGCGCCCGTGTCGCGGCTGCGCAGGCGCGTGCTGAGCGAGGACAACACTATAGGGGAACTACTCATGGCGTCCGTGCACGATCAGATCGCGTACCATCAGGTAATTATTTGTAAAATTGGTAGGCACTCAATGCCGTACTAAGAGACGTCAATTAAAGTTAATCCATCATTAAATTTTAATGTCTGCCTATTAAAAATCTCATGCAGTCCCTTTCTATTACAAACCATCGAAACATTTACCTGACTTTTGCAGGGCCCTAGTTCGTTAGGGCCCGGCCCTTAACAAGATGCAATCTTTCTACAGCCAACTTCGCTATCGCCAACGAAATGTCAAAATATGTATGCAATAGTCACGTGATGTTTCGATGGCTTGACAGTTTCATATATTTTGCAAGCGATAGCGGAATTCTTTTTAGAATATATCGCATCTTTTCTAAGGGTTTTAGGCCCGTAGCTAAATGGCAATCTTTCCGGAGCGAACTTCGTTATCGCCAACGAAATGTCAAAATATGTATGCAAAAGTCACGTGATGTTTCGATGGCTTATGTCAGTTTCATACATTTTGTTAGCGATAACGAATTTCGCTTGACAATAAATTGTCTCTTGGCTACGGGGCCAGATTTACTATACCTAAATCCTGTCGATACAGGAGGTCCAGCAATAGTAGAACCATTTAACGCAAATGTTTTTATGTACACGTAATGTATATGCGCAGGTGTCGCGAGTCCAGCTACCCCGCGGGCTGTACCTTGGCTACCTGAAGCTTCAGTCGTCGGTCGAGGTGGTCCGCATCGTGGCGCCCGCGCGCACGCCCAACGTGCCGCCGCACACGCGCGTGCGCTCCAACCCGCACGTATCTGCGTGAGTACCATTATCAACCTTATATCGATCAATTTAGATCACTTTTGTGCTTGGTATGGTCACCGGACCGGTTCCTTTGTCCGAGTGCGGGCAACCCGCGTGTCTCTGCGTGTGAGATGGCGACCCATAGATTCGACAATCATGAGAAGGTCTACGTCAAAGCTAGCTAATCTGCTATAACAATTCGGTAAATTTTAAGGTATGTTTTATATTTTTATCTTGAAGTTAAGACTTAATTAAGAAAGTAATTTGAGTATTTATTCAGTTAGTTATTTTGTAATTAATTATTGAAAATTTTAACTTATGACGTCATAAGCATGCCTATGACGATTTTCTCTCATATTTACAGGATTGTCTTTAGAAGTAACCATTTTCTCGATTATAAACTCTCACAAATGCAAATGGTAACGTCATAATGTCGGTTTCCGGTGCGTTTAAAGGGAATATGAAGAATAAATTACATTCCGTATTTTCGTAAAAATAATTTTAATTTAATAATCTTTGAATTTGAGGTGGTATAAGTAACGGGTAGTGATTATGGGCATAAAATCTATAAATGGTTTTGAAATTACTATGAGTTGTTTTTTACTTTACATACCGAACTAGCAATTCGGTAACTCCAACCATCACTAGCTTACCAAGTCATCATATCAGCCTATTGCAGTCCACTGCTGGACATAGGCCTCTCCAAGACGGCGCCAACTTTCACGGTCCTCCGCTTCTCGCATCCAGCCACCACCGGTCACCTTCCTCAGGTCATCGGTCCACCTAGCAGGGGGGCGTCCAACACTACGTTTCCCGAGACGTGGTCTCCATTCGAGAACCTTCCTACTCCAACGCCCGTCGGTTCTGCGACAGACATGACCAGCCCACTGCCACTTCAGCTTACTGCACCTCTGAACGATATCTATGACTTTTGTCTTTTGGCGGATGATCTCGTTCCGGATTCTATCCCTTAGCGAGATCCCCAGCATAGACCATTCCATAGCTCGCTGAGCGACATGCAGTCGGTGGGCCAGCTTGACTGTCAAGTTCCACGTCTCGGCCCCGTAGGTCATGACAGGTAGGACGCACTGGTTATATACCCTGCTCTTCAGGCATTGCGGTAGAGGCGACGATAAGATGTGACGCAACTTTCCAAATGCTGCCCAACCTAGTTGCACCCTTCTGGCGATTTCGCGGTCGAAGTTGTCTTTACCCAGTTGCAAGTCATCTCTCTCAAAAAAAAATAGGCCGATTAAAAAGGTCTCGATCGATCTAAAGATAATTGTTATCACATCACACCAATAAATACGAAAACATCGTTTTTAAATAAAACTATTTCTTTGCAGAGAAGAATGGGATCATCTCCGAACGCAATCCGGGAAGGCATCCTCGGATGAAGTGCAAGCTATGAACAGCCTCGTACCGATCGGCACCCGGGAGAAACCGTCAGAATCTCAAGAAATGTTCCTGGATCACATCGCGAGCGCCGCTCGCCGCCTCTTCAAGGAGATGGAGATACCTCTCGAAAGCGCCGACGCCCACCGAATATACGACCTCGAAGTCATCGAGCTCAACAACGACGTCAGCTTCATCATGATCTGTCCCCCCGCCGAGCAGGCCTGCTCCGTCCCCGGTCAAAAAGAAATACTCCTTCAAAAGGGAGACCTCCTCAGTCTTCCCATCCAAGCTTTCGAAATGATCCACCTGCAAACCTACCACAGCAACATCCTCAGCAAATACTCTAAACTTAGCTGTGTCCTTGAACTGGACGTAGCCCTCGCCACACACTCTCACAGAGAAGCTTTTTCATGCACCGAACTGCAGACTGCTAAAGAACGATTAACAAAACTAGAAGACTTACAGAATAGTCTGAACACAGTTTGGAAGGCGGAACGATGGCTCATGGATCTCATTGGGTTCGCGAGAGACAAGGACAAGACTTCTCCTAGCTCAGGTATACTGCTCAAATATATCCTAGAAAAGACATCTTCTGAGACCTGCCCAGATGGCCCCGAAATAGAAGTAAGGGATAAAGACTCCAATTTAAAAGTAGATTTCCTTCAAATACCGAATACGGCGAGAGACGGAAAGATAACAAAGACTTCGCCAGGTCGAGGGTCGTGGCCCGGGCCTGCTGGAAACGGCAACCATGCCAGCTTGCATCCTGAGTTCAGCAAATCAGAGCAGCAGTTGAGTTTAGCTCCCCGACAGACATCTGTGTCGACGCTCAATTTGAGCAGTTCTCAATACTTGAGCGCCGATAGTAAATACTCTAGAAAGGGCAGTGCTGACTCCCAATTCACGCAGTCGAGTGCGATGAGCAACAATTACATGAGCAGTAATTCCCAGTTTGAGATTAAATCACCTGGATCTCACGTTAGCTCCGGTAGCAGCCGTCTCCCGCCATCTCGGAGCGAAGACACTCTTGTTCTTCAGAACGAGAACGTAGAACAGAAGCCACGTCCGCACAGTATTAATGCAACGAGCGTATCTAATACGTCAAGTCCATTGCTGACTGTGAAAGGGTTTTACCCTGGGAGCATGATCAGCGTGCGAACGTCGAAGGGTAATGTGTCCGAATCCGCCCAAAGTCTGTCGAGTGACTCGGAAAGCCAGAGCTGTCCGATCACCTCGACGTCAGTTCCTTTGAAACTCCGTCCACAGGGAAAGCATTTTAGGGCTACCAGCAACGTGATCACTTCTAAGAGTATGACCAACGTGAAGTCAGCAGATGTGGACTATACAGACACGGGACAGGATCTGTTCCAGAAGCCGAGCATGTGTGTGAAGAGACAGCCGCTGCTGGAGACTCAGGAAGACGCAGAGTATAACAATAAGATTCCAAAGACTGATGAAAGAAGTGATAGTGAAGAACGCGCTGATACGAAGGCGGCGGAACAACGGCCTCCGGATCAGCCGGGGATATTACAGGTAACTACGTCACTATTTTCAGATGTTTGTCATTAACCAGTACCAATTTTTTAGCATAGTCAGTCTCAAGGTTTCGCCAAAATAGAATGCTTAGTCAAGTTATCGATTTCATTAGTGGCGTTAACAGGACATCATCAAAAACATATTCCCAACGACCCGACTTAGCTGAATAGTAGGTGTGAAACAACTAGTCTGTGTAGTTAGGTAGTTTCAGCAATGGATTATGAATTTACGATTCGATTCGACAAACGCGAAGTGCTATATAAGAAATACCTAACATTCGATGTCGCATCTATTTTAAAGTAAAATTCTTTTCCCAGGTATTCGCCGCATACGAAACTGGTCTCGCCGCTGGCACATCGCTCAAACTGCACGTCACCCCGCGCACCTCCGCCCGCGAGGTCATCGACCTCGTCGTCAAACAACTAAACATGGCCGCCGTCCTCAAAGGGAAGTCCGGCCCTGTGTACGGCGCTGAGAAATTACAGGACTTCTGTCTCGTAGCCGTCATAGGGGCCAGGGAAAGATGCTTGCGAGACGACTTTAGACCACTACAGCTACAGAACCCTTGGCGAAAAGGCAGGCTGTATGTTAGGCTCAAACATGACGTGTTGGCCGCCTTGCAGCATTCCGCTAAGCAACCGGCTTACATTTGATCTGAGTAACGTCACTCGGGTTAGGATCTGTTTGAAAATAGGTACAGTTATCTACTGTTATTGTTAGTTTAACGCCAACAGCAATTGAATGAGACCCAGTGTTGGACTAGACAAGTACGAAGTTGTTCCTAATGTCTAGAAAATGTTTGTTATATTTCCATAGTGTGATCTTACGTATTCAAATATAGGATAGGTAATCAAATCTACCACTCACGCTAACAAAACGTCGAATCCATTTTTGTTCTTGACAATGTTCAACTAGGTAGGTATTACCTATGAACCGAATAGGTACATGCCTACCTCTATACATAGATCAGATTATTCTGAACTAATATTATTTATATTAATGAGATTGGGGTTTGAAATAGATCATAGCTGGAGTACTTATTAAATTCTAGGTAAAGCGAAACCCAAAAAATTTAGAAAGAATTAGGTAAAAAATATTTAAAAAGAAGACCATAAAGTTGTTGTAAAAAAACCTATTATTTTGTAACCATTGATTTAGATCTATGATCATAATTCGTTATAGCTACATACTTAGAAATATTATTTTGGTGCCAATTCCTTTTATGTTGATGCTTTAAATAGTTAAGACAAAGTTGTGAGTAATTATATAGAAAATATAAACAGAATTTATGGTGCTTTTCACTGTAAAATTATATTGCTTAAACCTACGTCACTGAGCTTAGTTTGCATTGGTGTTTCTACAAAAGATTTCACTATAAGAATGGAATATTTACCAACTTAGGTATAAGTACTTTGGCAATGTCTTTCAGTAAGGTTAGATAGAGAATGCAAATAAATAAATAAATATTTTTTTAGCTTTAAAAAATATTGCGCACTGGTCAATAATATGGCATTAGACCAATAAAATAAAGAAATCAGTTCAATTATTTTTAAACATCAATGCAAAATAAGCGTTTTGGGAATGTGCTAGTTAAATTATTTTATTTCAGAGTTAGAGTCTGTAAAGATATATGGTTAGACTGGTATAGTGATAGATGAAAAGAAAACATCTTTTACAGAGACAATAGTCAGAATACACATGAGCGATGAATTAAATATTTTAACCATTTAGGACATTTTATTGCTGTTAAGAGAGAGACAAAGCTCTACAAAAAACATATAATTGTGCGGAACGTTCTCTTTTTTACACACCGGTCAATAAAAGCGTTTTTTAAATTAAAATTTCTATGTGTCAATATTCAAACCATCACGACAACATTGTAGGTAATGAAAAATTGTGCTGACAAAAATTAAACAATCTAAACAGTATAAATTGCTACTTAAAAATATTTATCTCTGTGAGAGAGAATCGTGTGTACAACCCTAGCTTTCTCTGTCTAGCTCAATTCTTAAATTGTTGTAACGTTTTATATTTATAAATACCTACCTATCCAAATCTCTATTTACTCGTGTCTGCCAATGTAAACTTACTTAATTTGCTTCTTTGTGGTCATATAAGGTTTGGACTGTAGTGTCTAAAGAGTCGTTTGGTCAATTGATTACATCGTAAACATTTTGGTATACGTTAAACTTATGCATAGCATTTTAAATATTTTTGCTAAAGCTTAAATTATAATATTTTGTAAGTTGACTCCGTCATAATTACCATACATCGTTTCAAAATGTGCCTGATTATTTTGAAAGCCATAATGAAATCATATCTCCGAGGAAAACAGGGTTACCAAACCAGGAAATTTATTAATCATTCAATGATAATATTTTATAACACTTTAAAAACCAAAACAAAATATTAACATGGGTTTTTTGTGACTAAAGAGATACAATGATTGTATTTAAAAACCCAATACTATTTTTGTGTATAATAAGTAAAATATTAACTTATCTATTATAAAGTTTATTTTATATAAATTAGATCGAGCGTTAGTAGTAATTACTTGTTTTGGTAATAAAATTTTATTTTTGAATGCTAAATGTTTAATGTTTGTACATAACATTTTAACCAAAGCCACAGCCCTACTCGTAGAAATAACCTACGTTTCAAAATATTGTTATCTCTTGCTGTTTAAACTTAGTGAATCGCCATAGATCTCTTAAAGTATTCTACTATTAAATTTTATTTATCTAGAAACTATTCTCTATTCCCATTATTGAATGAGTGAGAATGGATCAAATTATAGAAATACTATAGAATACTCAAATGAAATATCTAAATATAAAAATAAATGTATTTAATATTATAATTTTTTTCGCGGTTGTACATTTTGTATGTAGACGAAGGTTATGGATTGTAATTAGAATTGAAGTTTAATAAAAATGTAATGATGATTCGAGCCATAATTAATGAGGAATGCAATTGTAATGAAGCCTAACTAAATGTCTTATGATAAATGATAAAACATAGTTTTATTTTAGAATATTATGTATCATTCACCCTTTCCGGTGTTGTATATTAGTATTTAGAGAGAGAGTGGAAGTATGAAGTGATGCACAAAATAAATGTATTTCAATTCTTTTCGATTTTTTATTAAAATATTTAAAGGTCTATCCGGTTCAGGGTTCGATACCTAAGCGGCTCATAAAATCTAACACGGGGTGGTTCAACCCTGGTGATAGTCTAGAACACTTGTAATTAATGTCGTGCTATTATAGAACCCACCCACCACTTGACTAAGAGCGCCGCAACATCGACACGTCAGTTGACGTGCTGATGCGAATTTTAAGGGTCTAGTTCACCGACTCATGTTTAATTTTTAAACGGCGGCAATTTTTTTTAGACATATATTCTAATGGGAATTGTGTCAAATTATTAACCGTCTACTTACATTTACCGGTTTTTTAAAAGGTGATGAACACGGGTCTAAGTCAAGCAAGGTAGGGCGGAGGGTCGTCCATATGGCAAACGCAGCGGCCGCTCCAGTACCTAGGTGCCTAAGTCGTAGGCCCCTAGATGCACCTGGGCACACTGTTTACTGAAGTGCCCCTAGAGATATCTATGAACTACCTTACTGTTTTAAGACAGTTAACTAAAAATTTCTTAAACAAGACACCCTCTTTAGTTACAGGGTGTAGATTTCAATCTGAAAAGTAGTTACAAGAGTGATTCTTTTGATTCTATACCTTATTCTGATCACGAATCACGAAAAAAATTACTCTTAGATTTTTTTTATGGCGGCGGCTTCTGTTGATCACACGCGCAGGTCGGCGCGTTTTGGCGCGAAGCGGGTACGTACGGTACACAAAAGGATTGCGAATTTTGTGATGGAATCGTATTTTGTTTGTACCTGGGTCTACTGTTACTTAAGTGATTACATAATTCGTTAGCCGTGCGTTATTAAACTATTCGCAAATCAATGGGGCAGTTTTCAAATTGTGTTTTTTATTATTATTAAAAAAAGTTTGTCAATTTTTCGTATTTCGTGATGGTAGGGTTCTATTTGTGGCGTCCTCACTAGGATCCTCCTTTGGATCCTAACTAACTAGGAAGGTAGCATTCCAACTAGAAAGGTAGCGTTCTCCTACTTATGATCCAAAAGCACTTATTACACCATTCTATTTGTGTAATCCTAGTGAAAGTGAAATAGGAAGATGTAATCGCAGTTCACTACTTAGATTCCTACCTTCCGAAGTACAATAGGATCCTAGGTAGGATCCGATTGCTTCCTTTTTAACCCCCGACGCAAAAACGACGGGGTGTTATAAGTTTGACGTGTCTGTGTGTGTGTGTGTGTCTGTCTGTGGCATCGTAGCTCCCGAACGGATGAACCGATTTTGATTTAGTTTTTTTGTTTGAATGATTAATTAGTCGGGAGTGTTCTTAGCTATGTTTGATGAAAATCGGTCCAAGATGGCCGCCGTAACAAAATGGCGGATTACATATATTTTTTAAACTCCTTCAATATGGGTATCAAATGAAAGGGCTTGACTAGTAAAATACTATACACTATGACAAATTTCAAACCCAAGATGGCCGCCGTAAAAAAATGGCGGATTACATTTTTTTTAAACTCCCTCAATATGGGTATCCAATGAAAGGGCTGACTAGTAAAATACTATAATACACTATGATAAATGGCTGTTAGAGAATGCTTTTGGCATTAAGTCCGCCATTTGTACATTGTTTTTAATTTGTGCAGAAAAGTATAAATAAATTTCAAATCCAAGATGGTCGCTATCACAAAATTACGAATTGCATTTTATTTCAAAGTTTACCTTCTTACTTTTCCTCGACTATTTTATATAGGGTCTAACGAAATTAGTTATCAACCGGCAAAGGGGGATATCTATACATCACACTGATCAAGCTCACCAAATTTGGGCTAAAAATTCAGGCTAGTTAACGAGATATTCAACAAAACATTCGCATTTCTCAGTTGTGAAAAAACACACCATTTACAGCTGTTTAACTACTACACTGGCAAGTGCGCACGCTCACAACCATAGCCGACTGACAAGGGTGCACACCAACAAAAATAGCCGCCAGCGCAAACCTAAAGTAAGCCCTAACTTAATAGTATACAGTTGTAAATTACTTGTCAAAGCAGCATAATGGCGGCTTGATTAAACACTCTTTAAAACGTTTGGTTTGGCATTCAATTTTCCAACCGTATTTCATTGACTTAAGGTTCACATTGTCTCTCGTCTCGGATCTTTTTCTTCACCTAAAGACAGCTCTAAAACTTCAAAGAATCCGCCAATAATTCCGCTTCCGTTTGTCGGTATCACTGGATAGGGTGACAACGATTTCATGAAGCTTCTTATCTTTAATTTTTATTCCAGGGTCTTCCAATTTTCCTTCCTTATCTTAATTGAATATTCGTTAATGTTTTGGTTTGAGACCCAAAAAGCTATGTAAGTATTTAATTTTCTGTAGTTTTGAAAACGAATTGTCGTAAATCGTTTCATTACTCGACCTCATTTAGGTATTAAGAGACAAGCACAAACAACAAAATCATTCGATCGTAGCTTAAAAAATCGTTATCGAACGTGTATTAACCGAATAATTCTTAAGTATTAAATTCCATGAGATGACAGAATTGCATGGATTTAACTGAAATCTACTTTTGCGGTAGGCTTTATAATTAATTATCCTCAGAAAACTTCATATTGGGTAATAAAATTACAACAAAAGTATTTATCGGCGTGGACACCCTGCACTGCCACTGCCTACACACACACAGTACGCAACAAGACAAGGCACGTGCGGTACTCGTACTTACGGCCGCGCGCGCCGAAAGGCAAGCAGCTAGCGAGGCGGCGTCTTCTGTGTCGCCTATTAGCGCAAGCGTTTAGTGATGTGCGCGGATACGACCTGTTATACGACAGCTGAGAGGAATTTTAATCTACTCAAATATCAGATCAAAGCGATGAATTTTATAATCTTAAAACATTCATTGTTCAGTTACGGACGGATATTTTTGTAACATAATAATGCACTTAATTTGTCTTTATTTTGACACTATCAGAATGTCTACTAATAAATAAGAAAAATGCCACATGTAGATACTAAGGACGAACAGTATCTTTTAGTCTTCGGAAGCATTAAGTAGTGTTATTATTATTATCTGAAACAAAGAAATTGGTTAAGTTTTGATAAATTTAAAAGATAAGGTATGTACCTAAACGTTGTGTTTTTTTATTTTGGGTCTAAGCCACTTTGATAGAAATAATATGGAATAGAGTGGCGTTAAGATCAATTCCTTACAATTATTCGTTATTCAATATCCCGATTCGATATCGCGAGCGCGACCCGAACATAAGCACATCCCTCGCAGCCGGCGCAGCGGCTCTTTCTCGACTTTCGGCAAAGCGCCCGCGCGTGTACCTATTTATTGCACGCAATTTGCTTTTTTGCCTCAGTCTCAGTCTTGTACTTGCTTTCAAATGGTGAGGACGTTTAAGCTGGGAACAAATTATCTGACGCGTCCGTAAGTCGCGGCTGATGGACGCGGCTTAACAATGTGCACGCTTGTAGGACGACGGGTCTTCGGACGTCTGGCCAGTCATTTCAGAAAGAATTGTTAACTGGAAAACATGTCAAGCAGCGACAGTGAGGACGATTATTTAGCGGTAGCTGCGCTATGTTGTCCGCCAAAAAAAAGAATAAAAAGGAGTATTTGGGTCCACAATATTAATAAAAAACGATTACAGTTTGGTGAATTTCACACCTTGTATCCTGATTTACAAAAGGACGAGAAACGTTATAAATTATATTTAAGAATGAATGAAGATCAATTTATGTTTCTGCTTAGTCTAATTGAAAATGACATTGAGAAACAAATGACACAGTTTCGGACACCAATATCTGCAAAGGAACGTTTAGTTGTAACTTTGAGGTAGGTGAATAATAAAACAAGTACTTTATCTAATTTTCTTATTTATTTGTTCTATTTACGCTTTTTCACAATTAAAAATTCTAGTAGCTTTTTTGCTGGACCTTCATTTACTTCATTTGTTTCTTCTGGGATTGAAAGTTCAATAACAGAATCTTGTATCGGCTGCAGCGGTTGAGAGATATATTGGGTGCATGGAATTTGTGAACTAGAAAGTTGGACGGTGAGGGTGAAGATTGTGGTACGTACGAAGGTGAAGCAGATTGTTGAGTGAGAGCAGAATGTGACTGGTAGGCGTTGTGAGGTGAGGGTGAAGATTGCGGTACGTACGAAGGTGAAGCAGATTGTTGAGAAAGAGGAGAGTGTGCTTGGTGGGCATTTTGAGGTGAGGGTGAAGATTGCGGTACGTACGAAGGTGAAGCAGATTGTTGAGAAAGAGGAGAGTGTGCTTGGTGGGCATTTTGAGGTGAGGGTGTAGATTGCGGTACGTACGAAGGTGAGACAGGATAATCACTTAAATAGGGAGAAGATGTACGTCGAACGATCGGCGATGATGACGGCGTTGATATTATTGACGATCTACTGGAAGAAGCAGAAGGTTCTATAGCAGATGTTTCATATCTGAGTTCTATTTCATGAACCATTTTCATTATGTTAAACTGTAATTGAATTTGATCTAGTTTGGGGAACTTCTTCACTTTTTTGGCCATCGTTTCAAAAAATAAGTCAATATCATCTTTTTCAGATTTATTCAGTGTCCTTGTTTTCATTATGTTTAATATTTGTTCCTGGTAATTGTTGTTATCTTTCCGTTTTTTTTGTTTCCTATTGTTCTCGTTTGAGTCTTCGTCGATAGGACCTGAATTTTGGTCTTCATCGCACCCATCAACATTAGACACCGTGTTCCTATGTGTCATATAGGGTAATAAAAAAGACATTTCTTCTTCAAATTTCCATTTCTTCCAGTTTTTTACTCCTTGGCCCGTTACCGTTTTTCTTCTAGATATGGCGTGCACAAACGCATTTCGTAACAGGTTCCATTTAGTCTTGCATTCTGAAGCTGAAAAAAAAGAATTATCATTACTAATCAGTTTATCTTACCTATATTAGACATATGAAAGTATGAATAACTACGGAATGGAGAAGCACTTGGCCGGTAAATTTTATAATTTTTACTTTTTCAGGTTTTTAGCCACCGGAGAATCATTTCGATCGCTGGGATTTAGATATAGAATGGGATTTAGCACAATAAGAACTATCGTACTCGAGGTAACTATGGCTATTTGGAAAAATTTAAAAAACATTTTTATGCCAAAACCTACCAAAGAAACGTGGAAGCAAATAGCGAAAGCATACAATGACAAATGGCAGTTTCCTAATTGTGTCGGCAGCTTAGACGGCAAGCATGTTATGATGTTTTGCCCTAATAATGCAGGAACGTCATTCTACAATTATAAAGGCCGACACTCTGTCGTTCTTTTAGCATTAGTTGACGCTCATTACAAATTTATTACAATTGATGTTGGTGCCTTTGGACGTAATAGTGATGGTGGTGTGTTTGCCGAGTCAAAACTGGGAACTTCATTGGCGAATAATACTGCAGATATACCAGCAGATACACCATTAGAAAATGGTGGTGAACCCATGCCACATGTCATTATAGGAGACCAAGCCTTTCCATTAAAACGATATTTAATGAGACCATATAGTAAAGAAGCTGTCTCCAATAACGCAAATAAAAAAAACTTTAATTATAGATTATCGCGTGCGAGGAGGACAGTCGAAAATGCGTTTGGAATTTTGGCAGCAAGATGGCGGATATTTCATACAGATATTGAAGTACAACCAGAATTTGTTGATAAAATTATTTTAGCTAGTTGTTGCTTACACAACATGCTAAGGAACGACGAAGACGTCAATATTTTTTTGCAAGAACTACCTAATGGTGTACCAGATAACTTTATATCATTTGAAGGTGTTCGTCATAATTCTACACGAGCGGCATTTGACATACGAGATAAGTTTTGCAACTACTTTAGTTCCGAAACTGGACGTTTACCTTGGACAAATTAGAAAAAGGATATGTTAAATATTTGGCTATGATTGTTGAGGTTGACACTATTGCATAATCTGTACAACGGACACAAAAAAATTTAGATAGGAACTGTCGTGAAACTGTAATATAATAGTGAATAATTATCAAATCGGATAGGTATACCTACTTTATTTCATAGACTTTAATTTGTCTTAAAAACAAAATCTTGATAAACAAAACGCACTTAATTCCCATCACTTCACCAATGTTTTCCATCGCACAAAAACTAAAAACAAATTTTTATGATGGATCAAAATGTAAAAGAAATATATAGGAATAATCTATTAAATATTTCCTAAAATGTGACACATTAATAATTTGTGCAACATGGCGTATTCTTTCTGCAAAAATCATAGCGAAATATTTTGTATAAAGTAATGTAAAATAAAGTTTTGATAACACTTACCTGTAGCGTTTAATTCACTACCTATTTGTTCCCATACTTCGTTTTTTAATGCAGCATTTTTATAATGCTGAAGTTTCTGATTATAAAGACACTCGTGGGCACGAACGCACTCTATTAATTTTTCTTCCATCGCGCTTGACGTGCCACCTACGCAGTTGGTTCCACAGATTAGTAAGAGTATGTCTAAAGACAGATAGGAAACGGCCCTTTTTGGGCGCCTGAGTTAGTGGAAAATTTTGACAGCTAGCGCATGACCGATGACAGCTGTTTTTTTTGATCATGGCTTCTCTGGCACAGATGATATCTTTGCTCACTAAATTAACGTTATCGTTATTGAATAGGTATTTAATAACGGTACTTACTATACAGTTATATTATTTTTGGCTCAGGAAAAGGGTTTGTCACACTGGATGCGTTCTGCGATCAGTTGGGCTAAGATGTACAACATCGTTAAATTGTCGTTAGACATAAGAAAATTTGTCATCGTGTCTTATTTTATCATTTTTCCTAACATGGCAACCACTTACGATAGAAATACTTCCCACGAGAAGCCTTTATCCACACGACCACAGATTATATACAACATTTCGTTGATATTCAATCATTCGTTCAATTTTACTACCGATTTGGCTTAAACACTTAATCCCAAGCACGACTATCGATTTAAAACTAAATTACTTACATCTGTTTTTGACATGACATTGACAGTTTTGACAGCCGAGTCCCTACTCTAGTTGACGATGTCCGATAGCCATCTCGCTCGGTAGCGATGTCATTCTGGCGTGAGTGACAGGGACGGCTAAAGTCGACAATACGGACAACGTCAATCGGAGTAGGGCCTCTATTTTATAAATCAAAGTCAAAGGCGTACCCATTAATATTTTCCAACAAATTGTGTTATTAAACTAACAAATGGAAAATAAACTAATATGATCATTTACTTTTAAAACTGTGATGTAATATAGGTACAGATTACTTATCATACATGAAAGCGCACCTGGGTTTTGCTACCTTCCTGACTCCTCAAGGAGCTGCTAAGGTGGAGCAACCAGTAGGATTACCTTAGGCCTATATTGGTTGGACGAACTGGGTCCATATCGCTCAGTAGAGCAGTGAAAAACAGTAAGTATTGAAGCATTTAAGCAGACATGCAACATTTTGTCATAGAGTGTTTTCTTTGGTATTTGAAAATTTGGTAGTAACTAAACCAACTATACCTACATACTTAGACGTTTAAGTATGCACAAAAAGAAAAAACATATTAGTTTATTAAATAATAATATGTGTTTACATTGTATTTCAGGATTTAATTTTGGAAGGTACGCTGGAACAGAACAAAATTGGATTCAAATGTAAGGAAAAGTTTATTTCACAGAATACTTGCAGTAGTACCAACATGCATCACTTTGATAGTAATTGTGAATAATTTTTGATCCCTTCAAGCTTGTGATATGTTAGTAAATATGCAGGTTCTATTGACATGTTCATTTGATTGTTCATAATTATTATGATTTAATTGCTTTCAACATTTTCCACCTTTAATAGATACCTTGAGTCACCTGTAACAAAATCAAAAGATATCATGAAAAACATAGTATTAAAGAGTATGTATTATTTTTCAGAAAATGTCATCGCAGTCAACGTTGACTTGTAAGAAGCAGTGGAGACTATGGTGATAAGACTTATCATATTAACATTTTAAGAAAAGGTTTATCGTTTGTAATACCTTATTATTATTCTATAAAATTACATATTATTGTTTATTTGACTAATGATTTTTCTACTTCAATTAATTTTACTTTTATCCACCTTTATATATAATAAGGTATATAAGTATATGGTACGTAGGTTAAAGTAGGCTCCCCATAAGTTATTCAAAAGCAAGTTAGGCGCAGATATTGACTGGAATACTTTTTAGTGCACAAAGCTACATTAAGGAAGTTTACATATCTAAGATATTTTAGTGTGCAAGTTTTCACAATTTATTTCACCGATTTACATACACTTAATATATGCTTCCTACTACTGGTCCTAGACTGTAGACACTGCTTACAGTAGTTTGGGCTTAGCACAGAGAGCGGTGTTGTCCAATTTGCTGTTGTTTTCATGGGTCAAAAGGAGGCAACATAGGTAGACCCTAAGAAACAAAAATAATGATTACCTAACCTATCCTACCTATGTAAAATAACATACATTATAAAAGGTTAGGTTCTGTTTTCAATACAGTATTTTGTAAGTTTATAAAACACAACAATAACAGCTATTCTTTGCTTTTGTGTAGGTGAAAGAGCTCTTTGTGATAAATGATTTCCGTAAGTGTTTATATTGGAGATCTCACCTTCAAATAGGCTAGATTCTATAAGCCTTCTAGCCGCTAGAAGGCTTATAGACTAGTTGGGGCCAAGCTAAGCCTGTCAATGATGTGAAATATCAGTATCCATGGGCTTAAATATTCGCCAAAGTGACTGAAATACACTCTCAAAAATCGACTTGATCGCAAATATCACCGATGCGTTTCTGTCGAATTTCTTACACTGGTCGTTCGTCATATGCGTTTAACACAAAATATATAATGGTATTATGGTACGGACATATTTTTCGCCTTTTACACAGTTTTTCACCGACTTTAATCAAGTTTTTTTCTTTGTCGTTAGCACCAAGTGACCACGACAATATGTCATGCGAAAATGTCAAAAATAGATTAAAATAGACAAATAAAAGAGACTCATGTTAGAGTGTGTAGACAATTTTATCGTTTTCTATCGTATTTCGTATTTTGACAGTTAGACATGACATAAATGGCATGACATGTTAGCAGCGGTAGACTAATGATATAACGCTGTCAAAATACGATAAACGGCCGCGATAATGATATGTTGTTTAACTCATGCTAGGGCCACAGGTCAAAGTAATTTCAGCCCACACTAAGAATGAGCAACATTGACCTGACCGCAGAACGCATCTAGTGTGACAAATCCTGAAAATAAAACAGTTAGAAACACTGGAAAAACTTGTATTGTTAAAAGATACAATAAAAATATAATGCAGAACGGAATTGCTAAGACGTATCATAAATATTCAAAGTTTACAATAATTATGTATACGTAGAGTGCAATTGGAGAACTATAATAACTAACCTACATTAAATAAGACTAAAACTACATTTAGTAGAGTGACGACTGACGTAATTACTGTACACTCACACCTAACACAAACCGTTACAGATTTCATCATAAGTTCCAAAGTTTTAATTTTATAGCTTACCGTTTAATTGTGAGAAAAAATGTACAATGTAGTTTTATTTATCCCTCGCAACGTTGTTTACAAACAATCAATTGCTATCTCGATTGGATTCAACTGATAACTGCATCTGAAGTATTATAAAAACAAACCATACAACGACTAAACTTCGGTAGAGTTCTCTCGCACTCTTGTCTACCTACTAACCACTTTAAAGCATAAAATACTAACACAACAACGGGCGTATTTTTAAATAAAAGACGACGCTAGGTGAAAAACATTTTTGCTCTTTTAAGGTGCGAGAGACCTCGACAGTACATAGATCTAAGATTAAGAGACAGACAGACACACTTTGCATTTATAATATTATTGTGGATAGAGACCTATTTGTTCAATATTGTACAATTTATTAACTTACTAAAAATATTAACTATTTTAGCCAAATAAATTATACAGACTGTCTCAAAAAATAGTGTCAAGCTAAGCCAAGAATTTAGTTACAGTCGAGCCGAATCCTATAGTTACGTATGACGTTTGTCAATTTTTTATTTTCAATTTTCTAGCATTAAAAATGATAATAATATTAGGAAACAATTTGTGTAGGTTAGAGTTGTTATAATGTATATCTTTTGTTTGTAATTAGTTGGTATTTCTGAATTTTGATTTGAAAAGATGGCGACGTAACAAGGTTTTAGCGACCTGTGGTTGAGCTGTCATACGTAACTTTAGGATTCGGCTCGACTGTTATAAACTTAAATCAGTATCAACATTAAAGAAAACTATTTGCAACAAAAAATACATAAAGGTTTAATTAAAACTATAGGCTAATAACAATGCCAAAATCACACAGTACACCATACTAGTAATTTTAGAATACTTCGATGTATGTATATTCGATACATGTATATTGCACACTGATTATGATTAACTGGCATGGAAGATAAATTATTATAAAAACGAACATAAGTTTGAAAAAATATAAAACAAACATGCCATACAACAACAAACATGCATTAGCTAAACTCCTATTAATTTATACATGCGGAATACATACAAATGAGTAACGAGACGAAAAGGATATTATGATAATGATGAGTCCGAGAATCATGTGTATGTATATATATATATATATATATATGCATCATCATAATATCCTTCAGGTTTTGTGAAAGTTACAATAAGTGTACAATGAACATCAAATAGTGACAGTTGTTACAGAATCATTAAGCATTTGACGACTAAGTTTGCCTAACTAACGTTATAAAAATAGGCACTCAAATACACAACTTAATTAAGTAACAAGTAAAGAAGAAAACATAAATAATAATAGAACTTTCTATTAATAGAACTTTCTATTTTATTATGATTATTTCAGATCAAGCGGGCAAGTATGGCATGTTTCACACAATATGAAAAGTAATTTGATGAATAAATTTATGGCAGCACATTACACCTCTGTAGCTTCTTTAGTATGTGTAGATAAGTTAGCTTACATTATTTGTATTGGTACCTTTTTCATACTATTTCACTGAATATAAAAAGTTCTTGAACTACTCACATAGTGAAGGAAATGGTTTGGTTGGCTGCCTCGAAAGAATTTCTGCTGGTGTAAACAATGTTGGACCACAAATCAATAGCCTTCTGTTGTTCTGTATATATTTTTCTTCAAAATGAAGTTGGCAAACCTATAAAATAAACATACACAGGATGTGAGTGCTATGACTGTAAAATAGTGAATAGAGAATAACAAGATGATCTTCTGTTCATCAGGATTATTGAAAAAGCTTTCTTAGTATAATTTACTAGGTGTGTTATGATACTACACAGGATCTTTCTTCGCTTTAGAGGCAGGTGTATCAATTTCTAGGTATTTCAGAGATATCATGTGTATCGATAAATGTAAACTTTAGAACTAACCTTGCAGTGAATAAGCTGATCTTTAGTGAGTGATGCTAGTTCGGGAACAATAGGAATAAGATATTCCATCCAAATTGCTCGCAATCGATCAGTACGAGGCAACCGAAACGTCCTGATGGACTTCCTCTTGTTGGATGGGCACTCCGGAATCACGCAGAATCTCGGCATATCTGAAAGATAAAAGATCAAACAAAAGAGATTTGGTTAATAACAATTAAAACAATTTGCAAGAACTTAATAGAAAATGCAAATAAATAAACGGCCGAATTGGAAAACTCAATGTCAGATAGGGCTGCCAACAACTAAATATGTTTTTCCCTAAGCATTCAAAAATATACCGCTCCAGAGTAACCAAAGTCATCTAAAAGATGATGAAATTGTATGTATTGTCTTCTTAATAGTGCATTAAGGGTCATTAAATAATAAAATAAAATAGTCAAAGCTTGTTTTTGATGTAATACACCAGCATTTGCAAGCAGTTCAATGATGATACCGACAGTTGAGTTAAGTATATCAAAAGTTACTATAATTATCTTAAAATTGTTGTGTTTTACATTTTTATTTACAAAATTCATATTATTCCTTAAATATTTTCTCTACTAAATTCCCCTTCCACCGTTATAATTACCCTAATATTCAGGGAGATTATACCTAAAGTGGTAACCCTCATTGAAAATACTTTTTTAGTTCTGAACTTTATCACCAGATGTCGTATCGCTACATAGTCTGTGCGAAATAGTGGATCCTGATTTTTGCATAGATTATAATGCGCTGCCCACTAACTCTATGTCATCTCTATGGCCGTTTCCACCCCGTGGTTGGTTCGCTTATGACACTCAAATCGTCCGCAGACGCGTCCCGCTCCCCGTTCACACCGTCCGCGGACGCA
This sequence comes from Pyrausta nigrata, assembly GCA_949316185.1. Taxonomy (NCBI): domain Eukaryota; kingdom Metazoa; phylum Arthropoda; class Insecta; order Lepidoptera; family Crambidae; genus Pyrausta; species Pyrausta nigrata. Next base: position 15,541,274 of record OX438943.1, read on the forward strand.
AAAACATCCGGCTGGCCAGATTCTCTTCGGACGTCCAAAGGCTCAAGGACGGCATAAGGTCACGTCCGCAACTTATCACCGATAGTTTGCACAGCTACATAGTTATTGTACTAGCCAAATAAAAGTAAGGCGCGTCCATCAGCCGCGGCTTACGGACGCGTCTGATAATTTGTTCTCAGCTTTAGTTACATAACGCGATGCCATTTTATTACCACAATGCAATGGTGTGAACCCACGGACAATTTTAGCAGCAGAACAGCGGTTCCGCGACGGGCAGTTTATGCCGGTAGACGACACGTGGCCACGGCTGCCTGTGACAGTGAAAGCGGCTGTCCTGGAGTTTTTTGACCGCCACCCGACGGCTAGCTCAGCTGATGCAGCTGCCACCTTCAACTGATGAACTGCCACCCTCGACTGGATCTGCTTGCGGACGTCCCTCTACATCTCCGTCGGGGAATGTTCTTTCAGCAAAATGGAGCGCCTGCCCACTTTGATCGCGATTTACCTACGTGCCTACTACCTACTGCCTACCTAACGGGCGGGTACGGGCGTCGCTGGATCGGTCGCAGTGGGTCGGTTCCCCGGTCAACGCGTTCACCGACCCCTGACTCAATTAAGCCAGCGAATCCTGAACGCATTTAATGTGGTGAAAAGTGACAGTGACACATAGGTCGTCTTGTGTGTAAAGTTGAACTTTTAATGCCCAAGGAGGGCATTTTCAACAAGTTTTGTAATTTATAAATCTACTAAAAATAAATAAGTGTTAGTAAATTCTGTTATCAGGTACTTTTTAATGAACTGACTTTGACACATTAAGTAAGTGTAAATTTTGGTATTAGAGTCCTTGTGCTGCTAAAATGTGATGGGAAGTAATAATAAATTATTGTAAAATGGCATTTTCATTTTATTCTTAACCACTTTACATCTTATTCTGTTAGTAGCAAAATTCATATTAAACTTTATTACACTTCGGTAGACTTAGATTTAGTTAGATTTTGCAAACTAAGTTTATTTTCATTGATTTGACTAGAATGATTGTTTGTTTTTATTACTTTGCTAACCATACCAGATTTATCACACCAACTTAAAACAAAAGCTTGGTAAAATGTAACGTGAAATCATTATCATTAGGTAGGTAGGATCATTTCATTACACTTTTAATTTACACATTCGACGGGCAATAAGAAGGAGATGATTACAGCTTCGAAAGAAAGTAAAAGTAAGTAAATCTATCACCCTCTTAAGTAAAAAATGCGGTTATTCATTGAACTTGCACAGCTAAGTAGTTATCATTTTCACCTAGACGAATACCAGCCAGCTAGGTTTGTCATCTCATCCAAATTGTAGTAGCCTGGGGTCTTACTCTGTAAGATTTCCAACTCTAGCTCTCACTGTCACTTTCTCGCACTATCATGATGACAGAGACGGCTAGAGTAAAAAAGTAGGCATTTCCAGCCTTTTCGTCTCGACCATCTAACAGCTGTGTGTGTGAATGCGCTTTGAATGGTGTTCGTGTAACTACACTATCTGTGAATCGACGCATGTGTGTGCGTAAAGATACAGCGTGTTTAATCATTTGCAGTATTTTAATCGAATTATTTTGTTAGAAAACACAACTTTGAAAAATGACTATAAAACTATTGTTCATTTTTACCATCGTATTCAGTATGATGTATAGATACCCCCCTTTGTCGGTTGATAACTAATTTCGTTAGACCCTGTATAATGATAATTCTTTATCAAAATTGTATACCTACGTACTTTACGTAGGGTCAAAATTTTTATAGGGTTCCCATTTTAACCAACTGTATTGTATCTAGCTATAATTCTATAGTTATAAAACCTTGTTTTAGGATTTTTATGTGCATCCATTATTTTGTGTCGGGGGTTTTTAATTTTTTTACTATAAAATGGGACTCTTACATACCTATCACATTAGATTCTAATCGAACAGTTATAATATAAGTCATTTATTTATGTTATGTAGGCCCACAGGGAGCACTTGTAATAATAACTCGATCCGAATGAGTTTTTAAATGTTAATTCAAATCATCGCTTGATTCGAATTCGTCAAGTTGATGCGAATCTGCGAGCTGATTTGAATTATTTTCTTCGAATCTGTTAGTATTTTTTTTACTTGTTAATTCCACGGCTTCTTAGTAAAAAGGAAGCAATCGGATCCTTCTTAGGAAGGTAAGAACCTAAGTAGTGAACTGCGATTACATCTTTCTATTTACTAAGTAGGATGCTACACAGATAGGATGGTGTAACTAACTAGGCATTCATTAATAAGTTGGGTGGGGTCACCCATGTCATCAATCCTTCATCTATGTATTCTTTAATCTGAGGGTTCACCGACCTTGATGGTTATTGAACTCTTTTATTCATTTATTTGTCATTCTCTATGGTCACCGATGTGTACCAACCAACACCAACTTTATTTTTGTAATTTCGCAGACAAATAAACTAAACTATGCTAATAAAATATAACTTTTTGCCGTTAATAAAAGAATGTTTTACGACAACATTTTATTGCACTGCAAATTACCAAACCTTATTTTTACTGTTTAGTCAAGTCATTTTAATAATAATAATAACTTTGCTTTACTCACAAATATTTGACAAATACAATGGTATTACTAAAATTAGCTGGGTTATTCAGTATTTGTGCGAGTCTGATGCCTATGCTAGGTATAAAATACCTGTATTACAGGTCATCAGGCTCCCAACACCTCGGACCACTAAGTATATTGACATCAATCTTATGGTAACTTTAAACAGTTATTAATTCTAATTTAGCAAGTACGAACAAATGTGTAATAAAAAGAAATCTTATCAGTTGTAGTAGGAAATACAAAAACATTTAAAATACAGGTTAAACAAAACAAAACAATACTCGATAGCGAGCGCGTGTGTGTATGCGCATGTGAGTGTGTGTGTGTGTGTGTGTGTGTGTGTGTGTGTGTGTGTGTGTGTGTGCGCGTGTGTGAGTGTTGTGTGTGTGCGTGTGTATATATGAGTGAGTGTGTTTGTGTGAGTGTGTGTGTGTCTGTGCCTAAGTTGGCATATGTGTTAATTAATTTAGTAATTGTATGTACTTACTTATTGAATTTAAGTTTGGTATTTAATGTAGTTAGATTTTCAGTTTCGTCATAGTTAAGATTTAACAAATAATCTATAAGCTTTGATTTACAACCGTGTCTAGGGAGGGGATAAATCGTAAGCACTGCGTTAAGCTTATTATATAGACGATCCCTCAGGTAACAGGTGAATCTACGGGCAAATTTAGTTTTAAAACGAATGGGCTTACAAATAATTTTATTTTTAAAATCTCTGAAATTTAGTTATGCCGTAGATGATAACACCACAATGCATCTCAGCGCCCTCAGTCAAATCGCATCACAAAATTATTTATGCTACAATTACATATTGAACCAAGATACATCGTCACGTTGTCGCGATAAAAATTCGTGTTCGATCTATGACGAATGTGCTTGGCCATATCAAAAAAAAACTTTACTACATCGCGATTTACATTTTGAGCGAAGTGTAGCCATCCGCACGAACTTTGTCGCGAAAAAACTTTTTGATGTGCGGCAATTTACCGACAGCGGCGTGAAGGGCATTCGTATTCGCGAAGTTTGATTTACGATAGGACGAATTCTTTGGCCAGACGTGTCGCTAGCGAGACAACGCAAATCTTCGCGTTATCGCGATTGTGTGACCCCAGCATTAGAGTTGGTGGGCTTGTATCATTTTGTACTTTGTACAGGCTTGTACACGTCAAACAGTTTCGCGAGAGGAAGCTGTCAGTTCCTCTGTCAATAGCAAGGATTTTAAATAATAAACAAATTTATGGAACATATAATATCCTTGGTCAATAGTTACGTTTCGGTTTGCGCCAATAGTATTGTTGGCACTGTGAGCGCCAAAAGCCGTTCCGTTTTGATTAGCGTGCTGACAACGCTGTTTACGCGATTTCATTTCGGAACGGTTATCTATCGCATCGCGAGGGAGCGATTTGTTTTGCTTAGAGGATAACCTAAAAACATACTTAAATTTAGTGAAATGTTTCTGCCCGAAGTTTCTTCTGTAATAATCACTTTTTTGTGTTTTTCAGTTTCTTTTTAAGTTACTGCACAACTGTAAAATTTAAACTTTCTTTTTTGACACAAAAGGGAACTAAACGTCAAATTTGACAGCGCGCTCACAGAGCTGACGCTGTGATGAAGCGATATCACCGTGAGTGCAAGATGGCCGCGGTAGTGACGTCATCCATGACGTCATTACAGCAAATACATTATCATTGGCTCGCTATAGTCTCAATAACTTGATAGGTTCAATTTGACACGTGACATAGGGTCGAGTGCTTACGAATCGGTAGGCAGAATTAATGATTCAGACATCAACTCGATTCAAAACATTGTTAATAATGACAAAACATTTAACGTTTAGTGATGATTTATTTCATAAGTATGTTTAAGAATTACGTTCTATAAACTAAAATTAAAATAAAGTCTTCAAACACAAAATTGCTTACTGAAAACGTTATATTTTGTTCAATACCAACCGAAGAATAGATAAATCTGTACCTCCGTTGATGAGTAAAACGGGGACAACATTAAACTTTAACAAAAAATCTGAATAGAACATGGCCGTTTTCAGACGTCTGTCAGCAGTAAAGAATTTTAATTTATTTTACTCTTGATGTAGAAAATATAAACTAAAATGTGTCCTATTCATATTGTTTTATTCAGTGCTCAGAGTGCTTCTTATTTAAAAATCAATAGCATGGACAAAGACCCTTTTTATAATTTATAATTTTATACATAATTAAGTATTAAGACTTAAGTAGAGCAATTTTTTGTACTTGCGATATGTGGTCGTAACATCCTAGAAGTAGAATCCTGGATTTCAAATATAATTGTTAGAACGAGCCCTGCCAATACATAGGAGAAGTTTTAATAAAGAAAAATCTTTGTTAATAATAAAAAAATATTTTTAGCCACTACAACCCGGGGTTTCAGTTAGAATCTTGGGGGAATGTCCATATTATTATTTATGTTTGCGGTCATTGAACCAAAATAGCTCTACCTACTTCGATCATTGATAATCATATTTTATAATATCAGTAATTGCCTGTAAAATCATAAACAATATTTAATAAACTTAGTATAGCATTTTATTTTCATTATTTTTTGTGTTGTCTATGGAATCCCTCTGCATTCACTGCTACGTTATGTGATAGCTCAGAGCTGTCAAATTGCACCTATTAGATTATTCAGACTGAACCACCAAATCGGAACGGTTTCTGAGCGCGATATCAGTGATATTATCGCTGTTTTTTTTTTTTTTTTTTTTTTGTTAATGGCAATCTTGCGCATTTGGGTTGCGCCATGCCAGTGTCATGTTAAAAGCGGGGAAACATGGTAAAATTAAAAATTACGGATCCGATTAAGGAAAAGGATGGATCAGGAAGGGAAGGAGTACATTTTATAAAATATATACATTTTGTACAGTAGTAACAAAAATATACAATATTGCTAGTAAAATATGTACATGGGTCAAAGCTTTAAATTATTATATGTAATAAAAGATACTATACATTTATATATATTAACATTTTTTGAATAAATCAAGGAAGTAATAGAGGATGGAAAAGGGATACGAAAGAAAATCAAAGAGGCAATAAAGGCAGAGCGGTCATATCGTGGACAATTGAAAAAAATATGATTTAGATCTTCGACTTCACCACACTCACACAAATCATCGTCAACAATATGGAATTTGACAAGATGTGAACGCGAACACGTATGACCCAATCTAATTCTAGAAATAATAGATGTCTCTGTTTTACCAAATCGCATTTTAAAAAACCACGGCTTTGAAGGGATCACTGGTTGAATTTTAAAGAGAAATCGACCTTTACTTTCTGTAGGCTTTTCCCACTCTTCTTGCCACTTCTCAATTAAGTGCAATTTAGGAAGATTTGCCAAGTCATGGCAATAATTTATGTACGGGAATGTATCTCCACAATGCACAGCCTCATTTGCTAGACGATCGGATATTATATTACCGCTTATATTTCTATGACCTGGAAGCCATGCAAAATACACTGTGTATCCCCTAGACACACATTCATAAACTTTACTTCTTATCTGATAAACTACCGGGAATTGACGTTTATTTTTGAAAGGAAACTTTTCGAGTGATTGTAACGTGCTTTGAGAATCCGTGAAGATGACAGATTTTCTCAATTTCATCAATAAAATGTACTCCACAGCTTTTAAAACTCCAAAACATTCACCAGTAAAGATGGAAGATTCGGGAGGTAGTTTTATTTTCTGTACTATTTTGAATTGTGAATGATAAACACCGACTCCCGTACACGTAGAATTAGAATGTTTCGAGGCATCTGTAAATATGTGGTGAAAATCGTCAAACTCGGAATCAATAATGTGTTTGAAAGTGATCGCAGCATTACGGTTAGCTTTATCAATAGGAAGGTGTTGGATTATAGGGGGAGTTAATAGAGATTCTAAACTGCATTTGAATAAAGGAAGATAGTTAGATTGATGCGTAGGGGCGTTAAGCGAACGGTATTTCCGGTAACTAATAACTAGGCAAGGCAATGATTTATTATTCCAATATCTAGATGTTTCGATAATGTTAGAAAGAATTCGGAGATTGGTTACTAAAGGATGTTTTGAAATTTGTAGTACACGAAACAGAAATCTATCTGACAGAAGTTGTCGACGTAGTTTTAGCGGTGGATCACAACACTCGACTTGCAGAGCATTTATGGGGCTTGATTTCATAGCTCCAGTTATTATTCTTAATGCTTTTGATTGAATCAAATCTAGTTTTCTCAAGCTAGTGATATTACAAGGTTCTAATAAAAAAGTTCCGTAATCTAAAAGTGACCTAATAAGGGCATTATAAAGCAGTTTCATTGAATATGGGTGTGCACCCCACCACACACCCGTCAAGCATCTCAACATATTTAAAAGACGTTCACATTTGACAACGATATATTCACAATGCGGATTGCCAGAAAGTTTTCTGTCTAGGACTACACCCAAGAACTTATGATCTGTTTTAACTGGAATTGTGATTCCATCATATAAAACTTGAAACGGGAGTAGAGTTCTCATTCTTGTAAAAACCACAGCGGCACTCTTGGAGGCAGATATTTCAAGACCATTTTGATCCATCCAATACCTTAGCATAGAAAGTGAAGCCGTCAGGGAACCACTTGCTTCAGCTATTGATTTATTAATTGTATAGATTAAAAGGTCATCAGCATATTGCAAGATTTTTATATCATCGTTTACAAAGGAATCCAAATCATGTGTATAAATATTGTATAGGATTGGACTGATTGCCGAACCTTGTGGCAATCCTTTCCATACAGTCCGTATAGCGGGGTCGCCACAAGGATTATCTAAATCTCTCCCGGAGCCAGATAACTGAATAGTTCGTCCATGTAATATATTTATAATACAATTAGTCAGTTTATTAGGTACTCGGAGGGCTAGAAGTTTAAGTTTTAAAATATCTAAGAGAACATTATCATACGCTGCCGAAATGTCAAGAAAAACCGCTAGCACAGATTCATTTTTAGTGAAAGCTAGCCTAATGTCTGATGTAAAAAGGCTGACGCTATCTAAAGTACACTTCCCCTTTCTAAACCCATACTGACTATCTGCTAACAAGCCATTACTCTCTAAATGCCACTCTAGACGGTTTTTAATTAAATGTTCAGTTAATTTTATTAAAACAGGTGACAAAGCTATCGGACGATAAGCAGAAGCTTCTGACGCGGTCTTGTTAGGTTTTAGTACTGGCAACACTACCTGTCTTTTCCAAGGTGTCGGAATATTTCCCGAAATCATGATACTGTTTACTATATCTAAATAATATGCTAGAGTTTGGTCACATAGATTTGAAAAGAAAGAGTAGGGAATCCCATCATGACCTGGTGCAGAATCCCTTAAGTTAGACACTACCCCTTTTAACTCGTAAAGTGAAAAGGGGGATTCAAGTGTATTGAGGTTATGATGATGTGTATTATCATTAAGTGGAAAATCTTCAATTAAGTTAAGTGGGACCCAAGGGGGCGCTATTCTATCTAGAAAGTCATTGGCTAAAGTTGAGGGGATGGCAGGGCTAGTGGTATCGACAAAAGCTGATTTAAATCGTTTAATACTGCGCCAAACTACAGATGGAGGAGTATTGGGTGAGATGGAGGAACAGAAATTTCTCCAACTCTCAAATTTCTTTTTCTTTAGAAGTTTACCAGTCTTCTTTATAGCAGATGTAACCAACTCGAAGTTCTCTACGGTCATATTATTTTTGTAAATTCTCTCGGCTTCCTTTCTTTGCTTTACAGCCTGTGTACATTCTGCATCCCACCAGGGAGGTGAAGGAAAGCATCGAGAGGAATTGTTTTTGAGGGGAAATACTTCGTTGGCAGCCTCAATCATAATATTTGCTAAAGCATTAGCACAAGCCGTTTCATTATTAACTGAAAAATCAGGAAGTGAAGTGTTTTTACTTTTTACACAATTTTTAAATTTTTGCCAGCAATCACTAGTTGAATCAGGTAATCTGTGTTTTAATTGAGATGAATGTTTATAGGTAGAGGGTTTATTAAATGGAAGAGAAATAATGATAGGATAATGGTCACTACCATAGGAGGATGGAAGTATATCCCAAGATAGAGTTGATGCCAGATTTGGTGTACAGATAGAGAGGTCAACAGCGCTTAAATTTTGGTCTGGTGCAGTGCGGCGAGTAGGAGAACCATCATTTAGAATGCAAAGGTTCTGACATTCAATAATGTCAAGAAGAGCTTCTCCATAATTGTCACTACTAGAACTTCCCCAAGTCCGATGATGGGAGTTGAAATCACCAAGTAGTAAAAATGGTCTTGGTAGGGAAGAAATAATTTGTTGAATATTGTTTAAAATAGCTATAGAGGGGTAAGGGATATATACAGAGACTATACATATTTTATATATATTACAACCAACTATACAGAAATCATCACTACTATGTACAGGAAAAACTACAGGTGAGAAAGGAACCGAGTTCTTGATGAACAAGGCAGCACCACCATATCCATCAGGTCTGTCCTCTCTCAGACAATGGTAATTTTTAACTTTAAAAAAAACTGATGGTTTGAGCCAGGTCTCTGTCACAGCAGAGACTACTGGCTCATGAGAAGAAAGTAAGTGAATAAATTCACTCTTCTTATTAACTATACTTCGACTGTTCCATTGTAAAACCTTCACTGAACTCGTTTTTAGATATTTGACTGATAATTGACTCTAATAGAGGGGCTACGTTGGACGGTAAACTATTACTGAACTGGGTTAATAAATTAATTATAATAACAATTAAATCTGTAATTTGCTTGATATTAGGGCCAGATTGACCAACAGAGTTACTTTTAATAGCACATCCATTCTCTGGAGAAGGGATGGCATATTCATTGATTATTGACTGATGGGCTTGTTTATTATAACCCTTAGTGGGGGGTGGAGGGGAGTGCGGTTTTAGGAACACAGTCTTTTTATATGAGTTGGATGTGTTGTGGTGAGTAACATTATTTATTGGATGAAGGCTTTCTTTATTTTTATTTACAGGACCTGTGGATACAACATCTGCAAAGGACTTGGACACTGGTGGATGCAGTTTAGAAGCCTCAGCATACGAGACACAATTATTGGCCATATAAAGTTTAATTTGTTTCTGTCGTGCAAGTTCTGGACATGCTTTACTGGTAGCAAAATGAGCACCAGTACATAGGCAACAATAACCATTCTCTTCACCCAAATTACAGGAATCACCTGAATGGTCTTGGCCACACTTAAAACAGCGTGGTTTCGACCTGCATTGTACCTTGGTGTGGCCAAATCGACAGCAATTATAACACTGTATAGTGGGAAATATATATAGTTCTACAGACAGGGCATTGTAACAAACAAATATGCGTTTGGGCAATATTTGACCATCGAAGGTCAAAACCACAGATTGAGAAGGTTTCCATACTGGTGTATTATTAATAAATGTTTTGAAGTTAAGCCTCCGAACTTTTAGTACATCCCCACAGCCAACTGGCACATTAATATTAGCAACAATCTCTTCAGGTGACCAATCCGCTGGTATTCCCCGCACTAACCCCATACGTGTCACATTAAAGGTCGGGATAAATGCTTTTAAATTATCAGCTTGCAGGCTATTATGGTTTAGAAATAAATTAGCATCTGAGTAATCAGAAAAGGACAGAGCTATTTTATTCCGGCCTATTTGTTTGACACTTCCATTTATTATATTGTTAAAGCCATTTCTCTTTAAAAATTTCCCAAATGAGACTGCATGCATTGTGGAACCTTCATTAGGAGACTGTTGAATCCGTTGCACATGAACAATGTATGGAGATACATCAGTGCAGTTGTATGTTTTCCTACTTACATCGAGAGAGGAAGAAGGTTGGGAGTCGCTTCTTACATTTGGCTCAGCAGGTACATCATTTCTAGCAGATAGTTCTGTAGTAGATACTTCTTCTCTTAAGTTTTTAGTAGTAGGAGAAGAGGGAGCTGATTGAGTAGGTGAGTGTTGCGAGTCACAAGCACAATCATGCTCTTTTACCTCAGATCCACGATGTTTCCGCTTGCGTTTATTGCAGTTCTTGCACCTGTGTACACGAGCTCTCTTACGACCCTGTGAACAGGGTGCACCGTCGGTGTCCATTGCAGATTCTTGCGAAATTGGTGCCATAGGGCCAAGCAAAGGTGCGAAACTATTTGTTTGTAATGGGACAGTTACAAATTCACCCGCCTGGGGTATCTCCCCAGGATCAGGCGGTTCATTCATCTTCTCAAAAAGATAGTGATAAACTTACCACTAAACAGCAACTATTTTACACGTATTCAATAATTATATACACAAACTACAATATTATTAAAAATAGAAGTCCTTTCCTGATCGTTTTTAACAGATATTTCCAAAATGTAATTTGGAGAAACAAAAAACACGCCCGAAAGGTAGAACGTTTCCCGCGCTTTTTCTATTATCGCTGTTGGCGCAAAAGGGAGCCAATGTCAAAAATGTCATGTCTTTCGCATGCAGTCAATCTTCAGTCAGTGTCATGTCATCGTAAGTGTCGAAAAAGGCGGGAACTTTCAAGGCGGGAGGTTCGATAAAATTTTGCTCGCACTTTTTATTAATTTTCACAAGTCTATTTTTAGTAAATTTCAAGTGATCTTTCCAGTTTATATTGAAAGCGTCAATGACACAATAAAGTTTGGCAATAAAGATCCCATATACCTGAATAACATTTTCAGTCGTTACAACAAGGGTGTAAAGGAAATTAAAAGAGTAAATGCTTTGAGATATGCAATTGTATTTGATAGCGCCAAAAATGCCAACTCTCTTTTAGCCAATTCTGAATTCTTGTCTTCCCATGAGGTGAAAGCATTTATCCCGGCTTCAACAACAGAATCTACAGGAGTCATCAAATTCATACCAACAAATTTAAGCTGCAAGCATTTATTTGACAAACTGATAAGCTCCCAAGAAATCTTGTCTGTCCGCAGATTTACCAAGAAGACTCCAGATGGTGTGGTTCCATTGCAGACTGTGTCAGTTACTTTTGCAGGTAATGTACTCCCAGCATCTGTAAACTTTGGTTTATGCATATTACCAGTTGATCAATACATTAAGCCTGTAATTCAATGTTTTAAATGCATGGGATTTGGCCATACAACCAAATATTGTAAACGAAATGTAGTGTGTTCAATTTGCTCACAGTCTCACCATTACAAAGATTGTACAAATAAAGACAAGCCATACTGTGCAAACTGCAAAGGGGAACACATTGCTGTTTCAAAATTGTGTCCAGTGAAACAACAAAAAATAATAGAAAATAAAGCCAAAATAGTTAACAAACAATCAAACAAATACACAACCTTAGGTTCATTATTTCCGGAATTGAACAAGTCCTATGCTAAAGCAATGAATTCCCCTTTACCAAACCAAACCAAAAAATCTGTAAAATCTGATAAAGACATTCTGAACGATGTCATCAATAATGATAAAATTCTTAAAGCCCTAATTGACACACTTCTCAAATTCATTAACAAAGACAATAACCTACCTATAAACACATCAACAATTAAGGAAATGTTCATTAAAAACTGCTGCAACGATGGATAGAGGCCCCCTTCGAGTATTGCAGCATAACATCCAAAGTTTAAAACTTAAATTGATATTTATTAGTCATTTACTTGAGACACAAAATATTGATGTATGTATTCTTAATGAAACTTGGCTTCGGCCAGCTGACACAATCAAAATAAAAGGTTGACGTTTACCGTCGAGATGGACGTGATGGTTATGGCGGAGTTGCCATACTCAGTAAAACTTCCATTAAAAGTAGGCAAATAGTTACCCAAAGTTCCGACAAAGTACAAACAATTGCGATTAATGTGAAATTACTAAATAGTTATGTTGCAATTCTTGGCGTTTATTGCCCTTCACGAAATGGTCGGTTTCCTATTTTTTTACTTAAAAATGTTATTACATCAATAACCTGGAGAGGTTATTGATGTAATAATAATTCTCCAATTCTAGTGATGGAAGATTTTAATGCCCATCATACAGCTTTTGGATCACTAAATACTAAACCAAGGGGAATCCAACTCTATGATATGATAGAAGAAATAGACATGTTCATATTAAATACAGGTGAAACCACTACACTCAATCGTCCTAATTAGTCACCATCAGCTATAGATATTGCTTTTATTTCCCCATGTTTAGCGGCTTCCGCAGATTGCTGTGTTTATACGGAGGATACACTTGGTAGCTATCATTTTCCAACTCTTGTAAATATTAATGTAAATATTTATCTTAATTTTTATTAATAAGTTGTATATATAGTTAATTACGCTTCAAAACATTTAATTACGTTTTATGAAATGTCCGTGTTTCGTAAAGAGCAAGATATCGAAATATATATTAAACAGAAAATATTGACGTATTCGAATTCAGATCTCCTTTTGAAAAATTGTTGTATGATAGGGCAGGCTGAAAGAGTTTTAAGAAAAAATCTAAAGTCTTATTCCGTGGCCTATTCTTAGAATCTAACTGTTTATTAGCATATGAAAAATGTATAGATTTGCTTAGTGAACTTAGGAATGAATTTGTGCCTTTAGTTAAGAATGTAAATACTACTAGATCTCATAAGCCAGTTCCCTGGTGGAACGACGCTTGTGCTAATGTTGTAAACGAATGTAAACTTGCGCTACATATCTATAGAAGGTATCCCACTATAGATAATTATATTATTTATAAAAAAATGGAAGCTTCCAAAAAGTTAGTTATAAAGCAACAAAAGAGAGTTAGAAATCGTTTTGTTCGAGCTTTGACAGGAACACCCCAATTAGTCAGGTATGGAAACTAGTTAAAAGATTCAATTATTAATATAATGCCCCTAAATCTAAAGAAAATTGTTTCGTAAATTACTTTTTGAACAAAATTGCTTGCGACCAACAACACGATGATATTGAATGTTTATCAGAATATTTTAGGAAAAATTATCTTAATTCACATTTAGTCTCCCTTTTTTCAATGGACGAATTCGATTTGTCATTAAATGGTAAAAAAGATACCACTCCAGGTCTTGATTCCCTATATTTTAATAAAAAAACTTGATGAATCTGCTAAACTAGTTCTGTTACATATTTTTAATAAGTTGTGGCAAGAAAACTTAATACCTACATCTTGGAAGACAATAGCAGTCGTACCTATTTTAAAGCCTGATAAAAATCCAGTAATAGCAGAATCTTATAGACCTATATCTCTATCATCGTGCGTAGGTAAAATATTCTAAAACATGATTAAAAATAGACTGGAAATATATGCAGAATCTAGACTTATAATTCCACCTGATCAATTTGGTTTTCGCAAAGGCTGTAGTACTACTGATAGTTTAATTACATTTGCAGGAGATATAAATGAATCTTTTCTTAATAATAAATATTTAGTTTGTGCCTTTCTAGACGTAAGTGGAGCTTTCGATAATATGAATTTAATAAGTCTTGTGAAAATTTTACATAGTTACAACATTCCAGGTAAAATATTTCAGTGGATTTTTATTTTTTTTATGCTCGTAAGGTTTATGTTAAGTTTCATAATTCATTAATTGGTCCAAAATTAGCATATAAGGGTGTCATGCAAGGGGCAACCTTATCGCCATTGATGTACTCATTATATACTGCACTGTTTCATAAATATGTATCATTACCTCACTTGTCTGTGCTCCAATATGCTAATGACATAGCTATTTATACATCTGATAGAAATCTCTCCCAAGCTATCAGTAGGTTGAATGAAGCTTTAAGGCAACTATATTTATACTATAAAGGTGTTCTTGATTTAGATATAAATCCACAGAAAAGTTCAGCCATGATATTCTGTAAAACAATTGATTTTCATCTTGTAAATATAAATCTTAGATACTGTTCTGTAAATATAAATGTGGTTGAGGAAAAAAAAAATTGATTGTAAATTATCATTAAATACTCATGTTTTAAGCATTGTAAACAAAATGCAAAAGGGTGTAAATATAATGAGGTATTTAGCTAGTGTAACCTGGGGGATGGATCCCAAATTGCTAAATATGATTTATAAATCAATTGTTCGAAGCCATTACGATTATGGCCTAGTTATTTATGGAAAGTTCATAAGCCAGTCTCTATTTCGAAAGCTTGAGGTCATACAAAACAAAGGTTTGCGAGTCATTACAGGAGCTATATGTTCAACACCAATAAACTCGTTGGAAATAGAGGCTGGTATACCTCCAATATCCGTCAGACTTAAATACTTAGCAGAAAAATACTGTATTAAAGTACTAGCCAATAAGCATTATCTGAGTAGATATAAAAGTAACGCGATTATTCAAAGTGAGCAAATTGATGATTTGAAAAGTGTATGTAAGTGCATAGATCATAGTATTAAATGGAATTTAAGTACATTACAAATACAGTTAACGACACCGAAAATATGCAAAACTAAAGTATTGAATAATGAAGAGTTTTTACATTTTGTAAATATTGAGAAACCAGATTATCGATATGTGTATACGGATGGTTCTAAGACTAGTGATGCCACCAAAGCAGCTTACTATGACTCAAAAAGAAGATTTGGACGATGCTTTCCGTTAGACAAGAATTCATCTATTTTTACTGCAGAAGCATACGCCATTTATGCTGCGTTGCAATATATCAGTAGAACCAAAGACGCTGACAAATTTCTCATTATTACCGACTCGCTGAGTGTATTGAGTTCACTGGAAAATCCGAAAATATCGTACAAGACCAACCTATATATAACAAAGATTAGACAGTATATTTACGAAAATCCTCACCAGTTAATAGAATTTTTATGGGTACCAGCACACCAAGGAATCACAGGAAATGAAACAGTAGATAACATGATGAAAATCCAAACGCCACTTATCAACTCTCAATACCCTGCTCCCTCTGTGCCATTCACAGATTACTTTTCGCAGCTAAAGATTAGAATGTTTGAAAACTGGCAGCAAGAATGGGAAAGGACCCAACAAATTAAAGGAAAGTGGTATGCAAAAATTCAAGAAAACATTCCAAGCAAGCCATGGTATTTTGGATTACAGTCACCTACAACAAGATTCACAACAACTTTGAATAGACTAAGATTGGGACATGGCAAGTTTCCTGATCACTTGAAACGGATTAACATAATACGCTCAGATATTTGTGAATTTTGTACTGATCACCAAGCCACCCTAGATCATTTGGTGCTTCATTGTCCGGCCTTTAGTTTGCAGAGAATGCTTCTGATAGATGGCCTAATGAAGATCTATAAACGTGAAGAAATACCCCGCCTTTTGCCATCTTTACTGAAGAATACGAACACGTATGAAGATATATACAAATATATAATCTCCACATTTCAAGATATTTGACGATTCTATTTGCTACACTAAAGTCTAATCGAAACCGAAGATAATGTTCCCATCACCTCGACTAAGCTCGTCGCCATATAAAAGTTGTGTAATGTAACTAATGATTGACAAAATGGGAAGAAGTTGAAAAAGAAGAGAGCAACATTGAAGATTTGGCTGGAAGCATCCGTCCAAGGCCGTAAAGCTTATTATATAAAAAAAATCGTAAGTGTCATCACTGTGTTGTAATTTCATTTTATTTTTTATCAGCCGCAATTTTAAAAAGTCCAAACTCCAAAGAGCGGTGGTACCACTTGGCCGTTGTAGATATTTAAATAAATTAATATTTTGTAGGAGTCGTCAAATTGTAATCAAAATGAGTTTAGTGGCTAACACTGGGTAAGTTCTCAAACTAGATTTCACTATTATAAACTTGTATTTCTCTCTTTACCATTCGTGTTTTTGAATAGAAAATTGGCAGGTCGCACATTGTTTATTACGGGTGCTTCTCGTGGCATTGGCAAGGCGATTGCCCTAAAAGCAGCGAAGGATGGAGCTAATATTGTGGTTGCAGCCAAAACAGCCGAACCGCATCCTAAACTGCCAGGAACCATTTACACGGCAGCTGAGGAAAGTGAGTAATTCACCTGCTATCGGGATACATTAATAAATCTCTCGAATTTAGTCAGCTTTTAGTAAAGATGTGAAATTGTAGCAGTGCCTTGGACTTTGAACTCAAATCCAAACAGATACCTGTGGTTGATAAGTATGGCAAAACATAACTTTATAAGGTAACTAAGTACGACTGGTGTTTTCGAAAAGTGTACCTATGTTGTAATTAATGAAAGACATTATTTTTAGCAAATTACAAGGCACTTTGAGGGATAAACTGAGAATTTTGAAACTAATTACCTACTATCTATATTGTAAGAAAGATAACAACAACTGAAATGTGATCCAGTTACTAGATTAAAAACATTACTAGTTATATAACTTGAATGAGACATATGATATTTTAATTAATTAAAGGTGAAGGTTTGCAGGATTGTTAGTAGTTAAGTTACAATATTGAAAAATAGCAAAGCTTAAGTTTATTTTTATTATTTTTTCTAGTTGAAGCTCTTGGAGGTAAAGCACTCCCTGTCATTGTAGATGTGAGGGATGAGAAACAAGTACAAAAAGCTGTTGATGAGGCTGTCAAAAAGGTAAAACCTCTGCTTATTAAATAGATATAAAGCAATAAAACTTTAAAATAAGCTTCCTAAGTAATCTAAGTAAACCTTATTTTGTATGACTGAAAACTTGCATAATTTGAAATGGAACAAATCCTCTCATTTTACTGATCCATATTTATGTAATGTCACAATCATTAATATGCATAAAAATGTGTTTGACTTGGACCTTATTACATTGTGAAAATCATATCACAGTTCTGTCACCAACTACATTCTTTCTTATGTATTTCTAGTTCAACGGAATTGATATATTGGTCAACAATGCATCGGCCATCTCTCTCACAGGCACTGCACAGACTGACATGAAGAGATATGATCTCATGCACAACATTAACACAAGAGGAACTTTCTTGGCGTGAGTATTATTTATCTGTAATATTTCCAACCAATATGACAAATTTGTTTTGTTCAAGTTATGCACATTGAAGCTCTCAGTCTCACCAGACATATATTTTCTTCCTTCAGCCCTAATTTTATCTGTGTCCTTACTATGTATGATGTATAACTTTATAACAATGACAACTTATACCCAAATTTTCTGCTCTATCCCTCTCTGTCACTCAAATTCACACTAATGGCAGCGGCCGGCAGGGATGCAGCGAGCAATTTTTAATGTCAAAGGATTATTAACTTTATATGCAATGTTATAAGATATAGATACGCTTGATATAGGCCTCTCGGCGGCTCGAGGCGCCGTTGGCTTATGTATCTATATTTTATGGCATTGCACATAAAGTTTAAAATGGTTTGACATTTTAAACTGCTTGCGTGTCAGTGCCGTTACAGTGTGTTTAGAGCCTAATTGAGTGTGATGCCTAAACTAACACCTATCACCTTATAAAGCAGGGTAGTCCTAGGCAAGGTCTCTCGAGTTAAATTACTTTTTTATGCTTAAGAGAATGCTCCTCCTATTTACAATAATATCAAATTATTTTGTGTACATATCGTTTCACTAATGCTATCTTTAAACTGTTGCAGTTCAAGTTATACTGGCAAATCATAAGTTGCATAGTGCAATGTTTCATTTTTTTTTTCTTCTGTCATCTCATTTCTTTTTTTCTACTTGTAATAAACAATTTAAATATATTTTTACGATACAGATCCAAGTTATGTCTGCCGCTGTTGAAGAACAGTGATCATGCACACATCCTCAACCTGTCTCCACCCTTGAATATGAACCCGCATTGGTAAGTACAGTAGTGGTCACATGAGACTTTACATTGTTATTGCGAAACCGCCCTTATTACAATAGCATTAAGATACCGTAGCATTTGGCGTGATGTGCTGTTGTTTTGACTGTTGTCCGTATAAACTACACATATCATAACTTAAATCATATCACGAGTATTGCTCTAACAAAAGTATATTTGTTACTCTTCCTGCTGAGTTTCTAAGATATGTTTTGTGTGATAAGGAATATGTTACAATCTCATGTTAGTCACCATTACATTACTGTTTTATTGATAAAAATACAGTCCTTTCCGAACTGAAATATATGACGTATGAAAAGCTAAAAAAATGACGGATTTTTTACATAAAACACTGAATCTCAAACTTAAAAAAAAAACATTTAATAGTAATATTTTATTATTATAATTGATTTCTTCTTTAACCCGAAGTCTCTATGATGATCCCAGAATCGAAATTGCGAAAAAATTGCATCCCTATAGTAATTTATACAGGTTGGTCCAAACAGTGACGTCCAAAGATTTTTGAATTCCTTAGATCCAGGGCTATCGAAATATTGGGTATATTTCTATAGCCGAATGATAGCAAACTTACTTTTTGTGGTTTTCGAGATATTATTTTCCGTAAATTGTGAGAATTTCCGATCTTATCAATTTTAAAAACCAGCCAAGTGCGAGTCGGACTCGCGCACGAAGGGTTCCGTATTCCGTACCATTAACTTACAACATTAGACAGTATAGGCAAAAAGAAGTGTTTGTATGGGATATAAATATATATTTTTTATTTTAATGTAATTATTTATTTTTTAAATGAAATGCAACATAATATTCTGTGAATAGTTTAAGCGTCTACCTGTTGCCATTATAAATATTGAGCAAAAATTGTCAAAAAAATCATGTTTGTTGTATGGGAGCCCCCCTTAAATATTATTATTATTTAAATTTAATGATTTACTTTTATAGTAAATATACAATTTAATATTCTGTGAATATTTCAAGCATCAACCTGTTGCCGTTATTGATAGCGAGCAAAAAACGCAAAAACAATCACGTTTGTTGTATGGGAGCCCTCAAATATTTCTTTTATTTGGTTTTTAGTTTTGTTGTTATAGCGGCAACAGAAATGCATCATATGTGAGAATTTTAACTGTCTAGCTTTCACGGCTCATGAGATACAGCCTGGTGTCAGACAGACAGCGGAGGCTTAGTAATATGGTAATAGGGTCCCGTTTTTACACTTCGGGTACGGAACCCTAAAAAATAACCTTTCCACTGTTTGATGTTATGTCTGATTTTTTATAACAATATGATCCTTCTAAATTAAACTTAGTTAGATAAAATTATTAGCTAGCTAAGACTAACAACTGCTAATTGTTTTGCAAGTTTTTACAAAGCGAAATAAAAAAAAGAATTTCTAAAACTACAAAAAGTTGGCTAACATACTCGTACATAGGGTAGGGTACATTTCGATTGCTCTAGATGCAAGGAATCCAAACAAAATTTGGATTTCACTGTTTGGACCACTCTGTATATTGTAATGAAACAATTTTTAGTGTTTGGGAAACTAAAAAAATATGTCACCACGAGACCTTTTCGTGAACAAAACGTTACCTACAAACATGCAATCACTGCTTTTTAAATATCATTACGTTTTGTAAGGTCGAAATCATTACAAAACTTATGTAAGTCACCATCATAAATATGTATGTGTACTGCTCGCACGCTATTGAAGTTTTTTTACCTACCTTTTATACAACGTCAGCGTTTGTCAAAACTTCAAAAAGTGTGTAGATATAATTGATGATGACTGTATTACTACAAAACTCAGGGGTTTTGAATGCAGAGACGTCAATTAAAATTAATCTTTCATTAAGTCTCATGCTGTCATTTTCATTTGATTGACAAAGAAAGTGACAGATGAGACGTAATGAACGATTAAATTTAATTGACGATCCTGTGCGGCGGTTATTCCCGTATTTAATTTCAACCGACTTTGTTAATTTTGACGTTTCGTTTCTGTCAAATTTGCCACGAGTGATTATGTTTTGGCCATTGCCGAATATGTAACGGCTTTCTCAGACAATGTTGTATTCCAACACATGTTAATTTTTAAACAGCCGTTATAAACAATATTATTTGACTATATTTGAGTTGTGTTAAAATTTGTAAAGTCTAGTCTAAGCGTTTTGGTTGCTAATATTATTTTTTCCGGTTTCCTCAGGTTTTCAGTCCACGTGGCGTACACGATGGCCAAGTATGGCATGTCGATGTGCGTTCTCGGCATGAGCGGGGAGTTCAAGCCTTACAACATCGGCGTCAACGCGCTCTGGCCCAAGACTGGTCAGTATTGGTAGATTAGTACTTAAATATTTTCGTTCGAAAGATGGTTTACTAGTATATGACCTAAGCCGGCTTGATAACATCTGACAGTAAGGTTGGTCACTTGCCTTAGAGGCACCCCTCCACCAATCCGCACTAAGCCCGCGTGGTGGAGTATGACCACAGAATAAATAAGTATGGCTCGTACCTCCTCATAGTTGAGGTGAGGCTATTGCCCAGCAGTGGGATCTTTATAGAATAACTTTAGTATATGACCTGGCCATTTAGCCAGTTAAGGTACAAGTACATGCGTCAACTAAACGGCCTGTCTGGGTTTTGTATGAATCGTAGTACACTCACTAGCGACAGCGCAATTGTACATTTTTCAGAGACCTACAGCTGCTAGAGTCCGAAAAAAACAATTAATTTTGAAAAGTCGTAGAATAAATGTTGTTGAGATTGTTGTAGAGATTGCTGCCTGCAAGAGGTGTCCAGCTAATTTCAATTAACCCTGTATAAAGTTTATACGAATATATTTCTAATGTTTATCAAGAGTTTAACTTTGCACAGGTATCGCAACGGCCGCTATTGAGATGCTGACAGGTGATACATCGACCAGCCGCAAGCCAGACATCGTGTCGGACGCTGCTTACGTCATGTTATGCAAGTATGTTCTCACTTTTGCCTTTTTGGCGCTGCTTCTTCTAAGCATTAGCCCACAATGGTCCCGAAGCAGTGGAAGGATCAATATTGGGACGTGTATAATGCTCCTTGTAGGGACTAAAGGCAAAAAAAGGCAAGTTCGAGTCGGACTCGCGCACTAAGGGTTCCATAGAAACAAAGGTTTTTTTTCTATGTTGTAATCACAAATTCGCGTACTATTTCCTTTACTTGTACTGTGTACTGTTAGACTTTCATTCTTGCAAAATTTCATGGACCTAGCATGGGAACTGATTCCCTTGCGAAATGTTAGAAAATACGGCTAGAATAGCCATATCTTTTGATTGCGTTGACTTAAAAAAATGATTTTCGTACAACTTCAAGATTCTTGAAAGACAGACGTACAACAAAGTGATCCAATAAGGGTTCTTTTTTTCTTTTGAGGTACGGAAGCCTGAAAAAAATAATAATGCGGGTTATGTAAACTTTTTGTGTTAATAATTAGCATCGTACAATTACTCCTTTTCAGAGACCCGAAAACGTACACCGGAAATTTCGCCATAGACGAAGATATCGTGTTGGAAGCCGGTGTCAAGGACTTGACTCCGTACGCGTGCGATCCCAGTAAGTTTACAACTGAATTTGTACTAAACTTCCAAAGTAACGCGTACCTATTATTTTGTGCGACACACTAATGCCACTTTCTAGTAAGGCTAACAACAGCTTGATAAAAACGTATGGTTACAGTTTAGAAAAATATAACTTAAATCTATTGCACACGCGTGCTACAATTAACAATAACAAATAAAAAACCGGCCAAGTGCGAGTCGAACTCGCGCACGAAGGGTTCCGTACGATTAACTTACAACATTTATAGGCAAAATAACACGTTTGCATGGGAGCCCCCTTAAATTATTTTTTTATTAATTTTAATTTAATTAAATAAAATGGCGAAAATCACGCTAAAAGTCACCCTAAAATATTATTATTATTTTAATTTAATTATTACGGTACGGAACCCTAAAAAGGTGTTCGTTTTTGTACGCCACAAGCATGGCTTGTCTGTAAAAAAAAACAAAGAAAAAGGCATTATTGTTATACAGGCTGTTAGTTTAAATATTCTACATATTTAAGGGGGTGAATGTGGTTATCAATACCTACAATTTACTATAAGAACATGACCGAAATTAAAAAAAAAGCAGATGCTCCATATAAATAATTTTGCTACCTCGATGACAATGTATGGAGAGACAGTTATTTTTTAACGATTTTGGACTAGACTCCATAGTAAAAGTTTATTTATTTATACTTTCTGCACAAATTATATAAAGTTTTACAAATGGCGGACTTAATGCCAGAAGCATTCTCTACCAGTCCGCTGTATAGGTCAAACACAGAGAAGATACAGATAAAAGTTGTAGGTATTTCTGGCCATATACACCCGCTTAAAAATGGAATTCACTAAATGACGTAGATACAGTTGTCGATTATCGAATGTTAGTCTTCAAAACAAGAATCAAAATCGACCGCTGAATCAACTTGCTCAAACTCAAATTCATCACCAAACTTTTAATCCAAATGTCCTAAAATAAGAAAAGGTCCACTTTGGCCCCAGAAAATGCCGATAACCTCTTACTGGACGGTTTTATCGACGACCCGCGCGCTCTCAGCCAACACCAGAACGTCACTTCGGCGTTTCAATCTGTCAGGAGGTTCCACACCTCCGCCAGGCGATACAAGGAGGAAAAGGTTCGTATTTAGGGCTAGTAGTGATGTGCTGGGGAAGTAAAGTATCGATAGTGTGGTTATGTTTATCGATATGGCTATTTACAATGATTCTCGTTATAAGTTTTATGGCATGAACTGCTTTTACTAAAAAAAAGTTGTCTGGATTAGTCGCGTTGAAATGACTTCTTAAGTTTTGTCCTTGCTCTTTCGTCATCATCATCATTGGACGATTTAAGTAGAGCCTTGATGGAGACAACTCCTTTCGTAGCTAAAAAGACCAATTCGGAAGCGGCAAGACAGTCCACACCTAAGAGGGAGTATGTCAGACAGTTGGACTTCTATTGCTTTCTTTCTGGTAAAACTCGACAAATAAGTACAACGCCAATTATTGTACTGCCTCGCTGCTCTAGTGGTCAGCACGCTGGGTACTTTCCACGAGTTCCCGGGTTCTCTCCATATCTTCTGCGCAGTTGGCTAATCTCTGTTGAGATTGGCCGCTGTAGTCGAAATTCGGCTAGGAGGACATTATTATTATTTCGATCTTTGCCTTCAAATATCTTGGTATAGTGATAGGGTACCATATTCCTTGAAGTTTTTTGTTCTTCTATCCATACATATCATACATTCATAAAAAAATAAAAATGGCAGCGGGGATCTCGATATGCCAAAAAGATTCAATCCCTTAAACTGAAGTCGATATTTTACCGCATGCCATCACTACGTGCAACTTTTAAGTATATGGTAGTTATTTAGTGTGTTGTAAATAGTGTGACTAACATTCATGCAGAATTAGTGGTCGTACCGAAAAATGCAGTATCTTATTTAAATAAAAACTTTGCTGTTTTGGTATGTTTTATTGAACACACGTCACACAGCTGAACGTTGAAAATGAACATGTTTTAGGACCTCTTCCCTTTTTAAACAAAAACAAATCGTGTCCTTACTATGAGACAATCAATGGAGATTTAAATTTAAAAAAAAAACGGCAAAGTGCGAGTCGGACTCGCGCACTAAGGGTTCCATACCCTTATCTATACAACATAAGAGACTATACTTATGACTTTAAACACACGTATTTTTTATTTTAATCATTTATTTTGAAGTGAATATACAGCTACATATTCTGTGAATATTACACAGAGAAGAGAAAAAGACTTAATAATGTTGCTTTTTTAAATGAAAAAGAGGAGTTTCCTTAGGGCGTTGACAGCTTTCGTCAATAGATGGCGCCCGCATGTGTTTTAAAATATTTTTATAAAAATTCGAATGGGGAATACATACAAGTTATTAAATTAAAATTACAAACTCGCACTGAAATAAATATTAAGTAAAAGTGAGTAGATAGCTCAGTTTATTTTTACTTGATGAAAATGAAAGGATTTAGGTACATAAATAAATACAGTCTTTTTCAATTCATCCGTTTTTCAATAACTATAGTCCGTGCCATTTAACGGTGCATAAAAAGTCATTGACCCGTCACCCCTGCAGACCGTCACCCGTGTACCACTGCACGCCAGTATGCGAAGTGCGGCGACCCCTAACTACAAGCCGTAGCTATACGAATCTGTGTAACAAATGAACCTCAGTACGGGTCGACCTTGAACCCAAAAATCAAAACTCGTAATAATCGCTAGTTAGAAACACAAATGATACGTGTCACAATGTTTTATCTGTCAAGGTGAACGACCTTTTATGCACGTTTATGTGGCACGTACTTATAGGCTGTATTTTTTTGACGTAACCTTAGTGACAAAAAATAACAAAAAAATTGCTAGCGCCATCTATAAATGTTGTTTAAATGCTTATTAGGAAATTCATTCCATTCAATTCAATTTAATCATTGATATTTAAAACGAGCTACATGTGACATGGATTTGAAATGGAAATGTATTCGTTTGTCCGCAGGTAAAGTACAGAAGGAACTTATGCTAGACTTCTTTTTGGACCAGACTGAACAAGCGACTATAGTCCCTAAAATGGTGCCATAAATTCGAAATTAGTGCTTACTTGTCTGTGCTATGACCATTAATTCTGGGTGCATGTATTTGTTCGTTTATTGGCTTGTGTACGCTTTATAAAATATTAGAAAATATTAGTAAGTAATCTCCATATTGCGATATATTTTTTTTGATGAAAATATTATTTATTAAATCACATAAAAATAATCAGTTAACTAAATATGTACACTTAAAAATCTACTTATTCAAAAATGTGTAACCGTGTCCATGAGGCAAGGAAGCGAGAATGCTGGCTGCGTTTCCGCGTTGGATAGCCATACTTAGCCTCTGAGCGAGAAACGAGCCAGCTTTTATGGTTTTCCAGAATTGTATTTAATTTAGGGGCTATTTTTCTAAAAAGTAATTTGGCGTTAGGTCCCCACGGTCCAAAAGTTTCAACGCCAAACGGTGCAAACACATAATCACCTGCAAGAGACTCGTATTTGCGCCGCTTGGCGTTTTCTGCCGACTCAGCGGCAGACCCAGCTTTAAAAGCTGATTCCCTGAGATGAGAAGGGGCCAAAGTATCAACACAAGTTGCGTCCCATACCAAGACCCGTCCCCGCTCCCAGGGAATGAGCGTGAGGCCCTCAGGTCTCTTGCCATCATCACGGACCAACCCACGAGGTTCTAATGTGGAAGGAACGTTAATGCTGGCAAGAGCTCTTCTGATGGCGTCATTGCGATATCCGCAATCAATATTAAAAGAAAGCAATATCTGATTTGAATTTATTTAATAAATAACTTTGCTATTACAAAAATGAGGTTATTTCTAAATGTACTAACAAACGCTTTACAAGCTTTATTATTTAAAATTATCTAGCATTCAAGCTAATTTAATATTTGTTGCTTTTATGTGTTTCTGTGTGTGCATCTTTTTTGCAATTGAAAACAATTAGAAATCAGTTCTTTTTGCTATGTACCTATTGTACATGTTATGTTTGTAATATTGTTCGGCAAAAATATCGAAAGGTCTCTGCATACTAAACGTGTTTCATTCGGACAGGACGGTCTAGGAAGTTTGTAAATATCGTTACAAAACACAGTTGTATGAGCGAGACAGAAAAGTGCCACTTAGATCTAAACCACGTCTCATCCGTGATATCATGTTACGTATGCAGAGATCTTACTTTGATTGAATTGAGTTAAATTTGATTTTAGACACTAGTAATTATTTTTATAACTTTAGCAATTATTTTGCAAGTTTCTACGAAACAAATTGAATTTCGCTCACAAAAATTTATTGACTGTGTCATCCGGTGGGACTCTAACCCACATCCCTTCGCTATCCGGGCGAGTGCTCTTACCAACTGAGCTACGGAGGACGTTAGTCAGCCGACGAATTTTTGTAAGTGCTTGCTACGCCAGTGAGCCGGCGTTCGATTTCATCAATACTTGGAGAATGTACCCGCATGTATCCGATGGAAATTCACTCAGTTGGTAAGAGCACTCGCCTGGATAGCGAAGGGACGTGGGTTAGAGTCCCACCGGATGACACAGTCGATTAATTTTTGTGAGCGAAGTTCAATTTGATTTAGACACTAGTTTATATTCCGATAAATTCGTGCCTTACGTTCGGGGAGCAAAGCATACTCGATGTCAGCGGGGAAAGGGGATATCCTATGACTAGCGTGCGATTGACGCCTACCTTGCCCCCCGCATGTTTGGCGGTGCGCGAGAGCATCGCCGCACGAACGACTATAAACTAGTGTCTCTCTGTTGCAACGTGTTGTTTGACAAATACGTTATGTTGTCGGACTATACAGTGTGACCATGTTTCGACTAGCGATAATTTATGGGCCATTAATTCATCAAAAGTTATTGACAAAAAAAACCCATGTTCGGTTATAACACCCTCCCTTTTGAAATGGCAGCCATTTTTATTATTTAAAAAAAAACTATTTCTATGGATCTGGAGGTCCTTAAAGTTAAAAAATGATTTGAAAGCTAACGCTGTCGCCTGTCAAGTAAAATAAAGATCAATTTAGAATTATTAACTGTCATAGAGAAAGAAGATAAGTTATAAGAAATCTTGGTAACTAACCCCTATTCGTTAGATTCAAAAATACCAGTGCAATTATAATTCAAAACAAGATTTTTGAAATATATAAACTACAAAGACGCTATCTGGGCCCGGCTGTGGTCAATATCCTTTGATAAAAGGCCCTTGAATTATCGCTGGTCAAAACCCGGACCTACTATAGAACCGTGTTGCTTGACAAATATGTTATGTGTCAGCCTGCCGAGGGAGGTGCCGCCGACGGCCAGATCCCGCAGCTATTCTCGTCAATCAGCAAGATCCTGTCAGCAGAACTTGTGCAGAAGACACAAGCTGTGTACCAGTTTAACGTCAAAGGTACGGTTTTGTTTTCTTTATCGAATCAGCTCAATCGATAGTAAATTACTGCCTCGTTGATCTAGTGATTTGCTGGCACGCTGGCTTTTCCACGAGGATTTCCCGGGTTCGAATCCCGGCACGGTCGAAATTTTTTTCTGGGTCAGGGCAGTATGGTGGGTAGGCGTGAGAATGGCCGCCGTGCTCGAAATTCTGCTAGTATTTTTTTATTTTTAAATTATCTTCATTAATAAAGTCTTTGTATCCTACAGGCAAAGAAGAAGGTGTATGGCACTTGGATCTGAAAAACGGCGATGGCTCGTGCGGCCAGGGCGAGCCGAAGAACGCGCCCGACGCCACCCTCACTATGGACAGCAAGAACTTCACTGAAATGTTTGCAGGTACCTTGGTTCTTAAATCATGACAGTGATACATTCCGTATGATGCCCGTTGACTGCTTCATTGGTTTAGTGGTCAGCACGCTGGGTACTATCCACGAGTTCCCGGATTTAAATCCCGGGTCGAGCCGAAAGTGTTAGGTTTTTCTGTCTTGAAATAACTTAAACACAGCTCCGGAGTCAGGAAGTTGGTGGTGTTAACACCGCCGTGCCTCGGAAAGCACGTTAAGCCGTTGGTTCTGCGCCGGATCTCTCTACGGTCGTGTCAAACTACCATCTCACCGAATTATGAGAGTGAAGGAACAGAGAGTGTACATGTATATTGCGCACATACTTGTATAATATCTCCCGCGCAGTTGGCTAATTTTGGTTGAGATTGGCCATTGTAGTCGAAATTCGGCTAGGAGCACATTATTATTATTCATTGATGCCCGTATGCAATCCGTATATTCATGTATAGGGCCCGTATGCAACATCCACTAAAATTAATAGGAATCCGTTTCATTCTCGCATGTGAACGGTCATCAGACGCAGTTAAAACTATTATGATCACCGGCTTGCCGCCTGCGCGCAGCGGTTTGGCAACGTCGCGTGTCATGCGCAGAGCGCGTCAGCACCGGCAAAATATTATCGCTGACAATTTGTTGACGTACATTATACGCGACGATGTTGGGCAGTGACGGAACGGGCTAGTAGAAAGTATCATATTTTTCAATACAAAGAATATTTTTTTGCCTGACATGTTCCTAGAATGGTCATAATGTAGTACGGTGTAGTGGGCAGAGACCTTTAAATCTCCTCCTCTTGGGCCCTTATACAAGGTGCAAGCTTTCTACACCGAACTTAGCTACCTACGAAATGTCAAAATATGTATGCAAAAGTCACGTGATGTTTCGATGGCTTATGTCAGTTTCATACATTTTGTTGCGATGGCTAACTTCGCTTTAGAATAGATTGCATCGAGCACACTACCCAATTTCTTTTCAAAATCGCGCCTATTGCAACTTACCTCTAGTACGTGCCAGATTAACGTGCATAAAAGGTCGTTCACCTTGACAGCCTAAACCTTGTGACACGTATCATTTGTCTTTCTAACTAGCGATTATTACGACTATTGATTTTTGGGTTCAAGGTCGACCCGTACCGAAGTTCATTTGTTAGACAGATTCGTATCGCTACGGCTTATAGTTAGGGTCGCCGCGCTACGCATACTGGCGTGCAGTGGTACACGGGTGACGGTCTGCAGGGGTGACGGGTCAATGACTTTTTATGCACCGTTAAATGGCACGGACTATAAGGCCGCAGTGTTTAATAGTTTCAGATTTTTAGATTAACCTTAAACGCGCTTTGTTAATTTGTGTCAGGTAAACTAAAGCCAGCCACAGCCTTCATGATGGGCAAGCTCAAGATCAGCGGAGACCTGCAGAAGGCCATGAAACTCGAGAAGATGATGAAGTCATTGAAGAGCAAGGCATAATCGAACCATACTGCGTTTGGGTCTAGAGTTAGTGACTGGCGATGTGTCTGCCAACGGTTTTCAGAATAATGCCGCCATCTTTGTTGACGTTCCATTTTACAGGAAGCTAATATTTTAGGTGCTACGATTTTTGTGTCGACGGGAAGTGTACAAAATAAGCATGTTTAAGAAATATAAATAAAGTTTTAATCATATTTTTGTTTGGATATTCTAAAGTAACCAAAATTGTCATAATGGCTTGTACAATTTTCGTAGCAAAGCCGTGTTTGCTTAAAGTAACGGCGTTACACTAAAAACCTTCGGCAAACTAATCCTAGTCTAGCTATTTTATCAGATATAGTGCAATGACTTCTTCTAAGACTTAAGTTGTGGGTTATAATATGCCAATATCACACAAATTCGCTCAAAGGCTAATTAGTTGAATTAAAAATATTTCCTCCGTGGGACCTAACTCTTATACAAATATGAACCTGAACCTTATTATGTAAGAGACAATAATCTATTTTTACAAGCATATTTTTCAAGAATAACTTTTTAATAGAAGTTTTTGATGGAAAATTGTTAATCGATTACAGATTAGTGAAATTGTATCATGTAATAACAGCTTTTTTAGGATATTTTTATGATGAGCTTTAAAAAATATTTTAGAACAAACCAGACAAGATTATCAAAACGACTGCCAAGACGAAAATTACGTAAGTAATAAGTACATAGGCATATAGTCAAACTACATGTATTATTGTTCAGTATGGACTCACAAGCACGAATGTATATTTAGGAGATGCATGTTATGTATACTTATCTAATTTTGTTGATTGCAGGGATATTATTGTAAATAAAATGGCTATATTTCGAAGTCCTGTCTTTCACATTCGACAAATGACCCCGATACAAACTTTGTCTGGATCACAGATATTATAATAAACTAGTCTGGATATAAGCAGGAGAAATATGTGTTATTATTATCCGCCAAATTCGTGCGCGATCCTCCTACGGAGTTGCAGGGGGTGAAATGACTATCACATGCGATTGTCATAGGAAATCCCCGTTTTTCGTTCTTCAGGCGCTATATACTGATTTACGGACACGCCCACCTGCGAGGGTAATAAAAAAATATGGCGTTATTACTGATCGCCAGTGTTGCCAATTTAGTGGGGTTCCCCCACTAAAACTGGTGGTTTTCACATTTTTTTAATGGGTAAATTTTCAATCTTTTCATATAAAATAAATGAATCTAGTGGCTTTAAAAGCTCCATCTAGTGGGTTGCAAAAGTTTTTTTAATACAAAATAAGTAAATCTGGTGGTTTTAACAGATCTAATTAGAGATTTTACAAAAACATTGTTGGCAACATTGCTGATCGCGCGTGCAAAGAGTGATGCCATCATCATAGGTCTACTTATTCTAGTCAACATTACATTAAAAATTAATTTTATGAATGAAAATTGTAGATTACAAACAAAATGCTTCTTTAGGACTTCTCAAATACGTGAATATTACTAATATCCAGAATCCTAAAGAATATGGTTTAAAAATAACATTTCTTAAAACTAAGAGGCATATTCGAAAATAAAATGTATCGAGGCAAAATCTTTCAATCGTATTTCAGGTTCATGACATATCTAGATAAAGGTATGAAAATAGTAGATTATTCACCAAGGGGGTAAAGTGATGTCTTACGTCACGGGCGTCATCTTGAATCTCGAGCGTAACGAAGGTTCCGAGAGTTAACTCCCGAGCGTAGCGAGGGAGTTTAGTGTTTACTTACTCCCGAGCATAGCGAGGGAGTTAAAAGTAGAATCCTGATTGGAGCGTGGGATTTAAGCTCGCCCAAGACGAAGACACATCTTTATCCCCGAGGAGAATACTCTGCTTTTCACACTTCCTTCCTACTTTTCTGGCAGAACAATACCAGCAGCTTTACATCTAATGGACTCCAGTGTTATATAAGCTTCGTCACTCGACAGTTTCACGAAAACATTGTTTGTAATTTCTTTAAATACATACGTTTTTTTTCTTTATTATTTCTTTTTTTGAAGCGTGCGCTTTTTTTTCATTCTATTCGTGATAAAATTCTTGGCTGCCAGGTTCAAATTTCAAATAGGTATGTTCTCTTTGGTGCGGGACGGGCTAGTGAGATCATGCCTACGAACTCGTATTCGAAATTCAAATCACTTTGCCTCCCTAGGGGCATAATGAAATTTCATACAACATTACGTCTCTGGGATGCAATGACTCGCTTTGAGTCAGGTTTACTTGATGTGTAATTGAACATTGCCGAGTAGGTAGTGTGAAAAAACATATATCTGACTTTTAGATCTGTCAGATCTTCCATTGGCTTATAGGTCAAATCGAAAAAGACGAATTTTTCCATAAATCCACCGTAATAGCCCGGTGCCAGCCAGGCAGGAAGCCAGGAAGGAAGGTCGCGCACGTCTTGTTGTTTATGTCTGTGTCTAACTTGTTGGACTATACGAACTCATAAAGCAAATTGATATTTTAGTTCTCATTTGATGAAACCAGCGGTTTATAGTTTTGCGTCATATTACTCATGATTGTTTGTCATAACAAACAGCTTATTATCCATACCCAACACTGATGTAATAGTTAATTAGTCAATCAACAACTTAAATACCTACCTACTATATTTATTACAAGAGAGAGACTGTAGCATATTATAGGACTGTACCTACAGAACATACGATTAAATATAGGTGGGGCGTGCATAATTTGGTTATTATTACGCCCTAACTAGATGTTAAAAAACTATAATATTGAAAGTATCGAGAAATAAAGAACACA
The DNA here is from genome assembly GCA_949316185.1 of Pyrausta nigrata. Taxonomy (NCBI): domain Eukaryota; kingdom Metazoa; phylum Arthropoda; class Insecta; order Lepidoptera; family Crambidae; genus Pyrausta; species Pyrausta nigrata. The sequence continues at coordinate 15,573,405 of OX438943.1, forward strand.
AGTAAAAATACAATGGATAAAGAAAAGTGAAACTGTCACAACTTCGTTATATTGTTATTTCGTCAGTCCCCTAGCCTCTGCGATAACCTTGTTATCAAATTGAATCTCCCGCGTTGCTTGGACCTTGAAACTTGAAATAGGGTTATGTCCGCGCTCAGTAAATTGTCAGCTGTTTACATAGACTGACGGGTCGTCAGATTTCTTGAGTTAAAATATTACATACAAATATTAAACATGTTTTCAATAGACGCGCCTGTGGAAATCCAAAATTCAGAATACTGCAACTACCGGTCCCCCCTGAGTACGAGATATGCGTCGAAGGAAATGCAGTACAACTTCAGTGATCAGAAAAAGTTCTCAACTTGGAGAAAGCTTTGGATCTACTTGGCTAAAGCTGAAAAGGTAAGTGTCTTCATTATTTCAAAAATAGCAAGCATATGAGATTTTTCATCGTCTGATGAAATCTTCATTATATACATTTTTCGAGGTTATTTCTGTTATTATGTCGAATCAAACTGTCAAAGTCATAATGACGTTTGCAAAGTATTGACATTTTGTTTTGTTCAATTTACCCATTCTGGGTAGGCAAAGGATCAAGTTCATATAGCCACGTCCACGTTAGTATCTTTATTTTATTTTTATTTTTTTATCCTTTTCATTAGTATTCTTCTTCTTTTACAACTACACTAACACTAAACTACTAACTAACCTAACGTAACTCATTGAAGTGAGAGGATGGTTCGCATTTCAATGCTCTCAATGAAATTTTGAGCGGGAACATCGAGCCAGATCATATAGGAACGCCTTACTTTGTTTCTCACTTTTACGTCATTAGTTCTCTTCTGCAGCACATTATTAAGACTAGTCCACCACACAATCACAACAATGACTACGAAAAACTAATTTATTAATTTATACGAGCTGAAAGTAAAAAAAAAAAAAACTTTCGGCTCGTATAATTCGCTATGTAAAATAAAATAATAAGTATAATATTAATAAAAATAACCTATGCTAATTCCAAAACCATTTTAAGATGTTACGCTCTTAAACACTATTTCGCTATTTAAATTACTCACAATAAAAAAACACTTATATATTTACCAAAATACTAACAATTATTTAATGATGCGAATTTGAGTCAAATAATTTTAAATAAGAAATCAAAAATTTGCACCTGGATAGGATTATCAAATAATTGTTTGTAGTTTGGTAGAAGTCAAGCAGTCAAATAATTTGACATTAATACGATCTCGAACCAGGCGGAAACCACCCATTAACATCACATCCACCACTAAACTTGTTAAACTACGTGTGCTGTGTTTCCGATATGTGTGTATGACTTGTCAAATGTGCAGAATGTCAAACGTGACAGCTGTCATGAAGTCATGAATGTATGCGTGCAAGTTAGTTGTCATTCTAAACGTGGCAAAGACATCTGTATATGCAGCCATACAATAATAAAAAAGGCAAAAGCTTAAAAATTAATACTGCAATGCAGTAAAAATAAATAAAGTCCATCCTTTCGTCCGTGCTTGACCATCTAAGCCACGTGGGGGGCGGACGCCCGCAATAAACTTACCATGCGGGTGACTAACAGGGCAATGGCAAACCCTTTAAATATGGAGAATTTTTCAAAGCGTTATAATTTGCGGTGCTGGATGTGACAGCATGCGGACCATCGGCGATGCAGAGTTGAGCAGGCGGGCCTGCATCGATAAATCTACTACAGCCGAACAAGGAGGGTCTTCACCAATTTCGTCAAAACCAATAGTCTCATCCATAGCATCCTCCCCTCCCTCATATGTAAATGACAGCTCAAACTCTAATTCTACACACTCATCAGCAGTTTCTCCAACCTTGGACGTTGAATAGTTACCAGCACCCGCAAAGGTTGTTAACAGTACGCGAAAAAGGTGAACTGATGAAATGAACACATTCATCTGGCGTACATACCTTACAAAAACTGAACTTGAAACTAAAATGAAATCATATCTAGCTCCTCTCCATATAAAATTTTAAGAACAATTCCCAGAAATGGACGTATCTAGACAGCGAATCGGCGACCAGCGCAGGGCTATCGTCAACAATAAACTACTTTGCACAGAAACACTAAATACAATACAGAACGAAGTTGAGGAATACTTAAAAACAGTCTCTGTAAAAATAAACACACACTTGGATACAGAACTAGGACAAAGAATGAAGTGGCCGGACGACATCAACGAAGAAATTGCCAGAATATATTTAAGAGTAACAGAAATGGAGACTAATAAAACAGGATACCGTAAGCTATTGCACACAAATTTCATCGAAAAGTTCCCACACTTAGGACATATTACAGAACAGCGAATAGCAGATCAGCGTAGACTCATATTTGAAAGCAAATACATAAGTGAATTAAGATTAAATGAAATAAGGACCGAAGTAGAAAAGGAAGTAGGAAGCACACTGATCAATACAACTCACCATTATCAAACACCACAAACACAAAATAATTGTCACGATAATAATACGGCACACACAAGCCAATCGGACGTAAGCACACTCAATACAGCAGACCAATATCCAATCGACACAGACTTAGTTCTACACACATCTCAAATAACCGCCGAAAACAGTAGACAGACACACACATATACGAATACGCAACTTAACAACGAACTTGTAAATACATTCGATACAGCTATGAAACAGTTTATTGAAACTGAACCCACACAAAGGCCATACATCCCTAAACAAACAATTACAAAAAAACTCAACTACGCAGTAGGCTACATTAATAAAGAGATCATACCACAACACTCTAATATAGATGATGACTTCAGAAAAACACACACCATCATTTACTGCGCAGCGTATACAGCAGCGGTATGCAATGGAGCTAAAATTGGTCAGACTAGGAACGTAAATCGTAGAGAACCATACATACCCATATGGCAAAAAAGACTCAATTATAAGATTGAGCACCTGCGAAAGTGTATTGGACGTATGTCAGAATTTATAAAAGGAAGTAGAAGTGAAAGGCTTATCACACATGTGTAGGCAATTAGAAAATCGTATGCTACACATTCACAACATGAAGGCCAAAATACTAATGATACTCAGATTTTAGATACACTTAAACAGCAATTGAATGCAACCTCGAGCCGACTCAGAAGATATACGAATTGTACACTAAGAAAAAACAAAACGCACAGTTTGTAAACAGTGAAAAACAATTTTACAGACAACTCACAACAGACACACAAAAAACGGCTACCGATAACACAACTCGTACACCACCTACACAAGAAGATTTGCACCAATTCTGGGCAGGCATATGGGCAAATCCCGTAGAACACAACACTGAAGCTGAATGGATAAGACAGATGGAAACAGAGATAGACGGTGTCAGCGAAATGAACTTTGAATATATATCAGTTGAAACGCTTCTAAAAGTTATTAATAAGACACACAATTGGAAAGCTCCGGGTACCGACAACATACATAATTATTGGTTTAAAAAGCTCACAAACATTCATCCTCTTTTACACAAACATATCAACGACTTTATACATACACCAAGCTCAATGCCACCATTTGTCACTCAAGGAATTACTCACATGATACCGAAAAGCACAGAATACCAAGATCCAAGTAAATATCGCCCAATAACTTGCCTACAAACTACCTACAAAATACTTACATCATGCCTTACCGAAGTAATCTATGAACATGTGATCCAAAACAATTTGCTAGCTGAAGAGCAAAAAGGATGCAGAAGAAATAGTCAAGGTTGTAAGGAGCAGCTGACTATTGATTCTGTAGTCATGAAACAAGCATTCAAAAACAAGAGAAAGCTGAGCACTATGTTCATGGACTACCGTAAGGCCTACGATACAATGCCACATAGTTGGCTCCTAAACATATTAAAACACTACAAGATCCATCCACTCATCATTTCTTTTCTTGAAAATTCCATGAAAGAATGGAAAACCTGCCTCAGACTAAACATTAATCAAACAACCATTCAGACTACGGATATACCTATTAAGGTATCTTTCAGGGAGACGCTCTTAGCCCATTGTGGTTTTGCCTTGCCTTAAACCCACTTTCAAAAATGTTAAACAACACCAATAACGGTTTTCAGATTCTAACACACAACAGCCAAACACCGATCACACACTTGATATATATGGACGACATTAAATTATTTAGTAAGGACATTAGACGAGTCATGAACAGTAGAACCTACTCTACTAGCACCAAGCACCCTACGTACATTTTTTGAGGTCGTACGTTCGCCTCGAGCGAGTCTCATAAGGACGCCGGCATTCCAATAATAATTGATTGCCTATTGTATCTGAAAATACGATACTTACCTGAAGGTTTAATATAGAATGAAATAAAACACACCGCTAAAGTAATTAAATGTATTTATTAATAAACAATGGATATATAAAATGTAATTTTCAATCATTAACTGTCGACAATTGGCTACAAGAATTTACGAATATTTATAGACGCGAGTACCTTTATTATTTTATTTATTTATTTATTATTAATTGTTTTTTGGGAGAGTGGGTACATAAGGTAACATTAGCGCCGGTTAATACGATTCTAGGTTACGCATATTTTACGTCATACCTATAAAATAACTAATACTATTCCATTAATAATAACTTAAATAATTCAAATAAGGCCAGCATTCGATCGTCAACACAGCTGACCACAAGACTAAAGGTAAAAACATAATTAAAATTTACATAAACCATCATAAATACGTTACATACATTGACCTAATCTTCTAATCTCATACCTTGAAACGAATAATACTTAAATAAAAAAAGTCCATAACCTAATTAAATGATGGTGAATTATATTCTTACGCGCTTGTATACATTTTTCGAAATCTATGCATAATAGGTAGACATACAAATTAGTTCTAAGTGGAGTACATATTAATAAAGTTGAAAATTATTATGATTAATCTTGATGCAAGTAACTAGGTAGAAATATAACAAGTCAGGGGTTTCAAGAAAGATGCAGCAAGGAGAAAAAAACTTATCTACAATAATTACTGGACGGATACTGATTACTGCTTGCTTTGGTTCTCCCTTTAAAACATAACTTTAACTTAAACGTACATACTCAATAATATTTAAAAACTCACCTAACCAATAAATAATGTATTAACTTCCAAAATCGCAGAGATCGATCTTATCTTCCTCAGATACAATTTCGACTATTAATTTGCGCAAAAATATTTATTTTCACTGAATTGATGCCTGTTTAATTTCGTTACTTAATATTTATTTCTTAGAACATTAACATAATTAATTTTGAATAAACCTTTATGTATGTATGCTATAGTTTATTACTTACTTACAAATGTGCAAAAACTACTTTCTATGTGCACTACTTAGCCTGACCATTAAAGCTATGAATACGCGTTTGAAATAAATAGCTGGCCGAGTTAATAATTACATAGAATAAAAACAGAGATCCTACTTCTCCTCCTAGAGCTTCGTGTTTATAAACCCTTCTTAAACAACCACTTGGATCCTGGCTACTGACATTCCTATTTCCTGAAAATGCGCAATAGCCTTCCGATTCAGAAAAAATATTTTCAACATAGTTATCACGTGATGTGACTAAAAGAAAAAAGTAAATTTAGCATTTAAACTCAAAAATCCATACGGTGGTATTAATTCGTACATAACTAAAAATAAAAGTATATTAGTTAATTAAGATAAATTGGATAATGTTTCTTTTTGGCAGAAGTTCCCTGAATCAGGATATTTATAATTTCGCAATAAACAAAAATTATTCATTTTTATTTTATTTTATTAATAAGTAGTTAATCTATCTGATGCTACAGATAATACATAATGCACCATGCTGCTGAAATGTAGTTGAATGCAAAATTAGGCCAATTTCTAGGCAAAACGCTAATCATTTGCCTTTGTCATGAATTAACACAAAAAATGGTATTCATATCTTTACGAACGTTGTATAACTTAAATGGCTAATAATTTGGTTGTAGCGGAATGTTTCAGTAGTAATAAATTGCGATTAACTTACCAAACTTATAATAATGAAAGGTACCAATCATATTGGATTTCTATACACAACGGATAAAATACACTCGGAATCTTAACCTAAACAATTTTAAACATTAAGTTTAAACCTTTAATCTACTAAATATTTTCTTAGCTGTTACTTGCACTGTCGGCCAAAGAATAAAGTTTCATGAAAGAAAGAAATAAAAGCGTAATAGCTGCCATAAAATAAATACTTTTTGAACGCGTAAAAGCTACCACTTGCAAGAGTATTTTTTAGTTTTCTAACTAACAATAAAAACTAAGAAAGCTGCCAAATACAAGATTAATTTTAAAATAGCTGACATTAGCCATCTCATTCAATAAAAGCTGCCTGACGGCTAATTTAATAGTAAAAATAGCTGCAAAATATGTTAGTGTTGCTTAGTACCGATCTTGGTAAATAGGTAGGTAGGTAAGTTGCAGTGTTTTGCCTTACATACCTTTTAATACAATAATAGCTGTCATGAAGTTTAATAGCTACAGCACAGGGCAAAGGATTTTGAAAAAAAAAGAATATTCGCAGCTGAAAAGCTGCAGCAAGGCAACATGAAAAATTATAAAATCTAGTCTGCTTTTTGGGGGCAACTGTCTAACCACTACAATGTACGTCTATGAATATTAAATATAATTATTGTAGCCATTCGACGGGACCATTGCATCGCTTAAATTATTTACACAAATCAAACTATACACATACAATAAACAAAATTACTTATAACTAAAATACATTGAATACTTTCGACAATGAAACATTCTCTGCCGCTACATAGCAGGAAGAGTCGGAAATATTGATAAAAATTATTTAATTTTAAAATTATACTTACAGTCTTCGATAATTTGCGATTTCAAAGATTACTTTGATTACCAGGTCGGGGCAAAATACAGTTTTAGAATTATATAGAAGCGAAACTGAGATTAATAGTCAGCTTCTTTTCTGAAGGTGAAAAAGGCGTGGAAAAGAAATACACCCGCATTGATAACAGCGAACACGCCAGAAGTGATGAGGAGGTCATAGGCTTGCTTGTTGGGGCGCTGGTTGGCGTAGTACGACCTGTGCCAGTCTGAAAAAAAAATTAAGGCTGCATGATAACAGATTTCTTTGCCTGCATAATGAATTGATTTCATACACTCCTAAAAATATGCCTTCATGAAAATAAGACATACAAATTGTGCAAAGCGAAGGCATTCATTATTTATTATACAGCTTGGTATCAATTAAATACAAAATGCATATCTAGCATATTCAAAACTGTTATTAATAATTATAATTCAAATCATTTCTGGTTTAGAAACAAAACAAACGGAAGCCATTACACCAATCTCCAAGGACTAGGAGACTGTTTTTAATGAATGTATGCCGATCCTTATACAGCTATGCGGGCTCTGAGGTGCCGCTCGCATAATAATAAGATATAAAAAACAAAAGCGCAATAAAATAACAATGACATTAGTTTGCTAGTTGCTCTTGGGTATGTTTAAAATTAATTTGGATTCGCGTCATATTACTTTGATATGGCGCTACGCTTTTCAACAGTTTTTTTTAGTTGAAGAAGTCCTGAGAAAATACTTACCTAATGTTGTAACTGACCTTCTCCATCGAAGCTAATTCTACCTGACTTTAGAATGAAACTATGTTTCACGAGGGATTTGCGAGTTTTGAAAATGTTGTCAGGTAGGTACTTCATTGCGAACGGCGGGCGCTTGTGAGTGCATACACGCAATGTGATTTGAATTTTTAAAATGATGCGAATTTTGAATTCAAATTACCCAATGAAATCACAAGTGCTCGTCATCCGCACCGCTCAATAACCCCGTTCTCGTCTACCCTGTACCGCGCAGGCCAGGATTAAGCTTAGGCGGTCGGACTATCCCTGATAGCCGGATGTAGGAATCCAGATAACCTATCAAGCACTCATTCTTAGATGGCTTGCACTATAGGATATACAATGACTTTAAAAATCAAAACCTAAACATGGCATAACTTTTAATTGATACCTTTGGAATTGGTAAAATTTTCTTCGCAACCACCGGGCACCAGGTGAAACCCCCAATACAGCCCATACAGCCCATAGTAGCGCATGACTAGTTACACCATGGTGTCTCACTGAGATAGGACTTTTGAACTGGTCTCAAAGCAAAATAACTATCATTTGAATTGCCAGCAATCGAAAAACTGCCCAACTTTAGGATGGCTAAAACTCATACGTACCTACAAGTTTATAGTATATAAGAGCGAGATGGGGCTCTGCATTCATAATATGTCTAGTTCGTATGATTGATTGATGATAGGTTAACACAAACTGCCCTGCTGAGGGCCTGCAAATTTTTGGGGTCATGGTACAAATTATGGGAACTATCTTGGTTAGAAATTGCATTGTTTTTAATGGTAAGGGTTAAGTTCCCACTATCAGCTTGCCGTTTGCCGGTGCTGATGATCAACTTACCGTAGAATATGACAGCAGCGGCGGCGGTGAACATGATAGCCCCCAGCAGCGAGAAACCGATCGAGGTCCTCCAACCGGCAGACTCGCCGAGCAGTCGCGCGATGATCAGAACACCGGTGATGATGATGAAACCTGAACAAAAAAATTGATTTCTTTAAATGTCGAACGTGCTTTATATTTTAAAATAGATCTCTTACCAACCAGGTTTTTACTTAGTTTGGCTAGTCTAAAATAGTCGTTTTTTTCCATATTTGTTAAAATTAGGTTATTTTAATTACATATTATAATGTTTTTGCGACGTGCGATTATTAAAATAATAGGAACTCATTTAACTTTGAATTAGTTTAATTACGTTGTTGAATACACCTACGTTCTTGAGTTCTTAAGCAAGTATTCTATATGCGATTCTTGTTTAAACTTTCTCTTGGATGACTATTACCTTTCTAGTGTCATCGACGAGAGTGACTAACAGTTTTTTAAGCTATTACATAAATAAATAGTTTATGAGAATTCCTAACATGACATGAGTCTATCTAATTTTGCATAACTGTCACAAGTTTTTATCTGATTAGCAATCATTAAGCCATCAAAAAATTTCGTACACGATTAATTAATCTCAAAGCAAGGCTTTCCCGCCATTGTTTCCTTTGCTATACGCGTGTGAAAAAGCGTGAAAAATGCGAGTTTATTTACAAAAACAAGGAAGCGTACGCATGTCAACACAGCGGTAAACCACCAGTACATTCTGTAAAGCGTAGAATACACTGTGTTGTTTAAAAATCTTTAGTTTTAAATTAAACTTTTTTTTGACAATTAAACCAATCGTCCAATACCGACCTATAAAACTTGATTATTGTGTCTTGTATTTAAATAATAATCCGAAAGTTTTTATTTTTTTCTGTCATAAATAAAGAAAGAAAAAACTTAGACACAGTTCAGCACCCTGATTCACAAACACTCGGAAAGTTCCCGTGTCGCATCCTTACCGAATTCGAATTTCAAACATTATTCCGAAGGGAGTTTTCGAAAGCTAATGTCATCGATTCCGACGTTTGAGAGTCGCATTTTTTTTGACGTCTTCGGAAACCTGCCTCTCGGACTCGAAATCTGTAGTCCCAACGTTTGTGAATAAAGGTGCTGGAGACAGAAAGTTTGTGGTGTTAACATCCCCATGCCTCCAAAGCAGGTTAATCTGATTATTCTGCGCCTAATCTCTCTCCGGTCATGTCGGACTACCGTATCACTGAACTATGAGAGCGAAGGAACAGAGAGTGCACCTGTGTATTGCGCATACACTTGTGCACTATACCTAATGTCTCCCGCGCTGTTGGCGATAATCTCTGTTAAAATTGGCCGCTGAAGTAGAAATTAGATTAAAAGGAAATTGTTATTTAAATATTAGCTAAATATCGTCTGAAGACTCTACCTAGTACATTCCTACGCTTACGACTCACTCTACTAGAGCATCTAGAGATAGATAGATAGATATAGAGTTTTCTGTAGACCTAAGTACGTCTTAACATTTGTATCCTCTTTGACAAACTTATTATATCAAACTGTTTTCCTTTGGCTTTATAAATACGACATACCTATAAGAGTTCCCGGAATTCAAGTACAAAATAAGAGCCTAGAGTCACATGAATTACTACTGGTGGACATACTACATTTATGTTCTCTGCGTTTCATAAGTATGTAATAGTGTGTGCATGGCCTTACAATCGACACTTTCGCACAGAGTTCATTGAAACCGATTTTCCAGTGAACAAAAAGTGAAAATGGTCATAGAAGTGACATTGCGGAATAACAACGGTCACCGGCCAGCATAATCGCAACGTGAATTACGTAAAAATTATGCAATTATCACTCGGGCTATGATTGATCGTATTTTTAATAGCAGTGGTAGACTGGTAGAGGTCTGATTCAAATAAAAGCCTTTAATTTTAACTTTAAAGAATTGTCAGCACTATGCCCAGGGCATGTAAGCGAACTTTGTTTTTACATTATGCTAAAATAAGGAATAGGTATGCGAAGTAAGAATGTCTAAATCAATGTTTATTATTTTAATCGTATGCAAATTCCCATCAATCATCAGAAGGTACCTACCTACCTCAACAAAACTTTTCTAGAGCAAATTGATAACCACCCACGTATTCTCATCTATACTACATCTACATATAAACCAACATTTTTCCAAAAGATGAAGATCAATTAGAAGTTTAGCGACTAAATATATTGAACTCGTGCAGAATACCTTGGTATTACATATTAGACTGAATCTGGAGTCTGGTCTAAAAAAACACTTATCATTATAGCAATTACTCATATATTTTTGCTTTATTGACTCTCCGGTCGTGTAATTAGGAAGTTAACAATAGTCATAGATAAAACAAAACAAGTCATATTAATACGAGAAGAGTATTGTAAGACAAATTGGAATTTATTTGCCAAATAACTGGTAATTTTACTCTTCATATTATAAGCCGCTTTGCGTATGTGACTACTGTGAAATTCGGTAGAAAAAATAACTACTTAATAATTCATAAAGAAAAACTTATTGACATTTTTAGGATTTTGTAAGTACGTCGAAATTAACAGAATTGGAACCCCTCCTCTTGAACCTTTGTGTATGTCTGCTCTATTGCAAATAAGATTTAGGGATTAAATAAAAAACAATCTTATATTATATTTATTTTGTTCAGTGTTTACCACTATTTATTTTTTACCTAATTTGCGCAATTATCTTGTCCAATCAAGCTCCGAAATCGATGTTTTCTTAACTTGTTAAATTGAATGATTACAACAAATTCCAGCAGCCAATTGGGTCACGGCTGCAGGATCGTTTACAAGAAACAAATGGTGTTGTAAAATAATCCGAATTATTTTCGCAACGACTGTATTGTTCCAGTTTTTGATAAGGAATTCAATTAGGTTTCCATTTAAAATTATAGGTCGAGAGAAAAACATATTGTAGGTTCTTTCACACATTCACAGAATAAAACTTTATGGGAAGGTTTTTAAAATTAATTTTCGGGATTTCAAAATAAATGTTTTCCAAAAACTAACTTGTAACGAGACGGTAGGTACAGGGAATGTTTCGGGGGATTATTATGTTTGCTAATGTTATATGTATCATGTTTAATAACGTCAAGAATCTCAATCCTTATTCTTAGTCCAGTCAATAAAGGTGTTATTCCGAAGCTGGCTGCAGAAAGCAGATTCTGATGACGTGTTGCGGAATTGGCGTATAGCACGCTGCACGTCTATTAACGACCAGCTGCAGCGGAATAGAATTTATACAAAAAAAAATATTATTTAGATTATACTCACTCGAGTAGGCAGAGTAGATGACAGCGATGTGGTGGACATTCTTCTCGACGACTTGTGGAGAGTAGAGCGCTCCGACGATCAAGCCGATAGCTATCACTGTGATTACCTGCAGAAAATGCAGCTAATTAGTAATAAATACATATTTGTTTAAGAAGGTCTTTCCTGATAATGCGATCTACCTGCTCGATTGCATTATCACGAAAGACCTACTGCCTGCCTGCAGTAGTTCAGTCTGCCTGCCTACAAAGTTAATCACTTTTGAACTCTCATTGAGGAATCTTCCTCCATCAATATTTTTGTATAAATCATACATTCGTATGAATAAAACACACATCCTAACCACGAATCCAAACTTGGTTGAGACAGATGGAAAACTATCAGAAACTGACTATTTTCTAGTTACTACGGAGATTATCTAGAGTTCCGCCGAACATAGAAAATAATAACTTATTTGTGACCCCATGGTTAGCTACTCGGCTATCCCAAAATGTCTCGAAGAAATGCAGCTCTCGGATGCGTTACAGAATCAACAAAAGTAAACGTGATATTTAATCGCGAATTCAATGTTACAAAATACTGTCTAGACATTCTCTCATTCTACTTATTTCAATTACAATTTATTTTTCTTGCATTTTCTATTGTATATTCTTAACTTTTAACCAAACAAAGATCACGTACATGACAAAAAAAGCCAGAAGCTGTCCGTCATCATAGTGAAAGTGCCGCCATCTTGAATTTAGTTTTCTCTATCGTTCGCCGCAAGTAAACGGTTTTCCTATTACTAGTTTATCCATAATCATCATCGTTGAGTTTTCTCTTTCAAGAAGTACCTATTTTACTCAAATCACTCTGTGGATAACGTTCTCATCTTTATGGGCGGTATTTTTATGGTTCCAAACTAGATACTCGTCATAATATTGGGTAATGAACTGCGCAATACTGTTGAACCCTTACACTTTCCGTGATGTTTAGATAAATGAAGTGAAAATAACGATCTGACAGTACGCAATCTTAGCTAAATTAATATTTGCACTTCTTATCTACTCTATTCATTGAACTTTTTTCAACATTGTACGATCACCGTACACAATAATATTCTCATCATGATAATGCCATGCCATGCAAATGTGTAGTAATGTGCCTACAATTCCATTTACACGACATTTTCGACTTAAATGGTGTGGCTTGAAACTTTGAATTTGTCTTTGTAACTTGGAAATTGTTGTTATTTAGATTTTCTAAGTTTTAACCACAAGTTGCATACATACTGCGACATACTTCCCAAGGACAGTGTAAATTTCGATTAATTAGCAAACGGCCCTGAACACAATGCCTTGTTCTCATCAAGTGCGTTTTTGTCTCATCGATTTGTAACAGTAGGTTGAATCGATTGAGTAATCGATGCTTAATGGCATTGAAGCGAGGTGTTGAAGCACAAAATTAACTAGGTACAGATCAGTGAACTTATGTTTAAACGATCGGAAGTCACTAGTCATTTGATTGTCCAAAACTGAAAACTAGCAAGAGATATAAAATACAATAAAAGGAGATAGCATACACTGACAGTTGCTAGTACAGTCTAATAAAGGCCATGGGGTGAGAAACAGCTTTATGGGCTTAATTAGACAGCGTATTTTTATGTCGGGCGGGTCTGAGCCGACAAAATTGCAGGATAGTAGGTACTGTCTATCTTAATCTTCTTAGCACAGTCAGTTCTAATGATATGTAGCTGTAGTTATATTAATTATTAGTGCCTTCTCCATTTTACACACCTAGCCAACATCCAAATATGGGGTGCAGGTTTGAGCTATGATTTCTTCACAATTTTAGCGATATCTAGAAAATAACTGAACCTTTTTTGTACAAGCTCAGTGGGTGCAAGCCGGAGATCGAATTCACGACCTCCCGGATGAGGATCGAGAAGTTCTCTAATTCTCTCGTGCCTTTTTTCATTAAAAATATTGCACAAAATATGTAGGTAAACATGCTCAACAAACTTAGTGGTTCAGGCCGGAGATCGAACTCCTGCTTCCCGGATGTGTTTTGAGATCGAGAAGTTTTCTACGCGCTTAAAACATTGCACTAAACATGTAACTATGCTCACCAGCTCCACAGCCCTCAGGCCAACGCACCAATACTGCTTGATGGCCGCCGCAGCCCTGCTGTCTCGGTCGGGGGTGCTGCCCTCCTCGCCCTTCTTGGCCTGTGCCTCCTCTCTGTCGCCAGCCGACATGGCCCACACCACTCGCGCTCCGCCTCCGTAATCCGACACCTGAAAACAGCACTGGTTAGAAAAAACTGGAAAGAACTACTTGCTTGGATAATTCTTTCTAATCCGAGCCACAGTATACGTACAGAAGCTTGACTATGTAATGGTGTTCAAAGAAATGTCTACTCAATGTCGTCAACGATATAGTGTAATTAAGTTCGCCTCAGAGTCCAACACATTTTCGTTAAGACACCTATAGAAATCCATTGCAAGATTAATTCATTCTTATAACTCTGGAATATGATTCATAATACATCATCGTCATCATTATTAGCTGCAGGAAGTCCACTGCTGAACATAGGCCCTAGATAGGCACATAATACATTTTCAAAATGACCTGTTTTATAAGCAGCCTGCATAAGATGCGATCCTGCTACCTTTATAGGTATAAGGTCGTCTGTCCACCTTGTCGGTGGACGCCCTACGCTACACTTTTAATCAAATGGCCTCCAATGAAGAACCTGTAGGTATTATTAATACGAAAACAGGTCTATCCGTCAACACAGACTTTTTACGTTTAAATTGTCTTGTGTGTGATGATTTAATGGCAAAAAGATATACTTAGATAAAACATTTGGACAGAGCTCATGGGTTACCTACTTTAAATTGCAAAATTAATGCTGGGAAAATGAGAGTGAAAGATTGAAGTTACGGAATATCTAGATGGTAATCTATATCTAGTAATCTGAGACGGCAACTTGTTATTTATTATTCTTGTTAGTTATACCAGACTGTGGTTTCATCCGAAGCTTGTTCGCACTTTGCTTAGATCTAAATTGATTTCTGAATTATATAGAATTGAGTGGGTATCGTAATTATCAAAACAAGCGTTTTACGGCCACCGGGTCGAAACGAAAAGTTTCATTTTGGCGCTATTTCGATAGAGCCTTCGCAAGGTGAAGCCTGACTAAGGCTTTAGGTAAAAAGTATATTTACCAAGAACAAATACAAAAGAAATGATCTAGTGTGCGGATTTCAAATCTGTTCAGTCAGTAACATCAGTTGATCTGATCCAATAATAATATCGTAGTTATCACAAATTTTCATTTTGCTTTACGAAATTAAAAGCTTGCAAATCTTGGTATTATTTCAATTGTTATTCAAACAATTTTCCTGGAACCTTTGTCTATAATTTATATGCCATTCGATTAAATCATCCGATATGATTTGATGTAAATATTATTACGATCAACAGGTACCAATACAATAATAGGTTAGCTGATGATTTAGTTGTTATGGTTTATTAAATTTTTATAACTTAAGCAATTGTTTTGCAAGTTTTTACGAAATTAAATCAAATTTCACTTACAAAAATTAATTGACTGTGTCATCCGGTGGGACATCGTAAAAACTTATAATAAGTTATAAAAATATAATAAGTTTCATCTTAACTGATGGTTAAATATTTGTAAAAATACTTATTTCCATTGGATACATGCGGGTACATTCCCCAAGTATTGATGAAATCGAACGCCGGCTCACTGGCGTAGCAAGCACTTGCAAAAATTCGTCGACTGACTAACGTCCTCCGTAGCTTAGTTGGTAAGAGCACTCGCCCGGATAGCGAAGGGACGTGGGTTCGGGTCCCACCGGATGACACAGTCGATTAATTTTTGTAAGTGAAATTTGATTTAATTTTGTTATGATTTCTTGTAGCTTAAAAGATATTTGTGTAGCTCCTAAACGCTTTCATATCACACTGCGCACATCGTCCTTATAAATAATATTTCGCAAGTTTTTCCATCTTAAAATGTTAAACTACTGTATAATCAAGAGACGTTACTTGGTTAATGTCTTACTAAGCACATGATCTATTAAACCGTTTTACCTATATCTATGATCTTGGAACCTGTTCTGTTTATCATAGCAAGTTCTAAGGTAGTGACGCATAGTGCTTGTAATTATAAGGTTCTGGTTGGCTCTGCATTATAATTATGTAAGGTACCATAGAGTTGACAAATTGTTATGGGTTTTGCTTCCTAAAGATGTGTACCACCGTACCACACATTTATCGCTTACGCGAGAAAGTGCTTTTTAGGAGCAATAGTAACTGTAACAAGACGTATTCTCGGTCGTTTACTTGATAAGGCTATGTTATGATAGTATATAATAGACTAGACGCTGATTTTGTAGGCTACAATAGTACTAACTACTGTGTGCTGTACAGCGGATTTTTTTTCTTAGGGTGACACTGATAACCCTGTGTATATTTTTTTTCATCATCATAATCAAAGAAATAAGTCTAATTTTTTTTTCGACATCACCGTCAACCATCTCTTGTGTTGTATGTCATCGCATGTAAAACAAACAAGTAGAAACGCAAAATAAATCATGCCGGCTGGATGCCGCGCGCTGAAGCCGAACGCCCGCGCACGCACGCGCTTTCCAATCATGTTTCGCCAATTTTTCATTAGGCTCCGCGCAGATGGGCCACCGACCACAGCCGCCAGTGGCTAACGAAAAACTAAACATTAATGTCCTCCTAGCCGAATTTCGACTACGGCGGCCTATCTCAACAGAGATAAGCCATCTGCGCGGGACATATTATAGTGCACAAGTGTGTGCGCAATACACAGGTGCACTCTCTGTTCCTTCACTCTCATAATTCGGTGAGACGGCATTCCGACATGACCGTAGAGAGATTAGGCGCAGGACCAACGGCTTAACGTGCTTTCCGAGGCACGGGGGTGTTAACACCACCAACTTCCTGACTCCGGAGCTGTGTCTGAGTCATTTCAAGACAGAAAAACCCAAACACTCTCGGCTCGACCCGGGATTTGAACCCGGGACTTCGTGGACAGTAGCCAGCGTGCTGACCACTAGACCAACGAGGCAGTCAAAAACATTATTTTTAATACGTCGCTGCACACGTGAAGCGAGTGGCGGCCACTAGCGACTCAGTGTTCGTGGCACGTCACCGGTGGCGGCCACTCGCCATTTTGACAAAACATCTGTCAAACGATCTAGCAGATGAGTGTCAATTTGTAGTGGCCACTGACCACCTTCGTTTGTTCGGGACCCAAGGGCGTGGCGCGCGACAGCCACCGGTGGCGGTGGTCAGTGACCCATCTGCGCGGAGCCTTAGCGGTGAAACGGAGTGGATCTTTGTCTATGATTCAGTCAATAAAAAAAGTTAAATAGAGCTTGAACAAAGCAGATATCTTTTGAGTTGCACGTTGTAATGAGAAACATTAGTTTGGTATTCGTAGGTTAACCATAATACCCCTTAAAGTTTTTTTTAAGACTTTCAGTGTTTGTAACAAGGCCTCAAAAGTTCAGCATGCTATTTTCTACCCTATAATGATAATCTATCTGTAACACCATTTTACTAAAGCAATTATTATATTTAGTTTTTGTTGGTTTTTTAAACTGCTGATGCTGACAGCTATCAGCTATCTACTTATGTATAATTTCATACATAAGTGTTTAAGCGCTCCTCAAGTGAAAATAATCATGCATTGAGATTCAGGATCCCACCACCTGTCATCTCTGGTTGCGTGTTTTAATTAATGTAGGTCTAATGTGATATCCATTGAGAGTGAATGTTGATTAAAAGATGGTGTTGTTACCCCACCATAATATGGTGTGTTTGATTTTATTATGATCATTTGATGATAAACTAGTCAAGTTAATATTATCAATCTTAAGTTTAATTTAACTTTCCACTTTCCCGTGATTGAAGCCATTTGTAGGTTGTGGTGTAATTACCTAGTGTCAATAAAGTTATTAACATATAATACGTTTTGCCACCTATTCTATCTATGGTAAGTAGGCACTGGTAGAAGCACGGAAAGTAAGATTTTTTCCTGTTCCGTGGGTAGCCAGGTAGAGCCTTATAAAGAAGACTTGGGTAAGAGCTATGTTGAGCATTTTTTTATGAGTAACTAACGTTCAAAATAGATAAACATTTCGGTTGGCTGAATATTTTTTTACAATATTTTGTTTGACATATCGTTATTACAAGGCTCATTATTGCATAGCACATACTTTATGCAATTAGAAACAGTTAAGTATGTGTGAATTATTTATTTATTCGACGCGTGCGCAGCGTTCTGAGGCTACCGAACCTTCGTGAACGTTACTTTCTAGCTCATTTGCTTTCTTGTGACAGACATTATGCCGTCGAAAGTCATTTAGAAGCTTGAATGGAGGATTAAGTTATAAATAGATTTTCTATATAATTTACACTAATACATGCAGTGTGTCCGGGTTTCGACTAGTGATAATTTATGGGCTATTAGTTCATCAAATGTTATCGACAGAAAAACCCCATGTTGGGTTCTAACTCCCTCCCCACCCCCCTCTTGAAATGGCAGCCATTTTAATTATTTTAAAAAATATATATGTTTGTGGATCTGAAGGAACTTTTAGGAAAGTTATGAAAATAATTCATTTGAAAGGTAACGCTGTATATATATATATATATTAAATCATTTAAAAAATACTTAATCCCGGTTTTTTTCGGATGTTGACCGGTAGAAAACTTCTTCAGAATATCATCGAGTTTCATTGAACAAATATAGGTATTTCCTGAGTATAATATATGTAGTTTTCCATTTTAAAAGTTTAGTAGCATGAGAGGAATTTTATTACGTCCGGCGCGTCTGGAATTTCATTGCTATTTATTAAACTACCTACCTTTGAATGCGAAAAAAAACATTCGCACTGTAACTTTTATAGGTATGTCATCATCATCAAATTTAAGAGCTAGGCTCTTGTCGGTGGAGTTTTTTCCATTCCTCTCTGCTTTCCGCCCTTCTCTTAACCTCCTGATACGACCCGACATTTATCTTTTCTTTTATTTGCTGCATGTAGCCTATTCTTGATCTTCCTCGCTTCCTTTTTCCTTCTATTCTTCCTTCTATTACCGTTTTAATAAAATTGTCGTGTCGAATCAGGTGGCCTAACATTCGTCCCCTCCTACACTCTATTGTTTCCATCAATCTCCTTTTTTCCCTAACCATAGACAAAACTTCTTCATTTGTTTTCTTCTCCGTCCAACTTATACGCTCCATTCTCCTCCAGCACCACATCTCGAAGGCTTCCACTCTCTCTCTTTGTCCCTCTTTGTCAATGTCCACGCTTCACATCCATAGAGTGCTATCAAATGTACACTTTAACAAGTTTTTTGCGAACTTTGCTTGATATTCTGGCCTTGAGCAGGTGCTTTTTTGCATTAAAAGCTTGTCTCGCCATCGCTATCCTTGCTTTTATATCTGGTGTACATCTGGAGTCACTAGTTATCAAGCTACCTAGATATTTGAAGGTTTTAACCTGTTCTATTTTTGTGTTATTTATTCAGATAGGGCTATATTTTTCCTTTTTAGAAGCAATTAGTGTTTTTGTTTTATTTATGTTAATTTTGAGACCAAATTCTTTAAAAATAGTGTCCATTTCTGTAACCAGTTCTTCCAACTCCAATCTGTTTTCTGCAATGGCTGCAATATCGTCGGCAAAATGAATGAATTTAAATACGTCTCCATTAATTTTGACGCCCCCCTTTTTTGATTCCGTTATTCTGCGTATCGCACATTCTATGAATAAATTAAAAATTAGCGGTGAAAGTGGACATCCCTGCCTAACTCCCTGTCTTATTTTTGCCTTTCCGTTTTCCTCTCCTACTTCTATTACCGTTTCTTGGTTTTTATATAATTCATAAATAATCCTTCTGTCTCTATAATCCAATCCAGCTTCTTTGAGTACTTCCATCATTATTTTCCAATTGACCTTATCGAACGCCTTTTCTAAGTCGATAAAAGCTATATGTGTGTCCATGTCAAAATCCAGTCTCCTGTCTATTACCAATCTCAAAGCTAGTATCGCTTTTTTGGTTCTTCTGGTTTTGGTTATAGGTATGTATCGTAGCAAAAAGATTTTGCCGTCTAGTGACTGAAGTAAAAGCCAAAAATTAACAACTTTTAGAATTGTATTCACAAAAAATCAAGAGTCTTACACACAGATTTGTCGAGTTTTCCCTGTAATCATAGACACTTGTATTGGAAATAACTCGCTGTTTCTCTTACGGTTGTTAGTTTTTGCTTTTGGTTTCAAATGCTCAACTAAATAGTGACTACATATGGTTTCAACATAGTACTTAATATGAGGTAGGTACTTCGGAATACCTATTCAAAAACCCAAGCCGTCATAGTTTGAAGGTTGCTACTTGCTAGGTTGGGCTCGACTTCTGTTTTTAAAAGTGATGGTTTTGTTACACTTCTATTGCATCTTTAGAACAACAATAACGATTTGCATGTTTGAAATTATAAGGCAATTGGAAAATCTTTCCTGAGCATAGAGCCACGCTGCATATTTACTGGTTCAAACCGAATAAGTAACCTATCCTTATTAATTACCGAAGGAAGCATATTACAAACAATTTTTTGCAGAGTTTAGTATTGTTATATACTTTTTGTTCCTTAAAATTGATCGAGGAATAGCCGTCTATTTGATGTGACGGAATATTGAACTTACTTATTATTTATACCGTTTTCTCAGATGAGCTCCGATTTCACATGTAATTGCATGTTATAGGTATTTACTATCGGGGTCAATTGCGCCTTACCACTTTGCAGAGTGATTTGCTGGGCAGGCCTCAGACAATTTTAAAATTTGAGTCACTGATAGTATACGAGTACTTCGAAAAATTGAAGCGAGTTTGAATTTTATATTGTTACGTCTCGCTAGAAAAGCTATTTGATTATATTTGTCCTTAAAAAACTACGATGTGATGTGCAAACAATTTTGGCCCTAAGACTAAAGTAAATCAAATCAAAAAGTCCCATCACTGAGACTCTCCTGAATGTTTATGAGTCACTAAGCCTGGATTCGCTATTGAAACCCAATAAAGTGGGTTAAATTAAATTCTCCCATTGTTTCGTTCATCAGTAAGTACCATTGAACAATATGAGGACGTATGCTAAACGCTCCTCTTACGCTTAATTGCAAATTTACATAGTTATTATGTAAATCAATTTCGAATTATTGAGGTGAAATCATAATGTTTATTGTTTACACCTATAAAATCTTTTTCGGACGAAAAAGATTTTTATTTTATTTTGAACCATCTCTTTGTTAGAGATTTTGAAATGTCAGAAAATTATTTTCTGTTTTATACTTTAAAAAACTTAAAAATGTAATCTCAATTGCGACGCAGAATAAGTTGGTAAGATAAATGGATTGAAATAATGCGTGCAGCGCAATAACAATTAAATTTTTATGCATATTCAATCGCTTTGTTTTAATCTACTAAGTCTAGACAGCTGACAAAATATAAAATCTTTGAACTTAATTTAGGTTTTTTTTTATGTGCTTAAAGATATTTAAGAACACTTAGCTTTTGTTTACAAGTTCGTAAGAACCAACTTATTTTTTTAACCAAAACGAAAAAAAAAAACTTACCAAAAACTAGTACAAACTCCTTTGTGGAGAGGAAAAAAACACTATATTGTCACTTCTTTTTTTAAAATATCACGCACTTCGAAATTCAAAATCCGCAGTTGCAGCGCGATCGTCCAGAAACTGGTGGCGAGTGTTTCGAAGGCCTGGCGCGAAGCGACTGCCGTTCTGTGGGGATCCTCGCTTGTCTATGCCTCACACAGGGGCTACGCACCCGTAGTGTATCATAGTATTTGCGTACAGGAAAATGTAATTAACGTAATACTGATAATGTTCGAAGAATAAGCCTCTGTGTTCGCAAAAATGACGTCTCCATGGTGTGAGTTGGCAGTATAGTAATTTTTTTTGTTTTATATTGTACGGATCTCATTTTATTTTTGTCAACTCTACTGACTAGACAAAAGTCTTCGTCTTTGCTAATAAAATAACTTTAGAGAGTTTAAAGGTTTAGTCTCTACTTTTATTTTAATTGGGCGGGACTTCTTTCTTTTTAAAAACATAATTCTATAAAAAAAATATGAAATATTTTCAGTAAATCTATCAAAGTATATTACGTAGGATTCGGTAGGTAGAAACGCATCATAATATTATCAGCTTTCATTCATTGTAAAGCTGATGA
Organism: Pyrausta nigrata; assembly: GCA_949316185.1. Taxonomy (NCBI): domain Eukaryota; kingdom Metazoa; phylum Arthropoda; class Insecta; order Lepidoptera; family Crambidae; genus Pyrausta; species Pyrausta nigrata. Next base: position 15,595,542 of record OX438943.1, read on the forward strand.
CACACTTTCCTTCTCAAACACTATGGACGTATTATAATAATTACGGTCATTAAATGAGAGTAGAGACAGCCTCATAATTGAATAGTCGTGCTTTTGCCTTCCAGTATGTCATCAACTGTTTCATTTTTATTTTGAGAAATAACAACGTAAAGCTTGGTTATATTCTTTCAAAGTAGCGTGATCTATTTTTACCGCTGATGAGCACGACGCTTTATCCACTTGAGTGGATTAGCATCTATACTTGTTTTTTCTTCAGCCCTTTTTCTTACCGGCCAGTAATTTCTGGCTTCCATCTTCTAATCGGCCAGTGATAGCCATTACAGGTTTCATTGCGAAACGTTGAGTTTAAAAACATAATCGAATACTCTTTGGACGGCCAACTGTTTTGTTTCATATTTTACGACGTCAGTATTTCTAGTAATGCTTGTTGTAGAAGGGATTGGGAAATGTATATTTAGAACTACTATGAAATAGTTATACTTGTATAATCTACAGGGCTGACTTAAATTTAGAGTTGCGAATACTTTGTTCGTTTTTATTATATTTGTAAGGGGGTTATTACAAAATGTATGGTGGTAAACCGTCTAGTGGTTCAATGGAATTACTTTCAAACTGCCATTACAAATATCAATACTTATTAGGTCTTAATTCGATTAATACAGCACTTTTATTACATGTTATAATCAATGTTTCCAATAACTTTCTTTATTTTGAATTAACAGACATTTTGATACCCAATTAAATTTGCAAGATAATCTATTGTTCTATAGGACCTATCTATTGGTACATCTAGTCAAGAAATACCTGTTCGTGCTATGTATCCGTACGATACGTCCGATAGGGTAAAGTGAGAGGAAATAAAAACTAAGAAGGCATACCCCACCACCCGATGGGATTATTAATGCCCAGGAAAGAGAGAAAGAAAATATCTACCTAACTAAACTAACTACAGAGATAGGTACTAGGTGCTACGAGGCTTGTAATAAAAACAAAGACGCGAAAATTTACTATTTCATAGACTATTTGCAAGCACAACGTGTACACGTATTTTCAATGTGCTTCCAAAAAGTCGGCCTCTATTTTAGATCAACAAAAAAGTTCTCACCATCGAAATGAGGCAAATCTAGTTTAAATGACACTGGTTGGAAAAAAAATGTGATCATGAACGCCGGTCATTATTATTGTTTACAACTAGTTTGAGTGATGTTATCTGTGACACCGTGTGAACTTGGGAAACTGGTGACAGCTCACTTCCATAGCTGGTGATGCTTTCTCTAAAAGTCTTGATTGGACTCTGTGGCTCAAGGCATACATGTCACACAGGCTTGGTGGGACTGGTAACTTCGGATGAGAAAACTGAACTAACCAAACAAACTACTTAGAATTTTGTTGATTCTTATTTGTTTGCACACTCAATATGTGATGCTCAGCTTAGGCAGTCTATGGTATGGTACTGCATTATTTTTATTATGATCTGAGATACTGCATATACGAGAAGTGCGCGTCATAGTGTCAGTTCCACGGGTTCCACCACTTAACCTACGCCCGAAATTATTATCAATCCGTGATCGTCGATCTTGGTTGTTTACATATCTATTGAACACGTATTTTGATACTGGCAGCCGTGGCTACCGTAAACTCGTAGTTACCTGAGCTTAGATTGATTTGAATCTTGGATTGGTTAATATTACTAACGTTATCAATATCATCATTATCAACAAATCCAAAAGTTCAATTGTTCACACAAATTACCTAGCCCCAAACTAAGCGTGAGCTTGTGCTTGTTGTGTGACTAGGATAACGGAAAGACATACATAAATACGTTTATAAACTCCATGACTTATGCAATAAACGAATTTGAATTTGACTTAGGTACCAATGCTCATCGTGCTCATCACACAAACATTTGCCCCTTGCGGGATATCAACCCGCAACCGCTGGTTTTGTAGTCCGGTGCGCGAACCACTACACCGAAACGGTCGTCCATACCTTGCCTGTTTGTCACACGTATACCAAAAATACGGGAAGCATTTTTGCATACCATTACTGTGACTATTGCCCAGTGCCACTCGGCCACTCGTGCGCAAAGGCCAACTGATAACAAAAAGACTTTGCGGTATCTCAAGGTTTGTTAAGTAGTGTGTTTTTTATGAACAATGTATTTCTACAAAACATCACCGACATCATCTTAGCTATTTTCCCGGTTGCTACCTTCATGGTACCCCGGGGCCCGCTCTTCTGCTTCGAATGTTGGTACCTTATTTTGATCATTATAAGTTTTTACTACTAACAGTTTTTTTTTTAAATTCATTGACCGTCTTCCAGTGGAACTCAACCCCTTTGCTACGGGAAAATGCTCTTCCAATGTAACTAAGCTACCGAGCACTTTTCACTCGACGGAATATCAAAAATGCATTTGTAAGATACTTGCATTTGTTAAATAAAGATCTTTACCGATGTTATTAACAAAATAATTTTCTTTCAGTAAATTTTCAGCGCCTCACCTGTGCTTAAGTACCTACATATAATTGTAGCGTAATCGTAATTATCATTATAAGTACCTAAAGCGTTTAAAGCACTTAAGTTATCTATCTAGTTGCCCAAACTGACAGTATCAATCGCCCGACTTCCAACGCTGATTGGGCACAGCCGGTACAGACGATAGCACGTCAACCTGAGCACTGCAGCATCTTACGCAGTCGTAATAAAGGGTATTTTGCAATGAAAATGAGTGACCTTATATGCTGGCTACTGCACATCGAAGATACGTACTTATTATGTAGCTATTCGAAAACTGAAAAGCCACTTTCTAGAGTTTTCCGGTCTAGAAGCGAGCGCATAACTGCATAGCACCGAGCGCACGCAGCCCGATAAATTATGCGAATATCTTTTATTGCGAACGATATAACGATAAATTGATTTTAAAATGTAACTGTAAAAAATACATTTACAATGTCAATGTTGCATTAGTGTGTATTGTCGCAACGCAAAATAATAAAACTTTAGTAAATTAGAAAAAATAGGAAAATTATTAGTAGGTAAATTATGTGTAAGTATTGTGAATTTTTTCCACACTGAAAAAAAGGATCAACCAAATTAGTTTTGTTAGTTGAAAGTTTCGTTGTAGGGAAGTCAATTTTAGTTAAATATAAACAATTAGTTCAGTAATCGGTCCAAAACTAGTTTGTTACTGATAACCAGTACTAGTTCGCTAGTCACTAGATTACGGCCTACTAGTAGCCAAATTTTGGTTACTGTTAACCAATCAGTTTTTTCAGTTCATGCACGTAGAATTCTTAACTTTTACAAACCATTCGTAAATATGTATTGTTCTATATTTTGTACATAATTCAGTAGTCTAATAGAAATAACAATATAATGTTTTCCTTAATTAGGTTCATTTGAAACATTAAATTATAGTGAAGTCCTGAAATCTGAAAACTATGACTTAACTGTGCCTGTGTGACTAAAATTACGTGGGATTGTTTACAGTACAATAAAGTTACTCACCCATAAAAACACAATTATGTATTAACATCATCATATTTCCATGGACAGTACACAATAACATAAATGTTCAATTATTTTATTATTATGTTTTGTATTTTTACAGTAATAATAAATTGTTTCAACAAACACACCAATAACCTAGCCCCAAACTAAGCGTAAGCTTGTGCTATGGTGAGTAGGATAGCGGATAGACATACTTAAATATACATTTATAAACATCCATAACTTAGGTACAAATGCTCGTGCTCATCAAACAAACATTTGCCCCTTGCGGGATTCGAACCAACAACCGCTGGCTTTGCAGTCCGGGGCGCGAACTACTACACCAAGTCGGTCGTCGTTTGGCCAACAAATCATCTTTTTAAAGCATGATATGGTCAAGTTAATATGTCTGCCAGCAAAAGGTACGCGTGTAACAATAAGTAGATACTAAATTACCTCATAGTGCTTCATAATTGCTCTACAAACACACACAGCTACGGAACTTGATAAATAAAGACACTTATTATGTTATTGCCCTTTTATAAAAAGAACCTTTGCGATGGCCGTGGTCCAGGCAAGGTCGCTTCAATGATGGGTGACTTTTGTCCACGTTTTAAATGTACGAGTATAGTAGCCAGCACATCAGAATATACATTTTTGTCAACTGCTTAGGGCGAAATATGCTCGATATCTACCTACCTTAAAAATGTACTATAAGCTCATTCAGGAAGGAGCGCTTTTAAAAAGTTCATTTTTAAGGTTCCACACCTCAAAATGATAACAAATAGAATCACTTTGATGTCCGTATGTGCGTCTGTCTGTCTGTCAAATAGACCCTTTTTCTTTTTATTTGATTTAAACATCTAAAATATGTTATATCGTAGATATAAACCTTTGTTTGTATCTCAGCGTGCGATTTCAACTAGCACTTGCCCGACTTTAAAACATAAAACTGCGTCTAAAACTTGTATACGGCTGATGAGCTTAAAATCTCCAACTTCACACGGCTGCTATTCATGTGTCAACCCAAAAACAAGTCATTCTCGAAAACTAAAAACAAACTTTGTTGTAGTCGGTGCATACAAATGAAATATTAGTGCAGTTCAAGTGTCGGATCGTGCGTGCGATCAATGCGTCGTTGTAAACCATTGTTTCGTCTGGACATTGGTTCCCGAGTTCGTTACGTTATGGGTTTGAACCATTAAATTGAACATTATGACCTGAAGTAGGTATCGATGTGACAAATATTTGGGAAGAGGTTTTCGAAATACTCTTAAGAGCGTTAAGATTTTGAAAATCATTTAAACTTAATTTAAACCTTACTTAAGTTTCAGTACCTTTTAGGAAATAAACTTACCCGGAGTGGGTACTTCTGCCATCCATACTATGTTTGCTACTATGCTACTTAAGTTTTTATTTTACACTAAAGTAAGTCTACATCTGTGGCTCTACATTTTATTTTTCTGTCCAACCCTTAGATCAACTATTATTATAACCATATCTGTAGGTATTGCATGAATGAAACTGACAGCCGTGGGTCAATAATTTTTGTTATCCATGTTGGATAACTAACTTTAGTTAACTTTCTATTAAAGTCTATTGAACGTTCATACCATGTTTGTACCTATTTGATTTTAGTAAGGCATTTGAGGTACCTATATCCTAGCTAGTGCTACTTAATTATTACGATTCAATCTCTAAACACAAAAGTACTTGAACCCGTATTGTAATTATACTAGAAATCCTTCATCTTACTCATCATGACCCACGCTTTCCCGTCGGATTGATCGGGAGATACCGCCATGTTGGCGCCTGTTTTGGCGCCAACTTTCTTGCGCAGGCACGCAAAAGGCTCTGTGGTGACAAGGGTTGTCGCTCACCCTGACCCACCCTTATTTTAAGGGGTGTAAAAATATGATCTTAGTTAATAAATCTTTTGACTAATCACAGTGTCACGTTGTAATAAATACAGTCGCAGTGATACGTGATTATAGGTACTAAGTACCTACACCTACACACTAACACATGTTAAAAAATATTCCATTACCAATTAATTTAATTAAAATTAAATATTCCGAAAGTAAACTAAGTACATTTAGTTTTTTTTAATTTGATGTCTCGCTGATCTAAAAAAATTGAAGTTTTGTAATCAAAACAAACAAAATATTAATATTATCACCAAACACTTATAAAGTTTATCTACACCCGGTAGTGGCAATCCTAATAGTGACCCATTTGTCCAAATAACACACCCTACTTTTTGGGGTTACGCCGAAAGTTGTGTTATTGGGTCAGTGACCTTTACAGCTAGCATAGCTGCCAAGAAGGTTTGTTTGGAAAGTGTCGTCTTCCTTATAGCTTTTATTACTAAAATATTGAAAGAGTACAGCAGTTCAATAATATGGTTCATTTCAGCAGGTGATGGAAATTGTGTAAATTGAATAACCATAGCTTCACACGTGTCAAAAAATAACAGTTACTGCCGTACTCAGAGACGTCAATTAAAGTTAATCCTTCATTAAATCTGATGCCGTCATTTTCTAATTCATTGACAAAGAAAGTGTCAGAACGAGACTTGATCAGAGATTAGGTTTAATTTTCGACTCTGAGTGCTTCAGTGCTCCTATCCGCAGGAAAGAAGGTTGGAAATAAATAATACTTTATTTGATATAATTAAAAAAAAAGAAAATTAACTGGATATTATTGTTTTACTATTTTATAGGATATCATAAGATCAGTCTTTATTAAAAACATTGCAATACCTACCTAACCTACCTACTTGCTTTTTAGCTTGTGCTCAAAAAAGCTTTCTGCTTTTACTCTGGAATTTTAAGGTCTTAAACTGCTTTAACATTACTTAGCTGGCCACATAGTTTGTCTTTACCGTTTCTATGTAAATTAAATAAGGCATCACTTGGTGTCACCCGGCTACCCACTTCTAACGCTAATCGGTCCCATACAAACAGTTAGTGCATCGGTCATCCACGCTTTGAGGGCCAAAGAATAACAGTTTTTTTGCTAGACATCGTAATCATAAGAAATAAATAATTCGACTTGTCGAATGACCTTTGATCTTATAATTATTTTTATATTATATAAATTCGATGTTTGATTAATTATGATGAAAAAAGTCTAATCTGTAGCCAGCTTCAGAAATTACCTATGACTTTATTTTTAGTGACGTCTTCTGTTGTTTCTTTTCATTGACATTTATTTTCCTATTTCTGGACTAAAGATACTTAGTTGATAGAAATCATACAATGACTTCGTTTAATTTATTTAAGTATGTATTAAGCCTTCACGTATCATGTTTCCAGACACAATAGAAAATAATTTGTTATCGGCCCGCCCGCAGGTCTTATGGTGTTTGAAAGGTCTCTCTTTCAAAGTTCTGTTTCCAGTTGCGTACGTTATAAGAATGGTGTTATTCTTATGATATTTTAATTTTTTCCTTAACATAGCACCTTTTCCAGTTATAAGTCAGCCTATTAGATCCCACTGCTGGGAAAAGGCCTCACCTCAACTATGAGGAGGAACGAGCCATACTTCACCACGCGGGCTCAGTGCGGATTGGTGGAGGGGTGTATGTAAGGCAAGTGACAAACCTTACTGTCAGAAGTTATGAAGCCGCCCCTTTTCCAGTTGTAGTTAATTAATTAAGTCCTTCATTCTACTAGCACACATAAACCCGAAGCATTATCGACGTTTCATCACGTCTTTAGTCTATGGCCTGCATGCCGTTACGCGCCGGAACCTCGTCTTGTTGATGTTATGCATAGTTCCCGCCGGAATGCTCGTCAAACATTATGCTGTCTTGCTTTTCATAAACTAATAGAGCTTAGAAGACACGATAAACATGCAATTATGTTGTCTGTGGTCCTCTAAAAAAATATGCATAGGTGGCAAAAAGTTTTTAATTGCAAAATAGCTACAGGCCATACTTACCTACCGATTAAGACTTTTATTTAAAAATAATTACCAAAAACCCCTAATGATGCCTGAAAGTAGTGAACCCCTACAATTAAGTTAACAGACAGAAAATATTAGAGATATCTAGGTACTCAACAATGGAAAACTTTAGTTGTGTACTACATCCATCAATCATATCCAAAAATTTTACTTAGTAAATGAACCCATTACTAACGGTTTGACTAGTGAACCCCGATATAATCAGTCCATCAGATTTGTAAAGTGCGCGAACAAAGAGTGCACTCGAAATGTGTGACGGCGCAGATAATGCGGAACGAGCGGTGTTACATCGGGAGTTCGGTTCACCAAATCATTACATTAGTATTCTCGCTGGTGAAATAGTTTTTTTGGGTAAAGCCAGAACTGTCTCACTTCGTAGTCCATGTGTTAATTTACAAGTGCTCTCACTTTTTTAGGCCCGCATTCTACAAAAGCGGAGAGGAGAGGAGATAACAAGATATGATGTATTTTCAAAAATTTGACTCTCGAAGCAGGGACCAGTGTATAAAAAGTAGATCAAATGTATAAAAACACAAGACGTTTCCTATCCTAAGTGGTGTGTTTTGTGGTGAACTTTCTTTCACATGCTGGGTCCCTGGTCCAGTAATTTTTTTTCTTAATTTCTGATAATCGGACAATAGCTTGAATATACTTACAATCTAAGATCAACCATACTTGAGGATATGACTTATATGAAACTAAGAGTCGTGGGACATCTTCGAGTCCCCATTTGACAACGTTTAGGGGCATTTAATCCCATTATTTGTATATGTTCTACGTTGTCGGAAAACAGTTATGGTTAACTAACTGTCGCTTGAAGTGTCAGTTGAAGGTAGTATAAATATTTGGGCTTGTTTTTAAGGCGATCCTAAACGAAATTCAGAAAGTTACCATATTTCTAAATCACTTGTACGATGAGCTGAATTAGTTAAATACATTAAAACAACTTATTTACGTTAGCCTAATCATTGCACAAGGTCCTGGTCTTGTTGAAATTTGAAACAAAATAAACAATAACTTGTTAGCGAAGGATATCTAAGAGCATTTTTTTTCGACAACTTGGTAATTTTTACGCATGAAATAATTTGTACATGAAAATGATTGTATTGCTAATCCGTAGGTCCCCATCTTTTTAAAATACACGAATAAAATATCAATGAGAAAATATGAACACTTTTCAGTTTTTAACACAAATGTCTGATGGTTTTGCGCATTGCGCAGAATAAAACTATTGTTCTAATTAAATCATCAAGTCTAAAACTTTAAAACAAATGGAACTAATTACTAATATTAATAAGTTCGATTCTGTTTGAAGATCGTTTAGACTTACTCGACTTGCTTCGCGCTGCACCCGCTTAAACGTAGTGAATCCTTAGTCTATACTAATATTATAAAAAGGAAAGATTTGTTTGTTTGTTTATTTGCATCGAATAGGCTCCGAAACTACTGGACCGAATCAAATGAAATTTGGCACAGAGATAGTTTAAGACACTGGAAAGGACATAGGCTACTTTTTGTCGCGATATAAAATCATAAGGGGGGTGAAATGGGGGATGAAAATTTGTATGGAAAATCCGCATTTTGGCGCAACGAAGTCGCGGGGAACTGCTAGTAATATAATAAGGAAGCTAGCCGAATTTGCAACAGAGAGATTTTTCAACAGAGATCTGCCACAGGAGACAATATACAAGTGCACTTTCTGTTCCTTCACTCTTATTTGGTCCTGCACATGACCTTTTTCCGGTCATAGCGGTTTGCTAATCCTTAGTATTGATTTATCTAAACTGGCAATAAGTACTCACGGTGTCCGTTAGCGGAGCAATGGTGGCGGCTTCGAAGTCCAGCTCGCACAGGAACTCCCGGCAGCCGGGCGGCAGGGAGACGTTGCTGTCCAGGTACTCCACCTTGCTCTAGCTCTGGGCCTGGCCAGAACTTACACTCCTGGGGAAAGGTTGAATCAATATTGATGGATTTACACCACCACCACATACTCGTAATTTGCTCTGATCTCAAAGAAAGTAGATAAACTGCTTTACATTACTAGCTTGGATCACGGTTACACATTCATTCAGAGCAAGATTCCTCACGATGTTTTCCTACACAGTAAAACCACCGGTTAGTGAAACAACTAGGTACCTAACTTAGAAAAAGTCATTGTTAAGGAACATGGCGGCACGTGGGATGGGATCGAACCTGATACCTTCCGCATGAGAGGCAACCCACTAGCCACTATGCTACCGACGCTCTTTCGGGTTCTCTCTTAGGATTAAATGATCTTCGAGTCAAATATTATTGTTTAGTTTATTGACCACAAGAAAGTCAAACCTACTATGTATAACCTACTATTCAAATATTTATCTAGTCTTATTTGTAAAAGTGTTTAATATACGTAGAATACTTTTAATGATTTAGGTTTGTTCTTGGATATCTCACCCCAACTTAAAACTTTAAATGCAAAGGCAAAATAGCATGTGTCATTACAATGTGTGCTATTTCGTGTCATGTTTAACAAAAGAATTGTATTTTTCCGACACAGATACATTAGAAAAAAAAGCACGTAATTTTATTTGTTACAGTACATATTTCCGTATTCGGGAGAGTAAATATAATATAACCATATGTTACTAATTACTTACGCAATCATTGTGCAATGCGATCTTTCTTCATTTACTTCAACTTTTCTTTATTCATAAAAGTACCCAATTAAAGCGTTATGATTCATATTAAGAGGTAACGCAGACATTAACATTGTTATATCAAGTTACATGTTAATGCTCAGATTATAGCACACTGCTGCTAGTTGTGTATGTGATAAAAAGAAATATCTGAATCTTGAATAACAAAAGTATTAAAATTAACGACGATTCGACGAATCAGTGCAACCCACTTCCCGGAAAATTTGTCCATTCCTGGATTCAACGGGCATAAGTAGTTCATATCTATAATCAAAAGGGCTGCCACAGTAGACCAATCATCGGTCGAGATGGCTATCATGTGGCCCGAAACAAATAATAATATTACTTACTCTGTAATTCCTGAGAGCAGTCACCAGTCCAGCTGACACGTCTATCAGAGATCTACAGTAGCAATGTCGATTTCGCCCTGGGCTCCACTTAACCTTAGACCCGTCCAATTTGATGCGGTGTTGACCCCACCTCGGCTAACCCGAGTTAGTCATGATCCGGCCGTCTGTTCCTGAGTCCTGGATATATACAGGTTGTGAGAAACCTTGTAGTGTTCATTTACCGCAAATGTTTGCAAGGTAAAAAACACAAAAACCAAATACTACAAACGTAACCTATATTTGTCGATTTCTTTGTGATATATTGGTCTGCTATTGGTGATTTTCTTCCAAGCAAAAAGTTGAGATATTTACCAAAAGACCGCAACCCCAGATTTTGTAAGCTCCTAATTGAATGGAAAAATAAGTAGAAATAAAAACCTTGGCATGCTGAAAGGCCGTGACATGACCCTACCCTCCCTAGCTGACAAAATGCCAATAATGTCACGACCATTTTCATAGTGTTTCGGTATGCTAGACTTAATTCATGAAGTTATCTTTTTTGCCTTTGGGATATTTTCGCTGCTTTTCGATCAACCATTTAGTTTATTCAGTGCATCCATAGCATTAACTGATGTCTCATCAGAAAACAGCATCGTATAGATGAGATGGACACGTATCATCAGTCCTCTTTCTCATTTTTACCAGACCAACCAATACTTAATGCACTATATAGATCGTTGATGCCTAACACGCTATATAATTATTCCAGGATAAGGTTATGCAATCAGCTGCGATGTTTTAATATTTTAGTATTATCTATCCGTTATTCTAGTCACCCTAGAACATTTTTGTGTAATTGTTAAAACAATCTAAATAAAATACAAAAAAAGAAACCTGACTTTATGACTGACTGACATGTCAACACTCAGTCCAAACTTTAACTTTATTAGATACTAGGGATGGCGATCTGAGATCGATTAATCGAAGAATCGATTTTTGTAGCCAAAAAGATCGATTTTTTAAATCAATATGTATTACTGTATCGATTCAGTGAATCGATATTTTACCCTTGAAAATCGACATTCGATTTTATTTTATTTTTCGGTATAAACCAAAAAAGTATTTACAATTAATTGAATATTCCCGTATTATAAGAGTGCTGCCGGCTGCCGGTTAAAGAGTTAATTATTCAAAAACTCGCGAGATGGCTGTATGTTTAGATTCTTTCACCTCTCATTAATAAAAAAAGTTACGTTTATATATTTTTTATCATCGAATTACCTGATTTTTATTGATGAGAGATCGTTAAATTATAATATGTATCTTGTTTTTAAAAAAAAATAGATTTATATTGCATTATAAACAAAAACTTGAGAAAAAGATCGATTTTTTAGAAATCGATCTTATTGGCCTTGATTTTTTTGTGGATCGATTTATTAGGTCACGATTCGAATCGATTTAAAAATCGATGTTTTTCGTTCTATTAGATACGTGAAATTTTGCGCTGCGCTTCCTTTTGTAAGCATCAAGTTTTATTTTTAATTCACCCCTTAGGGGATAAAAAATGGGGTATAAGGGGTAATAAGTTTGTATTTTGAAACTAAAGACAGATTTAGTTTGAAGCTATTTAGTTATAAACGTAAGTATTTTACGATTTTACGGTCTTTGAAAAGGGGGTGGAAGTTTATATGGGAAATTAAACGTTTGCTCGGACGAATCGCTAGTTAATTTATATTTTTTCATCATCGGTCCCTTTCTAATTCCACCAAAATGAAAAAAAAACGAATACTTTATAGACCGTTTATGCCAAGCACGCTAAATCTTTTACAAAAGATTACAAGTCATTATCCCAGTGTACGTACCATGTAATCATCTGCAGTCGGATATTCTGCCGATTTGTTTACGACACAACTAGAGCGAGACGACAACTGGCCTGTGATAGGTATCTCAATGAGATACTGTTGTTATAGGCCATGAAAATTGTATATGACAATGTAGTGCAGTTTGCTTGCACCTTATTTAAGGTAGATAGATATTCTTTATTTCAACAACTAGCTGTTGCCCGCGACTTCGTACTTGTGGACTCGATGATACAAAATATTTTATACTCCCGTCGCCATCCAGCTATCATGATCTCCTAGTCTACCATGTCGTAAGGAGAAGAGAGGAATGAAAAATCAAGGTAAATTTTTTGAAAGGATACCTTGCCATCCTCCTCTGATAAGAAAATTTTGCATGGCAGTGATACCGACTCTAAAACTAAATTTTGTCGTTTATCTTTCTTATTATTATAATTAGAATCCTCTCGTATCCCACTGCAGGGCAAAGCCCTCTCTAATCTTTCTCTTATAACGTAAAGTAAGTAAGACTATTCTTACACTCGTAGTTCAATTTCCGTTAGTTAGTGATAAGTAGTATAAAAAAATTGGGCCAATTCACTTTGATCTTTCATTAATAATAAAGTAATTTAACATAATTTCGACAAACTGTCTGTGGTGAAAGTATCCACAAACTACTGAGCGTAAAGGTCGGCACCATCAAGTTATGACTCCGAAATGTAAACGCTTAAATACCTAAATTAATTGTAATTTGCTACAGCAAATACATGCTATACATGCCTATAAAATCTGAAGGATTCTCTCGATTTCTCCAGGTTTCCGTCACCAGATCGTAACTTGGAGACAGTAGGATTACCTTTCGAGTTTGAAAATCAATCTGAAGTAATTTAGCATATTAATTTCTCCAGACCTTCAATTTGTGTAAGCCAATAGAAAATGCTCATCACGCTAAACAATGTTCCCAACGGCGCTGTATTCATATCTCTTATAGTTGAACTGAGCTGCTAGGGTTCTATATCAGTTGCTCCAGACCTTCAATTTGTGTAGGTAAATAGAAAATGCTCATCGCGCTGAACAATGTTCCCTTAAATGCTCTAATCATATCTCTTATAGTTGAGCTGAGCTGCTAGGGTTCTAGAACAGTTGGTCCAGACCTTCATTTTGCGTGCGTCAATAGAGAATGCTCATCACGCTGAACAATGTTCCTTAAGGCGGTCTATTTATATCTCTTATAGTTGAGCCGAACTGCTAGGGTTCTATGTCAGTTACTCCAGACCTTCAATTTGTGTACGTCAATAGAAAGTGCTCATCACACTCAACAATGTTCCTTAAGGCGCTCTATTCATATCTCTCATAGTTGAGCTGAACTGCTAGGGTTCTATATCAGTTGCTCCAGATCTTGAATTTGTGTACGTCAATAGAAAGTGCTCATTACACTGAACAATGTTCCCTAAGACGCTCTATTCATATCTCTTATAGTTGAGCTGAACTGCTAGGGTTCCATCTAAGTTGCTCCAGACCTTCAATATGTTTGCATCAATAGAAAATGCTTATCACGCTGTATAACTTTTCTCAAGGCGCTGCTTTGATATCTCTCTTAGTTTAAGTGTACTGCTAAGGTTCCACGTCAGGTACTCCGATCTTCAAAATAAGTTATAGCCTAGTATTTGCCCAGACTTAATAGCTACACAATAAAAAAGTTTCATTTAAATCCGTTCAGTAGTTCCGGAGATTAGCGTGTACAAACAGACAAACAGACATACAGACAAACAGACAAAAAAAATAAAAGTTGTAGATTTCTATTCTGTTACTGTTTTAACATCACCCTCAATTAGTTTTTGGTAAAAATACTCAATGTACAGACGCATCGGTTTTACAGTTTTATTATATGTATAGAAAAACGATACAGACAAATATACATTCAAGAACATTGGCCTAAATGTAAGCGGTCTTACCGATGAGAGCGATATGTTCCATAGTGGTATTAGTTTAAAAAAAAAACAGAAACGGTGTATAAATCGGAAAGAATTCTACTAGGTAGGTATACTTAACTGCTATAAATGTTATAACTTCTAATCCGAAAACTAACAGAATTAGGAATTTTGAACTAGGTTGTCAGTTGTCTTTAGTTTACAAGAAAATAATTTTTAGCATGTCTTCACCCTGTATTGTCTGCTGATTATTTACTCCTAGGGTATCGTCGTATTCATATACCTAACATACTTACTCGTAGGTACGAATCACTTAGGTACGTACTAATTAGCTGGTAGTTAAGCACCTCGGTCAGACAGTCCATAATCAATCAGTCGTTGAACTAAATTAATCAACATTTTTACTCATAATCAATCATTTATTTGCCGGAATACAATTATATCATGCAAGCTTAACATTGCGAATCTTAAAGCAAGTATTCAGCCTGCATGCAATGCATTTAATAAAAACCTTGAAGAGATCGCATCAAATTTTTTGACAGTAAAAATAAAATTACAGTCGAAAAGTATTGCTTACAACAACGCCCACCGGATTTCATTTGTTTTCAAATTGGTTTGAATGACTTTATCGACAGTCATTTGTCATGGAATCGTCATTCTATGTTGTTTTTAAGGGACTTGTTTACTGTGATTCATGGCTAAGCTCAGTGACGCGGGCGCAGGGATTCTGGGAGATTGTAGGAAACAAAATTGAATGTGTCATTAGTATTAGTGTCTCATGAATGAGTGAGTCAAACTCGTTAGAGACTGATAAGGTGGCTAGTTTGTGTACTATGAGGTTAAACAGAAACTAAACTTAGACATTGAGACTAAAAAACGAACGCTCGCTATTGCTAAGAAATTTCATTATTTACTTTTTAAGAAGGCTTCTTAAAAGCTAAAGCTTTGTTAAAAAAACTATTTTACGAGTAGATATTAATTCTTGCTTCGCACCTACTTATTTTAAAATAGTTGGTATTACCATTAGTGTTCATTTAGTAAAAACAAAAAAATATACTCGAATAAAGTTTTATTTCAAAATGGCGTCATACAATAAAAATAACCTGGCACATACAAAAAGGTTAACTTACAAACTTAACTATCAGAAGGTGGGAAACTGGAAAGTCAAAAATGTGTGTGTTTTCGAATACTTAGACTTAGTAGTAAATATTTAAATAAAGTAAACTAGCTAAAATATAAAGCTTTTAGTATTTAAACCAACAAAAAGCCACGGACTTAAACTCGTTTTCGTATGATGAGTTTACAGTAACTTTAGTTTGACTATAATTTTTGTAGTTGTATTTACAAAAAACAGGCGGTACATACGCTTTTATATCGCTTATATACTGTTAGAAAAACAAAAGACAGGCGGCCCAAAGCAGAAAAACTGTCGTTCTTCGCTCAAACACATGCTAAGTCCCGTGCTGTTGGCTTTACACTCGAAGCTGCATAAAGGTGTCAGGTTACATCTCCTTGGTATAATGTATGACGGAGAGCGCCGTATCGAGCAGGTACACCGCTCCCTGGATGACGCACAGCGCTCCGACTGCTAAGCCCACCTGAAAACAATGGAACAGTTAATGACGTCACAGTTTACGACCATAATGAAGCTGCGTCATTTACGCAAGGAATGGGTTTGTGGAACTGTGGACATTTTCCTTGAGGTAACATACGATAAACAAGTTGAATAATGTGATGTAAGGATGAGCATTCAAAGTCATTCACAGGAAATAGAGTCAGGTTATGAAAAAATTGGTTGTATTTTAAACTATCATTAGGTATGCCTGAGATTCCGGTCAAATGGCTGCCCATTCATTAAAAAAAAAAACAAAAATTTAAATTACTTTTAGCAGTCATTTCATTCTATAACCACGTACCTGTTTCTCTGCGAAAACAAACTGGAACTGGTGCTCTCCCTGGTAACCGCCCCAGTAGTGCAGAGCCACCGCGCCCACGGCCAGCCACATGAACACGCCCACGAAGTTCATCACCACCTCTGATAGAGCCCTGGAAAATACAGTTCATAACATAAACAGAGGATTTTCAAACCTTTTAAACCTGATCCAATAAGAGGGTCAGTGATATGTGGACGAATACAAACAGTATTCTTATTAAAAAAGATGAATATGGACATATCCGCCGTCTTTAATACGGTACTGTGTAAACTAACACACGGTATACAATCGTCCATGGTGGCATAGTGATCATGCAGATTAAGGCGGTCCTGCACGAAATTGAGAAAATTAACGTATTTCTAAATCACTTGTACGATGAGCTGAATTAGTTAAATACATTAAAACAACTTATTTAAGTGAGCCTAATCATTGCAGAAGGTCCTGGGCTTGTTGAAATTTAAAACAAATTCTTTATGATATAAGATACATGACTTGTAGCTAATGATATCAAAAAGCATTTTTTTTTCGAAACTTTTTGATTTTTACGCATGAAACAATAATTTGTATATGAAAATGATTGTATTGATATTCCGCAGGTCCCCATATTTTTAATATACACGAGTAAAATATAAATAAGAAAATATGCTCAATTTTTCAGTTCTTAACACAAATGTCTGATGGTTTTGCGCATTGCGCAGAATAAAACTATTGTTATAATTAAATCATCAAGTCTAAAACCTTAAAGCAAATGGATCTTACTACATATATTAATATCGATTCTGTTTAAACATCGTTTAGACTTACTCAAATTGCTTCGCGCTGCACCCCCTTAAGTATATCTCATATCTTGAGAACTAAAAGAACTCCTTATAAAACTTTTCTAATCTCAGATGCATACTGGTTCTTCTATTGATAGAAGAAAATCCAGACCTAAAGCATTATAGTTCCGAAAATTATATTACGAGTCGATTGAAATATGTACTAGTTACTATAGTCCGACCGCTTATCCTTAGTCTTCGCCTGAGGGGTAACAGGGGTCCTGAGCGGTGCGGGCAGCGAGCACTTGTGATTTGATTGAGTGATTTTGAAATTCGAAATTCACATTATTTTCAAAATTCAAGTTACTCAATCAAATCCTTGTTTGATGATGATGATGATGTCCTCCTAGCCGATTTCGACTACGGCGGCCTATCTCAACAGAGATTAGCCAACTGCGCAGGACATATTATAGTGCACAAGTGTGTGCAATACACAGGTGCACTCTTTGTTCCTTCACTCTCATAATTCGGTGAGACGGCAGTCCGACATGAGCGTAGAGAGATCAGGCGCAGGACCAACGGCTTAACGTGCTTTCCGAGGCACGGGTGTTAACACCACCAACTTCCTGACTCCGGAGCTGTGTCTGAGTAATTTCAAGACAGAAAAACCCAAACACTCTCGGCCCGACCCGGGATTCGAACCCGGGACCTCGTGGATGGTACCCAGTGTGCTGACCACTAGACCAACGAGGCAATCCAATCCTTGTTTACCCCCGCACCCTATGCTATACCCCACATGCGAGGTCTTACATAAGCGGTCGGAGTATAGTTCTCTAATTCGTCAAAGAAGAAATTACCTTTTATGTTCTGTCGTGCCAAAGAGGTACGTGACGATCTGGACCAAGGTGTAGATGAGGTACCCCACGATGACACCAGACGCGACAATTTCCGCATCAGGATTCTTCTCTTCGTTCAGGTTCCATGTACCACCCACTCCGAGGAACTCCCCATTGTACCCTGTTCGGTAGAGCACCAGGATTATGATGTTCAGGACCTGGGCAAACATTTTAAGAGTAAATAAACAAGTCCAAGCGCTGCTTGAGTTTTTAACTAATTAGTAGCAAGGGTTCTACAAAACTTAATTACAGTATTTTAAAAGGTATCGTTACCTAAAGGTAAAGGAAAATGGCGGGAAGAAACCTGCACACTAGTGTTGCTGGCTAGTGTGACATGGAGAAGGCAATGCGCAATGGCAAACCACTGTATTAAAATTGCCAAGAAAGTTGTTGCATGTGTTTATCTCCACATATTTATCACGACCCTTGGCCATGGGGTATATGACTATGAAGAGAGGGCAAGGTATGATAATGAGCAGGCAGCGTTTGCTAGCAGAATTATCGTCAGATGATATACCTGCAGTAGTAGGAAGGACTTGAAAAAGAGGTGAAACTGGCCCCAAAATCAAGATATGGAACCGTTCTGACAGTGAATTCTGTGAAGTACCAGGGATAATAACAACATAAAGCATAGACATAAATTCACCTCCTCAAATGTTTAGATTTTTTGGATTTTT
Organism: Pyrausta nigrata; assembly: GCA_949316185.1. Classification (NCBI taxonomy): domain Eukaryota; kingdom Metazoa; phylum Arthropoda; class Insecta; order Lepidoptera; family Crambidae; genus Pyrausta; species Pyrausta nigrata. The sequence goes on from OX438943.1 coordinate 15,614,041, forward strand.
TATCAAATAATTTAACAGCCACGCTCTTGTCGGTAGAGTTCTTTCCATTCTTCTCTATTCCGTGCCATCTTCTTGTCCTCCCACGGTACGACACGCCACCTAACTTTTCTTTAATTAGTCCATGTATGACCTTCGCCTTTCTATTTTCGTTTAACATTCAACTTTCGCCTCTAAAATCATTCAATCAAAGACGTCATGTCGCACTAAGTGACCCAACATCTTGTAGTATTGGATATATTATAATATCTTCAATTATTATTGTGGTTAAAAAATGTATATATGATGCGTCATCTTCTTGTTGTGATAAGTTGTGACTAATCTCTAGTTCCTGTTCAATGTCCGGTATCAGCTTATTACAGCACTTCCGATTTCAAGAAAACCTTATGATATTGTTAATCTTGAGTATATTCGTTGAAACAATAATGTTTCAGGGATTACTTGTTCAAGTTATCGGAATACAGGTTACAATCAATATCTGCCTAGGCTTTTGGTTCATTTTAATAGTAGATTCTTTCATGACTATAATTACCTATTCTTGTAATATTGCTCTCATAAATATTGTTTGTGAAGGTAGAAGTAATTCTGTCGAGGAACTTCTTCTGTTATAGGCAGGCACTTTATATTTTTTCTACTTTTGACAGCCTCTAACAACTATTATCAATCATATTATGTACATTGACAAGTTGTCGAACGATAAATTTAAATTTTGTTACAACTAGTACGTAGTAATAATTTTAATTAAAATAACTAGTTAGCTAGATAAATTAGAGTCCATCAAACGGCTGAATGGCGTGACATAATACAATCAAACAGCAATATTTTTTATCAATCGCTTCTTGAATATTTGATGAAAACATCGATCATATTAACTCATTTAGAAATCGATCTAAAAAAACTTCATTAAATGCATTTTTAGTGCATTTTATTACGTACTCGTATTTACTTCGATCAAGCTATGTAGGTATGCTGGTAATAAAATTAGAATTGATTGTCTCATTATATGTATTATCAACATCGTGAAAACCTTGTCGATTTACATTGATATTTGATCGATTAAATCAAAATAAGATTTAATTTATTTTGAAATTAACATTGAAATGTTCTGATCTCATTAAAATCTGAAAAAAAACGGCTTGTTATATGGGTTATGTATGTATGGGTTGTTATACCATATTGCTTTCACATAATTTGTTTCAAGAACTCATAGACAGGTATCTACGAGTAGGTATATCCAAAATCTTTTCAGGTGAGACTTGTTTAAAAAATGTTAGTGAAGACGTTGTAATCAGTTTATCGCATATTACTCACAGGATTGTCATGTCGAGAACGTCATTAAATTCAACGATATGATCCAAATCTAGTAGCAAAACCAATGATACTACTCTATTTCTATCAACAGAAGGTTCATAATAAGAAGACCGCGTTCGACTGCACAAGTTGCAATCTGTCACGATTATCGCTTGCATTCTTCGCATAGTAACTACTGCTACTGATCATGGGTCAAATCGGGTTAAAATCCAATGATCGATAGTTTGAATAGAGGTGTTGTTATTGGAAATCTTACTCGCATATTTCTAAACAAACGTCCTTTAATACTGTCGTAACTAGTCATATTATATTTTAGAAATAAAGAACGACGTAGTTTAGGATTTTTGAAAATTCAACCTCTAAGGGAGTTTGTATAGGGAATTTCACATTTGTGCGGACGAAATCACGGGCAAACGTTAGTTCATAATGAAATTCGGAAATGTGCACCTCAGGGTGATGGAGGATAAGCTCAATTAGCCACGACAGTCAGTCACGGGTCACGACTCACGAGTTAATTTCTCAAGGAGCTGGGTAACACAGACTAGTCAAAAGTTAAGAGAATGCAATAAAATAAAACACGACAAAAAATATAAACGTAGGCGATGTTAAGAGTCTTGCGGATTTGCACACGCATGCAGAATTGAAATACATGACCTGTGAGTCGTAGCACTCGCAAACCGATTTATATCAAATTTGGTACGAGTACAAAGATAGTTCTAACCCTAGGAAGGACATCGGCTACTTTGTCTCGAGATTTTTGCACGGGCGAAATTGCAATCAATGGGGATCCACACGCAAAGCTTGATGCATATGGCGTAGCATAGATACGGCTATGTCAAACATATTGCTATTGTTTGTGTCGGGCTTTTTCGTATTTAATTTACAGTTTTTCGTGACTATCTAATGTTATTTCATCATTATATATTCGTCAATGAAGTTATCTGAACTAAAAGACGAACGAAGATCACAAGTATCTGTGTTAAAAAAACCGATCTTATTGCGAGGTAAATATTTGTAAAAATATTTCCATCGGATGCATGCGGGTACATTCCCCAAGTATTGATGAAATCGAACGCCGGCTCACTGGCGTAACAAGCACTTGCAAAAATTCGTCGGCTGACTAACGTCCTCCGTAGCTTAGTTGGTAAGAGCACTCGCCCGGGTAGTGAAGAGACGTGGGTTCGAGTCCCACCGGATGACACAGTCGATAAATTTTTGTAAGCGAAATTCAATTTGATTTCGTAAAAACTTGCAAAATAATTGCTTAAGTCATAAAAATAATTATAAGTTAAGCTGATTTCATCTTAACTGATGGTTAAATATTTGTGAAAATATTTCCATTGGATACATGCGGGTACATTCCCCAAGTATTGATGAAATCGAACGCCGGCTCACTGGCGTAGCAAGCACTTGCAAAAATTCGTCGGCTGACTAACGTCCTCCGTAGCTTAGTTGGTAAGAGCACTCGCCCGGATAGCGAAGGGACGTGGGTTTGAGTCCCACCGGATGACACATTCGATTAATTTTTGTAAGCGAAATTCAATTTGATTTCGTAAAAAGGATTTACATGATTAATGTTTTAACACATTGATTTATTATAAAAACCTAGTTATTTCATTAGTATTAAAGGCAATCAAATAATTATAATGGATTCAGGCAATCGATTAAGTGTTTATTATTTTCTCCTACATCCTTGACAAGACCGGAAAATCAAATTGCATGCATAATTAATTAATTTTAGTTTTTATTTGGCAGTCTATAACCTCGATTGTTCAAAAATACTTTGATTGCTACTTAATTACTTTATTAATTAATTAGGTACTAAAGAATTACAGAAACTATCATCAGTGTAAATTAAGCAATAACTAAATTTAATACAAACAAACGATATAACAACAATACAAACTTTGATTATGATTTTTTATAATTTGTACCCACATAACTGATACTAATATACAAAACCACTCGTGTTATAATCAACATTTTTACGTATAGGTACATGTGTAGGGTACACAATACACATGCACGTAATGATAAATAATACGTAATAATTTTAGATATAAGACCGCCTAAATTGTACGACTCAATAAAAGTTGTGTAAATGTCTACTGTATGTTGTGTGCAATAAAGAATATCTATCAAAGTCCTGAAAACCCTGTTACATAAACTAATAAATGTCTCATCTGGATAATTGTCTGCTCTATGGCCCCCAGTGGCATGTGTTATCATTACATCGTTTAATTGTCGCCCTGACAGGAAGCTTAGATTCAAACAATTACCGACTGCTGCTTCCTCCCTTAATTTAATCATTTCAGTACTGATTGCTACAGGCTGTTATAATTAAACGTATTAGATTACACATCTCTCTCTGAATTTGCTTTCCCTTTCTGTGATTCAATAATAAGGATTAGGATGAGGATAATGGAGAAAAGAAAGTAGCGCCACAGATATGTAGCACATAGAAATGGCTCTAGCAATCCTCCTCAGGGCGTACTAACTGTACCAACTTTCAAGATAAATTAACCGTTGTGAAAGAACACTGTGACTGTTAAAAAATATTAAAAACTATTAACCGTTGTGATCATTATGTGAAATTTAAAACGCTCAACGACTTTCTGGGTAGTTTTGCAGAGTTTGCTATTGCGTTTTCAAAACACATATGTGATTAACAACCAGCTATCAATGTGCAGTTTCCTCTGAATTTTCGCTTTTGCTACTAGACTCCGATATCCCCAAAAATACCTACTATTTACTTGAGTCGTAGCATAGTAACAAATTACCCCGAAATTGAACTAACGATCCTCCGAAGTTATCACATTGTTCCCCTTATATATAGCGTTATGCATCACAATAAGAAAATCATAATCAGTCCAACATTGATCCAAACATAACCAATTACATACAGCAATTCAATCACGTCCATAATGTGGTCTAATGGGCCGCTCAAGGCGAATGCACGTATTGTCCATAGCCCAGAGGAGCCATTGTGCGCATACGCAGCTGAGCTATTAACAAGCTATGAATACCGCATGTCATCTTCATTAGATTAGGAGTCATCTCTGATATTCAGCCAAATTGTGATAAAAAAAAGTGTTTATCACTGGCAGTTAAAATGTGTACAGAAAAATTAATGTCTTGCTGCCTGCCAGTTTTGGAAAAAGAACAAAACTTTTTTTGAATTAGAACATGGCGTAGAAAAAAATTAAATTATCTTTTTTCTGTGGCTATTGAATACAGTTTTCTTTATGATCTATATTCTTTACGCCTCAATACAATTTGATAGATAGATAGATAACTCTTTATTGCACACCATAACAGAAAATACAGTAAGTACAGCGATTTACACAGAAAAATGTACAATGTAGGCGGTCTTATCGCTATAAGCGATTTCTTCCAGACAACCTTTAGGTAAAGGAACATACTCATTCACAGGAATGGGGAGATTGGTGCAAAATCATAAAATAATTAAAATACATAAAAATAAGTAAATATACCTACATATAAATCATACATATTCATGCATACATACAAATAAATACATATATACCAATATGAGAAGTACTTGACCAACGTCAGTAAATAAAAGTATTGATCTGCTGGTTTTCACTATTTATTTAGTTGTTTTCATTGACTTTGATAGTTGAATTGAATTTTCTAGTTGTACCTACCTGGGCCTTGTACCGTAGCGAAAAAGAACTGTAGTCTTTAAATCATATAAAAAAATCTTCACAACTATGATGATGATGACATAACGGAACAATTTTGTTTCTTTTTTTTTCTAGCTATAAAATGATATTATCAGAGCATCGGCTAACCCTTGTCTCCTATTGTCTAGCATTGAAACTCAGGATACAATGTAAACTTTACAACTTTGGAAAACGTCAACATAATCTCGTGTAACAAGCTGATCTAAACAGGCCGTAAACAGATGATTCTTCGATGCAAAGTGAATGGTCGGGAAGGCCTTCGGCAGTTAGCCCATATAACAAACTATCTAATATAATTTAGCACCTAATCAATTCACAAAATACACACAGCTGTTGAAATGGAAACGTGTAGTATTTATGTTTTAAGTCATGTATTTTTGTTTTCAGTATTGAAAGAGAATAAACTAGTTCAGATTTCCATGGTATACTTATCTTTTCATATTAATAATATTGAACGAAAGTACTTTTTGAATAAACCAGAATGTTAAAAAAATGTTGAGACCGCCTGTATTACCTACGTAAACTGTACTAGATACAAGTATAGATAGACTATATATAGATTTTGTTCACATATTTAATCAAGACAATCTCCGAGTAAACTTTTTCAACAAATACAACTCTCTATCAAGCCAAGTAAATCCAAAAGCATCTAATATTAAGCATCATGCAATAGTCTCTCGAAAGTTATTTTTGGAGTAAGCCAGAATGTTCAAATAAATGTTAAGACCACCTGCATTCCCTACGTAATAAAACTGTACTAGATACAAGTATAGATAGACTCTGTTAGATTTTGTTTACATATTTAATCAAGACAATCTCCAAGAAAACTTTTTCAACAAATACAACTCTCTATCAAGCCAAGTAAATCCAAAATCATCTAATATTAAGCATCATACAATAGTCTCTCAAAAGTACTTTTTTGGATTAAGCCAGGATATTGAAATAAATGTTGAGAACGCCTGTATTCCCTATGTAATAAAACTGTACCAGATACAAGGATAGATAAACTCTGATAGATTTGATTACATATTAATTCAAGACAATCTCCCAGAAAACTTTATCAACAAATACAACACTCTATCTAGCCAAGTAAATTCAAAAGCATCCAATATTTAGCATCACACATTATATTCTCTTGCTAATGGTTATTCAGCAGCGCCCTTCGTTGTTTAGCCCACATGTTGCAAACGAACAAACAAGGCCTTATCAGATATGAAACTTACTCACGCTGAAGGTACTTGAGGTACGAGTACTAAGACAACGGACCATGTGACTAATTTTGATGAGTAACTTTTCGGTAACGTCGACGCTACTTAAAATTGGCAGTAGTCAACTATTTGTAGTGAGTAGATAGTTGAGAATTTGATAAGGCTGACATTCGAATTGCCTTACAAAAGGCTGTATTCAAAAACTATATTAAGGTACTTACTTAGTGTCATTGTTACGTTATTCGCTATTTTAGACCGTAGCAAATGTAAACTACTTACCTAATTAACTAATTTGTCTGTTATTCTATGTAGGAACTGTTTTTTTTTAATTGTATGATCAAAAGAATGAAGTGTTATTTCGTTCGTTTTATTAGTTTTTCGAAGCCATTCTAATTTGTTTTACTTACATTTTATGTCTCGTAACCCAACCTATGTAATTATTCAACTATTACTTAGAAGCAGTTTGTTGAATGAAATTGTCAAACAATTTCGTTTTATACGAAGAACATTAAAGCTATCAACAAGGTGTGGCGTTATCTATACTAGCGTTGATAGGAAAAATGAGGCCGCAAGAGCCGATGTCACCCTGCTAAATTAAAACGTGCTTAGTCTCTCAGCAAATGAACCAAACAGATCTACTTTTCTACTAAATTCCTATTAAGGCGGTCCTGCACGAAATTGAGAAAATTAACTTATTTCTAAATCACTTGTACGATGAGCTGAATTAGTTAAATACATTAAAACAACTTATTTACGTTAGCTTAATCATTGCACAAGGTCCTGGTCTTGTTGAAATTTGATACAAATTCTTTATGATATCATAAACATGACTTGTAGCTAATAATATCTAAGGGCATTTTTTTTCGAAAACTTGGTGATTTTTACGCATGAAACAATAATTTGTACATGAAAATAATTGTATTGATATTCCGCAGGTCCCCATGTTTTTAATATACACGAATAAAATATAAATAAGAAAAAATGAACACTTTTCCGTTTTTAACACAAATGTCTGATGGTTTTGCGCATTGCGCAGAATAAAACTATTGTTCTAATTAAATCATCAAGTCTAAAACTTTAAAGCAAATGGATCTAATTACTAATATCAAAAGTTCGATTCTGTTTGAAGATTGTTTAGACTTACTCTACTTGCTTCGCGCTGCACCTCTTAACTGTGCCTAATTTACCATATGATGCATCAATTGTACGTATGTACAATTGTACGTAATGCATTTGTTTTTAAAGTATCTTTTCCGATGACATCATTCTGTGGTTTCGATAGAGCGTGTCAATGAATTCGCGGTGTCTATGGTCTAATTCTATGGTATGATTGTATGTACCTAGACCGACTTCATTGATTCATTCATGTCTACTCATGACTATTACTCATACTTTGATAAAGCTGCTTGGGTTTCTAGTAATGGTCCATGGATCATTAACGAAAAGTTATTTGCCAACAATTGCAAATTCAACTGAAATGTATCTACATACCTTTCATGATAGACTTAGTACTTTATTTAGGGCAGCCATAGTGAATTGACTTTTTCTTTTATTTGAACGCAAAGAAAAGCTACGGTCTCACTTTCGATCAAAATCGATTTGTCTCAGGGAACCCCAAAATTATCGTCATTACATCGAGCTACTACTTTTTGTATGAATTGGACATGGTAGAGCAAGTTAGCCACACGGTACAACTGGTGCAATAGAATTGATAAAAAGATTGATCAACAAACGTAAAAGTAAAAATTTTCGGCATTTATTGCCAAAACGTTCTTAGGAGCAGTATGTGTCATTACGAATCCTACGATCCTGGGAGACTGATAAGGTACTTAAAATACTAGTTACTACTTTAAAGTGTTTTTTTATATATCCTTATCGTTAATCTCATATAGGAAATGAACTACTCACAACTTTGAAGGTTTTCACCACTATCGTCGCTATAGTTTGTACTGACACCATTTTCACTTATTTTTCAACTGTCACTTAGTTAATTTAGATCTTCAGATTTCACTGGCAATTCGCTTTTTTTAATTACATAAATTCCTTTGTCTTTTGTCTGTTTTTGTTAACAGTCGTTTCGCCACTGATGATTTCACTTATCGCTTAGTGTTGGCTTATCAGTTCAGTCCATGCTGAGTTATCTTATCTTTTCAGCGAATTAGTAGGGCAGGTATCGCGCAAGGTGCCCAGGTTATCGTGTATATTGAAGTCAATGTTTATTTGAATACGGGTCATTTTTCAATCGGCTGATAATATTGTATATTTCGACTTTGTTTCAATGCTCTTGTGTGTATCCGCATTTCTCCAATTGTCAATACATGACTGAAAATAAACGCATTTCTCATTCATTTTATCAATACTATGAGCTTTATTACAGTGGTACTATAGTAAGTACATTTGTGGTAATAATAATAATAATTTACTTATATATTTTCTCTTTACAAATAGATTCTTCACAAAGCAACTTTAAGGGCAGTGCAGATTGTCCTAGTGAAACAATAGTTATTATAATTTTATTTTAAATATTGATAATAAAGATAATTGATGGTTGACTGGCAGGTAATGATTTTGGCATTATGACAGTCATTACTATAATAAATCGAGTGCAAATAGATGTTACAGACACATTTTAATAATGTGATGATGATTTTGCATTGAATCTTCCCAATTGACTAAAATGTAACGTATTGTTGCGATATCGTTTGATTTTTTATATTTTTAGGCAAAGTGTATAATCTGTGGTAGAACGACCGAACACATTATTTAATTTAAGTTATCCTTCTAAAACTATTATAAAATGTACGTTGAAACCCCCATACGTCCATACGAATAATGCAGTTGACGAATATGAGTGAAATTTTACAAACATTTTCGTAACAGTAGCTTAGCAAACCTGTTTATAAATAAAATAAATGAACCTAAGCCTCATAAAATACAGTTGCAGCATTGTACAACATAATACCTGTTCAATAGGTACCTTAACTAAAGTAGGACAAATAATACTACTCATCTGCAGCGAGATATACAAAGCATAGTATTATTATATCCAAAATATCCCTAGACAAGTGTTGATTAATATACTTTCTTACCTACTTACTACATACACATTTTACAGTTGTGTTCTTTCACTTGTGGAACCGAGACTCGCCCGATGAGCACAAGTTAATCTTCGGAGTGTGGATCGTTTACGTCTTGCTTGCAGTTATTCTTTTGTTTTCTTTACGCTTTACGGTATTCTGATTTAGGGCTGCCAACGACTCAGAATCGTTTGAATTTCTGAAATTAATAATGCTACAGAAAAAACCTACCTACATTATACCTATACATTGCAAAGGGGTGCCAAAATTTTAAAATAAGATATAGAAACTGATATAAAGGAACAAATAAATCGCAAATATTTTAACCATCGTATTTTTAGAATAACATCTACTTAAAAAAAATATTCGAAAATTAGGGAAATATAGAGATATCGCAACTTTCGCGACTATTAATATATTGCCTTTTTGAGTCTATCGTTATGACTCGGCAGTGCGTATTTTTCTATGAATGAGTTAAGTCATCCACGCGTAAGATTTTTAACAGCGGACAGAAATAATTAAATGCGTTTTTTTTGTTACTTTGCATAGTTCGATTAAGTAACTTTTTCCGGGTCACTCCTGAAAATTTTGCACCCCTTTGCAATGTAACCCTGTATATAGAACCAACAAGTAAGTATTGACCATAGCAAAAGAGTATTTTGATTTTTCGTTAATATTTATAACCAGAATAAACTAAATATTATACGAAAGAGTTCACAAAAACTAGCCTTTCTGCATAATTAATATATTTTTAAGGCCTCCGATTTAGAGAAAATTTTAAATTATTTTTTCTCTTTGTCTGTACATAAACCCACCTTCGCCTCTACTAATTAACGCATGAAAAAAAATTGTCAGCAAAACTGTCATTCCATTGACATTAGTACCTATTATATAATCTGTGGTAGTACCTAGTAGTATTTATTCACCAGTGGAAAGGCAATGGTACATAGCCATACAGCCAGGAAATACAAGTAATGATCAATGGATGATGCCTCATTACAGAACATGTATTTTCTCAAAAATGGAGGCGTTTGAAATTCAGATTTCTATGGTTACGTGTTTCATATTTTTGTAGCTCAAAGATAAATATAGGTTATTGGTGGTTGGTAATATCTTGAAATAAAAAACCAGCCTCCATACAAAAAGAGGACAAGTCCTTTAGCACTCCTGCAATGTAACCCTGTATATAGAACCTACAAGTAAGTAATGATCATAAAGCAAAAGAGTGTTTGGATTTTTAGCCAATACGACATTTTGGTTTCCTAAAGTCTTTACCGAATATCTTTTTCTCCTTTTCCAACATATATCTTACTTCCCATATAATAAGCAATCACTTTGAAGAAAGTAAAATTTAATCAACAATAATAATAAACTTACGAAATATAAGAAATTGATAACCCTATTTCCCTACTTAAAACCCATTCTGAGCATTCCCTAGCATTTGTCACACGAGTGATTACCATAACTGTGCCACATTGTGTTTTGTACTTTTGTGCCAAACATTGCGGAATGTCTCCAAAATGGAATACTTAACGCTTTCACTGCCCTACGCTTTGTATCACAAAATAGTAGCAAGCTAGGAAATTGCCAAATGGTGAATTTTCCATTGTTAAAAACAGCCGTATTCCCTTCGGTCTGCCGTTTTGAGAATTCGTGGTATTTGCGTAAAATATATGAAATGTTATTGAATGGTCTGATTATTGCGCTACGGTATCTATAGTTAGGTAGATACTCATTCTGTAGTTGGAGCTAGTCTCAAAAAAGGTTTTTACGCAACTGTCCAAAAATTGGTGTTTTACCCAAAATCAATAGATAGCTGGTTTAGCTGGGCTAGCTAATAATTTTATGTGACAATAGAACTCAGAGAATATTGCGTTTATTATTTATTTATGTTTGTTAAACAAATCTTTAGTAATTTGTTTTAAAATACTAAATTGTTTATTAAATGTTGATTGAACGAACGTCTATGTCTAACTTTATAATCTAAGTTGTTGATAAATTCGTTAAAAGATAAAAAGTTTTTATTTAAGGCTTCTTCATTTTTTGATCATTTTCTTACAGATTTTTATTGGGCCTCTATCAGAGAAATAGGACCCTAACACTATTCTCCAAAAATCGGGCAATTTTAATTAATTTAAAACGCAATATTTTCAAGAGCATCCTGTTTAGTTTTTTGATTTACTATGATGTGGAATGAACCAAACACAACGACTTTCATGCCATCTATTTATCTATTTTCATATCCATCTTCACACTTTCAATACCATAAGAAACAACAGTACCAATTCATTTAAGATTTGTTTTAAAGTAGTTGTCTTTCAACCTATTCCAGGAACTCGGCCTCGACATCACCGACGAGCAGATAGCTGAACTAGAGGGCGCTATCCACGACATCGACTTCGCATGCGCGGCGGAGCACGAGCGGCGCGTGCGCCATGACGTCATGGCCCACGTACACGCGCTAGCGCAGCGCTGTCCGAAGGCTGCCCCAATCATTCACCTTGGAGCCACTTCTTGCTATGTGGGAGACAACACGGACTTGATCGTGTTAAAGCACGGACTGGATCTGCTGCTGCCGAGACTAGCTGCTGTTATCAGCAGGCTATCGCAATTTGCTGATGAGTACAAGTGAGTTTCGTTGATAGTTCGTATAATGTCGAATTTGACACAGCGCTGCCCGAAGCCTGCCCCTATCATACACCTTGGAGCCACTTTTTGCTATGTAGGAGACAACACGGACTTGATCGTGTTAAAGCACGGACTGGATCTGTTGCTGCCGAGACTAGCTGCTGTTATCAGCAGGCTATCGCAATTTGCTGATGAGTACAAGTAAGTCTCTTTCACATTCACGCGTTTACTCAGCGCTGGCCGAAGGCTGCCCCTATCATACACCTTGGAGCCACTTCTTGCTATATGGGAGACAAGATGGACTTGATCGTGTTAAATCATGGATTAGATCTACTACTGCCGAGACTAGCCGCTATTATCAACAGGCTATCGCAATTTGCTGATGAGTACAAGTGAGTTACTTAACTCGTTAATACAGTAGGTACACTACATAGCGCTGGCAGTAAGCTGCCCCTGGCTGCCCCTAATATGAACTTGGGAGACACTTTTTGCTTTAAGGGAGACAATTTGACTTATTCGAAAATGGCTGCCGCTATTTGCGGATGAGTACAAGCAATTTCTTTCACGTAGACGCGTTAGCTTAGCGCTGTCTGTAAGCTGTCTCTATGAAACATCTTGGTATAGATAGATAACTCTTTATTGCGCACCATAAAAGTAACAACAATACAATTTACACAGAAAGATGTACAAATTAGGCGGTCTTATCGTTAAGAGCGATCTCATCCAGATAACCTTTGGGTATAAGAAATAATTAATCACAGGAATCGGGTATGATCGAACATGTAAGATAATCTTTCATATGCTGGGCAACAAGAGTTGTCATCATTTTTACAGTTACTTAATGCTACTTAGTATTAGTACAAAACAGTGCGCAGCGTATAATCGCGACGTCGTGCATGACACCATGCATCCTGCCAAAGGCACGAACACTATTGTTTCAAGTCTTTGACCACACGAATATCATAATAAACAAACTTTAACGCAATAGGAGAAATCACATTAATAGTCCATAGTATTTTTTTGTAAGACGATTGTGTTTTCGATTTCAGGTCTTTACCGATCCTTGGCTTCACTCACCTCCAACCAGCTCAACTAACTACAGTCGGGAAGCGAGCTTCCCTGTGGCTGAGTGACTTGCTCATGGACGAACGAGCCCTCTCTCGAGCAAGAGACGACCTACGCTTCCGCGGAGTCAAAGGCACAACAGGTACTCAAGCCTCTTTCCTCCAACTCTTCAAAGGAGATGGTGCTAAAGTTAAAGCCCTCGATAAAAGAGTAGCTGAACTTGCTGGATTCGACAAACGTTACATCGTTACTGGACAAACCTACTCCAGGAAAGTTGATCTAGAAGTCATTGCTGCCCTGTCTGGACTGGGAGCAACAGTCCATAAAATGTGTTCAGACATTCGTATTCTTGCATCTCGCAAGGAACTCGAGGAACCTTTTGAGGCATCTCAAATCGGATCAAGTGCGATGCCTTACAAGAGAAACCCAATGAGGTCTGAGCGTTGCTGCGCACTCGCTCGCCACTTGATAACTTTGCACGCAAATGCAGCTAATACTCACGCTGTCCAATGGCTGGAACGTACGTTGGATGACTCAGCAAATCGCCGTATTACTCTTGCCGAGGCATTTTTGACTGCTGATGCTACACTACTTACTCTATTGAATGTATGCCAAGGCTTGGTTGTGTACCCTAAAGTGATTGCTCGTCATATAGATCAGGAGCTTCCATTCATGGCCACAGAAAATATCATTATGGCTATGGTGCAAGCTGGTGGCGATCGCCAAGTGTGCCATGAGAAAATAAGGGTTCTGTCTCACGAAGCTGGTGCTCAAGTGAAGCAACACGGAAAGGATAATGATTTGATTGCTCGGGTTAAGAGCGATTCTTATTTTGCGCCTATTATTTCGCAACTAGACAAAATCTTGGATGCATCAACATTCATTGGTAGAGCACCTGAGCAAGTAACTGAGTTTATCGAGGAAGAAGTCGACCCAGTTATTTCAAAGTACGCAGACGCGTTGGCTGAAGTAGAAAAACCAGTTGCATTAAATATTTAGAGCAGTGTGCATAAAAACATGTTATACGTTGGACAAAATATAAAACCATTTTTCATTTTTAATAAATGATATATTTACAATTACAGCGTATCAATTCTACATTAATTTATAAAAGTAAAAAAGTATGACTTTACTATTTTACAAAACGTAACATTAATAAACTAGGCAATGGTAACTCATGTTCAACCGATGAATTGATGGAATTTAAAAGCAAGTAAAAAGCAAAAAGGTAAATGAATAATAAATAACTACGAAATAACAACAAAACTAAACAAATAAATAAGCTAAGATTACGAAGAGAGAGACACATCAAATAAATTAATAGTCATACAGATAAAAATGATTGATGGTAACATATTTTCAATGGCACGGAATATACATTATCACTTGTAATTAAAGAGTATTGGTAAGAAGAGTATCACCCTGGCAAGCGGGTCCCTGGCTCGGCCAGTTACAGGCTCCTAAACTTTCATCAAAGCTCAGTTGGACTGGGCAGTTGAAAACGTGAAGTGTAAATCTCTGCTTAGTACAGTCCCATCTGCAGGCGTAGAACTTGTTACATTGTTTAGGGTGACGGAACAAACCAGCTCTCTGGCAATCCACGGAACCTTGCAAAGTCTCATCTCTACTTCTCCATCCACCAGGGCCATATCTATCAAACGCCTGAGATTCTACAACAGTCGCATCGCCGCCTGATTGTTTTACGACAACAGTAGGCGCCACTTCTTGATTTAAGAGGACAGTTTTGTAAGTCGGAGCTACTGTAACGGCGCTTATACGTGGCTTAATCCTTACAATCTTTTCAGTAGTTGAAAACACAGCTGGGGCACTAGAGACGTAACTTTCAGAGTAAACCTGTTTACCCCTTGTTTCATAGCCATCTTGTTCTTGGATATCTTGATAGTACGAATCATCGGGGACAATGATGGGATTAAACGTCGAAGTAACCACAGGGGCTGCTGTTGCTGCTTGGGAGTGGAAACGTATTCTGGCAGTTTTCTGTGCCCATTGGTTGTCGCTGATATCACCACGACCATCATTATCATCACTGTAGTCGTCGAAATCTTGCGTTTGCACATTTGGTCTCTTTCCTTTGAGAACCAAGACTGGAGATTGACAACTGCAAACGGCTCCTAATTTTCTTACCAGAAGAGGATTGAAGTCATTAATTTTAGTGACAACAGCAACCTTAGGTTTCGTTCGTCGAGCCGGGTAAGGCGATGGAGTTACTTCGACTAGCTCTTGTTTGTATACAGGCGTAGAATATGCTTCACTGCTTACTACAACAGGCGCTGATATTGTGTAAGAGGCTGTAGATACGAGACCGGCTTCAGGCCCTACGGTTCCAAATCCTAGGAGATGAGACTTGGCAGTCTCAACCACTATATTCTGTTTCCTTGGGGCTTGGTAAGTTTCCACGGATTCTTGGTAAGGATTGTATTTAATCTTAGCCGACTCAACATGTTTGTACCCATATCCTTCGAAACTGGCATTTTCGGTTTTTTCAGAAGGAGGCAAATAGTCTGGGGCTTTGTATTGTGTTGTGGACTCAACATACTTATAAGTCGGAGCGCTAGTTGTATATTTAACCACAGGCCTGTAAGTTGTAGAGACAATTGGTGCAGAAGTCGTATAAGACGTAGAGGATACTAGTCCAGCATCTGGGCCGACAGTACCAAATCCAAGTAGATGTGACTTAGCAGTTTCAACTACAATATTCTGTTTTCTTTGAGGTGCATAAGTAGACGATACCACAGCGACTTCTGGCACCTTGTACTCTTGGTACGGGTTGTACTGAACCTTAGAGTCGTATCCATCATAATTTTTGAAACCGAAACTTTCGAAATTTACTGTTTTGGAGTTGCTGTCTTCTTGTGGTGGTAAATAGTCAGGAGCTTGGTATTTGGTGGTAGATTCGACGTATTTGTAAGTGGGTGTTTTTGTAGTGGATTTCACAATAGGTCTAGCGGTAGTCAAAGGTGGTAGATAAGAGTTGTCAACTTCGTATTTGACATCTGGTACTGGAGGCAGATATTCGCGCGTGGTGGAAGCTGTAGAATAAGTCGAGGGCTGGTATGTTGACGATATAACGTAAGGCGTTTCTGTAGACACGACTGGAGGTAAGTACTCTTCTGATTTGTACGCAACTTGAATCTCAGGAGACTGGTATCCAACTTGCTTGTATTTTGTAGTCACCTTTGTTCCAGGGAAGGTTGATAAATGTATCGATTCTTTCTTAGGCTGTGATACGTGAGATGTGCTAAATGACACTTGCTGTACAGGAACGCTGGGTACCGTATCGTATTGTTGAGAGTATTCAGAAGATTTGTAATCACTTTGATCTTGAGTTTGGTGGTAAACTGAGCTATGGTGTTGAACTATAGGTGTCGAAGGAGTAGAAACTACAGAATATGATTGTTGAAATTCGGTTTTAGGAGGAATGTACTCAGGCGCTTTGTATGTCTCTTGTTTTGGTGAATCGTATTCACTGTAGTGCTCTTCATATGCAAGGGTTGACGGAGAAGTCGATACGAACACTACTTGTTTTTCTGGTTGTGCTGGCACATGACTTTGATGGAAAACTTGATGTGATACTACACTCGCATCAGAATATGACTTTGCAGCACTCAAACTTTCATCGTTACGTTGAATTTCTGGTTGATTATAGGAGTATCCTTCTTGACTGAACTGAATGTTTTGATGAGAGTAAGATTGTTGGTCGTTGGATAGATATTGCACCGGCTGACTGATGTGAGTCACTTCATGTTGAGCTACAACGGGCTTGTAAGTTTGGGTGGAAACGGTAGCCGTCGGTTTTACGTAAGTCGCTGGAGTGACCGCAGTTTCAGTGTATTTTAATAAAGGATTTTCATACACAGACCCTGTCGGCTGTTGATAAGATACTTCTAATTTGGGAAGAGCAGTGGAGGATACTGGCACGTAATTTTGAGTTTCAACTTTGTGGATTGTCTGGTGACTATAGGTTTGCGGTTTGTAAGTAGAAACTTGGATAGGCGCAGGAGTTGAGTACTGAACATAGGCTTTAGGTGCTTCGTATTTGATTGGCGCTGGAGTAGAGTATTCGACGTAGGTTTTTGGTGCTTCTTCATATTTAATAGCCGGCTGATTGTATTCATATCCTGATTCTTCATAAGATACTGCTGGTTTCTGGTACTCATAACCTTGTGCTTCTTGAGAATAGGTGTTAACTTTGCTTGCTTCCACCTTGTGCAATGTCTGATGGCTGATTACTTGTGGTTGGTAGGTAGATACAACTTGCTGGACAGCCAAAGCTGGTTGAGCGGTGGTGTAGTGCTGAACGAGAGATGGATGTTCATAAGAAACAGTAGCTTCGTATGAACCAACATCAACAGATGGAGTATAAGATTTAGATTCAGTTTTATGAATCGTTTGATGACTGTACGACTGTGGTTGGTATGCAGACTCCACGTATGTAACTGAAGTTGGTTTTTGAGTGTACTTTAAGATAGGGTTTTCATACACAGTCACATCTGGTTGTTGATAAGAAAGTAGAGGAGCGGGTGTTGAGGAGACAGGAACAGCGTGTTTAGTTTCAAACTTGTGGAATGTTTGATGGCTGTAAACCTGGGGTTTGTATGTGAAAGAGACTACGGGTGCTGGTGTAGAATATTCAAAAACTGTCTTAGAACCTTCGTCAAACTTGATTTCAGGTTGTTTATATTCGTATCCAGACTCAGAGCTTTGAGAGTAAGTGTTGACTTTGCTGGCATCAACTTTATGGAACGTCTGATGGCTAATAACTTGAGGTGCATAAGTAGATGAGACTACTGCTGGTTGAGGCGTTGTGTACTGGACAATTGTTTCTGGCTGTTTATAAGTGATCTCAGATTTCGAATAGTCATCGCCTACATTAACGGACGGTGCATGGGCATTGGTTTCTACTTTATGAATGGTGTGATGACTAAAAGATTGAGGGACGGTAGCAACGGTTGGCTGAGCATAAGTGGCAACAGACGGTCCAGTCGTATACGCTACAATTTTCTTGAAAGGCTCCTCATTCACTGGTGTAGGTGTAGAATACTCAAAGCCTACGGACTCCACCTTGTGTAATGTCTGCTGGCTGTGGCTGAACCCTTGCGGTTTGTAAGTAGAAACAGATACAACAGGGGCTGGGGTCGAATATGTTACTCCTTCTTCAAATTTAACGCTGGGTTTGTTGTAAACGTATCCGGAAGATTCCGATTTTTCTGTAGCTTGAGTAGAATAGTCGCCTGCTGAGTATGAGTACCCGTTGTTTACATTGACTCCCTGTTTGTAATCAAAAACTTCGACCTTAGGTGTCACGTATTGTTTGACGGCAACCACTGCGGGTTTCACATATGTTACTGCGGGTTGTGAGTACGTAAATATCTGTTTAACACTTGTCTTAGGGGGTTCAGGTACAAAAGTAGTCTTGTAAGTTGTGATTGGTATAGCTGTTGTGACGGCGAACGGAGTTGCTGTAGTAGGAATGCCTGACGATGTTGGAGTTGTTACAAATCCATATCCATCTAAGTTGTTGCCGTCAGTTCCAAGATGGTGTATCGATATTGCAGGCTGGGAAATGTATGATACATGTCCAGGGTGGACCGTCTGGTGTGTAGCTCCATGGCTCACAGTAGAACCGAAACTGTATCCGTTAGAGCGATCTTGGTAATCGCCCTGGTTAGAATAATCAGCGTCAACCAATGTTGTCTTGCCAACTAAGCCCACATTAATAGCACCTGCTGTTAAGGTATGAGAAGCTCCAGTATAAGCTTTGGAGTCGCTCAAATAGTTTCCAGAGTTGGATGTACTGTAAGTTCCGTGATAGACAGTCTGAGAATCGCTTTCACCGCCTGAAGCGCTATTAGAGTTACCAATATGACCATCGGCTCTATACACACCTGCTACGTATTTTCCAGAGTCGTCATTTTTGTACGCACCAGAGTAATCAGCATTGTAAGAACCAGAGTTGTCATTGTATCCACCGCTATTATAGCTGTAAGATCCAGAGTTACCTGTAACTCCATTAAAAGCCCCCGAATTTCCGTTGCTGTAACTGTAGGAGCCGGCATTGCCATTGTATTCACTGCTAGAAGATCCAGTTCCAACGTAAGCTCCTGAATTGTCATGGACGTACTGCCCACTGTTTTCTTCCGCATAGTTACCGCTATAACCTCCCTTCTGATTGTATTTGCCTCCGTATCCTCCTTGAGAATAACCAGAGTATCTGTTAACATCGTAATAATCACTGGATTGTTTGTAGCCGGAATCATCATGTGTGTATGGCACTGCTGGTGCGTCTTCGTGTCGGTAAGGTTCCGCGTAGTCTCCCGAAGGATCATGCACGTATGCCCCGGAATTATCCTCGTAGCTGCCACTTTCTAACTTCTGATATTGGATCTTTCCCACATTACCAGAGGAGAGACCAGTATAACCATTATATTGACCAGTCTGCTGTAAATTTTGCTGAACTAGATTTTGAGCTTTGCCTTGACCATGTTTCGGTTTGGTCGGGAGTCTGTAATCGTCTAAGATGATTGAACCACTGGTATACTTTGTAGGTTGAACTAGCCCTACGTTGCCCTGAGCGAAAGCAGCGTCGCCTGATTGATAAGCCAACCCTTGACCTTGACCAAAACCGGACGATCCATGACTTATGTCAAAACCATGGCCTCCAGTGTATGCGCCGTTGGAAAGTTCTTGGGAGGCGATAAAGTTAGAGTCCAAAGTGTCGTCTTTGGTGAGGAAGCCATTCTGGATGCCAACGAGATTGTTGAGAGATGCCCCAGAGGCCAGGCTCTGGTGGGCCGCTACGTTTATCGAGTCAGCTGTTTGACCTTGGAAGCCGACCGCACCTGGTAATAACAAGAAGGGAAAATATTTAAAGTAACTTTTGGTAGCATGACAAAGGCAAAGCTTTAAAAACTTTTGGTTAAGCAAGTCAGCAGTAATCAGTTGCAGCAAGCAACATGTACTTATATATCCATATTGTAGCTATTTAAATAAATAAACTGCCGTATTATTATCTCAGACATCTTTAGTGTATAGGCGTAACATTTTGACTTTTTGAAATCTATTTTTATTTTAACACATATTTGTTTCTTACGTTTACGCGAATAGTCACTAACTAAAACTCAATTTTAAGTAGGTAATCCGTAAAATTGTGTTTCAATGAATTTGAACACATATTATCAGGATCTGTTGCACATTGCAATGAAGTATATTAAGTTAATAGAGTTGGTTATTACCAGTAAGAGCAGCATTGGAGAATCCGTGAGCTTGAGCCTCATATCTGGCGATGTTCCCGCAAGCCGGCACCAGCCAGGGCCAGTCGCACTTCAGGCGCTCAGCATCGAACCCGAGACCGAAGGGGCAGCGGAACTCGTACGCGGTGAGCGGCGCCTTCCCGTGGTCGAGGCAGGCGAAGAACCACCGGCAGTTCTCAGGGTCGGCGTAGTAACCTGAAGAAATATATATTTGTTCTTATCGACGTTCGTGAGTGGCATTTATGACTTTGTTCTCTTCTACTTTACTGAATCTTTTATAGATGGAAACCTCAAGGTTTTTTTACTTACCTTCATGTTCGGGACAGATGAACCTGGTCTGCGGGACGGGAGCGATCTCCGAAGACCCTGGGCAGGCCTGTGAATGTGGTAGGCTGCCGGGCCACACGCACACCTCGTAACGGTTGTCGAAGGCCAAGCCAGCTGGGCAGTCGAATTCGAAAACCTGTAAAAATGCCACATAACTTTCGTCAGATGTTTTTATATACCGTCAAGTAAATGCTGTTACACATTCCCACTAACCACGGGGGCAGTATGGAGATATCTGGGGTTCCTGAGCTTATTCTGAGTACTAAGGCTCGTCAACCCACTAAAAACCTATCGGTTTTCAAAGGTGCCAATAGTGTCCTCCTAGCCGAATTTCGACTACAGCGGCCAATCTTAACCGAGATTTGCCAACTACGCGGGATAATGCACATGTGAGTGCGCAATACACTGGTGCACTGTCTGTTCCTTCACGCTCATAGTTCGGTGAGACGGCAGACCGACATAACCGCTGCCAATATTAAGACAAGAACTGCCGAGTGACGCCCTAGGCCTAGGCATAAGTCTCGAGCATTCTCCCCACTGAATTGCTAGCGTAGATTTTATCCATTATTACATCATTCAGCTGTCTTATAAAGTACTACTCGACCACCTAGACGATTGTTAAATGACTTACCACTACGAATACAATGCAAATACCGAAGGCAATTAAAAAGTGATATTGTAACAATTTAGATAAGTTCACTTTAGCACCATTGTTTTTTAATTTCCATCGGTATTTTCGATGTATTCGTCGTCGTTAGTCCTTTGACATTCGTCTAATTGACAACATTTCAAAAAATTTTATGGATTCTAAAGTCATGACATCAAAACCAAAAACATTAATAATATAATTAAAGGACCTTTTATGATTTTGTTACCAAATAAGATAATGCATGTATTTTTAGCAATCCTAAAATTACTGTACTGAAACTATCGATAACTAGATGGTCTTCCTATCGCACTGGGATAACACTACCATTATCTATCCTCTCACTCACTCATCATCGTGTCAGTGTCAAATATCAATGTCATAATGACAGCTTGCTTGAATGTATGGTATTTTTTTTTACGTAAGGCCAGACAACCAGGCAAACTGCATGGCACCCTTATAATGCCAGTATCATAGTACCGTTCAGTTTTTTTTCAAATATCTCTGAAATTATAACGTAAAAAAAATATTGAAATATTGTTAACGTATAAAGCATCGCCAAATCTCGAAATGGTTTTCGAATTTTAGCACCTTTATAAAAATGAAATGTTGTCAATTGGCTTGGTCAGGTAGTACGTTATAAGACTGCTGAATGATATAATAATGGATATATTTTAAGCAAATACCTCCTTATAAAGGTACCTGTTAATAAAATGGAAACTTACAGTATATTCTGGTGAAAGCTGATCGAACTTGACGCAGCGGTAGAAGCGAGCGCAAGAACGCGGATGCACGAAGTAGCCTTGTCTGGAGCAGGTAAACTCCGTTCGGGTATCCTGCAAGGAAATAGGTTGATATTACTAAAGTTATAATAATAAATGATGTTACTTAATAAGTGATGTTACTAATGGGCGGCTAAGAAGGGCACAAAGAGAAGACAGAAATAAAAAAAATACGTAGGTACCGTTTCTCGATGCGCAAACTGAATGCTGTGAAAGGGATGATGAGAGTGAATGTTATTGAATGGAAAGGAAGAAATTAAATCAAATTTCACTTACAAAAATTAATCGACTGTGTCATCCGGTGGGACTCGAACCCACGTCCTTTCGCTATCCGGGCGAGTGCTCTTACCAACTAAGCTACGGAGGACATTAGTCAGTCGACGAATTTTTGCAAGTGCTTGCTACGCCAGTGAGCCGGCGTTCGATTTCATCAATACTTGGGGAATGTACCCGCATGTATCCAATGGAAATATTTTTACAAATATTTAACCATCAGTTAAGATGAAATCAGCTTAACCTTTTATATTTTTATAACATAAGCAATTATTTTGCAAGTTTTTACGAAATTAAATCAAATTTCACTTACAAAAATTAATCGACTGTGTCATCCGGTGGGACTCGAACCCACGTCCCTTCGCTATCCGGGCGAGTGCTCTTACCAACTAAGCTACGGAGGACGTTAGTCAGTCGACGAATTTTTGCAAGTGCTTGCTACGCCAGTGGAAAGGAAGAAGATGATCGAGGAAGAAAATGATAGGTACATTCTTCTTTTTAACTTATTATTTGACTGCGCTACAAACAAACGCTTACGGTGTTTTTACAAAAAAATTAGGTCTAAATATTAGCCGACAACAGAGGAATGAATGACACATTCGTGACATAACCTAATAGAGAAACGCTTTTCTAATTGGCTAGCTAATAGATTAGTCCTGGCTTAAACCCGGTACTAAGTTTTTGTAATAACGGGGTTAATGATTAAGATGTGATTATTCATAAGCGAGTGACAATAAAAAAAACAACCTTCTTACAAATAAAAAGGTTATCAAAATAGATACGCAGAACGTCGATCGCAAATCAATTTAGGCATTGGAAAACCAACTGGGTGTATAGTTTTCCTAAGTTTTCATGTAAATGATGTTTAGTCTACATTACTAATTATTATAAAGAGGAATTTGATTGGTTGTTTATTTGTATTGAATAGGCTCATAAATTTTGTATGGAAAATCCGACTTTTAGCGCAGGCGAAGTCGCGGGGAACTGCTAGTATTTTATAAAAACTTACTTCTCGGATTGAATGTATGACGCCATCAGAATCCACGACCTGCGTGATGCGGTAGGGAGAAACCTGAAGGGCGTCCAAGGCGCGAGCGTGTCCTGGCGCGGCTAGGATCTCATGTTCCAGAGATCTGAAGAAAAACACACAAAATAAGTTTAGTTAGATAGACAGAGTTGCAGCCAGACACAAACTATGTAGTAAACACTCCCACGCATGCGTTTTCAAAAGCTCTTTTTGTTTAGCCAAGATTTTTGATTTAATAAAAAAACAGCTGACACCTCAAGATAGTTTTCACAGATGCTATTTAAAACTAAATTAACTTTACGAACAACAGATTAACAGTTATTTAGCAAATACGGATTATTTAGTAGCATTGGGAATCCGAAAATCCAAGCCTAAGCTTTCCTACGACTAAACATACAATTCTAGTAAGTCTCTTTGTTATACTTCCTGCATCAGGACTCTTAAAACCAATTTTGGCTTTGCAAGAGCTGCAAGAGATGCAAGAGCCTTAGGCTCTTAACACGAGCTAAGAGACTCGCCGTCGACGGATACGTCTGGGAGGACATCATCATCAGTAATCCATTGAAAAGCTGGCCTTTCTCATAAGTACCATGTCTTACCTCAAAACTGCAGCTCTTGGTGCCCTACTCTGCTGGTTGAGCACCTTAGCGAGCGATTGCTTGAGGGTAGGCCCACAAGGCGTCTCCGTGTCTCGGTCGGCCTTGTGTAGGGCTAACCCTGCCAGACCACGGACTCTCGCGTACTTGCCCTTCACGTCCACTGATGAGGAGTCTTCGAATGATATCCAGGTTGTGTTTCTGAAAAGAATAGACGAGAAATCTTAGAATGTGTACCTACGTAGGCCTCACACGACCCACTTCTTACAAAACCATTACAGGAGCCTGTTTAAAAATAAATCTTTTGTTTTTTGCACTCTACGGGCAGAAGGGGCACTTTAAATCAATTATAGAAAAACTGATTAGCATCAATCATATTGATAAAATATTTTCCCCAATAAATAAAACCAAAATTTCCAGATTCCTTACTTTGTGACGATAAATGATGAGGGGAATCCGACAAATTCTCTTTAAGTTGAAGATACTAAGCTAATTTTTTTAAAATTTTGGTGATGTGACTTATATAGTGACTCATTGTTGCTGTTTATGAAAGTATTATGAGCACGTAGCTTCTAGCATATGGGTTTTAGCGATCTAGAGATAATAGTGATAAGTGTAAACGAGCGCTGCGAATGTGTTTTATGACCTAAAAAAATTTTGAGTTGACAACTTTATTTTGTCAATGAAGACATTGCGCGTTGATGTTAACCTGCAACATTTTTCATTTTAATTAGTTTCCTTTTGTAAATATAAATAGGTAAGTTACTTACGAATTCGCAGTGTTTTATTTAGTGATACAGGTTGAAAATCTCAGTCACAGCCTTTGGAAGGTTCGACGGATCTTCTGCGATGCTTATGAAAGAAGATGTCACTGGATGTTCCAGTATTATCTTTATGTTTTAATAAACGATCGACTTACCTGAAGGCATAAGGTCCTGACAGATCCTGGTCCCTTTCCAATGTCCATCTGCCCTTCTGCAGCAGTCTGCACAGCTCGGCTTGGTCGATCTCTTTGGGTTCATCATCTCTTGCCGGGCTTCCAGGGGTACTGAGGGTTTCGTTGACCAGAGTAAACTGCCGAGCGGTGGCTGGAAGGCTGATGACCACCTTCAAGGCTGGCACGCCGAGACCAACCACTAGGTCGACTACGGAATCCTGTAAAAGTTTTTTTTAATAACCTGTATGAGGATGGGAATTGCAAAAGCAAGGGACAATATTTATTTGTTTGCTATACAACTTTTATTTGTTTACAACGAACGAATTTCAAAAGGTGAGTCATTAAACTTATCTCATGACATCAAAGAACCAAAATATTTAAGCAGTTACTTAGTCTACACACGTATAGATATAGGTTATACCTATATTCAGCCATTGATCTGTTTTTGCTAAACGAAAAACTACTTCACACTAAATGTTTTTATCAATAAGGAGACAGAGCAGCTAAAACAGTGATTTATTCAATAACTCAAAATTATCAAGCTGTTTATTCAAAGCAATAAATCAAATGAAACGGTCGCCTAACCCAATCGTACTCTCAATGACTGAATGTCTAGCATTTATAATGCATGCAGGATAAACTACCTTACTTGCTATGCATTATGAAACACTGACAGACAAGCCGAGAGAGGCATCTGACTTTACATCTATAAAAAATCTAAACACTTGCGAATTCCAAATAGGCCTCAAAGATTCACTTGATGTGTGACCCAGATACTACCAAAATAGTTGCACCAACTCTTGAGCAATTGTAATTTGAACCTTGTTCCGTTTTGTTTAGGGTAAAGATGGGTAAACCAGTTTGAGGATTTACTTATTAGATTTTTCTCAGCACCAGTTTACCTTCGCTGTAGAGATCTAGACGTGCTAGTAAGTATCGTATGAATGCAGTAATTATAGAAATAAATATGAATGGTCTAAAATGGTTAATGGTGCCTAAATTACAACGTGATGAATGATCATGATGAGTAATTAATGTTTGTAATGTTTATGCAGTGTGTATGAACTTACTGACAGTTTTAATTATAGTGTGCATTGATTTCAAATTAAATAGTTAATTCATTAATTTTAGAAGATGGGTCACGTTAACCAAGTCACCCTACAGTTCACGGATTAAAATTAGCCAACCAAATTCTGTTTCAATATTGGAATTCAGGAAGTAATTTTGTTTTCCAATACCTACAATGTTCCCTGAATTATAAACATACTTAGAACATATTAACCTACTTATGTATTAATTTTTAGACTCTTTTCTTAAGAAATCCACCCTTAGATGACACAACAATCTAGTTATAGACAATGATACAAATTCTAACATGTGTAATTTAGACAATCATCTATTAAAATACAAACAATATACAGTTGTAAGAGGCACAGCCTAATTACTTACAATTTGACATTATTACCAAACTCTACTCATATTTCATTACCTGGATACATAATGGCTAACTAAATTTACATAATAACCTGCTGATTATGTACAATTACATAATAGTATTACTGTATCACCTTTCAATCATCTGAAGTTACAGTCTCATTGTGGGACTGATATGTGTTGGTACATAACTGTCAGAGCTGTGACTGTAAGATCGTTTCACTTCACTTCGTTTTATTTTAGAACGCCTTTGACTCCATAAAACTTTTTTTTCCTATTGATTTGTTCTCTTTTATTGTATTTTTCTTTAGTAATATGAGAATAGCGCCGTGGGCTGCATAATTGCATATTTTAGTTTACACACGTTTACATAACATGATATTGTGTAGTCGTTTGCTATTCCTAAATAAATTAAAAAAAACTTATTATAGCGTGTCAAATTAAACTGTTGATATACGTATATGTATACGTCTAATAAAATAAAAATTAAAATGTTGCAATACCTACTAGATAATGCAAGAATGAGAATCATTGCTCCAACAAATAGGTACAGTCATTTTGTATGCATCTTAATTTTGTTCATACGTAGCAAACTAGTTTAAGTTATACATAGCAAACTGAAAAACTAAGTTGGTACTACCTAAAGTTTTGACGTGTTAAAATAGGTACTACTCGGTTAAATGACTCATGATCAAACCTTGCAGAAAATAGGTGCTGCATAAAAATGCATAAGCCGACCACATAAATAAATGCATTACATTTAAAGTCTACCGAACCTATTAGCTAGATAAATTATTGACACTCTGGTTCGTTTATATAGAGCCGATCTTAATTGAAGCAATAAGTTAGATATTTTATTTATCGTAGAATATGCTTCGCAAACAGATTTTATGATGTTTTTAAAAAAACCCGTTTTTGTTACTCTTACAAGGTGCATTTAAAAATTTGCAATGACAACTTTTGATTATCTATGTTGTTTATCTATTTTGCATTGCATTTTCTCTCATAACCATATTTCCCGGTTCCAAATTCATTGCAAAAATGCATCATATTTGGAGGTACCTATATATGATTTGTTAGGTATATAATACATACCCTAAACAAACTGGATAAACATTCACTTACCGTGTTCATCATATCCCAAAGACCGCTCAACCGACTCGGGTGGTAAGTCATCTTCTTCATCGACTCCAAGTCATGGGTCTGCACCATCATCAGATCGACTTTCTTCATCAACACCCTCAGGTCGTAATACTTTGCCAGGAGTTCAGGATTCGCTGGTAGAGCCAAGAATATCGGTCCACCTCCCGAAGAACTGATGGCAGTTCTGGCTTCTTCAACAGTCTCCAAGATCTTGGATTTGTTAAGGGATTTGTGGGCATCGTAGATTTCTAGACCTTGGACGTGCTTTGACTTGACTAGCGTGCGGAGATCCTGGAAAAGGAAAAAATGTTTGGAATTCGGTACCGTATGAAAAAATGGATCGGTTTGTTGATTTGGCTAGGTTCCATTACGTAACCTCATATAACTGTATAAAATTTATGTTTAATCCCCGGCATCACTCTCGGAGGCCTGCAGCAACCTCTGGACAGGTTGCTAGCCGGAGATCCTGGGGTGGTTGGAATAAGAAGGGACACATGCCCAATCAAGAGGCTAAGTGCGGAAAAATCAATAATCCTCGTCCAAACTAAGCTAACCTACAATATACCTATATTTTAAGGTTATTACAATATACATATATTTTATGGTTAGTGATGTTCTGTGACGTACATTAGTTCAATAGTTGACTTGGTAGTAAAAATGGGCTCTACTATAGTGGCATTGACTATTGAGTTTAAGTTTATATTATTATATCCTATCCTACCTTTAGGAAATCGACTAGTACAAGTACGTATGTAGCTACCTAGCAGCACACCTACCCAAGTAACTGTGAAGTAACATTTAGTGTTTGTATTAAAATAAATAAATACTTTCAATTTAGATGTACATATATTAGAAAAGTAGGCCGTAATTATGCTGTCAGTTTGTTTTCAGGTCTTGTGAATTGAGTGAGGATTTCCGTCGCTATGTCTCACGAAATATACATTCGTTAGCAACAAACATGGTTGGAAATAACTAACGCTAATGAATCTATAGGCTATAGGGCTGGTATGACAATGACAAACAAAACTGACAACGTATTTTTATATACTTAAATAAATGAGTTTCTTATTCGTTTACCTGTATTTATCAAAGTAGTCACATATTCATAGAATAAGGTGATTTTTTTTTAATTTGAAATAGGTTTGCTCTTGACTCTAGACTAAGCTAGACGTGGCGTAGATAGAGTCGACGATGGATCGAGCTCACCCAGAAAGTTCTGGCACTCCCACTCACCGACCGAACACAGCAAGCTGCTTGACGCCGGGCTCCGGTAGGAGGGTGGTAGCTACCAGGCGGCACCTAAGGGTAGACTTTCTAGCAATGCAGCTTGCGGCTTGGGACCCCGCGAAGCCGCGCGGCTATCATGGAACTATGGGAGTGTATGGGACCCTTTACCAGTGATGTGTCATGGCCACATGCGGCCATCCATACATTCCTATAAAAGTTCCGAGATAGCCGCGCAGCTCCGAGGGGCCGCACGCGGCGAGCTGCAGCCGCAGGCCGCATTGCTCGGAAGTGTACCTTAACCAAAGTATTATACTGTGCCTTGACGGAGCCTACCACCGCTGTGTTTTAAGTGTCCTGCAAATTTTCTCACACGCACGCGGGATTGAGATACATATTCTGTGACGCGTAGCACCGCAACGCAGTGACGTGTGAAATGTACTTTGGCATCACGGATCATGTAGATCAGGGGTGGCCAACTTAGCTAGACCCAAGATCTACTAATCACTGACGACACCCTGTGCGATCTACCATCTACATACTTAATTAGGTACGTTGCGCAATCTATTCTACGTATTTATATTTTTGCCTTGCCACGATCGACTGGACAAATAGTCCTAGTGACCGGTTGGCCACTCCTGATGTAGATCAATCCCGTGTGCGTGAGCAAATCCACACGACTCTAAAAAGGCCCTTATTGTCAAGTAAATGCTTAATCGTATCGCGCCTACTTGCTCCATTAATTACAAGATGAGGTCATGCTTATATCTATCTGCTTACAACATCTCAGAGTACGAATTTTACTTAGGCCTGGCTATAGAAAACTAGTCGACATTGGACCGTCCACGCAACGCCGCAGGCTAAGCCTAAACCGTACTAAGACTATTCTAAGAGCCTTTTCACACACCGATTTTTCGGCGATGTTATCGCGCCGCACCCGTCGGTGGCGCAGTGGCTAGCGGGTTGCTTCTCATGCGGCAGGTGCCAGTTCGATCCCACATGCCGCCATGTACCAATGACTTTTTCTGAGTTATGTACATTAGTTGTTTCACTAACCGATGCTATTACGGTGAGGAAAACATCGTGAGGAAACCTGCACATTCAGGCGACTGCATGTGTAGCCATGATCCAACACTGGTTAGGTTCCCCTGTTAACAGGGTCAAGGAGGTCAGATGGCAGTCGGTCCACTGTAATTATCTGATCTGTCACATCCTGGATCATGTTCAGCGTACCCTGGGCCCTCGCGTGCCAGTGCACAACCAGGATAACGCTAAGAGGATGATGTTATTGCGCCGCACCCAACCAATAGTTAACACGAAAAAGTGGGTCTCTACCTACCTATGTATGTAGGTAAGTTGGTGGTAAAAAAAATTATCAGTTGGACATTGCTACAAATGCTGTTATTCAGCAAGAATGTACAATTACCTACAGCGCAGGATTCTGTACCTACTACTTGGGGTACCATGACTGTCAAGTACGGTTCCTGCGATAGAGGTTTTCCATAGCGCAAGGACCGCCAGTAACCTTACTTTAAAACTATTTCGACAATCTAAAACTTTCAACGCTGTATTTGTTAACAACAAGCCTGAATTAAGTCGCTAGTGTGAACAATGTTTTAGAGGTAGTTGATAGGAATAAATCCTGACTGCCTCGATCGAATTAGTGTAACTGTTGAGTGTCAACATCATAAAGTTATTAAATGATGAAGTCCGGTTAATAGTAATATGTTTTATAAATGACATCCATAAACAGTAAACGTGACATATTACTATAAATATTGATATGTGTATCAACGTAATCATTTGCTAAGAATAAGTTGTTATAAGATGGAACCAACCTTATTATGATATATGTTACAACGCAACCTACCTAACATAGCGATTCGCATTGTTTTTATATAACAAATAAAATATAGATAGGTATTTCAACCATACCTTACGTGTAATGGGAATAAGCATTTTGGAAATTATGATTGCTTTTCACGATTTCAACATAAAGTACTATTAGTCTTTCTTCATTTGCTTCACGTAATAGTTGAAAATATAATAAAAGCTTTTTGATGTTGTTTGATGATTTGAGGATCAACTTAAGTACCTATAGCAGGTTATTTCATGAGCACTATGTACTTATTTAAGATGACGGATAATTCATTTTATTTCTTACCCACGGCTTCGGACATTGATCGTTAGTACGAGAGCATTGATTTGATTAACCTTCGTGCTTAGAGTATGTAGAAGACACTTAAATTAAACTGCCAAAATACTGACATTACATAAGCACGGAGATCATTGCCAGACTGTTTTGTTAGCTATATATTTTTAAACAGTTAACCGCAGAACATAAGTTAGCCCCATACAAAAAGTTATTATAGTATTTGATAACTAGAGTCACCCCCTTAAGTATCGGACAGGATATTTTACATGTGGGTGGTAAGCATGTTTTCTGATCCCGGTTATACTTATAATAAATAATAAATTTATTTATTTGCACCAATACTCAGTTTTACACAAAATGTATGAAACCCTGGCTGCCAAACTAGTATAAACTGTGTTATGGAAGCCAGTGTCCTCCCAAAATGTTTAATAAATTGATTAGTACAACATAAATTACCTAACAAAATTTTACAATTATCTATATGGTTTTATGTAATGAATGTTTATAAAGATTTAACTAAGTAATTTGTTTTGGACGACAGTTTTGAGGTAGCGGTGCGCGCTCCGGACTAGCCAGCGATTGCGGGTTCGGATCCTGCAAGGGGCAAGTGTGTGATAGGAGCACGAGCATTTGTACGTCATGAATGTTTCTAAAAAGTATAGTAAACTATGTCTGTCTATCTATTATCCTAGTAGCCGTAACACAAGCTCCCGATAAGTTTGAGGCTAAGTAATTGGTGTGATTGTTGGAACAATTCATTTATTTATTTCGTTCGATTAACTGATATAATTACAATCCGGTTTATTTCAACCATTGGCCCTTCCAGCAGCTTACGATACTACCTTAGTAACCATAGACCACAGAAGTGTTTCAAGGTATGTGCGTAATATAACTTATATAAAGACAGGTTATTTCTTAATGATCCTTAGCAATAACTTCCTTTCACCGACAGAGAAAATTGATCTAATTGGCATGTCCAGTTCTAGTTTCTATGCTAATACGCGCTTACAGATATATACTTAATTGTAGTTCAGCCGCTACGTAACACAGTCGTGGCCACAACAGCTGGACCGTGCCATCGATCAGAGTAACCTTAATCGCTGGTTACGTCACCATGTGTCCAGGCTTTGTTTAAAGCTGACAATGATATGATATGAACGGAAAGCGTAGAAGGAACTGACTAAGCGAGCTTCTTGGTCATGCGCAGAGTGGTCCAGGGCCCCTGGCCTACACCAGATGCATTTTTTTCTACACCGAAAATATGTACCTGTGCAAAAGTCACATTATAACTTAAGTCAGTTTCATACATTTCGTTAGCGATAGCGAACTTTGCTGTAGAATAGATTGCATTTTGTCTAGGGTGCCAGGTGCTTTAAAATTTCATGGTCCTTTGACTTCTTTTTAATTATCATCATATTGAATTGATAAAAGACAGATCGTCTATGAGTTTCATAGATTGTACCTACCTACCTACTTTAGGTTTACAGAGGTAAACAAAATATTAGGTAAATCATAGAAAGCATTGTTAAGATAAAATATGTCTATAATAATGTGTTACAAAAGCTGTAAATAAATAGCTACTTGTATGAAACGGCATCTATGTTTTTGTTCGTAGAATAAGACCTTAAAACTGGGTTGCCATGGTTTTAAGATGTAATAAGATTATCACAAAGTGAATTAAAAGTCACACATAGACATTTGCGTCCAATGATCGAAACGATAAACAAAACCTGAAACGTCATTCATAAGGCCCTTGGGGTAAGTAATTTTGTAGATCGATTGACTACTATCATTACTTACTGACCAAATCGAATAATTATTCGAGGTGTTTAATGACTTGGAGCTCAATAGGATCTTACTCCGATGTCCATATTTTCGACTATGGCCATCCCTGTCACGCCCGCCAGAAATACAACGCAAACAAGTGTGATAGCTACGGACATGTTCATCCGGAGTAGACCTCTGACACTGACAAACGGGCTTATTCCCAACCTGAGCCCGTAGACAAGATGCAATATATTCTAAATGGAAGTTCGTTATCGCTAACAAAATGTATAAAACTGACATAAGCCATCGAAATATCAGGTGACTCTTGCATACATTTTGTTGGGGATGGCGAAGTTCGCTACAGAAAGATTGCATCTTGTCTAAAGGCCCTGTCCCGAAATCCTAACCCGGTCGGGCCGGTCGGGTAGGTTAGGAACATGAAAAAAAATATTTAAAAATATTATTCCGAACGTAACCCTCTTCCTAACCTGACCCGACGTATTGTTCCTATCCTAACCCGAATTTCATTCGGTAAGTTTACCTATAGGTATGTACGAGAAGACTAATATGGAATTAATGACAGATAGATGACATGACATAGTAAAGAAAAACATTTCAAATTAGCCGTCTCATAATTTTAAGTGTTATAGCAATGTCAAAATCATTAGTAAGGGGGTTAGAATTTTATTTCCAGCCAAGAAATACGTGTGTAATTGGATGTCCTTTAAGAGCATGAGATTTTTCTTCTTCATTTAATTTTCCTCTTATTAACCGCAATTGTTTCTACAAATGCATGTTTCTGGCATTCTATGTAAGTAGTATACTCGAAATGGGGTCATTTTCCTTATCCGGACGGCTTCAAGCAATAAACGTAGGTACCTACACGAAATGACTGAGAAACTAAATTATTTCTCACGTGTGCATTAATTAGAATGCAGTAATAAATCGTGTGCGTTTGCAAATGGGTTGTGCTGAAATAATTTAAATTGCCCTCAGCATGTGTCGAATGCATATATTAGGGCCATTATGCAAATTGCATAGGAATAAACAGATAAGTCTCTATCTAAGGACGAATTATGTGGCTGATACGAAAGATCGTTGATTTTGTTGCTCAAAATCTTGCCGATAAATACTTATGGAACTATTTTTCACAACATAGTTTAGTTTTAAAATATATACCTTCAACTTAGACAAAAAACAAAAAATACTGTCGGTATAAGTGTGTAAATACATCAGTTAAAATACTTAAATAGTAACAAAAGTTTTGTCGTTAGTTAATTTAACTAGCAACTCTTAGTCATCCGTCAGATCAGTCAGAAATCAGTCAGTTTCAAGATTTTTTTAAAGAAGACAAATACATATAATTAATAACCTACTCATAAATTATAGATATATTCACAATAGAAAATTCACTGTTAGAATAAGGGTAATAATCTAGTTGTTTATATAACGGGTCTGTGGCAAACCGAACTCTTTGTGTTTTTATACTTTTTTTTTAATGTTTCAATTTCCTTCTCTTTTTGACGTTTTTACTATTTTACCAGTTGTTTCTTTTACTTCACACGAATTACATTGATTTCTTACAAATATTACCCAAAGTTTATAATTTATCCTCCGAATTCCCCTACATCGCGCACAGGGTCAATAGGTTAAAATAATACATACAAAAGACCAACCCTCAGATAACAATGGTAACAGTAACTACATCACAGACACAAATTAGGTAGGTAGGTTTGCGTATGACTGTACCATGTACTACGAATGATATATGACCTCCTTCGTTACTTATTAGGAGCACAAGTCAAGTGCTTTGCGACACAAACCGTACGAATTTACTCGTGGATTGATCAGGCTGCGAGTGCGCAGGGCGGCTAACAGTCCGGTTTATATTTTTAAACAAAATTGATATCTATTGCTACTAGTCTATGTAATAATGTAGGTACTATGGAAAAACAACTAAGTAGGTACTTTGTTGTGAAAATAGTTTAACGTACGCCCGTAGACGAGCTTAAACAATTGCAAATAGTATTTTCTTTAAGTTAGCGTTATTCTGTTAGGATTTTATTCATAACATTCATCACAATTCATCACATCATAATAATAATAATAAAAGCTTAAATTCCATAATGTAATAAAATTTCAAAAATACAGTTCTTACTACTTTGTCATTCAACAATTAAAACGGCTGAAATGGTCTGAATCGTTACGTTACAATTAAAAACAAGGAATGCATTCATGTTTTAAAAAGCAATTTTTTCTAGCTATTTCTACGTTGCAGCTTGTTTTATCCACTACATAAGTTGTTGTTACCTACAGTAATAACGGTCTTTCAAAGGATCACATAATTTCATAATTATTTACCTTAACTAACTATATCTTTATAATTACCGACCTAGACAATTTTGCCTAGACTATCTTTTACTATGCGTTCTAATGTGGTCCACTTTGATACTGTAAGTTACGAAATATATATTTGGACTATGATTTCAAAATATCTATGGCAGTTGTTAGAAACAGGAAAGGATCCAATTAGGCTGATTGTATGACCCACTATCTTTATTGATTGCTTCTGTTGAGCATATCTACACGCAATAAGTCTATCATTCTACTTGACAACTGGCTAAGTGCTCGAAAACGAAATTAACAATTAAATAACCCGCTCATAAGTTACCGAATACTACTGCTATAACTATATCTCTGAGCTCTTTAAGTTAAGTTTATGAGATACTTAGAAAAGCTTAAAAAACAACGCACATTTGAAGTAAAGTGAAAAGTAGAAAAAGTTGGTTGTTTCAGCAATGATGTCAGATTTCATAGATTTCACTTGAAAACATGTTTAGGTATAAGAAAGAAAAACCATTTAATAAAGTCATTAGCTACTTTTTATATTCAGTGTGACATCAGTTTACTTGCTATAAAAATGAACTAACTATATGATAGCCAATTGAAATGAAATACCTACTTCTTTAGAAATCGAACCTAACGAAACTCCAATTAGCATAACTTAACAGCTTCTAATTATCAAATACAGTCTATATTTCAGCTCACACCGAATTCCCACCATCAGATCCGGGTAAACTAATCACATCGTCTTTAATTGTAAAACAATAGAGCATAGCATACAAATGACTACCAAATAGGCTCCTTGAAGGGCCAGAGGTCCGCCTATTGCGTGTACCATCGGAGGTAACAGGGTATGTCATCGGTTCTCTGTCCGAGGTCTTACTTTATACCTCGTTCCTATATCGAACGAATCGTTTTGAATACGGTTCGTAAAGATATATCTCACCGACAAAGGATTTTCAAACATGCAGCATTGTTTTAAAACTCAAAATACCAATAAAGTTGCTCACTGGGAAAGGAAAATACCAAAACCAGTAGACAACTTACCAGGACGAATCAAACAATAACAACTAAATTTAGATGAAAATACGCTAAATCTTGAAATATACGTGATAAATCGCTTTACTAAATTTGACGTTTATAAATCATTAAAATAATCTTTCTTTTAAATGTGTCTTTTCGTTTGTTTAGCACAGAATGGACTTTAAATTATTCTTATAAACGGCACTTTGGAATTGAGCCCACTGTCAAGCTAACATGAGTGATAAGGACGGCTCGAGTCGAAAATATGGACACTGTTTACTGAGTAGAGGTACATACCAGGGTAGAAGTAGAAGGTCAGAATCCTCGTATGTTTCCGCGGCATTGTCTCTCGGTAATCAGACCAAGGATGCGAATGACATTACAATACAATTAATAGTTTATTTGGAAGATGGATGTAGGGTAGGATTGCGTTTCCATTGTTCAACGAGATCGTGGGACTGGGTGTGGTCAATTTGTAGTGTTACATTTTCAACATTTGAATGATAACCTACCTACTGAGATTATGGTTGCTTTCCTATATTCGAATTGAGTATCAGGCCAACACATCAGACTATACATATATGGTGCATAACAATATCACTCCTATGAAATTGCATAAGATGCAACAGTGTTTTTAACTCAACATGTTGTCGTCCGTACTAAACTAAAACCCGAGTTCACTTATGTTTGAACAGCATCAGCAACAGAACAGCAACAGTATGTTTGACAGACGGTCGATTTGACAGAATTCCCATACAAAATATGTCAACTAATGCAAAACCGGCTGATAAAAATTAAACTGTTTGCTGAACTCCATGCTTAATGAGATAACTCAAATAATTGAGTTTTTTAATAATCTCTAAAGAAAAATTGCTTCAAGGAAACTCTACATAGATTTCTATAGCACCTAATAGATGGTATGGCGACAAAAAATACTAAAAACGTGATAATGATAATAAATGATTGTGTGATTTATTTTCATATAGCTAAGTGCTATTTACTTAAGGCCACAAATTATAGAGCACTGGTTCCAGTAACGTTTAAAGTTATTGGGTAAAACGGAGCCTAATATGAATCACGTCATTAAAGTCGTGTCGTCCTAAACATAGCGCACACGCAATGACGATGACACGGTAATTAACACAGATAAACCTATTAACAGCAGCCACACAAAGACATGCAAAATGGACGCCATTTGTTCACGCTCGAGAAAAACTGCGTGTCGTTAACAAAGATGAGAATTTTAACATTCTACAAGATTTTTGTTGTACTCGATGAAAATTGGATAGAATGTATGATGAAACTGAGCTTAACTAAGGGCCCAGCTTCGTTTTTAAAAATTTAAGAACCCCCGACACAAAATAATAGATGCACATAAAAATCCTAAAACAAGGTTTTATAACTATGGAATCATAGCTAGATACAATACAGTTGGTTCAAATGGAAACCCTATAAAAAGCACTAAATAAAACTTAAATTTTGATCCTACGTAACTACGTAGGTATACAATTTTTAATACTAATGTTGTCGCGTTGGGGGACCGCACTAATATAAGACTAACTTTGTGTTAAAGTACATATTTACGTAACATATTATTATAAAGTTTTTGTATAAGTCCGCAATCCATTTACCTAAATAGCTTTGCTCCCCGAACGCGACTCGCGCAAATTTCGGTGGACGGCGCGCAATATTAGAATATTAGTGCGGTCCCCCGACGCGACAACATTAGTATTAAAAATTGTATACCTACGTAGTTACGTAGGGTCAAAATTTCAGTTTTATTTAGTGCTTTTTATAGAGTTTCCATTTTAACCAACTGTATTGTATTTAGCTATGATTCCATAGTTATAAAACCTTGTTTTAGGATTTTTATGTGCATCTATTATTTTGTGTCGGGGGTTTTTAAATTTTTAGTTTATTTTTTTATTTCATGCTTTTTATAGGGGACTTCTTGTTTTTTTATTTTATTTCAATTATTTTCTTGCGTTTTAAGATTCTAAGTAATTTGGTGTTTCATCAGGTTTTTTAATCAATAATAAATAATTACAATTATTATAAAATAGTTGAGGAAAAGTATATAGGTAAACTTTAAAATAAAATGCAATTTGCAATTTTCTGATAGCGACCATCTTGGATTTGAAATTGATCATAGTGTATTATAGTATTAAACGTCAGCCCTTTCATTGGATACCCATATTAAAGGAGTTTAAAAAAATATGTAATCCGCCATTTTGTTACGGCAGCCATCTTGGAATTGAAATTTGTCATAGTGTATAGTATTCTACTAGTCAAGCCCTTTTATTTGATACCCATATTGAAGGAGTTCCGCCATTTTGTTACGGCGGCCATCATGGATTTGAAATTTGTCTCAGTGTATAGTATTCTACTAGTCAAGCCCTTTCATTTGATACCCATATTGAAGGAGTTTAAAAAATATATATATTATCCACCATTTTGTTACGGCGGCCATCTTGGACCGATTTTCATCAAACATAGCTAAGAACACTCTCGACTAATTAATCATTCAAACAAAAAAAACTAAATCAAAATCGGTTCATCCGTTCGGGAGCTACGATGCCACAGACAGACACACACACAGATACGTCAAACTTATAACACCCCGTCGTTTTTGCGTCGGGGGTTAAAAATGATTTCAATGTATTTTTTTTTAAACAGTAATTTAAATTGATCATCACACTGCATATTTTTATTATTGGCACAATGAAAATATTTAATTAACTTCAGCCATGGTGTGTTCTATTTATTGTAAGAAACTAAGATAGGTAAAATGATCTATAGGCACTTTACTGATGATGGAAGCTACGAACTGTCTAAATGTTTCATAAATCTTTTAAAGGACCTCAGAACTAGGCTGTTTAAACTTACATAATAATAATTCATACATAATGCCAATGACATTGACGACTAATCACACACTCCACATAATCACTTCGAAAGGGTAACACGATCTTTATTTTAGCGCCTTTGTCTTATCTTATTTAAACTCTATTTAGCACACAATAGGATCTCCATCTGATTTGTTATAATTTATGTGCATACTGACATTAGGTGTGAACGGATCTTGTACTGTCATTAAATAGTACTTGTGATATGCATAACTGCATGTGTTTAT
The DNA here is from genome assembly GCA_949316185.1 of Pyrausta nigrata. Classification (NCBI taxonomy): domain Eukaryota; kingdom Metazoa; phylum Arthropoda; class Insecta; order Lepidoptera; family Crambidae; genus Pyrausta; species Pyrausta nigrata. Next base: position 15,653,115 of record OX438943.1, read on the forward strand.
TAGGTGCAAATTTGTAAGGCAAGGTAACGATTTCTAAAAAAATTAAAATTTTTTTTTTTTTTGAAAACCCTGTACATAATTTTTTTTTAAATACTGGTATGTGGTGCTTCAGTGTACAGTGTATCCACACCTTTGCTTTGGACCACTATTTACGCCACACCCTGTATAAAGTGCTACTAACAATAATAGATTAATTTACGAATTACTCGTACAGTAATTAACAACACGGAATTTCCGCAACATTCCGCATCGTCGCTTACCATCAGGTGAGATTGCGGTCAAATGTCTGCCTATTTAATTTAAAAAAAAACATTTTTGTCCAGTATTAAAAACAAACAAATATTTGCGGATTTGAAATCACTGTCTGAGGCATTGCTGTCTAAAATTACCCGCGATTCGTTATTTATAATTTTCATACACAACTGTAGTTAAACTTACCTACATACGAGTATAATTACTTAGAAGGAAGGTTAGACCACAATACGCTTATTAACATGTGTGTCATATTGGAAATCGTAAATCTCTTACTATATCACTATGAGCAGGTAGGTACAGTCAACAACAAAAATAAGTCAAAACAAGTAAAGTGTCCATTACGTTGAAAATTAAAGAAGTTACTAAACCTATATTTTTTTATAGTAGTTGATAAATAAAAAGTTCTTCCGATCCATCGTGGAAAGAAATTCTTACGATCTTTTGTCTGGACCTAAAATAAATCAATTAGACCGCAAGACCGCAACACATGTTCTTAAGTTCCTATTCATACATACGAGTACACAGAATAATCAAAAGAAAACTTAAATCTATCACTATTTACACGCTATTTAGGTACTAATTTTATTTATCTTACAAAAGTTTCATAATAAGACAAAAACAAGAAAAGTCAAAAGTACCAAAAACATTTTGAGGTCATTATGTATGTACAGTCGGCAGCATGTCAGGACCTTCCGACTGCACACCCATTTGAATTACGATAACAGCTTTTGTTACATAGGGAATAGAGGCGGTCTCAGGGTCAAAGTGAGGTAGTCTAACGTTCGGCCGTGTGTACCTACTATCTCTATCTTAACAGGCTTTTATTTAACGCACTATAAGTAGTAAGTATCAAAACAGCACCCCTATAGAGGAAGAGAACCACATGTGGTGAGTGAGCCAAAATAAAAACGAACTATAATTAAGTTTTAACTATAGGATATTCATTTAGAAGTAATAGTACTATATTTAGTTATATATTATATTTAGAAGTTATAAATATTTTATTCCTCCTCATAGTTAAGGTGAGGCCTTTTCCCAGCAGTGGGATCTAATAGGCTGATTTTACTAAATATTTTATCATTATTATTATATTTATCAGGCGTGTTGCCAACCTTAAAATGTTATCACATTCTTTTATTGCAACACTATACGCATATTTTTGCAATATGACTGTATACGTCCTACTTGTTGCAATAAAGGGCCACACCTAGGGCCCTCATAAGTGCTCTATTATACTTCTCATGTAAACAAGGTGCCAACATTCTAGTTTAATTTATTGCAATATACTCGTACAAGCCACTAATTTAAAACTATTACCTACATGCAATATTCTTGTTATTCATGGAATCATTTGCCAGAGCTTTAAGCACTAGATTTTGAATATATTATCAATTTAACGCTTCAAAGGTTTGATAAAGTTGTTTTTACTCTCATAAGTTCACACATACATTTGGAAACAGGTTCTAGATTTAATTAGGCTCCATATATCGCTCATGTAAATAATCAGTGGACATTTAAAATATTGCAGTTACTTATTATAACCTGTTACTTATTAATTAATCACGAAACTAATAATTTACGAAAGATAAAATTATTATCGCCCCGTGGTATTAAGGCTTAGTTCTTACACTCACCAAACCGCAGAATGCCAACTACGCAGGTCCTAGGATCGACTTTCAGATGGGCGCATATAATAAAATATTTCTATCAAATGAGTTTTTGTAGCGCCTGTATATAACAATAAATGAATATGAATAACCGTAATGTGTCGTGGCAAGTTTTGGAGATTTTCCTAATCAAACATTGCTGAATTGAATATGCACGCAATTATTTTCTCCCAGAGCTTTAGCAGACAGAACATGACAGGCGTAAATTAAGTAACATAAAATTTCATTCAGAATTTCCAAATATACGCTGCCCTTTGCTCGTCGCCAGCACAATCATAAATAAGAAATTCGTCGAAACGACTAAATAATGACAGTTCACGTCCTGCAGTCTACAGCCTTCCATATACGAACAATGTGGCAACGAAATCCAGTTACGAAATGAAATCGAGATTGAACCATAATAAAACTTAGCGTGAAACCAAAACTTGTTTAGAAGAATTGAATAAGGTACATATAAAATGTAAGGACGTCATGGAAAAAGACGTGTATTAGAAGGAGTTTCGCTTGCTTTTATCTAGTGGAGCATCAACAAGGTTTTACAAGTAGGTCAATAATTTCAAAAAGGAACTTTGCTAGTTAACTAATCTGTGGAAATATTGATATAACAATATCCATCTAATCTAACTAAAAGGAACTAATATGAACCTAATGCGTGGGACCATGGAAAGCTCGTTAAATGAAATGTAATATCGTAAAAAACAACAATATTAAAATGATTTGGAGTATACATACGAGTATTGTATTTATGTACCACAGGTGTGGTTAGAGATTTAATTGTTGTTTGAAACAATTTGGTTGAAGAAGAAGAAGTTGTGAAGGATTTCCTGATCTTGTCCCACAAATGCAATAAAACTTGCGTTGATAAATTCTATGCTTAATATCATCGATCTTAGCAATAAATACGAGCAGGTGTCAAATTACGCAACCCAATATCGTCTGGTAAAATGTTCCAATTTTGACAATAACCAGTTTTAAGATAAACCGAGATCGCAAAGTGTTTGCGACATTTCATGTTTATGTTGTCATTCGGTGAACTTGTGAAGGACACTGTAAGTAGGTGGACAGGTAGGTACTTAAAGTAAGTACTTTCGCAGTATTACGCAATTTTGTGAATGTAATTTATTTTTTACGCTTATCGTACACGGTGGTGAATACTTATTTGGATCTTTAAAGGACATGTACGCATGAAATCCACGTACATTGCAATCGTAAAAAGCTAAAGAACGAAGTTTTTTACTTGAAATTCTAAATTACTTGATTAATGTCGAAAAGGTTCGAATCTTGACAAAGCTTATGCCTTCCAGTGCAGAAGACATCAACGAGTCAGATGACATGTCAAGATTTTTCAAGCAAGAATAAGTTTTTATTATAACTCTTTTATTTATAAGGTTATGTTCATTGCTTTTTAACAGAGACGAGGTTTTGTTTTACGTATTATTATACCTTTCATACTGTTTTCGGTTACGCGTCTTTGGCGGCTGTTAAAAAGATGAGTGGGCCACGTGATAAAATAAGTATATTTTTGAATTTTGTATTGAAATAAGTGAGTTTTTACTCTGTAATTTTGTAACAAACTTTTTACGCATTTCATCAATTCACGCCTCGCAAATGACATTCAACTAAAATGCAACTTACAGCATATTTTTTTAAATAACGAACAATCATATCACATAAGCTCAGTCATATTATATAACTCGCCTCAGCCTTGACTCATTGAACTCGTTATGGCCAAGATTAACAAGTGAAAGCAATTCAAAGATAAAAGTTAATTTTTCAATGTCGGATTAAGCCGTTAATGTAGAGTGACGTGACCAGATTCAACTGAACGGCCTTTAGCCAATCCTTACAATACTTTTACAGGTAGTTACAATAAGTTTAGTCCCTGCGCTACTTTTTATTTCGGTGGAGTTGGAAACAGGAGTGGTTGTTTAGTATTGTTTTTTATACAAATACCTTATTGTCGAATAACATACCTTCTGGGTTAATAATAGGGTGGTGTCTATAAGGCACAAAACCAAAAAGAAACATCCTAGAAAACCTTTAAAGCTGGCTCGTTTCTTGCTCAAAGGATAAGTATTGCTATCTAACGCGGTAGCGCAGCCAGCACCCTCACCTCCTTGCCTCAAGCCGTGTCCGTGAGGCAAGGAGGTGAGGATGCTGTTTATTCTTTATTAAATAGGTTTTAAGATCGTTTATTTTTATTTCAAGCGTGTCTTTAATTGTTATTTTCTTTTCTTTTATTAATAAATAGCTTAGCACATTAGTATGGAGTGAATTAGCAAGAGATAGGAATACGTGGAAATTTTTAGAGGAGGCCTTTGTCGGCAGACAAGCTGTTCAACAAAAGCAACCAGTTGCCGATCACTTTAATACAAATTAGAACTAGAATGTACATTTAGTTTATAGCAAGTAGGCATGTATTAAGTTATTGTAAAAAGGAACAGCAAAAAAGGCTATATTTATTTTTATTTTAGTTTAGCACAGAACACCCGATTTGATATTGGGATACTATATGGATATGACCATGCCCTGGGAATACATGTGCTACTTAGTTACAGGGGGGGCATAGAATGTAACCTTTTCATACCTTCTTATGACTAAGTAACCTCATAATCTAATTCCACATCTTCTGCGATACAAATAACAAAACATTCTTGTTATTAACGAACGCGGGGTTGTTTTCCGTCCACCTTGGATAATACTAAATGGTTTTTACTAACAAAATAGTTAGGCCACGCCCATATTTTGTTAGAATTTTAGTGTTAGATAACATACACAAAAGCCGCGGCATAATATGTCTATGGGAAACAAACAGTTGATTCTACTGATATGCTGATCCGGTTTCGCACTAGCAAAATCAATTATCTCTAAAGTTCATCCAGCAGTCGAATAGTAACGAATCTATTTATCATCGACAATACGCACTCGTCATTCAAGTCAATCATACTGTGCGTAACAAAACAGAATCGCCCTAAAGCTTAGGACACATTGAAGGCGCCGAAATAACAAGTCCCACGCGTCTGCATTCCCATAAGTCAATATGGATAGCTGTCAAAGTGACAATAGCAGACAATCGGCACGGCCTTGACACGATCTGCCAAATCTAAGGTCAATAATACGATCAGTATGTGTGGTGAACCGGTGAGTCATGCTGACAATGTTTGCTTGTGTTTGATATTTAATTATGATAGGGTCAACTTTTTATGATTATCAGTGCTGGCGACTAAACGCAATGAAGCATATTGTCCAATAAGGTCGGTGAGATATTGATAAACGCTGTTTAGTAGACTAAATAATAAAAATAAATTTAATAAATTGTTTCAACAAACACACCAACTACCTAGCCCTAAACTAAGCGCGAGCTTGTGCTATGGTGACTAGAATAACGGATAGGCATACTTATATACATTTATAAACATCCATGACTTAAGTACAAATGCTCGTGCTTATCACACAAACATTTGCCCCTTGCGGGATTCGAACCCGCAACCGCCTGGTTTAGAAGTCCGAGGCGCGAACCACTACACCAAGACGGTCGTCAATGGTAACCACTTACTTACTGTAAGCCTGGAGTTCACCAACACATATTTAAGTTTTAATCAGCCGGTTTAGCATTATTTGACATATTTTGTACGATAATTTTCTCAAATTAACCGTCAATCGTGGTTCGCTGGCTTTGTAAGAATTGGTGAACTTGGGTCTAAATAGAGAATATACTCACTTAAATTATATCAAAAGGGAAAATATTTAAAAATAAACAACTAACTCCGGATTGTAACCAAGTAATAATAAATGCTAAACTTACCTCATAATTTCATTTGCAGCATCTAGCAACAGTTTATATTAGTAGTTAATATTCCATTAAGCCAACCACGTAACAAATATTCTACACAAAGCTTATCACTTTATTACAGCAGCCGAAAAACTACTTTATAACCGGGGAAAATTTAGCATTGATGACACTAATTGTTGAAAAGCTTCGATCAGACAACCATAGAAATATTGTGAAACACTGCGCTCAATTTCAATGCGCCCTCCCTGTCTAATATTTAAATTAGGTTCAGTGTTGCTTTCTCTGTCAAACAAATGAAAAGACAGACGACAGACTACAATAATTTAGAAACGTCAAATTAGGTGATGGGATTTCTTACGTAGGTATTCTTAAACTTAACATAACTTTAGTCGTCATCGAATGACGTCCCTACTAAATTGTATTGAGAGCTGTTTAGTCTGACGTTTCTAAATTACAAGTAATAAGTATGGTCTGTTTCTTTTCGTTTGTTTGGCAGAAAAGGAGAGAGACTTAATCTTAATTGAATCTTAGACAGGGCGCATTGGAATTGAGCCCACTGACTGTGACACGTGTTGTTCGAAGTCCTTAGATCGAATTCTTTTCTAGAGAAGATGATTCAATCAAAGCATCAATCATAATTATAATAACCTCGGAAAGCACTTTAGGCCACTTGTTCACTATATCTCAGCTGGCTAAACTCAGTTGAGGCTGGCCTCCATGGTCGAAATTCGGCTAGGAAGGCATTGACACCCTTGATAAATGTTTTAAAACAATCACTACTCAAAATATAATTAGTGCAAAAATACCTGTCAAAAGCAATCACCAAATTATGAAAACATCATATTATACGGACTCCACACGGATCTTGACTGTGGGCGTGGACTGGTAATTAGTATGGCATTGACGAGTCAGGTTACTCCCACGTAAATAGATTAATCTACTGCTCTATTATATTAGAAATGAGGCTTGAAAGCATTTCTATTGTGGTACAAGCTTTGTCATAATTACATCTAAGTAATTGTCAGCAGGTATTTCAATATGTTTTGTATATAATGAATATGGTGTTTCATACCTACTAGCGATAGCAAGCCAGTATAAAATTAATGTGTCAAGCGTATAATTACTCTAGAAAAAAAGAATGATACCTAGGTAATATTAAGTTGTGGCTCGTTCTTAAACTTAAAATAGTGTAAAAAATAAAATTAGTTCATAGGTAATTTAGTTTATTTCATTCTTTTTATTTCATTTGCTCCACATCTATTGTTCTGTCAGTAAAGAAAGTTTTTTATTTTCATTTACTTTGTATCTATTATTCCCATGATAAAGAAAGATGTTATCAAAACGCAAACACCATTATAGGCTTATCGCTAATTTAATATTGTATCTTTTTTACTTTTGTCAAAAAGCTAGCTAACACAACAAAGAAAACTAAAGGCCTACTTAATAATAGAACAGGTGAAATCGATCCTTATCGGAAGCGAAAGGACCATGAAAGGCGATTCACTATATTGTAATGCTTATTATATAAAAACTTACAAGTTTAATAAACTTATCGTAAATTATAATAAATAATAATAAACTTTATTATTTCAACAAACAATTTTTGTTACAATACTTTAGTAAAATATATAGTATAGGTACATTAGAAACACAAATTAAGAGTGAGCAGCCGGCACTTAGGAAAATCCTGTGCTATAAGCTTCAGCTTTCTTCCCAGTGCACATTTTTTTTTAATTAAATACTGTAGCATGCAAACTTAGTCTACACCTGTGGGTGTGTGTGTATGATATTAGTTTTATTATAAATATAACTACCTAAGAAGTTGAAAAATCTTTTCCGAAACACAGTTCTACATTTGTACCGCTGAATTCTATTATATCTTTTGCTACGTTGGTTAGCCTGCGCCTGTAAATCTTGGCCTCGACTTTAACAATTTACTAAGACGGTTCAGTTCCGCAGTCATCATGTATATTCTACAGAAAAAATGCGAGCAAGCGAGTCATACCACAATAGACTAATTTGTTTTCTCACAGTAGTTCTAATATAAAGTCAGAGTACTGTACATCTATATACCGTGGTCATACGGATCTGTAATACCTACTGTAACATTACTGTAAATGTAGTGTAATGATACTTAGTTTACGTATTACGCTATTCAACCTGCCCATAAGTTGCATTTTTCCTATAAGTAATCCTATCAATTATCAGTCGGATCAATGTTCCGTCCATCAAATAACTATGACCAACATCATGGACGAAATATCCAACATCTAACATACAGGAAGTACACACGGTACACACTTTGATCTTGAGACCGTCTCTATTCCCCACGTAATAAAAGCTGTTTTCGTTATTCAAATAGGTAACCTTGCGTGCTGCCGACTGTACATTATAATGTAAAAGTATACTTTTAGGTACTGGAAATGAGATCATTCGACGAACCTTTTAATATATGTAGAGTTTTTTGTGGTTTTGCTCTAAAGCCTTCCGACTGCGCTGTCAAAGTAAATGCATTTATTTGACCTTTTCAATAATCTGATAATCGTGATTTTTTTCGTAACTTGTGCAAGCCAGCTTGATGTTTAATGTTCCATTTAGTATGTACTAATACCTATGTACCTAAAAGGAAATATTATCTATACATCGACCTTGGTAACGCCGCGGTAATCACCACTCTATCGCGACGAGACTAAAATTTAGACTGATTTCGAATTAATACCCAGGACCTATTCACTTACCTAACAAATTTAATAAACCCCAACGCTAAAAAGAGAAGCGAATATTTAAAAAGTTTAAAATGCACGATAAGCTTCTTAAATATGTAATTGAATTTTTATTTAATAAAAAATATCGGATGAACCAACTATAATTTTAAAACTTTTATAAGAATTACCGCTATAAAACCTGCTTTCAAATTTTAAAAAAAATCATCAAAATCGATTCATCCGTTTAAGATTAACCGTGCTACAGCGCTACATTCATATGAGTAAATGAAAAAAGAAACTACACTACAACTCCAAGACTTGCTACTTGGACAAAAATGGGTTTGATTCTTTATTACTTACTCTGCTTGATTTACGTTACTACTAATTGCGAGTTTCTTTGTCAGGTAATTTTTTAGTAATTGGACGGTACGTGGGTACCATAGGTATTTTTTTGTGTAAACTTGAGATAAGAAACCTAAAAACTGTAACACTTAGCACTTGTACCGCAATAAGCCACATAGTAACGACATAGCATCGCGGGTAAAACCATAATGTTCTCATGAACTACATTTTGTCTTGAGAGTGCATATTACGTGTAACTGGGTAATATGACACAACACAGGAGCTGATTATCCTCTATGTATGTTAAATACGGATTACTGTCTGTTTAAGAGGTATAATGAAATGATGAACATTGCGTAATGAAACATTTTAAATTTAAAAACATGGCTGTCCTAAACGAACAAACAAATACCCAGAGGTAGGGAAATAGCGTAACGTCAAATGAAAAGATTTATACTTAGATAACTCTAAACTGCAATTTTTTTGACTGGTCAAATATTAACTTAGGTAATGTAAGTATACTCTATTAACTTAATTGAACCTTTTTACCAACAGTCGTTCTAGGCAATATTTTATCAAGCGAAATAACTCATGCGATGCGATGCCAAAATGCGATGGAGCGACGACAAGAGAGAAGCCGGATCGATGTGGATACAGGTGGCTCAAGATAGAAGAGACTGGCATAAAAGAAAGGAAGCCTACACCAAGAACATGGTAGACGAAGGCTGAGAAGAATAAGAAAAAACTCATAGATCCGTAGGTTGGATCACTGAATTCCTCCGTCAGATCTCATGTCCGATGATCACCAAGATAAAAAGTAATTTTACCAGTTGCCTGGCCGGCCACCCAAAATAATGTTTAGCACAGAAGCTATAAAGCTTTACTATTTAGTTTGTACTATGAGTAAATAAGTAATGTTAACTTATTTAAATTGATTAGAACTGAAAACACCTCGCGCTTAAATCAAATTGCAAGCTACAAGTTACAAGCATATAAGCCTATAGGCTTATGTATTATTAACATAGGCATAAACCTATGTATTATTAACATAGCCATTAAGATTAATTGTTACTAACAAAAATGGATCGTTGTGTCCGAATAAATAAAATTTATTATTATGATTGAAACATTAAAATTATTTTTTAGATAATGTCCTGTCGTGTAAGTCTATAAATAACTTCACTGCACACAACTCGGGTAAAGCCAGTGAAGCCTGATATGACGTCACGCACCAGCTGACGAACATGCGACCCACTCTGAGGGCTACTGTAAGACGTTGTCGTGTATGTATATCACATGAAATTATTATTGTTTTTAGTACAATCTAAATTAGGTAGATTGGGCTAGGCAATCGCCCGGTATGCGAGGGACGCGGGGACAATATCGAATCTCTAGCTACCATGATTATTCGCATTGTCTGATGATGCTGGTATGAGTACTGACAGGCCTACTGCCTAACTCCATTACTTTTAAATTACTAAAATTACCATAGTTATAGCTTTCAGGAAAGCAATTACAGTTTATTAAAATACTCGCAGACTGGTTCTCAAGGTCCATTTTTGAGGTCTCGGGTTCGATCCCCGGTCGAGGATATAGAAATAGAAATTCATATTTTCTATTATTGTCTCGGCTCTGGTTATTGATACCACCGTTGTTTCAGATTAACATAACACTACAATACTTTTGGGATCTGAGCAATTTATCTAAAGTTGTCCAATTTTAATTATTGTTAAAATATTTTAAAAAAATTGTAGGTGGGTTCGAGTCCCACCCGATGACAAAGTCAGTCAATGCACAGTCCGACTGGTTTACCTCTATAAATTGTAATTTTACTGAGTTTTTTGTTTTATACACGTGCCCTTTACGTTGTCTATTTCCGTGTGTTATGTGATCCATTCATTAATAAATGTATTTTCTTTCTTTCTTTCAATTTTTGTGAGCGAAATTTAATTTAATTTCGTGTAAACTTGCAAACAAATTACTTAAATAATAAAAATAATTATTAGGAATTCATGTCAATCCTTTGGAATTGCAATCATAATCGCGATAGGTAGCTTTTAAACGACGGTAAACCTGCCTATTTTCGGGTCTAACCGACGATAATACGGATTACGTTGCGCGCTGTACGGAATAGGACTCCTGACATAACGAAAAGCCTCCGGTCGCTCCAGATATTTTCGTGTTACGTAAGGTCAGTACCGCAGGGCCAACTTAATTATTCTTAATAGGGTTTTACAAGGGACCTTTAGTTTAGTCATGCCTCGATACATTACCGAGAAACGTTTCGCTTAAATGCCATTCATCCTGCAATGAGATAATTTTATGACAGCTCTCATCTTGTATTACTACATAGGAACAGCGAATTGTTGTCAAAATGACTCATTATGTTACTTCAAGTAGTGAAAATTAAATATATACTTACGAGTATACACTGATTACTCCAAAGTACATACTTTCATTCCCTGGTTGGGTATTTAGCGTAGTGATTTAATTATATTGTATAAAAAAAGTTTAAAATAATAAAAAGGATTTGATTTAAAAGTATTTGTTATATTACAGATAGACCACCTTCTTACAACTACTAAGAACAAAAAATATTTCCCGCCATGAAACCTGTCAATATTCCTAAAAACCTCAAACCAGCCAGAGTCGCTCTTTTTTAGGGTTCCGTAGTCCTGACCAGGAACCCTTATGAGTGATTCTCCGAGGGCCGGTTTTTGGTGGTCACACGTTCTTAATTCCCAAACCATTTAATAAACAGCTTCAGAATCAATTTTAAATGATTCTTTGTTTATTTATCTACACGAACAAAGTTTAAAACATAAAATAGGGCTTACAGTTATTTTTTAAATAATACTTAACCCCCAAAAACGGGAGCAAAACCGGTGTTCTCCGCGCGTCCGCACGACCTCGCGCTTAGTTCAACCACTAATATCTTTATTGTTTATTGTGTTATGTACACATACTATATGTCAAAAATTTTGTTAATAAGTCAAGATTAATTAATTATTAAAACAATAATGATATCGTTTAAGCAGAAAGAGTTAGAAAATATTTTGTCTCGGTCACACGGTTGTGGTAGATTCGTGAACGCGACATATAAAGCCTCGCAGCATCAAAGAGCCTCAACTTTCTGACAAGCTTAATGGCCCTACAAAAACTATAGTTCTATTACAGCATCATTGGTGGAGAAATGCCTTTCTTACCGCTTTGATACAGAAAATACAGGCACATAAATTCATCAACTTTTTTCTGGCAACCTCTTGAAGAAACCCTTCATGGTAAAATTTTAAAGATAATAGAATTATTTAGATGTAAGCGTTGAATATTCAGTATAAAACCCCTTTTCAATTTCTTCGTCCGCTATTTAGTTTTTATATTTTACAAGAAACAACTTGTAAATTTTTGAAAACGTAAAATTTTCGTAACTTTCGTGACATGGTTTTCGTGGACATTTGACCACGAAGGTTATCTTTCACTCTACGTGAGGTTACGAAGGTGTCTTTATGCGATCTTAATTTACTTCTCTATCGGTCTGTAGATGTTTTTAAATAACCGTGTTATCGTTTTCTCCCAAAGGTATTAGCAAACGATAGTTTGTGTAGGTAGAAGCATGAGTTTTTCTTGTATTTATCTATTTTAGTCAAATATGGTTGATATGCCTATTTAACTGAACCCTGATGTTCTACTAACTAAATAAATGGTTGGCTTATTAATTTGTCGACGTCAATAAGAAAAGTTTTCCATAGAATTCATATACGAATAACTTGATAAAACACTGCCCTTGATTGAATGTGTGCACATATTGAATAAAAAGGATTTGGCATAACCAATACATCACACACCTCTGATTAATAGCATCACACACATAGTTGGGGCAAAAAAGCTGAAGCGTTTTGGCACTATGCTTGTCTCCCAACAAGTGAGCCTTAAAATTAACTTGGGCCAGACGAATTTTTGTCGAATTACCGTGTTCAAGTGGCACTCTCTCCTGTATCTATTAGAAACGAAAACTGTGATCTACTGTTTTAGACGACAGGAGTACGTTTACCTGGGACAAGTGATTTAATAAGGTACTCGTAGGTTCACTTTGGCTGGACAGAGTCCGAAAAACTCCGCGAGGGCATCCTTTTGGCCCAAATACTTCAGTGCTTAAAAATGAACGTCTAGACCTAATCCGAAACATGGTCTCTTTCTATGGGCGTATTAATAAAGTTTAAGGACACACAACGAGCTATATGTTTGGTGTTTCTCCACGGGATTGAATTGAAGAGATACGTAGAAGAACTAAGGTAACAGACCTATGTCTAAATGATCTACGAGACTATCCTGTAGATCACCAAGCTCAAGTGGCAGTTAGCAGGGCGTAGTGCAGAAAGGTTCTTGATTAGATTCCATTTGGTCAAGAGCGTAGCGTAAGGCGTCTACCAGCAAGATTGACGGACGACCTTGCAAAGGTCGCATGATCGCACTGGATGCAGGTCGCATGTAACCAGTCTTGTACTGGACTAGAGAAACTTTGCTTTCTATCTACTAATTGTTATTAAAATATTACACATTTTTTGCCGTTACTGTCCGATAGCTGGGCATTGGCCTCCCCTAAGTGTGTCCATTTATCTCTATTGTTGTTTTTAGAAAAATCCGCAGCGAAATGAAACATCTAAACAATGAATTGTTTTGAATTAATGTAAAAACCATAATGACTAGTCAGCGGTCAGTGCATAAGTTGAAACAAGAATCGCTATCTCAGTGTAAATACAATAGCTTTTTGTATCTCATATTAAATTAAGAGGAAACATCTTATAACCCATAAGATAATACAATAATAATTAAGATTAAGATGGAGCTGCTGCGCTGAGCAGCAAAAGTGATCTGACTCGTTAAATGTCGTTACGAGTGAACCAGACCTTTTTAAAGTGGCTCCTGTTGCAAAAAAAATTGGTTTAAAGCTAACTGAGATAGATTGGGCATGTGTAACGAAGAAATGAAAAATACGCTTAATAAAAATGAGTTATTAAAAAGAAAGACTTTTGTAGACAATAAAGAAGACTGCTGGCTACATGGCGAACAATAATTGACAAAGTCATGTAACAAGAACAGCCGACCAAATGAACAAAAGACAAAATGATCTGGCCCACAGTTAATAACAGCTAGCACATATTGTATTATGAGTCATTTGCCTGCTGATACATAAAATTTATAATATGTTTTAAGTTGTTTTATGTATTAATTTTAGCTATAGTTATCTACTAACAAAACATTTATTTCTACTTCATTGTCAAATCGGAACCTTTTCCTATATTAAAGGTTTAGAGATTTATTTATTAATGCTTTTCACGCTTTTAATTTCAAAAACACTATATTCTTTTTAAAAAACAGGTATAATATTAGTTATTTAGGTTTTGTTTGAAATATTTTTATGTAATAAAATAGGACTTCACTATGAAAAATACGTTTCGTAACTTTCGTGGAATCAGAAATAACTTTCGTGGGTACCGAGATTTCAAAATTAAATATCGGAGGGAATAACAAACCGATTTGTTTGATTCCAACAGGATTCATTATAATTTTAGGCCTTCTTTAGTGTAGTATTTTTTCTTGTCATAAAAACTTTAATTAAAAATCGCCACGAAGGTGACGCGGAGAATGCTTTCCGGAGAATCACTCTTATAGTTTCTTCATGTCCGTCTCTCTGTCCGAGGTTTTGCTAAGAGACCGTTAGTGCTAGAAAGCTGTAATTTTTTAAGGTACATTTGAAGTGTTTTTTAAAATAACTTAGCGGCTTCTAAAACAATTTTTCAAATAATTGCTCCATTTTCGAAATATTAAAATTTGAAGTAAATTTTAAGTCCATTTAGGCGTCCCCACCCCCCCCTCTAAAAGCTTGACTGCTGGTCTGAAAAATCTAAATAAATTCATAATGATAGTGCATATCATAAACTTTAAAGGAAAACTGTAGCGATTAAGATAACTTATTAGTTTAGCAGTAATATTCGTTGAACTTGGGTGTTGGATAATTTGGCAGGGCACTAAATACAAAATCCGTCTCTAAAGTGACTAAGATAAAGTAGATAATGGTACGGGTCCCTTCGTGCGCGAGTCCCAACTCGCACTTGGCCGGTTTTTTATTATTGTAAAGAGGACAACGTAAAGAGATTGCGTCCACAAACTACCGACTCCAAAATTAACTTCAGACTGGTAGGCGCTTGGCATGTTAACAAGTGGTCAACAAAGAGTTCAATTAGCTATGCTTGTACTGAACTAAAGGCTAAAGGCACTTTCTTTCACGGATACAAAGGAGTTCGAACAGGGATGTCCATTGTGTTATTGTGAAGTTAGCAACTTACATCGATATTAGTTCCTCCAGAAATGAAATTAAATTAGTTTATTCGAAGGCTAAGCGAACTAAAAGGATATTTTTTGCGGAATTTCAGAGCAAAACGTAAACTAAATTTTCAAAACTAAGTAAGTCTCAAAAGCTTAAAGTTTATACTTCAAAGCTTTTTTATTAAATGCTGCTCTACTTTATCTTTTAGGCTTTTAAAACGACTTTACGTTGAAGTGTGTAGGTCTCGCCACGGACTAAATGCCCAACTTTTGTAGAGAGATACTGTTTAGTATACCTAACTATCGAATAGGTAAACTGCAATTTAAAACCTACCTGAGAAACTAGACATGAACACTGTCATGCAATTATATGTTTTTTTTTCACGTGGATTATAATTCTGTTCCGATTACGAGAAACCGCACAGTTCGATAGAGTCCCTATGTAGGTACTCAGGTACACTTAAGCACAGATATGCTTTATGCAAGATTAAGTTAATCGTTTCGTTTCGTTCCATTCCGACCATTTAAGTGACGTCCATGACAAGCATCTCCGTGCTTCGGAAGGCACGTTAAGCAGTTGGTCCCGGCTAATATCTGTGGTATTATTCGTTAAGCCTAGTCAGAGGCCCTAGGGCGGCTTGATAACTTCTGACAGTAAGGTTTGTCACTTGCACCCCTCCACCAATCCGCACTGAGCCCGCGTGGTGAAGTATGGCTCGTTCCTCCTCATAGTTGAGGTGAGGCCTTTTCCCAGCAGTGGGATCTAATAGGCTGACTTATTATTTAAGTTAATCGTTTGACCAATAAAAACATTATATACCCAAAATATTTACACTATATTCAAGGTAATAAATATTTACAGCCAACTTAGAGATATTATAAAACATGATTATGTACAAAATTAAAATTATAAAAAGGGTCCTTAAGGTAAGGTTCCCAGGATGCTGGCAGCGTTACCCCGCTGAATAGCGATGCTTATACGCTGTGCAAGGTAGCTGCCAGCTCTTGGGTACCCACTGACGTCAATCAGCCTCTTGGAAATCTCTTTAAAAAATGATATAGCGTTGGGACCCCACGGACCAAGTGTTTCGACTGCAAACGGTACAAAGTGGTACCGGGAGTTGATCTGCCTGTACTTGTTTTTTTTTAAGTTTTCGGCATTTCCCGCAGCCAAACCAGCCTCCCGGCTTGTACCGGATAGATACACACATACATTGGATTTGAGCGAAAGTAAGCAGCTTAAGCACTTGTGTTATAAAAATCTGAAACAACGGTGGTACCACAACACCCAGACCCGAGACTATAGAAAATGAGAATTATATTGACCCGACCGGGGATCGAACCCGGAACCTCAGAGATGGCGACACCTTGAAAACTGGTATAGCCACTCGGCTACGGAGGTCGTCATTATATATTAATAGGAACATACCATTATCTTAATTACAGTTTCCATGGTTAATAACGTACACGTACATCGATATCACTGCTCTAAAAACAACACTAGCTAAAATACCATAATAGATCGCCTAAGTCTATGCTACCATTGTATCTTTGTTAGACCGTCTGAAGAACCTAATTATCTATTACGTACATGTTACACACATTATGCATGTTACGTACAACGTATATGGAAATACACATTATACCTCGGTAATACGGTTTAGGGCAAGTCATGGATAGGATTTTGTAATGGATTTATATATTTTAGCGTTTATGTTATTTAATAGTGATATTGCGTGATAAAGCAAATAAAAATTCTAGATCACTATTGTATAAAAAAAATGACTCAGTTACATACAATTTACTGAAATGTATGCTATGTAGATTTTAAAACAAAGTGCGAGAACTGTTTAAATATCTGATTGTGATAATTAGCGTTTTGATTAATATAAAGTCGTGTTTATAAAATCTAAGTAGCTAATTAAAACCATAAATGAATAGCCGTAAATATTTTTAAGATGCTGTCGTGAATAACTAGAATGTCATGAAAAGAAGCAAACAATACTTAGATAATTTGCTGTCTGTAGTTAGTGCATTTTCTACCAGTCAACCACTGAATAAAAAAGGTGGTACGCTACCTACTCGTACGTCGGCAGCTTCGTGGACAGGAGACGCGCTACTCACAAACATTGTTCATTTATGTTAATTTCAAATACTCATCGGAATCATATCTAACTCCACTGGAAATAAGCCATGTAGTTATGTATGTATAAGTATGTGGTATCCAGTGAGACACTTCTAGACTTATGATTTGTTATGGTTTCATGAAAATCGACTGAGTAAAAGTTATATCAGTAGTTTGTGACACTCGGTCGTCATCCGACCTAAAATCGGCTCACATAATACTACAAGGGGGACTTAACACCATGAAACAATCTGTACCAGGCATACCTTTGGGTTATGCAGAAGTCAAATGGGTGGTGCGGCCGTGGCTAATAAAATAGGTATCTATTGACTCTTTTAAAAGAATCCGCAGCACTTACCTTATCGCCCTCAGCGACTCTCAGCACAATCTTCAATCTAGGATTGTTCTTCCTATACTCCTTAAGCAGCGCGTCTAACTTGTCTCCTCTCGCGTTTCCCGCGTAAACCAAATGTGTGCACTCGGAAAAGCCTTCAGTTGCCCGAGCGCCTTCTACGTAACACACTAGCCGCGCGGCTCCCGCGCCCGCGCCATCCGCGCCTAGAAAAGCCGCGAGCAGGCATAACGCCCAAGCCCACATTTTGTATCCCATTTAAAATAAAAAAAGTCAGTTTGACATTTCTCGTTCGAAATTCGAATCAAGCGCGTTCGTTCGGCATCAGCGCACGAGTGACGGCGCATGCGTGCCGGCTGCTCAGTAAAGCGCCCCCGCCCTGACTCGCAAGGCCACGCTCACTCGAACTTGACAAGCTTACAGGTTGTGTTATGTGACTGTTAGGGCGATTGATAACGATAAACTAAGCGATGAAGATTATGTATCAAGAAGATACCGTTTAAGGCCGAACCGTCCGTTTGTGTCATCGCTGCGGCTGCGCAGATTTTTACATGACAATGAAGTATTTGAAATTTCATGAAACTGAAATGTATTCCTATGTTGTTCGTCTTTGCTTACTAAGGAATAGAATAAAAGAGACGGCCCTAAAATTGTAAAATCAGCAACCATATTAAACAATAGGTACCTATTAAACAAGAAAATGAGGCAAAGAGCAGGAGAGGGCAGGATGGAGCGCCTTAAAAAAGTTAATTTTTATGATAAGAATTCGACCGTGAGAATTTCAAACCTAATTATATCACTAAAACGTTCAGGACATTCCAAGGATAATAATTATAAATTCCGAAACACGATTAAATGATTTGGTTCAATAGGGAAGTGTGGTCTAACTTTTCCCTCTTTGCTTTTTTAATATTATAGGTAGGTATATAGGTAGGCACTGCACCTAGTCTACTATTATTGAGATCTCCATGGTATAATTATTTTTATAACTTAAGCAATTATTTTGCAAGTTTTTACGAAATTCAATTTAATTTCGCTCACAAAAATTAGACGACTGTGTCATCAGGTGGGACTCGAACCCACGTCCCTTCGCTATCCGGGCGAGTGCTCTTACCAACTGAGCTACGGAGGACGTTAGTCAGCCGACGAATTTTTGTAAGTGCTTGCTACGCCAGTGAGCCGGCGTTCGATTTCATCAATACTTGGGGAATGTACCCGCATGTATCCGATGGAAATATTTTATATTATATCTTTATAGTACAATGTTATGAAGTTCTAATACTTATCCTAGGAATGTTTTAAAAGCAAATTCTAAAAACTTTTATTCGTAGTAAAATTAATCGCATTTTCATACTAAAGTCGTAGTGTCACAAATTTCAATGAAAAGGCGTTTTTTTAAGATTTCGATGTATGTCTATTAATCAAAGTTGTTGTAAATTCGCTTTAAAAAGGGTTTTGAAAAATTTTAAAACATTGTACCTATAGGTATAGATAGACCAATTCATTCATAAAAAATGGCAGCTATTGACTTATCGCAAATATACGAATAATAACTGTAAATAAATACAGCCTTATTGTAATAACTATGTAATAATAACTGTATAAGTTAATGTAACCTATTTCTAAGAATTACACTTTTATTATTATAACGGATTTGTACTTATGTCATCTGAAGGCACTTTTATCATCTGAAAGATAAAATTTTCCTAAAAACATTGAAGTTTAGGCAATAAACGAATTGAAGACAGTTGCTTTACGGGTATTGACTGCCTGGTCTACTGATACGTACTGACGTATCCCTCTGAGAATGTGGCATGGCGTTAGTTTTGTATCAAATTCTACGCTGGAAAAACTACGGATAATATCTATTACACTTAGTACTTTTTTCCCACTGGAAATATGACCATCCTGATACAGCATTGCTATCACATAGATATTGTTTTATCAGTTTCATACAAGCTTTATCTAGATTCTGCAATAAATAAAATGTAGGTTCTGCATCGTTCTTGGAACACTAGATGACGCCAACGTTAAAAAAAAAACACCATGGTCGTATGGCAACAATATGGTCGCGTAAGGCGGGCATGTCATGTCGACTTTGATTAATATGTAGGTACTTATCTACACTAATATTATAAAGAGGAAAGATTTGATTGTTTGTTTGTATTGCGACTGGGCCGAAACAAATGAAATTTGGTATAGAAATAGTTCAAGACCCTGGGAAGGACATAGGCTGCGATATAAAATCATCAGGGGGGTTAAATGGGGGATAAAATTTTGTATAGAAAATTCGACTTTTGGCGCGGGCGAAGTCAGAAGAAATTATCAGTATTTGCATTTTTAATGCATTTGATGAATACAAGCACCCCCAAACACAAAATCAAGCTTTTATTTCTAGACCAGTGAACAGCTGTTAGTCTTTAAGAAAAAATCGCATTTTTTATTCGATTTCGATGTCAGTCACATAGCCAAAGTTGTTGTATTTTCTAGCATCAGAATCAATCCCTAAATCAAAGTATTAACTTATTATGTATACAATTATATACAATTTAGAGCCCTTTTACCTAAGTAACATGTAACTAACCTTTAGTAACATGTAACTAACATGTAATTAACCTTTACCAACGTTACCATATAAGTACTCGTACCTAAGCATCTAGATCTTATTGGACTGACAGCTAGGCCCTCCAAAGAACGGAACTATATTTTTTCCAGGAAATACTCATATGCATAAAAAATATCAGTCATCTAAGTATTTACTCTGGTTCGAAATAAACATATTTTATTTTTTTTATTTTATATCGTAAAATACTGATAAAAAGAAACATAATGATAAATATTTTTATAATTTGAGCAATTATTTTGCAAGTTTTTACGAAATTAAATCAAATTTCGCTCACAAAAATTTATCGACAGTGTCATCCGGTGGGACTCGAACCCACGTCCCTTCGCTATCTGGGCGATTGCTCTTACCAACTGAGCTACGGAGGACGTTAGTCAGTCGACGAATTTTTGAAAGTGCTTGCTACGCCGGTTTTGCGCATTGCGCATCGAGTTTAAAAATTTAAAGCAAATGGATCTAATTACTAATATTAATAAGTTTGATTCTGTTTGAAGATCGTTTAGACTTACTCGACTTGCTTCGCACTGCACCCCCTTAATATTCTTCAATTGTCTCGCTCTCTTCGGGTAAGACTGTGCTTCTTGATTAGCTTATTATTTCGCTCACTGGCCGAATTGTTACGGAAACTTCGTAACGGCATTGGCATTGGATATAAGCAATTTTTTTGTGGAATTTAATGGTTTAATTTCAATTTTATGAATCTTGTGCAGTTGTAATAGGTGTGATTTTGCAACAAAATGTATCCTCTTACTCTGCTAATGACAGTACGTATTTTTTTTTTTAGTGGTGAGATTTTCAATTTAGTTTGAGCGACTTAGTGCAGCTCCACCACTGCAATTCCTGTGTAGACAGCATCAATTGATTGGTCTTTATAAAAATGCAGGAATGAAAAAAAGTTTAACTAATTTTCGCTCGCTCCTTTTGTCCTTCTGTTGTACTATTGTCTTGAAAGCGGTTTTGACAAAATCATTGTAAACCAATGATAGAACTTCGTCATTGTTCTTCCAAAGATAAGCGGATGCTCTATTTTCTGCCTCGATTTATAATTTTCGGTTTCCCAATAATGTTTGCGCCAGCACCGCTCGCACTTGCTTGCCTCACTTTCTTTACCACCTCGTTGCAAAAAAATGTATGGTGGAGGTGAGTTTCGGTTTCAGTTTCGGCCGAAACGAAGCCGACGCCAAACATTCGGATTAAAAATCGTGAATCGGTTAGACGGATTCGGTTCCAATAAACTTATACCATGTTTTAAATATTTTAATCTCCTAAAGGAGCGAGATTTTCCTAATCCCTACTAGACCTCTAAAATCTGCTATCCTGTATCCTAAATCTCCTAAATTTAATCTTACTTGCAGTTAGATATTATTTTAAAATCTTATCTCCATGACGCCGTCGCTGACAACAACACAGTCATGCTAACTGCCTTTTGTTGATAATATATTATATACAGTATCACTTATCAGTATCCACTGCGCCGGTTGGCCAAGTGCTTGGTAACAAAAATATAAATTTGTGTGCCGGAAAATTTTCAAACCGTGATATTAGATACAATGTCGTTCTCAGGAAAGAAATTCAGAAGGATAGGCTGTGTAAACATTGATACGTTGGTCAGAATGTCAAGTAAGTACTATGTACTATACTTAGTTATAATTTATCTCATATTTTAACTACGAATTTTTTTGTTGCTTTCTTGTTAATTTCAAATATAAGAATAAGGACCCGTGACAATGGCGACCTAAGTAAAAAGAATAGTTTTATTATAAAAAAATATTATTAATTATACCCTATTACTTAAAAAACAATCGACTCGAGTCTCGTGTACAGAATACACGCACAGTATACCTAGTTCGCCTAATTATATTTGCTACAAAACGTTTTATAGACCTACACATTGGCAGATCGCATGCAAAAGACGCTTATTTGATTCCCATCTTTGTCGGTTGAATGAATATTTGATATTATCTATGATATTACTTAAGAAGCCACCAATTTGTTACTCGTCTATCCTTTAAGCACATATTACACCATCCTACTTAGGATCCTTAAAGGCAGGAACCAATCCGGAGCACGTATCGTAGTCTACTTAAGATTCGATTGGTTCCTACCTTCCTAGTTAGGATCCTAAGTACGATGGTGTAATGAGTGCTTTACTTTATTTCACCTGTTTTTTAGGTGTGGATCCCCGTTTGGCGGCACTACTAAACAGTCGATGTCCAGTGTTCTCATTCACGCGAATTGGAGATAACGAGTTCCAATTCCATGCATCAGTCGACGGCATGAGAGACATGTCATACACATTTAAGCTGAATGAAGAGTTGGAAATAGAACGCTGGGATGGATGTAAGGTATCGTGTACCTTCGTTTTTTGACAAGTATCTAAATAAAAAGATTGGACATCATTAAAATACATATGCTCTGATTCCAAAGTGCGTACTTAAGTCCGTTTTTCTTTGCTTGGCGAACATTTTTAATCTTGACATTCCTTTTTACCTAAATTATTCTAAAAAGACTTTCAAGTAGACTTAAACCATTGATTTATTATAAAATCAATTACTTTCACATAACCTTCCTTCTGGCGCAGTCGGGTTATAACATCACACTATGGTAATTTATCATTTTATACCTAATAATATTTTTATCACTAGTATTACCTACGTTTAAAAGTCATGAAAAGATTATTATAAATGGTTGGCAAAACCAAGCAGAGAAAAACGAAAATGGTCAGACAAATGTATGTGATTTTGTTAAATATAGCATAAATTATATTTTTTACAAAAGCACCCATAGACTATGTTTAACTTGATTGCCCCAGTGATTACCTCATAAGCACTGCAAGAACAGTGTTAGATTCTGAAATCATTTTTTTTTTACAGGTAAGATCCGTGTTCTCCCTAGAAGGGGACAATGTTTTGAATCAAGTGGTACGACTACCAGGCGGGAAAATGGGATACTTTCGAAGGGAGTTCGGGGAGAATGAAGCAATTATGGTAAAGTATATCTATTTTACAATTGTTAACGATGTTACAGCATCAAAAATAAATTCGTTACTTAAAAATATAATTCAATATTATGTTCTATTGTAGATCTTAAGGATAGACGGAGCCGAAATCGAAGCAAAAATATATTACGAATTAGTTGAATGAACCTTTGACATCTAACCAAAGGAAGTAATGGTAGTTTTGAGCCATTATATAGCTAACTACGCATGCGAACAAATGATGGGATGCAGAAGAAAAGAGACCTACAATACAAGTATTCATTCTGCTGACTGTACCAAGAGATAGCCGAGACTTTGACAGAAAGATCCGTGATGGCCGGGACAAAGTAAACATTGTGGAGACTTACTGAAGCGACGCATACGACACAAGGATTCAAGCTATTAGGTGTCTTACCATTCATACATTCAATTTTTTTTTTCTGCATATAGACCCAACAAGGGGCACTTATATACGTCCCAATCTTAACCATTCCACTGCCTAGGGACAATTATGGGCTAGTGCTGAGAAGAAGCATCAAGAAACTCAGTCACTATTGTCATAGCATCTTTTCAAAGTTTTACAATTGTTTCTTTCATTCATACAATACACACATCTATCTACTGCCGACCGCGATGTGGGTTGCATTACTTCGGTTAATAACCGTGCTAAAAACAGAATCCGGAACAAGTATTAAAGTATTACTCGCACAAAAAAAATGTTGCGAATTTTGTGTTTTTTTTTATTTTATTCAGTTGTTTTAATAAATTTTCCATACCGGTCCCTAAGCTTGGTCACAAATGCCACTAATCTTAAAACTAGGCACCTAGCACTTTCATAATTGACTAGGATTTAAAATCCGTATATGCAAGTGCCTCGACTTATAAATGCATTACCGCCGGACTTGCGTACTAATAATGTCAGACCTAATTATATTAAAAATAAGTTAAGAGCTCACTTTTTAAACAAACTGACGACGTAGTAGACTAGCACGACATTCGTTACAAACCTCATTGGTTTAATGAATGTTGCATAATTTTAAGTCATTTTGTTAATTTTTTATTGGATAAATAAATGGAAAAAAAGTATTAGGTGTTGTGTGTTCAGAAGAGATAATGCAGTTTTAATGCTGCTACTAATTGGTATTAATACTATGTTACGGTATCAAATATGTAGGTACGGACGACAATATGTCAAGTATCCAAAGTGATGGGTATTAGAAAAATGGTTATTAATATGACGAATTAAACAAAAATAACAAAAATAATGTTCCAATTATAACATGAAGTCCATGGAATCCAGTTGCTATGAAAAATGTTGATCCATAAATTTTATCTGCGACAGGAAAAGGAGCTTCATGATATTCATATGCTTGTAGAATAGTAAAGTAAATTCCTGTGGCATTTAATGTATGCAGTTGTAAAAGGAGTGAATTAGCAACAAAAATTAAGGTCTTATGCTAGATTGGGCTGTGTGACTGGGCCACAAAACTAAAGTTTTCTGGCTGCACGATTAAACTTCTCAAAACAGGCTGTTCATAAACAGAGTACCTACCTATATCAGCGTAGAGGTATAACTGTGTAAGTATTATGCAGTGTTCTTTGCTGATTCCCGATTAGCATAACGACTCGTACGCTAGTTTAGCAACATGCCCCTCCCTCTACTATTGTCTATGTCCATCTGTTATTATCTATGCTCTATCTAAGGCTGAACAAGGAGGTCGCCAACAACCGTATTACACGATTGCTGACGGCTTGCGATCGTTACAAATGGAGCTTTACTGTACAAACTTCGTAAAATAAAATAAAAATATTATGGTGTGGGTCAGCCAAAACAAAATTTTGACAAATAACAACTGTTTATTTATAAATATACGAAATAAAAATCGGAGACCGCTTTTTGTAGTTTCTGTCGAAATTATTAATTCTAGTAGGTATACGTAGAAATATTGTAATAGTAATAAACATACTAGCTAGAAAAATGCACCAAAAAGTGATGTTTTGTTTGTTGCACTTTTCTATTAAAAGGCTCTGTTTTTTCAGTAAATGACATATTACTAGTGTAAATAATTTACTAAATACACACCATGAGAAAGCAGCCTCCAATTATAATTTATTGTTAAAATAACGAATAAAAAAAAACGCTATTCTGACAAAATGTTTTAATTAAGTATGGACTTATTTACGTTTTATTTATTTTAAGATACAAATTATACGAGTACACATAAATTATTAAAGTAAACTGTGTTGGTATTCACTATATACATTTAAACTGTTTGGTTTAATTGAATGACTTTCAGTACCATTCATAAAATACATAGATGATTCAACGGTGTAGGTAGAGTATATGATATTAACCTACTTTGTTATCTCTATAAAAACTACTTTGTTCTGACATAAGCAAAAATTTCTTATCTCTTATCAAGCAAACAAACGGAGATTATCGCAAAAATGCGCAAGTATTGATGATGATACATTTACTCGTACTTAAACAACTAATACTTATCTGTACCTAATAAAGGTACTAAGTAGCAATTTAGGTACCTACCTACTATTAGTACTATTATTTATGGCTACGCTAGTAAGTAGGGGTGATTGTTTGTGGGGGTAGTATTTATGTAGGGGGGAAAGAAAATTCGAGTTATGTAGTTCACATTTGTTTTGGTCACATCCCTTGATCTGATCTCCTGCTGGTTATTGTTGTTTTAATTGCTGTCCGGGCCTTAAAACTTTGTCATTTCGGTCTGATCCCTTAAATTTATTTGTGATACCTACCCTGATCGCGGTCACAGATTACAGAGTTACTTCGCTGTGGATTAGACTGTCCCGCGAAAAGTCAGCCCATTTCTTAAAGGATTTGAATACAACCTACATGCAGAGATACACATACCTACACAACTTACAATGGTACTGCAAAAACACTCACTCAAGCAAGAAGCTGATCGATTTGCTTTCAACTTATCTAATATGACAGATAAGGCGCAAATGTTTTAGCCTAAGGGGATACGTAGTGGCCTTGTAAGCACCGAAATAAAAGCAAATAATAAGTTGAATTGGACTATTTATACAAGTATGGATACCTACCAAACACAGTATATTTGGTGTAGTAATATTCTTTTTCGTTACTCCAAGTTGACACTAAAAAGCAGTTTTAATATTTACTAGCAACTGGCCCCGACTTCGCGGGTCTAAGGTCTAATAATAATATTGGTACAGCCTTTTTCAGACATAATTTGGCTTTCTACTGTTGAATAGCGATGGGCGATTATTTCTAAATTAATCGAATTATTGGAATGGTCTCTGTAATCGAATGTATTCGATAAGCAACCGCAGTCATTCGATTATTCTTCGATTACGCGGCGAGCAATACCGGAGCGCGCGGTTTGCAGGCCGAATGAATCGTCATTCGTCGCGTCGATTAATCATTCGGTCGCTACCTGTGCGCAGCACAGTCGAGGCAATTGGATCGAATGCATCGAAGAGCCCAGTATAGATTATCATTCGATTGTTGATTATTAATCGCCCATCGCTACTGGTGAAAGAGTTATGAAAATCGGTATTGCAGTTCCAGAGATTATAGTTCCTACAAATTAACATAGGTACTTACAAACTCACTTACTATAAATAATATTAGTATAAATTACACAAAAACACAAAGCCGGGGCGGGTCGCTAGTCATTGTTAATTATATGAAGAATTACAAAAACCTTGGGTAGAGTGTTAATAAAGCCGTTATTAATTAGCTACTGCATCACTTAACATGCGTAAATCCATTACTTTTCGAGTAAACATGTAAATTAGCGATAAATTCGATTCTTTAAAATGGAAAGCCCTCAGGGCACATTACACGGCGCTGGACCTCATACAGAATATTCCTACGAAATATATACCTATGCCAATTCGCCTTTGCGAAACGTTCACGTCAATAAATGAGAACAGTTATAATACCTAGGTGTGGTTTTGTTTTACTTAAGGTCTCTTGATCATTATGTCATACTTGATACTCGCAAGCTATCGGATGCTATCGAGATCTAGAAAAATAATAACACCACAAATGATGTATTGATTTTATGTACCTTAACCTGTCAAACCCCATAAGATCCACGAGCGCTAATTTTCTATTGTGTCTAGAGACATGATGATACACCCCATCGGTGTTATTACAAAAAACAGGTTTAAAATAGGTCTAAATATTAGCCGACAACAGAGAAATTACTGACACCGTGACACAGACATAACCTAATAGAGAAACGCTTCTCTAATTGGTTAGCTAATAGCTTAGTCCTGGCTTAAACCCGGTACTACGTTTTTGTAATAACGGGGCATAAGACCCGCGGGCGCTTATTTTCTTTTGTTTCTGGAAATGATACGTGAAGGTTTAATAAGGTACATAAAGTATTGCTTTTTAACGTACCGCCATCCCATATTTATTAATTTATTACTGGTAGATCGGCAGTCGGCAGCATGTCAGTTGGTCCATTTGAATTACGAAAACAGCTTTTATTACTTAGGGAGTCTCTATTCCCTACGTAATAAAAGCTGTTTTCGTCGTGGTCTCAATGTGAATGTGGAGTAGTTTGACGTGCGGCCATGTGTAATATTGGTGCTTCTATGCTTAAACTAAGACCGCTGGGCCACACAACACAAAGTTCCAAATAAAATATGCAAAAAAAATGCATTCCATTCTCAATTTCAAAAGCGAATCCATTTAATGGTATCAAAGATCTAATCGAGTCAATATATTGTTATGCAGATAACTTAGTAACTTTAATCTAAATTCACCATCAAGATGAACCCATAAAATCATTGCTAAACCTATAAAAATAGAATTTGTGGTGTGGTAAGCTTTTGAACATATTATGGTTACTTCATTTATTTAAATGTTCTAAAATAGGGTCATGAACACAATATAGGTAATCTTTATCTGCGTGACCTAAATCTTAGATTAGAAACAGATTAAGGTGTATTATCAGTTAGCGTGTGTGTGTGTGTATGATACACACACCGTACTCTGACAAGAGACATAGAAAAGGGATGTGTGAGACTGCCCAAAATTATTAATTACCTACTTTCTACTTGGGTAATTGGTATTTAACTTAGGGTACAAACTTAATCGTGGTGGACCACGGCCACACTCACGTTAATAAATTTTACACTTGCTATTGCCAAACAAGTGTTCTATCGAATGGTGGCAAGAATATGCCACTACAAATATTTCAAAGATTTTGAGGTTATGTGTCATTCCATGACACATATCCCCAAAATCTTTGAAATATTTGTAGTGGTATAATGGTTAAAGGATACCTATATATATATATATATATATATGTATATATATCCTAAATAGCATACTATTTGTGGGCCGGTAAACCACAATCACGTTAATTTTTACACTTGCCAGGTGTTATATCGAATGGTGGCAAGAATAAAGATGTTTAAAGATTTTGGGGATTTGCAATGGTTAAAGGATGAAACTAGGTATAGTTGATACATACAATTTTGTAATACCTATATCTCAATCATGGACCGAGAGTTGGGTCCCAGATGCTGAAAAACTTAAAAAAAAAGATAATTTGCATAGAGGCTCTCGGATTTGTCCTATCCTATCAACACCGATCACACGCAACTTGACATGACATGTCGCCATGTTCCGACCAAATAATGACCTTTATATTCTGCGGAATCTGGATGGACTACTTTCGAAAACATTACACTGACCCAAATTGTGGCCAACTGATCAATGCAAACCCAAAGTTGCGTGCGAAACATTCAAAGTATTGCTTTTCTTCGAAGATTGTTTCGCAACATAATGACTGGGATATTATTATATATAAGGTACATTTCTTATTTAACGAACTCCGTTATCGAGTGGCTCACAAGCTGGATTCATAGTGTCGCCATATCTGAGGTGGTTCGATCCCCGGTCGGGTCAATACAGAAAAACCATAATTTCTTTATTGTTTCGGGTCTGGATGTTATGGCACCACAATTGTTTCTGATTTTCATTCCATAACACAAGTGCTTTAGCAACTTACTTTGGGATCAGAGCAATGTATGTAGATAATATGAGAATTTGTCCCACATTCTTTTAAGTAGGTATCGCTAGAAAAATACCTATCTATCCTAACTAATACTAGTAGTAGTAGGTAGGCCTATCTCAACAGAGATCAGCGAACTGGACTGGACATATTATAGTGCACAAGTGTGTGCGCAATACACAGGTGCACTCTCTCTCTATTCCTTTACTCTAATAATTCGGTGAGACGGCAGTCCGACATGACCGTAGAGAGATCAGGCGCAGGACCAACGGCTTAACATGCTTTCCGAGCCACGGGGGTGTTAACACCACCAACTTCCTGACTCCGGAGCTGTGTCTGAGTAATTTCAATACAGAAATACCCAAACACTCTCGGCCCGACCCGGGATTCGAACCCGGGACCTCGTGGCTAGTACCCAACGTGCTGACCACTAGACCAACGAGGCAGTTTAGAAAAATATACTAAGAAGAACAAACAACGAATAGACGAATATTTACGTAGCAGGTAGAGCAGTGTAAGTCAGGTCGATAAAGCTCATAACCAGAGAGTAACTGAATGTTCACACTCAAGGAAGTCTCTTCTTATTAAATTGGACCTCACTGAAAAATAAGGTCGTTTCTTGAGCTGTTGCGCTAGTACTAAGACCAATTTTATTGGATAATAACTTGCATCGACCAATGTTGTATGACATAACCAAGGTCTCCGACATTTAAACCGGCGAGCTCAGTAATCACTGCAATGTTTTTATTTGGCACAGTATTTAAAATACCAGGGCTTTTAGTGGAACCCAAAGGTTTCTTGCTGACGGAATTAGCTAGTAAATACTTGTTTGCTGGTATGTTGTAAATAATGTGTTAATGAGTATGATATTTGTTGGTAAATGGACGGAGTAGCCAACCTCTATCGTTGTAATTTTTTAACTTACTTATAACTTTTTTATAACAAAACACGCCTGTAGCAGAAAGAAGTAAAGAATGGTCAGGAAAAGTCAAGTCATATTATATCACTTGGTAAAACCTAAGCCCCTACACAAAGCAAGCAAGACACTCCTAATAAAGAAGTTTTAAATAAGAAACAAAAAATCGCACACAGGTAGGATTTGAACCCACGAACGAAGTACTAGTATTCTGTGCTACTGTGCAGTCTATCCAGCCGTGTGAAATTCTTGGTCTCTTTTGAATACGTCATTGCGTGACGTATAAATAAGAAATAACACTGTGAGTGTTAAAAATATTAAAAACGACCTAATAAAGAAGACAAAAGGAAACAGAATTTTGCCATAAAAAGGCAAAAGAAGATTTTTTTGCTTTCGTAGAGGGGCTACGCAAACATGACGTTAGTGAAACTTTAAGGAAACACTTTAAAAGTATTTAAAATTTAACCGAACTACATTTATTATTTATTAATATTGCGGCTTGACGCTGTCGGCACGAAGACTGTAATTAAATTAGTCATTTACCATTTACTGGTAAGAACAATGTTATGGTCGGTCCACCCGCGGGGTAATGCTGTCATCGTAACATGAATCACTCTTTACGCGTTTCTGCTACGCTTAAATTATTCAAAACCATTGCAATAACGCTGTATGTAGACCTTGGTTAATAACAACGAAATCGCCAAACCGAGCCTGCCGAGCTACAGACATTCATGACATGATTAGACGCATGCATTATTTTAGGAAGGAATATGAATATCATCCCGAAATAGTTGCGAAGCAATGGTAAACATAGGTGAGACAGAAATATAGAGTAGGTAGTAAAAGTAAACAGATGCTTTAGGCATTTGTTTAATTAAATTTTATAGCGTACAAATCTGACAGTTTTTATTTTAATCGCTAAAGTCAAAGTTGTGACTAGAAGAGAACACTTAATTACCATTAACATCACAATTTAGTCTTAGGAGGACAAGGAAAACACTGCCTATGCAGTGACAAAAGTTTAAATTGTGGACCCTCGAGTTTAGTAAATACAGCAAGTGGACTAAATGCTATCATTAAGACCACCATGTGGGCTTGGGGAAAATAAAAATAATATAATTTTGGAGCCGTAACGCATAACAAGTATTTCAACACATGCTGCGTGCGCGCAACCTGTCAGGAGTGCCAGGTGCCGAAGTATCCGGTTTGAGGGGATATTTGGTAAGCGAACACAGGATAATGGATGGCTGCCAAATGTTTTTGCTTTTTAACCACGGAGGTCTCGTGAGAGCGCGTTTTCTTCACCGACTTCCTGTTTTTTTTTTTTTAAGTTGAAATGGGACTACTTGTACTCACAATATCATATGCGTGTGTTCCGTGTTTAGGCCATTATTCATTAACCCAATAACTGCACGAAAATAGTATAAATACTTATCAGACTAAATGACAAAGTGCACTCTCTACCACCAGAAATTTCGACGGGTTTAAATAAATTTCAAATAGATTTTGAGTGTCATTTTCCATACATCAAGCTCAAGACAGCTTTAGCTCACGGTCCTTACACATTCACCGTCGAAATAAGTAAATCACACTCAGATAATGAACACTCGCTGGCCTTAACTTTAAGAATAACGCAAAGGAACCGGACTAGGTCTAGTTTCATTAATTTTGCATAATGTGGAAATCTTGAAGGATTTGTAGGCAATACACTTTACAACAATGATGATATGCGGTATACCATTTTTGAAACTAGGATGACCTAAACTAAACTCTAGAATTTAGGAAAAAAACACAATTCAGTCGCGCCCTAGGCACCGTTTTCACAATTCGTTTATATACGTAAAGGAAAGCTATTATCTTATTTTTCATCTAAGCCTGTTATCCTACTTAGCCTCACGACGAAGTCCTGCTTAGGTTGTCTGAAACCAGAAAAAGTGTATCTTACAAGAATGCAATGTTAAAACTTTCAGAAAACATTTAGTTGCCAAAACGCAATAAAATATCACACACCTAAAATTAAAAGCAAAATCCACACAGGCAAGTGTTAATTACATCTCTTGTCGCGAATGATGAATCATTTTAGCAAAGACTTAATAAATTAATTGCACATATCAAATTGACATATCTGGAGCATATCGACCGCGACTCCTATAAAATGTATGTGGAAAGGAGTGTAGTATGTAAACGAGGTAATGCAATAACATATACTTAAGGTGTGGGCGTAAAAGCAAATCGTATTGGTATCGATAAATTTAAAATTAATGGACTGCCTTGAATACGAGATCTTTAAATTAATTTAGCTGACGTTTATGTTAAAGCTGCTGACGCCTACAAAACAAGTAACTGGTACCTTTTTAATGATTTTAACTTTATCAAGCTGTATGTTGGTAAAACAGTGAGTTACTACCTATCTATACGAATACTGTTTATTAGCAAGCTAATCAAAGGTCTTAAATTAATTATATAGGTACTTACATATTTTACTACTGCAGTTAAATAGATCTATTGGCCTTTCATGTAATCGCTTTGTAAAAAAAACGAATGAATCATGCATGATAAGATAGAATCACAATAATCAATACCTATGGCCTTTATCCAAGGTGTCAATTTTACAACGGGCGTAAGAGAATTTATGTACAATCGGCAGCACGTCAGGTTACCCATGTAAACTACCAAAACAGCTTTTATTACGTAGGGAATAGAAGCGGTCTCAAGGTCTAAGTTGAGTAGTCTGACGTACTGCCGTATGTACCTACCTTCTTGACATAAACATTTATAACGTAGATAGATAAATAGATAACTCTTTATTGCACACCATAACAGTAAGTACATCGATTTACATAGAAAAATGTACAATGTAGGCGGTTTTATCGCTATAAGCGATAACATAAGTAGGTACCTTCATCTCAGACATATCCATCTAGCTTCCAGCCACATAACATACCGAAATGATATCGATACAATTAACAATAATATCGAGTTCCCACGGTGTCTACAAGTTAGTTTGTGGACGAAAACGGATGTGGGTGGAAGACCTTGAGGAATTTGAACCAGAAAATATCGAGTCTAAAATGAACAATACGAGTACAATAAGTAAGTACTCAACTGCTATGACTAAGCTGATGAAAGTATTTGGAGTCCGGGATAGGTCATACCATTTCCGTTCGGGTGGTTACGTCAGTTTTGGTGCAATAGTTAGGCGGGTAAGACTGAGCTGACGCATGGTTTTCACTGTTACTGTATCTTGTGCTAAGTAGTTTTTCATAATTAGGGCATGAATCATACCTGTAAAAATACTTATAGGAATGTCATAACATATGTACTTACTGACTTAGCTATAAGGTCTATTTATATAGCACGATTCTCACTATTACCTGTTTATGTACATGACTGTTTGATGCCAAAAAAAAAATACGACAAATATGTAAACTTGAAGAAGCTCCAATGCAAACCCGCAATTAGTGATAAAATATTTAAAATGAATGTGGACATTTAGAAAGACAAACATGACTCAACTGAACTGTAAACTTGTTGACTGCGAACCCCTGATACAGGATTTTTGTTGCCCCAGGAAAAAGTTATTACATTTGATAAATGCTGCTTGGTTTATAGATAGTTGTGAACCTCTGTATAGGTATACTGGATGACTTTTTTTACCGTCAGGAAAATAATTGTGTGAGATAGGTAAATGATATAGGTGACGATGGCGTCATCAGTTTTTAAAAAAAAAGAAAAGAATGAATGAATCCTCCCGAATTTCAGTCACAAATTCGGGCGGATTCATTGATGTTTAGCGCGTTCGGAGTAGGGTATGCGTTTGAGTTTTGGTCAGTTTCGTATTTTTAATATTATTTTTCCAATATGCTTTTTTTAATGTTATAATAGTCAAAATTAACTTAGAATTAGATGGTTAGGTGCGTAGTAATTTACAAAAAATAAATTCTTTTTTTTTAACTGATGACGCCATCGTCACCTATATCATTTAACTATCTCACACAATTATTTTCCTGACGGTAAAAAAAGTCATCCAGTATATATATGTACATAAGAGACGTATGCTTGTTTGTCAAAACTTATCCAAAATATTTTAAGAAACGGGGCGATGTTATAATTTGTCAAAATAGGAAAAAGTTTAAGAACTTACTGTATCAACCTCCTAGCCATAAGGATATTTACAAGAAAAATATATGTAATATGTCAATAGAAATTTATAATAAATTACCCGAAGAATTGAAAATGTTGGATGGAATTCTATTTAAAAAAAGTTAATTAACTGGTTACTGGCTCACTGTTTTTGTAGCCTTAAGGAATATTATAATTGGAATTGGAATGTTTAATAATATGACATTTATGACTTTTAATAATGTAACACTATTCTCGTAATTTTTAAATGTTTGCATGCCTGAATGCAGGCGGAATACACGAACTACCATAATTTTAAGATCTGCTTTTGTATGTTGTATTCTCAGCAAATAAACGTTTGATTTGATTTGATTTGAGTATTATTTACAATCAGTCTCCCGGATCACATACTAAGTTTTTTACCTTCTATCCTATCAGATAGGTATTAATGTGCACTATCATTACATACTTTACCTCTTTATCCGTGCACGCATCGGTCCGGACTCTTGTCACGCTCGCGGCGCCTGCGCAAGGGCGATATGACAGCCGACGCCCACGCAGCCATTTGTCAATATCGACGCGTGAATGCACGGATTGGATCACTGTCTGTCAAACGGACTTTGGCGATTATTAAATCGGTAACAATGGGTTGCAAAAACAATGACATTCGAACCTTGGTGCTCAGGCAAAGAAAAACGATGGCTATAAATACAGGGTTATTCTTAATACTGGACACTTACATCCAAAATGTGATTTGGACATTTCTAGTCTTCGGCGTATCCGTAGAGCAAACTAACCGTGCTCTTTGCTTTTCTTCACTCATCTACAGTAGAATCCCGATTATCCGGATCAATTAAAACCAGGGGTATTCCGTATAATCGAAAATCCGGATAACCGATTTTTTAAGATTTAATATTTTTTTATTATGTAATGGGTCTTACTTAGCAATACGATATATAAAAAACGAGCTATAATGATAGATTGAATTACATAATACCTATATAATTTAAAATTTTGGTTGGAAATAACTTGTTATAGATTTTTGACGTAATGAATCACATATTTTTCTCGCAGCCAAGTCCCTGATGCGCTTCAGTTGTAATAACTGTATGGGATCCGATTCATCCTGTCTTTCAAACCACTTAAAAGCAACATCTAGAGCTTCAAAAGCTTCTGCGTGAGATGCTACTTGACATACATCCCCAGTTTCAGTCTCTTCTTCATCTTCTCTCTCGTTACTGTTCAAATCCTCAATGATTTCTTCATCAGTTAATATTTGGAATCCAGGGTCTTCACTATCGCAGTTTAGCCACTCCATAAAATTCTCTTCATCGCACCCTTCACCAATGCTAAGAATTTTAATTGTTTCGGTTATTTCTTTAAAATGCGGTTTAATTGAAGAATCAGATAGAGTTAAGCGCGCAGGTAAATTTCATTATGGAATCAGAATTCTTTTTAATGTCTGATATCGTAGAAGTTCCGACACCATATATTTGCGCCAGCTTACTGCCAGATTCACCATTTTTTATACTCTCAATTATCTTCATTTTGTCATTAAGAGACAACACTACTCTTTTTCGCTCGGACATTTTAAATTTCCACAAAACGTTAACAAAAATAAAAGACAACCTTTCAGTTGAACGCTATCAAAGAAAATGAAACAATAACAAACATTATCCCGCAAACAAATGAGAGCGGGAGTACACCGTCGCAGGCGGGCGTCAAAACATTTTTAAATTAATAATTAGAGTCGAGACGAATGAGTCCGGATAATCGGATGTTCGGATAATCGATGTTCGGATAATCGGGATTCTACTGTATGCCTTTTTCGCATATTAGAAACTATAAGCTTACCCAATACCTGTGATCCTATCTTGCTCCGATTTATTCTCCGTTAAGCCGTCTCGTATCCATTCGAGTAGCTCTATCCTAAAAATAACACGAACCATGACCTACGCGGCTACCCTGCTGGCCGTGCAAGATATTGGCTGGTCACCAAGCAATTGGTAATTAGTACAATTATAACTAACATTATTTAATCAAAATCACAAATATCTCTAGAGTCAAACAAAGCAGGTACGTTAATTTTAAAATTATTTATGCCGCTCAAAAGCAATATCATGAATTGCTGACTGAATTCACGAAAAAGTTTGAGGAAGGCACATAATATGGATTAAGTACTAAACGAAAATCCATCTAAAGAAGGAAAAGGGGATGGAACTTTGTGCGAGAAATCGGATATTTACGCAAATGAAGTCACATGACACGACTACATCTGAAATACAGAAAATATAATATCTCGAGGAACCCTGAATTATAAGCTTAGCTTTAAGCTCAACCCAATAAGTTCAAACAGTATGTGACCTAGGCCGAAGGTGACCAAACGTGCGACCTTGTGCGCACACGCCGATAAGATAACATCTGACGCATTGATCTAGATATCGCTTGCGCAATGTCACACTTGAACATTACGGTGTATCTAATAACGCGTCTAAAATGTTGAAATCTTACCTCTCAGGCAGACTACAAACAGTAAACGTTAATGGTACTAACTCCTCAGGTGCCCCGCTTCAAATGGGAGTGCCCCAGGGCTCAATATTGGGACCTTTGTTATTTTTGATCTATATTAATGACCTTCCTTTTTATGCCAAAGACTCCTGTGAGATAGTTCTGTTTGCTGATGATACTTCTTTAGTCTTCAAATCAAGAAGAGGCGAAGAATCATTTGACAATGTAAGCGGAGCTCTCTCTAAGGTATTAAATTGGTTCACTAGCAATAACTTGCTTCTTAATACAAAAAAGACTAAATGTATTAAATTCACCATGCCTAACGTGAAGCAAGCTAACACAGAAATCCTACTCAACGGTGAAAAATTACATCTATCAAACTCCACTGTTTTTCTGGGCATTACATTGGATTCGAAGTTGCAGTGGGGACCACATGTTGACGCTCTGGCTGGGAGACTTGCTTCAGCTGCCTTTGCGGTTAGAAAAATTAGACATTTGACTGATGTTGAAACAGCAAGGCTTGTGTATTTTAGTTACTTTCACAGTATAATGTCTTATGGTCTTCTCTTGTGGGGTTCTGCTGCGGACATAGATACCATCTTTATTTTACAGAAAAGAGCCATTCGTGCCATTTACAAACTTAGTCCCCGCGAATCCCTGAGAGAATTCTTTAAAGAAATTAACATTCTCACTGTCGCTTCTCAATACATATTTGATAATATAATGTACGTACGCAAAAATTTAGATCTTGTTATAAAAAAAAGTGATATTCATTCGTATAACACAAGAAATAAAAACAAACTTGTCATTCCAAACTTCAGATTAGCCAAAACAATTAATTCTTTCTTGGGAAATTGTGTCAAATTTTTCAATAAAATACCTCATAATGTTATCGAACTACCTATTAATAAATTTAAGTTACATGTCAAAACTACCCTAATGTCGAAGGGGTATTATAAAATTCAAGACTATCTTAATGACGAGAATGTATGGACAGTCCAGCCTGCACCAAACTGATGTACCTACCTGTTTATTTTGATTTGTTTTATTTTTGTGGCAGCTAGTGGTGACTGAGTTTGTTCCGGCGTTTCTTCTCAGCACTTGCCAGATTGTCTGTGTCTTGTCTCGAAGCGCTAGTAGGGCCCAAAAGATAAGGAGACATGTTCTGCCCCATATGGGCCATAATTGATTGATATTTTGACGTTCATAAGTGGCATTTTGTGTCCTAAATTGAATAAAGAATTTTTGACTTTTGACTTTTGACACAAAACTTTCGCGAGCTTAAATGCATTGGCAAGACAAGCTATTAATTAAGAGGGCCGCTTGCAATTCTTCAATGTTTGCCATTACTGTCATATTTTTTTTTTACTTGCAAATATTCAAGAGGGCGCTAGTGTCCTCCAAATAGCTGGCATTGTATATTTGTAAATGTACAAATGAACTTTTAAATGTACTTAGTAGGTACACACGGCCGCACGTCGACTACCCCACTTTAACCTTGAGACCGCTTCTATTCCCTACGTAATAAAATCTATTTTGGTTCAAGGGGGTAACCTGACGTGCTGCTGACAGCATTTTAGAAATTCTTACCCAACTACTTTATTTCGACGATCCATTTTCATTTGTATGGAAAGTGCAAAGGCAGTTTTTCAGATCGAAGTTATAGATGAAACACGAAGTTTGTACGAGATATACTTATGTTCGGACGACATCAAATCAAGGTAAACACTGTGGTATCTTATGCTTGTTGTAATAGACATGATATTGCAATAAAACAATAGTCGGATGTACTGGCCACTGTACATACTCATACCTGTCGATAGTAAAATACTCCAAGGACTTGAAAATCGTTTATTCTATTTAGCTGTCCTATAAAATAACATTAATTTCATATCATTTGCATAGTTTTTTCTACTAGTTTTTAAACCATAAACAGCATCTGGTTTAAAATTGGATTAGTCCATTTCAGTATCCTTGCTCATGTGGGCTGTGTGCAAGTCGTGTTTTAGATCATGTTTGATTAAAGCTATTTTTTGTTGCAATAAGCCGATGGATCAAGGCTGTGTCGATTTGGCAGCCTCGGACTGACGTAGGCTGGTAAGCAGATTTTTGGTCAGGTGTCGTTTTTGAAACTGAATAAACTTTTAAGCTTTATTATAAGCTTAATATCTGTTGATATTAGTCGTTAAGCCTAGTCAGAGGCCCTAGGGCGGCTTGATAGCATCTGACAGTAGGTTGGTCACTTGCCTTACAGACAGCCCTCCACTAATCCGCACTGAGCCCGCATGGTGGAGTATGGCTCGTACCTCCTTATAGTTGAGGCACAGAAAAAGTACTAGTACTTCGTACAGAAGTATGACTTAGCAATTGTATTCAAAGAAATGTCTACTCAATGTCGTCAACAATATGGCGTAATTTAGTTCGCCTCAGAGTCAAGCACATTTTCGTGTAGACACCTACAAAAATCCATTGCAAGATAATTTCATACTTATTGCTCTAGAATATGATTCATAATACACTAAACCTATTCAGTGACGTAATATCACGCGACGCGATAGGGTTGACTGCTACGAGAAGCTACTAACGCCATCTAGCGCCTCTTTCTAGTACTTTATTCATTCTCGTTCAGCCAGCAACATAGCCGCGCGGCCGCCGGTGAATAAAACGCGCGAGCGTGTCGCTGGCCGGTGGCGACACGCAACTTGTTTTAGCCCCTAAGTAAGGGTCGCCGCGCGTAGGTACGTTTTTGCTACCTACGCGGGGAGATACACAGGCCTGGTTGAGGTGAGGTCTTTGCCCAGCAGTGGGATCCTTATAAGCTAACTTTACTTTTATTAGCTGATCGTGAGACATTTGCTGCTACTCTTTATGTTGCCGTTCTTGATGATGATAAAAGCAAAGCTCTTTTACTGCCTTCTAGTTTGTTTTTTGCCAAAAAAACATAAATATTTAGAGTTGTTAGTAACGCTTTTTATGTATAGTCCAACAGGTTTACATGCGACCCTCCTGCGTCAACGCGGAGTGAGGGAGCGCCAATCGCACATGACTGTCATAGGAAATACCCTTCACCACAGCACCAGCCGTTCCCGATAACATCTAGCATGCCACGTCCCCCGCACCTCAGGAGACCGCAGGAAGGTAGCGCACAAACTTGTCATACGAGGGTCAAACTGAAAGTTCTTAGAAAATCAAAAACTGATTACATTAGCCAGTTATTAGTTTTATTATATCTTTTCAAAATATTGTCCATTGACGTCAATACACCGCTGCATGCGATGGAACCACTGGGAAAAGCACTTTGCCCACTCGTCCTTAGGGGTCTCTTCAATGGCATCGCGATATGCAGCCACCGCTTCTTCAGCATTCATAAACCGCTTTCCTTTAAGTTTTTCTTTAATTTTTGGAAATAAATACAAATCACAAGGCGCGAGGTCGGGGCTATACGGCGGGTGACCCAGTAATTCAACGTTTGATGTCGCCAAATAGTCGATCGTTCGCTTGGCGGTGTGCGACGAGGCGTTGTCGTGGTGAAGGAGGATCCTACTGCGAGGTCGTTTCTCTCGAACTTTTTCCAAGACAAGTGGCAAACAATTGGTAGTGTACCATTCTGCAGAAACTGTTTTTTGATCCTCTAACACAATTGTTGCGAAATGACCTATCCTTACAAAGAACGAGGCCACCATTTTTTTTCCCGCACTTCGATCTCTCTTCACTTTAGTTGGCAACTCCTCGAAAGGAAACACCCACTGAGCAGATTGTCTTTTGGTTTCAGGATCATAACAGTAAATCCAGCTTTCGTCACCTGTTAGTATGTCGAACACAGCATTTGAGTCACCTCCGTTAAATCTTTCAATCATTTTACGGCACCAATCCACACGATGGAGTTTTTGAGCCTTAGTCAAATTATGAGGTATCCACCGGGCGCAAAGCTTCCTGACCGCTAAATGTTCGTGGAGGATTTTGTGCACTTGACTCATACCGATGCCTAAGCTTGTCCGAATCTGCTGATAGGTCACTCTTTTGTCAGTCTCTATCATACGCCGCACAACACAGATGTTATTTTCAGTCGTCGCCGTAGAAGGCCGTCCCTCACGTACATCATCAGTGAGATTAGTGCGACCACGTTTAAACTCATTAAACCAGTTGTAAACAGTCGCACGAGATGGGGCTTCATCGTGAAAGGCCAATCGTAGTCTATCATAACTTTCTTGTTGACTTAAATGACATCGAAAGTCATAAAAAATCATTGCACGAAAATTTTCTCGTGTTAAATTCATTTTGACGTGACACAGACAATTTTCAATTTGCCGCCAAGTCGTAAAACAAATGACAAATGAATGAAATATATACTCAGTAATATTGGCAAAGAGTTCTATTTTCAAATTTTAGAATATTTTTTTTATTATATTGTTTATAACTTTCAGTTTGACCCTCGTACTATACCTATTGATTTAGTTAAAAAGATCAGAGAGACTTACACAACTGTGCATGGTTGAGAGTGTGAAAATAAATGGTGTAACATCCAACTAGGGCAATTTCACCATGGACTTGATTCCTATATTAAATTTATTTTCTGTCTCTCTCTTTCTCTGCTAAACAAAAAAACAAGACAGACTACAATAATTGAGAAACGTAAAATTAAGTAATGCGATTTCTAACGTTTTTTACAAGTTTTTGCGTGTTTTGGTCTAATGACGACATCACCTATCATCCCTACTAAATTGTCTTTGGTATCTCTACTTTCCTTAGCAACTGACGGCTGTTTAGTCTGACGTTTCTAAATTAATATAATATCGTTTCGCTTGTTTGTCAAAAAAAGAGAAAGACTGAGTTTAAATTTAATTTTAGACATGAAATGCTGGCATCGAGCCCAATGTCTAAAAATGAATGTACTATGATAGTATTACGTAAATAATAAAAAAAACAAAGTGGTAAGTAGGATAAATAAATAATTTATTGTTCGATTGCGTGTTTTAAATAATGTAAATGCATTCTATCACTACAATTTTATCTGGTGGCTAATATAATACACATTACCTGATGCTTATTTGTGTAAAATAATTTTATGACAATGTCAATAAACATTTGAACGTATAAGTAATTTCTTAATTGAATTGATTAACTTCACTTTAACACCACAAAGCTTTTATAAACATTCTACAAACATTCCTAGCGTGTTAAATAAGCACCATATTTATTTTATTGTTTGCCTAGCTACAGAAGAGACATTTTTAAAAGATATGTAACCAAGAGAGTAGAGATCTTTTTCTTTCATGCATAAGTTATTATTCTTATAATTTAATAATACATTAATGATACGGGCATTAGCAGGCTTTGATATCCAAGGGACTTTGTTTTTTAAAAGCAAACTTTTTAATCCCTTCAAGTTTTGTAATTTTTTCTCATTTGAATAGTATTGGGTATATAATAACGTTAACTACTCCGTATTATTATGTTACTAGTACTAACGATAACATGAACATAATAAATAACAATCAAATACCGTCAAACTCACGAGCCGTCTTGATTCTGCAGCTGCTTCAACTGCTTCAAGACTGTGTCGAGCAACTTCCTTCTATCTCGCTCGTTCTTCTTCAGAACGGTGAAGACGGAAGACTTCTGTTCTGCCTCCTTGAGTTTCTCTAGTAACGTGGCAGCGTCACGTGGCGTGACCAGCGCGTACTTGCCTCCGTCTATACCGACATCGTGAAGGTAGGAGGACCATTCCCAACCATTTACAAGGTCTAGGAGTTGTCTGAAAGAGAATGGGATCGTTAGTTCGGAACTTTGAGCAATTCAGGGCCGATTTTTTAAGTGACAGATAAAAGTTACGGC
Source organism: Pyrausta nigrata (assembly GCA_949316185.1). NCBI lineage: Eukaryota > Metazoa > Arthropoda > Insecta > Lepidoptera > Crambidae > Pyrausta > Pyrausta nigrata. Next base: position 15,695,697 of record OX438943.1, read on the forward strand.
TCGATTAATTATACAGCGACCTATTTTTACGATATCATTCAATAAGGAGGGTCAATAAGGAAATGAGGAGATGTCATTTAAAAATCAGTCATCCTGTATTTCATTCGTACATAATTTTTCTCTTACTATTATAATCTCACCCGTAAACGGAATAACCATCTGTGATACGAAACCAGCAATAGGAATTAAGTTCTTCTTTTTAATAATAGTAATAATAATAAATTGTTTTAACAAACACCAATTACCTAGCCCCAAACTAAGCGTGAGCTTGTGCTATGGTGACTAGGATAACGGATAGACATACTTATATACATTTATAAACATCCATGACTTAGGTACAAATTGCTCGTGCTCATCACACAAACATTTGCCCCTTGCGGGATTCGAACCCGCAACAGCCTTGTTTAGAAGTCCGTGGCGCGAACCACTACACCAAGACGGTCGTCGTTTTTTTTGGTTGGTTTAAGAAGAGTTTGACAGTCTCAAGAAGAAAAAAGCATGCAAGTGACTGTCTGCAGTCTAGTGGAATTGACCTAGCTTCTCAGGTTTCCAGACGAGAGTTCCAGCTGTTAATTTTATAAAAGGAAATGGCAAACTTTGGCAAACACAATCTAAAAGTTGTCTGCTAGTTGTTAAATTCGGCAAATCACCACAAGCTAATAAAATAATTAAAAGAAAGGATTACCAAGAAGCATAATCTGACTTCTGTGGCGTGTCACAGACTGTCACTTACCACAAGCTGATATGTTCTCCAGCTTCCAGGTATACGCCGACTGGCCACTCACCAATAGCAATAAACGTTTTCCAGCTGTTGACCTTATCGTTCTTTCCAGATGTCAAGCCCACTCACCGCAGGTTAGCGAAGTGTTCCAGCAGCTCGCCCTCGCGCAGCCCCGGCACCGGCTCACCCGCCGCGAACTGCTCGCACTGGATCACGTCCAGGTCTAGCTGGTGCAGCGCGCCCATAGAGATCTGACGCACGCCCGGCTCTAGCAGCAGGTTGCGGAGACGCGTGGCGATCCGGTTGGTGGCCGCGCGGACTGCTGCTACCCTGGGAGTGGAGTGGAGTGCATAAAGCGCTAGGTCCGAAAATAAGGGGACATGTTCTCGCCTCATACGTGTCAGTATTTATTTGCTATGAAATTGAAAATTTGTATGAACAAAATTGAGAAAAATATATTTTCATACAAACTATTTTTAATGTTTTTTTTACATGTCTGAACCAATTTTGATGCCATTGTAAACCTATAGTTAGGTTGAAAAAAAGCTACTCGACATATCAAATAACCTAAAAGTTACACACCGAATATAATATGAGCAAAATACTTCCATTTCATAGGTAAGACTAAAGGCTTATTATAACTTTTATTAATGTTCATCAGAGGACTTTCTGTCCTAAATAGAATAAATACTTTTTGACTTTGGAAGTTATACAAATACATACACTAAGCAAACAATTAAAATTAAACAGTGATAAATTATTATAGCCAAATACCCACCCAGTAAAAATCAGAGACAACACCCACATATATTTAAATTCGTTGCGCTTATTCTATTGAAGTCGAGTTACGAGCTAACAAAATTAGGTAACTTGACTGTCACATTGAGATGTAACACGGAGATAGCCTAATTAGTAGAACATTGGACCATTAGCAATTTGACAAATACATTGTTTGTACTGCCTAAAACACGTACCAAATTAAGGAAAAAAGGATTACTTTTGGGGGAGCGCAATTTTTTTTCTAAAAATAGGCACTTAGTTTTGTTTCAATAAAATTCTTGAAAGCTGTTGATTTGTAGTTCCCAGAGTGTCATGCATATGAAGATAATATTGTTCTCATGTAAGTGGAGTTTGTAAACTTTTTTGAGCATAAATTCTGTAAAAAAAAAACAAGTAAAGTCAGCCTATTAGACCCCACTGCTGGAAAAAGGCCTCACCTCAACTATGAGGAGGTACGAGCCATACTCCACCACGCGGGCTCAGTGCGGATTGGTGGAGGGCATTGGTGTAAGGCAAGTGACAAACCTTACTGTCAGAAGTTATCAAGCCGCCCTAGGACCTCTGACTAGGCTTAACGACTAATACCACAGATATTAGCCGGGACCAACTGCTTAACGTGCCTTCCGAAGCACGGAGATGCTTGTCATGGACGTCACTTAAATGGTCGGACCGGTCACCCATCCACTCACGACCGCGCCGTGGGTTGCTTGACTTTTGGTATTACTACCAAAGCGCTGCCGCCATTGCGCCACAAGCACCTCAATTCTGTAAACCTAACCTATTAATTAACCATCACGCTGTGTGTGTAATGGTGTCATTGGTGAGTAGCGAAACTCGCAAATATTAAAATGGTGATATTGGTATGCATTGATTTTTTTTCAGGTTAAAATTATTTAATTTGGATAAACGCTGACCAAAAGAGATACAAAATTAACATGATAAAACTACATAACTATATTGACCGGCGTTAAAACTTATCAAAACAGAAAGTGGGGATTTTACAAAAGTTTATAACATTTAAGATTACAGAGAAAGAAGATAGACTTACCTGGCTCTTTCTGGCAGCTGCTCCAGAGACGTCAGTACCCCGGACAGGTAGCTCAGCATGTCAGTAACGAATGACGATGCCTGACCAGTGGGCTCGCCTGGCATAAAAAAGATATGACTGTAAATTCGACAGGCGTATAAAAATACTAAAGACGAAAGCGATAATTTTATTACCTTTTTTCAACCTCTCTCCCTATCTTTCAATATCTCTTATACGCTATTTTTATTGTCCTCTCTCTCTCTCTCTCTTGACACAAACAAACTGTATCACCCTCACCCCACTCTCTTACACATTCTCTTTATCTTGCTATGTTTTTCTACGATGACAGATACATTTTTAAAAAGATTTTGAGTACACACGGACGCACGTCAGACAACCCCACTTTGACCTTGATACCGCCTTGTTTTCCTATTACGTAGGTAATAAAAGCTGTTTTCGTAGTTAAAATTGAGAACCTTAACGTGCTGCCCTCTGTACATTATTACTCTTTTTCCACCACAATGTCATATGTAATAATTTTTAAACTTACCTAATAGCCAATCATAGTTCTCCAAGTCAAGAAACTCATCAACTTTCTTCTCCAATTTGTCACAGATCTGTTGTTCGGCGTCATCGCGCGCTGCTTGGAACATGCTGCCAGCAGTCTATGAAGAACGAAAACTATTATAAATATTATTTCCAAATATTCAATAAGCTTATTTAATTATTCAATAGAATACTTACCTGAGTCGTGACTAGTTCTGAGCCTGTGATGTTGCTGATAAACTCGTAGAGGCATAGCGTCGCATCTTCTAAGTACTTCGTGTCGACTATGATCTGAAACAACGTAAAAAGTAAAAGTAAAGTTAGCCATACTACTCAATGCTGGAAATTTTTATTATTTTAAGAGCACAATTGAGCTGATATGTACTATAGGCACTTACAACATAGTTAAATCTCATTTACATAACTTCACAACAACTTTCTTAACTTTTAAACAGTGTAGGGATATCCGTTTAAAAATCTGCTCTAAGTAGTTGTGAGAAAAACCCCTATGGCTAATACTCGTATTACATACTCGGCTAGGCAAAGATATACTTTATTACCTAAACAATAAGGTACGAACTCACTTGCTGCATTAGAGGCAATGGTCTTCTAAACAGTGCAGAGAGGCATCCAGTGAAGGATCTGCTAGCTAAGTAATACCGAAGCGCAATGCTTCGCAACAGCCGCGCGTCTACCGCCGATATTACACTCGGCTAAGCAAACATCGACTTAATTTGTAAACAATAAGATACAAAATTCACTTGTATTAGCTGCAATAGAGCTCGTTATCGTTTATCTTGGTATGGACACGTGATGAGAAGAGAGGAGAATCATGTGACAAAAAGAGTGATGAGTATGAATGTTAGTGGATGGAAGGGAAGAGGCCGACCTAGAAAGAGATGGATGGACTGTATAACCCTTTCAGACCTGATGCTAAATTGCAAGGTATTTCAAAATACAAGTTACTGTTTCTAGATAATACAGGGTCGCTGAAGCTGAATATGCTACTGAATTTTTTTTTGGAAAACTGAAAAGTGGTTTTTCAGGATGCTCACGATTGTGAGGGATGGGGCTGAAACTCACGATTGTGGGGGTTAATAATAAGACCATTAATATAAGAAATTAATGTTTAATCATCATAAAAATAGTCAAAATAAACATAAAATAACAGCACTATAATTATTTTACATTTATAGCAGGTGTTTCCTCAGACATTATAGAAAAAAACATTATTTAGTACTTGTGGCGAACATTTTTTCAGTCTTAAATCATATTATTTCTGTCTTAATCATCAAATCCGCCTGGTTCATGTATTCCTAGCAGCTGGTGCTACCGCATCAGGAGCCATAACATCTTCCTCCAGGTCTTCATCCGATGGGAGCATCCAATTATCGTCTACATCGGGATCCGAAGTCAGAGGCATTAATTGCATCTGATATAGCATCATCATCTAATACTTCATTTGTTCTACTCTTAATGATTGTTTAGCGTCGAAACAATACCTAAAACATAGCACAAAACAGTTTTTTATTTTTATGAAAATACCTACAAATTTTAGAGTTCAAACCGAGCCCTCACAATTGTTAGGTTTAAGTTTGCGGCACAAAAATCCAATGAACTTTATCAGTAATCCTCTATTTCTAATCTCAAATGCTATTTTGCACTCATTCTTAACAGAATAAAACAAAAACCAACACTTATATTGCTTACTAGAACGAAAAATGGAATCACCAAGACAACAGGTCGCGACACGTAAACTCGCGTGGCCTTGGGCGCTCACTCTGACCAATAGAGATGCCATCTGCCGCCGTAAAAAAAACCTAGGCATAGGGAACTACTCTCACTTCCGTGCGAGCTCGCCCCCGTCCGCTTACTGATCTCGAGAAAGCGTATAAAAAATCGTTAAATCATACTCACAAAAGTGAGTACGGGGTCCGAAAGGGATAAAGCATGATATGATTATGAAAGGAGAGGATGAGTCAATGACGAGTGATAGGATTGTATGGAAGAGAAAAACATACTGCGCCGACCCCAAATATAATGGGAACAGGGCAAGCGAATGATGATGATTAGCTGCAATAGAGGCCTTCTAAACCATGCAAAGGTATCCAGTAAAGCTCTGCTAGCTGAGTAGATAATAAATAGGGTACAAACTTACATGAACTAGGCCCTAGTGCAAGTAGTTTCATTTCCTAATCAGTGCAAAGATCCCTCTTTAAAAGATATGCTCCGTTAAGCAACTACGCGACGACCCCTATTTACACTCCGCTAGGAAAAAATATACTTTAGTTCCTAAACAATAAGGAAAAAAACTTACTTGCACGAGCTGCATTACAGGTAATGGTCTTCTAAACAGTGCAGAGAGGCATCCAGTGAAGGATCTGCTAGAAGTAGGTAATAACGAAGTGGAATTTTTCGCGGCGGCCACGCGACTACCGCCGATATTACACTTGTCTAGGCAACTATATACTTAATTTCGTAAACAATAAGGTATAACTATAAACTCACTTGTACAAGCTAGTGGTAGTAGGCATCCAGTGAAGGATCTGCTGATAGTAGAGAAGCGGAATGCCTCACAAAGGCCGCGCAACTCTTAACGTAAATAATTAACTCGGCTAGGCAATTATAGACTTTATTTCCTAAACAATAAGATATAAACTTACTTGCACAAGCTGCATTAGAGGTAATGGTCTTCTAAACAGTGCAGAGAGGCATCCAGTGAAGGATCTGCTAAGTAATAGAGAAGCTGAATGCCTCGCGGCGGCCGCTCGTCGACTACCACCAAGTCCTAGCCCAGCGGAGTACTTTAACCAAGCGTATATGAACTCTTTTACTTGGACGTATACTGCTGGCACTATTGATGAGAAGGGGAACCTGGAAAATTTATTTGGTCAGAAACTGTACAATTTATCCCAGTACTCCCCACCGAAACTAAATACAAATACACAGAATATAATTTTTATGATTTTGACATGTCCTAACCTTACTCAATACTATTGCCATCTAGCGGCAAATACAAGGGCTAAAACTTTTATATACTATTACTAAATTTGGTCTAGTTTCATGTAAAGTGTCTTACTTCCTAGGGAAAGGTTGTGTCTCCAATTCTTCGCCCTCGTAAGGGAATGTGTCCATGATACCATCATATTGTTCTTGACTTTCAACCTGCAGAGAACAAACAAATACTTATTGAATTGCTATACTTACAACAAGTCACTATAGAAATTTGAAAATTTCTTTTTAAAAAAAACAAAAACCGACTTAAAAACTGCTTACAGTGCTAATTAAAACTAACAATTTTAAAAACTTTTAACTAAAAAGTATGAAATAATATTTTAATTACCTAACTGTTCTACGAAATTATAAAAGAAACCTTTTTCCAATTTATTATCTGTTATTTTTTGGAGTCGGTGCCAGCTAATCTTAGAGCCAAACAGCCAAGAGATGGTTTGTAATCCTGTCCTTATAATATACAGGGTGTGGCGTAAATAGTGGTCCAAAGCAAAGGTGTGGATACACTGTACACTGAAGCACCACATACCAGTATTTAAAAAAAAAATATGTACAGGGTTTTCAAAAAAAAAAAAAAAATTAAATTTTTTTAGAAATCGTTACCTTGCCTTACAAATTTGGTTATAATTTCCAAAAATGACGGTTTTTTTTTATCCATTTTTTTATTATTATTGCTGATCACTTGTACTTAGTACTCCATTCGTTTTTTTTTTTTTTACAAACTGAATTTAATAAAAAAAATTAAGTTTCTTTCAAAATTCAATACTCACTGCTAGCAAATCGTTTGACTTTCAATGCTTTTGGTGCAAAAAAAATGTACCACACTGTCAGTGCCCATTGTTTAAAAAAAATGCCCATCTTTTGCAGATTCTAAAATGGTGCAACAATAAGTGTTACGACTTACAGAAAAAAAGTTATTGCTTTTCGAAACAAAAAGGAGCCCAATTCAGAAAAACAATTTATTTGAAGTTCAAGGGTTTACAAGGGTTGTAATTTTTTTCTGTGTGGTCCAAAGCAAAGGTGTGGATACACTGTACACTGAAGCACCACATACCAGTATTTAAAAAAAAAATGTACAGGGTTTTCAGGGTTTTCAGGGTTTTTTTTATTAAATTCAGTTTGTAAAAAAAAAAAACGAATGGAGTACTAAGTACAAGTGATCAGCAATAATAATTAAAAAAATAGATAAAAAAAACCGTCATTTCTGGAAATTATAACCAAATTTGTAAGGCAAGGTAACGATTTCTAAAAAAATTTAAAAAAATTTTTTTTTTTGAAAACCCTGTACATATTTTTTTTTTAAATACTGGTATGTGGTGCTCCAGTGTACAGTGTATGCACACCTTTGCTTTGGACCACACAGAAAAAAATTACAACCCTTGTAAACCCTTGAACTTCAAATAAATTGTTTTTCTGAATTGGGCTCCTTTTTGTTTCGAAAAGCAATAACTTTTTTCCTGTAAGTCGTAACACTTATTGTTGCACCATTTTAGAATCTGCAAAAGATGGGCATTTTTTTAAAACAATGGGCACTGACAGTGTGGTACATTTTTTTTGCACCAAAAGCATTGAAAGTCAAAAGATTTGCTAGCAGTGAGTATTGAATTTTGAAAGAAACTTAATTTTTTTTATTAAATTCAGTTTGTAAAAAAAAAAAAACGAATGGAGTACTAAGTACAAGTGATCAGCAATAATAATAAAAAAATGGATAAAAAAAAACCGTCATTTTTGGAAATTATAACCAAATTTGTAAGGCAAGGTAACGATTTCTAAAAAAATTAATTTTTTTTTTTTTGAAAACCCTGTACAAAATTTTTTTTTAAATACTGGTCTGTGGTGCTTCAGTGTACAGTGTATCCACACCTTTGCTTTGGACCACTATTTACGCCACACCCTGTATAAGTCAGCCTATTAGATCCCACTGCTGGGAAAAGGCCTCACCTCAACTATGAGGAGGGACGAGCCATACTTCACCACGCGGGCTCAGTGCGGATTGGTGAAGGGGTGTATGTAAGGCAAGTGACAAATCTTACTGTCAGAAGTTATCAAGCCGCCCTAGGGCCTCTGACTAGGCTTAACGACTAATACCACAGATATTAGCCGGGACCAACTGCTTAACGTGCCTTCCGAAGCACGGAGATGCTTGTCATGGACGTCACTTAAATGGTCGGAATGGTCACCCATCCAATCACGACCGCGCCGTGGGTTGCTTAACTTTTGGTATCACTACCAAAGCGCTGCCGCCACTGCGCCACAAGCACCTCTGGTGAACAAAAACATCTGGTGTTTTAATTACTAAACTCCTAATTTTTAAGGAGTTCCACCATCAGCTCAGCTCCACATAATGTTGACTATCAGACGTAACAACATGTCCACATTAAGATACTAGTACGAAAACACTATACGTGCCTTTAAAATTTGAGGGTTTCCCTCGATTACACCAAGATCCCATCATCAGATATCGGCTGTGCCACAATGGGACCAACTAGAAGGTATAACCTCTAGGTAAACACTTTTTTTTTTTCAAATCGGTCTACAACTGACTGAGATATGCGGTATCATAGCCACAAAAAAATAAAATAAAAACATACAGTCGAATTGATAACCTCCTCCTTTTTTGAAGTCGGTTAAAAACTTTTCCAAAGTTATCCCTGTGGGACTATTCAGGCGTTGTATTACAATATCATCTCGATATCATTACACTTTTTCATGTTGTCTCTGTCTCATTCGCCAATGAATGAATGAGAGGGAAATACCATTTCTGACATTATTGACATTTGAAACCTACAGTAAGTTGACGCTTCTTTTTTTTATTTATTTTTATTTAAACTTTATTGCACTGTAAGTTGTACAATTGGCGGACTTAATGCCTTAGGGCATTCTCTACCAGTCAACCGCTTGAAGATGCAGAAAGTTGAATCAGTGGCGGAACATTTGCAATTAAATAAAATAAATTATAAAATGCATTAATATTTCAACATAAACATACATACTAATATTACACAAATAAATAAAAAGATATATAAAACAATAATAAACATACATAAAATACACAAAAATGAATTTACAATTAACGAAATTGAAGATATTGACGACATCTAGGTAAACGAAAAGAAAAGAATGAACAAAAAAAAGGTTAGTTCTGAAGAGAGCCAAGGTGAAGATAGTGGGCACGGAGTGACTTTTTAAATGAAAATTTGTTTGGTGACATTCTGATCTCATTAGGGAGAGAATTCTAAAGTCGAATCGCAGAGATTGTGAAAGAGTTCGACATAAAGCCGGACTTGAAAAGTGGTGTGTGGAGATTGAGACTATGGAAAGAGCGAAGGTTGCGCGAAGTTGTGGATGCCAAAAAGCTGAAGCGCTGCGTCATATACGTTGGGGAATGAGGGCTACGAAGTATGTTGAAGAGGGTGCACAGGATTCTTATTTCTCTGCGATGACGGATGGGAAGCCATTTAAGCTTTGAACGGCAAGCAGAAATGTGATCGTACTTACGGAGACTGAAGATGAAACGAATACCATTGTTGAGGAGACGGTCAAGTTTATTGAGAAAAGCTTCACTGATATTCGTACAACACACGTCGGCGTAGTCGAGAAGAGGGAGGACGAGAGACTGAACGAGAAGAGTTTTCGTGTGAAGAGGGAGAAAATTTTTAAATTTATAGAGAGCCCGTAGAGTGGCTGTCACTTTCCTGCTGACCTCGCCAATGTGTTTTGACCAGCAGAGGGTGTTGTCCATGTATAGCCCTAAGTTCTTGGCATTTTCGCTGTAAGGAATCACAGCATTGTTAAATAAGATTGGAGAAGTCGATTCCAAGCTAATCTTAGCCATCTGCCGCGAACTACCTATAATGATGGCTTGACATTTTGAGGGGTTGACGGATATACCATATTTCACGGACCAGTCAGCAATACATGCGAGATCGAGATTAAGAGCTGATATGGCTGAGTCAATATCGGCCACCTCTGCTTGGGTGTATAGCTGAAGATCGTCTGCATACAGATGATAAGAGCAACGAAGGTGGTGAGTGATGGAGTTAATAAAAATCGAGAAAAGAAGCGGAGATAGAATGCCACCTTGTGGAACGCCATTTGTGAGATTAGACCAATGGGAGAACTGTTGGTCATTTCGAACAGCCTGCTGGCGTCCCTGAAGGTAAGATGAAAACCATTCCAGCGCCTCAGGTGAGACCCGCAATTGAGATAAGATTGCTAGGAGCACATCATGATCAACATTATTGAAGGCATTTGAAAAATCTGTTAAAACTAGAATGGTTACTTTAGAATTCTCCATGCCCTCTCTAATGTCTTCGGTGACTTTCAGAAGTGCAGTGGTCGTGCTATGGCCGGGTCGAAATCCTGACTGACATTCATTAAGAAGGTTATTGTTAAATATGAAAGCAGAAAGTTGTTTGTGGACGGCAGCTTCTAAAACCTTCGAAAGAAAAGGAAGAATGGAAATGGGTCGAAAATGGCTAAGTTGACTTGGGTTTGATATTTTTGGAAGTGGAAGAACGTACGCTTTACGCCAGATGTCAGGAACCACCCCAGAGTCGAGAGAAAAATTAATGATGTGTGTAAGAACTGAGACGATTTGAGATAACACAAGCGAGATCATGTTTCTGCCTATATCGTCACAGCCGGTAGCACTAGACTTAATTGATGTAATGAATTTGCGGACCTCACCCTCAGACACCGGAGAAAAAGTGAAGCTATCATGGGAGGCAATGGGTAAAGAAGACAAATAATTTACGGTCGACGATTTGATGTCAGAGTTTAAAGAAACAGAGGATGAGAAATGGGCGTTAATTTCATTTGGAGAGAAAGGATGACAATTTGGACCTGAAGTTGGCTTACCAATGCCAAGCGTTTTTAAAAATTTCCATGTGTCGGCTTGAGAAGCATTTACGATATTTGAATGAATGTGGTGACGTGTGGCTGCTCTTACCATCTGATTGCAGCGATTTCTAGCTATTTTAAATGTTTCCCAAGTTTCCTCGCACCTATTACCCTTAAAGGCCCGAAAAAGACGGTCCCGTTTCGCCATTGCCTCCCTGACCCCGAGAGTGATCCAAGGGGCAGGGGGGCGTTTGAGTTTGACAGACCGCTTAGGTGCATGAACGTCATAAAGGTTTAGGAGACTTGTGTTTAAAATGGCGACTTTTTCATCCACCTTAGCCGCAGCATACACAGGTGACCAGTCAATAGCGGAAGCGTCGGCTTTTAGTTTAACAACGTCTACTTTAGCTAAGTTCCTCAGCGTTAAAACAGTGGGTTTGGGTTTGGTCGTACTTAACTTGTAGGTTATGTAGATAAGATCATGCCTGGAGAACCCGGGCGCAGCTAATTGTCCGTGCTGGAGTACAAGGTCAGCAGAAGAAGTGATGATGAGATCAATCCAAGTATCAGGGGTGTCAAGATTATGGTGGGTTGGAGATAAAGGTAAGATAGAGAAATTTGCAGAATTTACAATAGCGCGAAGGTTTTGGGACTGCGGGGTGTCTACGAGAAGATTTGCGTTGAAGTCACCCATGATTATGTGGTGTGAGTAATCGGTGCTAACTGATTCAAGGAGCGCTTCAAAAGAGGGAAGAAATTTGGTCTTCGGTGGGCTATAGACAACCCCAAGGACCGCCCTGACTCCCTTCAGAATTACCTCAAGAACCAAGAACTCCATAGCATGACAGTCCGGTGATGACATGGAAATGATCTTATAAGGAATGTCACTTCGCAGGTAAATGGCGACCCCACCCCATCCCTTACCGACACGATCATTTCTGATGAGTACAAAACCTGGAAGACTGTAACTGGTTGAAGCTAGATTCGGTTTTAAAACTGTTTCAGAAATAAGAACAGCATGAGCGTTACAGGTGGAAAAGGAGTCTACCAGTTCATGATAATGGGCAGGTATGCTTTGAGCATTTATGTGGCAAACGTTAAAGTTATTGGAATTTGCAAAAAGGGGGTCTAGTTGTGAAGAGAGCGTAGCGGAGGAGCTTGCATCATCAGTCGAGTAGAAAGAGGTATTAGAATCACACGCGGAAAAAAACGAATCATCGTCGTCTAATATCATTGGTATAAAATAATAATAATATAATTTTAAGATAAATACTATTTAAATAAAATATAAAAGGTCTATATCTACTTGCAGTCTGCATTTGCCAACCGGCCAACCGTTTACATAAACAACATTACATAAAATAGCATTTAAAAGTGTAATAACAAATAACGTTATCGTTACGTAAGTAAACAATTAATTCAATGATGAATCGGAACGCAACTCGAGCACACCCGTCTGACATCTGTCAAAGTGACAATGCAAGTGAACGTCAACAAAAATTACAAAACTACCTTGTTTGTTGTGCTTGTGATTATCTAAAAATGCAAATTAGGGCAGCCTTAAAAACATAAAAGATTACAGTAATAAAAAATATATGTGGGTAGCGAGTTGGACACAATACGCGTTATTAAACAAAAGCTACTGAATGGACTTGGAAAAGTGCAAATTCAAACTACTTTGCTCGGGTCGAACGCTTCACCTTGGTATTAGCGTCCGAGGTCTTACTGGTAGTCTGCTGCGTCTTCGTCACTTCTTTTAGTTACTTGTATAGGCTTTCTGACATACGAGGGTCAAACTGAAAGTTCTTAGAACTGGCCACTTATAAACAATATAATAAAAAAAATATTCTAAAATTTGAAAATATAACTCTTTGCCAATATTACTGAGTATATATTTCATTCATTTGTCATTTGTTTTACGACTTGGCGGCAAATTGAAAATTGTCTGTGTCACGTCAAAATGAATTTAACACGAGAAAATTTTCGTGCAATGATTTTTTATGACTTTCGATGTCATTTAAGTCAACAAGAAAGTTATGATAGACTACGATTGGCCTTTCACGATGAAGCCCCATCTCGTGCGACTGTTTACAACTGGTTTAATGAGTTTAAACGTGGTCGCACTAATCTCACTGATGATGTACGTGAGGGACGGCCTTCTACGGCGACGACTGAAAATAACATCTGTGTTGTGCGGCGTATGATAGAGACTGACAAAAGAGTGACCTATCAGCAGATTCGGACAAGCTTAGGCATCGGTATGAGTCAAGTGCACAAAATCCTCCACGAACATTTAGCGGTCAGGAAGCTTTGCGCCCGGTGGATACCTCATAATTTGACTAAGGCTCAAAAACTCCATCGTGTGGATTGGTGCCGTAAAATGATTGAAAGATTTAACGGAGGTGACTCAAATGCTGTGTTCGACATACTAACAGGTGACGAAAGCTGGATTTACTGTTATGATCCTGAAACCAAAAGACAATCTGCTCAGTGGGTGTTTCCTTTCGAGGAGTTGCCAACTAAAGTGAAGAGAGATCGAAGTGCGGGAAAAAAAATGGTGGCCTCGTTCTTTGGAAGGATAGGTCATTTCGCAACAATTGTGTTAGAGGATCAAAAAACAGTTTCTGCAGAATGGTACACTACCAATTGTTTGCCACTTGTCTTGGAAAAAGTTCGAGAGAAACGACCTCGCAGTAGGATCCTCCTTCACCACGACAACGCCTCGTCGCACACCGCCAAGCGAACGATCGACTATTTGGCGACATCAAACGTTGAATTACTGGGTCACCCGCCGTATAGCCCCGACCTCGCGCCTTGTGATTTTTATTTATTTTCAAAAATTAAAGAAAAACTTAAAGGAAAGCGGTTTATGAATGCTGAAGAAGCGGTGGCTGCGTATCGCGATGCCATTGAAGAGACCCCTAAGGACGAGTGGGCAAAGTGCTTTTCCCAGTGGTTCCATCGCATGCAGCGGTGTATTGACGTCAATGGACAATATTTTGAAAAGATATAATAAAACTAATAACTGGCTAATGTAATCAGTTTTTGATTTTCTAAGAACTTTCAGTTTGACCCTCGTATTAACCTAATATCTCTAGTTATCGGCCAGACTGTAACCTCTATTTAATTGATTTTTTTAATTTAAAAACTTTATTGCACAAATAGAAGTGTACAAAAGGTGGAACTAATGCTAAAAAGCATTCGCTGCCAGTCAAACCTTTAGGCACAGAATAAGTACTAGTACTCCGTACAGAAGTATGACTTTGCAATGAAATTCAAAGAAATATCTACTCAATGTTGTTAACGATATGGTGTAATTCAGTTCGCCTCTGACTTAAACACATTTTCGTGTAGACACCTACAGAAATACATTGCAAGATAATTTCATTCTTATAACTCTGAAATATGATTCATAATACACTAAACCTATTCAGTGACGTACTATCACGCAACGCGATAGGGTTGACTGCCGCAAGAAGCTACTTACGCCCTCTAGCGCATCTTTCTAGGACTTTATTCACGCTCGTTCAACCAGCAGCCTAGTGTCGCGCACCGCCGGTGAATAAAACGCGGGAGCGTGTCGCTGCCGGCTAGCGACACCCAACTTGTTTAGTCCCTTACCAAGGGGTCGCCGCGTGTAGGTACGTTTTTGCTACCTACGCGGGAAGATACACAGGCCTGCTTTAGGTCATGCAGAAAGATGGCTAGTTACCTCGATAGGCGTAAACGCTGCGTTGTCCAGTATATCTCTGAAGACGACCACCCACCGCTGCATAAGCACCTCTGTGTAATGTTCCGCCATCTCTTGCAAAAGAAGTGGTAACGGATCAGCTGGGAGACCATAGCACCTGTATAAAACATGACACTTCATTAAAAAAATACACGTGCGTAAGTCGTAATAATAAAATGCATTTTTCAATCTGAGAATCATTTGAGAGTCAACAATATAAACGAAAACTCTATCCACCTTATTACAAAAAAAAAAATGTTTTTAAAAATTGATTTCTAAGAAACAAGGGTCAAAAGTCAGATTGTCATTATAAAGATGTAGAACCGTTTCCAATTAGGATGCTGTTTATTTTTGTTCTTACCTTGTATCTACAGGTAATGGCAAACAAGAGCGACTGCGACCGAGCTACAAACCCACTTAGCCTAGAGTTCACCAACACATGTTTAATTTTTAATCAGCCAGTTAAGCATTATTTGACATGTTTTGTATAAGGGAATTCTTGCAAATTAACCGTCAATAGGGGTTTACCGGCTGTTTAGAAATTTGTGAACTCGGGTCTAAATGAACCATGTTTTGTGGAAAGGAAACGGTCGAAAAAGCCATCGAAAGCAAAGACAATTAATATCTGTATCATATTTTTTCAATCAAAATCTCCAAAATAAATCAGACATCTGACAGATACATGTACAATACATAATTATGTCAAAATAACTTACTTCAAAGTATTGATGAACAGCACAATCTGGTGTTTGATGCTCAGCATGAGTGTCGGATCAGTGATTAACGACGTATTCGTTCTCAGTGTCGATGCGACCTTCGTGACCGACATACTCCACGTATCAAGCAACCAGTCCTTGGAGACGAGACCCGCTCCAGCGCTGAGAAGGTACTCCTCAAGTATGAAGAAGCCTAGGACGGCGTTGAGATAGTTTTTTACGCTTTGAATGTTGTCGTGAAGGTTTCCTGAGGGGATCAAGACGAGGCGGGCTTGCTGCTTTCTTTGGGCTCTGGGGGATTAGAAATTAAGGGTTAGAATCTCAGATGAATTTACTTTACTAGGATATACTTAACGCCTTGAAGAATTAAAACTTAACTAAATGTGAATGATTTATTTATAGTATCAAAGTTTTAGCGACAATGGACTCGATTCCAATCCATGTCTAAAGACATACTTTAAATTCAGTCTATTTCTTATGTGCTGCACAAACGAAAAAAGACAGGCATATATTATTTAGAAAAGTCAGATTAGATAGCTGTCAGTTGATCCAAAGACAATTTAGCAAGTCATTCGATAACGACTAAAGATATACGAAAACACACATAAAAATACATAAGAAATTTGACGTTTCTAAATAACAGTCTCGACTATTTACGTCTTTTTAAGGAATGAAATAGTCTGAACTTAAAATATGTTTTAGACAGGGTACCTGGAATTTTTAGCTTCAATGACGTGACACCTATTCAGTGACGTCATATCATGCGGCGCGTTAGAGTTGACGGCTAAGATTTTTGTAGAAAAGCTGCTATCTCATCAGCCATCTAGCGCACTTCCCTAGCACTTCACTCATACTTGTCCGGCCAGCAACGAAGTGCCGCGCGCTGTTGGTGAATAAGACGCGCGCATGTGTCACTGCTCGCGGCAGGTCACCGCGTGTAGGTACGTTTTTGGTACCTACGCATGGAGTGAGTGAGACAGACTGCCTCTGGTGACCGCAGGAAGGTCGCACACGAACTTGTCAGTCAATATCCATAGTACGCACCTATAGTACTGTATAAAGTCATTCTTAGCTCCCAACACACTGTGGATGTGCAAGCAGCGGTGTAGAGGGCTGAAGTCGACCAATTCGTGAGGGCACTGTGGACCGATTGACTCCTTACCAGAGATGCCTAACACGGCCATATCTGTAGAGTAGAAATTATTTATTTAAATTTTATTGCGCCGAAATTAGTACAGTTGGCGTCTAACCGCGTGGGAATTCGGATAGTTAATCATTGGCAGGACATTAGTTATCTTACTGCCGTCGAGTAAACAAATAACTATCGGCAATTTTCTCGCTCAAGAAACGTGCAATAGATATACATTATGTGTAAACAATAGTAGATTGTTGTACAAGAGGCAAAAGCACCAATTCCACCAATAGGTCGAGAGTGGAATGGGTGCTTTCACCCGAGTTAAACATACTACATATTTTTCATTTTGACTGCGAGGAAAGAAATAGTGCATTTCTTTTTTTATGTGATGCAATTGAAGGTGCTTTCCATTTCATTTCCCGTGAAGCGCCCAAACAGTACATTTTGGCGTTTCACTTGGTCCGCGAGCGGCGCCAAAGTTGGTAGCGTTGCCGCTCGATAGTCCACTATCGATAGTTTTTTGATATCGATAGTTAAGGTAAAAGCAATAGTATCGATAGAAAATCGATAGTATCAATAGACTATCGATAGTTGAGGCAAAAGCAATAGTATCGATAGACTATCGATAGTCTAGGCAAAAGCAATAGTATCGATAGAATATAGATAGTATCGATAGACTATCGATAGTTGAGGCAAAAGCAATAGTATCGATAGTATCGATAGACTATCGGTGTGATGAAAAAGACTGTTGTCTTTATAATTAAGTCAGCTTACGGGACAACTTTGGTGTAACTTGTAATGTGATGGCTAGTTATAGATCCCAACATTATAACGAAGTTAATATTTGTTTACCTTTTTTATTTTTGACAATACTCGCCAAACTTCTGCCCAGCATTTCTTGTGTTTGTCTCAAAGCCATTGCGCCTACCTGAAACAACGTATGTAATAATTATACGAATGTATAATTGTCACAAAGAATATTTCTTCAAATTTTTCGAATCACTGAAGCGGGGGGTGTGGCGTGGCCACAAAAACGCGGGAACAAGTGTAATTTGTTGCGTCCGAGGTTTTTGTTATTATTAGGCATATGACTTCTCTTAACCTCCTGATACGACCCGACATTTATCTTTTCTTTTATTTGCTGCATGTAGCTTATTCTTATTCAGGAGGTTAAGAGAAGGGCGCAAAGCAGAGAGGAATGGAAAAAACTCCACCGACAAGAGCCTAGCTCTTAAATTTGATGATGATGAGGCATATGACTGCCATCTTATCTGATGGTATGCGACGATGACCTTAAGGCGACTTAAAGCTCGGAGTATAAGTTTAGGTAAATATGTATCCGATTACTCGATCTCTAATGGTCATTATAGTCCATGGCCAGCACACCTACTAATTTGAAAGCTATCGCTATTACGATTTTAATTCGTAGCAGTTTTAAAGCTATTGCTTTCTTGAATGCTATATATAGTCATGGATGTTTATATGTATTTAAGTATTTCTATCCGTTATCCTAGTCACCATCGCACAAGCACACGCTTAGTTTGGGGCTAGGTAATTGGTGTGTTTGTTGAAACAATTTATTTATTTATTTTATTTATTCAACTAGTGTTATTAGGCAATAGGCCTGCAGTTGAGACAGATCACTATTAAAACAGTGTTTTATGTGTCGGAGTCTTAACATTTTTTAAAACGCCACATACCTGCGGGCTGAGCTTGCGTATGTTCTCGAGGAAATCCCTGAGGTCGGCCATGGAGGCGTGTCGGCCGCGATCTGCGCGCATCACTTGTAGGCGCCTATCCGCGGCAGTAACATGTGCTATAGCTGCTCCAAGATCTTTGGGGCTAGGGTTAAATGCCACAGAGCTGGCGTATATTCTAGTTATGGCTGCCTTATTGGTCTAGAGGTCGGTAAACTGGCTTCGAACCCCGGGTATGATCGGAAATAGTTACTGGGTTTTTCTGTCCTAAAATAACTCAGAAACAGCTCCGGATTGAGAAAGTTGGTGGTTATAACTAGCGATGGGCAAGGGAAAGAAAAAATTGGGATGGAAAAGAAAAATACGGGAAAGTATGGGAAAAAACGGAAAGATTGGGAAATATTCCAATTCGGCGGGAAAATACTCAAAAGTGGACTTAAATTAATAAAATGCGAGAATTCAGCTACTGTAAAAATGGTTTTATGCCTGTAGCACACCCTTACATAAAACCATAACAGCGGGACCACGCTAGTTTTGCCTGTTTGTCAGTTTTATTGAACCAAACGTAAACTGCATGTTCTAATGCTTAGATTTATAGATCAGATTTTTTTTTCTTTGAGATTTGACGATCCTGTAGAATACTTCCTATTACTGTGCCCAAGATGTCGCGAATGGGTGCAGAAATGTAGATGTTTAAGAAATATTGGAAAAATCTCGACGTAAAGAAACAGGGTCATAGTAAAATCTCTACATTAGAAACGGCAGTTTGGCTTTTGTTAAGTTTAAATATTTGAGACAAGTGATAATAAAGTTAAATCTTCGTTATTAAAAACAAGAAATTTTCTTCGAGGTATCTAGGTAAACATACTTAAAGTCCCGAGTGTGGTAAGTAAGCTGTAAACAGAATAGTAAAAGAAAGGCGCCTCTTTTGTTTATATTTTTTTTGCTTGTTAACTCGAAAACTGCTTATTTTATTTGAAGACACATTTATTTAGTTTTTTTTCTTTAGGTCCAAAAGTAAACAAGATATTACAAAGTATCTGATTTGATAACAAGTTCAAAAACCTTATTCCAACTGGGGACAAATCTCGCGATACAATTTTTTTGATAAAGAAAACACTTCCAAAGTGGTAAGCCACTAAAATGTTTAAAAAAAACTAAATTGGTAAATTTAGAATAGTTTTTAAATACATACATCAAAAAAAAATTTACGATTTCTTTTTCTTTTAAGATTCTTTATTTCAAAATATACAATTTGAATACAAAACAATAAAACAGTTCAATTGTTTTTCCATATAAAAAGGCTTTCAGTCATAACTTACGCTCACTCAGAAATCTGATTTAGTAAATTTTGACGGATTTTAAATATTTATTCCCAAAAAGTTGTGATTGAAAAAATGCCAAGAGGATTATCAGAAGTTTTACGTGAATAGTAACTTTAAGGGAAGAAGGATACAGCACGAGAGATATAGCACGCAAACTTGATATATCCCAATCCTGTGTCGTGACCACGTTGCAGAGGTACCACGGGATGGGTAATTTAGCTGACCTACCCCGCAGTGGTCGCCCATCTGTTTTGGCTGCTGCCCAAAAGCGCTTTATTAGTTTGCTGGAAGCCCGTGACCCAACAATCAACGCTACTGAAATAAAAGCAGAAGTTCGGGCCGCCCCAGGGCTTGAAGTTAGCACTAAGACCATTTGGAATTGCTTGCACCAGGCTGGATTACGAGCACGGAGGTCTTGGCGAGCGCCTCTGAATCCCCGGCAACGTCAGCGATAGAGATTGGAGTGGGCTAGGCTTCGGCAGAATAAAGAAGATGAAGAAGAAAACATTTGGCAAAACTGTCTCTTCGTTGACGAATCGCGAATCAGGAGTCATCCAGATAACCAACGTGTCCGTGTCTGGAGAAGACCAGGAGACCGTAATAGGCAAAGAACTGCCACAGGAGCAGTTCAGCAAGGCGGGAAATCGGTGTCCTTTTGAGGGTTGTATTATGATTGGAGCTAGAACACCTTTGATCCCGTATCGAGGCTTCATGACAGCAGACATGTATAAAGCAGTTGCTATTGATGGAATTGTCAGACCATTCCGAGTAAACCATGGGCACCAATTTGTACTGGTCGATGATAATGCGCCCGCACATCGAGCTCAACGAGTCAATGCTGCTCTCCGAGAATACGACATCAAGAGGTTAGACTGGCCTGCCGGCTCGCCTGACTGAAACCCAATAGAGCACGCGTGGGATGCTCTTAAGCGAGCTGTTTGGAACCATCAGCCACGTCCCCAGACAGTGCCAGACCTCAGGGAAGCCGCTATTCAAGAAGGGGACAGGTTACCCCAAGAAATGCTGGATAACTTGATCCTCAGCATGCCCAGGAGGATCTCCATATGTGTCCGAGCCAGGGGAGGAGTTATATTATATTGAATATTTTTTTTTTAGTCACCATAGCACAAGCTCACGCTTAGTTTGGGGCTAGGTAATTGGTGTGTTTGTTGAAACAATTTATTTTTTATTTAAATTGTCGTTAAGTTTGGTTAAACAGTATTTTCCTTTATATCAAATTTCTTTTACAATTACATTATGGTTAATTAATCAATTTTTGTTATTAAAAAAAATTTAATTTTTTTTTCTTAATAGCAAAGGGTTTTTCTATTTAAAGAAAACACACAACAAATATTTTTTCTTGGTAAAGTTAAATTTTGAGAATTATATCAGTTTATGCTTGTGATCTCAAACTTTTTTTGATGTGTGTATAGCACATTTCATTCAAATATAAATTAAATCATTTCTAATGTAGAGATTTTACTATGACCCGGTTTGCTTATGTCGAGATTTCTCCAATCCTTCTCAAACGTCTACATTTCTTCACCAATTCGCGACATCGTGGACACAGTAGTCGAAAGTATACTACAGGATCGTCGAATCTCAAAGAAAGAGAGACTCAGATAAACCTAAGAATTAGAACATGCCGTTTACGTTTGGTGTAATAAAACTGACAAACAGGCAAAACTAGCGCTAGCTAGTTAGGTCCCGCTGTTATGGTTTTATGTGAAGGTGTGCTACAGGCGTAAAACCATTGTCTAAATAGCAAAATTCTCGCATTTTATTACTTTAAGTGCACTTTTGAGTATTTTCCCGCCGAATTGGAAATATTCCGCATACTTTCCCCGAATTTGGGAATAAACCCAACAGTTGGAAATATTCCGGGGAGTAAACCCAACGCTAGTTATAACCCATTGGCCTCATCTCACCAAACGCCACCTTATTAAGTTTGCCCGCAAAGCGAGTGGCGTCCACTCACGACTCACACTCTTCCGGTATAGCGGCCACTGGCGACATAGTGTCCGCGAAACGCTACCTGCAGGATGGTGGCGGCCACCGACCACTAGTGGTGGCCACCAACCACCTTCGTTAGCACGGGACTAAAGGACGTAACGCGCTGCAGCCACCGGTGGTTGGAGTTGGTGGCCTATCTGCGCGGAGCCTTAGACTGATCTCTTAAACACCAATTAGTTGTAAAACGCCACAGACCTGCGGGCTGAGCTTGCGTATGTTCTCGAGGAAGTCCCTGAGGTCGGCCATGGAGGCGTCCTGTATGGCCTGCCGCAGCCGCGGCGTGTCGGCCGCGATCTGCGCGCACCACTTGTAGGCGCCTACCCGCGGCAGTAGCACATGCTCTAGCTGATCCAAGGTCTTAAGAGCTGGGTAGTACCTGAAAGATATGAATGGAGTTATATTAGCTACATTTCTTTTTAAATATATTTCAGAATATTCATAATGATTTGATGGTCAACTGGTATTGGTATTTCCTGAATATACAGGGTGTCCCGGTATGGACTAGCGATAATTTAAGGGCCTTTTATTCTTCAAATTTTAGAACCGTAATCTTAATCGGAAAAAAACTGAAAAATGCATTTTTTTGTGTTTAGTTTTGTAATAGGTTTAAAAACTATTTTACTGTTTTAAATTTTTTGCAAGATTTCTTCAAAAAAAGTTTTTTCCTCTATTACGGTTAATAATTTTGAATTGATCTTTATTTCACTTGATAGGCGATAGCGTAACCTTTTAAATGAATCATTTTCATAACTTTTAGGACCTCCAGATCCATAGAAATTGTATTTTTAGGGTTCCGTAGTCCGACAAGGAACCCTTATAAGATCGTTCAGTCCGTCCGTCCTAGTCTGTCACAGCAGAATTATGGACTGATTTGCATGTAACTTGGTTCGAGGATACTTCACATACAGATCTCATTTTTGAAAATACAAAAAATTAAAATTACCCCTTTTTAAGGGTACCTCCATAAGTGTAAGTCCTCCTCCATTTCCATACATGTAAAGGGGGCAGTGAATTTTTTTTTTAATGCACCCTTGTGTGGGGTATCGTTGAAAAGGACTATGAAAATAAGGTAGGGTTTCCATACAACACCTTTTTATCAGCTTTACCATTTGCGAGATATAGCCCGCCAAAGTCGTTTACACGGTGTCCCCCCCCCCCCCTGTTATTTCTAAAATCTTATACCTATAAACTTCAAATCACTCACGTAAAGAAACAGGCGCAGAAATTCTAAATAAAATTGTTTCGGGTATCCTGTGATGAATTCTTTTGAAATTATAAATAAAATAAAAATATATAAGGTGACTTAGAATTAATTTAAAATATTTTATTGAATACTAGAGTAAAAATGAATTATTTTTCTCAAGTATCATTTTTAATTTAAGTTGCTAGTTTTCGAGAAACGCCAAAAAACATTTTGATTTTTAAGTAAAATAAAACACCCTGTTCGTTGTAGGCATTTACTCCTACTCGCTTGCGTACGTTTTGTAAAGGATGTCAATATCTTCCCTCTCACTCCCACCTTACACGCGCCAACTCGCCATTCATTCATCTCGACCGCGCATAGTGGAAGGTTTGCGGCGCGTTTGTCGGTTTCTTTGACAAGCGCACCGCAAAGCTTTTATTATGCCGCCAAAGCCCGCCGATACACGTGCCGTACTGCCCCGCCCACTTTTACGCGCGCGGGGCGCGGGAGTTTGTTTAGTTCGCTTACAACTTTTTACCTGTCCGTTTGTGCGCAACTCGCGCGCTCCGCGTTGCAAAATGCCGTACCGCTACTCATCGCAAGAGTATTTTAATATGGCTCTGTGCTACAGAGACGCAGGTGAAGTCATGTTACGCGCCATAGAACTTTATGAAGAACGACATGGTCGCGTCTTGAGTTTACGCACCATCCTCGGGGCTGTGCAGCGGCTTCGCGAGAGCGGAAGTTTCCACTGCTAACTTTCCAGCCGCGTCCCGACTCAGGGAGACCCTCACCACACCGAGCGCAGATAGAACAAGACGTGCTGGACTTTTTCCAGCGGCACCCAGTGGCGAGCACGAGAGACGCTGCCCGTATGTTTGGCGTAAGCCAATTTGAAGTGTGGCGGCTTCTGCGCAGCGAAAGACTCCATCCGTACCACTACACCCGGGTCCAGGACCTACCGGAGCTGCTTCTGAATGTAGCGGCATGGAGCCGCAGATACATGTACTTTCAGTACGACGGCGCGCCTGCACACTTTAGTCTACGAGTACGTGCGTTTCAAGGCCGATGGATCGGGCGCGGCAGCGTAATCCGCTGGCCACCGCGTTCGCCTGACTTGACGCCGATGGACTTCCATGTGTGGGTTAGCGCTAAGAACCTCGTGTATGGGAACGACGGCCATACAATTCGCACAATGGAGGAACTACGTGCGCGTATCACAAGTGCTTTTGATGTGATGTCCAGTGAACCAGAAGTGCTCAGTGAGGTCCGACGGCATTGCATCGACCGTGCTAGACAATGTGTGCGTGTACAAGGGCGTCACGTCCAACATTTAATGTAAATACCTATCGTGTAAATAATTTGTAAATATCAATGAATTTAGACTTTTAAACACGCCAAGTTAATGCAATTAATTTAGAAATAATACCTAAATTAATTTATTACTTTGTCAAAGTTAAAGGTAACATTGCATTTACTTGTCAGTCCAAAGCCTGAAGAAGTGTTATGGAAAGTCGGAATGCGTCGAAAATTCATACATAACGTTTCAAGCCATACTGTTTAATTTGATAAGGTCCTACTAAAAGTGTAAATTTTTCTCAGGAGTGGTGTACTGTTTATTATTGCAAATAAAATAAATTAAAGTTGAAAAAAAATTTAATTTATTTACAATACCTACATACATTAGGGTGCATTACCACTGAAAAGAAGCGAAGCAGTAATTATTACTGTTTTATTTTTTTGTTGCATTTTTAGTCTTACATTGTAGATTGTTTATTATTGTTTACTAAGTATCTTTTAAAAATCTAGCTTACACTGCACCGCTTACGATTCGTTGGAAATATCCCCTGCAATTAAACTTAGTGAATACCTAAATGCTGCATCAAAAATGCAGTATTTCGTCACAGAAATTTCCCTATTAAATGGTTTCGTAATGACGTAGTGGTACTAACTACTTATGTTGTGATAGCATTGCATAGCGTAGCTTGTGGCGGAGTCTATTCATTTCTTTCGCTGAGCTAGTGCTGTTCATAATTTGAAACAATTTATGAATGCAATGCAGGAAGAGGGGTTGGTTTAGTTAGTGAGAGAGATAGGCGATAAGAGTTTCTATGTACAGCATGAGCCTAAAAATATTACATTTACATTGTTAGGAAAAACAAAAACTAGCGGATGAAATAAAAAATGTTACTTGAAAAAAAGAATACATTTTTGCTCTATTATTCGCCATTAAAATATTTTAAATTGATTCAAGTCACCTTATATACTGTTTTTGCCTATACTGTCTAATTGTGTAAGCTAATGGTACAGAACCCTTCGCGCGCGAGTCCGACTCGCACTTGGCCGGTTTTTTTTAAATAATTAAAATGGCTGCCACAAGAGGAGTTAGAACCCAACATGGGGGTTTTTGGTTGATAACATTTGATGAACTAACGCCCATAAATTATCGCTAGTCCAAACTCGGACTGTATATTACTGTGCAAAGAAAAAATTATTGATTAATGTTCACACCATAAAGCCTGATATTGTGGCATTATTACAGTGATATCAAAATAACAAAACCAAAAAAACACCAATTAAATGCTGTGCATCAGTGTATGAATTTGTTTCTGTTATAGTGATGACATTTTTTAAATATCTTTGTCACCAAAATAAAAATCTGTCTTCTTTATAATATTAATGTAGATTGTACCTACCTCTTAGCTTCCACTTGTGTTTTCAACTTAGAGTATGTAGTGAGCAGAGGCAAGCATAGCTCCATCTTTTCAATAGTTGCCGCAATGTTGAGCTCCACCCTCCTAGCCCTTATCAGCTCATCTGCCCTGGTACAGATACCTGTAGACGGTACAATAAATTTTACGTCAACTTTTAAGCAGGTCTACCCATCCATCATCAGGTGGTTATTATGGTAGGGGTGCCCCGGATGCTAAATCGGGATTTACTCGAGCGTCGAAGAGACCTATTGGATTGCGAATCTTAGATGATAAGAAGAAAAAAATGTCATATAGTACATACACTTTCATCGGTGGGGGGAGCGACTATAAATTTTCAAAAATGTAAAAAAAACAGTTGCATGGACATACTCGAGCGCGTCAGATATTAATAGCATCCATGTCCTACGTTTTTTTTAAAACATACGTATGTTAATCTGATTGTTTCCTTGATGGGAGTGGTCGCGCGTAAGGGTTGAAAACGGAAAAAAATAATAATTATCGAGCGCGTCAGATATTCAAAGGGGATGTTAAGTGAACCTAAAAGAAGGCTCTTATGTAATATTCTGACGATTTGGATGTGACCTTAACTCGCGGCCATTATTAGAATGTGCAAAAAAAAACGCCATTTTGAAATACTCGAGCGCGTCAGATTAAGACATATATGGTTCATTTATATACCTTAAACGTGCTGTCTCATAATCTGATGATTATCTGGAGGGATTCGCCTAACCTGACAATGGAAAGTTTTTTTTTTGTATTTCTTCAAATCTTTTAACTTAACAAATTAAAGAGCTGAAAAAATAGCATGCAAGTAAAACAGTATATATTATTTGAAGTACAAAACTTTTATTTATGAGAAAATAAGTATAAAAAATATGTTTTTTTTTGAGAATTTTTATTTTAATCATCATCTTCGTCGGTAGAATCATCTTCCTCTTCTGGCTAATAAACATCAAAATCGCAAAATAATTTCAGGCGTTACAAATACGTTGTAAACAAAACCATCTGCGCAATCAGCTGTCATGGCGTCATGGCAACAGAACCCAAAGTAAGGACGGAGTGAGAGAGTCATAGATAGAGAAAGAGTGAGAGAGGAATAGAAACGCGAGAAGGGGAATACCGGCATCACGTACTGCTGCATGCATTAAACTTTATCGATTATTTTTCCTTACTTCGGCTTACGGAAATCGTCAGATTATATATTATTTGTGAACGTTGAATTATTACCTTCAAAATAAATAAAAATTTAGCCACGCTCGAGAAAGTCGAGATGACGTTTTTTTTACAAGTTTGTAACCCACCTACTTCTTATCCTCAATCGAAAATTGTCAGATTAGTGGAATATACACTTTTTAGCATATAACTAACTTACCCTACCTTAATCTGACGCGCTCGAGAATTTCAGATGATCAATTTTTTTTACTAATTTGATCCTTTATCCTTGACGCACGGCCACATATACGGGGCTAATACTTGGTGGAGGTATTTAATGGGGTTCTAGGTTCCTCCCTGTATGTTAATCTGCCACGCTTTAGTAAATCCCCAAATCCCCTCTTGGGCTCCCCTACTATTAAATAATGTAGAAAGGACTTGTCCATTAATGGTTTTTTATTCGTCAATATTTCTAACCAGAATAAACTAAATATTATATTAAAGAGTTCACAAAAACTAGCCTTTCTGCATAATTAATATATTTTTTAAGGCCTCCGATTTAGAGAAAAATTGAAATTAATTTTTCTCTTTGTCTGTACAGAAACCGCACCTTCGCCTATATAAATTAACGCATGAAAAAAAATTGTCAGCAAAATTGACATTCCATTGACAGTAGTACCTATTATATAATCTGTGGTAGTACCTTGTAGTATTTAGCCACCAGTGGAAAGGCAATGGTACATAGCCATACAGCCAGGAAATACAAGTAAGTGATCAATGGATGATGCCTGTTACAAAACATATTTTTTCTCAAAAATGGAGGCGTTTCAAATTCAGATTTCTATGGTTACGTTATTCATATTTTTGTAGCTCAAAGATAAATATAGGTTTATTAGTGGTTGGTGATATCTTAGAATAAAAAACCAGCCTCCATACAAAAAGAGGACAAGTCATTTCATTGATTTGATTTTATAATACAAAATAACATCACCTACACCATAGACGAAATATACAGGGTGTGGCGTAAATAGTGGTCCAAAGCAAAGGTGTGGATACACTGTACACTGAAGCACCACATACCAGTATTTAAAAAAAAAATATGTACAGGGTTTTCAAAAAAAAAAATTTTTTTTAATTTTTTTAGAAATCGTTACCTTGCCTTACAAATTTGGTTATAATTTCCAAAAATGACGGTTTTTTTTATCCATTTTTTTTATTATTATTGCTGATCACTTGTACTTAGTACTCCATTCGTTTTTTTTTTTTACAAACTGAATTTAATAAAAAAAATTAAGTTTCTTTCAAAATTCAATACTCACTGCTAGCAAATCGTTTGACTTTCAATGCTTTTGGTGCAAAAAAAATGTACCACACTGTCAGTGCCCATTGTTTAAAAAAAATGCCCATCTTTTGCAGATTCTAAAATGGTGCAACAATAAGTGTTACGACTTACAGGAAAAAAGTTATTGCTTTTCGAAACAAAAAGGAGCCCAATTCAGAAAAACAATTTATTTGAAGTTCAAGGGTTTACAAGGGTTGTAATTTTTTTCTGTGTGGTCCAAAGCAAAGGTGTGGATACACTGTACACTGAAGCACCACATACCAGTATTTAAAAAAAAATTATGTACAGGGTTTTCAAAAAAAAAAAAAACTTTTAATTTTTTTAGAAATCGTTACCTTGCCTTACATATTTGGTTATAATTTCCAAAAATGACGGTTTTTTTCTATCCATTTTTTTTATTATTATTGCTGATCACTTGTACTTAGTACTCCATTCGTTTTTTTTTTACAAACTGAATTTAATAAAAAAACCCTGAAAACCCTGAAAACCCTGTACATATTTTTTTTTTAAATACTGGTATGTGGTGCTTCAGTGTACAGTGTATCCACACCTTTGCTTTGGACCACACAGAAAAAAATTACAACCCTTGTAAACCCTTGAACTTCAAATAAATTGTTTTTCTGAATTGGGCTCCTTTTTGTTTCGAAAAGCAATAA
Organism: Pyrausta nigrata; assembly: GCA_949316185.1. Classification (NCBI taxonomy): domain Eukaryota; kingdom Metazoa; phylum Arthropoda; class Insecta; order Lepidoptera; family Crambidae; genus Pyrausta; species Pyrausta nigrata. Next base: position 15,724,288 of record OX438943.1, read on the forward strand.
CTTTTTTCCTGTAAGTCGTAACACTTATTGTTGCACCATTTTAGAATCTGCAAAAGATGGGCATTTTTTTTAAACAATGGGCACTGACAGTGTGGTACATTTTTTTTGCACCAAAAGCATTGAAAGTCAAACGATTTGCTAGCAGTGAGTATTGAATTTTGAAAGAAACTTAATTTTTTTTATTAAATTCAGTTTGTAAAAAAAAAATACGAATGGAGTACTAAGTACAAGTGATCAGCAATAATAATAAAAAAAATGGATAAAAAAACCGTCATTTTTGGAAATTATAACCAAATTTGTAAGGCAAGGTAATGATTTCTAAAAAAATTAAAAAAAATTTTTTTTTTTGAAAACCCTGTACATAATTTTTTTTTTAAATACTGGTATGTGGTGCTTCAGTGTACAGTGTATCCACACCTTTGCTTTGGACTACACAGAAAAAAATACAACCCTTGTAAACCCTTGAACTTCAAATAAATTGTTTTTCTGAATTGGGCTCCTTTTTGTTTCGAAAAGCAATAACTTTTTTCCTGTAAGTCGTAACACTTATTGTTGCACCATTTTAGAATCTGCAAAAGATGGGCATTTTTTTTAAACAATGGGCACTGACAGTGTGGTACATTTTTTTGCACCAAAAGCATTGAAAGTCAAACGATTTGCTAGCTGTGAGTATTGAATTTTGAAAGAAACTTAATTTTTTTTATTAAATTCAGTTTGTAAAAAAAAAAAACGAATGGAGTACTAAGTACAAGTGATCAGCAATAATAATAAAAAAATGGATAAAAAAAACCGTCATTTTTGGAAATTATAACCAAATTTGTAAGGCAAGGTAACGATTTCTAAAAAAATTAAAAAAATTTTTTTTTTTTGAAAACCCTGTACATAATTTTTTTTTAAATACTGGTATGTGGTGCTTCAGTGTACAGTGTATCCACACCTTTGCTTTGGACCACTATTTACGCCACACCCTGTATAAGGACCAACAGTCGCCATTCAAAGATGCGTTCCCCGATTTTTGGTTCATTTGTTTCTCACTAGATGTCTATAGAGGTATCAATCGCTGATAGAATGCATATTTTTAACAACACTGCAAACTGGAACCTCCGACCCGACTAGATGACGTAGTAAATTTAATTAGATACAATAGATGGCGCTTAATGGCAATATTTGATTTCGTAAATCTGCTGGACTTTTATACATTATACTGTTTATTGAAAATATTTTCGTTTTGGACCTTTTAATTAGCCATAACGTGGTGTTTAATATAATTGTTGAATAAAAAAAAGAAATATGTCGTTCTCAGACAAATGATTACCGTACTTTTGGTAGTGATTTTTATGTCATTTTTTTTAATTTACTTCATTTCACACATTCTTTTTAATTTATGTACGATAAGTATGATTATTTGATAACAAGTTGAAAATCTTTTAGAACTAGTGGATAACTACTCAGTAAGACGATATCGGTAGTTTTGGCTGTAGCCGTCCCTGTCATACGTAATATTCCAGCATGTCAGTGCGAACGAGCGCGACGACTCAAAAATACTTTCACTCTACTACACTCTCCGAACAAAACCGAAGCCAATATCAGGGCTGTCGCGCGGTAAATTTAGCACTAAGTTTCCATACAGAGGCATGATTTTTGTCGTCAGTAGGTAATATGTCTATACTAATATTATAAAGAGGAAAGATTTGTTTGTTTGTTTGTTTGTTTGTTTGTTTGTTTATTTGCATCGAATAGGTTTCGAAACTACTGGACCGAGTCAAATGAAATTTGGGACAGAGATAGTTTGAGACACTGGGAAGGACATAGGCTACTTTTTGTCGCGATATAAAATCATAAGGGGGGTGAAATGGGGGATGAAAATTTGTATGCGACTTTTGGCGCGGGCGAAGTCGCGGGAAACTGCTATTTTTAATAAACATGGTAAGTTGTAACGTACAACATGAACACACTGACCTATGTAAAAGCCTAATTGGATTTAAAGACTACCTAATCGCGTGATTTGTAGACTATACAATGAATTCTGTGCTTAGGTACATTGTTTAAAAAAACAATAATATTTCTTAGGCCTTAGTTTAGTTAGCAGTTAGTCATAGGTTTAGGTTAGTAAAATATATTGAAGTGTTTAGGTATTTTACATTCGTATTTATCGTCTGTGTGTACCGAATTAAACAGAATACATTACTTTAGAAAATATTCGCTTTGGTTTTAGAGGAATAACAACGTTTTTTTAACCGGTTTTTTGGTAACTACAGTCCCGAAAATCAACATCCAATGCGCTCATTGGATGTTGATTTTTGAGATTGTTGTCCCCGAAATTCATTTGAGCGGATAGGCTCGACCTGATAATTAATTTTAATGAAATTGGATAACAAATATTTTTTATAAACATCACGGAAAGATTTTACCTTTCGGATTTCGAACCCGCAACCACAGGTTTGGTAGTTTAGAGTGACAGGACACGTTTACTAGATGGTGATCTAGGTATGGCCAACTCATCGAAATATAAATTTAAGTTGCAAAACTACTTTTTATATTTTTATAACTTATTATAGCAATTATTTTGCAAGTTTTTACGAATCGCACGCCGGCTCACTGGCGTAGCAAGCAATTGCAAAAATTTGTCGACTGACTAACGTCCTCCGTAGCTTAGTTGGTAAGAGCACTCGCCCGGATAGCGGAGGGACGTGGGTTCGAGTCCCACCGGATGAAACAGTCGATTAATTTTTGTAAGTGAAATTTGATTTAATTTCGTAAAAACTTGCAAAATAATTGCTTAAGTTATAAAAATATAAAAGGTTAAGCTGATTTCATCGTAACTGATGGTTAAATATTTGTAAAAATATTTCCATTGGATACATGCGGGTACATTCCCCAAGTATTGATGAAATCGAACACCGGCTCACTGGCGTAGCAAGCACTTGCAAAAATTCGTCGACTGACTAACGTCCTCCGTAGCTTAGTTGGTAAGAGCACTCGCCCGGATAGCGAAGGGACGTGGGTTCGAGTCCCACCGGATGACACAGTCGATTAATTTTTGTAAGTGAAATTTGATTTAATTTGCAAAACTACCCCTACAATTGCATAAGATGCAACAGCGTATACCTAGCTAGACGTTGTCGTCCTAGAATGCTAAATGGTATCGTTTGCATTCGTACAATTTAAACCTAGTTTGGAAGATTTATTCATTTAAGCCTTTTTTATCCAAGTTAGTCGGAAATCGAAAGAATACATTTATTACTAATGTTAGTAACTATTCTAACAGTCAAAAACTGCATGGATCGGCTAAGTACCTATCTTAAAAAGTAATTACATTCCCAGCTGATTCATATCAAAACGTCATAATTATAGGTACCTACTTTAAAAACAGTAATACATATATTCGTATATTGCGTGATAGACAGTGGAAACGAAATATCCATAATTTGATACAGCCCTAGCGTAAAACGAAAATTATTTCTTTACACAAAATATTCGTAAATTCTGCATTATGTGTATTGGATCTTTGCTTCTTACATTAATAAATGTTTAAAGTATCACACTAAGCACTTAAAATTCGAAACGCATTGGCAAAAATAAACCTATGTTAGGTGGTGTCGATTCGGAACAATTTACCTGTGAAATAAACATTTTTTGTGGTTATTTCGCTTTCGTACAACAATCAATTACTGAACAAGTCAGCATGTTTCACCAAGAAATATTTCAAAAATATATCCACGATTTCATGTAATATTTGAACAATTCAAATAGCTAAAATTCTCAGCGTGCCGATAAGTGCCGACAAACTGTTTGACGTTTCCAAACACGGTCCTGTTATGTCGCATCACACATCTATTTTTATCTTAAAGTGCTGCCGCTAGTGACATCTCGCTCGCTCAGCCCTTTGTTCCTCTATTCCATTAGGAATAACTTTATGCTCGTAATTGAGCTGAGTTGGCTCAGTTAAAAGGAAACGTGGTCACGTGGCATTCGAAGAAATGGTATTTGAATGAAATGTTTTTTTGACCAAACCAGCATTTCGTAGTCTTCAATTTCCTCGTCTAAAATTTGACAAATAATACCTGCTTATTTCCGAAATAATTAATCAAAAGTTTGGACAATGCGCCTATGTTTTAGTTTCAGTGTTAATTCGCGTAGATTATTAAATTTTTTCGAGCGTCTGAAAGTTAAGTTAGAAATTTTCTTAGTTTTTGAAGCATTTCCTTTGTTAATTAGAATATGAGAAAAATCAAACAATAAGAGCTGTGGTAGATAAATGTAGATTTTACTGTAAAAAAAGTTTTGCCTTACTTAAATAAAGGAGATCATTAGTCTGTGCCAAAAAGTCAAAGGGAAAATAGGAATGTGTATATTTAGGTCCCCGTTCCCCTCAAATTAATGACTTTAATAAAAAAACAGTATCATATCGTTTGTTGTCCTTAATAAATGTAAAAAAAGGTAAACAAAGAAAATGTAAAAAAATATAGACCGGGGATCGATCCTGACATCATCAGATTTGATATCTTCCACAACTCAACGAATTGCGCCATCTGATCATTACGTCATCAGTTGAAATGTTGATACTGTGGCCGCTGTTTGTCAACTACTACAAACCAAGAGCACAATAGACAGATTTGTTTTCGTACGGTATTTTAATAAACGCCATCTATGACTTTTAAGAGTACTAAATGAAATTGGCAACAAGCATGGAAGTCCGCTGATAGCAGACAGATAGACATTGCACGAAAATTAAAGCATTGGCTGGTTATATTAGCAACGCCATCTGGATGGTACTTGGATTTTTGTGAATTTCCGGGGAACGCTTTTTTGTATGGCGATTGTTGGTCCTTATATATTTCGTCCATTCCTACACCTACTGTATTTGTTTAATGTTTTAAAGATGTAAATTGTTTTTGATCAAACCAAGCATAATGTTATTTTGCAACTCACTTTCTGTAGCTTCCTTGACATTGGCATCAACATTGGAGATTTCTGCGTGTAACTCTTCAGCATGAGAACGGACTTTAAGCAACTCACGGATTGAGTCTATGAAACCCTGAAAATTAGATATATTATGAATCCTTATAGCAGGATGTGCGTTATAGTTTACACAATAGAGAAAGAGTTAACTGGCTGTAAAGTATATAGTGACTGTTTTAACATTTTCATGGACAGTATTGCAGACAATAGAATTTTATTGTTTTCATGCCTATGTTTTTGCTATCATATTCCAAAGGAATTCATTTGTTTGTTCTAGTAAATATTGTGTTATAATATTTGCATAAAAAAGTTAGTTTGTTCTTACTTGATAGTGAAAGTTGCACAATTTCTCTATTTCCTTGTCGTGCTGTTTAATTCTCTCGTCCAACTGCTGCACGAAGGCTTCATGGCCTTCGCCTTCGTACACAGACCGAAACGCCGGGCCCCAGTAGTCGTCTATTCCTTCTATTTCCTATAATAAGGAACAAATACTTAAGTGATACCAGGTACTGTATTATAAAGTTTTTTCTTCTAGGTTATTTAAATTGATCAGACGAGCCAATGAGACAATCAACACTTTTTAATAAAAAGAATGTTTACAAACGCAATTAATGGGATTAATTTGTGAAAAAGTTAGGATAAAGTGGGTGTTTTACCTGTATCGTAGCGTTCGTCATTGCTACGGTTATTTACATCAACAGAAGTATGCACAAAAACTTTATAATGCTGTATTTAAGTTTATCCACTGAAAAATATATATTTCGCTTTTATATTTCTACACCGAAAAGTCTTCGAGGACTTCCAAAAACTACGAAAACACGTATTTTGTGAAACTAAACAAAAATAGGAGCAGCAACTGACAGACACACTGACAGTGAACAACAGTGACAGTAGACTGACAGAGACAGTCAACTGACATGCATGAGGAAGAAGAAACCTCTTTGACCAATCAGAGGACTAAATGGGAAAACCATTCACCAATCGATGAGATTTACTACGTAACTTTTTTTGGGTTCCTTAGTTAACAAGGAACCCTTATAGTTTCGCCAGGGTCTGGGTGACTGTCTGCGGTGACCGCCGTCCTGGTCTTGTTGAAATTTGAAACAAATTCATTATGATATAATAAACATGATTTGTAGCTAATGATATCTTCAGAAGCATTTTTTTTTCGAAAACTTGGTGATTTATACACATGAAACAATAATTCGTACGAAAAAATTAGTGTTTTGATATCCCGCTGGTCCTTTTTAATATACATGAATAAAATATAAATTAGAAAATATAAACACTTTATTCAGTTTTTAACACAAATGCCTAATGGTTTTGCGCATTGCGCAGAATAAAACTATTGTTCTAATTAAATCACCAAGTCTAAACTTTAAAGCATATGAATTTAATTACTAATATTGTTTAAATATCGTTTAGACTTACTCGACTTACTTCGCGCTGTACCCCTTTAATGAAATATTCAGATTTAAAGGGCAAGTTTTTGTTAGAGTCAAGTGCCCTCCCCCCTGCCAACTAAATGGTTATTTGGTTATATGTGGAAAAATTCACAGCACTAGCATGTGCGAAATTAAAAGGACAACTTTAACAGCAAAGTAGGGATTGCTAACTACTGAGTTAGTTAAGTACACAATAATTGCAACTTAAAAAAAAAACTACTGGAGACAATTGGAAAATGTTGTATGTTACAAAAAAACGTAAAACAAGTTCAGTAAGAAACAAACGAATGACGTCAAATAAAATATTGTTTATTAAAAACTAACAGCAGTGTTTTTGTTCGAAAATTGTGATAGCGCGGTTGGCACGTAGGCGGAGCTTATTTATATTGATAAATCTTATTTTTCAGACGTTAATCAAAATCATTTAAACCACTAATTCGTTTGTTCAAATTTCCAAATATACGGAACGTTGGTGTTTTTTTTAAGTATAAGTTTTTACTGCGTGTTGGGCTGTACGAAGTCATAACGATTTTGATATTTGATTGTTCCGTATAACTCGTGAAAACTCGTAACCGTAACGTAATACATAACTTTTGACAGAAAGCTTTGTATTTTTTGTTTACTAAATATATCGGAAAAAAGATACAAGTTTCATTAGTACAAGCAAATCATTTTATGACTTGCTTCTATCAAACAAACACACAGGACATTTTTAACAAAAATACAACAACCGCAACTTAATTCGGAACAAACGATTGTACTGCCAGTCCTTTAGTTCAAAATTACCCAAAAATATTTGAAAAATTAAGGGATGTATTGCGATCTCGGCAGAACAATGTTTTTATAATTTTCATTATTTTGAGTTACTTCCAAGTAGTCTAAAGCACTTATTACACCATCCTAAAGTTAGGGCGCTTCGAATGCACTTTATATGACAACACTTGGTATAGTCATACCAGCGCAGATTGGCAATTGAACATAAAAAACATATTTTTATATGTTTACATCCATGTTAATTTTTTAATCCCGCTGCTAATGATAATAGATTCTACGATAAAATAACACGACAAACCACTCGCAAATTGAGTATTTCTTAAATTCAGTAACTCTTTGTAATATTGGTCTTGAATTTTGGACCAAAACACAATTATTTTTGCAAAACCATTAATGGGTAACATAAAAAAATATCCATTGTTTTTCTAAATGATATTATCAATAATGTTATTATAATTTTATATAATTTATAGGAAATCTTAAAAAAACTCTACGAACTATTTTAGTTGTTATATCCAAGTAGGGTTGAAATAAAGTAAATATAGCTCAAACCAAGTATTTATTGTAATCATTTTTAAAATCGATATTAATAGATTCTCCGTAGCCATCAGTAGCCAATTTTCACTAAACGCACTATATGACGTACCAAAAATTCATGATGACAACTATATCAGTAATATTTTAAAGAAACCGTGGTGATCACATAGAATTTCCAGTCGAAAAATACTACAACACATGTTAAACCACTTTTCTTTTACGAAAACGAATAGTTCTTGGTATTTTTATCACATAAAAATTGCACTTGGTCGAACATTAGATTACACGTCCCCTTTGACACTAATCATTATGACAATTGATCACATGTCAGTGACGATTGAGGTTTCTGTTGCCAGTAAAAGAAATTAGTTCCAGTTGTTTTCCGCAATATGGCGAGGTCCCATATATTCCTGGTCAGGCTATACAAATAGAATACTACTTAGGATCTTAACAAGGAAGGAAACATTCTAACTAGGAAGGTAGGAAGACATGGTGACATGAATGAATCACACATGAATATTCGAATTATTAACCCGAATAATTCAAATCTGTAATATAATTTTACTTTACCCTATTGACTATCAAAGGCAATAATTGGAACTATGCAAATAGATAGAAATAAAAAAAAACAAAAAAATTATTAAAAATAAAACTTGACAAATTGAATTATGCAATAATTCGAATTAACATTCAAAAATCATTCCAATCGAGTTCTTACTGTACAATTTATTCTGAAACTAATCAAATGTGATTCGAATTTGAGTCTTTTAGTCTTTCTAGTTAAAAAAAAGCAATCAGATCCTACTTAGGAAAGTAGGAACCTAAGTAGAGAACTGCGATTACAATATTTTTCTATTTCCTAAGTAAAGTTGTTAGGTACATAAATAGGGCAGAATGTTGTAGTAGTATACGTGCTTATCTCGTAGTCTGTATCTGTAATAGCTGAAATTGTTATATAAGATAGTCGAATATTGAATTTCGATACCGAAATATCTCTCTCATTTACCTCTCCTTCTGTCTGACACATTAAGTAGATAGAATCTTGTATGTACTCAATGGTCTGACATCATTAAAACACTTATAGCCTGACCAAAAATATATGGGACCTCGCCATTTTGCGGAAAACAACAGGAACTAATTTCTTTAACTGGCAACAGAAACCACAAATTGACATTTTCATGTCATTATTTGTCATAATGTTTAGTGTCAAAGAGCAAGCGTGATCTAATTGTCGAGTATGTGATATTATTATATGTTAAAAACGCCGAAAACTATTCACTGTTGTAAAAGAAAAGTGGTTTAACATGTGTTTTAGTCATTTTCTACGAGGAAATCTGTGTAATAAACATAATCTCTTAAAATAAATTACCGATTTAGTTGTCATATCACAATTTTTGGTACGTCATATAGTAAGAACAGTGAGGATTGGCTATTGAGGGAAACTAAGAATATTTTAATAACGATTTTGAAAAATAACAACTATTTATGCCTGTTTTGAGAGTTTTATTTTCTTAATTTCTACCCTGCTTAGATATTTTACTGAAATAGTTTGTAGAAGTTTCAAAAATGGCATAAATAATAATTGTAATTGTTAGCGCCACCTATCGTCGCATTGTCGAACTAAGATGACATCGAGTAGCGCCACCTACCAACGCTTCAGTGGACTAACTACCTGATGACATCAATCAACATCGGCGATCGAACGTGACTACGGAATACCACCACCAGGGACCAGATGGCACTGCGGCTCTCCCCTATAAAAGGAATTGCAGACGTCTCCGCGAGCTCTTTATTCCCACCGACCACTTCGCCCTCCATTTAATAATTACCTACTCTGTACCTTGTATCTAAATTCATTTTAAATAAATTCTTGCATCCCTTATTAATAAATTAATCATTTGGCCAGTCTACAACCCCTCAGCAATCCTATGGATTCATTCAATCAGTAATTTCAGTAGTTAGGCAGACAGTAAACTCAACAGTAATAGTCACATAACATAATAAATATTATCATTTACAAGAACACAACAAACAGGTAGTTTTACTTCTACCCGACTTTGGTTTAGCAAAAATAATTCAAATTTAGTCAAAATTTCACTAAGACCAAAAAAAACACTGTTGCTGTTTACTTGTTCTTGTATTGTAGAATTTGTTATCAGACTTAGAAATGTAACATAAATGTTAACATATAAAACATATATTTTTATGTGCAGTTGCCAATCTACGCTGGTATGATTATATCAAGTGTTGTCATATAAAGAGGATTCTTAGTGCCCTTAATTCAGGTCCCATATATTTCTGGTAAGGTATATAGCCTGACCAAAAATATATGGGACCTCGCCATATTGCGGAAAACAACAGGAACTAATTTCTTTTACTGGCAACAGAAACCACATATCTGTGTAGTCAACATAATTTATTAAAATGAATTACGATTTAGTTGTCATATTACAATTATTGGTACGTCATATAGAGCGAACAGTGAGAATTGGCCATAGATGGTAACGGAAAATATTTCAATAACTATTTTGAAAAATAACATTTTTATATAAACTTGTTTTTAAAGTTTTATTTTATTAACTATGACCCTGCTTAGCTATTTTACTGAAATAGTTTGTAGAAGTTTTAAAATTATATATACGACATTTTAATAATCTAATATAATAAATAAAGTCATTTACAAGAACAACAGGTATTTTACTTCTACGCGACTGTGGTTTAACTAAAATAACGAATAAAATAATTCCAATTTGGTCCAAATTTCAAGGCTTATATTACATAGAGCCAATAAATTTAATAAGTATTTTATTTGCTATAACTAGACAGAACACTGTCTTGTTCGTGTATCGTAGAATCTCTTATCAGACTAAGAAATGTAACGTAAATAATAACATATAAAATGTATATTTTTTAAATGTCCGGTTGCCAATTTACGCTGGTATGATAATATCAAGTGTTGTCATATAAAGAGGATTCGTAGCGCCCTTAATTCAGGTCCCATATATTTCTGGTCAGGCTATAAATACAAATATGAACAAAGGAATGAAAGGAATTTAATTCCCACGCGACATGCTAAACTTATAAACTGGCAACAATTTTAGGGGAAATTGGTGAACCTGCTGACAAAACGTCAAAAGTGCCAAAATTGCCGACATCGCAAAAGCGGTGGAAGTGTGTGAATTTGTGTGCGCTGATTTTTTAACTGCTTCCAGCAGTTACCAGCACGGCCAAATAATTGGATCAATCCATGTTGCCCTAATTTTATATTTAATCACAAGCCTTTGTTAAATTTTCTATCGATATACGAAAGTCCCGCAACCATGGCTCACTGTATGAGAGTTTTGCATGGCCAGGTGAGTTATTCAATCGTTTATTCACGTATCTAGCTATCGTATTCCGTAGTTTTCGTCAATATGTGACCAGAGATAACATTTAAATTATTTGTATACAATGTTATCATTTGCGCGGCTCTTTTGCACTTTTGCGATAAATGAATGGATAAGGTCACATAAAGTGAACTTTACGTAAGGTCAGGGGTTGCTTGTAGTATCTTGATCCTGGTCTGTCGTGTGTTTACTACTTAGAATGCACTTGACCGTTACTAGATAAGATTGCATTCAGTTTGGTGACATGCAAGCTTTTGTGGTTTTAGGGTGGCAGGACACGGGCCGTACTGGTGGATATTCAGCAGCGATGCTTCAGCGTATCCCCCTTGACCGCTGCGGCGGCTCAGGTACGTTTTCGCCTGAAAAAAAGTATTTTTCTGGAATTTTCTTTGGGTGCATAACATTGTTATGTAATCATTGCTATGTTGAAAAGTTGGTGTTTACTGCTGAGGATCATAATGTTAACCCCTTGTATGATGCGTTGCAGGTCGCCATGTCGAAATTCGACAAGGCTCCACTTCCGTACGAGAAATTGGCCAACACTATGGACATAGTCAAAAAGAGGTTAGGTCGTGACATGACCTTGTCCGAAAAGGTGCTGTACTCGCACTTGGATGACCCCAAAGGACAAGTAAGTGATATATTTTTGTACCTTTTATACACACAAAGCTAATAAAAAAGCAATTAATTAACATTTTTTTTCGAAAAACATCATTTTTTTCTTTGGTAGGTATTATGTTTGTTACTTCCAATTAATAAGATCAATGCTTATAATTTTATATTTTTGTCTTTTCTTATTACATTACTTATAAGATTGTGTAAAATTTGACTGATTTTTATACTCAGTTTGTTGGCCTTAATGTTAAATTCAATGGAAAATTATTATCACTCAACAAACAATGATGTTCTGAAGTGTGAAGTATAAGAACAAACATGTTTCTAAATATGCCTAAGTTTTAATTGATTTGGAAGGTCATAAGGTGATTCTGTTATTTCTAATTAATTTTCAGTCACTTCATGTCTCTTTATTTTGTTTTTTAACAATAGCTTGTTCAGTCACAAATAGATTGAGTAAAAACCAGCAACAATATTATTAAAATTAAATTTACATGAAATGGTAAAGATGATGGTATTGTCTCTGTTCTTTTTGGCTTCACAATAGTTTTGTGTTACCTTACTTATTATTCTAAGGTTTTGATTAAAGTAATGAAGTTGATCAAATGAGTGTTCTCATCAAGATAGTATTGTTTTAATATTATTTGTACTTGTTAATTTCATGTAAAAATTGCAGACATTTTAATGGAATCCTTATAACACTTGTACTATTAGGCAATCATACATTCATAACTCATTGATGGCATGGCCCTTACAACAGTTTTCATTGTCATACCAAATTATTTTAACATTCATGATTAACAGTCTGTCACAGTATTCGGAAACCCATGACTTCATTATTATACAAGTACCTACATGAACACAGTATAAATTCCAATCTGTTAATCTTAGATTTTGTATGTATTTTAATAAAATAAAAGGATCTTTTTGTGATTTGCATATGTGGGTCAACAATCTGCATGCCATTTTTTTTACTTATAATAATAAAATTATGCTTAGATGCAACATTCTTTTCCATAGTGGATGTTTCTTCTACATGTCAATTTTTTTTCAACCATTAACAGCCAACATAAAACTATAAATCTTACCTATAAAAGAAAAGAGCTTTAATATAGAAAAGGAATTTTTTTGTTCTATGATTAAAAAAAAATGTTATTTTACTAATATTCTAACAATAATTGGAAAGAAAACAACAGGACAATTAGTCCTTAATTTAGCTCCCCAAAAGAAAGGATAGTCAATTCAACCTAAATTTTTAATGGAATTTACAATAAATCTTATTTTCAACAGTTTACTCATTTGAGTACAGCAGCTGCAAATGAGAATACCAGTATCTTTTTTTAAACCTAAGCTTTTTTTACTGTCAGGGAAATACTCTTACACATACCTACCAGGGTGGTCAGGAGTAGTGTGTGTGTGATGCAGTACTGTCAAAATCTTGCTATTCAATTACGTTTCTGGTATGCTAGTGTTATAATAAGTCTAGGCTGGATCAACATTTATGCTAAAATGCAATACTTCCCACCAGGAAATTGAGCGCGGAACCAGCTACCTTCGCCTGCGGCCGGACCGCGTGGCCATGCAGGACGCCACCGCTCAGATGGCCATGCTGCAGTTCATCTCATCCGGACTACCGACAGTTGCTGTGCCCTCCACCATCCATTGCGACCACTTGATTGAAGCTCAGGTTGGCGGTGACAAGGACTTGGCGAGAGCTAAGGTATTAGAATCCTGAAAGTGTATGGGTGTTCAAATGAAGTTACTCTCATAGTAGTCATGCTTTCTCTCACATGATCTATCATCTTTCTTTTCCATCTGCCACGGAAGCACACTTAACTTGTATTCAGAGGCCCTACTCCGGTTGACGATGTCCGTATTTTCGAGTCTAGCCATCTCGCTCGTTCGCGTTGTTCAGCGTGAGTGACAGGGACGGCTACAGATGAAACTACGGGCATCATCAACCGCCGGAGTAGGGTCTCAGGGCCCAACTACTGAATGTGCTAAACATGTTTAAGCATTTATTATTTTTTGGTCTTTGCTGTCTTGTCACTAATCATAGTAATTGACTAAGGGTTAAACTATAACACTGCCATAGTATTGCAATGTAATATACCAAGTTAAATCCTCAGTAATTTACTACCCCTTATTATAAGTGACGCATCCATAAAATGAGTTAGGATGATTTTGTCACCTCTATTATATTTTCCACCATTTTTACTTCATACAACCAAACAGTTTTTCTTGCTATTTATTATCAAGTTAGGTATAAAATATTATTTGTATTTTTAATAAGAGTAATTTGTCTGAAAAATTGACAAAATAACTAAAATTGCCCATCTCATCCCCTCTCTTAGGACATCAACAAAGAGGTGTACAAGTTCCTGGAAACAGCTGGAGCTAAATACGGTGTCGGCTTCTGGAAGCCAGGCTCTGGTATCATCCATCAGATCATTCTGGAGAACTACGCCTTTCCGGGACTGCTGATGATCGGTACCGACTCCCACACGCCCAACGGAGGCGGTCTCGGCGGTCTTTGCATTGGTAAGCCCCTTCCAACATCCATACTAATTATAAATGTATAAGGTTGTCTGTTATTTCTTCACGCTTAAAGTGCTGAACTGATTTATATGAAACTTGTTATTGAGTGAGAGTCCTGAGAAATGACGTAGGATAGTTTTTATCCCAAATATAATCCTTTAAAGGGATGAAAGTTTGCATGGGAAATTCGACATTGTGCGGACGAAGTAGCGGAAAACAGCCAATATTTCATAAAAGTGGCTTAAACAGTCTCACATTATGCAGTAGAGATTCAATACCAAAGAGTGATCCTAGACTTATTTTTTTAGGCAAATGCATTTTTGCCATACAGTCGGGATGCGTATGAGCTAATTTTGTAGTTACACGTGTTTCTTGCGTGTACTAAATACCATATTATGTGTCGTCACTGGTTTGTAACTTACTGCAACCACTATAAGGCATATGTTACATACATCACGTGGGTCATTGGGCTTGCATACCTTACCCACTAATGATTGATCCAAGACTTCAATTGATAAAAGTCACAGCTAAAAGTTTTTACAATTTTTAGCCTTATCATAATATAATTTAAGTTATCACGAAATATATAATAAGCAGGATGTTCAAACTTATATGATAATTGAAAGAAAAAGAGAATGCAGGGCCTACTTCTTTTTGCTCCTTTAGTTTTTTGGTAATGAATACCAGTTTAGTATACCAGTTTGATATGAAGAAAAGGAATCATCAAGACTGAAAAGATAATGGCACAGGGCCTAAAAAAACGATGTTTCTTCACAAGCAATTTTACCAATTACCTAGCCCAAAACTAAGCGTGAGCTTGTGCTAGGGCTACTAGGATAATGGATAGGTTCAAAAGAGGTCATAAACAACTATCACCATACTGGATAATTTGTTTTGTGTCCAGGTGTCGGTGGTGCTGATGCTGTCGACGTGATGGCTGACATCCCCTGGGAATTGAAGTGCCCGAAAGTTATTGGCGTTAAGTTGACTGGTAAGTTTTTATTCAAAGATATTGAACAAAGACCATGTATGTATATGGCTCTACTATGGATAGATATAAAACGGAGGTCAAGACCATTGCATTGGTATTAGAGTTATGTATTAATATCTGCTTCTTCTTGAGGTGGTATCTTCAACATGCACCCTTGATACCGCTCTAAACAATGAACTCCTTCCAAACCATTAGCGTAGGTTCTTCAGCCAGGACACCTGGTATTACTATGATATGTATTATGGGGCTATTGGCTATGCGCTAGTGACATTTCCAAGTCTTAAATGTGGTCAGGTAAATCTTATAGGATAGAGCCTCTGATACTAATGTAACTGTCAATTCGCAAGCAATGGTTTTCGCTGAGGACACGTCCTACACACTTCAAAGTCAATTGTCAACATTTAAAAACCTTATCGTAAGAAATTTTGGGGCAAAATATGAGTACTTATCAGTATTATAACAGTAATGTTTTGAACATGTAATCTTTTAATCTCTACAATGAAATAAAATACTTATGTCAGTTTGATTTATTCATGATTATTATCTCTGTTTAAATATTGCGATATCTACTTAGAAATTATTAAGTTTTGTATGTACTCAATATGTCATTTAGAAACTCATATGAATATGATTGCATTTATTATTGTCTTATTTAAAAATATCGTTGAATGCAGAGAGTAAAAACAATTGCTATCGTTCTGACCTTCACTCGCAAAATGTATAATCATGATTAATTAGCATAAAGGCACACCTATTGCGAAAAAAACTTAATTTGCGATATTTAAAAATTTGTTAATGCTGTTCATATTTTAGTTGTATGTTTTAACTTTCACTACCAAACCAACTAAAAATAGCAATTAAACAGTCAGACGAATAACTACTACTGCTTGTCAAGAATTTCTGAAACTCGTGATAGTGTTAATGTTCCCACAAAGTACTAACTCAAATGAAACAATAAACTTTAACAATAAAAAACCGTCAAGAAATCTAGTTAACTCAACACGAAATATCATTTGACGTTTGGTAAAAGTCAAAGATTAAAGTAAGGCGGTGCAATAGACCCTTACTAACATGGACATCAAAATGACTGATTCCAATTAAATACAATTTCCACGCTAACTGTACATATATTACGTTTATATGAGCCACAAATAGGCTCGGTGGCTCTCGGCCAAGAAACCGGCGAGATGTGTGAGTTTTTTATATCGAACCGAGTTCAAGTTATTTGAGTGCAGATGACATAACTGGTGTTGCATTCAGAGGATCTACTTTGTAATTATTTCTTATTTGCATCTCTACCCACCGTGCTCATTTGCACTGACATGCAGAGATTTATTTAGTCGAAGATCATATTAAGACCAAAAGAGATCAGGCAAATAAAAAATTCCGTGATATGTACTGGTTGATAGGTAGACAGTCTTCACTCAAACTGGAAAACAAGATTCTTATCTTTAAAAGCATAATCAAACCAATCTGGACATATGGCATAGAACTCTGGGGATCGGCTAGTCACTCTAACGTCGAAATACTTCAACGCTTCCAAAACAACGCACTGAAAACGATTATCAGTGCTCCATGGTTTATAAGAAATACGGAGGTCCATGAATATCTGGAAATGCCGACTATTAAGGAACAAATAGAAAAGTCCTGCAAAGCCTATAAACAAAGACTGGGACATCACAAAAATTACCTGGCAAGATCGCTCATGAACACAGACAATGATGTATTCCGATTAAAAAGGACAAGACTAGCTTCAATTTGAATTGAACTACACTATTAAATGAGATGTCGCATCATAGGATGTGCTCTATCTCCAAAAACATATAATCAACATAACAAATTTAATTAAAGCTTTCTGAATATATTATTGCACTTGAAAAAAACGACCACCAGAGGCGGGAATCGAACCCGCGTTCCTCGCATACCGGGCGATTGCCTAACCTCTCGGCCACCCTGGCGTAGACCACCGAGAGGTTAGGCAATCGCCCGGTATGCGAGGAACGCGGGTTCGATTCCCGCCTCTGGTGGTCGTTTTTTTCAAGTGCAATAATATATTTAGATTGCATAGTGAATGCTTATCACTTAAAAAACAATAATTATTTTAAAGCTTTCTGGCTGATTGTAAATAGACGGAAAAAAAGGAAAGGAAAAAAATAATTGTCGAAAATCATGCCAATATGCCACTAGAATTCTTCACACTATCTAAATAAGAGTGGGAATAAATGTGTTTGGGATAAACAAAATATTAAATCAAGGTAAAATCCTTAAAGAAATCAATTCACTGATTATCTGTTAGCACTCTGATTTAATTTTATAATAAGTATCGGATTTAGAAGGATTTGTAATACAGAGTATTAGTCTGGCAGCATTATAAAGATAAAAGTCGCCATTGAAAAACTTTACTAATTGATGTAGTTTTAGTATTCAAATGAACTGTAATACGGGCAATTCATGTTTATTCTATGAGTATTATTTGAACGCATGTATTAAACTTACATATAATGGTGCTTATAAAAAGTTAACTTTCCCAGTTAGTATATCAAACAATACATAGATTGGAATGGACTGAAAGAAATACAACCCATGTCTCAACAAACTATGAAAGTGGTCTGTATAGGGCTAAATCTGCCATAGGCCTTATAAAAAGGCAAAATATAAGGCAGCAAGAAATAGTCTAAAACCCGAGTTCACGATCTTATAAACAGCCGGTCGGTAAACATCGATTGAAGGTTAATTTGAAATATAACAAGTAAGACATCTTTCACACGGCAGTCCAGTTTTGCAGGACCGGCTTGTTACTGTATCTGCTGTGTTCACAGGGTTCAGTTCAGTTTTGCAGGATCCAATGAAAAGCTGGTCCCGCAAAACTGGACTGCCGTATGAACACGGTTGCATCCTGTTTTTTGTCGATTCCTACGCCGGTTATCAAGTGAAATGAACGTGAATAATTTTCTAATATTCGATTGGTATTATCGGCGTCGGCAGGGAAAAAGAAGATTCTGGGTTATCCTATTCTGACACAACGCTCGAATTTGAGTATTTTTCTGGATCTTATGAGCGATTTGAGAAGAGATCAGTCAAAATTGCGGGGCTGCCACCACTCCACCATCCCGCAAAGACAATGCACAGTAAAAAACCGCACGCAGGAAGCCGTGTGAACACTGCCATTGAAATATATGTGTGATTAAACGGGATACCGCTTTTTACTGGACGACGGGTCTAGTTTCTAGTGGCAAAACCGAATGGCACAATTCGACCGGATCGGTTTTTTGCAGGATTCCAAATGCGGGATGCTCATGTGAACGCTAGCATATAAACACATTCGCCATCAAACGGGATCCTGCAGAAAACTGGACTGCCGTGTGAAAGGTCCGTTATGCTAAATCGGCTGATTAAAAATTAAACATTTGTTGGTGAACTCCAGGCTAAGACCCGAGTTTACCAATTTTTTAACAGCTCGTAAACGTATTTTGCCGGTTAATTTGACAGAATTCCCGTAAAAACTATGTCAAATAACATTATAAGCGCTGTTTAAAAATTAAACATGTTTTGGTAAACTAATACCTGTCATATTACATAACAGCAATTTGCGTTCATTAATATATGTAGCGTATTGCGTGTCACTTTATTGGACGACGTCTCACATGACGAAAACCGGTCGTCTATGATAACAAACCTTATGCTCTTGAAAATATAGGTCAATATCGCAAATTGTGCGTAAATGCAGTTGTCCTTTTAGATGTAGGTACATATCTCGTAACGTTGCGTAAGACAACGTCCTTCGAATAACAGTGGAATTGTACTGCAAAAAATACACCTGTTTTTTTTTTTTAAAACTTATATCAACAGTCGACAATATAACGTACGGATGATAGTACATCAATGTAAACACTTCCTTATGTGGTTCTAATAAGGACGATGTTTCAACTAACATTTATAGTATAAGTGCTGACTACTGTACATTAGTTACATTCATACACACGGCTGAACGTTATACGTGTTGACTTCGAGACCACCTTTATTCCCTACGTAATAAAAGATATATTCGTAGTTCAAATGCATAGCCTGACATGCTGCCGACTGCACATAGACATCGAATATATGCACATAGAAATGAAAACGTTTCCGAATCATAGACCACTTCTTACAGATTATAGCCTCTTTTCTTTTTCAATTAAGAGTAAGGGTTACGTACAAGTATATTAGTAATTAACGCTGGGAATCGGAGCCATTTTAATGCGGCAATAAGCACATTAGGCTAATGGGTGTGATATGACAACCTTCACACGTAAATGCAGCATTGATAAGTACTCGTATAAAAATCATCTATTACAATAACCTGTGCTATATCAGTGCGTCATACATACCTGACAAAGATAACAGTGTGATCAAACATCTGATTATACTGTTACACGAGAAAGAATAAATAAACAGTCATTTCCATGGTCATGTGAATGTGATACAAAATTATGTAATTTTCTAAAAATTTTGTTTAATATGAAACTACTGTGTCTTGGTGCTCAAAATTGCTCAAGATTTTTTTAGTTTTTTTCCTTACTCTGTCTTGTGTGTTGTGACAAATGAAAAATAATAGTTTCTTGTTGGGACACTGTATAATTTTGTATTTAATAACCAGCAGGCCTAACGCCTCACTCTAAAACTATCCCGATAAAGATTGCATTTCCAAAGTAATGAAATATGAAGTGGTACTTTTTCATGACTTTCAAAGCTACTCGTATCATCGCTTCCCTGACGTCAGTTTTAAATCTGCAATCAGTTTATCTCTATTGCTTTCCTGAAAGCTATGACAGTATGAAAGCGATCAAGTTTGGCGGTAAAGCTGCGGCTCATTCCCCCTTCAAATGAAACCAGTATCTTAAGGGTCTGGGTGCTGTAATACCACTGTTATATCCATAACACAAGTGCCTTAGCAACTTACTTTCGGATCCGAGCAATGTATGTGGTGCTCTCTGATATTTATTATCTTCAATACCAAGACTTTAACTTATCTACTTTGTCCCCAGGTCAACTGAAAGGCTGGACCAGCCCTAAAGACGTAATTCTGAAGGTCGCCGGCATCCTCACAGTGAAGGGAGGAACTGGAGCCATCGTTGAGTATCACGGACCCGGCGTCGACTCCATCTCTTGCACTGGCATGGCCACCATCTGTAACATGGGCGCTGAGATCGGTGCTACTACTAGCGTGAGTGTCAAAAATCAATTGTTTCCTATTGTGTCTGGAATTGGCGACAAAGCGGTTAATAACTTCTTGGCAATATTTACTAGTGATATCCAGCGACTTCGGCCGTGCAATTGTTAAATTTCCTATACAAACTTCCTTCCTCCTTTTCACCCCTAAAGGATGATGATTTCGGGGGTAAAAACTATCCCCAGTCCTTAACTGGGAATCAAACTATCTCTATCTATTCCAAATTTCTTGTAAACCAGTGTAGTGGTTTAAGCGTGAAGAGGTAAAAGACAGACACAATTTCGCTTTTATAATAATTACATAGTATGGATTGCTGACAAGACTGTAGGATCGCTGCGAGTGCTGCTGACAGGATCGCTGCGAGTTCACAACTCCTAGAATTATCATCTGTTGTCAACCAGTTATCGATAACTGTGATTTGAAGTGTCAGCTGTTTGAGCCATGTTCAGGTCTTTTGTAAGGCGTAGAAGTACCTATATCCTATTCATCTAAGGTTATATATCTCATTTTTATATCAATGTGCAGGTGTTCCCCTTCAACTCGCGTATGGAGGCATACCTCAAGTCCACCGGCCGCCACGACATCGCCGCTCAAGCCAACAAGTACAAACACCTTCTCACTCCCGACGCAAAAGCGCCCTATGACCAGGTAATAAGGGCTATTTTATGTTAACCAGATGAATAATAAAGAAATTCTGTAACTAGATTACGTTAATTAAAGAATCAATTGAAAGGTAACTAATTTATTCCACGGCCTTTATTCGTGTATGAATAAAGGAAGTGATGATCTAGAATTCTTTATTTTTATATTGTTTACAGTAATCACTGAAATCGATGTCAAGGTTTTCTGTAGTCTATGTTTAAAAGCTTAATGCGCTGTCCAATCATTGGGTCCAATCAAAA
Source organism: Pyrausta nigrata (assembly GCA_949316185.1). NCBI lineage: Eukaryota > Metazoa > Arthropoda > Insecta > Lepidoptera > Crambidae > Pyrausta > Pyrausta nigrata. Next base: position 15,745,647 of record OX438943.1, read on the forward strand.
TATTTGTCCCATAAATGGCATTGAATTCCCGAGCGCGGACGTCTAAAATAGTATGAGTAGCTGTTAGATTTCTTAAATAAATACATTAAAAAACGTCAAAAACATAGAACATACTAACTTGTATATTTCTTTCAGGTCGTAGAAATCGACCTGTCGACCTTGGAGCCCCACGTCAACGGTCCGTTCACACCTGATCTAGCCAATCCGATCTCTAAGCTGGGCGATGCAGCCAAGAAGAATGACTGGCCGGTCGACATCCGTGTCGGCCTCATTGGATCTTGCACCAACTCGTCTTACGAAGACATGGGTCGGTGTGCTAGCATCGTCAAGGAGGTAAGAACTGGGGTCTTTTTTTATTTATTTGAAATAGGTTTGCTCTTGAATCTAGACTAAGCCAGACGTGGCACAGACAGAGTCGACGGTGGAGCGAGCTCACCCAGAAGGTACCAGCACTCCCACTCATCGACGGACCACAGCAAGCTGCTTTGCAGCAAGCTCCGTTGGGAGGGTGGTAGCTACCAGGCGGCACCTAACGGAGCCTACTACCGCGAATAGGATCGTTCAGCCGCCATCACAAACGTGGTTTGTAATGTCGTTGCCCGGGTCGAACCACTAGGAGGTAGATCCTTCACCACCCCAAAACTTTGGTCTTATGCTTAAGAGCACAGCAAACAGCCGCACTAGTGGTGTGGGCCGCTGGGGATTATACGGGACTATCCCACCCAGCATAGTCTGTGTCCACCGGTGCAATTAATGAGGAGGAAACTACTGGTTATACAATGTGTCCGGGTTGTTAGCCGGCGATAATTTAAGCGTCTTTAATTCATCAGATGCTATCGACAAAAAAGAAAAAAAAAACCATGTAGAGTTCTAACTCCCCTCCTCTAATAGGGCAGCCATTTTCTGTTTCTGTTTATAGATATTTATTCCCATTAAGAATTTACATAATTCACTTAACATGAGAACACAAGTGTTTATGATAACAATTTTGTATCTTAAAAATATATGCGTCGAAGCGGGTAATCGCCAAAACTAAGTTACTGCGTTCGGGCACAGATGTACAATAAAATTTAATTATTTAATAAAATAAAATTTCTATGGATCTGGAGGTCCTAAAACTTATGTATTGTTTGTTATAGGCGCTCAAGCACGGCGTCAAGTCCAAGATTCCGTTCAACGTGACCCCTGGATCCGAACAAGTTAGAGCCACCATCGAGAGGGACGGCATTGCGCAGACACTCCGCGACTTTGGAGGCACTGTAAGTGAAAATTAGGATAAATTACTTAATACAACACAAAAACAAAAATTATAAAAAGGGTCCTTGTGGTAAGGTTCCTAGGATGCTGGCAGCATTACCGCGCTGGATAGCGATGCTTATACGCTGAGCAAGGTAGCTGCCAGCTCTTAGGTCACCACTGATGTCAACTAGCCTCTTGGAAATCTCTTTGAAAAAAGAGATAGCGTTGACGTAGACCCCACGAACCCAGTGTTTCGACTCCAAACGGTACAAAGTGGTACCGGGAGTCGATCTGCCTGTACTTGTTCTAAAGTGAAAATATATTTTATGTATTTATTTACTAGAACTCTCTCGTGCCTTACCCTTAACAGGGTCACGGAGGACAGATGGCAGTCGCTCCATTGTAATTACCCGATCTGCCAATTCCTGGATCATGGTCAGTGGACCCTGGGCCCTTGCGTGCGTTGCACAACCGGGATAACGCTAGGAAGATGATGACTAGAATTCTCACGTGCGGTCTGTTTTATTGATTTAAAATCAAGAGATTAAATTCGGATTCGGCTGCTATTTAGCCTGAAGTTCACCAACACATGTTTAATTATTAATCAGCCGGTTTAGCATTATTTGACATAATTTGTATGCGAATTCTATCAAATTAAGCTGAAAAGTTCGTCGGAACAACACGGACAAAGAGATAGCATCACAAAGGACCTCTCTGACCTAAGAGGCACTATGAGTGTGCGGGAACGCATTATCTTCGCATAGATCCGTCTGTGAGGTCAAATAGGTTAACACAGACTCGTCATTACTCGTCGTAAGGAGATTCCTGTTTGCTGATAATATTATTTTTGTTTCAAACGTATGAGTTTAACACTTATTTTATTTCTCATAAAATTTTTGAACAGTGGTCGAGTCGTCTCTATGCCGAGGTTCACTATCTCTTAGGTCCCGGGTTCGATTCCCGGTATGGTTAATAAAGAAAACCATATTTGTCTACCCCGCACCCATGTACCCTGCAGGCAAGATCTTAGATAAGCTGTCGGACTATAGGCAGATATGAATCACCCTAACCTAGACCATGTCTACTCCTCGTGCCTTGCGTGATTAGTGTGACTACGGTCAGATACCTGTTTAGAAGAGGTTAAAAAATGTGATATGGTACATCTCATATCAGCCTATTGCAGTTCACTGCTGGACAGGCCTCGCCAAGACGGCGCCAACTTTCACTTTCCTCCGCTTCTCGCATCCAGCCACCACCGGCCACCTTCCTCAGGTCATCGGTCCATCTAGCAGGGGGGCGTCCAACACTACGTTTCCCAAGACGTGGTCTCCATTCGAAAACCTTTCTACGCCAACGCCCGTCGGTTCTGCGACAGACATGACCAGCCCCACTGCCACTTCAGCTTACTGCACCTCTGAACGATATCTATGACCTTCGTCTTTTGGCGGATGATCTCGTTTCGGATTCTATCCCTTAGCGAGATCCCTAGCCCGTTCCATAGCTCGCTGAGTGGGCCAGCTTGACTGTCAAGTTCTGCGTCTCGGCCCCGTAGGTCATGACAGGTAGGACGCACTGGTTATATACCCTGCTTATGCTGCTGATATGGTACAATATTTATTTATTCCCAGGTCCTCGCCAACGCGTGCGGCCCCTGCATCGGCCAGTGGGACCGCCAAGACGTGAAGAAAGGCGAAAAGAACACCATCGTGACGTCGTACAACAGGAACTTCACCGGCCGCAACGACGCCAACCCCGCTACTCACTGCTTCGTCACTAGCCCTGAGCTCGTCACAGCCCTGTCTCTAGCCGGTAAGTGACGTCACAGCTCGCTCTAGCCAGTAAGTGACGTCACAGCCCTGTCTCTAGCCGGTGAGTGAAGTCACAGCCCTGTCTTTAGCCGGTAAGTGACGTCACATCCCTGTCTCTACCCGGTGAGTAACGTTACAGCTCTCTCTAGCAGTTAAGTTACGTCACAGTCCTGTATCTAGCCGGTGAGTGACGTCACAGCCCTGTCTTTAGCCGGTAAGTGACAATAACAGTCCTGTCTCTAGCCAGTAAGTGACGTCACAGCTCTGTAAAACGTGAAGAAAGGCAAAAAGTACACTCTCGTGACGTGGTTCAACGGAAACTTCACCGGCCGCACCGATGCCAAACCTGCAACTCACTGCTTCGTCACTAGCCCCGAGCTCGTCACAGCCTTGTCTCTAGCCGGTAAGTGACGTCACAGCTCTCTCTAGCCGGTCAGTGACGTCACAGCCCAGTCTCTAACTGATGTGAGTGACCATATCTGTTTTTACCCGACTTCGGAAGGAGGTTTATGTTTTTCGGGAGTATGTATGTATAATTGTTTGGCACGCCCTACAGCCCAAACGGCTGGACTGCTTTTGGCATATGAGGTATAAACCATGGGCACCAATTTGTACTGGTCGATGATAATGCGCCCGCACATCGAGCTCAACGAGTCAATCCTGCCCTCCGAGAATACGACATCACAAGGTTAGACTGGCCTGCCGGCTCTCCTGACTTGAACCCAATAGAGCACGCGTGGGATACTCTTAAGCGAGCTGTTTGGAACCGTCAGCCACGTCCCCAGACAGTGTCAGAGCTCAGGGAAGAATGGGACAGGTTACCCCAAGAAATGCTGGATAACTTGATCCTCAGCATGCCCAGGAGGATCTCCGCATGTGTTCGAGCCAGGGGAGGAGTTATATTATATTGAATAAAAACATTTTATTTATAAATGTCGTTTAAGTTTGGTTAAACAGTATTTTTCTTTATATCAAATTCCTCTTACAATTATTTCTTAATTTCAAACAGGGTTTCTCTATTTAAAGAAAACACACAACAAAACATTTTTCTTGATAAAGAATTAAGTATATCAGTTTATGCTAGTGATCTCAAAATTTTTTTGATGTGTGTAGGTATCTAATGAAAGCCAGTAAAAAGCACATTTCAAAAATATATTTTTTTTTGCAGTCGGGTGTTTTGGTTTTTCGATAATTATGTTTTTATAATCCTACCATTTTTTATTGTATTAGGTTTTATACATGAGTTTTTGTCCCATCCCCCAGGTCGTTTGGACTTCAACCCGTTAACCGACGAGCTGACAGGCAAGGACGGCAAGAAGTTCAAGCTGTCCGACCCGTTCGCGGACGAGCTGCCCGCCAAGGGATTCGACCCCGGCCAGGACACGTACGAACACCCGCCCGCTGACGGCAGCAGTAAGTGGCTCAAAAAATCATTGACCAACTTCAGGCAGGCTTGTGTAGCTCCCGGCGTAGGAAGCAAAAACGTATCGGTAAGCAGCGACCCACTGCAGTGGGCTAATCAACTTGGGTGACACTAGCAAGCAACGACACGCGCGTTCGTTTTATTCACCGGCGGCGCGCGGCACTACGTTGCTGGCTGGACGAGCATAAATAAAGTGCTAAAAAGGTGCGCTAGATGGCGTTAGTGGTTTTGTAAGTAAGCCCCACCTAAATTCTTGAGTGTGATAAATGTCAAAGTAATTTTCAGCATTTTCATATTTCCTCTAATTACAACAAATTAAACCACATCGGTTTCCAGTCGTGGACACTAATTATACTCCAAACGAATATCTTACCTCACATTACCACGATAGTGTAAAGACGATGGTTTGAGACAAATTGAGCGATGTGCACAAATGTGATTATTGAGTGTTTCAACTATATATATATATAATATTTCTCACCTATTTGAAAACATTTTGGACCTTATGTAGGTAAAAATAGAATTTGAAATCGCTTAAAAATTTACCAAAGTTACATCAGTCTTTGGGGGTGGATCAGATCACATACAATGGCATGCACATCAGACTGTACATATACCTTCATGTAGCGTTTACCTTGACTTGCTGTCGACCATACATATTTATTTATTTAAGCTTTATTGCACAACTGAAAATTTTGTACAAAAGGAGGACTTAATGCCAAGTGGCATTCTCTACCAGTCATACTTTTGGGCTAAGCAGAAATTAATAGTGGGCGGTGCGAAGAGAAAAAAAAGAAGTTCAAAGGCAAGTTTTTAAATTTACAGTCAAAATAACACTCTTATCTAAATGCCTAATAAAATTATATATTAGTTGCATACCTATATAAAAATACATAGATAAGTACGATTATATACAGGGTGTACCAAAAAGGTGAAATAATATTTAAGGGTATGTATTCATGTAAGGTGAACATTAAGTAGTAAAAGTTTTAGTTAAAAATAAACAACTTTTTTTTCCCATACTAAGTAAATAAATTGATTTTTTACCGAAAGTGTTGACAACCCTGAATCTGCGGTCATTCGTTCGCCGCACGATCAGCTGATGCGCGGACGCTGCGCGCCGCGACGCGCTGCTTTCTTAGAGCCCGCCCACCCAAAACTACCTAAGTACCTACCTATCTTAGCTTTGATGGGAATGGGACTGAATGATAACAACGATAATCAGATTAATGCATTTATTTGCAAAATTATTTAAAGACAATAAAAAATAATCAGGTAGGCACATTTCTTTTTTAAAACTATGTACAGAAAACAGTCATTAATGTTTAGGACAATAACACCAACTATGACTTTTACTTACATTTACCAAGAACAACACATTAATTTGCTGTACCTCATAATTTTACCCAGCAAATAATTAAAACGGGAACAAATTCTCTTATGACAAGTTCATACAATGTAACTATTAGGTATGAAGTAGGTAATTATTTGATGGTAAATAACTAGTACTCACTGTAAAAATCTACACAACATAACTGTAATAAACGAACATCAAATTTATTTCTTTGTATGATCTGTTTTGTGTTACATACTACCAACACTTTGTGCACATAGTTTCACTACAAACGTATCACTTTAAAAAAGGCCTTTATTTTATTTTGAGAAATAATAAATACGGCCGCAGAATTATTTTTTGGCCACTTGGTCAAACTTCTCATTAAATAACTAAGCATCGGGAAAATGAGATAGCCTCTAATGAAGTAATTCATCTTCTTTACAACGCCAACTAAATATCTTAAAGAAAGCGTCAAGGCAAAATCAACAATTATTTTTACTTGTCCTACTGATTTATACATTACCAACTAATTTACTAACTCGGCCACGAAATTTCTGACTCGTCACCAATTTACGTTTTACAGCTTCAATACAAACTCCTCAAAAAAATTATATTCGAGCTTCAATAGATAACAACATATAATATAACTTAACATGTAAAATAATACTTCATATTCTTTTATCGTGAAAATAGCCACCGGCGCGAATGCGCGACATGACAGCAACCGGCCGATTGCACCAATCAGAGAGCGCCATTCGTTTCTTGTTCATTCATTCATTCACCATGTTTGTTTATTGTCGTTCGTGCGTTCGTATTGCAATAGTTTCATCTGTAATTAATTAATTAAAGTTTTCGAAAAGTTTTAAATAGTTATGACATCTAATAGTGAAAACGAAGTACCTCTGTACTGTTCTGATGAGGAATCGGAAGGAGAAGGTCAACCGTCGAAAAAAAAGCGAGGTGAATCTAGGAATTGGATATTTAAAAGTAAATTTTCGAGTGTGAGTACCGCCAATGAAGCCGTGAGTGCAGAGAATACGTGGGCAGTACGCACTACACACGACTCCATGGACGGGAAAAAACGATTTTATAGATGCAACAAAGTACCACGTAAAGGAGTACAGTGTGCTGCAGAAATATATTTGCTATTTGAGGCGGATACAGAAGCAGTGTTACTTTATCGCACAGATTGCGCACATGATCACGATTCTATTAAGAGTAACTACAGTTATGGTATTTGTGACGAAACGAAATCTGAAATCAACAAACTGTATGACCTACACCTAAAGCCGAAATCAATCTTAGAGTGTTTGAAAAAAAACTCTAAACTTAAAATACCTACAAAAAGGCAGCTTTATAACTATTTAGCAGATCGCCGGCGTATCAAATATGGACCCTCCACTATTTCTTTAGGAGAATTGGAAAAATGGATAATTAAACACACTGATGTGCCAGATAACGTGAACGAAGTTTTTGTAATAGCCTATTATATTTTGGAAAGTGATCCGCCTAGTTTTCGCATCGTATTATCTACAAAGAACTTGTTGAAACAATGTATTGTCGCTGATATTTTGCATGCAGATGCAACATATAAGTTGATTTGGCAGGGGTTCCCGGTATTGATAGTGGGAACTACTGATAAAAACAGAAAATTTCACCCGATTTGCCTGACAATATCTACAAATGAACGTAAGGCTGATTTTAAAACGATGTTTCAAGGATTAAAGAGCAATCTTTTGTCCATTTTTTCTTATACTTTTGAACCGAAAATCCTAATTTGCGACGCTGCGAAAAGTATACAAAACGCATTTCGTGAAGTGTTTGGAGAAGAAACGATTGTGAAAATGTGCTGGGCTCACGCTAAGAAGAAAATGGTCACTAAATTGGACCAAACGACAAAAAAGAATATTCGAAAACATATATTGGACGATATTGATGCACTTCAATCAGCTACATCTCTTGAAGTGTTTTCTGCTGCTTCGGAGTTATTTTTGGAGAAATGGAAAGATTAAAAAACATTTGTCACTTATTTTAAAAAAGAATGGCTGTTAAAAAACCCAAACTGGTATCTGGGTGCAGCATCAGTATCACCAGCGACCAACAACGCACTCGAGTCCTTTAACAGAGTTATAAAAGACCACAACACCCTCCGCGAGCGTATACCGTTGGCCCGTTTCTTAATGGTGGCAGAGGAAATGGTTACTAGCTGGTCACAACAAGCGACAGAAGACACTTTTGCGACACAACCTGAATTGCAGTTATGTGATTGGACAACCGGATATCAATGGGCTAAAACTGATACCAAAATTAGAGTTGTACAATCAACGCCAGACAGCAACACATATTTCATTCCTGGCAAAGACTCGCCCAAAAATAATCAAACTGAGAAAAAATTCAGGCATTTTGATGAATATAAAAAATCGTTTTTTTCATTTTGGAAAGTAACGCTACCAAACAATCAGACTGACTGGATTACTGGTTGCTGTGATTGTCCTGATTTTTATCGCAAATACCTCTGCAAGCATCTGATAGGCCTAGCAATCAGACTAAAATTCATAATGCCACCATTAGAGGCAAAAGCACAGCCGCTTGGACTAAAAAGAAAGCGTGGAAGGCCAACTAAAGCGCGAGCGGCATTAATAATCCAGTAATATTTCTTTTTCTTTTAATTTCAAAATTATGCGCGCTAAGTTTAACTTTTTTTAATTAATACTATAAATGTTTGTATTTCAATACACAAATTGATTATTATAAATAAAGTGTTTTATTTGTCTGTCCTCAATAGTTCATAATGTAATAATAGTGGCTTTAATATACTATTTGATGATAATTTTAGGTAAATTTAACAATCGATTAATGTAGGTTAACTTATATTTTAAACATACTAAATTATACTATTAGAAGCTAATAGTATTACTATTTTGGTGCCATATATTAATATTTTAGATGTTAACTATTTGAATGCATCCCATAAATTTAGATGCTAAAAAATAATCACCATGCTGAGTTATATTTACTGTGGCCTACATAGAAGGTAACTAGTGGCTGAGATACAATTATTCAGACGCGCGCTGGTTGTGGGCCACTTAGTAATTTAGAAGGTAACTTATATTTTCTGAAGCGAATAATGCTATTAAAAAGAAGCTTGTTTAATTAGTACCCTTTTATTTTTTATTTTTTTACAAAAATGACTCAAAATGTCTGCCACCGTGCTCAATGCAAGCAGCGACTCTGCGGTTTATCGATATCCTCACGTTTTGCAGCATCTGAGGCGTAATGGCTTGAAACGCTACATTTTCTTTCACCGAAACTGGCGTCATCTTCCATCCGGCTTCGGTACCACTCACAAAATGTGACCCTTGGACCGAAGTCCGCTGGGGTCAACTCCTGAACTCGGGAGAAATGGTACGGATGTAATCCATCAGACCGCAGCGTGCGCCAGACTATCATGTGAATCACATTGAACGCTGCCGCAGCTCGACGTGTGCTTGTTCGTGGATCACGTTCAAAATGCGACAAAATCTGGGTCTCCAGGTCTGACCGCTCCCGTGTGCTTGGACGACCTTCACTTGCAGGCGGTCTAAACGAGCCAGTGCTCTGCAGCCGGAGACACAGGTTCCTGAAGCAGGTGTACGAAGGTAAACGCCGCTGCTCCGCGAGGGGCCTGCCGTCGATGAACCGCTGACGATACAACTCGCGAGCACCATTGATGCTCCCGAAAGAAGTGCCCACGCATAATATCATTTCATATCATTCACTATTTGAATACGAAGAATGTTCTTCACGAGACATACTGATCGAAATCGGAGATCCAAATTCGGAAAATTTGGATAGCAACTGCGCAACGAGAACGAATACGAGCAACTAAAAAAAGTAGAAAATTGTAGAAAAAAAGTAGGGATTTCGCAGGGTTCGATGTGAGTAATGGAAAAAACCCTTAACCTAAATTAAAGTTTCACTACTATTTTAAAGAAAGTAGGAATATCAAAACTTATTTTAAGTTAAACAAACAAATACCTAAAGTTATCAAATACACTTTTATATATTAAAACATTTTCGTAAATGTCTTAAATTTTATCTTTTCGACTGTGCGGATCCCGTAATATTTTTAATTATTTCCGGGAGGCGGGGCTAAGGCGTAGGTGATAGTCCCGTGACAGGATATTATTGGCTAAACGCATCGTTGCAATTTTTTTCGGAACGATTACTGATTGGTTCGGCGCGCTTTGACTTTTGACTTAAAGGCGCCGCAGTCCACGTGGACTGCATTGTTTGGTTAATGATAAAATAAGTGCAGAGGAGCCACTGAGTTAAAACTATTTGTAGAATGTATTTGCCGAGTTACTGCTGTTGTGAAATTGTATTATTATTTTTAGTTGTCTCTCTAACTTATTATTTTTATTTCTTAATTATTATTTCTAAGTCTGAACAAATAAAATAACGAACAACAAACAAAACAATAGCGTAGCAGATTTATTCAGACGAAGTAACAAACGTCATGCGCCATCAGTTCGCGGTAGTGTCCGATATCACCCGGTAGGTCAAGTAGTCGCGGTAATTTTGTCATATTGGTGGTGGTAACGGTAGAGCGAATGAATGGAATTCATTAAGGACGTTGATCAGTACTAAGTCATGCAGCTCCAGAATTTCGAATAAAGCCCATCTACGACTTTAAACGCTTCATGATATCTCATAATCTCAAATATCGTCTTAAAGTTGTTTTATTAGGTAATGTTCAATAATCAATTCTTCACCAGTAATAACATCTTAGCGTTGCAACACAGTGAGAAACCGAAACACCTAAAACGACTAATTTATTGTTTATTAAATAAATTTAATGATCATTGAGAGCACATTTTATGAAAGTGTCACATCTGTTTCCTACTTAATCTCGATTGATGAGTTTGTTTACACCAAACAGCTGATTTTTAAGGTTGTCACCGATAAGTTTTTGTTAAAACTTTAGCATCAATTTACTCAGTTATTTATACTCGCACGAGTTTGTGGTTTTGCATAGGAACTACACATTTACTACTCTACACGCCCTTTAAATTTTATTTCGCCTTTTTGATACACCCAGTATAATTTATACAAGTGTAGTAATGTCACAGCCCTGTCTTTACTTACAATGCATTTAAAAATACATATTTACAAATTAAAAATTCCACAGAGGTGCAAGTAGACGTGTCACCCACCTCCGATCGTCTCCAACTCTTGGAACCGTTCGACAAGTGGGACGGCAAGGACCTCACCGACATGACGATCCTCATCAAGGTGAAGGGCAAGTGCACCACCGACCACATCTCCGCCGCTGGACCCTGGCTGAAGTACAGAGGACACCTGGACAACATCTCCAATAACATGTTTATCACGTGAGTTGTAAAGACATTACCAACTAAAAACCGGCCAAGTGCGAGTCGGACTCGCGCACGAAGGGTTCCGTACCATTATCTATAATACAACAGTAATGACCTTTATTTAGTTTCAAATACGAAAAAATCAATTTTGTATGGGAGCCCCCCTTAAATATTGTTTTTATTTTAATTATATTATCAATAAAATTAAAAATATGATGTGAAAATATCAAGCGTCTACCTGTTGCCATTATTAATATTGAGCAAAAAACGGCAAATATATCACGTTTGTTGTATGGGAGCCCCCGTTAAATATTTATTATATTCTGTTTTTAATATTTGTTGTTATAGCGGCAATAGAACAACATCATCTGTGAAAAATTTAACTGTCTAGCTATTACGGTTCATGAGATACAGCCTGGTGACAGACAGATAGACAGACAGCGGAGGCTTAGTAATAGGGTCCCGTTTTTACCCTAAAAACTATCGATAACTACTGAATTTCGATGATTAAAATGTTACTTCTAACTTAAGCATAAGAGTGCCTTGTAAGCCAGTTCGAAAGTACATAAATTTCGTTTACTTATCCTTAACTTATACCTTCCGGTTTAATCTATCTTGTTGTCATGGCAACGTTTCTTTACAGCGCAACGAACGCTGAGAACAACGAGCTCAACAAAGTCAAGAACCAGAAGACCGGCGAATGGGGACCCGTACCGGCGACCGCTCGCGCTTACAAAGCAGCTGGCATCCCCTGGGTAGTGGTGGGAGACGAGAACTACGGAGAGGGATCTTCCAGGGAGCATGCTGCGTTGGAGCCAAGACACTTGGGAGGACGGGCCATCATCGTCAAGTCCTTTGCTAGGTAAGCGTCATACTAACAGTAAACATAAGACGTAACTAGAGGTAAGCCGTAGCTTGGCGGCTGGCATCCCCTGGGTCGTGGACTACGGAGAGGGGTCTTCCAGGGAGCATGCTGCGTTGTAGCCAAGACACTTGGAAGGACGCGCTATTATCGTAAAGTCCTTCGCCAGGTTTGTTAAAAAAAAGAAAAAGTAACAAGTAAATATAGAAATAAATACACTAGATTGGAAGCGCCATAACCGTCAAGTTTTTTATCAGGTTGTTGAAGTAATAAAACATAACTGGAAATTATATTATAGCCAAAGACATTATAATAGTGATCAGTCATATACTTACTATTATCTCCGAAACATGTTAAATACAAGGCGACACAAGTCGACAGCGTATTTTTATAACAACATAAAATAACAGGAAACATTTCATGACGACAAATTTTTTTTTCGGACTATAGTACCTCTGTAATACCGGCTCCTAGCCTAGCTCAGATACCAGTCTCTCTCAATCTATTGTTGTGTCCTCAAAAATTGTAACCTCTCACTTATAATTTACTTTAAATTGTTAAGAAAAAAAAAGTTTGTAAATACCACAAAATTTCTATTTGGTGGTTGGTGGTATTTACAAACCCCATGTTTGTACATGGCGTTTTTTGTCGATAACATTTGATGAATTTGATAGCCTATACATTGTCGCTAGTCAAAACCCGGACACACTATATAGCACTCAAAAATGTATCGACCGTCGTCCCGGTCGGTCAATGAATTTTTGCGTGCAATATTTTATTTTCTAAAACACGCAAAGATATTGCTTAAGTAATAAAATAATTAAAGGTTATCTTTCATTTCAGGATCCACGAGACCAACCTGAAGAAACAGGGTCTGCTGCCGCTGACGTTCGCCAACCCCGCTGACTACGACAAGATCAGGCCTGATGACAAGATCTCGCTACTCGGACTCAAAGACCTCGCGCCCAGCAAGGTGAGGGGATGAATAATAATATAATAATAAATTGTTTCAAAAAATAACAATTACCTAGCCCCAAACTAAGCGTGAGCTTGTGCTATGGTGACTAGTATAACAGATAGATATAATTAAAATTATATACGTTTATAAACATCTACTTACGTACTAATGAATAAGCTGTTTGTGAAAAAAAAGAAACAAAAATGATGAATGAGATGATGAGAAACAAGAATGAATGTTTTGATTGCATGGCGAATATTGTAAATAATCTTGACATTCCTTTTTTCAAAATTATTAAAAAGTAAGATAAACACAAAAATATGAACCTAAATAAGAAAGTTTATTTTTTGTTAAAATTAAACAACTTTCTTAAAATTAAACAAAGTAAATGAATTCAGTCTAAATACAGACCTACTTTGGTAATTTAGAAAGAAAGAAAATACATTATGGAGCATAATGATTAAAAAATTCATAATTATTATTTAGTCATATAACTGACAAATAGCAAAAAAAAATTAGCTTAAAAAGCGAGTGATGTGCCTACAAGGTTCAGCATAAGTCATGGTAGCAAAAAGCATGTCACCGCGACTGATTTTCAGCAGGAACTTTGGGGGCACATATCTGCAGTTTTCATCATCCATCACACTCCTTTTTAAACAAAATAATGTAATTAACCTTTTTTATTTATATTCACAGCCAGTAGACTGTGAGATCAAGCACAAAGACGGCAAGTCGGAACGCATCAAGCTGAACCACTCATTGAACGAACAGCAAATCGCGTGGTTCAGAGCCGGATCCGCCCTCAACAGAATGAAGGAAATCGCCGCCTCCAAAAAGTAAACACCTCTTGCACTGGACCGTAGGGTATCTCATAGGATAATTTACTCATACTTGAGCCATATTTCGAAATTAAAGGCTAAATCCTTATAACTAGTTTTACTGAGGTAGTCAAATGTGCCTGATAATAAATCTTATAGCCAACGGCTTAGCCCGAGCCAGAGCAAGTACCATTCACCTTATAGAGCATTTGAACTTTCTCATATGAAGCAGCGGTGAATCTTTATAACGTTAGTCTAGTACAAACGATACTTACGTAGATGAATTAGAATGTAAGTTTCAACTTTTTTTCAATGTAATTTAAAATCATTATTTCTTTGTCGAATTGTTTTTATTTATGTAAATAATATTTACCATACTGAAAATAAACATTACTTATACATTATAATATTGATTTTTATTTTACTTCTTTTTGTTATCCTGTGTGTACAACACCTACAACCCAGTTATAATAAAAATCAAAACCAAATATCAGGGCAATCCATGTATAGACTGGCACAGAACCAGCTGGCAGTGATTATTGTACATGGTAGTAGTAGCCAATCAATTTATAGGCCAGTTTCGTAGGCCACAGATTTTGCCATAAGGCCCTATTTCAATAGGACGCGATTTGATTTTCAAACCTTTCTTAATTGGTTACGCAACCACCGGTCAGAGAGGTCAGATGGCTGTCCACTGTAATAACCTGATCTGCCAAATCCTGGATCATGGTCAGCTGACCCTGGGCCCTCGCGTGCGAGTGCACAACCGGGATAACAATAAGAGAAAGGACAAAGAAAACCTTTTCTCTTGCAGCCAGTAAACATTCAATGAACGATAATATTTGCTATACATAAATGTGCCCTAATAAGTCTGATAGTAGGACTTCTAAGTACACTCATCGAGACATTTCTAAATATCTAACCTTGAGTGCCTTGAGTCAAATACTAAATTTAATAAATAAGTAACAGGAATTAAGATTTTATTTTACACGGTATTCAGTTAGGCTTACTGAGACTTAGCGTAGTGTAATATGAGTTACCCTGTTAATCTGCTGCCCTATCTCGCTCTTTCACAGTATGAAAGAGCGAGATGGGAGATAGACTGTCTCAGTAAGCCTGTCTGAACACCGCATAGTCTAATAACTACTATAGTGCTAAGAATATTTTCAAAAATACTCCCAAGTTGCATGTTTCCAAGTAAATACATACAAGCATTACTTCATATCTAAACCAAAGATTATGATGATTATGAACTACGACTGGTTTAAAATAAAAGACATAATAGTGTAAAACTAATATATTATGAACAGCTTAATCCTCGTTATCTTCATTGTCGCTGTCAGCGTTGATGTTGAAGTAGCGGAGCTCGTACGAATCGTGCGCCGATGCAACCACTCGCAGCCAGTCACGAAGGTTGTTCTTCTTCAAGTAGCGCTTAGTCAGGTATTTGAGGTACCTCTTTGAGAAGGGAATGTCTGAAAAAAGAAAATTATTGTTTACCAGTGATCAGTTATTTTTTAGACAAAATAAGTTGTTACTGGAATATCTGTGAATTATATGAGTGCTGTGATTTTGATAACACAAAATTATTATAATAATGGGCTCAATTCTTATTTTAGTTCTCTCTATATCTGCCTAATAAATCAAAAGAGGAAGGAATTGAGTCCAATGTCCTCTTATCCGATTTCTGTTTACAGTGGTGATCATCTGATACTCACCAGAAATTAGACAACTGCGCAGGAGATATTATAGTACATGAGTGCATGCACAGTTCACAGTTACACACCATTCAGTGAGATGGCGATCCAACATGACCGTGAGAGATTAGGCACAGGACCATCGGCTTAACATGCTTTCCAAGGCGTGTCATCGCAATATCTGACTCCGGACCTATTTCTGATTTATTTCAGAAAACCACAGAAATACAATTTAGTCTAACCTGGGATTCAAGTCCTGGACATTGTGCTGACAACTAGACCAATGAGGCAGTGAATCAAATAATTATATGTACACCAGTACATGTATATTATGAATGGCTTACTATTTGTCACTACCTCTTTGTGGTAGATAGTAGATATTACAACAGGTAAAACAAAAAATTATGGAACTAGATTTGTAGAAGAGTAACTAACTAACTAACAAGACAATAAACTTCATAAAAATGTATACTGTGCGAGTGAAGAGTCAAAAGTTTACGAGTAAACAGGCAAAAATAACCTCATTTCAGGCAAAATACTGCTTTGATATTCTGGATACAAAATTAACAAAATATTCATGGAAAAGGTGCCAGTCATGTTGAATATCGCCTAAACAGCTTATGATGAACATATTACCTGCATTGATAGCGACTTTCGTCTTGTCCCGGGCGATGACAACGTGATTGCCTAGGTTATTTGTTTTGCCTTCAACTTTGACATGCTCTTTCAAGTATTTCTCGAAGTTGCCTACGTCGAGGATGCTGTCTTCGGCCGGGTGTGTGCAATCAATCACAAACTTGAGGGCAATTTTCCTCTTGATTCCCTTGCCGCGGATTTTACCACCTTTGATTCCCTTCTTGCCAGTCTTCTGATGCAATTGGGCTTTTTTAGCCACTGGTTTCTTAGTAACTGCCATCTTGGCACCCTGAAAGTTGGAGTAATCGGTAAGTAGTAATTAAAGCACAATATAACACAGTTATTTAAAGGATTTTTGATATAATTTAGGTTTTTAACCTACAGAACACGTGTAGCAGTTGCCGTAAAAACTGCAAAATGGCCGATTTAAACGTCACTTACGTCAGTCAAGCAATAAAATTGCTTAAGGTTGCGTTAGTTAGTATGTTGGCATGACTGGGCGTTGTATGTTACCAAGCCAATTAATAAATGTTTAAGGCACGCTCATCATCCGGTAAAAATAACGCTATTTTGTTATTACATTGTGTTATTGTCATATATTAGTACTATTGACTTTTATATATTCTGTGATATTGAGCCTTACCATCAGAAACAATGCAATCGCTAAACTATGATAGTTCCCTTATTTCGTACCATAACCGCGAAAATCAGCAGGCCCGCAGCCAGGAAATTTGTTTATCCTGACACCTTTTTTCTTGTATGAACTATCGTACTATGACACTCCATCTGATAACAATCTAGTGTCAGTTAGCCCGCCTTAATGTCAGATAAGCTATCATAAAAAAGTTACTCATCGAGTAGCTTTTTGAAAATTGTTTAGCAACAATCTTGCTTGATAATTTAATTATAGGATCCATTTACGAAATGTGTAATGTTAAAAATCCAACGAATAACTAATGTGAGATTTTCGGATGCGGAGTTGAAGAAATATCTACGAGATGTGAACATTAATCTTATAAAGTCCGATTTCTTGGTTTTTCCGTAGAAGCATAATGACTATTTTAAAATCCCTTTGATAAAGTGACTTCATTGTGTAATTACAGGTAAAATTATAACTCGGGTAACGTAAATTGCAATAAAACCATTATATAGGCTACACCTGCAGCTTAGGGTTCTAAGATGTAAATATTCATTTTTCTAGGCAGTAACTACTAGGTTCTTTATGCGAGAACTTTGTCCCAACCAGCAGAAATTATTACTGATAAAACTTTCAATCTTTATTGCATCAGCACAAATATCAAGTCTTAGCTAACCTACCTACCTACACATATTTAGGTACTTCATAATGATGTTATGCATTCAATTCTTCTAACGACTTTAATGTAGGATTTTATCTACCTAATGTACCAATTTATAAATTCTTTTTCCCTTTCTGCCTAATGCTATAGAACTATTTAGTCGCATGAAAAACCAGCAAAGCATATATTATTTCCAAGTAGAATGTTTTGGTTGCACTATTGAAAATTACTTACCTACATTGAATATGTCAAAAAAGTTTTTATTGGAGGAAGGCTTAATAATTAACAAGAAACACCTGTCTACCTAGTTTTTGCAAGGAAATCAGTAGGTAGGTGAACTAACAAAGCATCTAACAAATTGTTGTGTATTTTTTCAGGATAAGAAAACATTTATGGCACTAAAGAAAACACATAATAACACAACTAAATATTTTCCAGAGAGATACAGAAACGTGTTAAGATCTTGAGTTTCGCCTGTGAGAGCTCCGGTAGATTCTGTATTAGTAATGTCTATTTTCATAATTAAATATAGCTTATTGTTGAACATTCAGTCAGTCTCTTTTATTTTTCCGTCTCAAATATACGTTCCGCATGAGATAGATATACGTTTTTCTCCCTCCTATTTTTTTTATTATTTCATCCTCCTTTTGGGTCGGCAAAGAAATCAATCAATCAATACACAGCCACGTCTAATTTAGTTTTACTTTTCTTTGTACAATAGCCCTAGTAAAAACCGGCCAAGTGCGAGTCGGACTCGCGCACGAAGAGTTCCGTACCATTGTCTACTTCATCTTAGTCACTTTAAGAATTTTGTAATTGGTACAAAATTATCCAACACCCAAGTTCTACCAATATTACTGCTAAACTAATAAGGTTATCTTAACCGCTATAGTTTTCTTTTAAAGTGTATGAAATGCACTATCATTATGTTTTTTTTAGATTTTTTAGGCCCGCAGTTAAGCTTTTAGAGGGAGAACTACTGGACCAAAAAATTGCACTTAAAAGTTTAATATTTCGTAAATAAAGCAATAAATAAAATAAAAATGTAGAAACCCCTAAATCATTTTAAAAGACATACTCAACGATACCCCACACGATGGCTACCACATCACCTCATGACAAAAAAAAGACATTCTCCATTTTTATTACTTGTTTATTCTTATGTGCAAAAAATATATATTTTAGACCCCGTTAGTCTCCTTACTCCATACTCCTTACATACCTACATCTCATAAATAATTATTACCTGTGTATCTACGTTTGATATCTTAACAATCAAACGAAATAGACATGTGTGAATGTATAGCCCCATCTCGCTCTTTTATCCTGTCACCATTAGGCGTTTTCATGAGAGCTCATGGTACGAGTTTTAGCCATCCTAAAGCAGGATGTTTATCGGGTTGTTAGCAATTCGAAGGATAGTTATTTTGCTGATAGTACGGGCCATTATCTTATATTTGCATTGACGGTCTTAATTTTTTTATAACTATGATTTCTACGAGAGATACATACAGTGTGTCCGGGTTTGCACTAGCAATAATTTATGGACTATTAGTACATCAAATGTTATTATCAACAAAAAACCCCATGGCAGCCATTTTGATGAGAGATTTGCTGACATTTCAAAATTTTAGTTTTATTGTATGGTTGATAGATGACGCTATTTATATAAGTTATACAAAAATTGCGCCGAAATCATCGAGCATAGCGATGGGCAAGGGAAAGAAAAAAATGGGATGGAAAAGAAAAATACGGGAAAGTATGGGAAAAAACGGAAAGATTGGGAAATATTCCAATTCGGCGGGAAAATACTCAAAAGTGGACTTAAATTAATAAAATGCGAGAATTTAGCTACTGTAACAATGGTTTTACGCCTGTAGCACACCCTTACATAAAACCATAACAGCGGGACCACGCTAGTTTTGCCTATTTGTCAGTTTTATTACACCAAACGTAAACTGCATGTTCTAATGCTTAGATTTATCTGAGTCTTTTTTTCTTTGAGATTCGACGATCCTATAGTATAATTCGTATTACTGTGCCCACGATGTCGATGATGTTGTGCCCAACAATCAACGCTACTAAAATAAAAGCAGAAGTTCGGGCCGCATCTGGGCTTGAAGTTAGCACTTAGACCATTCGGAATTGCTTGCACCAGGCTTGATTACGAGCACAGGCGCCTCTCAACGACAGAGATTACAGTGGGCTAGGCTTCGGCAGAATAAAGAAGATGAAGATGAAAACATTTAGCAAAACTGTCTTTTCGTTGACGAATTGCGAATCAGCAGTCATCCAGATAACCGACGTGTCTGTGTCTCGAGAAGACCAGGAGACCGTGAAAGGCAAAGAACTGCCACAGAAACAGTTCAGCAAGGCGGGAAATCGGTGTCCTTATGAGGGTGGTATTATGATTGGAGCTAACACCTTTGATCCCGTATCGAGGCGTCATGACAGCAGACATGTATAAAGCAGTTGCTATTGATGGAATAAACCATGGGCACCAATTTGCACTGGTCGATGATAATCCAGATCCAGCTTCATTAGGGCTCTATATATACCTTTGCTGACGACACGGCGCTGTTGTTGTTTGGGGACTCCTGAGACGAAGCTTTGACCAACGCTCAGGAGGGCTTCAATAGGGTTAGTGATTGGTAAAGACATAATGTATTAACCCTCAACGTTGCTAAGACGAAATATGTTCCATTTGCCTTTTGTTTGTTTGTTCCATCTACCATCCTCGACTTATGGTGTTATAGCCCATAATTGTGGTCAATCCCTTCCAAACGAGTGTCTTTGCCCTGAGTTGCAACGGTCTGAATGCACTAAATACCTGGGAGTGTTAATAGATAACACACTTAGCTTTAAGCCCCGCATTGAGTTACTTGCAGCCAGAATGCGCAAACTCATCTTTGTGTTTAAATCCCTTAAGAATGTCGCTAATCGTAGGGTAATTAAGACGGTTTATTCCGCTCTGAGTCACTCTCTACTAGAATATTGTATTTCTGTTTGGGGTGGTGCAGATAAGACGCACCTATTAACGGTGGAAAGGGCGCAACGAGCTCAACTCAAGGTCGCAGCTGGGCTTCCCTTTCTTTACCCCACTGTGGAACTGCACAAGGACTGGGATGTGCTTACTGCAAGGCAAACTTACTGCCTCAGGGCTGTCTTAAAAAAGCACTTACAATTAAAATATGACCCTGAGCTGATGAGAGGCAAAAGGCGAACTGGCTCAGTTTGCCCAAAAATCACTCTGCGAACTTCTTTCTCACACATTTTTTTCTGTTTCCTAGGTCCTTATCTTTATAACAAATTAAACGAACATTTTGCTATGTACCCACTTACCAGGTCTAAATGTAAGAAAGTTGTCACCAACTACCTAAAGTCTTTGAACTATGACGAAATCGAACAGATTTTATGCCCCTTGGAATGATGTTGTAGGTCAGTTCCACTTTGCTATCGATACTTGTGAAGTTAAAAATTTTAACCTAACATCACATCACTATTTTCTGGCTTCGTTCTCATAAACACTGCTCATTAGAAATTGAATTGTAAAGAACTGCGAGGGTGGCCTAGTTGACCTGTAGAACAGGTTTTGTTCATAACCTACTTCAGGCTCCAGCCTCGCACAAAATTTAGGATTCAACATAACTAATTAAGTAACATAATAACCTTACTGTAATGCCTAATTTTTGTGGAGGAAATAAATAAACTTTTATTATTATATTAATATTTATAATGCGCACATCGAGCTCAACGAGTCAATGCTGCTCTCCGAAAATACGACATCACAAGGTAGACTGGCCTACCGGCTCGCCTGACTTAAACCCAATAGAGCACGCGTGGGATGCTCTTATGCAAGCTGTTTGGAACCGTCAGTCACTTCCCCAGACAGTGCCTCAGGGAAGCCGCTATTCAAGAATGGGACAGGTTACCCCAAGAAATTTATTTTATTTATTTATTTATGCTGGATAACTTGATCCTCAGCATACCCAGGAGGATCCCCGCATGTGTTCGAGCCAGGGGAGGAGTTATATTATATTGAATAAAAACATTTTATTTATAAATTGTCGTTAAGTTTGGTTAAACAGTATTATCCTTTATATCAAATTTCTCTTACAATTACATTATGGTTAATTACTAAATTTTTGTTATTAAAAAAATTAAATGAGTTTTTTTCTTCATTTCAAAGGGTTTTTCTATTTAAAGAAAACACACAACAACACATTTTTCTTGATAAAGTTAAATTTAAAGAATTATATCAGTTTATGCTAGTGATCTCAACCATTTCTACGTGTGTATAGCACATTTCAACATCCGCAAATATAACTAAGTTATTCATACAAACACAAAAAAACTTGCAATTATCTTTAATTACATCTATTACATGTGCAAAATCCCTTTATTTGTTTTAAATATTAAATAAGTATTGCGCGATTTGTCCGCATATGGAATTAAGTTTTTGAACTTGTTATCAAATCAGATACTTTGTAATATCTTGTTCACTTTTGGACCTATAGAAAAAAAAACTAAATGAATGTGTCTTAAAATGAAACCAGCAGTTTTCGAGTTTACAAGCAAAAAAATATAAAAAAGAGGCGCCTTTTTTTTTACTATTCAGTTGATAGCTCACTTACCACACTCGGGACTTTAAAAGTATGTTCACCTAGACACCTCGAAGAAAACAAACCTACACGTTTTATTTTCTGAATTTCTTGTTTTTAGTAACGAAGATTTATCTTTATTATCACTTGTCTCAAATATTCAAACTTAACAGAAGCCAAACTGCCGTTTCTAATGTAGAGATTTTACTATGACCCGGTTTGTTTATGTCGAGATTTCTCCAATCCTTATCAAACGTCTACATTTCTGCACCAATTCGCGTCATCGTGATCACAGTAGTAGGAAGTATACTACAGGATCGTCGAATCTCAAAGAAAAAAAGATTCAGATAAATCTAAGCATTAGAACATGCAGTTTACGTTTGGTGCAATAAAACTGACAAACAGGCAAAACTAGCGTGGTCCCGCTGTTATGGTTTTATGTAAGGGTGTGCTACAGGCGTAAAACCATTGTTACAGTAGCTAAATTCTCGCACTTTATTAATTTAAGTCCACTTTTGAGTATTTTCCCTATTTTCCCGCCGAATTGGAAATATTCCGCATACTTTCCCCGAATTTGGGAATAAACCCAACAGTTGGAAATATTCCGGGGAGTAAACCCAACGCTAATCGAGCATAAAAGAAAAACAATTTATTGTTATATTCATTATCGTAATTATTGTACAGACATGTAGTGTAAGTACTTACGTTTAAAATAAGCAAGTTTCAAATTGCAGTTAAAAATAAAATTTGATAGAAAAAACAAATAAAACAAGTCACTAAATTGTTAAAAACGACCTGTTAGTACGCGTGAATCAAAAACATGCTAAACATAAACATTATAACTTATCAACGCCATCTAGCGGATTTTAAATACCTACTAGTGATGGGTTCTTATCCGGATAAATACTCAAAATGGATAAATACTCATAAATATCAATTTTTACTCGTATTTATCCAAAAGGATGGATAAATATTTTATAACAATAAGAAACATGTTTCTTGCCATAACATGCAAACTTATGAATATTATAATAGTAAGTTGGTAATTTTAAACAAAACAAGAGCTAAAGAGTTTATGAATTCCATACAATTACCTATAAAAAAAACTATCTTAATTATTAAATGACCAAGAATTTCAGTTTCGGTTTCGACTGAGAATCATGTCGATGCTGCCGTAAGATGTCCACTGGATATGACTACCCCATTGTTTTCCACAACGACCGATTGCACGCGGTCTGCATTCAGTTGAGTGTGATCCTACAATCTTTACAAGGTCGTCTCGTCTGACCATCTTGCCGGTGGACGTCTTACGCTGCGCCTCTGATCTAAGGATCTCCAATTTAGAACTTTTCTGCCCCAACAGACGGCCAGGTGCAATGGACAGGGCACATAGCGGAAAGAACTGATCTTTGCGCTATGTGCCCTGTCCATTGCCACTTGAGCTTACTGATTCGCAGAGCTATATCCATTAGCTTAGTTCTTCTACGTATTTTCTCATTTCTGATTCGATCTCGTAGTGAAACCCGAGCCCTCGCCATTGCATGAACTTAAGCTTTTTTATGAGGTCGACAGTAGAGACTATGTTTCAGATCCGTGTATCATCACTGGTAGCACACATAAACTTTCGTCTTAAGGTACTGAGGTAATTGAAACGAGAAGGTGAGCACATTCTCGTAGTTTCCCAAACACTGCCCAGCCGATTGTATTCGTCGACAGACCTCTTTACGTGCGTCTACCTGAGACAAGTAACTAAGCTTGCTTAGTGCAGAAGCCGCTAGTTAAGCATTTCATGTTGTAAAACTGGAGGTAAATAAATTGATTATTATTATTATTATTTGTATCTCTCCTGCGGGAAATCACGGCACGAGGCCAATCCTTTTGAAAGGCGTACGTGGGGATATGGATCCAACACGAAGAGGCCCCTTTGAGATACGATAATGAGTTGGGATATGTACACCTAGTGGATACTATCTCTGCCTGCACTATTAAGAAGATACAGCCAAAGACAGCACCCGCTAGGTGCAAGGACTATTGCGGAGAAGATGGGAACTAATACTGGTTCTATGGATGGGAAATTGCTGGACTGGTTGCCGGGATATTGATGAGACAACGGGACGCCTGCCATATCTAATGTCTCATCTCCATAATCACGGCAGACGGTGACTCGCCGCTCACTAAATGGGCCACCTATATTAGCTACCAGGTGGGTAGCAAGGCAGCAACATAGGTGTGAGCGGCTAAGGTTGTAGAGAGGTGAGTCTGCGGGGTGCAGGTGGCCAGTGCTAAGCGCACCAGCCAGCAGGCCCCCGGCGTTATGACATTTTACACTTCCAACCTGGAGCATAGGTTCCGCTTTATATAGATACAGGAGTGGGTACCTACCACTCGGGAGCTAGACATTATTTTCGTCCTGTCCATGTTTATTTTAAGACCTACTTATTGGAAGATTCGGTTAAGGTCTTCAAGCATAGTGCGAATCTCCTCCAGCGTGGCAAGCCGGAGGTATATGATGTATGTAGAATGGCTTTCGAGCTCTGCTCCTGTACACAGACCGACATGGTGGCATTGTTGTACAGACACTTTAACAGCTCCAAATACCTATAGTCTATGTGGTACCGCTGAAGGGACTGTAGCACTACCCACGTTTCGATTGAATCAATCAAACGCTAAGCATAGAGGCATATTGTACTTCTCGTATTTCTGTATAATTTTCCTTAGCGTATGGATATGGTCTATTGTACTGTAGCCTTTTCGGAAGCCAACTGGAGGAGGACTTCAGGAGGTTGGAAAGCATCAAAACTACGTACGAGACAAGGCGTCAGGCGTGATGCCCTCTAGCAGCACGGAATCAAAGAGTTTGGTGCCTTGTTGTTTTAAGGATGTTTCAGGGCCATCTTAATTTCGTAAAGTCTTCGGTGTAGTGTCGAGTTAGTATAGCTCTAGGATCTCTGGCCGAGCTATAAACAGGTTTGGCAACTGAGGTGTGCCCATAGAACTTTTCGATGTTTCTTAAAACCTCTGCCTTTCTCGATGCTTCCGTCTGAAGTAAAATAGTGATTTTGACAAAGAAACCACCTTTCAAACCTATCAGTACACTAAAAATAATTGTAATTATATTCTGCTTTATAGCCGTATTTCAACTACGGCATACAATCAACAGAGATTAGCCTACTGCGCTGGAGATATTATAGTGTACAAGTGTGTGCGCAATTCATAAGTGCAGTTATCAGTTCCATCACACTCATAGTTCGATGAGATGCGATGAAAATTTGCCGACTTCGAGCTGTTTCTGATTTATTTTAAGACAGAAAAACCCAGAAATCGACTTGAACCGGGGTTTGAACCCGGGGCCTCTTGGATAGACGCCAGCGTGCTGAAGACTAAATCAACAGGCAGTCTGAGTACACTACAATACAATGTATAAAGAGGCGCGAGCGGAGCAAGCGCGAACATTTATTTTCTCTTTTATTTTATCGGATCCTGACTTGGTGACAGTGGGACCACCTCAAAAGTAAGCTCTTTAAAATGAGTATTTATCCACTGCCCATCACTAGTACCTACTGATTTTTGACACTAGGAAAATCCCTCATTATTCAAAAAAATACAATTTCTATGGATCTGGCGGTCCTAAAAGTTATGAAAATGATTCATTTGAAAGGTAACGCTCAATCAAGTGAAATAGAGACCGTCATAGAAGAAAAAATATATATATTTTTAAATAAATATTGCTAAAAATTTAAAACAATAAAATAGTTTTTTTTTCAAAAAACATTTTTTATTATGATTTAATAAATAAAAGGCCCTTAAATTATCGCAAGTTGAAACCAGGACACCCTGTATTTCATCTCGGCGATACACTCATCAGTTTCATAGGGAAGCGTTTTTACTAGAGCTAAATTATCTTTACCTCCATCCCATCTCTTATATTCTTTGTTGTTAGCTTAGCACAGCCCACCGAGCTAGGTACCTAGAGATTAAATGTCATTAATTTTGTTTATGACTTGATCTCGCAAGTTTGTAAAATATGGTAATGTAATGATGATAACTACTGAAAACTCCTACAATGCAAGTATCTTATTCTTAAGCGCCAATAAGAAATGTTGCCGAAACATTTAAACCAGGATGACATGGCAAAAGGGGTGCGCAGCAAGCACTTAATTCGTTAGTGGTTATTATAGGTTTATGATGTAGGCTAGTTACTTAGGCTAGTTATTGCTGCTAGTAAGTAGGTACGGTAGGTACTTACTAGTTTTTTTTATTACTGGAGTGGGATCTTATGTTGAAATAACAAATTGTAGTATCTAAATGCATTCATCCATTTCATTTCAAAAATATTTGAGTTCACACCTTAGGTTCACACATGCAACAGAACTCGATGACTCGACTTAGACAAATATTTTTCTCCTTATAGTATTAACAAAGTTATTTTTAGTTTGGGTTTAGTGTAATATTCTTATCTGTCAGCGTGCAGCTCATTTCACTTGGGATTGGGTTGAGAACCTATTCGTCGAGTATTTTGTTTGTATATACCCATTTGATTAATTAATTTTCAAACAAAAGGTATTAATTTTAAAGGACAATGCTCAGCTAGTACCTCTTGAAAGAAAACCCAAAGTGAACAGATAAGTTCAGAATGTAGTAGGTAGTTCAGAACATTATAGTGATATATAATGAAATAATTGTGTTAATATTTCACTATAAAATTCGATGGTTAAAAATGTAATATTGCTATAGGTATGCTTTTTACTATGGTCATTATTTATTTTATTATTCGAGTGAAATATTGCACAAACCTAGTTTAATTTCACGAGTAGGTACCTACCTAAGTACCGGTTCTAAGAATGGGGAACTGTCTTAAAGTAAGGCCATTGTCTTCGCTCCACCTCGATATTTCCCATGAACGAATTGCGCTTGCCGCTTTCCGAGGTCACGATTTTTTTTACCTTTGCGTGATGTAATGCCCCCAGTGTTATTCGAGTCACATTCGCACCTGCTTGGTTAGAGACAGACTTTGTGGACAGAAATATGAAACATGGAAGAAAATTAAAATGTGTAGTTTATTACGCATTTCGCGGTTGTTTCGAATGTGAGTGAATGAAATCGAGCATGCGCATAACATCTTATCGGTGAACCGTGAACTTCGTGAAGTCTCCACACGAACGACTCACGTTACTCAAACGCCAGCCAGTTTATTTACGCCCGTCCCGCTAGTGATGTAGACCTATTTTTGAAGTTAACCTAACTTTGCTTATTATTACCTTAGTCAAAGGTGAATCATCGCATAAACAGTTGTTGGGATTAATTATTCTCAATTAGTGATAACGTGGCAAAGATAAGATCACTTTGCAATAAACATGTAGAATAAAGTGCACAGTATAAAATCGATAAGAAAGATGGAACTGGTCAAAGTGTCGTGCATATAAAAATAAAATGGAAAACTGTTTTGTTGCCTGCGGTTGTGATGATTTCGAAGGCGTAACCAAATCTGATTTAGACCGGTACACGGATAAAATTGAGAATGTTCTTAACGATGAAAAAGGAAGGAAGCTATTTAGGAACTTCATGTTTACTTCTAAAATGAAAGACGGTCGAAAGGTTTTAGACTTCTGGGAGCATGCTGAGCGACTTCTAAATTATAAAGGGAGTACAGAAAATGTATCGTATCGTAGTTACCTGAATGATATCGACCGTTTGATCGATGAAGCCGAACGGATTGAGGAGTTGGATTTCGCAACAATGGAAAGATTGACGATCGCTAGGGATTCCGAAAACCAGGAGGAAATAGTAGAGGTGCTAAATATATTAAAAACAGAGGCTACCAAAGCACTAAGGAGAGAATATAACGCATTTCGAAGAAAGTTCATTCCGAAATAAGTGCTGTGGAAAGGGTACTTAGGTGCCTTATTTTTTACGCATTTTAAATTTGGCGCCTAACAACTATTGGTGCAGCCAACTTTGAATCTGGTTTGTTAGATAAGTTATTATTATTTTTTTTGTCAAGAATAGCGCGGGCGCCAACACATACATATTGAACTTACCTACTTTTATATGCTTTGCTGTGGTAGGTATATTGGAGGAAATAGTAGAGGTGCTAAATATATTAAAAACAGAGGCTACCAAAGCACTAAGGAGAGAATATAACGCATTTCGAAGAAAGTTCATTCCGAAATAAGTGCTGTGGAAAGGGTACTTAGGTGCCTTATTTTTTACGCATTTTAAATTTGGCGCCTAACAACTATTGGTGCAGCCAACTTTGAATCTGGTTTGTTAGATAAGTTATTATTATTTTTTTTGTCAAGAATAGCGCGGGCGCCAACACATACATATTGAACTTACCTACTTTTATATGCTTTGCTGTGGTAGGTATATTGGAGGAAATAGTAGAGGTGCTAAATATATTAAAAACAGAGGCTACCAAAGCACTAAGGAGAGAATATAACGCATTTCGAAGAAAGTTCATTCCGAAATAAGTGCTGTGGAAAGGGTACTTAGGTGCCTTATTTTTTACGCATTTTAAATTTGGCGCCTAACAACTATTGGTGCAGCCAACTTTGAATCTGGTTTGTTAGATAAGTTATTATTATTTTTTTTGTCAAGAATAGCGCGGGCGCCAACACATACATATTGAACTTACCTACTTTTATATGCTTTGCTGTGGTAGGTATATTGGAGTACAAGACCACAATTTCAATGATTAAAGGGCTATTTTGTGTCAACAAACAAAGATAATAAGAATCCAGCCTTAGTTAAGTTAAAAGAGCGACGACCGCTTGTAATGTGATAAACACGCATGGATCACAAAACATTTGTACAATTTTTAAAGTGAGAATTAAATTATTACCTACATTGTAAACGCCTTTTATTTACACTGTATACCTACACACGATAGGTACTTAAGGACCTACCTACGTAATTAAAATATCAAATAGGTAATTTGTGTTCCTAGTAGGTATTAAATCAATATGGTTGCGTAAATTATAAATCTGTTGTTTTATTGAGGAGTGGTGTGGTGGTGACACAATAATCTTGTGTCGCTAATTCTATCTCAATATAGATGTCATAAATCTATGTTCTATCTACCTACATACACACATCTTCCCTGACCAATCATCTATCACTTTACTGACGTCATGTGCTTGTGACGTCATTTCCGATTATACGGGCCGTTTTCCACTAAACGCACTTTAAACAAGGTGGTCTGCGGAACCCTAAAGTTCTGTTGAGTTAAGAGCTTACATGAGAAGGTACTTACCATCGAGGACATATGGTACTACCTCCCTACCTACTAGTATTTATTCTGTCAGGGGTTCCGATTTCAGCCCGAGAGTTGAAATAAAACGTTGTTCGTACAGAATCTTACCTATATAGGTACTTACATCGTTATTTCTTTTCAAGACAGACATAATCATAGTCACATAAATTTTATCCAAACAGGGATCCATAATAAAAGTATGATCAAAGAGATAAAAATAATCAGGACAAACCACCAAGCAAATGTCGTTATTTGCATTTGCACTTAAAATGACAGCTTATGCTTACACGTGCATAAAAAGTTGTAGATATACTACTACAGATAGGCGTAAGTGCCTGCCTTAAGCACGAATTGTATAACTTGTAAAAATTAAAACAATAATAAAATGATACGATCCACCGTAACGGGCGCCGACTCGAAGAGATTTGAGCTCGCACAGCGACAGTATGGCTGTTTTTGTAGTACACGTGAAGCGAGTGGTTGTTGCATTGTTTTTGTAGTACACGTGAAGCGAGTGGCGCCCACTCGCGACTTAGTGTCCGCGACATGTCACTCACCACACCGGTGGCGATCACTCGCATTTCGCCATTTTAACAAAACATCTGTCAAACGATATTGGCGATAGACAATCACCACCAACCACTTCGTTTGCGCAAGACGAAGGACGTGGCGCGCGATGGCTGTGGTCGGTGGCCCATCTGCACGGAGCCTATGTCGCCGATAATGGCCGATTACAGGCTTTCAACTTGTTAGCGACTGTCGCCGACGATCGAAGAGATTTGCGGTGCGTCGGCTAACAAGACAGAGCCTGTCGTCGGCGATTATCGGCGACAGTCGTCGCATACCTATGTTGCTTGCATCGCCGTCATACTGTCACTCGTCTGTGAGAAGAACCCTAGTAACGCGTCTGAGTGCGACAGGGACAACCTACACAATTGAAACAGTCAAATATAATCTAAATGCATTTTAATTACAAGAACCATTATATGATATTGTTTAATTAAAACTTATATTTAATTCCATTCTTTACATTACCAATCCGTTCGTCATAAATACATTGACAATTCAAATAATTCCATTGTATATTATCACATGCTAATACATTAAGTAAGAGTCCATCTCTCATTCATTATCATCAATTATAAAATATTTATAGCCAATTATGAAACACTCAACTTACACAAGGAAAACATTCAGACCAATATTATGTTAAAAAATAATGTGAGTAGTCTACTCTTAGATTTTCCTTGCACATAAAGATTACAGAATGTGTTTCAGAATTATCTTTCATCATTAACTATAATATTATAGATTTAAAATATAATTTCCGACAACATTTTAGTTATGTGTGTGACACACAACTAAAATGTTATTTACTTCTAGGTTTTCTTCCAAGAGTAGTACATCTCCAGAGGTTTGTTTACCTGTAATATGTTTACATTTTATTAAAAAATTTTTTTTACTAACATTATTATTATATTAAATAGCTGTGGACAGTAATGTTCCCTCAAATGCTTGCTAATAAGAGATAGAATATTCTGCATATTTACCTAAAGTATTGTAATTGTTCTAGTAATTTTTAATTTACTATTATTACTGACTGACTAGGAGTCTATTTTCGTAGCCTAGTTTTATATTATATTCACAATCCATACTATTATTAAAATGCAAATGTATGTCTGTTACCTCTCCAGGCAAGCAGCTGAACCGCTTTAGATGAAATTTTGTACCTTTCTACCTATCTCTATGATAGTTCGAGTCTCCGGAAAGGTTAACTATCCCATGCTTAAGTACTTTTATACTTTATTTTGTTTTCCAATATTTTACTTTCAAGCAATCACAAAATTTTCGTCTTTTATTATTACCAAACTTTTTAATTATTTTTTGGTACTCATAAACATTTGTGTTTGACCTTCTGCCACTGAGGTGGAATTATTGTTTCAATTCCACTGAGGTGGTAGACACCTTTTTGAGATGTTGTATGAATTACACTCTGACTTTTATGTTGGTATTTTTCGTTCTTAAATATGTAATGTAGTATATCATGGATGAATTATAAATGAGAAAAGTGTGAAATAACAGTTAAATAAGCAAATTACAAAAAAAATTCTAATGGCACATTCAGAATATCAAGTTTTACACAGTCCCACTTGATCCGAATGATAGATATTGTTACTAAGTTTTTTGAAATAATTTTATTTTTTACTAAATATTATTATATCATTAATAAAATTTAGATACGTCATAAAATTTTATTTTTCCATACTAATCACAAGAACATAAAATAACAAACTGTAACGCTTTTTTCAAAAACACACATGACTAGTCATCCGAAGCTTGCTTGAATTACTGCCCGTATCTGATATCTTTTCCTATCGCCGAATTTGCATTGTTAAAGTATTTTAGGGTTCTATTCCTCAAAAACATATAACTGTTTGTCTGTCTATCAAGAACTTTTTCTCAAAGACCCGTGAATCTATTAAGTTAAAATTAACATCAAATAAATGAAATCAAATTGAATTTCGCTTACAAAAATTAATCGACTGTGTCATCCGGTGGGACTCGAAGCCACGTCCCTTCGCTATCCGGGCGAGTGCTCTTACCAACTAAGCTACGGAGGACATTAGTCAGCCGACGAATTTTTGCAAGTGCTTGCTACGTCAGTGAGCCGGCGTTCGAATTAAAACTTGCTAAATAATAGCTTAAGTCATAAAAATAATTATAAATCAAATAAATGTTTATGGTTCCTTGAAGCTGTAAACAAAATCAAGCTACTAAGTCAAAGCGATTCAATACGGCCATTTTAGCCTTACTTTTTGACATTTCACAGGAGAATCA
This sequence comes from Pyrausta nigrata, assembly GCA_949316185.1. Classification (NCBI taxonomy): domain Eukaryota; kingdom Metazoa; phylum Arthropoda; class Insecta; order Lepidoptera; family Crambidae; genus Pyrausta; species Pyrausta nigrata. The sequence continues at coordinate 15,777,770 of OX438943.1, forward strand.
GAACTTTAAGGATCATTTCCATGGGGTAAGAATCATGAAATTTGGACTTAGAATCTAAAAAAATCTCTTTCAGGACAAGTAAAGCTAAAATCCAAAAACTGGTTTACTTCATAGCAACGGACTTTCCGTCAAGTGTAATAAGGGTTCAATTATATCTAATTGAGGAACGGAACCCTAAAAACACTATTCTAAATCGCGGGCAGTAATTCGAGCAAAATCTTTAAATTTATCCGAATTTTTGCTTTTGATGTCCTAATTTCCGGGTTTTTAATAAGTAATGTGTGTATACTAAGCTCTTATTACTTTTGCTTTTTGATAAACATTACTTTAGTTGACCGAAAAATCTTACCAAAGTCTAGCAAATCAAACTTTTTTGTGCAAATTTAGTACCATTGGCAAGGTTGCAAACTAGAAAACTAATTGAGAATAGAATTAATTATTCAAACACTGTACTTTTTGAATTATTTTTCGGTTGATATTGACCTCAAAGTTTAATTTTTTACTAAAATTTTTTTATAAGGCTTAATATCAGATTTTTTTACCGTAGTTGATGATAATAATAATAGTTTTGTTTCAACAAACACACCAATTACCTAGCCCCAAAAAACTACTGTTGACTAGGATAGCGATAAACATACTTATATACATTTATAAACATTACAAATGTTTATGACTACCAATGAATAATAAAAAAATGTAATAATAAAAGCCAAAAAGTTATGATAGCTTGAAAGTAAAATGGCTATGGCGGGTTCAGTGCCAGTCTCCCTGTATGTTTACTTATAAAGTATGGAAAAAGCCGACATTTGCGCAGCAGACAAATTCGTGTGGACCCCCTACTAGGGGGTTAGTTAGGTTAGTTTAGGTAGATTGGGCCATTGTGCGTATATCCCTTTTTTATAGTTACTAGGGGCTTATTTGATGAAATATTTTATCAGCAACTACAAGCACATACCTTCCAAAACTTATCATTTATCTGCTTCAGGGTCTGTGAGCCGGCTAGCGGCACAAACTGTCCTGGGGATGGTGCCACATATATACAAAAGTTGAGGAGGCGGTACGCTTCAGGCAGCTCCGCATCCAGGTCCAATGTTAACCGCATCGCCAAGTATTTGCTGAGGTGGTCAACTGTAAATGTAATAGATAATAACCTTCTAAGATCTTTAAGCTTGTGGTATGCTAAATCTTATAGGTGCACATTGGTAGAACAGGAAATAAAATTTGCAGACAGCTAAACACAGAAGAAGGAATTGTGACTTAGGGTTTGGGGAATTAGTTTACATTGTGTAAAAAGAAACAGAGGCAGACCACCAAATATGGATAGATGGGAGGACGAAATCAAATGCACTGCAGGTCTCAAATGGAAGAGAGTTGCCAGAGACAGAGTGCAATGGAAGGAGTTAGAGGAGGCCTTTGCCATGAGGAACACTGAACTTAGAGTAATCTATAAAACAATTAAAATTGTAATAGGAAAAGTTCAGGATAAAAGGAAATTGAATGATAGATTGAAAAAGAAGGTGAGATAGCCGAGCAAAGGAAACTTTACTTCTCATCCATGAGATCGGGAGTTTGATCCCAACCTGTTTAAAAGAGTTTGTATAAAGTACAGTCTTATTCAAAGATATCGCTGTCTAATGGTGAAGGAAAACATTGTGAGGAAATCAGCAAGGCATCAGCTGAAAATCAGTTTTTGAGGCATGCCCTTAACTCGGATACCTCGAATAATGCTGAGCGGATGCCTTTTCGGCACTCACAACCTTTAATCTCTGTTTGTAAACTTTCTGTGTGTGGATGCCGAATAAATGTCTTTTCTTTCTTTCTTTCTTAATTAAAATGTGCACACTAGTTGCCTAGTAAATGGAGAAGGCAATGACAAACCACTCCTTATAAAAATTGCTAAGTTGTTGTGTGTGTTTCATTCCACATAATGATCACGACCCACAGTCATGAAGTATACGACTGACAAGAGTGTAAAAGATAAATTATTTTTTTAAAGTGATAAGCATTCACTTTGCAATCTAAATATAAGATATTATTGCACTTTCGCCCAGTATGCGAGGAACGCAGGTTCGATTCCCGCCTCTGGTGGTCATTTTTTCAAGTGCAATAATATCTTATATTTAGAGTGTAAAAAATGAATTGTTTTGCTTACCTGAAGCATTAGCAACAGTTTTTAAGTAGCGCACAGAGCTGTCACCGAGGGCCTTCATCAGTTGATTGTCTCCAGTCATTTCAGTAGGATGGGGCTTGAAGACCAGCTCAATTTCGTTTGGGTTTAATGGCTCTCCCTCTCCTTCAGTATCCATTGAGTTCTCACCTTCAGTTCTGAAACAGTTTTGAATACTTTATGACAAAGGTAAAATAATAATGCAACTCATCATCATCAAGGATGAAACTCATCAACCAGTTATTTGTTGTAGTGACTAATTTTTTATCCGATGTAGGCTTAGATGTACCAAATATACACATTGAGTGACAGAATACAGACATAGATACCATACCATAATAGCCAGCAGTTAGCAACAGATGATATTTTATAACATTAAAGTTTCAGCAATAAATAGTAGTTCTACCAACAATGTATTTATTCACACATAATTGGATTTAAAATCATCAAATGTTAAGAGGACTTGAAAATCACCTAGCAGTGTCAGTAATATCCCCAGGTATGGTTGATAAAGGTATAGATTGATTTTACTCATTCATTTCATAACAAAAACAAACAAGTGACTTTAAAGCAACAGACAATTGGACTAACCTGCCATCACTGGATTCACTCTCCTCACTTCGTTCAGATGTCAGTATGGACTTGGCCCGTTTAGTTGTGCTGGTATTTTTTGACACAGAGCTGATACTAGACAAGACTGGAGATGGCGTACTCCTAACCGATGCCGGGTTCGATGTAGACTGACCAGGTGGGGTAGGATTACTCATTGTAGACGCCCCATCCTTTGGCACAGGGACAGAAGTACTCCCATTGTTCTGGACACTTTCAGACGTCCCATTAGAATTCGTTGCCCCGTTACTCCCCTCTTCATGATTCTTTCGCGACCTCTGGGGCCTATTCTGAGATTGCATTTTGATTCCCTCCGTAATAGAATTCACCAGGGACGCCTGCGAGTGAGACATGCTGAGTTTGGCCAGAACCCGTTCCTGGTGCGCCTCGTACTCATCCCGGCTTGGATATATCTTCGATATCAACAAGTCGAAGTTGGGATCCGGACGCAGGGATCGCTTCGATACTAACTTCTTCCTACAAGTAGGACATTCTTTGTTGCCTGATCGTAGGGCTGTAACGATGCAGTCGGAGCAAAACCTGTGGAGGCATTCCTTTGTGGTCATGGTTTTCTTCAGCATATCCAAACAAATAGGACACATCAGTTCACTGTGCAAGCTTCGCGGGGACACCGCGATTTCTGTGGCGTCTGTGATTACTTCCTGAGGCGTACGATGCAGCTCGTACAGGGAGAGCTCCCATGTTTTATTTTGTGAGGGCTCCAGAGACGACATTTTGGTAAATTTCTACTTTTTCTCCTATTTTACTACAATCCGATCCGCGTCCACCATCATGTTTTTTTAAGATTTGACAGATAGTGTTGCCATTATAAATAATTTAATGTAAGCGTGTTGCCAAGTCGCAAAATTATAGGGCCCGACGAAGTCCGAATTGAGTGGTCCGAATGCCCGAAACTCAAGGGTCCGAATCGTACTACCACAGAATAATAATATATAGACCGTTATTTGAAATATAATATATAGACCTACATATTTAAAAATAAGTGATCATTATTGATGGGCAAGTATTTTATTTATATATTTTTTACATTTATTATTCTATAGCCTGACCAGGAATATATGGGACCTCGCCATATTGCGGAAAACAACTGGAACTAATTTCTTTTACTGGCAACAGAAACCTCAAATCGTCATTGACATGTCATTAATTGTCATAGTGATTAGTGTCAAAGTGGACGCGTAATCTAATGTTCGACCAAGTGCAATTTTTATGTGATAAAAATACCGAGAACTATTTGTTTTCGTAAATAAAAGTGGTTTAATATGGTATCGTAGTGTTTTTTGACAAGAAAGTCTATGTGATCACCACAGTTTCTTTAAATTAATTACTGACATAGGTAGTTGTCATAACGAGTTTTTGGTACGTCATATAGTGCGAATAGTGCAAATTGGCTACTGGTGGATACGGAGATTATTTTAATCACGATTTTAATGAATATTGATTTTGAGCTTTATTAAATCAAATTGAATTTCGCTCAGAAAAATTAATCGACTGTGTCATCCGGTGGGACTCGAACCCACGTCCCTTCACTATCCGGGCGAGTGCTCTTACTAACTAAGCTACGGAGGACGTTAGTCAGCCAGTCGATTAATTTTTGTGAGCGAAATTCAATTTGATTCCGTAAAAACTTGCAAAATAATTGCTTAAGTTATAAAAATAATTATAAGTTTAATAATTATAAGATTTCATTTTAACTGATGGTTAAATATTTGTAGTAGTATATATATAAGTATTTCCATCGGATACATGCGGGTACATTCCCCAAGTATTGATGAAATCGAACGCCGGCTCACTGGCGTAGCAAGCACTTACAAAAATTCGTCGGCTGACTAACGTCCTCCGTAGCTTAGTTGGTAAGAGCACTCGCCCGGATACTGAAGGGACGTGAGTTCGAGTCCCACCGGATGACACAGTCGATTAATTTTTGTCAGCGAAATTCAATTTGATTTCGTAAAAACTTGCAAAATAATTGCTTAAGTTATAAAAATAATTATTGAGCTTTATTTTCTTAATTTCAAACCTACTTGGATATTTTAACTAAAATAGTTTAGTTAAAATATCCAAGAATTCAGGACCTGAATTAATATATGGGACCTGAATTTCAGGTCCCATATATTTCTGGTCAGGCTATAATAACATTTTTTTATATGTATATGAATTAATTTTAATGACCTAAATCCATAAAGTTAATATACCTAGCGGAATAGAATACCTAGGAGTAATAGTGTTCTGTGAACAAAGGGCTCAGCGAGCGAGATGTCTCTAGCAGCAACATTGTATGATAAAAAGAGATGTGTGATGCAATGTAACAGAACCAAACAGAACCGTGTTTGAAACTGTCAAACAGTTTGTCGGCACTTATCGGTACGCTGAGAATTTCAGCTATTTTAATTTTTCAAATATTACATGAAATCGTGGATATTTTTTGGAAATATTTCTTGGTGAAATATGGTGACTTGTTCAGTAAATAATTGTTATACGACACAGCGAAAAAACCCCGAAAAATGTTCATTTCACAGGTACATTGTTCCAAATGGACACCACCTATTTTAGGTTTATTTTTGCCAATGCGTTTCGAATTTTAAGTGCTTAGTGTGATAATTCTCTTCTTTTAACATTTATTTATGTAAGAAGCAAAGATCCAATACACGTAATGCAGAATTTACGAATATTTTGTGTAAAGAAATAATTTTCGTTTTACACTAGGGCTGTATCAAGTTATCGATATTTCGTTTCCACTGTCTATCACGCAATATACGAATATATGTATTACTGTTTTTAAAGTAGGTACCTATAATTATGACGTTTTGATATGAATCAGCTGGGAATGTAATTACTATTTAAGATACACTTAGCCGATGCATGCAGTTTTTACCTGTTAGAATAGTTACTAACATTAGTAATAAATGTATCTCTCAGATTTCCGAATAACTCGAAAAAAAAATACATGCCTAAAATTTATAAATCGTCCGAACTGGGTTCCAAACAATAATTCAAGTATTGAAAATTCTGTACTTGAATTTTTAATACTTGAATTATTGTGTAAGCACTTCAAACAAAAATATTTCAAGACGCGGGAAGCAAAATAAAAATAATTTTTAAATAAATAAATAATAAATAACTATTCTTCTGCTTATGTTTCATTGGATAGCAATGTCTACTTATGGTTATGTCTACATATTATATGGTTTGCTTAGTTTGGGACTAGTTCTATATTTCTTTTTCACAGGTCAAGATAAAGCCTAGACGCACTGTTTCGTCCTATGTTTACAAAGATATTGTACCAGAGGCATTCACATGTGTGAATCATCGTCATCTCAGTCTAGATCGACACCGCCGCTATTGCAACAGTCCACACCATCAACCTCTCTTCAACTAGATTTGATGCCAAGGAAAAATAAGCTTATGTCTAATCTAAATGCACTAAGTTGGATATCTATCCCGGTTATTCTAAAAACTTAGTACCGGGTTTAAGCCAGGACTAAGCTATAAGCTAGCGAATTAGAAAAGCGCTTCTCTATTAGGTTATGTCACGGATGTGTCATTCATTCCTCTGTTGTCGGCTAATATTTAGACCTATTTTAAACCTGGTCTATTTTTTTTGTAATAACACCGTATAAGTTTGTTTTTTAAATAAACGATTTAAACAACATTTTTCATTTCACTTATTATTTTTGAAACAATCGTATTATCTGAGTTTTTCCTAAATGTTTTGCTTCACTCCAGAAGCATAGTTTCAGCCATGAAAAATCCAATCCCATCCTATTTTTGTTTAATTAATACCTACTATTAATGTTACTAATTAATTTTATCGATATCGATACTAATGTAACAAGCGACATGACATACATCACTGACACACATTCATGAACAACTAAACCAAAATAGGATGACATTTGTGTGTGTAACACAAATGTCATCCTATTTTGGTTTCGTTTACAGGTCGTGTTTGTTCCTCTATTCCGTTAGGAATATTAACTTTATGCCTAAATCTGCTCATTCTGACTTTAAAGCCAAACAAAGTCCGCTGGGTCCGCTTTAAGTTAACTAGTAAGTCTGAGGACTTAGTGCTTGTTTTTATTTGTCAGGCTCACGCGCTCACAATCGAACGTGTGAAGAAAATTCGTATGGAAAGGACTTGTCCTCTTTTTGTATGGAGGCTGGTTTTTTATTCCAAGATATCACCAACCACCAATAACCTATATTTATCTTTGAGCTACAAAAATATGAAACACGTAACCATAGAAATCTGAATTTTATACGCCTCCATTTTTGAGAAAATATATGTTTTGTAATGAGGCATCATCCATTGATCATTACTTGTATTTCCTGGCTGTATAGCTATGTACCATTGCCTTTCCACTGGTGGATAAATACTACTAGGTACTACCACAGATTATATAATAGGTCCTACTGTCAATGGAATGTCAATTTTGCTGTCAATTTTTTTTTCATGCGTTAATTGGTATAGACAAAGGTGCGGCTTATGTACAGACAAAGAGAAAAAATAATTTATTTTTTTCTCTTAATCGGAGGCCTTAAAAAATATATTAAATATGCAGAAAGGCTAGTTTTTGTAAACTCTTTCATATAATATTTAGTTTATTCTGGTTAGAAATATTGACGAATAAAAAACCATTAATGGACAAGTCCTTTGGTCAGCACCCTGTAAATCGTTGAGCTCATTGGGCTTTAGTGGTTGAACGCATTACCTCGGTAGCACCTACCATAAAAGTGTAGTACGGAGCACGAGCTACTAGGAGGTTTAATATAGTCAACAACATGGAATAGTGGGCTAGAAGCTATAGTATAATTTATATCGAATTGCTGAAGGGGTTTTAGTAGGTACACAAATAAAAGTCCTCTTTATTTTCTGGCTGTGTCTCTGGTTGTTTCTGTATTTACAGGCACTTGTTGAACTGGTACAAAATACGCATTATTGTTCCCTAGATTAGGATTCATAGTGTTTTGCCCAGTTACGGGAATCATAGCATACATATTGCCTGGATTCTGAGCGGGACCGGTGTATAGGCCACCATTAGTGGGGTTATTTGTTATCGTCGTTGGTTGTCCAGCTAAATTGGGATTTGCAACCATATTCGGTTGATTTAGAGGACTGTTTGGAATAAACAGCTGTGGCAGGTTTGGTTGCTGTTGCAAGTTTGGTTGTTGTCTGTATATTACACCTTGTGGATTCTGGTACTGTTGATTAGCTAAAACTGGTCGTTGATATGACGGGTTGTTGAGAATAAAAGATTGCGGGCTCTGACCATTTTGCTGGTAGCCGCCAGGTTGCACTAATAACACTCCTTGTTGGTTTCCGTAATTCATAGGCTGGTTTCCATATACTGGAGGTTGGTTGGGGTAAACTTGTTGGTTGGGGTAAGCTTGTTGGTTAGGGTAAGCTTGTTGGTTGGGGTAACCTTGTTGGATGGGGTAAGCTTGTTGGTTAGGGTAAGCTTGTTGGTTGGGGTAACCTTGTTGGTTGGGGTAACCTTGTTGGTTGGGGTAAACTTGTTGGTTAGGGTAAGCTTGTTGATTGGGATAATCTAGTTGTTGGGTGGGGTAAATTTGTTGGTTGGGATAAGCTTGCTGGTTGGGATAAGCTTGTTGGTTGGGATAGAATTGTTGGTTTTCCGTTGGTTGGTTCATGGGCTGTTCTTGCATTTGTTGGTATCCATTCTGTTCATTGCTTGCGGGAGTAGTTAAATCACTTTTGCCTTCAGTTCGGGACAGTCCAGGATTGCTGTCAGGTTTGGCCTGGTCCTGTAAGTTCTTCAGGGCATCAGCGGCGATGAAGACACCAGGTACGAAGGGGTTTTCTGTTGGCGGAGTGTCTGTGACTGTAACAGCCTCTGAGGAAGCCAGTAGGGTGCCCAATAACCCGATCTGATCAAGGGAAAAAGAAGTAATAAATAAGAGTAAGAAAAAAAATCAGCTCAATGAATATTATGCACCTACGAGTAGCTTATAATATGCTTATAGCATTGGCCGGATTGATTTTGGTAACCAGTTCAGAGAAGCACCATTCCCTACCTACGGGGAAATATATTTTTATATTTCCAAAGGTATGACTAGTAGAGAGTGCCACTAAGCATTATAGTAACTAACATAAGTCCGCCTTTAGTATGGGCGATAGGCGATTGCACATCAAGTGAAACACTGCGGCATCTCTTGCAGTTGTAATTTTGCCAGGGGCGATTTATCAACGAAAAGGAGCGTCGGTGGCGCAGTGGCCAGCGGGTTGCCTCTCATGCGGGAGTTGTCGGTTCGATCCCACGTGCCGCCATGAACCAATGACTTTTTCTCAGTTATTGTACATTAGTTGTTTCACTAATCGATGCTCTTATGGTGAGGGAAAACATCGTGAGGAAACCTGCAAATTCAGGCGACTGAATGTGTAACCATGATCAAAAACTGGTCAGGTTCCCCCAGTAACAGGGTCACGGAGGTCAGATGGCAGTCGCTCCAATTTAATTACCTGATCTGCCACAACCTGGATCACGGTCAGCGGACCCTGGGCCCTTGCATAAGATAGCACAACCGGGATAACGCTAGGAGGATGATGATTTATCAACGAAAATAGGTAGTCTGGCCAATGTACAGTGGGCCACAACCCAAATCTGTCAAACAATCAAAATATCTCAAATGATAGGGAACTATATAATAATATGTTAGTAATTAGCATAAGGTTGCGGAAATTTCACAGATCATGTTAGGTTGATGTGTGGGTCGCCCAATGTACATAGTTTTAGTTGTGCAGTAAGGCGAATAAATAAATAACATTTTGTGCTATAAGAAGTGTTCGGCCATGGATCACGACAATCTGAGGCCAAGTATTTATTATATCCATTGTAGGTACTTGTCGGTCTAGTGGTCAGCATGCTGGTCTACTATCCTCGAGGTTCCGGGTTCAAATCCCAGGTCAACCCAAAATTTGTTACTGGGGTTGTTTGTCTTGAAATAACTCAACAGCTCGGAGTCAGGAAGTTGGTGGTGTTAACACCCCCGTGCCTTGGAAAGCACGTTAAGCCGTTGGTCTTGCGTCTGATCTCTCCCCGGTCATGTCGGATTGCCGTCTCACTGAACTATGAGAGTGAAGGAGCAGTACACTTGTGTATTGAATTGTGCACTATAAATATCTCCCGCGCAGTCGGCTAATCTCTGTTGAGTTTGGACGCCGTAGTTGAAATTTGATAAGAAGGACATTATTAGGTATTATTTATTTAGATTCACTGCACACTGCCTGAATTTAGTCTTTAACACAAAGTAAATGTTATTTAAAATTGTAAAATTTTCTCACCAATATTCTAACGTCCATAGCGCACAGATGGTATTTGAATCGATACACACGTTTTAAAACCATTTATATACCGTTTACGAAACTGTTAATGGACAGTCTAATTGCTACTGTAATAATTAATACAATTCCCCCAGATTTAGACAACACATCTAGGTATCCTGCTGTTGTGATGACGACTTTTGTGGTTTTGTGAGATCGGAACATTACCGGAAATGAGTCATCATTCTTAATAACTCTAAAGAAACGCTCAGTAAGATAAAGCTAGTCTTCATCGGCCCCTGGATACAAAGACTAATATCTGTTATCTAAGACATGACGTATCTACTAACGTATGTCGGTAGAACGGAGACTACGCTTCTTCGGTAACTATATACGAGTAGGTTTACTATCTATTGATTTACTTAATAGAGTTCCGTGAGACGGCAGCAGTCCAGACATGACCGGAGAGAGATCAGGTACAGGACCAACGACTTACGTCTTTTCCGAGGCATGAGGATATAACACCACTAACATTCTGACATTACTTCAAGACAGAAAAACCCAAACACCAATTTTGTCTTGAACTGGGTTCTGAACCAAGGACCAAAGATAAGAACAAATGAAATTACTTAATTTACTTACTTTTACATGAATACCTACATTTCTTCTAAATGACTAGATTGATACATACTTGCTTTCGTCAGTGTAATTTAACTCAACGGACATATTTAAAATGCACAGCTGTGCTGGCTATGTATCATTAAATTTCTCTTACCACGCCGCAGTAATGTTCAAGAGGCTGAGCTTTAAAATAAATGCAGCTCCTAATACCTATATCAAGATAATTTTACAATTTACAGATAATTTACATAAACTTTTATCTGCCAATTACCACGAGAGATGTGAGGTCTACAAATTATAAATGATATTAGGCTCTCTCCTCATCATGTATGAGGAAGGGTATCTTATGATATTTTATGTTTTTTAATTACATATTAGACTAAGCTACGAGACTGCGTGTAATTGCGGCCAGCAAGGGGATTGAAACTAGACTTTTGTGAAAGGATCTTCAGAAAATAAAAAACAACTGTGTGTGTGTGTTGTTTCGGTCTTAACAGACATTCACGCTTACATAAATTCTCAAACAGAAAATTGTTTACATGAACGTTAGGGACAGATAAATAAAATTAAGAGAAGTCCGCATCAATCTCATGCGTGCATTTTTCTGGATAACTTGACCCGGCTAAGAGTGCATGTTATCTACTGTACCATGACTTGATATCGTGTTAGGCAGGCGCTTCATATTTTATTCAAATATGAAGCGCCATGCTCGTGTCACTTGAACGTTTATGCTTGTGGATAGCGATGAAGCCATAAAAGTTAATTGGCAGCTATTACCTATGTAACTAACTACGCATGTTCTTCTGTATAAACCAGTACCTGATAAATACACCTGTACGAGTTGGTAGATGTATAACCTATTTCTCATAATTAGGTAAACCTAAGTATTTAAGTCATTTTATTTTAAATCATGTTCTTAGTTGCGCAATGTCGGATTTTCTATATAAAATTGAACCCTCTTTTCACCCCCTTAGGGTTTTTATTTCGCAACAAAAAGTATCGTTTGTACTTCCTAGAGTCTCAAAATATTTCCATAGCCATCTAAATCTGTCGAGCAGTTTAGGCGTAAAAAGCATCTGACAGACAGAGTTGCTTTGGCAGTTATAATGTTAGTATATAAGTCAGCCTATTAGATCCCACTGTTGGGAAAAGGCCTCACCTTAACTATGAGGAGGAACGAGCCATACTTCACCACGCGGGCTCAGTGCGGATTGGTGGAGGGGTGTATGTAAGGCAAGTGACAAACCTTACTGTCAGAAGTTATGAAGCCGCCCTAGGGCCTCTGACTAGGCTTAACGACTAATACCACAGATATTAGCCGGGACCAACTGCTTAACGTGCCTTCCGAAGCACGGAGATGCTTGTCATGGAAGTCACTTAAATGGTCGGAATGGTCACCCATCCAATCACGACCGCGCCGTGGGTTGCTTAACTTTTGGTATCACTACCAAAGCGCTGCTGCCACTGCGCCACAAGCACCTCTCGCCACAAGCACCTCCATAATGTTAGTAAAGATCGTTATTTCCAGCGTTAAGTTAGTCGATCAGAAAGTCTAGAGATAGTAGATTCGATATCTGCAATCGGAAAGCATGTAAACATTTCCTTACAACGCCTGTTAATTAGTGAGCATGGGTCTTATCCCACTGGGACGCCTTATTGCCAATGATTTTCATGAGTTTTTCTAAGAGCAGATTTATGTAGAGTTGAAAATAGGTGTCTTATTGGAAGCCTTCTAAATCTAGTAGTTTGAACGTGTCCGATTGGAAAATAAGTGTGTCGGGGAAAGTAAAAAGAAAAATGTTACTAAATTAAAACGTTTCCTAATTTATTCGGTAACGATACCTAGTACTTATTTATTTAAAACAGGACTGTAAAATATAAAACTGGACTAATTAATTACTAATAATACCTTTTTCACCACATCTCCATTTTCGATTTTTAGTATATTTTTTTTCTAAAAAGCTAATATGTGCAGTCCTCCAAGGACCGAAACTTTCATGTCCAAGCACTAATTACCCGTTTGTAATTAAAACAAAAATACAGTAGGCACTAATGTAGTTTAAGTCCCAAACTAACTAGAGCAGTACTAGTACTTATTCTGTGCTGGAGCATGATAACGTTGCCATAATATTTTCAGGACCTACTGAAAAGAAATCTAGGAGACCTGAATTCTGACAAAACGGTGGAATGAAATCACATAATTTCGCGCAATCTGGAGAATCACACAAATCTTAGTTTGAGAAACCATTGATAACGGCTTTAATTTATTTTATTATTTGGGAAACATACAATTTCAACATACGAAAAAACGGTAGCAAATAAAAGCAGAGAAATAAATAATATAAAATTCTAGTAGTTTTCTTAGCATCCCAGTGAGAGACGACCAGTATTCATAAGTGCTAAGAACTAGATCAAGATCGGTGTCTATGCCTAATCGAGATAAAGCAGAAGACAGTGGGTCACAGTTTCCTTGTACAGGCTTAAACGACAATCGAGTTTGACCGCTTCATTAATTAATATAATTATCAAGTATGAATTGCGTCCAGCTCATAAAAAGTGTTAATTAGGTGACACACTAGTTTTTAAGTGAGTACAACACACAAAAACTATACTTTAGAATCATAAATACTGCGCTATAAGACAGAATACTGATGTATAGGACGTACTTACTAGATATTTAAGTACTTACTTACAGTAGGAGTGTAACCTGTGGGTATCTCATCTAATTTGGACCACTCGATTGAAAGATAATGTTGGTAGGTAAGTACTCACAACATCTCATTATCTTATAAAATGAGATGTTGTGAGTACTTACTTTAGTTTTATAAAAACAGTATGAGCGTTTCGACATATCCCACAATAGGTTAGCTAGAAATGGTATCAACTGTCTACCATCATCGCAAATAATTATAAAAAGTTTTTTTTTTTAAATAATCACACCAATTTACTAGCCCCAAACTACCCGTGTAGACTGTGCCATGGCGAATAGGCTATACTTATTATTATTAAACGTTTTATAAACATCGTGCTGTCGTGCATCGAAAAAAAATTTGCTCCGTCACAGAATAAGTACTAGGTGCCCCGTGCGGAAATCGAACCGAAATCGCTGGTTTAGCAGTCCGGTGCGCGTTATGCGCTAAATAATCTGCTACAGATGTATGATAGTATTCTTAAAGCTTTTAGTTTTGATGTCAACGAATATAATTTTCTATAATAGAGACCAAAATCCTAAATATTAGTCACGACAGCACTAAACACCGCAACATTTTAAGTGTTGTTGCTATTACATCCGAGAGGAAAAACATTTAGAAAAAAAGACTCATTTAATTAAAAATATACAGTGCGTGACTATCTGATGTAGTGATGTTTTGCAAGAAAATCGGAGAACACTTTTGGATGCTGACAAAGTAAATCACTGTTAGGTATGCATGAAAAAAATGCAGGAAAATTCATTCGTTGTATGTAGGTACTGTGTTAGTGCATTGTTAGCCATACCAAGCATTTTCTTAAGTGTTTTCGGCCTAGGTCTACAAGAAATATTACTAACTTTAATCAGCTAATAGTACATAATTAGATATTGCTTTCATTGAAAAAAAAAATGTCAAAGTTCGAGTCGGACTCGCGCACGAAGGGTTCCGTACCATTATCTATTAACATTTGAGACTTTAGATTTTTTAGTTTTTAAAACGAAAAAAAAACACGTTTGTTGTATGGGAGCCTTGAATATATATTTATTCCCCTTTTATTTTGTTTTAAGTATTTGTTGTTATAGCGGCAACAGTCATATGTACAGCATCATCATCAAATTTAAGAGCTAGGCTCTTGTCGGTGGAGTTTTTTCCATTCCTCTCTGCTTTCCGCCCTTCTCTTAACCTCCTGATACGACCTGACATTTATCTTTTCTTTTATTTGCTGCATGTAGCTTATTCTTGGTCTTCCTCGCTTCCTTTTTCCTTCTATTCTTCCTTCTATTATCGTTTTAATAAAATTGTCGTGTCGAATCAGGTGGCCTAACATTCGTCCCCTCCTACACTCTATTGTTTCCATCAATCTCCTTTTTTCCCTAACCATAGACAAAACTTCTTCATTTGTTTTCTTCTCCGTCTAACTTATACGCTCCATTCTCCTCCAGCACCACATCTCGAAGGCTTCCAGTCTCTCTGTCCCTCTTTGTCAATGTCCACGCTTTACATCCATAGAGTGCTATACTCCAAATGTACACTTTAACAAGATTTTTGCGAACTTTGCTTGATATTCTGGCCTTGAGCAGGTGCTTTTTTGCATTATAAGCTTGTCTCGCCATCGCTATCCTTGCTTTTATATCTGGTGTACATCTGGAGTCACTAGTTATCAAGCTACCTAGATATTTGAAGGTTTTAACCTGTTCTATTTTTGTGTTATTTATTGAGATAGGGCTATATTTTTCCTTTTTAGAAGCAATTAGTGTTTTTGTTTTATTTATGTTAATTTTGAGACCAAATTCTTTAAAAATAGTGTCCATTTCTGTAACCAGTTCTTCCAACTCCAATCTGTTTTCTGCAATGGCTGCAATATCGTCGGCAAAACGAATGAATTTAAATACGTCCCCATTAATTTTGACGCCCCCCTTTTTTGATTCCGTTATTTTGCGTATCGCACATTCTATGAATAAATTAAAATTTAGCGGTGAAAGTGGACATCCCTGCCTTACTCCCTGTCTTATTTTTGCCTTTCCGTTTTCCTCTCCTACTTCTATTACCGTTTCTTGGTTTTTATATAATTCATAAATAATCCTTCTGTCTCTATAATCCAATCCAGCTTCTTTGAGTACTTCCATCATTATTTTCCAATTGACCTTATCGAACGCCTTTTCTAAGTCGATAAAAGCTATATGTGTGTCCATGTCAAAATCCAGTCTCCTGTCTATTACCAATCTCAAAGCTAGTATCGCTTCTCTGGTTCCCTTCTCTTGCCGAAACCCATATTGATCCGGTCCCAAAAAGCACTCTGTTAACGGTCTTATTCTGTTCTGAATTATTTTTATTAAAATTGTACTTGCCTGTGAAATAATACTTAGTGTTCTATGTTCTTCGCATTTGAGTGTGTTTGCTTTTTTCGGTAGTGTTACAGTCTTGCTTAAATTAAAATCTTGAGGTATTTTGCCTGTTTTATACATTTCTTGAATTAAATTTAAAATTTCTTCTTTCAACTGATTGCAAGCTGCATATTTAACCATCTCAATATAAATATTATCAACTCCTGCTGTTTTCCCGTTTTGAATACATTTCAAAGCTATTTCGAATTCTTCTTTCAATATCAGAGGTCCCAGTTCTAAAGTAACTACATCTTCTTCTTTTTCCATATAGCTTTCTGACATCCCTTCTCCTGAATAAAGCTCTTCTATATACTCTATCCATCTTTTAAAAATTTTTTTAGAGTCCATTAGTATTTTCCCTTCTTTATCTAATATAGCTGTACTTCGTCTCTTATGTTTTTTGTCCATTTGTTTAATTATATTGTAGGCTATTTATTAATTATTTATTGATATGTACAGCATCTGTGAAAATTTCAACTGTCTAGCTATCACAGTTTACGGACAGACATCGGAAGGTTTGTAATAGGGCCCTTTTATTACCTTTTAAGTATAGAACCCTAAAAATGCTATCCAGCCAGGTCTGCGCAGTGCCACAGATTATACAGTGCGTATGTCCGAGCCTTCAAGAGGTGATAGATGAGTTCACCTGCAACATTTTTTTCTATTACATAAACTCCGAAAACAGACCAAAAATCAACTTTCCATTCAAGTCGACATAGCCGATTTACTAATTAGTATGGGAAAGTGAAAAAATATATTGGGATTCCAAAGTTGATCTTATTACGAAAGTGGTTGCAATTTTGCTCCTTAGTCTCCACATGAAGGCTCGGACGTCGGTGACCGGTACCGTTACCATGAGTTTACGGCGGTTTTACTCGCTAGCGACGACGTAAAAAAAAGTGTATAGAAAATTACACAGCGCCTCTAGTGGTTACTTGGAGAACTAAAATTTTCCATACACTTTTTTTACGCCGTCGCTAGCGAGTAAAACCACCGTAAACTCATGGTAACGGTACGGACACAATGTATACCTAATTACCTAATAGTTACGCAGTGCCTTGTTTCCAAGTAAGTATTCAGATATACCGACCTACATTTGAACAGGCTAGAGCTAATTGGTAAAACCCAAAAAGGTAAATTACCCACTAGTATTATATTCAATTCGTCATAGCCGCAATGCACGTGCATTCTATTTTGAAGTAACTGTTCGGCTAAAACGTGGTTTGACTTAATTGACAAAATTAATTAACACTGGTATGCTTAATGGGCGTTGGAAGTAATATATTAACGTTTACTGTTTAGGTTTGATTTCAATAGTTACCTGCAGTTACTGCGTTTAGGTACGGACAACGCGATGGCACGTCAATGACAACTGTCAACTCTATAGCATCTTAATCAGTTGTAATAGAGGTGATTTTGCATCAAAATAAACATATTCTGAGTTAGAATTTCGAATGTGCTGGCCACCAAACTGTGCTGGTGAATTACAGCTCAGAGCATTGAAATGTTTGTACCGAATTATTACCGCTTTAAACGATTATCAGAAATAATAGGAGGTTATAGAAGAGAGATCTCGCCTAGCGATAAAAAACATATACAAACGGACGCCACTTTGGACCAATTTTTTCTACTGTCAGATAATAGTAGATTTTTCACCAAGGGGGTAAAGTGATGTCTTACGTCACGGGCGTCATCTTGAATCTCGAGCGTAACGAAGGATTCGAGAGTTAACTCTCGAGCGCAGCGAGGTAGTTTAGTGTTGGAGTTAAAAGTAGAATCCTGAGTGTAGCGAGGGATTTAAGCTCGCCCAAGACGAAGACATCTTCATCCCCGAGGTGAATACTCTGCTTTTCACACTTCCTACGAGGCAATAAAAAGAATGTACTACTGAAAATATATTTTATGTATAAGTTTATATCCTTTGACTTTTCTTTCAGTAAATTATTATTATTAACAATACCAGCAGCTTTACATCTAATGGACTCCGGTGTCATAAACTTCGTCACTCGACAGTTTTACGAAAACATTGTTTGTAATTTCTTAAAATACATACGCTTTTTTTCTTTATTTATTTCCATTCGTGCTGAAATTCTTGGCTGCCAGGTTCAAATTTCAAATATGTTCTCTTTGGTGCGGGACGGGCTAGTGTGATCATGCCTACGAACTCTTATTCGAAATTCAAATCACTTTGCCTCCCTAGGGGTGTAATAAAAATTTTTACAACATTACGTCTTTTGGGATGCAATGACTCACTTTGAGTCAGGTTTACTTGATGTGTAATTGAACATTGCCGAGTAGGTAGTGTGAAAAGTAACTTACTTACCTACTGATAAAAAATACAGTGGCTATTTTAAAATATCGATCAATATGAAATATGTCCAATGAAGTGATGACGTTTTAAAATCAGCTGTGTTGTATTTTATTGGACGGTTATTTCTTATCTGCAATTAAAAAATCAGCCCTTGATCTAATTAAGAATGCATATTATCCAGTACCTATATTCGTTTATTTTAAGGGTGTAATAGTAGTCTCCTAATATAATATGCGTGTAGGCGTTCGTTAGGGAGAGAATGAGAATCATGGTAGGCCCATAGCGTTATAAGTCGCCTAATAAAGCTGGTTAGTTGGCCGCCAGATCTGATACAGCTGAATCTGCTGGCGCCAAGCCATACGCGGTTTGGCATAGTCTTATACGGCCGTAACAATAATCAAATTATCGATAAATTTATCGATACGATTTGTTATTGCCAGCGTCTGGAAGCTGGTGTTAAGCAGGGGTGTTTTACTGTGTGACTCCCGGGTTCGAATCCCAGGTTCGGCTGAAATTGGTTTCTGGGTTTTTCTGTCTTGAAATAACTCAGAAACAGCTGCGTAGTCAGGAAATTGGTGGCGTTACACCCCCGTGACTCAGAAAGCTTGTTAAGCCATTTCCTAGGTGGTCCTATACGCCTCATCGCCCTTCGGTCATTTTGGGTTACTGCATACATAAGTAAATTCGGTGGGATACCTATTTTATAGATATATCAATTCATCGACAAGTTTCGCAGGACTAGTTAGGCGATACCGCCGCGCGCTTATGGTAGCTTAATACCATAAAATTGCGTATTTCGCTTTATTTACGGAACGCTCGTTATATTTAGATAACAATCCCCAGTTATCGTTAAAAATAGTGGCCACCGTAGGGTTTTTAAAGACTAGACTGTTTTGTACGATCTCGGATTTGATGGTGGGCTGAAAGTTATTTAAGCCTTTGACTGCCACGGAACTAGACACAATAGAATTATATTGTTTGGGGGTCACCGGTGACCGCCATGGCGCTCAATGTGTTAAGGCAGCTCTATTAGGTAGTAGGAGAAACAATAACTTCTTGACTACCATCACACCGATAAATCTACGGATGGCTTACTTGCCTAGTTATAACTAAATAAATTAAGAAAGAAAGAAAGAAAAATGCTTTATTAATTAAGGACATCACAAACACACGCTTACAAAAAAAAACATAATACTTAGTTAATACAAACAGCACAACAAAAAAATATGAAACAAAAAAAAATCGTATACTTAAATTGTTCCAACAATCACACCAATAAGTGAGTATATAACATTTGTGAAGTTCCTCAATCGAGAGTAAAATACAAAAGCAACATAAATTAAAACTTGCACATTAAGGGGTTCCGTTCCGTACCAACTTGTGTAATTGCAACAGAAGGTTATATCTTTGATGTCACCACAAAGCAGTATTTGGATTTTATCTTACGAGAGATCTACCTTTTTGCCAAATTTAATTATTCTATGTCTATATATATATATTTATATATATATATATATATATACATATACGATGTAGGTACTTATTGGTTCTCCTACGAAGTGTTAGGAAATAAGGACTTAGAACAGATTTTTTTACGGTTTCAAGGGACCGCAGATTACATATTATGTATAAGTAAGTATTTGATGTTAATTTCAACTTTATCAGAAACGCGTGGTAACTTTATGCGTTCCTGGGTTGCTGGAAAGACAGATAAAGGGTTTAATTGTTTCTCATTTGATGCGCGGAACCCTAAAATGAATGCGAGATTAGATCGAAATTCAGATAAATACACAAAAAATCGTGTTCACCCACTGTAACTTGACACAACAATACGAATGTTAGTTTACTTATGTAACGCGATTTACAACTTTCATGTAATTAAACGCAACAAAATACTGACAGTGATTAATGAAATAATTTTGACAAGTCTTTAGCTCATATACCATGACCACATCTCCATATCTTCTTGTTACTTGGTACACCATTATTATAATTTCTCTTAAATTACCAACACCGCTTTATTAATTTTACACAACGAGTGCTGTCTGACGTTGAAAGCGTTAAGTAAGAAGATGAATTAATTATCCATCGCTTATAGTGACTGGGATAACTGAAAGACAACTTTATTTAATATGATTTTTAACATCTTTGCCCTAGGTACAAATGCTTCGGTGCTCAGACTTAACTATAAGGGGCCTATACTAGCTATTACACGAACATTTGCCAAATGCGGGATGCCAAACCGTAATAACTTGAAGTAGATTCTTATATTTCCTACCTCACAACAGAGAAATCATACTTTACTTGAATATTCTGACTCAATAATATTGTGAGTAATGATTATTTATTTGTTACACTTTAGTAATTCTTATTTACGAATAGATATAATTTCACCAAAATATATGTGATCTGTGCCTATTAGGTACCTAAGTCTTAAATACTACCTAAGGTACCTATCTATATAAAACTGACTTAAAGACTGGCTGACAGACAGACTGACTGATTGAATGGCTGACATATCAACGCACAGCCCACACTACTGAGATTAGAAATTTAAATTATTGCAACCTGCTTCTTTTTATATTGTAGGTGAGCACTAAGAAAGGATTTTAAGAAATTCGTTCCTTAAGTGCGTAAAATGGAATAACCTCTTTTTGTATGAAACGCCGTTAGTTTTTAAGTTAAATCGATAGAATTTAGCCATTCAGCTAGAAATCAAGAATAACGTGTTTCAGGATTTTTGAAATGCAATCTCTAAGGGAGTAAAAAGGTGGAAGTTTGTTTGGGAAATTCGGCATTTGCACAGAGGAAACCGCGGGCAACCGCTAGTAATTCATATAAATTATCTAAGAGAAATCAAGCTCTTGTCTTAGCGGAAATTTAAAGCAAAATAA
The DNA here is from genome assembly GCA_949316185.1 of Pyrausta nigrata. Taxonomy (NCBI): domain Eukaryota; kingdom Metazoa; phylum Arthropoda; class Insecta; order Lepidoptera; family Crambidae; genus Pyrausta; species Pyrausta nigrata. The sequence goes on from OX438943.1 coordinate 15,798,749, forward strand.
TGTATTTTATTTTTCCCATCGAAAGCAAGCTCATTTACCTAAATATTAGTAGCGCGTTCTTGAAATTAAATTTAGGACCTCCCACACATAAATGCTTTTCACCAGCGTACCAGTGTTTTAATGAGTACTTAAGTACTGGGTATTAGAATGTAAAGAGTGTTCTGATTCTAATTTAATTAATCCTAATTAGAAATAAATGTAATTGTTCACGACCCTGTTGCTAAATGTGTTCATTCACACTTATTTGCATTATTTGTCTTAATTACTGATTTAATCAGACTGGCCATCTGGTGGGGTGGCCAAGACTTTGTTACCAGATGAGGCCGATTCCCGAAAACCTTAACCTAGTTGAGTTCAGTAAGTAGTCTTATTCCATCGCAATCTGAAAAGAGACAGCGTTCGAAACTAAGCTTAGACTCTGAAGTCTGTGAGTACACTACGAGTGTTTCTAGAGTCGTTCGGATTTGCTCACGCACGGGAAATTAGCTATTTGTCGCTACCAATCGTTGACGTACTTTTAAAGAACTGTCAAAACGCTCTTCTTTCATAGATTTTGTATGGGAATAGTGAACTGTGACGTCACATTTTACTGCACTCAACTAAATTACTTTTTTTCGTGTTTAACTTATTAAAAATCAAATATTGCATCGTGTATTTGTACTTAATATGCTGTTATTTACAAGAAATAGGATTTAGGCATTAATAATAATAATAAAAACATTTATTTTCTCCACACAATATAGGAAACGTACACTGTACAGTGGTCTTAAATTAAATGTGCAACATTATTTCCTATCACATGTGACTGTAAGAGACTGGTGCCTGAAGTAGGTTTCAGAGAAACCTGTGACACAGGTCACCAGGGAATTATTTGTGGATAGTGTCCAGTACCCAATTAGATACATAACGTGATGCGTAGAACCCGACGACAGCGCCGTGGCGCATGTGGCTTTGACATCACAGGATTAGTTTAGTATCTCATTATTGGTTCACGGACTACTTCCCATAATGTGCCGCCTCCTTGTATCCTGTCTCCTCAATATTTATTTATTAGAGAAAGCCATATAGGTAAACTTTAATTTAATTTTAGTGAGTGGCGCCTTTTTGAGCCCAAATGCAATGTTTAAAAGTAAAAGTCCAATCTATCCGCGCGACGGATAAGAAATGTTTTTCACAGTATTTCCCCCATTTCCTATAAGTTTCACCCATTTCCAGATCATTAAACATTATCGATTCATATCTATTTTATCTCGTGTGACGGAATCCCCAGCATCCTTGCGACGAATCGGCATGATGTTAATTGCCAAGTGAAATTGAGAGACTAGAAAGTAATCATAATAATCACCGATCGAGTTGTACTATTATAGTAATTTGTACGAGTACGTGATGTCCGTTACACTTTTCTTCATTTCCTACATTTGCGGCAGAATGTAATTTGAGTTATGTTAGAGGTGGAGTCAGCAGAGTCACGCTTATACACCTTGAGAGGTCTTTTTCTTCTAAATTATGTACGTTCAGTAACGAAATAGTAAAGGCTCATACTGATGGAAAGGAATTAATCGTCAAAATCTTTTACAATAAGTAATTGCTTTTCGTCTGCATTGATACTTTCCAGGTGGATCCATTTTACCAAAATCCGTAGAGCGTTTTTTTTTTAATTTATAGCAATCTAAAATCTATTTTCGACTGTAGCTGTCTTCGTTACTCATGCTAGCATGACAGTGAGATGATGGTGATAGCTCCTAGACTCAAAAATACGAAAATTGACAGCCGGAGTAAAGGTTCTGTAAAAGCCTCTTCGAAGAACTCTTGAGGACACATTAAAACACAATTTTACGGATTACTTCGCGATTTATTTACATTTTATTTAAAACCTGAGTGATTCTCCGGAAAGCATTCTCCGCGTCACCTTCGTGGCGATTTTTAGTTAAAGTTTTTATGACAAGAAAAAAATACTACACTAAAGAAGGCCTAAAATTATAATGAATCCTGTTGGAATCAAACAAACCGGCTTGTTATTCCCTCCGATATTTAATTTTGAAATTTCGGTACCCACGAAAGTTATTTCTGATTCCACAAAGGTTACGAACCTTTTTTTTTATAGCGAAGTCCTATTTTATTACATAAAAATATTTGAAATAAAACCTAAATAACTAATATTATACCTGTTTTTTAAAAAGAATATAGTTTGTTTAAAGTTAAAAGCGTGAAAAGCAATAATAAATAAATCTCTTCTCTTCTCGATTTGACGATGAACTAGAAATAAATGTTTTGTTAGCAGATAACTATAGCTAAAGTTACATAAAACATTAAATAAATTTTATGTATCAGCAGGCAAATGACTGATAATATAATATCTGCTCGGCTGTTCTTGTTATATGACTTTGTCAATGATTGCTCTCCATATAGCCAGCAGTCTTCTTTATTGTCTACAAAAGTCTTTCTTTTTACTAACTCATTTTTATTTAGCGTATTTTTCATTTCTTCGTTACACATGCCCAATCTATCTCAGTTAGCTTTGAACCATCTTTTTCGCTACAAGAGCGAAAAAGATTCAATCAAGGGCAGTGTTTTATCAAGTTATTCGTATACGAATTCTATGGAGAACTTTCCTTATTGACGTCCATAAATTAATAAGCCAACCATTTATTTAGTTAGTAGAACATCAGGGTTCAATCAAATAGGCATATCAACCATATTTGAATAATATAGATAAATACAAGAAAAATTCATGCTTCTACCTACACAAACTATCGTTTGCTAATACTTTTGGGAGAAAACGATAACACTGTTATTTAAAAACATCTACAGACCGATAGAGAAGAAAATAAAGATTGTATAAAGAGACCTTCGTAACCTCACGTGGAGTGAAAGATAACCTTCGTGGTCAAATGTCCACGAAAACCATGACACGAAAGTTACGAAAATTTTACGTTTTCAAAAATTTACAAGTTGTTTCTTGATAATTATAAAAACTAAATAGCGGACGAAGAAATAGAAAAGGGGTTTTTTACTGAATATTCAACACTTACATCTAAATCATTCTATTATCTTTAAAATTTTACCATGAAGGGTTTCTTCAAAAGGTTGCCAGAAAAAAGTTGATGAATTTATGTGCCTATATTTTCTGTATCAAAGCGATAAGAAAGGCATTTCTCCTCCAATGATGCTGTAATGGAACTAAAGATTCCGTAGGGCCATTAAGCTTTTCAGAAAGTTGAGACTCTTTGATGCTATGAGGCTTTATATGTCGCGTTCACGAATCTACCACAATCGTGTGACAGAGACAAAATATTTTCTAACTCTTGCTGTTTAAACGATATCATTTTTTTTTACAATTAATTAATCTTGACTTATTTACAAATTTTTTGACATATAGTATGTGTACATAACACAACAAACAATAAAGATATTAGTGGTTGAAATGAGCGCGAGGTCGTGCGGACGAGCGGAGAACACCGCTTTTGCTCCCGTTTTTGGCGGTTAAGTATTATTTAAAAAATAACTGTAAGCCCTATTTTATGTTTTAAACTATGTTCATGTAGATGAATAAACAGAGAATCATTTAAAATTGATTTCGAAGCTGTTTATTAAATGGGTTGGGAATTAAGAACGTGTGACCACCAAAAAATCGGCCCTCGGAGAATCACTCACCTGACGTTTTGAACACTTTACAGCGATCGTGGTCACAGGGAGACTAAGGTAATATTTGTCATTACAAAGTTTTGAAAATTTTTAACTACCGTCACTCAATAATATTAATTTATGTTCCTATTTACGCAGAAAGAGCTAACCGTGTCTTGAGATCTTGCAGTGCTAGGTGTTGCTTTGGTTTTTGCTAGAATAGGATCCCATGCCGGTGGAACTTTCCAACCATATTCTCTATTGAAATTTGGATGTTTTCTAATTTCAATGGCTTCACGTAGCATACGAGAAATAAAACGCCGTTCTTTTGCAAGTATTTTAGGTTGGTCAAAACGAATGAAGTGGTTGGGTTTGTCTAAGGCATGTTCACACACTGCAGATTTCGTGTTCCGTCTATGTTTTACGACAGCTATGTGTTCTTTTATCCGCACGCCTATACTTCGCTTTGTTTGCCAGATGTAGGAGAGGCCAAAGTCACACCCAGCTTGTACACCCCTGCATCTTGAAGAGGTATATTGCACTTGACAGGTGGTAGGAATTGGTTAATCTTCTATTGCGGCTTGAAGTAAGTTTTAATTGAAGCACGCTTCAAGATATTCCCAATCTTGTCAGTGACTCCCTTCATGTATGGTATGGTAGTACTGCAGGTTGGCGTTTAACTGTCGTAGGCTTGGCACGGGGTCTGCAACGACGTGGTACTGGAAGCTGGTTGTCCCGTAGTACCTTCCTTACATGCTGAAGCTCAGCAGCCAGATGTCGGTCGTCACAAGCTACGACACGCCTACGACAAGCCAACGACAGTTGAACGCCAACCTGCAGTACTACCATGACTGACCTAAAATACTTGCAAAAGAACGGCGTTTTGTTCCTCGAATGCTACGTGAAGCCATTGAAATTAGAAAACATCCAAATTTCAAAAGAGAAGATGGTTGGAAAGTTCCACCGGCATGGGATTCTATTCTAGCAAAAACCAAAGCAACACATAGCACTGCAAGATCTTAAGACACGGTTAGCTCTTTCTGCGTAAATAGGAACGAAAATAATATTATTGAGTGACGGTAGTTAAAATTTTTCAAAACTTTGTAATGACAAATAATAACTTAGTCTCCCTGTGACCACGATCGCTCTAAAGTGTTCGAAACGTCAGGTTTTAAATAAAATGTAAATAAATCGCGAAGTAATCCGTAAAATTGTGTTTTAATGAGTTCAACAATTCGCATAAACGTAAGAAACAAATATAACTCTTGAGGACATACAATTTTTGGTTGCAAAAAATCTAAAATTGACACGAATCTTTGCTTTAATTGATCTTGACACCGCCTTGATTGCAATCTTAATAACTCTTAAATCATATTTTTTTTCTTTCGCTTGTGTAGAAGTAAGCCCACTGCTCTCTATTCTATTCCGTTTGAGTCGTAAAATTAAGTTGGAATCGGGTTAACGAAACCAATGACGCGACGTTTGTATTAACTTTTACAAGCAGTTATAAAGTCTAAACTCATAATTGACGACACAAATACTTAAACAGAAATGTGCAGCAGTGGCCAGAACGCGTTAATTAGCGATGCATTGCTAAGTGGTGAGCTTTGTAAAAAAATAAATTTCCGGTGTCATTTAGTTCATATGTGTCATCTCATCAAAAATTTGAAATGAGACAGAGAATTTACAGTTTGAGGGAACCACCACAAGAATCTTCCTTTGCTTTTATGGTATAGAAACTTAGTTGACATATTACATTTTAAAAATACAACCTCGATGTATGCTGTGCATGTGCATTGTGCACCTCCAGAAGTTCTAAGTTATTATTGTTACAAATTCAAAAGAGTAATCATCGTTTGAAGTTTAAAAAACTCTTTTTATAACGGTTGATAGCAAAAGGAAAGGGATATTTGAAAAAAAAACTGTTTCTAACTTTTATTATTGTTTTGCTTTAGTTGCGCTGTTGCAATAATGTTTTGCATGGATGCAAGCAATTATGTGATCAGTTTAATATCTGTGGCGGGTCAAACATATGGTGTTTGCTTAGAGTTGTGGTGCAGGTTTATAGAGATCCGCAAAAGGACAAGAATCAATAAAATAAAGAATGAAAACAATAAAATGTGTGGTTTCATTCACAGCTACAGACACTGTACCTACGTACCTCAAGCAAGTAACTATTATATAATCTGTGCCTCAAGTAGGTACTGTAATGTGTAGGTAGGTACATCTAATCCAAATCTTGACTAGCTAGACCAATAGATGCAATGAAACATTAAAATGAAATAATGTAACGTTAATAAAGAACATAATAATACAACGAATGGGCGCTTTTTATTTGATTCTCCATTGACGTTTTCTGACTTAACAGTAAATGAACTACTTAGGTAAACTAATACAGAACCTAGAAGATATATCGCTTCTTGCCTTGGCGTCTTTTTTTATAGACAAGCATAATGTTAGAGCATTAGAAGATAGGGCTAGGCTAGTGTATCTGAATACACTACAAGAAATCAGGAGTTATATGCATGATTGGTCTGATATGCGTGTAGTGTGTACACATGTATGTATGTAGTGTGTATGCATGTTTTTCCTGCCATCCTACTGATGTTTATGCCAAGGATAATAGGGAGTTCCGTAGCTGTACCTAATTACCGGATATCCGAAATAAGACATCAAAAAATAAAATCCGAAATCTATACGTAGCCGTAACCAAAACTGACATACTTGAAAGTTTCGAATATTTTTGGTTTGAGGCGGGGTTTAAATGACTTGATATAGGTAAGTCAAGTTGTTGTGCTATGCTGAGCCGGCTGAGCAAACCGATAAGTTTAGCCACGGACGGCCCTTACATTTGTTTTAACACATTCACTGATGCACCGTCGAGAGCCGTATGTTTGTTCGTACCGGCCAAAGGCGCTTAAATTTGTACAAATTACTAAGAAGTCACGTGATCTTGTGCCGTATTGCACTTAGTCTCATCTTTTTAGTGTCACAGGATCCAATTCTAGAGAAAATTTTTGGAAGTGCCCCACCCCCGCGTGCCTCACACACACATAAAAGGACTTCGTAGTTTCACGACACGCCTGCGGCCGTGACCTTTCCCTACGGTCAGTTGCGCAGTGTCACAGTGGAGTGCAGTTGCGTTGTTTTTGTTATTCACCGAATCAGTGCACGTGGTAAACGTACTCTAAAGGTATAAAAGGTAGGATTCTTATTGTATTTTAGTGTATATTGTTTTTGTGTGCCTGATTAGGTATTTTGTCTTGTGATACGCGCAATAAACAAGCATAAAAAGTTTTATTTTCGTGGAGGTCATATGAAATTGTTGTGTATGTTTTTAGATGGCTCCTGGTCGAAAAAAATCAACCCCAAATACCAGAAAACGAACCAAAATATCAAACAATTTGGATTATTCATCTGATGTCAGTCGTAAAAGGAAGAAAACAGTAACAAGTACACTATTTAGTGATAATGAGAGTAACGTCGGCGGTGGAAGAGGGTGATCCGTACAGTGACGTAGATGGCGAGTATGGCTCGGATGGAAATTATGAACCGGAGAACGGCAACGATGTAAATGCAGTGACTAAAGTTTGGAAATATTTCCTATGTCAAAGAAAAAGAGCTATCCCTCAGAAAGTGATTACAGCAGTTCTTCTGAGGAAAACGACAAAGTGGTTAGACCTGCTAAGGTGCTACATGCCCGTTGTCATTCAGAGGAGCGTCGGAGCCCTGATACTGTTGCCTCTGGTTCTCCACTCTCACGCCACACATCAGAGGAGCGCTGCAGCCCTTCTGTTGCCGCCGGGTCTCCACGTTCACGCCATACCTCAGAGGAGCGTCGCAGCCGTTCTGTTGCCGCCGGGTCTCCACACTCACGCCACACCCCAGAGGAGCGTCGCAGCCGTTTTGTTGCTGCCGGGTCTCCAGGCTCATGCCACACCCCAGATGAGTGTCGCAGCCATTCTGTTCCCGCTGCATCTCCACGTTCACGCCACACTTCAGTGAAACGCTGCAGCCCTACTGGTGCCGCCCTGTTTACTTTTTTTTTTTTAAAACACACCAATTACCTAGCCCCAAACTAAGCGTGAGCTTGTGCTTTGGTGACTAGGATAACGGATAGAAATACTTAAATACATATAAACATCCATGACTTAGGTACAAATGCTCGTGCTCATCACACAACCATTTGCCCCTTGCGGGATTTGAACCCGCAACCGCCTGATTTAGAAGTCCGGTGCGCGAACGACTACACCAAGACGGTCGTCAAATCGTTCGCGTTCACGCCACACCTCACAGGAGCGCCGCACCTCTTCTTCTGCTACCACCAGGTGTTTGCTTTCGCGTCACACCTCAGAAGAGCGCCAAAGCCTACCAACTGATGCCGCCAATGCTTCTCGTATCCGACAGACCTCCGAAGAACACCCTAGCTTATCCAGTAATAATATTGAGTCTCACAGTCTACACAACGCTTCCGAACGGCACCGTTGGTCTTTCCGTGGTACAGCTGGACATCCAAGACCAAGCTCACCAGCTTCAGAAAGTGAGTGTTGGGAAAACACTATCGCTGATATACCAAACTTTAATTTTGATGAATCGACAGTTGGTCCCCGTGTGCCGTTGGCCTCCTCCAAATCTTTCAATTGCTTTCTATCAGCTGCCACTCGTAACCAAACGGGGCCTAGTGTTAGTTTCAGGTCCTTCTCCCGTCTTAGCACTTTTCGCCCTCGGCTTCTGAAGCCATCTCTCGGATACCAGACTGTCACTTGTTTGCTCCATTTTTTGTATTTACAACGGAGCACATGCCCAGTCCATCTCCATTTGAGTTTGTCGATACGTAAAAGGATACCTGTTACTTTTGTTTTATTTCTAATATATGTATTTCTGACTTTGTCTTTTAGTTTTAGACCTAGCATGCTCCTCTCCATAGCTTTTTGGCATTTTGCAAGTTTGACCCTGTGGATTTTAGTCAGAGCCCAGGTTTTGCAGCCATGCTTGAAGCAGGGGAGAATATAGGTATCGGAAGTATTTTTCTTGATTCTAATACCTAATTCCTTGCTTTTCATTATTTCCTTCAATGCCCAAAATTGTTTCGATCCAGTAGCAATTCTTTTATCTATTTCCTTGGACATTTGGTCATTGGGTGATATAATCTGGTAAATAATAAATGATATAATCTACTCCATTACGTATTCCAGTTTTTGTTCATCAATGTTTATGTCTACTACCGAGGAGTTAGTCATAACCTTTGTTTTCTCTAAACCTCTCTCTTTTCTTTTTCCTCTCAATCCAAGAACTAGGTTTTGTTTTTTATTTTCGATTGATATTGTTTCAAATAATGATAATTTGATTACTGAAAGCTAAAATAATTGTGATCGTAAGTGTGTAGTCAAACTTGTATTAAGATAAGTATTTCCCATACTTCTGTGATTTAGTTTTTATTATGATGTGCCATGTTCATTTTTGTTCACTTCATTAGTAAAGGGTTTTCACGATTCCACTGTTATTTAATTTTACCCAAAGAATATGAAAATACCAGCTAGAATAGGTAACGTTTGATGGGACAGACCAACCACGAGCGAAACGCCTGTGAACGGAGCATCATAATGCGAGTATCACGGTCCAGTTGTGATGACAGTCCGCCTACAGGCGGTATCATCTGTGGGCGGAATGTCATATCACAAGTATCGAGATCGATTTGAGCTGACAGCCCGGCCACAGGCGACCCCGCCTGTGGACGGATCATGACGATCCGTCCACAATTATCAAGATACATTTGAGTCGACAGTACGTCTACCGGCGGTACCGCCGGTGGACGGACCGTCACATCACAAGTAGCTAGATTCATATGATATTACATTACGGCCATAGACGTTGCCGCCTGTGGGCGGAATGTCATATCAAAGATACCTATGCCCATTTTATACGACGTTCCGCCCAAAGGCGCGGCATGAATTTGTATGAAAATTCTGTGTCAAATCCCGAAAACTAATATCATCTTTGTGTCAGTGAAAGTGTTAATATTTACTGATTGCTGTCCCAATTGAAACTGAGAAATGTAGACTATTACTTCGTATTTTGACTTAAACTATCAAGTTTTCTAATTCAGACTAAGTTACTTAAATTTAGGAACTTTCTGTCAGCTTGAGAAGTAGGCGGCTTACAATTACAAAATCTAATATCCGTTTTTTAAGTTATCAGAAACTAACCGGATAACCAATATAATTTCATATCCGTAATCATATCCGAAACTGGTATAATATAATTTCTATATCCGTATGCGTATCCAGATCCGAAACATCAATATCCATAACATCCCTGGTTTATGTACTTTATAAACGATTGATATTGCTGATTGGTGGAGGTTTCCAATAATCGTTAACGACCACGGTTACGACTGACCATAAGTGATTCTTGTAAAGTTTTAACATCTTCAGAGACGAAGGGCTAAATTAAAATAATGTCGCGAATAAATTCGATACAAAATACACTAATAATAAATCCAAAATACACTTTAATACTTGCCTACTTCCTATTTTAGTTCACACGGCATAGTTTTCCTTCATTTTTTTCTTAGCGAGTATATTGTTGATTTGATAAACAACTCGTTTGTCAAAGTGGAAGAAGTAAATTAAAAGTTGTTGGAGGTTTTTTTAAAGTTAATTCTTTTTTTTAATATTAATTTACGGACTGAAACCTTCAGCAAGCTTCGTTGAGCTCTTGCCGTCAGTAATCGCCATTTCTCTTTTGTTTGCTTGAGTAAGCTTACAGAGCTATAATACTAAAAGTAGGTATCGGAAGGTCTATAAAACAGAACGCAATAACATTTCTGCACCTTTCCCATTCGAAGAAATATAGTTTATTGTGATGTTTTCAATTACCAAGCAGCTGACTAGGACACTCAATCACTGAACTAGCTGACCTCACCAACCTCCTTTATCCAGCGAAGTAAACGCACAGTCGCGCACAACAAACTGTAAATTTTATTGCGAAATCGCTTTTATCACAACGGTGTAAGATAGTAGTTTGATGTGTTGATATCCGTACAGCAGTCGTTAGAATGACGGACAGAGGGAGAATAAACAACCTAGCCCTAATTGAAACAACTGGCTCGATTGCAACGAATGTCGATAAAACAGTGAATCGGCAATGATGCACTCGTTACCGGTACAGGGGTGGCAACACGAATTCAGGTCGTGATGGGATGGGTGACCACCCGACCAATTTTAGTGAAATTTATCACAAGCTTGAATCATGTACTAGCGGCATTAAAGTTATTTACTGTCGTAAATAAATAAATAACGTAATCTAAAATCAATGTTCAGATGAAACTTTGCTACTGATTTCTGGGGATGATCGCCAAGGGGTTGCTTGCTCAAAAAATCTAATCAAGATTTCACGCACGTGGTATTGAAACTCATGCCAGTTACAGCTAGTATGTAAATCAAATCGAATCTCTGTAATCTTAACACGAATAAGTAAATTAACTACGAGTAATATCGATTGAGATGGCTCTAGTCACGGCGTCTAAGGCACGTAAGTAATTTAGATTACTTCGTGGTTATATGTATGCGTGTATGTGTTTGTGATAGAAGATAATTGTCAGCTAGCTGAAAATGATGTGATAATCATAGTATAAAGAGACTGTTATTACAACAGTCTCACTATCAAGAAAAACGTATCAGAGTTGGTATTTATTATCATTTTAATCAAATTACTTTTGTATTATTGCATCAACGATAAAATATTTGAATCTTTTGGTAATGATTTCCGTAATTAAATTACCAAAATGCCATAAAATTTTATGGAATAAACAAGATGCACAAAAAGCGTTAATATAGGAAATAAACCTTGTGGTTTTTGATTAGCTATTCAAAACATAATTACACCTACTGGGTATTAACATAATAAAAGTTCGACATGCCCTTTACATTATTAATGTTTTTTTCAGGGTTCTGTGCTCCAATAGAAATCCGGAACTGTGTGCTGTCAGTACTTGTTAGTCACTCGAAGGTCTTGTTAAATGGTCTAAGAAACTAGTAGCCTAATGCTTTTTTATGAGAACTCCCAGCTAGCTTTCAAAATAGTTTTCAAACTGAATGACGTCTGAAAAGCAATTAGTCGGTTTGAAAGCGACTGGGTTAGGCAGTTGTAGTCCAGCTGGTCAAAAGATTCAAGGATGGTTCAGGATATATCTTTGATTCATACATATCCTTTCTATGACCCCTTTGCTAGAACCTTAAAGTGTGAGACTTTATGAACGAGGTGGAGTTGTTTTTTAAAACACTTATAATCCCTAACAGCCAGCCCTGTCGAAGGGCATGTCATGTCCGCTATCTTTCACGCTCCGTCGGCCATCACTCGCGCCTGCGACCATCAATTGTGGGTACAGTCGCGCGCGCAACTTACTTACACGATACTTTTTATTCAACTGATTTGTGAGACTGGTTGGCGGATCTAGAGATGTTAACTTGTGAATGTGACAGTCTGTTATTATCGGCTTTATATTGGTACTACCTAAGTAGATTAACCTAACTAATCTATGCACTGTATAAATATTAATTTACTTTTTCCTACTATAACACAGTAAAAAAAAGTCAGCCTATATAGATCCCACTGCTGGGAAAAGGCATCACCTCAACTATGAGGAGGTACGAGCCATACTCCACCACGCGGGCTCAGTGCGGATTGGTGGAGGGGTGTCTGTAAGGCAAGTGACAAACCTTACTGTCAGATGTTATCAAGCCGCCCTAGGGCCTCTGACTAGGCTTAACGACTAATACCAATAGATATTAGCTGGGACCAAGTGCTTAACGTCCCTTTCGAAGCACGGAGATGCTAGTCATGAACGTCACTTAAGAGGACTACTAAAGCTAACTGAAATTGAGAATCGGCTCACACACACATTCGCAAATGTTGAACGCCATCTAACGGCGAAACTCATAACTATCAACTATAATATTGCGCTAGCTAAAAGCACACTTAGAGATTATACGCAGTTTTTCCATAGATCTTACAAAAAAATAGACAGGACATTGACTTAATTTATTACTTAATTTTTGTTAAGTACTACTAAAACAAAATGATGATCTAGCTCAATGACATCGAGTTATGGAAAGTCAACATTATTTTATACATTTGTTTAGCATTGGAATGGATATACAAACATCAACCTACTCAAATCTGTCAAACTTCTTTAATGAATATTCGACGTAATGTTTTAGATATATTGAGGATTTTTGATAGATTTGGGTAGGTTGATGTGTGGCCGTCTGTACGAACAGGCATATTAAAGTAACTTAAGGCTATGGCATATGCGAAAGTGCTGCCACCAACTGATTTAATTTGTGGGTGTTTAACCATGAGTGGCTAGAGATGTTTTAAAGCCTTCCACAGTAATTTCGCTTTCCATCCCTGTGGACGGACCGGAATAATTTTTGGAACAGAAATGTTCAGGTGCAGCTGTTTTTTTCTTCTCTGCCCGATCGCAGTGGTAACAGTATTTGTTTCTCACGCCCAGGTACAAGATTATCCCTAAAAAAGAAAATATCCATACTAATATACCAATAATGATAATTAATCTATACTAATATTATAAATGTGAAAGTAACTCTGTCTTCTGTCTGCAACCTAATCACGCCTAAACCGCTGAACCGATTTAGATGATATTTGGTATGGATATAGTTTGAGACCCTGGAAAGGACATAGGCTACTTTAAAACTTCCTCCGCTACCAGAATAACCGATTTATTGTGATTTTAAAAAGTCATACCTGTTTTTCTTCCAATTATTGCAGCAGCTTCAGATAAAGCGGAATAGTTTTTTTGTAAGACCGCTTGCCATACACCCATCTGATATCACATCAATAATTGGCGTGTCATTTTTCGTGACCCTACCTTCTGCGATAGCTATTCTTTTTTCTTCTTCCGCTGCTTGGTCCATAGACTCCTGTGCTAGTAGCTGCCAGTTGTCAGATAATAATTTGTGGTTGGTTTGGTATGTTTTTTGGGATATAAGTGGCAAGTTCATGGCAGATGAAAATTCTTCCAGTTGTAAATGACCACACCCAATGGAAACCGTAGCAGCTACAGCACAAGCGTTAATGGGCACGCAATTACCACCTTCGCTATTGATAGTTAAATGTTTGTTACACATTTTACATATGAAGGTGAATTTGGAAGAGAGGCCATGAAGCTTTTCACCTACTAATTTTAGACAAGACAGTCCGCAGTCTAATGGTCCGTGATTTGATATCTCTGTCAACTTTTTCAAAAAATAGCTAACATTTATTATTCTCCGTCCAATGTTAATTTTGTCGTCGTTATCAGGAGGAATCCAGGTTTTCGTCTGAAAATGAATAAAAGTATGTAATAGACGTAAAAATGTAATTAATATTTGCTACCGTTGAAGGGGGAAATGTTAATCTAAAGAAACAATAAGATTTATGAACCCTCTTTTACATCATACTTGAGATCCGAATCTACCAAATATTTTTAAATTAAAATAATCCTATGTACCTTCAAAAAATAAAACGCTAAGCGCGTGTCGGTCTTCGCACATCGACGTTTCTCACATTAATGAAAGTTTTAATTTTAAACTCCACTTTACTTAATGGAATCATCTAAAATTGTATTATAATGCAAGAAAAGGCTGATAAATGGTCAAGGACTAGCGGAATAAATAATTACTTGTAAGCTATGAGCAACATCTTCTTGTTCCTGTGTAGATGAATCTGTTTTATCAGGGGCCCCAGCGCAACTGTGATCTTTTTGTAGTAATGTGTCCAATCTATAAGAATATAAATGAATTAAATGGACACCTATATGTAAAAGTATAGCAGCCCGTCCCGGTTTTTGGTCCTATTCCCGGAAAAACTGTTTTTTTTTTCAATTTACGTACTAATGCAACCTCTACGCATTAAATAGGTCTATGGTCCACAACCCTTATTACTCTGAAATTAAAGTCATACCTACTTACATATGATAAGTAGTCATTTTATGGCAATTTTCGCCTAATACGAGTATGGTGTCGTCATGGTCATCATTGACAAGCCTAGGTCTTTTTCTAAAAAAAAAATTGTTACATTATCAACATTACTTTAGTAGGCTTAAATACTTAAATACTTTTTTTTGTAAATACATACTTAATATACATAGAAAACACCCAGACCAATACAAACAGACATGTTTATGCACACAAATGTTTGTACTGTGCGGGATTCGAAATTTCGAACCCGCGACCTTTGGGTGTAGACGCAGTGTTATTGCCACTACACCAATCGGTCGTCAGATCAGTATGGGGGTAATGTAATGTTTATCACAAAAAGTTTTGATAGTTACGGATAGATGTGATGCTGTCTGTAGGTACTTACCTACAAAGTTACCTAATTGTGTAAGTGTATGAATATTCAACTCACGCGTTAGAAACATCTTCTTGGACGATATTATTTTTGTTTTTCCTTTTTCTGTAAAAAAACATAAACTGTGTAAGGTTTTGGGATTACGATAATTTTTCTAAGTGTTACGAAATACAATCTATGCTAATATGATCCCTCAACCATTACACCACAGAGCCCACACAGTACGAATCGAAAATACCGCTTACCTTTTAGCATCATTCATTCTCTTCGCGTTTATTTTATAACTCCTCTTTTTTGTTCTTGTGGCGATTTTACGGGTCCCACCCATGATTAAAACTCCCTACAAAATCAATACAGTAATACTAATTTTCGAGCGCGGACAGAGCGAAACAGGCGACACGTTCACCAAGCATCAGGCACAACAAGATGCACAACATCGTTAAATTGTCGTTAGACATAAGAAAATTTGTCATCGTGTCTTATTTTATCATTTTTCCTAACATGGCAACCACTTACGATAGAAATACTTCCCACGAGAAACCTTTATCCACACGACCACAGATTATATACAACATTTCGTTAATATTCAATCATTCGTTCAATTTTACTACCGATTTGGCTTAAACACTTAATCCCAAGCACGACTATCGATTTAAAACTAAATTACTTACATCTGTTTTTGACATGACATTGATAGTTTTGACAGCCGAGTCCCTACTCTAGTTGACGATGTCCGATAGCCATCTCGCTCGGTAGCGATGTCATTCTGTCGTGAGTGACAGGGACGGCTAAAGTCGACAATACGGACAACGTCAATCGGAGTAGGGCCTCTGTTTTATAAATCAAAGTCAAAGGCGTACCCATTAATATTTTCCAACAAATTGTGTTATTAAACTAACAAATGGAAAATAAACTAATATGATCATTTACTTTTAAAACTGTGATGTAATATAGGTACAGATTACTTATCATACATGAAAGCGCACCTGGGTTTTGCTACCTTCCTGACTCCTCAAGGAGCTGCTAAGGTGGAGCAACCAGTAGGATTACCTTAGGCCTATATTGGTTGAACGAACTGGGTCCATATCGCTCAGTAGAGCAGTGAAAAACAGTAAGTATTGAAGCATTTAAGCAGACATGCAACATTTTGTCATAGAGTGTTTTCTTTGGTATTTGAAAATTTGGTAGTAACTAAACCAACTATACCTACATACTTAGACGTTTAAGTATGCACAAAAAGAAAATACATATTAGTTTATTAAATAATAATATGTGTTTACATTGTATTTCAGGATTTAATTTTGGAAGGTACGCTGGAACAGAACAAAATTGGATTCAAATGTAAGGAAAAGTTTATTTCACAGAATACTTGTAGTAGTACCAACATGCATCACTTTGATAGTAATTGTGAATAATTTTTGATCCCTTCAAGCTTGTGATATGTTAGTAAATATGCAGGTTCTATTGACATGTTCATTTCATTGTTCATAATTATTATGATTTAATTGCTTTCAACATTTTCCACCTTTAATAGATACCTTGAGTCACCTGTAACAAAATCAAAAGATATCATGAAAAACATAGTATTAAAGAGTATGTATTATTTTTCAGAAAATGTCATCGCAGTCAACGTTGACTTGTAAGAAGCAGTGGAGACTATGGTGATAAGACTTATCGTATTATTTTTTTTTTAATACGATTTAAGAAAAGGTTTATCGTTTGTAATACCTTATTATTATTCTATAAAATTACATATTATTGTTTATTTGACTAATGATTTTTCTACTTCAATTAATTTTACTTTTATCCACCTTTATATATAATAAGGTATATAAGTATATGGTACGTAGGTAAAAGTAGGCTCCCCATAAGTTATTTAAAAGCAAGTTAGGCGCAGATATTGACTGGAATACTTTTTAGTGCACAAAGCTACATTAAGGAAGTTTACATATCTAAGATATTTTAGTGTGCAAGTTTTCACAATTTATTTCACCGATTTACATACACTTAATATATGCTTCCTACTACTGGTCCTAGACTGTAGACACTGCTTACAGTAGTTTGGGCTTAGCACAGAGAGCGGTGTTGTCCAATTTGCTGTTGTTTTCATGGGTCAAAAGGAGGCAACATAGGTAGACCCTAAGAAACAAAAATAATGATTACCTAACCTATCCTACCTATGTAAAATAACATACATCATAAAAGGTTAGGTTCTGTTTTCAATACAGTATTTTGTAAGTTTATAAAACACAACAATAACAGCTATTCTTTGCTTTTGTGTAGGTGAAAGAGCTCTTTGTGATAAATGATTTCCGTAAGTGTTTATATTGGAGATCTCACCTTCAAATAGGCTAGATTCTATAAGCCTTCTAGCCGCTAGAAGGCTTATAGACTAGTTGGGGCCAAGCTAAGCCTGTCAATGATGTGAAATATCAGTATCCATGGGCTTAAATATTCGCCAAAGTGACTGAAATACACTCTCAAAAATCGACTTGATCGCAAATATCACCGATGCGTTTCTGTCGTATTTCTTACACTGGTCGTTCGTCATATGCGTTTAACACAAAATATATAATGGTATTATGGTACGGACATATTTTTCGCCTTTTACACAGTTTTTTACCGACTTTAATCAAGTTTTTTCCTTTGTCGTTAGCACCAAGTGACCACGATAATATGTCATGCGAAAATGTCAAAAATAGATTAAAATAGACAAATAAAAGAGACTCATGTTAGAGTGTGTAGACAATTTTATCGTTTTCTATCGTATTTCGTATTTTGACAGTTAGACATGACATAAATGGCATGACATGTTAGCAGCGGGAGACTAATGATATAACGCTGTCAAAATACGATAAACGGCCGCGATAATGATATGTTGTTTAACTCATGCTAGGGCCACAGGCCTCGGCCGATACTGTCGGTACCTACCAACCGCCGCTCACGCACACGCGCGCTTGAATTACGTTTGAAAATAGGTATTAGTGATTTTTGGAAAATATGTATACACAGTGGATCCCAGAAATAGAACACTATTACCTAAGTTTTTTGTTTCATAAACCTTCTGTCAAAAGAACAGAATGATTGTATCGTGTTTAGTACGATTATTGATCGTTCGAAAAATTTTTTAGAGGCATGTTCGTGTTTTTTTTCTATCGAGTGAAAATTGTTGTATTATGTTTTCAGGACACTATTACCAACCCTTGAATCCTCAAGAATATGATATATTTTTTTTATCTGATTCACTGAAGTGGATCCTTTCATTTTCCTTAATATAAAACTCGGGTTTAGCTCTGGTAGTCGCCTTAATGGTCGGAATGGTCACCCATCCAATCACGACCGCGCCGTGGCTGCCGCCACTGCGCCACAAGCACCTCCTTTCGGTTTAACACAGTACTAAGTGTTTTGGCAGGTATGGGCAACCTTTTCGAAGTTGCGGGTCAAACTTACGAGTTCAAATAAAGCGCAGGCCACAGATGATAGATAATATTACGAAATACATTAATCCCCCTACTAATATTGATTATGCTATTGCTATAACACTTGTATAGATATGAGACAATTTTTTGAAATGTTCGTCTCCACTATGGCATGTTACCGTTCTCTCATTAATTTCAAATTAGACGTCTCATATTTATATAAGTGTTATAGCAGTGGCAAAGTAGTAGCAAAATTTTTGATCGAGTCAATTTTGGTTCTTTTATTACAACAACAACTGACATAATATTTTTTTTCGTACGAGATTTCTGACTTTTCCGCATGTCTCCTGTTGAATTAGGTGGCTTATGGTGACAGTTGTGCCTCTGCTTTTATTTAGCGGACTTATTTGGAGTTTACAGATAAGTAGGTTATAATATCACCGGACCTCAATACACATTGACAGTACCTACTAGACAAACTCAATACCAATGTGTTGATAATGGTGAAATAGTCAACATCAAAGTTCCCTGACTGTTGTTTACCTACTAATTCAACTTATAGCGTCACAAAAGGTCTTTGATTTAGAAAATGGTCTAACTATACCTTAGAGGATGTGATGTGTTGTAGAAAATTTCTCGTGTAAAACATGTTATGAAATAATATGGTACACTTAACGCGATTATACCTATAGATGTAGTTTATCAAACTATTTCTGAATAAAACATAAGAAAATAAATTGCATGTAAATAACACAATAAATTATTTTGTCCTCGACTGTGCATGTTGGGATTGATCGATCATTTTCTGTTTTAATCATTAAGTACTTAATAAATGAAACTATTTCACCGATGCGAAGGTTCATTCATATTGAAATCAGTATGTGTGCTGAATCCGCTAATTGATTTCATACGACAGTCTTATCTCTAAGATGTGTGGACGCATTTTGATTATCGCTGTACCGTTCAAGCGAAAGTTGACAAACTCCGTTAGATATTAATATTATCGACTAGAGTAATGTGGTTGTTTTAGCTGGTACAAGTGAAATATTGTTTTAATTTGTATTATTGTGGGCGCCATTTGTTAAGACCTACTGGCCGATGTCGCGTGTGAAAAGCGAGGTAATGTCCTGTCCGCTAATAAATATTGATAATGAGAGTATTAAAGCTCGTAGTTCTGTTGTAGGGAAAACGGCAGAGTCTGCTTACCTACATGAACCTCGTAAGTAGTTTGAGTGCAGAATAACGACATAATTTTCAGTTACAAATCAATTGTTATTGGAGACTGTTAATAATTGTTCAATAGAATAGACTAATTCAGTCTTAACCTTATTCTTGGTTTTGAAATAAGAATGGATAGATAGATACTCTTTATTGCACACCACACACAGTATCAATTTACATAAATGTTCATAGAGAATGGTACAATTTAGGCGGTCTTATTGCTGAAAGCACTTTCTTCCGGACAATCTTCTGGTAGAGGACAGTCCAAAATTAAATTGAGTCGGTCGGTGAAAACTAACAGAATAAAGGGAAATGGGTAAAGAATAAAGAAAAAGACACTATATAAGCATACATATACATAAATTACTAAGGCTATTAAATGTTAATAATACTAATAAATATTCTGAGTTACATAAACATACAATAATAATTATGCATACAAATTATAATGATACTATATACATACATAAAATATACATACTATATACTTACCATAAAGAAAGAGAAGCTGATTCCGAGGAAAAACTGGCTTAGCCCAGAAATTATAGCGCTAATGCTTGAGAGAAGAGAATTAAGAAACAAGACGGATGATGTCAAGGCAAAGGAGTACAGAATATTAACAAACAAAATAACACGACTGTGCAGGGAAGCGAAAGAAAAACATACGGAAGAGAAATGCAATAAAATAGAGTTTATGATGAAATGGGGGAAAAATGGAAAAAGCCTACAATATAATTAAACAAATGGACAAGAAACATAAGAGACGAAGTACAGCTATATTAGATAAAGAAGGGAAAATACTAATGGACTCTAAAAAAATTGTTAAAAAATGGATAGAGTATATAGAAGAGCTTTATTCAGGAGAAGGGATGTCAGAAAGCTATATGGAAAAAGAAGAAGATGTAGATACTTTAGAACTGGGACCTCTGATATTGATAAAAGAAATCGTAATAGCTTTGAAATGTATTCAAAACGGGAAAACAGCAGGAGTTGATAATATTTATATTGAGATGGTTAAATATGCAGCTTGCAATCAGTTCAAAGAGTAAATTTTTAATTTAATTCAAGAAATGTATAAAACAGGCAAAATACCTTAAGGTTTTAATTTAAGCAAGACTGTAACACTACCGAAAAAAGCAAACACACTCAAATGCGAAGAACATAGAACACTAAGTATTATTTCACAGGCAAGTAAAATTTTAATAAAAATAATTCAGAACAGAATAAGACCGTTAACAGAGTGCTTTTTGGGACCGGATCAATATGGGTTTCGGCAAGAGAAGGGAACCAGAGAAGCGATACTAGCTTTGAGATTGGTAATGGACAGGAGACTGGATTTTGACATCGACACACATATAGCTTTCGTCAAAATTAATGGGGACGTATTTAAATTCATTCGTTTTGCCGACGATATTGCAGCCATTGCAGAAAACAGATTGGAGTTGGAAGAACTGGTTACAGAAATGGACACAATTTTTAAAGAATTTGGTCTCAAAATTAACATAAATAAAACAAAAACACTAATTGCTTCTAAAAAGGAAAAATATAGCCCTATCTCAATAAATAACACAAAAATAGAACAGGTTAAAACCTTCAAATATCTAGGTAGCTTGATAACTAGTGACTCCAGATGTACATCAGATATAAAAGCAAGGATAGCGATGGCGAGACAAGCTTATAATGCAAAACAGAACCTGCTCAGGGCCAGAATATAAAGCAAAGTTCGCAAAAAACTTGTTAAAGTGTACATTTGGAGTATAGCACTCTATGGATGTGAAGCGTGGACATTGACAAAGAGAGACAGAGAGAGACTGGAAGCCTTCGAGATGTGGTGCTGGAGGAGAATGGAGCGTATAAGTTGGACGGAGAAGAAAACAAATGAAGAAGTTTTGTCTATGGTTAGGGAAAAAAGGAGGTTGATGGAAACAATAGAGTGTAGGAGGGGACGAATGTTAGGCCACCTGATTCGACACGACAATTTTATTAAAACGATAATAGAAGGAAGAATAGAAGGAAAAAGGAAGCGAGGAAGACCAAGAATAAGCTACATGCAGCAAATAAAAGAAAAGATAAATGTCGGGTCGTATCAGGAGGTTAAGAGAAGGGCGGAAAGCAGAGAGGAATGGAAAAAACTCCACTGACAAGAGCCTAGCTCTTAAATTTGATGATGATGATACTTACCATAACATAAGTTATAAGGTGTGTGCGACTTGACCAACATTTAACGGAGAAGGTAAGAATTGAAAGAAAACTAGAGGCGTGGGAGGAAGTAAGTTTTTAATTTGCGTTTAAAGATGGGAAAAGATTCAGACTGCCTGATAGACAGTGGCAGAGAGTTCCATAAGCGGATGGATTGGACAGTAAATGGATTGTGCCATTCCTATATAATTGTAAATAAAAGGACCTTCTAGGATTTGACATAAAGCGCTAAATCTGTATTGGGTTATATGTGTATGGGTTTTAGGAGGTATCTGCATAGACGGTAAATCATCTTCATTCACAAGGTAATAAATATGGAGAGCACGGTGCCTATAACATCTAACAACAATAGGTCTATCCCTAGAAGTCTACAAGAAAAGTAGGTCTCTTCGAAGAACCCGAACTAAAATCTTAATAAAGATGCGGACTTATATTATTACATAGCAGATCGGCCATCGGGCTAAACTAAATTATTGCACATGTAACCCCCAATCAGGGTGCAATAAGTCAACAGTTACTTCGGAGCGTCTGAGCAAGCGCCTCGCGAATTGATTCCTTCGAGCCTTTTTAGGGTTCCGTACCCGCAGGATAAAAACGGGACCCTATTACTAAGCCTCCGCTGTCTGTCTGTCTGTCACCAGGCTGTATCTCTTGAACCGTGATAGCTAGATAGTTAAAATTTTCACAGATGGTGTATTTCTGTTGCCGCTATAACAACAAATACTAACAACAGAATAAAATAAATATTTAAGGAGGGCTCCCATACAGCAAACGTGATTTTTTTGCGTTTTTTCTCGCTATTAATAACGGTAGCAGTTAGACGCTTGAAATATTTACAATACATTTAGTTATATATTCACCTAAAAAAAAGTATTTAATCTCCCATACAACAAACGTGCTTTTTGCCATTTTTCCTCGATATTTATAATTGCAACAGGCAGACGCTTAAAATATTTACAGAATATTATGTTGTATTTCACTTTAAAAATAAATATTAAAATTGAAATAAATAAAATATATTTAGGGGGGGCATCCCATACAAACATGTTTTTTGGCCTATACTGTCTAATGTTGTAAGTAATGGTATGGAAACCCTTCGTGCGCGAGTCCGACTCGCACTTGGCCGGTTTTGTTATTATAAACTTCGTCGCCTTAGGTTACAACGGAGCGAGTGTGATCCGATATCAACGAATTTAACAATACGAGTATACCAAGATATTGTTATAAAATTTCAAGAACAAAATATGAGTCAGTCATGCATGCATGAAATGTTGTAGGTTGTGAGTTAGGCTTGCTTTTTTGATTTTGTGCATGATTTATTAAATTGAATAATATTTTAATCATTGTGATTTATGCACAGCTATGAAAAGATTTGGTTACTATTTCAGAGAATGTAGATGTTTACTCGATGTATAAATATTTTATTAACTTGTCAGTTCGTGAGAAAATAAAACCTTTTCTGAATATCATCATGCACAAATAATCATCCATGATTTTGACCATAGCATGCCAACTGCCAAGCATTAAAAAAAACCGACTTCAAAACGGACTACAGTGCTAATGCAGTGCAGCGAAAGAGGAGGGAGCTGCGCCTTTGACTTTGTTTTGTTAGCATCCTATACAGTACCTGACAAAATATTTGGTGTTTTAATTACTAAACTTCTAATTTTTAAGGAGTTCCACCATCAGCTCAGCTCTACATAATGACTATCAGACGTAACAACATGTCAACATTAAGATACTAGTACGAAAACACTATACGTGCCTTCAAAATTTGAGGGTTTCCCTCGATTCCACCAATATCCCATCATCTGATCTCGACTGGGCCAAAATGGGACCAACTAGAAGGTACTAGCCTCTAGGTAAACATTTTTTTTTTTTTCAAATCGGTCCACAACTGACTGAGATATGCGGTAACATAGCCACAAAAAAAATATAAAAAACATACAGTCGAATTGATAACCTCCTCCTTTTTTGAAGTCGGTAAAAAAATTGACAAAAGCAAAGTTCAGCTTGTTTTCCTCAACGATTGAAAAAACATTTCAGTATTTGCTTTATGGTTTATTTATACTTACTATCGAGTCTTGTATTGAGCATCTCCGAGCTCCGTCACGTATCTCGGTTATCAATTTAAGCCTGAGTTAATGCCCCCGAAAGCGACCATAAAATAACTCTATCTATACTGAATCGAATAAAAAGTTAAAATATAAAATGAAATATTTGACCGATCGTAAACCATCATTTCAATTTGGGTTTATGGTCCAAATGGTACAGCACATCAGACTACACATTTTTGTTGAAAATTCACCTCTAACCCAACAACATAAGGTGCCTCAGTGTTTACCTTGACGTGCTGTCGCCAGTACATCATTAAACGATTTTAATGAAACATGTAGATTTCGTAGAATCTGAAACATGTAAATATTTTATGAGTTTCAATTATAACTTTTATTGATTTAGTAAAAATTGCGTATTTCTAAGATTTTAGGAAATACTGAGTAAAAGATATTAGCAATCAAATATAACGGGGCTCACTCCTTCTCCGTTTGGTTTACGACTAGATGTTGTCATGAAAAATAACGAAGAAGGATTGACGTGTGGGTGCGCCTTTATTAAAAAATAGGAATATCAAATTACCAGACCGTTAGGTGCACTTAAAAAAGGATATTAATTGATATTGATTGATTTGTTAGTATTATTCTGGTAGGTACATATGATTACTACAGTATATAGGTACTGCCCATAATTATACGATTGCCTGCTAACGTGATAATAGACGTGACAATATTTAGTTTCTTTGTTCTTTATTTAGGACTCGTTATTACTAAACATTGTTGACAGCTGATTTTAAGTTAAATAAGGTATTACCACTATTAAAATGTATTTTTTCAAAACCCAGCGTCCTGGCGTAGGAAGGACCTACAAAGCCACTTTGCAGTGCAAACCTGTATTACTATAATTTATTATCCATTCAGTAGTCTTACAAGTATTAAGATTATTCAATTAATCAGTCTGGCGCAGTAATGGGTATAATTTATATTGATATATTAAAAAATACTTGGAAGGGCTTTTTTGTTATCCCACTATAATAATATTATAAATGCGAAAGTTTGTGAGTGTGTGAGTGTGTATGTTTGTTACTTCTTCACGCAAAAACTACTGGACGGATATGGATGAAATTTGGCACAGAGATAGATTATAGTCTGGACTAACATATATCAAGATAAGCGTCTTGTAAGCGAGCGATATTGTTGGTGATTACGTGTCTGCAGTTTAATTAGGTATTTACTTTAAATTATAGGGTAAAGATAATATGATATAACCTGGGAAATCAGTAAATAGAAGTCCGGCCGTGCTAGGTTTATTATTTTATAGTCATTTTATAATTACCTACACTCCTATCAGCCGTAAGGAAGTATCTATGTTACTCATTATTTAAACAAAAAGCCATAATAAAATATGATCTTGTAAAACTTTTACTTTTATTTACTACTTTTTTACATTTACATATCAAATAACAAAATCTGTATATACTTGCTACACACAAGTTCATCAGTACTTGAGCAAGACAAGATGCTTATTATAAGGAATGATAATAATAATAAAAAGTTTATTTCTCTCCACAAATAAAAGGGTTCTTATAAAATAGTGAAAAAAATAAATAAAGTATTGACTGTCAGGAGTTTGTGGGAGCTGATGCATGTAGGTTTAATAGCTATATCACAAGTCATCAGGCCCCACCTCTTGGGTTATCTTATTTGTAGGTACTTTATGTATCTCATAATAAATATAATTTACACTAGGAATACTTTTGTAATACAAAAAAAATAGAGATATTTTTAAATCGATCAAAATGATTGTGTAAATTTCATGCCTACGTGAACAAAAGTTTTGAGTGATATGTCAGCGTGTGTATTGATCTAAATGCTAATAAAGTATAAGTGGCGTTAAGATTGCTATTGGTTACAATTACAACTGTTCGAAGAGTGCACAAAATATTCCGTCTCATCTAAATACCTAATTTGTTTGCAGCGGCGCGTCATCTGACAGTTTTCACACCTCAACACAATACCCGATGCTCTACATAACAGGTTCTAGTGAAAAAACCAAGCACAAAAACACGAATATTTACTTTCGTGTGCATGGACTGATTGAGCACCGTTTAGTCGTTTCGCTTTTTAGCACCCAAACCCAAATAAAAACTTAAATAACTGTATATTTGTGAATGGAGAGACTGTGACGTTGCAGCATGGCAAATAGCTCGTAGTTCGCTGCTGTTTTTATTGCTGAAGATGCTTTATTTGGATGCAGAATATCAATTGTCTTAAGTTATATGGGATATCAAATGGAACTCGTTGTAAAATAGCAGTTAATTAATTAGAATCAAAGTTACTAATATGATATGACATGATATGATCGACGACCGTCTTGGTGTAGTCGTTCGCGCACCGGACTTCTAAGCCAGGCGGTTGCGGGTTCGAATCCCGCAAGAGGCAAATTTTTGTGTGATAAGCACGAGCATTTTTACCTAAGCCATGGATGTTTATATGTATTTAAGTATTTCTATCCGTTATCCTAGTCAGCATAGCACAAGCTCACGCTTAGTTTGGGGCTAGGTAATTGGTGTGTTTGTTGAAACAGTTTATTTATGATAAAGCTGAAGAGTTTGTTTGGTTGAACAAGGCCCGTAGCCAAGTAGCAATTTATTCTCAAGTGAAGTTCGTTATCGCTAACAAAATGTATGAAACTGACATAAACCATCGAAACATCACGTGACTTTTGCATACATATTTACATATTTTGACATTTCGTTGGCGATAGCGAAGTTCGCTCCAGAAAGATTGCCATTGGCTACGGGCCCTGGTTGGAATTGAAAAACCATTTTTGTGTTAGATACCTGCATCACGCTACGACTAATAAGTGCAGAGCATTAATGGGAAATGTTGCAAAAAGAGGAAAAAAATCCTTCTGAAAGAACTGACCAAACTATGTAATAAAATAATTAATACTTTTATATTACATACAATCCGAATTGCCGAAATGGCACTTAATACGATAGTTGTAGAGAGTTTTGAATCGTTTTACAACCTAATTCGATGCTGAAATCTTTACGAAATTTACTACATAATTGCACTAAAAGTGCAACGCCTTAACATTTACAACAAATCTAAGCTTAGAACAGACTAGCTTTTTAGGGTTCCGTAGTCCGACAAGGAACCCTTATAAGATCGTTCAGTCCGTCCGTCCTAGTCTGTCACTGCAGAATATCTTCTACGTTTATGGACTGATTTGCATGTAACTTGGTTCGAGGATACTTCACATATAGATCTCATTTTTAAAAATACAAAAAATTAAAATTACCCCTTTTTAAGGGTACCTCCCCATACGTCTAAAAGGGGGGGGGGTGAATTATTTTTTTGAGTGCACTTCCTTGTGCACTCAAAAAAATAATTCAAAAATAATTCAAGTATCGTTGAAAAGGACTATGAAAATAAGGTAGGGTTTCCATACAACACTTTTTTATCAGCTTTACCATTGGCGAGATATAGCCCGCCAAAGTCGTTTACACGGTGCCCCCCTCCCCTGTAATTTCTAAAGTCTTGCACCTATAAACTTCAAATCACTCACGTAAAGAAACAAGCGCGGAAACTGTTATTTAAAATGGTTTCGGGTATCCTGTGATGAATACTTTTGAAATTATAAATAAAATAAAAATATATACTTTTTCCAAAAAAGTATAAAGGCTAGGGAGATGATGATGCAAGAAATGCAAAACAGCGCGGTGCCAAAAATGACTACGGAACCCTACTTTATGCGTGGTCTGACACGCACTTGGCCGGTTTTTATTTTACTTTGACATTCAATTCGAATACAATTTCGTTAACCTATTTGACTAGGTACTATGTTCGCATTGGCAAGGGCGGCGTGTGTGTAGTCGGAGCTATCTATGTGGATAGGTTATTAATATGGGGCGATAATCCATAGGTATCTATCCATCCAAAAACCACTTCTTTCTTGGCATTTTGTGACGTTCACATTCTTAATGAAAATAAAGATCTTAAACCTTAAATTCTGAACCCTACTATGCGCATAGCTTATCACATACTTGGCCAGTTTTTTTCTTAATACTAAAATTGAAAATAATTCAGGTCATAACAAATATGTAACTACTTTTACTATGTTCCTAACTTTGCAAGCACTTACTATTTACCTATTTACAAATATGTATACCTTCTAAATTAAAATTTAATGAATAACTTAGTGATATAGGTACAACTTGTACACAAGCGAATTGTCTCGGCGAAAAACACCATACAATTGTGTTGCTTTTGTTTTCAAAATCGTGAACACAGGGCCTAAAACACAAAACTTTTTTTAACGCAGCATGCATTGTAATGTGCACTTTCGCTCTCAAGTACATACACGTCGGATGTGTGCTAATGCACAAATAATAGTATAATAAAGGTAAAAGCTATGATTATTATTCATGAGCAGCTCTCATTTGCAGTAATAGAAACAAATTGCTTTAAGCACGTAATGATAGCTTGATGTTGTTTTTGGGAAGATATTTTTGATCGATAGAGTTGTTGTAGGCGTAATGAGTAATTTATAGATAGAGATCAATCTTAACTACTTTTTTATGTAAGTACAATACAAAAAAATTGGGTAATGATAATTATCTATTAGGCTTGGATTGGTGTATTGACGCTTTTTTTTTATAAAATTAACATTCGGAAGTGGCTAGGTATAAGTTAGTCTGTGAATATATTTTTTTCTAAATTGAAGTTTACTTTATTACCATGGTAAATACGTAGGGTATTATTTTTTAAAGTTTGTTTTAAACTAAAATCTAAGCGATGCAATCACTGCCAAAGCGGAGGCTAAATATTAGCCATCAAACTGAATTCACGACGTTAAACTTATAGTAAATCCAGAGAGAATACACAACTTGTCCAAAGAAAGCTTGTAACTTGCAATTCAGCCTAGCTTTTCCTAGGTTACCAATTACAGAATAGTTGGTCTAATTATAACAGAAGTCAGGGGCTCTATTCCCTTATTTAATTTCATTTCAATAAACAGTTTTCCTGAAGATATTCTTACGACGTTAGCAAGTCAAGAGATGACGCTAATTACTTTTAAGATTTTTTAAATGCCAAAGTTTTTAATGCTAGTAGTTGACTTTTTTGGCATAGTGACTTGTCAAAATTTACTCAGAACCATTTTAAAAGATGGCGCTAGAATGCGTTTGATTTATAAGAGAACGGCTCGTTAAGTTAAATCTCGATATCAATGCAGTTTTTGACTTCTATCTTTGGTTAAATTTCAAACGAGAGAATGAGTAAAGTACAATTTTTACATTTGGTACTATATTGTATAGTATGTACTCTATATTCCGACTGCGTCAAAAGGAGCGTAATGTACCTATTTTGAGTGTTTTCACTTACGGGAATAGGCTCTCAGGTCAACAATTATAGATGGAATTACTCTAACCTTGCAATCTCTAGATTTGTATCACTAATTGAAATTGGTTGCAAATAAATAACCATTTCAGGTATTCGCTGCAATCAGTTCTGATATAAATCGACGATAATTAATTTTGTAATTAGCAAGCGGGGAAAATTAAATAGGAAAAGCTTAGGTATCCTACTTTCGGTTTAAAAAAATATAAAATATGATTAAGTACTAATTTCGTGGTATGAAGAAAAATCATTAATGCATGGTTTGCTGCTTGGATATTTAATAAATATTTCAGGAATGCACCTTCCAGACACCCACCGCGAATTGAACAAATTATCGGAATTTATCGTAACCGTTCCTTTTCGGCAGGATAACTGTATATGTGGTGTGTTATTAACGTCAAGTTAATAAGGCGCATCCCATTTTTTCTCGATCCCGTTTCAAGATTGTCTTAATGTCCGCGTCCAAAACAAATTAATAAGACGTTACAGTTCCGAATATTGGTGCATCTGTAATTTAGTTTAATTTAGGACCGCTGATCAATGCGTAGTGCCTTAATTGGCTGGCGGGATAAGGGGAATCCGCTTTTCCCCGATAAAAAAGCGGACATTGTCGAAAATGCAACTGTGCACCCCGCTGCAACCTGCACGTCGCAAGTTCAAGACTAGATGCAAGGCCCGCGGCGCTTCAGAACCGACGCTGACTCCGAAACGAACGGACGTGCGCACGTTACCTCTGTGCCTTTCGCGATCGACGCGTGTTTCGCATTTAGAATTTTGAAATTTGAATTTTTAAACAGTGCACAACATTGCCGTTTTCCAGCCAGCCAGAACCAACGATGCGGAACTTTGTGAGGTACGTTACGGTTTGAGGCTTTTCATTGTGAATTTTGAGCCCTTGACCGGGGGTTATGCCTGGGTAATGCACTCAACACCATAAAAAGTCGGCAACGAAGAATGGCTGTAAGTCCTGGAGTCGTTAATTTTAATGCAAGTGCTAATAAGGATCTCGCAAGCAATACTTTCAAAGGAGCTGTGTTTAAACTTGAGTGAACGAGTTGTATAAACTAGACAACTTAATGATGGCTTTTAAATTCAAGTTGACGGAAAGAAAAGTGAATAAAATTGCAGTAAAGGACTTGTCCATTAATGGTTTTTTATTCGTCAATATTTATAACCAGAATAAACTAAATATTATATGAAAGAGTTCACAAAAACTAGCCTTTCTGCATAATTAATATTTTTTCTAAGGCCTCTGATTTAGAGAAAAATTGAAATTAATTTTGCTCTTTGTTTGTACATAAACCGCACCTTTGGCTATATCAATTAACGCATGAAAAAAATTTTACAGCAAAATTGTCATTCCATTGACAGTAGTACCTATTATATAATCTCTGGTAGTACCTAGTAGTATTTATCTACCAGTGGAAAGGCAATGGTACATAGCTATACAGCCAGGAAATACAAGTAAGTGATCAATGGATGATGTCTGTTACAAAACCTTGGAATAAAAAACCAGCCTCCATACAAAAAGAGGACAAGTCCTTATACACACGTCATGTTCGATTCAGAGGTTTCCAGAAAAAATGGTTTGGATTTATGTTTAACGCAAATAACGACGTAGGGCTTTTTACGATGCGTTGGTTATTACTTACCACTCCTGCGAAACTGTAGTTCCTGCTGTTTTATATTATTAAATACATAAATATGTATGACGAAGGCCATCGTTTCCTTACTGCACTTGTAAAGGGACTTAGGACAATCTGGAAATAACGATATAATATATTACTTGCGATTTCTTTTGTAAGTTTGTTTAGCTAAGAGTGGTTTTGCGTGATTGTTTATTTAGCAATAGATGTCAAACAAATTGGTTTTTACACTGAGATTTTATTTTGCATTTGCATAATAAAACACACTTTAGCGGTAAAGCACATGATTCAACTGGCCTGTTGAATTTTTACATTAACCAATAAACGTCCAGTGTTTGATGCAGATATTTTACTGTTATATAGGTACATTACACTACAAAAGTGTAGTACATTACACATTACACTACAAAAGTGGGTGGTTTGAAATCAGTAAAAATGATTCGTCTCAATTAAGAGACAAACATATTTATAAATACATATTTATAAATAATATTATTTTTAGATAATGATTAACTGAGTTATAAAACCAGTAAGTATAGGTCCGCACTCCGAATAACGCACAAACTCTGAAGAAACTTAGGTAACTGACACACAATAATCTTGATTTTAATTTTTATATTAAATTATTATTTTATATGATTAAGATTTGCAACCATACAGCTTTAAACAGTCCGCGATAAACACTGACTCCTGACACATTTCTACAGGCCTACCGCTGAACATAAATGTAATCGTGTTTACGATTAAATTTCCGAAGAAATGGAATTTGAATTGAAATTATTCATCATTTTAAATGCTTTCCTGATGTTAGTTTTAAAGTTGTTGGTATTGCAGTTTGAAAGCAGTCAAGTAAGGCGATAGACCTACTAAATTTAAAAAAGCTTTAGCATTGGGATGACTATTATCTACATAGTATATAAATTATATTTTTTTCATTAAAAGCTATTATTTATTGCTCTACTGGCGATATTTTAAAAGTTTGCTTCCCTAAAAGCTATAACTATTGCAGTTCGAAAGCAATCGCGCTAATCGGTAGGCCTGGTCATGGGGTGTAAAACAATGCATCCCAGATCTCTCACCCTGATACGAGCTGTGAGAACGACAAGCCTCACATGACCCTAATGGCCAATTATTAAAACAACATAAACACACGAATTAGCCAGACCAATGTAATATGTTCCATTACCGTTGTAAACTTAAGCTCTGCAACTTGACGGTCGTAAACGATACTGTTAAGTTCTGATTTTGTGATTATTACACACCTTGTTATGACTGTAAAATCTTTTATAGAAAAACCTGTGGGAATTTCACCATAGACGTTAGAACTCTGTATCATTTTAACTATAGATTCTGCGCAGTGGACGCCTGAATAAAGAAAAAGAAAAAAATATTCAGACTTTAATTAAAGAACTGGAATTAATAAAATAGAAAATAAAATATTTTTATACCCAAATAAATATCTAATTTTCTATTTTATCAGCATAAATAATTTGTTTGTATTTATTTATACATTACTAAGCAGTGCAAAGCAATGAACGCAAAAGACTATTGAAAGGTTTTATTAAAGGAAATTACCTATACGAAACCAGTCTTTTGAATGGTTCATTACTTTTAAATAAGTTTTATGTTTG
Organism: Pyrausta nigrata; assembly: GCA_949316185.1. Lineage (NCBI taxonomy): Eukaryota > Metazoa > Arthropoda > Insecta > Lepidoptera > Crambidae > Pyrausta > Pyrausta nigrata. The sequence continues at coordinate 15,831,304 of OX438943.1, forward strand.
ATATTACATACAGATTAGTTAAGCGAAATCAAAACTATCCGGTGAGCTCAGGTTCAGGCAGCGCTGAAAAAATTGTCATTTATTCATCTTTTCAATAGGAGTTCATATTGATAAGCTTTTTATTGATTCTTTTGAACAAAAACAGCTGTTTGTCGTGCCTGGAATTCAGAATATTTAATTCATACCGCCAAAAGGTATAGACGTGGTATTGACCTGTTATTTTAGTATGTAAAATTAATAGATGTAGAAATAAACACACCGGGTTACCATAGATAGTATAGAACGTTAATAAAACTTCTAACATTTGTTTTCTAGCAAAAGTAAAAAGGTATTCACTTGATTATTTTGATAGAATTATTGGTCTACTATTGCAATAATAACCCATATTTAATTTTGTGATCAAATCGAAACACAGGAGACCCCTAAACAAGATGCAATATACTCTACATTTAAGTTTGCTAACTCTAACAAAATGTATGCAACTGACATAAGCCATCGAAACATCATGTGACATATTTTGACGTTGGCAAAAGCGAAGTTTGCTCGCTGTAGAAAAGATTGTATCTTAGGGGCTCAAAAAAAAACAAACAAAACACTACACTCGGCAGCTTGCGTCGTCCTCCAATAAAACTCAAACTTATTTAGTCGTTAACAGCTTTGAAGTTCCTCAACCAACAGCGCATGAACCGAGACGCCCGCGCAAGCTTCCGATAGTGAAATTAAGCATTCTATGCGCTGGATTCTTAATACCAGTTTTACGCGATCCAGCTCCCAGTGGTGGGTTATCTAACAGGCTAGATGAACCGCGGTTGTAATTATACTACACAGGTACTCATAGCTGCGCGGGAGTTAGGATTGCGGAAAAAACATGGCGAGAGGCATGATTGAAAACGTAGGCATCGCAGATCCATCTTTATGGTAGACATACCCTTTTTAAATTAGACAAAACCTTCGTATAGGATATTGTTTTGATCTTTTATGGTGACCTTTATTTTTCTTTGTGGTTTAAAGAATATCAAAGCTACTAGCAGTTCCCTGCGACTTTGCCCGCGCCAGAAGTTGGATTTCCCATACAAACTTTCGTCCCCCATTTCACCCCCTGATGATTTTACTACAAAAAGTAGCAATGTCCTTCCCAGGGTCTCAAACTATCTCTGTACCTAAATTTCACTGGAATCGGTCCAGTAGTAGAGCCTATACAATACAAACAAACAAACAATTAAATCTTTCCTCTTTATAATATCAGTGTAGATTTCTTAGACTTGGTATCTTACAAGGCGTAAAATTGTTTGAAACGTTTATTTATGAAGTATTGTCCTTGCTGTCTCATCGGATTCAGATATTAATTAATACTCGTATGTTCCAAAAAGTTTTGTGTTTATTGAGCGAGACATCTAGCAGATAAACTTGTCTAGCGCCGATCGAAAGTTTTAGTTTGATTTGAGAAATTGGACTGCAGAGCGCCTAGTGCAGAGAACCCAGGGAACTTTATATAAATAGTAATTACTTTTTACGTTTCTAATGATAAAATATCGTTTTGTGTGGTTCCCGCAGCTCATAGTGTCTTGGTGGCATATTTTTTTATGCTGAGCTTGAAGGAGCGGGATGTTGTTGGCACATCCTTCATTTTGTCTTTTACAATGGTGTGAAAAAAAGATCTAGAACAAGCAAACATAATGATTGAAAAAACATAACATCCGACTGCAAAAAATATTATATTTTTGAAATGGTCTTTTAACTGTTGCTAAGGTAAGGAAAAAACAATCCCCCTCCCCTCTTTATTTCCATTTGCGGGCGCCATTTTAAAAATGTATAAAGCCTATGTCACTCTCACAATTTTGACGAATTCAACGACACCTCATATGTAAAAACTCATATGTAACAAACAGCCGTTTGGGCTGTAGGTCGTGCCGAAAAATTATACATACATACATGCATACTCTCGAAAAACATAACCCTCCTTCCGCAGTCGGGTAAAAAGGTCCAAATCTGTGAAAAACAAACTTGAACCGCGAAAAAGAAACAAAACGTTACGTTTTAAATTGTTATATGATTAAAATATATCTTTTTCTGGTATTTTTTTAGTAACTAGGTAGGTAAATGTTATGAAACTTGTTCTGGTACACATCCTGGCCCGTGTCAGACCTTTAAATGCAGTCTGTGCACGCTGCAGTATTCAACCGCATTGCCGGCCCAACACCTAGCTCTACATGCATACAGGTGCGCTGCGGTGAATTCATATGTAGCTATTTATTTTGTTTGTTGAGGTACAAAATAATGTGTGATATCATGTACCAGCTTAAGAAATATTGAGTGACATAAAGTAAAGTAAGGTATTTTATTTGGCCAAAAGTTACATTTACATAAGTTTACAGTATTACACATGGATTGGAAATATAATGCACCGATAGAACTCAGCCCGCGGCGTTCACTTCCGAACTAGACCTTAGTCTGTATCTCGGATAAAACGTTGTTAAATGGTATCTTTAACCTCTTAATTCCTCAATTAAATTGACGGCAATGCCTTTAATCTTTAAATAAAGAGGCAATTAAAAAATACTTTTTACTAGCTTTAATTAGATACCTTTACTTCTATAGTAAGAAAAAAAATCTTCCATTTTCATTTGCGGCGCCACTTTCAACTATTTCACCACTATATTTTAGAATAATTCAACGACACCTCATATATCAGAAACCGTATAGCCGTTTGGGCTGCACGACGTGCTGTAGAAATAGACATTACCTACTTAAACACATACGTCCGAATAACATACCCTCCTCATGACGGAGTCGGCTAAAGTGTTTATTCTGGCCACACTTAATACGACTTTCAACGAAGTTTTCATTGATATGATAATTCATGACAATTTTACAGAATATGCAACCAAAATTTACAGAATATGCAATGTATGGACAACCATATTATAATATGGTTGTCCTGCATGTTCTGTGCATATGCGTTTATTGCATATTGATTGCTGTCTCATTTGATATTAGTTATAGCTTCAGCTATAATAGCTTTAATACAACCGTCAGAAAAGCAATTATAGCTATCAAACTTAATAAAGAAATGGCAACATGTCATCATACCTAGTTTGTCGGTAGCTCGGTACGATACACTGGGCTCAATTCTAATGCGCCCTGTCTAAGATTAAATTTAGGTTCAGTCTCTCTCTTTCTCTGCCAACCAACGAAAAGAGACAGACTATATTAATTAAGAAACGTCAGACTAAACAGCTGTCCGTTGCTAAGAGAATTAGAGAACCCAAAGACAATTCAGTAGGGATGTCATTCGATGACGACTAAAGTAAGACGAAACCACGCAATAACTTGTACAAATACGTCAGAAATCGCATCACTTAATTTGACGTTTCTAAATTATTGTAGTCTGTCTCTTTTCGTTTGTTTGTTAGAGAAAGAGAGAGACTGAACCTAAATTTAATCTTAGACAGGGCGCATTGGAATTGAGGCCACTATCTACAGTTCCTGTATGCAATCATTCGGAATCATAGATATCATTAGGATCGCGTGCAAATTAGTCGGACAACTCATAATTATGTGTATAGATGCAATCAGGTGTCGTACAGTTTCTTTCCTACTAACACATTAACTGTGTTTAGAATTAAGATCATTTTGTTCTGAGAAATTGTCGCTATCTGTAAAGATAACTAGCTGGTGTTGTTTTAATGAGCATTGTGTCTTTGATGTTTCAATTGTATCTGTTTATTATTAATCTTTATTTCATACTCCACACTTAGTATCTTTAGTAATTTTAACAACATTTTCATAGACAGTACAATATAAGTTTTTTAAGCAGTCTTTATTAGACGACGGTGAATAATAATGCAAATCATATGATCATCGGTGTGGCAAACCGAACTCTTTGTGTTTTTATACTTTTTTTTAATGTTTCAATTTCCTTCTCTTTTTGACGTTTTTACTATTTTACAGTTGTTTCTTTTACTTCACACGAATTACATTGATTTCTTACAAATATTACCCAAAGTTTATAATTTATCCTCCGAATTCCCCTACATCGCGCACAATCGGATTTAAGTACCTATGTAAATTGTTTTTTACTATCCCATTGTTTGAAGACCGATATGTTATTGCACAAACATTTCTATATTCATGGTCAGATTTTTTTTAACAAACACACTAATTACCTAGCTCCAACCTAAGCGCGAGCTAGTGCTATGGTGACTAGGATAATGGATAGACATACTTATATACATTTATAAACACCATGACTTAAGTACAAATGCCCGTGCTCATCACACAAACATTTGCCCCTTGCGGGATTGGAACCCGCAACCGCCTGGTTTAGAAGTCCGGGGCGCGAACCACTACACCAAGACGGTCGTCTAAACAATCGTAAGTTTTTAAACAATCCTAGGTTTCATTTTTATAATATATTCATAAAATCAGATTTTTTAAAACAATCCTTTAAGTTTTATGTTCATTAGGCCACTTTAACAAGCATTTCTATATTCACAAAGTTAGTTTTTTCAAAACAATCCTAGGACAGTTCCTTATTAACGCGAAGTTAATAAGGAACTGTCCTTTTAAATATTTTTCATCCGGTCGTTGTTAAAAATTTAACTAAAACTACATTATGCCTCAATTAAGTAAATGAAGAAATAACCTTGTTAGGAAGAAGCGCTCTAAGTGTTAATTGTATTGTAAACATTAACTCCAATGAATACAGGCGTTGTCACCCCTTTGATGAACTGATATTATCACTGCACCCCTCCTTGGTGTCTGATTACATGTTAAAATGATTGAAAATGCTGACGTGTGTTGTTAAGTCACTTATGTTTCACGCCGTAGCTTTTGAACAGATTATAAATAACAATTTAAGTCCAGAAGTAGTGCCAGACAGACAGATCAAATTCTAGAGATGTAAATGACCATATGTAGGTAACTTTACCTACTATTAAGTATACAATGGTAATAATAACAAATGAACAATTTGTCTAAGGAAACCCAAAAAATCCTTAATTATGGGAGAGAGACTGAAATTCAAAGAAAAATTTAAATAAATTAATCATCCATCTCCAAGAAAGACTTTGACTCTCTTTGATTAATGATGGCTGGTCACGGGAGAGTGCCCGTTTGTATCGAGCGAGTGACGGGTGCTGGTTCTGCGAAGGATGAGTGACAAGATCAAATAAAGATCACCTTATGTTTACTGTTTATCGGTGGGTTTTGATCTTGTAGCGGAAGCTTTAAAATATTAATGGCTACAGACTATGTTCAAAGGCCCAAACCATAGGAAAATGTAGGAAACTTTCGAAAAATGGTTAAAGAAACGCAATACACTCAGTCAATATTGTCATATGACACAGTGATCAGATTTTGATCTTTGTGATATTTACAAATGAGAGACGATACGATACGATAGACTTGCTAGTGTAATATTGCTGCTACAGTGGTATTAAGCCTTCTATTGTTTTGCCTTGGTTCCCACTTTAAAACCGAAAGTAGAGTTTTTATGTTATGTTTTCTCTTTAACTCGCATGCAGATAACATGAGTAGCCTGTTTTATTAAGTATTTATAGCTGTCAGCACATCAGACTTCACATTTTCCTTGCAAAATCGCCCCTATATCTGTATAAGATGCCGCTATGTGTATCTTGATGTGCTGTTCGTAATTAAAAAAAATATTAAAGGTTTCAAAATGCTTTTAAAGCAATGTCAGCAATTAATCTGAACGGGTCACAGATTACTTGCTCTGGTCATGGGAGAGTGGTCACCACTTTCTTTTGTGATAGGGTTGTCAACTTTCCGATATAATTAGCTACAAACTTAAATGAAAACATATCTCATAATAGCAATCGCAGGATTTAAAAACACATTAACTCTATAGGCCAGGGATTTCCAAACTATCTTGACTTCAGTTTTTTCCTATTGATACCTACAAAGTATTTTAGATTTATAACTTTGCAATTGGTCAAGTAAACTTGATATAACTATAAAATTTTCTCATATTCGACAAAATCAATAGACATAAAAATTTGATACACGAAAACTTACCTACTATCATAAAAGTTTTCAATGAAAACTTGTGTTAAATAACGTACCACGTTTTGAAAACCTCGTCCAACGTGTTTCTGATTATGTTTCCTATCCTAGGCCTCTTTGGGAATCCCTGGTCTAGGCATTAATAAATCTGATAAACAGACATAAGGTTCGTGCACTGAAAAATTCTTTCGAATCTTATCCAAGTCAAATCTCTTTTGGATCTCAACCTACAAATGGCGCATCAGAGTCATTCTCTTACCAGTCCACCAATGACTTAGGAAAACGATATATCCAAATAAATCCTAAATCCAACACTTCAAAAATCACAACCCTGAGAACATTAGTGTCACCAGCTTGCGTCATTGCGTGCGTGCGGCTAAGGATTCCTCGAAATAATTGATGAGGGCATGTGCGGAGAAGTACTAAGTTACCTACTGTCAGTTCGGTCAACTGAGTCTAGACATATTTTATTTATATTTCACGAGAGTTCATTATTGGTCTTTATTAAATATGATTTTGGTCTTATCTCATTAAATATACCGTACAATAATGCCATCGTCCTCGGCTGAGTCTTCCGAGATTATCCAACAGCGCGGGAGATATTGCGGTGCTTAGTATGTGCGTATTATAAGACAAATCCTTCGGCCAGTGATCACCAACTAGCAGTTAGCCAGCATGTTGCAATGTTCCTGTGGTTAAAAATAATATCAGCACACATTATTAGTTTACTACCCGAAAATTGTCTTGAAGAAATGGCTTTTAGCAATAGGACCGCCTAAATATTGTGACTCTATGAAAATTTTGTAAATGTCCACTGTGTGTTAAGTGCAATAAAGAGTACTCGTATCTATCCAAGTTTCAAGTTACTGTATTTCATCTATTAGATCAATATCAAAATATTGACACTTGATCGATGTTAAATAAGAACAGGTGCTTCTAGACAGACATGTCCCATCCTCGACCGCATCGTCGCTTACCATCAGGTGAGATTGCGGTCAAATGTCTGCCTATTAATAAAAAAAGCTATCGTGTTTTACTTACTTGACGTGTTCATAAATCTTCAAAAACCAAGAAGGACGGGCGACAGCACGTCAATGTGAACACTGTGGTATCTTAAGCATTTCTATTGGGTAATTTTTCAAAATAAATGTATAGTCTAATCTGCTGGCCACTGTATTTACTAACTAATAAAGTGAGTTAATTTGTGCGGTATATCGTCATCATTAATGGTACACGAACCTTGTTGATGTTGACGAATCGATAAAGAAAATATAACTTGTATTTTTAATTTCCGATTTTTCAGAAACATCTCTCATGCTCGATCGACATGAAACTAAAGTGTCATTCACAGCCTAACATTCTGCGCATGTGGGTCTGCGCATACTTACATCATACTAAAAGTTTAGTGCGCACTTAACATGTGAGACCTAAGACTTTGCAATTATTCAGACATTTCCGTCCATACTCACTGGAGGTACGATGGAAATCGCACGTATCTCCACTTAGAACCATATTTATAAGTTATACCTAGACTTTTGATTAAGTAACTAATTTGTCCACTAAGACCCAAGTTCATATCAATTCTTTAACAGCTGGTGAACGTGGGTCGACACAATTCCTATACAAAATATATCATAACATAATAACAGCTGTTTAAAAATTAAACATGTGTTGGTGAACTAGACACATAGAGACATACATTTGCGAGTATCTTTTAGCAAAAAACGGTGTACATACAAGTAATAAAAGTACTCTATTCAAAGCACTTCGTCATTATATCTCTCAGTTGTTATATTTATTTCCAATTTAAATTTAAAGTAAAAGTCATTTCCTTAAAATCATTCTTTAGCTCTTGATATCCGTGAAATTGACTCACACGTCAAACTGTGTTAATGTACATATACTATAAAATTGTTTTAAAATATTTTTGCTAAGATCCTGTTAAAAAGTAATAATAAGTAGTATTGCATGTAATAGGTTTTTGTTTTTACAGGATATGTTGACATAATTGTAAGTAGGTTAGTATCTTGTGAAATTGTTCTTAATCCAAAACAGCTCATTTCTGGTAGGGCACATGAGCAGGAATCGTGTATGAATACGGGTCGTACCTTGTTACTTCATTAGACAGTGATCCCAAGCCTTCGTTTAACATCTATACAGCCATGACGTAATTAGCTTAACATCTAAATAGTTTATATCCTGAAGAGAAGGAAGTGACATGAGAACTTAGAAAATTACTCTTAGGCGACGAAAACGAAATCCTAGGTAATCCTCCAAATCTTTTCTGTGCTGCACTCACGAAAAATGACTTAACATGCATTATAATTTTTCTTTACCGAAAAATTAAACAAAAACACCAGTCCAAAAGCCATATTATCAGTGAGTTCACATGGCATGCCATGATTTTTAAAAAGATTTTACTGACTATCCTGATCGACCACAACTTATTTTGCGATAGTGGTATGTTTTACCTTCATGACCATTTCTCATTGCATTTGACAATATCGCGTTTTGCAAATACACTTGACTTCACAAGCTCACATGTTTGCATTTTTCATTGCTTTAATATTCATAGCAACATTAAATCAAATTAAGACGTGTACACAAGATTTATGAGAAATCTCTTTTATAAACAAAAAAAAAGAAAGAAAACTTGTTATGCGAAAAGTATCTCTAAACAAGTCTCTATTTATCTTGTATAGTACCTTAGAATCTTGTTAGAATACATGCAGTAAAGTATGAAACCCATACACCTGCTTAGTGATAAGATCAAAGTACTATGCTTGCAGCAAAACCAGCTTAGATAAAATAAAAACAAACAATCTAATACTAGAATGAAGCAGATTACTGGAAAATTGCAGCATAATATTTGTCATTATTAACTAAGTACTTATTATTAATTACTAGCGGTTGCCCGCGACTTCATCCACGCAAATCTCAAATTTCCCATACAAACTTTCTTTCCCCTTTTCACCCCCCTAGAGGTTGAATTTCAAATTCCTAAAAAACGTCATTCTTAATTTATAACCAAATAGCTTAATACAAATTTATATCAGTTTAAATAAGAAACCAAAAATTCGCACACACGTAGGATATGAACCTACGACCTTTGGCTCGCTTATATAAATAAGAAAGAACACTATGAGTGTTAAAAAATATTAAAACTACAAAATTATATCGTATGAGCTTCAAAACTAGTGGTGTTTTGTACACATACCACCCCTATTTTCCATTTTATGAATTTTCTAAAATCCTTTCTTACCGTTCGCCTACACTATAAAAGGAAGCAAGGAAGTCTTTAATCCTATTTATTATCAATGGGTTATTCCAATATGCAAAGCAAAAAAACACAGCAATATGTAAATAAAAGCACCCAAAGAATTTCAAATACACATAATTGCAGGGGACTTACACATAAAACCTACGAGTTATTTCTCCAACATCGTAAAATTTATACTGTCTTCGACAAAGCAACTTGGCCCAGGAAAGGGGTAAAGGAAGTTTAGCGTTGTAAGAATACTAACTCTCAAAGCCATAAAAGCTTGAGGCTCGCAAACAATCTACGTGTTCAGAACTATTGCTCTACTACCAACGTTATTTTATGTGTGAGTCAACAGTCTTGTGAATTGCGAAGAGTCGTAATCAAACTTTTAATGGTGTATTTATTTGTAGTCTAATTCACTAGTAATCACGCGTTTCCGAAATGTAACCATTCTTGGTAGACGGAAAAACGAAGTAGACGAAAATAAAGGAGACATGTTCTTGACGATCTCCGTGGTCGAGTGGTGTACACACCGGTTTTCATGGTGTCGCCAGCTCTGCACCAGCCCGGGTTCGATTCCCGGTCAGGTCAATGTAGAAAAATATTTTTCTATATTGTCTTGGGTCTGGGCGTTTCTGGTACCTTCGTTGTTTCGGATTCCCATAGCACAAGTGCTTTAGCTACTTACTTTGGGATCAGAACAATGTATGTGATGTTGTTCACATTAATTTAATTTAAAAACATGTTCTGAAGTTCTTAAGTGGCATTTTCGGTACTAATTTGAATACATGATTCTTACTTTGTATAACAGAAATAAAATATTTTAACGTTTTTCATATCTTTTTAGTCTGGAGATGGCTTATGGCTAACGCGGGTAAATTTATCGACTACTTAGAACAAGATATGAACAAAAAATATAAAATATCTTCCTAAACGTGATAATTTAACAAGCAATGTCTGAACGCGTGAGCTGCAGAAATCATGAAATATTTGTCAGTTTGCAATTCAAAACAGATAAATCATATCATTTTTCAGCATTAAAGTGGCAGTAACAAATGGTTCTCTTAGCAAAAACCTTTGTAAATAATTAGTTTGACGTGATAATATGATGGTAATTCGTTAATTTTCGCGTGTCTCGAATCGCACCACGCGATTTCGTGCCCAATATTTGAAACGAGATGAAGAGAAAAGAATTTGCGGTACGGAACAATAATTGCTTGGATCCTATATTGTTTTCGCACTTAATTATTCACATATTATATAACAAAATCAATAATAACGTGAAGTAAAGTTATACAGATCCCATTTGAAAACGAGTTTTCTATTTTAAACTCTACAAAATACAATCAGAGTATTTTTACTCTCAAGATAGTCTTATTCTATAGTACCTAATCCAATGCTACTACTAATATAATATTATGCTTAGATGCGATTGGCCACATAGGTGTGTATGAATGCTTTTCATCTAAAATTCATTGTATAGAAAAGTTTCTTACAAACCTTACAATCCCAATTTTAGATCCATATCTCCGTGAAAGACTTAAGTTTATCCCAGATTTAATGTAGGTGATTGTCATAATTCGATCGGGCATCCGATTGCTACACTTTCCATATTGTCTTCTCATTCCCATGGAAATATGCATTTATACTTATCATCTGAAGCTTCATCTAAATTCTACTTAAGTGCATCTGACGACAAGAACCCAGTTATTATCTTTAACATGCAATTAATTGATGCATGATAATGGCGGCATGGAAATGAGAAATTTCGTGGCATCCCGACTATGCCATCATTCACATCTCGAATCAAACAATGTGGAACAATTATCCAAACGAAATCGTATTCGATACTTTTTCATTACCAAAGTTTGACAACAGTTCTCACACTGGATTTACTGCTGACATAAATTTGTCTTTTGTTAGATTTATAAGCTGCATGTAGGTACGTCACAAGCAATGAAATGTATAAAAATTCAAATATTTTTTTATGCCATTGTAATAAGGTCTTAAATCGATACAGATGTAAGTATACATATTGGTGCTCGTGCCTGTACACTGATCTTGTCACTGAAATTGATCGACCAAATTGCAAATGAAACGCTGAAAAACTCTTGAGATCGGCGCTGAAAAACTGTCGTAACTTAAAACTAGTGTGTCAGGAATAAATACTACGAAAGAAATAAAAACGCGAAGAACGTTGATTGGGTGTTTTTATACCGTGATGTGAACATGAAGGCCAAAAGTAAGCAGTGGTAAGCACGTAATGAGCAATAGTATTGTGTTTTATGATATAATTAATAGTATCATTAATTAGTAGTCATATATTTCATACATTACAGAAACAACTTAACTTGAATATTAGATTTTAAAAATGCACTGTTATTATTAAAAATCCCCCAAATCGCTTATTACTTACTAATAAAAATGCGCTTAGTTACGTACTAGGTCCTGGTGTGAAGAAGACTGGCAGAGTTACCCTCTGACCCTTCAGAATGACAATACTCAAACGTTAGCGAAGCGAATAAATTAACTGATTATGAAAATGAATAAGTATGTTACTCAAGTGCTATGCAACTTTTGAAGACGGTCCATGACTTTTTTGCGCATTTACTTTCGTTAAAAGTCCTATGTTAACGTTAAAAGCTTTTATTTACATGCAAATGGTTTTAGTGCCACATTAATTACTTAGAGCAAACTTTCTTGTCCACAAAAGTGTTTCTGCGTGTTTTTTGTCATTCAGTTCATTCCGAAAACGGTGAAAGATGAATCACTTTTCCCACAATCGACCGTTAACCCGTTCGCCGTCACGGTCAGAGTGGGTCGTTTGGTTATTTATCGGTCTACGGAGCCAAGCAAATATGGATTAAACGACAACTTTGTCTCCCACGCCCTATTAGGTTATGGGGGACAGCGCTTTGTGACCTAACGTCCCACGTAAAAAGCTGTATGTAAATGAACATTCACCTGTCACGTTGTTTAGACCACACGGGTTCCTACATGGTTTATTTGCTAGCAATACTGTGTAAATAGCTGCAAGTATTCAGAGATATGTTACTATATCATAGATATGAATAGGTACCGTGCGTAGTCTGACGGATTTTACCTAGGTACTTTTGACGTCAACGATTGCCACCATCAGCCGTTAATGTGCTTTTTAAGTTTTCAAGGAGTTAAATTGATTTACAGGAGAATTATATTTTTAAGGCTGATATCAACCCGGTATATTGAGCCGATAAGTAGAGAACACAAACCACATATCCCAATGACCAATCACATTGAAAGTCAATAACATAATTGCTCTCTTCATATTAACCAATAGATATGAAACGAATCTTACGGCATCCGTCCATGAACAGTCGGCATCATGAAGCATATCAGGTTACCTATGTGATATACAAATACAGCTTTTATTAGCGTAGGGAATAGCAGTTATACAAATTTTTGTTGCATAAACCCCTATTACAGTTTTGTAAGATCGGGCAGTGTTCAGTTTGACCTGATGTTGCCCGTGCCTACATAAAGCTACTATTTTTTTTCCGATAAAAATTTACCGCGACCTAATTATTTAAAATGTCAATAAGAATTGTCACAAAAGGTGGTTAAATTTTAAAATTTTATTTATTTCGAAAAATATAAAGGTTCCCCGCGACTTCGCCCGCAAGAGTTGGATTTTCCATATAAACTTTCATTCCCCATTTCACCCCCTTAATGTTTTATATCACGACAAAATGTAGCCTATGTCTTTTCCAGGGTCTCGAACTGTCTCCATACTAAATTTCATCTCAATCGGTTCAGTGGTTTAAGCGTCAAGAGCTAACAGACAGACAGACAGATAGACAGACACACTTTCGCATTTATAATATTAATATGGATCTGAGAATTGTAAAATCAGATTCCCTTATTTTGCAGTAGGTACCCGACCATTCGTCTAAGACACAATACAAAATTTCACATTTAGCTTCATTTACTTATTACAAGTTATGATCTCTTTGTGAGCTTAAATAGGTCCCAAGTGCATTTTAATTAGATTGTATCTCTACTAATGTGAATGTTATTGCCACCAAGGGAAACAAACAATGTTAATTTCTAGAGTTAGTATAAGTATCTACTTACTTGATTCTTCGTTATGTACTGGAAGAGTAAAATAGGCGGATTATTGTTTGTGTCCAATTAAATAAATTACCTACTAACTCTCAGAACACTTATTTTTGATTAGAAATTCCAACACGCATACTATTTAAAATAACTCAACTGGACGCTCTAAAGTGAATATTTTATTAGTCTACCAGAGTCTACCTGAAAGCTTTTATAATATTACAAGTGGTTTCCCGCGACTTTGCCCGCAAGAGTTGGATTTTTCATATTTCATCCCCCATTTCACCCCCTTAATGTTTTTATATCGCAACAAAATGTAGCCTATGTCCTTTTCGAACTGTCTCCATACCAAATTTCATCTCAATCGGTTCATTGGTTTAAGCGTCAAGAGGTAACAGACGGTCAGTCACACTTTCGCATTTATAATATTAGTATGGATGTCTAACTCTGACACCGCGGATTCAGTTTCAAATCCATTACGAGACGGGGTTTTAGACAATATGCCGGCGGCAGGTAACCAGTTGGCAATATTGAAAAAGCTGTGTGGAAGAAAGTCTATCGATACTATCGATATTCTATCGATACTATTGTTTTTGCCTAAACTATTGAGTCTATCGGTACACTATTTCTTTCCTCACAGTCGAAATGAAAAATAGTATGTTTAACTCGGTTGAAAGCACCCATTCCACTCTCGAGCCAAAAACTTCTCGAGTGGAATGTTCACTTTCGGCCCTTGTATAACAATCTAATATTGAATTTTAAAGTCTAGTACCCTAAATTACAAATCCAATATACACCCTCGATCTTGGCTCGCGATTGATGATTGTCCGTGGATTTATGTAGGAGTATTTTAAACATACGTGCCAAAAATTTATTGCCAGTTTACCAATCTACAAATAACCCAAGTTATTTGCATAGATGTACGGCTAAATGGCTAAGTAAGATTTTAATGGTGGTCACCCACGCATATACACTTGACCATTTTCTCACACATTTCAGACCACTCCCATTTTTAGAACAAATAAAATTGATAAGAGTTTAATCGAATACCAAATACAGGAGTTGACAACATTTATCTTCGTAGGAACGAGATAACTTCAGAGATTTAGTGCCTCGTAAGTCTAAAACAGTTTCCTTTTTATTCTAATCATGGTTTTATATAATCATGGTTTTTACTAGGGTGGGGAGTCCAGTGAAACCTGTAGGTACACTTTCTTGAATTAGATGAATAAGTCTAGAAGCTATTACTTAGGTCGTACATTTGTGCGTAAACTATTTCAAATGTTCGCCAAGCCACCAAATATAAAAATTGTGGGCTTTTTTATTTCTGATAAAAGCGGAAAAACTAACGTGGCCTATTTCACCCTTTTTCATTAATTTATTATCATTTCATGTTATTATCATAGTACTTGATAGAACAATAACAGATATTATGTTTCGGTCAAACTTCGCAGGATAACCTCGTAGTTGAAATAATTTGAACGTTATTGTCTGTCAACAATTATCAAGATAGTCAATACAGTTGGGTATCACACCTTATTTGTATTTTTACTTAGTTTTTTTTACACCGTACTAAGTATTTTTTAAACAAATAAGTAGTTTTATTATCCAAATATTGTAAAGATCGATATTCGTGTTTACGTAAAACAGTTATTGTACGAAGTATAGTGTGAATACTCGAGCGCGCGCGCATTTTGCACGCTGACCCAAATATTATATACGTTTTGTAAAAATATATATATATAGATAGTTAACCAGCAGCTACCAATCGCGCCGCGTGTTCTCATACCAGCGACCATTACCAGTTTACCAATCTAATCTACCATTTTGCACCTAAACAGTGTTTTACCATTTCTACCATTAAATTTGTTGGACTTACACTTATTGTTCTACGATCATGTCGACCTGGAGAGTAAAGCTACTATAAATTATTATTTTTGAAGTGATAAGCATTCACTTTACAATCTAAAATTAAGATATTGCAATTGAAAATATGACCGCATGTGGCAGGAATCGAGCCCGCGTTCCTCGCATTCCGGGCGATTTCCTAGCCACTCGGGCACCCAGACGTTGGCAAAGTTAGTTTAACTACGCTAGCCAATTGCCTTACTGGGTGTAAATAAAAACGGTACAAATAAATAAAAGAGTGGATTTCATTTGTAGTAAAACTTTTATTGCCAATTTATTTGCTAGACCCATTTTGCGAGCTTATAAGTTAGACCGTTAGCTGATTTCAGAATATTTTCTAACCTCCATTTTATCGTACAGCTTACGACTCATTATTGTCACATAACATTAACGTTAATCCTTATTTATTGACCATTAATGTAAACGGACTAATAATTTATCCTAAGTTAAGAGATCAACACTTTTATTTGCTTATCATTTAATTACATACTAAATAAACTAGTCATTTGCAATTTACAATAGGTATCATATTTGTAAAATCTTACCCACTTATTCCAAAAACTAAGTACCGGGTTTAAGACAGGACTAAGCTATTATCTAGCCACTTCGAAAAGCGCTTCTCTATTAGGTTATGTCACGACTGTATCATACATTCCTCTGTTGTCGGCTTATATTTAGACCCTGGTCTAATTTTTGTAATAAGAATGTTAGGGTTTTGAAACAATCAGAAACTTATGTGACATGCAAAATTGTTTATAAGTCTTTATATCCAAATTAAATTCTGTTTTGATGAAGGATTTTCTGACAACTCAAAATTTTTCTTTTATTTTATGTTGATAGATTGTTGATCATCTAAGTTATATAGATATTGCGTCGAAATCATTGAGCATAAAACAAAAACAAATTGTTGTAATATTGTGTGTTCATACATGTGGTGAAAGTACTTACGTTTAAAATTATCAAATTTCAAATTGCAGTTAAAAATAATTAATAGAAAAAACGTCTTGATGATCACGAAATTGTTAACGACCTGTGAAAACGCGTGAAACCTTCGAAAACATGCTTAACATTAACATTATAACATAGTAAACGCTAAAACTAGCCTACTTCTTAAATAAAAATCTAGCTGACTTAGTTTGCACAACGCCACCTAGCGGATTTTTGACTTTAGGACTTTAGGAAGGATAAATATAGCCATCCAACGCGGTAATGCAGCCAGCATCCTCGCCTCCTTGCCTCAAGGACACGGGTTTATTTTTGATTAAGTATGTTTTATATAAGATTATTAATTTTTATTTTATACATGTCTTTATTTTTCTTTTCGTTTATAGAATAAATGTCATTTATCCACGTGTTTGTTTTTCAATTCGATATCGTGTTAAAAAGCGTTATCCAGGTTAAGTGCCCATACTTCAAAACTTCGTGATTTTCAGACTATAACTAAAACATAGCCAATTTTGTGTGGTGGGTAATCTTTTTAGTTTTTTTGGAATAATGTGATTGCAGTAGCTAGTTTTATTGTTACTAATTTTAGCGAATGTTATAATAATTTTGTAACGGCTAAAGTAGTACTATTGCTAGAGTGAGAGTCTTTATATGACTTCACAACTTCCCATTCACATCTTAGCGTTTATTTCGTCAGAGTTTATTGACTAAGCGAAATGAACGGGTGCAGTACGCCGATAAATTACATTGGTTAGCCAATATTATGTCAAGTTAGGCGTATAAATCAGGCCTCTAGCGTGCTATTAAACTGTCAGAGCGGCGCAGGCACAGCATTTGGAGTAAGAGGGCTAGGTCGTACGCAAACGGTTGTAGAAGCCCTACTTTGTAAGACTATGGGGGCTATTAGACTGCGCGATATTCAGACAGTCATACTATTAGACTCGGCGTAGTGTAATAAGAGTTAGCCTTAGACTAGTCAACCACTGAACCCGCAATGACGGCAAATTATTATTTTGCCCCCTTGGGCACTAACCGAGATTTTTAGCCTCTCCTAATGATGTCGTATTGTCAGTATGGTGGAAGCTCTCGATGAGAAACATTCTAATCAAAAATAAAAGAAGTATATGTGCCGTTTTGTATTGAAAAACTATTTGGGAAACCCAGAAAAAAATGCTTTTCCCTCGTACGTAATGTATTATCCTATTTATATTGTTATTTTTTCTTAAAACAAATTACAAAAGTTTTCACAATAAATCATAATCTGCCATTTAAAAAAGTTGTAAACTGTTTCTAATCTTGCACCAAAGGTATTGCACATGTAATTTGGTCGACTTATTTGTTTAAAAAGTTCAATCACTTCATGAATTCATTCTTTTTGATAGAGCTTGAAAATATCGATATTTGACGTCGATAAAAGTAGCAGTTAGAAAATTAATTATCCACTAATGCGGAGAAACAGGACAGACAGCAGACGGACTGATATTTATGACGAAAGTATAAATCCGTGTTGACTACGGGACCTTAAAAAGATATTACACATACCTTGTGTGATATATATTTTATCCATACTACTAAATGGGTTTGAAAACAGATTTAAACAATTCTTAAGGGTCAATCTTGGAATTGGGCGTATTCGGTTGATTCCCCTGGCACTTTTTAAAACTGAAGAGTTTAAACTTTTACTAACAAAAGGCTAAATATCACATCATTGTAAACATATTTCAAAAATAGACATCACTGTCACATGTTTAGATATAAAGATATATGACTTTAAAATTTTGATGCCAGGGGAATCAATATAAGATGCCAGGGCAGTCAAAATAAAACATGTTCTATAGAATAATCGTTTATTTTAATTCAATTTTAATCAAATATCTACATTATTAAACTATCCCGATACTGAGTGACTGACTGACAGACAATGCACAGCCGAAACTACTGAACGCAAGAAGCTGAAATCTGGCATTCATGTTACTTTGAGAGTGTAAGGAAGAACTAAGTGAGGATTTTTTTAAATTCCACCCCGAGAGGCCACGTGGACAAATTCGCTGGCGGCCGCTAGGATAATATACATAGTCAGGTCATAAGTTCTCTCAACAATAAAAACTTTTGAATTTAGAATGCAGGCCACAAAAAAGTTTATTGAATTCGAATTGAGAATTTTTCATGAAAATAAAAATGTGTACTTTTTAGAATTTTCCTCATTTTTGAATATGGAGTGGACACTTAAAGAAGACCGTGTCGCGGTTATTGCGTTGCATCGTTGCGGTTACGCGCCAATTCAGATTTTCGACTTTCTGAATAATTTTGGATATAACCAAAAGATTCATTTATCGTACCACAAAACGATATAATGAAGACTCTAGTGTAGATGACAGGTCAAGAAGTGGTCGTCCTCGCTCTGTTAGGACTCCAAAAGTGATAAAGCTGTGAAGGCGCGCACTCAAAGAAATCCCATACGTAAGCAGAAACTGTTGGCCCTTAGATAGAGTTAAGCAGGACTACGGTGAAAAGGGTGTTAAATGAAGACTTGTCTTCTGTCTCGTTGACGACTGTCTCGTTTTTCTTCGATATGCCCTAAGCCCTAAGCTTAGGGCATATCGAAGAAAAACGAGACATCGTTTGGACGCTCGTTTAATGGACCTGAGACTGAAGAGATGCCGCGCTTTGTTGAAGCGGTACGCGGGAAAAACGCATCGGGAAATTCTTTTTTCGGATGAAAAAAATTTCACCGTGGAAGAGAGCTACAACAAACAAAATGAGTAGGTGTACGCACACAGCAATGAAGAAGCGAGCAACCATATTCTGCGTGTCCAAAGAGGTCATTTTCCATCCTCGCTCATGGTTTGGTTGGGAGTCTCTTATTGGGGCTTAATTGAGGTACATTTTTGTGTGAAAGGCGTAAAAACGAATGCAGTTGTGTATCAAAATACAGCCCTCAAGAACCTTGTGGACCCTGTTTCTCATACTGCATCGCATGTTTAATAACAGGCACTGGGTATTCCAACAAGATTCTGCGCCAGCTCATAGAGCGAAAAGCACACAAGACTGGCTGGCGGCGCGTAAAATCGACTTCATCCGGCACGAAGACTGGCCCTCCTCCAGTCCAGATTTGAGTCCGTTAGATTACAAGATATGGCAACACTTGGAGGAAAAGGCATGCTCAAAGCCTCATCCTGATTTGGAGTCACTCAAGGCATCCTTGATTAAGGCAGCCGCCGATATTGACATGAACCTCGTTCGTGCTGCGATAGACCACTGGCCGCGCAGATTGAAGACCTGTATTTAAATCGCGGGGGTCATTTTGAATAAACTTTATTACCACATGAATCTATGTTTTATTAAGTTCATTTTGATTTATTAATAGTTGCAGATTTTCGACCCATAATCATACTATGAAAGTATGATAAATTAAGGAAGCTTTGATTCCCCTGGCTTTTTGCCAGGGGAATAAATTCCAGGGGAGTCAAGAAAAGTTAATCTTCTTTCGAATTTGTTTAAATGGATTGATTTTTGCCAATGATTATTTTAAAAACAATTAATAGTCCTATATACCCTACTGTTAATCCTAGTAAGGAAATTCTTAATCATCAAAAATCATTTTTAAAATTGGCCAGGGTAATCAATGACATAGTGAAACAAAGCCAGGGGAATCAAATTCTTACCTTCGTAAATCCGGCTTGGAAACGTCGAGACGCGACCTCTCCTCGCGATGTTCAGAGCGCGACTAAAGCCACCTTGCCGATGTGCACGCCTTCGGCGTAGACATTTATAACAGCAAGGCAGGTGGCATTTAGTGACGCGCCAAGGGAATCAATTGTTGAGCTCGGACAAACACAAAGTATTTTTTTTAAAAAAACCGTGATTGGCACCGACTTTGTGTATTTAATAAATCATTAAACAACTCACCCTTTAACTCTTAAATTACAAAAAATCCTAAATTTATGACTATAGATAGGTAAATTTTTAATGGTTTGTTCAAAAAATGACTAAGGGACAGCCCAGGGGAATCAAATATTAAGGCTTTGAAGATTTTTTTCAGATGTTTTAAGCTAAAATAAACGCCGTTTTTGTTGTGCCCCATTTAATTTAAACATTAAAGTAACAGAAAAAAAATATCTTATATTAAATTTTAAACGTTATGGGTAGTTTTTGCCCCCGGACATTGCTTTTTTTGACTTTCCAGATTGACCCTTAATTCTTTAATTGAGAATTGTTTATGACGCATTGTCTAGTCATCCTATGCCATTCTGGGTTGATACGAGTATGAGTGGACCACTGTCCAGCATAGCATAATAAACTTTAACTAAGTCATGGAATCAAATGGGAAAAATTAAATTGGACTTGAATTGTTGGACTGTTGGACTTAACTTTCAGTCTTTCTTGCTCAGCCGAGGCGACAACATCTCCTGAGAGTATATATGTAACTGTGTAACACCACATAAATCCATTAAGCAACGGTATAGCATGAACTAAAGCTATGAAATTGATACCAATAATAATAATAAATAAATTGTTTTAACAAATGCGCCAATTACCTATGTATGCCTATCGTGACTAAGATAACGGATAAACGTACGTAAATATGTTTATAAAAATCCATGACTTAGGTACAAAAACTCGTGTTCAGCACACAAATACTGTCCCTAACGGGATTCGAACCCGCAACCTTATAATGATTTGCAAATGCAACAAAATAGAAGTAGAGCATTCAATCATCCCATGTCGATAAAAAAATAAAGATATTTATTTGGATGCACTAAACGTCAATAGTTGTCACAGAATTGACAAGACGATCCCCCTCCGCCCTTCAAAAGATGGTCGATGATGTTCCCATACCTTATCTTTTACGTTTCTTATCCAGTGGTTTATTCATGATGAAAGAGCGAGATGGGGCTAAGACTATCTGAATATCGCGTCATAGGATATCCCCTTTCTCAAAACTCCACTTACCCCGATGACATCTAGCATGCCTTGCCCCCTGCACCTTCTGTGACCGCAGGCAGGTAAGTCGCGCAAGAACTTGTCGAACTATAGCTGTGTAACACTTGCGCATTTTTAACAATGTTGCCAGGTAATCCGTTTGCTTTCCCCCTAAACTTCGCTCAGAATGCCCACAAAATGAAATTTGTATGATGTAAAGATGATAAATATTTGGCTTAAAGTTAAAGTTCTCGACCTCACAGAAGTCGCTAATTTTTAACACAGTCGTGGTGCTAAACTTCAGTAATTTTCCTGTGATCCTAACATAAAGCCGATTTAATGTCTATTGAAGTAAGGATTCTTAAGCAATACGGTAATTAATAATCAATTGCAAATAATTCAATGAATGACACTCGTATACCTACCCATTAAGGCGTCAATGCTTCCGTCTTCGGCTAGCTTTAAAGCTAAGCGTGTAACTTATAGACAGGGCAGCTTATTATATTATTAGCTACCGGTTGATCGATGCCACTCGCAGAAACCAGTGCTGTCGCTAAACTGGCATCCGATTGCTAGTGTGATCACTTGTCACAAACGAAAGACATGTTCTTATTAATTTTTAAATGGCAATGGGGATCACTCTTATCAAGGAACGAACTGGACGGATGGAAAAAAGGTTATTTTATGTTAATACTTGCGTTGGCGTCAATAGGGATAAAAGAGCAATATAATGTGATCGCCTAAAAACATTGGGAATCTAATCCAAAGCTCGTTTGGTTTTACTATCAAAAATGTAAAAAAAAACAATCTCCTTTCCCAAAGTTAAAGTTAGGTGGTGTAAATGAGCCAAATCGTATTCAAATCGAAGAATAATTTCAAAAATACCCAGACCACGAACAAACAATGTTTCGCTACTGAAACTAAATCAATACTAATCAATTCTCCTCAGCGTATAAGCATCGCTATCCAGCGTGGTAATGCTGCCAGCATCCTGGGAACCTTACCACAATGACCCTTTTTATAATTTTTGTTTTTCTTTTGTTTTAAATAATTAATCTTAATTTTTATTAATAATTTGTATATACATTACTATTATAGTTTAGTTACCAGTGTTTTTATCAATAATAAATACTACTATTTTATCAATTCTTATGTCAATTAGATTTATCATAGCCGTAATATTTCTACAGAATCCTTACATATCGCAGTCTTACAGTTATATACACAGTAGGTACTACGCGTGGCGAACAACTATATCCAACTTAATAAAACTGGTCACAAATTCAATACCTATCGTATGCGTGCGCCCTTAACATCTCGTCCTTGAGTGTTAATTAGCACAATCTCAGATACCGGTCGGCCTAACGGACCGATGGCAGAACAAAAACTAGACTGTCCTTTTGTGGGTTGTCTGCAGTCCTGAGTTATGTATGGGCTTTCTCGGTCGCCTTTCCTTTTCATGTCATCGGTTCGGATATTGGTAGTTGAAATCGCGTGGACTATGAGAAAGGTTCTGTTGGGAATTAGACATCGCGTGGCCTATGAGAAAGTTTTCACTAACCTGAAAAGCTATGTTGATAATTTTAACATTGCCATTGTTCTCGCATGGAAGTAAAACGAGTATTAAAGTGTTGAATTTGCTCACAAAAAATATCGACGTCTTCTGGTGTGCCACCATATTATGATTAAAGTTAGTGTGGCAAATTGAACTCGTTTGATATAGCTGTTAATAGATACTCTTTTCTAAACATTTTTTTTTATTTTTGCCTACGAAAATACACATCGTTCTTATCGCGAAATCGTAATTTTTATTAATTTCCCTCAGAAATCTCTCACAACGCGTACAGTTAGATACTCGATCAATTTAACATCGACAGGCTGACGATCAATTATTTACAACATACATCTGCCTAGAGCAAGTAGAATCAAGAATTCCGCTTTTCGGGCAACGAATGAAGATATCTTTGTTTCTTTCCCTCTCGACTTTAAATGAACCCTCGTTGACACTTGGATTACTTCGCTTTGCTTTGAATTTTCAAAACCTTTGCTATTTTAGTAAACATAAAAGGCTAACATGTGCTGATTTGCACAAACAAGGGTTGGCTTAACTCAAGATTAAATGCTAGACACATTTGTTCACTGCAGACAAACTGTGAATTCAGCCATTGAGCAATAATTGTTTTGTATTAATTACCCTTTATTAATAAGTAGTTTAGCTACTTAACCTATAACGGGATATTCACAAAATTCATACAAGTGCATAGGGTACACTAAAACTTTTCAATTATGGCAACTTATAAATGTCTTTAATTTTAATGTTCTATTTATAAACACAGCTAAATCATTATTCAATACAAAAAATCTCCTTTTCATTGTTTTTACAATTAGAGAGATTGCTTTAAGATGACACAGTACAATTTTTACTCGTAGTTAACTGTTTTTGTCAAACTTTGGTTTCCAATCGATAATTCTTTGAATAAATTAGTGACGGTTTTTGTTCAGGAGACTTCAATTGTACGCAGGTTAGGCTTTTTATCAGCTAACTGTGTAATTACCTATTCAATATTCAACATGTACCCTATGCTATTGTTTATAATAATTCATTTTCATTCATTCTTATGGGCTGCCAAATATAAGTTTGGTTTTTAAATCACAGTTGCTGTCTAACCCGCAGTTTTGAAGATTTTATGTGTTATTTTTAAGGAATATTTAAAAAAAATCCAACAATTCTTAATTCATCCCTCAGTTTTCAAATACACAATTATCTACCATTGGTAAGGGTATGCACGAATTAGTATATGGGCTTTCTCTTAAAGAGACAAACCTACTGGTAGATATTATCTATAGATAGCGGAGTCATTATACGCATTCAATGTATGGGAACCAATATTTTTCGAATCAAAGGATGAGCCTTGGCATGCTTGTTCCTTAGGTAGACTAGTGTGAATAACGCCCAGGAGTCAGCGGCTCACACCCCGCTGGGGGGCTGGGGGAGGGAGTGAAGTTCCCTTACTCCGCACGCACTGTGACTCGTCATAACTGCAAATTTATACCTACTAGGGCAAGTTTGGTATAGTTTTTAGCTAAATCAAAGATGGCCGATTGATTTTTGAAATAAAAACCGAACATTTTTATACAAAAAAATTGAATTACGGCCAAAAAAAAAAAATTGTTCATTTTTTTTGGTAATGGCCATAAACTTTAAACGTGTACCAATATCTGCTTTAAAAAAATATAGGCAAATAGCCGCATTCATACAGATTTCAAAAATATAAGCTTTGTTGAAAATATTAATGACAAAAATGTTTATAAAAATATTTAACTACGCGCGGCAGACAAGGAAATTCTTAAAAAAATACAGGACAGCAAAAAAACAACTTTTATATGTTACTAAGGACCTGTAACTACTAACTAGTGAGAATAGAGTATGGTGTTTATAGAATAGGATACAATTTTAATGCTATTTTGATAATAAGATATTGTATGAACCCTGTGTATAGGGAATACGACGGTAACGTCGTATTTAAAAACTTATTGTTTAACTACATTTAGTGACAATGTCGGGTGACTTGAAGGTATTTAATTAATCGAGCTACATAAATATGTGCTTAAAACACCTACATATATTTATATACTGTCTATTATGTACATTTGCCTGTGCACTGTGCACTTATGTTGCCGCTGCAAGCACCTGCATCTGTGGCCGCCTCACTTCATTTTCCAACTGCACCTGAGAATTTCAATACATACATACAATACATGCTTTGGCTGCAACTCGCAATCCTGTACATGTAGGTTTCCAGGTGGATCTTTTTATGCTTTCATGCAACGTTCATCGTAGAAAATGAACAAGACCTAAAGAAAAAAGTATTTTTGAATACACTATTGAGTGATTGGTTAATTACGTGATTACATAGTGTTAATACTATAGTACAGTAAAAAAAGTGTATAGAAAGTTGTAGTTCTCCAAGTAATCGCTAGAGGCGCTGTGCAATTTTCCATACACTTTCTTTTACGTCGTCGTTAGCGAGTAAAACCGCCGTAAACTCATGGTAACGGTACTGTTCACATAAGCTGTCATAACACCTTCTGTAGCATTGGGGAAAGCATTCAATGTCCATCGCAATTTTTTACTTTTACAATTGAAGCTGAAAACAGTATCTCAAGGTCACCCACGCCCATGATGGCATGGAACAGCAAAAGAACTTTTTCGCTTTGTGGTCCTGTAAAAACAAAAAAATCCATATTGCCTACGTGTTAAGTAAGAGGAAAAGTAAATATCCGGGTAATCGTAATAATTTTCACCAAGATTTTTTGCTATCCCATGACATGGTGGTGTTCTACAGTACCTATGTGTACCCATCAGTACCCATAGCTCCTTTAGGCACTCGTTGCACAACAGCGACAGCTAGCACCACGACTTCGGTCGTCGGCGTCTACGGTTCGAAAGCTGATTCTTGTACATCCGTGGTTATTACTGCATTAATTATGTACCATCATTCTTGTCTCCACCACTTCATAGTTACATGGAGCTCATCTTTGCGTATTCAGAGTGCGGTTTGATAGTAGGTATATCGGATTAGTCTGTGTCATACACGCCATTGTATGAATAGCAAGTGAGAGCAAATGAAATTTCTACGTTCGAAGTCAGTACCTGGGTTAGATGAGCTATCATCCAAACCTCAAACGATTCACACTCTATGGGAAGGAAATTCGGATTTGAACAGGATCCTTGAAATGGACTGTGATCGAACAAGTCCAAAATTTTACCTCCAAAGACTATACAAAGTCCACCTCCCCACAAGGGAAGACTGGAACCAACGCTCACTTAAGCCGGAACTGGATAGCATAATCTGCTATACGGATGGATCCATAATGGATAGCGGAAAGAAAGTCACTAGTCTAATTGGCCCTGAGCCTTTTATAGGATTGTCAAATGGAACAATTAACACGGCATTCAAGAACCTCTTAAAGGCCAAACATGCCCAGGAATGGTCCAAGATAAATGCCCTTGATCACTCTAAAGCCATTTTTGATCTGAATGCTACAAAATGGTTTAAATACCTAATGCTAAACAGCCGCCAACACTCGAGACCTCTGCTAGGGGCATTAACTGGGCACTACGCCACAAATAAAATGCTTCTCAGAATAGGACTAACTCAGGACGGCAGCTGCAGAGCCTGTGGGGAAGAGCCAGAAGACATGAAGCACTTGATGTGTGAATGCGATACACTGGCAAGAACCCGAATGGGTCTTTTTAGATTGGCTTACCCAGACTCGGAAGACTATAGGCTCTTCAGGCCTAAAGACATAGTAAAATTTATACAGGAAGTTTTTAAGGAACACTAAAGAGTAAAAGTATGGAAAGTCACAAAAGATCCTTGTGGGTCGAGGTGCTCCGTGGGTCGATGCCCATGGCCCCTATAAAGAAAAGATAAGATAGATGAGCTATAGGTGCGTACACGTAGATACTGGAGAACACCACCAATACCAACCTTTATATGTGGTAGCAAATACTTTTGAATGTACACGTCCAGTAGTCAACACACATATTTACAATAACAACAAAAAGTAAGTTCTTCCGCTGCTCCATGCCTTAATGGGGCAAATGTGATGCTGTTTCCATCTTCAATAGTAAAGGTAAAAAAGTGCGATGGACACTAAATGCTTTCCCCAATGCCACAGAACGTGGTACGACAGCTTATATGAGCAGGAACAGCGATGCATTTCTATAATCTAAAAGATTATGGTCGTTTTATTGACAGGTAGATATTGAGTATTAACACTATGAAATCACGTAATTAACTAATCACTCAATACTGTAATCATATCAGCCTATTGCAGTCCACTGCTGGACATAGGCCTCTGCAAGACTGCGCCAACTTTCACGGTCCTCCGCTTCTCGCATCCAGCCACCACCGGCCACCTCTGAACGATATCTATGACTTTCGTTTTTTGGATGATCTCGTTCCGGATTATATCCCTTAGCGAGATCCCCAGCATAGACCGTTCCATAGCTCGCTGAGCGACATGGTAGGCGACGAGAAGATGTGACTCAACTTCCCAAATGCTGCCCAACCTAGCTGTACCTTTCTGGCGATTTCGCGCTCGAAGTTGTCTCTACCCAGTTGCAACACTTGCCCGAGGAAAACGTATTCCTAGACAAGTTCGAGCGTCTCGCCGCTGACTGCTATCTGTTCCGGGAAAAGTGTATTCGTAAAAACTTTTTTTAGGTCTTGTTCATTTTCTACGGTGAACAATGTATGAAAGCATTTATTTACAAAAAGATCCATCTAATTGGGTATGATGGACCAAAGTCGATGACAGCTGGAAACCTACATGTTCAGACTTGCCAGTGGCAGTCGAAGCATGTATTGTGTGTATGTATTGAAATTCTCAGGTGCAGTTGCAATATGAAGTGTGGCGGCCACAAATGCAGGTGCTTGCAGCGGCAACATCAGTGCACGGAGTTGAGCGATTCCGAGGGCAAATGTAAATAAGAGACAGTATATAAATATATGTGGGTGTTTTAAGCACATATCTATGTAGATCGATTAATTAAAGACCTTCAAGTCACCCGACATTGTCACTAAATCTAGTTGAGCAATAAGTTTTTAAAGTCGACGGTAAACCTATACACAGGGTTCATTTCATACAATATCTTTTTATCAAAATAGCATTACAATTGTGTCCTATTCTATTAACACCATACTCTATTCTCACTAGTTAGTAGTTACAGGTCCTTAGCAACATATAAAAGATGTTTTTTTGCTGTCCTGTATTTTTTTAAGAATTTTCGTGTCTGCTGCGCGTAGTTAAATATTTTTTCAAACATTTTTGTCTTTAATATTTTGAACAAAGCTTATATTTTTGGAATCTATATGAATAAGGCTATTTACCTATATTTTTTTAAAGCAGATATTGGTACACGTTTAAAGTTTATGGCCATTACCAAAAAAAATGAAAATTTTTTTTTTTGGCCGTAATTCAATTTTTTTGTATGAAAATGTTCGGTTTTTATTTCAAAAATCAATCGGCCATCTTTGATTTAGCTAAAAACGATACCAAACTTGCCTTAGTAGGTATAAATTTGCAGTTATGACGAGTCACAGTGCGTGCGGAGTAAGGAAATTTCACCCCCTCCCCCAGCCCCCCAGCGGGGTGTGAGCCGCTGACTCCTGGGCGTTTTTCACACTAGTCTACCTAAGGAACAAGTATGCCAAGGCTCATCCTTTGATCCGAAAAGTATTGGTGTTGGCGTATAACAACCCAACTAAGACTAAGTTTATGTAGATAGTTTCACATTTCAGTAACTTTCTTAACACATTAAAATGTTTTGTTACAGGTATGGAGAGTTGACCTGGTAGAGCTCAGAAATATTCCAAGTCACAGCTACGGTAGGCCCGTAAATCGAATCAATTGTTATTTGTATGTTTAGTAGCTGCGCGTGAGCATGCATACGAAGCTAGTCACAATCACATTTCGCACATAATAATATCTAGGCGACAGAGGAAATAAAATGATAGAATTTATGTTCCATCAAGCACGGGTATATCAAGTGTTAAGTGATATCCTTTTTCTATTCTACAAATCCATTGTAATAACAGTTTCTTTATTATTTAGTCCAAAAGAAGAATACCAATTTCGTCTCATGGTCCTATATTTTTAATCTATCTAATGTTTTACATGTGAAGGAGTAACAAATATTCACCTAGATCAGGGGTGGCCAACTTGGTTAGACCCAAGATCTACTGTTCACTGACGACACCCTGTGGGATCTACCAACCACATAATTGATTAGGTACGTTGCGCAGTCTGTTCTACGTATTGATATTTTTGCCTTGCCACGATCGACTAGACAAATAGTCGCGATCGACCAGTCGATCGCGATCGACCGGTTGGCCACCCCTGACCTAGATAGATTCATCTATTTTGCCTTACTGTGTTTATTATACTTAATTCGTTTTGTAGGATTTTGACTTTTTTATCGAGCTTAGATGATTTATGATGGAAATATTTTTACACGAGCTACTGAGTTGTAGAGAAATTTTCACCATTGACTTGTTTCTTAACCTAACTTCTTTATTTTTTTATCTAGAATTCATTGTCATTCACCGATCGGCGTATACGACTGCCTTCGCACGACTCTTGAATTTGCAAGCGCCATTACGCTGCCTAGGCGCTAGCGCACTAAGAGCGTGAGAAATTAAAAAATCCGCATTCTTCCAAGCCTTAGTATGTAAAACAGTTAGAACATTATCGTCGATTGACTTCTGGATTTTTTGTTCATCTTTGTTACGCATAACACCTCATCTACCCAGTACCTATATATGTTTTGTACGTAAGTCAAAGGTTACAATATCGATGTAACCTGTGCACATGTGCACGAAATTAAGAGCCGTGGGTAGGTATTTTGACAAGATTTGAGGGACTTTACTTCCAATCATGCGTATACAAGGTCGCTAAAACTTAAATATCATAGGAACTGTTTTTAACCAGTAGATGAAAGTTCTAGTTGATTTTTCAGGGTATAGTAGTGTAAAATCGAAGTGCCAAAAGTTCAAGTAAAAACTATCTGTTAAGTTGATTATTCATATATTTAGGTGCCTACTTATTTTTTATTCTTGTTACCTGCACGGTTTAAAATATTTTCTAACATTTTTTTAAATATCTATTTGTTTAAAATTAACAAGTTGAGGGCAATATTCTCATAGGTACTACTTACTAGGCAGCACAACGAGTCCGCTAAAGCTATGAGGTCATTTGTTAATTCAGTCACTCAAAATAAGGGTAATTAGATGAGTAGATAATGTAAAGATAACGGGTCGCGTGCGGCGTGCGTACGCGCATCTTTGTTGCGTGCGACGTCCCGTGGGCGGCGCGCTCGCTTTGTCTTTAGAAATTGGAGCAACCAATTGACTGTTGCTATTGCATAACATCTTGTATTGAGAGTTTAAGGACTGAGCGCATTCTTTTCTGTAGGTATAGGTACAACTAGTAAAACATAAAAAAATTACAAGTATGTAAGCTGAGAGATAAATGTTGAAGCCTAATTAACTAAATATTGGATAAGATTGTCACATACATTGCTCTGATCCCATAGTAAGTTTCTTAAGCACGTGTTATGGAAATCATGTCGCTATAGCTTCATCTTTGATAAATGGTATTATCATGTGTTTAACCAGTAGGTAATGGAAACAACGAGTAAGTAACTGTCACGTGAAGTGTCAGTTACAAGTTGTGACAAATGCATGTCGCATCGTGAGTTTTGCGTGGAAAGTGATAAATAAGAGAAAGATGAGCTTTTTTTCAAATTTTTCCAAATTAGTGTTTTGTGGCAATTATTGTGATTGTATGGTGGAATTGTCATAATAATGTGCTAAGAAGAAAACCAATGAAGTTAATGTGAGATATAAATTATGGTGCTTCTATTTGGTCCGGATTGTTTCTCTCGCTTAAAACTACTTTATGCATTGAAATATGAAACATCTTCGTATATTTAATGAGTTAGTTTATAGTTTTTAGTGTAATTTTAGGTTTTTAAGTTTAAAAAGAAATTATTAATAAATAACGGAAGAATAGGCTGTATGGTGTATGGACCCTTTTCCAACGCTATAAAACCTGGATTTAAAAAAAAATGCATCATCGCCTACCATCAGGTCAAATTACGGTCAAATGTTCCCAAATTAAAAAAAAATGGTTTGGTGTAGTATATCCCAGTGCAATTCATCTCAGAGCCTTAACTTCTCCGGATGAGAACTTTTAAAACTAAGAAACAGGTTTTAAAGTTCTAGAAGTTTTCACGGGCCGCTGGGACCGTCCAGGCGGAATGAAGTAGCTCTGTTTGATCATTGTCTAAGTAGAAAAACAAAGTTGAGTGACCACACGAGGAGAGGTCGTGTGTGGGCGGTTTGAAAGGGTTAAGATGGCTATGCACTTGGGTTATGCGCTCTTTATTATTGTATTATTATTTTCATTTTAAAAAATATGATTTTATAACAGACCTAACCTACTTATGCATAAAAATTTATACTGACAATCACTCATTTACTTGCTTCAACCCTTATTAATAATAATAATCATGTCTTTCAAAGTTGTACCTACATACGTGAAATGCTTTACTAGCGGCTTTTGCACTAAGCTCTATAATAATATATCGTCAAGATGTACCAAGGGTACATTATATTTGTTCATTCTAGTACAACACAATTAAAAAACAAAAACCCCGACTGTAAAAAACATATTATTTTTGAAATGGTATTTTTAGGGGGTTTCACTTCATACCCATATTGCTATGGTAAGGAAAAAAATAAATCCCCTCCTCCCTTTATTTCCATTTGCGGGCGCCATTTTTTAAATGTATATAGCCTATGTCACTCTCACAATATTGACAAATTCAACGACACCTCATATGTCTAAAACTGACAAGCCGTTTGGGCTGTAAGGTGTGCCAAACAATTATACATACATACATACTCTCGAAAAACATATTTCTCCTTCCGCAGTCGGGTAAAAACAGACACCTATTAGCTCCTCGATGTCATTTAGTTACGATATTACTTTCTTTAGTAAAATCCGTTTGTCTTGTTGCTCTATAAATCAAACAAATAATATAAAGAGCTGCTCTAGTTTGTAGGCACCTTTCTGAAGTTGTCAGAACGATTGCGGTTCGGTTATGGTTTGTAAATTGGATAAGTAAATTCGTTATGAACCAATTTCGACTTACTTCAATTTTGTGATTTGTTATAACGAATTATAATCAGGTACCTACTTCGAAATAAGATCAAGCTTTCTCGTAATTAGCGCTTTGCAAATATTGAGACTAGTTGACTTGCTAGTATTTTCGAAATCAGTGAATTCAGCACTTCATATAAAGGTTGTCCAGGTTTCGACTAGCGACAATTTAGGGGCCTTTTATTTACCAAATATTAAAGACATAATAATCCAAATGGTATTTTTTTGACCAAAAAAAATTATTTTTAAATAATTTAAAAAAATGCATTTTTGGTTTTAGTTGTGTAATAAGTTTAAAAAACTATTTGACAGTTTTGAATTTTTAGCAAGATTGTTTAAAAAAGACCCTCTATATGTATTATAATATCTGTGCCTCTATGAAGGTTAATAATTTTGAATTGATCTTTATTTCACTTGATAGGCCATAGCCATACCTTCAAAAAGAATAATTTTCATAACTTTTAGGACTTCCAGATCCATAGAAATAGCATTTAAAAAATTGGCTGCCATCAAGAGGGGGGGGGGGGGCGGAGTTAGACCCCCGACATGGGGGTTTTTAGCCCATAAATTATCAGTAGTCGAAACCCAGGCACACTTTATACCTACTTTAAGTAATAATAAAATAGTAGATTATGTGCTTCGTAACCGCTTTCTTACAGCACACAGCACTCGTCACTAACTATAACGAAACAGTACTTGTTTGTTTATCATTTAAGAGTTAATCTTCTTGACGGTGGAGTTTCTTCCATCTTTCCCTATCCTCTGCCATTCTCTTAACCTCCTGATAAACCAGTTTAAAACAGTAGTAATCGGTAGGTATAATACAGTAGGATCAAATTGTATTTATCGCTTTACATATCATAATGGTCGACAGCCGGCGCCGGCGCTTAAAAATGAACCGTTTTTGATCCAAATCGGCCGCTCGAATTCGCGGGTGCGAAAGTTACGATCTAAGTGTCAATGAGTTCATTCTTGCGAGCTTCAATGATTGGATAAAGGCAAGAACAGCATATTGTTGCTAGAAGATGTTGTTATGTTTAGTTTACATATTGCACTTGAAAAAAAAGTTTTGAAGCGTAATTAACTATATATACAACTTATTAATAAAAATTTAGATAAATTACTTAATACAACACAAAAACAAAAATTATAAAAAGGGTCCTTGTGGTAAGGTTCCTAGGATGCAGGCAGCATTACCGAAATGGATAGCGATGCTTATACGCTGAGCAAGGTAGCTGCCAGCTCTTAGGTCACCACTGATGTCAACTAGCCTCTTAGAAATCTCTTTGAAAAAAGAGATAGCGTTGGGACCCCACGAACCCAGTGTTTCGACTCCAAACGTACAAAGTGGTACCGGGAGTCGATCTGCCTGTACTTGTTCTTTTTAAAGTTTTCGGCACCTTTCGCAGCCAAACCAGCATCACGGCTTGTCCCGGGCAGATGAGAGGCTGCAAGTGTGTCGACACAGGTAGCGTCCCACACAAGAGCCCGACCCATCCGCCAAGGAACAAGTGACATCCCGTCTGGTCTCTTGCGATCATCACGCGCGATACCGTTCGGCTCGAGTGAAAAAAATACATTCTGAGGCGGGCCATTTTGTGCAATGTCTAATCTTTCTATTGCAAAGATTTGAAAGATTGACTTTATATAGCTAAGATAAGCATTCGCGCTTATCAGTAAAAGCAATAATTATTGTTGTTACCTATGTTAAATGGTTGATAGACAGATTTGTGTTTGGATGATTTTGTTTTGAAGGTATGAAATGTGTATGTGAAAAAATCAATTTTAGCCAATGTATTGTAGATTAGCTTTCAATGTTAACCATATCGGACTGGTTTTAAATGATCTAAGAGTTTACTGAACCATATTATTGACATATTATTTCTACATAATATTGCATTACATTAATTACTTAATATTGCACACTTTTTTTCATTTTAACTGTGCACAAGTGTGTGCATAATACACAGGTATTGAATAAAAAAGAAATAAAGGATTATTAATTTGGGACATAACAAACACAGAACAAAATTAAATACAAAAGACGTAAAATAATGTAACAAGAAAAAAAACACATAATTGTGCACACACTTAGTCTTGTGACCTATAACATCTCTTGTAGACACATCCTAGCAAAACCTGCTTTCATCATTTTGCCAACGATCATAAACTTTTCTAGGTTATCGTCAATTTAATAGACGGAGTCAGTGTCCGATTATTTGATTCAATCGGATCCGATCACCAACGGATTCGCTCAAATTTTGAGGTGACCAGGCGATTATGTCCGCGTGTCAAACTAACGGTCCCAGCCCGTTGTCTACGGTGTGACAGTACTAATGGCCACATTTGAAATGCTAATCAATTAATTCCGATGCAAATGGTAATAAGCTGCGCTCATTTGTTTCTGCATCTCACCGTTAGGTTCCTTGAAAGATTTAATAATTGATTGGTTTACGAATTAGTCTCCACGGCGGCATCTTTTATGTTATATCTTTAAGAAGTTCTTTCCTGATTGCAAGAGTGGAGTAATAGTGAGATTGTCACCTTGAGATTGAGTGTGTGAGACCTTAGTAAGATTTTACTGCTTAAAAATAACTGCGAGTCTTTTTACCTACTATTGGGGTTCATTTACTATTTTGGGGGTGGTAAAGGATCTACCTCCTAGTGGTCCACCACGCGCAACGACATCACAAGCTCCAGTTTGAAATGGCGGCTGAACGATTCTTTTGTTGCCTGGTAGCTACCACTTTCCCACCGGAGCCTGGCAAGCGAACCCGTATCACCTTAATAAATAATATCGGTTACCGAATCATTAAATGTAGAGGTTATGTAGGTACCTACTTAGATCAACGGAGTCATATGCAAGGTACAAAATACTCTATTAAGTTTAGGTGCTAATAATTATGTTAGCTTTGGACTACATCACCTTCAATAAAAATTATACGATTTTTACAATTATTTTGCAAGCACCTATGAATATGGTTGATGTGAGGTGTACACACGTTCAATTCAATACCTAGTTTGTTTAACGATTTAAAAAGTTAGCATTACATATGATTTATACGAGTACCTTATACTACTCTATTACGTACTCGATATTACTTTTACAATGTTCACGATCGACCTATCCATAAGGTTCCAACCAATTTAAAATATACCGCGACAATACAATAGCACCATTACGAATCACACTTTCAGGAAAGGCCTTGGAAAGTATAAATAGTTTGTCTTTTCTTGACTGAAGTATTGATCGTGCTTTCACAAGAAACTAATTTTGTCTATAGCAAGCGTTTACGTAACGTCTGTCACTATTGTACCTATTCTACTTAGCTAATTTAATTGTATTTCAATAACATCGCTTGTTTTTTTATTTGTTTGAAATGGAGAATCGTTTTAACAGAGTTATGTGTTGCAGCAGCAATTCGCGAACGCCGTTTTCGAGGCGTTTTGTTACGTCCAATCGATTTCACGGGTTAATAATGTCACGTTTCTATTATAATAGGATTTAAGTGGGATAATGTTCGTAGAGCTTTGAATTCTATTTCGAAAGGGTTATAAACTTCTTATCTGAAATTATTTTATTATTTGTCTGAAGATGATAAGGGCTTTGAAATAAATATAAGGATGGTGGACGGCCTCCGATGGTGTGTCGAGGACACTGTCGCGTGTGGACGTCTAAAACAAAACAAAACAACATATTAAAACAATGTAAACTTGTCGCTAGCCTTTCTGTCGGCCCATCTGCGCGAAGCCTTAATGTTTCAAAGTCCTAATTTCGGCTCAAATAACAAAATACCATATTTGTTTCTAATCATTTCTGTTCTCTGGCGACGCATATCTCTATGCCCCAATTTCTGTAAATCCACTGGCCTTAATAGTATTCGTAGTTAGCCCGGTCGAGGCTGCAATAAATTCTTTCGGGCGCCATTGGATGATAAGACTTGCTGCTTCGTTCATAAACGTCAATTTTAAGATAGTTACCCACAAGATTATGTTGTAAAACCAATAAACCTGTAAACACATGCAGATGATATTACAGTTAATAAAATGCACACTAATAAACATTTATAATTAGATTGCTAGTGCACCCGCGGAATCGAAATTATAGTTTACTAGCAGTTCCCCGCGACTTCGCCCGCGCCAAAAGTCGGATTTTCCATACAAATTTTCATCCCCCATTGCACCCCCCTAATGATTTTATATCGCGACAAAAAGTAGCCTATGTCCTTTCCAGTGTCTCAAACTATCTCTGTCCAAATTTCATTTGATTCGGTCCAGTAGTTTCGGAGCCTATTCGATGCAAATAAACAAACAAACAAATCTTTCCTCTTTATAATATTATACATAGTATAGATTGGCAGTAAAGAGACTAATTTATTCATTAGGTGTAACGAATGTTTATGCTTATTAAAAACTGCTCGTTGCCTCTTTGGTCACACATATCTTCTTTCATATCTCATTACGGTAGTTGAATTTGTTTTAAAATCTTTTTATTATGATTATTACGAGCTCATTAAAGTCAAAAGAAATTATTTTTTGTTTCAATCAACTTATTCAGAGCGAAGGCTCTTAGTGAGTTAGAAAGAAATGTAATTTTGAGAAAGCGGAAACATTACCTACTTATGCATCACATTAAGTTGCAATAGTAATTATGTTAAATGTCTCAGTTCCCTTTGCTCAGTTCATAAAGTAGAAAAAATTACATCAATCTACACTAATATTATAAAACCGGCCAATATCCATACCCCACACAAGGGGGTGCGCCCAAAAAAATAATTCACCCTCCCCTTTACATGTATGGAGAGGTACCCTTAAAAAGTCCATAAACCTAGAAGATATTCTGCTGTAACAGACTAGGACGGACGGACTGAACGATCTTATAAGGGTTCCTTGTCGGACTACGGAACCCTAAAAATAAAAAAGATTTGATTGTTTGCTTGTACTGAATAGGCTCCGAAACTTCGATTTTTTCGGTTCGATGACCGATTCAAATGAAATTTGGTATAGAGATAGCTTGAGACCTTAGGAAGAACATAGGCTACTATAATAAAATATAATATCATCAAAGCGGTGAAATGGGGAATGAAAGTTTGTATGGAACATCCTACTTTTGGCGCGGGCAAAGTGGCGGGGAACTGCTAGTCCATACTAATATTATAAATGCGAAAGTGTGTCTGTCTGTCTGTTACCTCTTGACGCTTTAACCACTGAACCGATTGAGATGAAATTTGGTGTAAAGACAGTTCGAGACCCTGGAAAGGACATAGGCTACAATTTGTCGCGCTATAAAAACTTTAAAGGGGTGAAATGGTGTATGAAAGTTTATATGGAAAATCCAACTCTTGCGAGCGAAGTCGCGGGGAACCACTAGTATAAATATAAACGTGTTTGTAATATTATGAATCTATATGGGGATAATAAGAGGTTTTTAATATTTTTGTTTGGTACTAACATAAGAAATTAAACTTTACTAACAACATACCTAAGTAAATACAACAGCCTTACAAAGAAACAGAACAAACAATGAGTCCCTAAAACAATAGCAAATACCCGAAGTCCAGACAGGACAACACAGACTTCATAAAACACTCTTATCGTAAAGATCAAATTCACTACAATGGGTCTCGAAAGGTTAACCGTGCGATACCGCCACGGTCGAGACGTATTTTGCTGAAATTTGATATAAAAAAAGAAATAAAGTCTACGTGACTTGGTTAAGGGAACGAATAAAGATACCAATAAAATCGGTAAAGAATTAATTGAATCATTCTTCCTTTTATATAAAGTGGTGAAGAGGCCTATAAACCAAAGCTGCCTATAAACCAAAGCTGTCTGATCATAGTTACTTTAGACACGGTCGCACGTTAGAATACCCCACTTTGACCTTGAGATCGCCTTTTTTCCCTACGTAATAAAAGCTGTTTTCTCGTATTTCACGTGGGTAACCTGTGGCCCTAGCATAAACCAAACAACATATCATTATCGCGGCCGTTTATCGTATTTTGACAGGGTTATATCATTAGTCTACCGCTGCTAACATGTCATGCCATTTATGTCATGTCTAACTGTCAAAATACGAAATACGATAGAAAACGATAAAATTGTCTACAGACTCTAACATGAGTCTCTTTTATTTGTCTATTTTAATCTATTTTTGACATTTTCGCATGACATATTATTGTGGTCACTTGGTGCTAACGACAAAGGAAAAAACTTGATTAAAGTCGGTGAAAAACTGTGTAAAATGCGAAAAATATGTCCGTACCATAATACCATTATATATTTTGTGTTAAACGCATCTGACGAACGACCAGTGTAAGAAATACGACAGAAACGCATCGGTGATATTTGCGATCAAGTCGATTTCTGAGAGTGTATTTCAGTCGCTTTGGCGAATATTTAAGCCCATGGATACTGATATTTCACATCATTGACAGGCTTAGCTTGGCCCCAGCTAGAGTCTATAAGCCTTCTAGCGGCTAGAAGGCTTATAGAATCTAGCCTATTTGAAGGTGAGATCTCCAATATAAACACTTACGTAAATCATTTATCACAAAGAGCTCTTTCACCTACACAAAAGCTTAGCTGTTTTATAAACTTACAAAATACTGTATTGAAAACAGAACCTAACCTTTTATAATGTATGTTATTTTACATAGGTAGGATAGGTTAGGTAATCATTATTTTTGTTTCTTAGGGTCTACCTATGTTGCCTCCTTTTGAACCATAAAAACAACAGCAAATTGGACAACACCGCTCTCTGTGCTAAGCCCAAACTACTGTAAGCAGTGTCTACAGTCTAGGACCAGTAGTAGGAAGCATATATTAAGTGTATATAAATCGGTGAAATAAATTGTGAAAACTTGCACACTAAAATATCTTAGATATGTAAACTTCCGTAATGTAGCTTTGTGCACAAAAAGTATTCCAGTCAATATCTGCGCCTAACTTGCTTTTGAATAACTTATAGGGAGCCTACTTTTACCTACGTGCCATATACTTATATACCTTATTATACATAAAGGTGGATAAAAGTAAAATTAATTGAAGTAGAAAAATCATTAGTCAAATGAACAATAATATGTAATTTTATAGAATAATAATAAGGTATTACAAACGATAAACCTTTTCTTAAAATTTTAATATGATAAGTCTTATCACCATAGTCTCCACTGCTTCTTACAAGTCAACGTTGACTGCGATGACATTTTCTGAAAAATAATACATACTCTTTAATACTATGTTTTTCATGATATCTTTTGATTTTGTTACAGGTGACTCAAGGTATCTATTAAAGGTGGAAAATGTTGAAAGCAATTGAATCATAATAATTATGAACAATCAAATGAACATATCAATAGAACCTGCATATTTACTAAAATATCACAAGCTTGAAGGGATCAAAAATTATTCACAATTACTATCAAAGTGATGCATGTTGGTACTACTACAAGTATTCTGTGAAATAAACTTTTCCTTACATTTGAATCCAATTTTGTTCTGTTCCAGCGTACCTTCCAAAATTAAATCCTAAAATACAATGTAAACACATATTATTATTTAATAAACTAATATGTATTTTCTTTCTGTGCATACTTAAACGTCTAAGTATGTAGGTATAGTTGGTTTAGTTACTACCAAATTTTCAAATACCAAAGAAAACACTCTATGACAAAATGTTGCAGGTCTGCTTAAATGCTTCAATACTTACTGTGTTTCACTGCTCTACTGAGCGATATGGACCCAGTTCGTCCAACCAGGCCTAAGGTAATCCTACTGGTTGCTCCACCTTAGCAGCTCCTTGAGGAGTCAGGAAGGTAGCAAAACCCAGGTGCGCTTTCATGTATGATAAGTAATCTGTACCTATATTACATCACAGTTTTCTAAAAGTAAATGATCATATTAGTTTCTTTTCCATTTGTTAGTTTAATAACACAATTTGTTGGAAAATATGAATGGGTACGCCTTTGACTTTGATTTATAAAACAGAGGCCCTACTCCGATTGACGTTGTCCGGTTTGTCGACTTTAGCCGTCCCTGTCACTCACGCCAGAATGACATCGCTACCGAGCGAGATGGCTATCGGACATCGTCAACTAGAGTAGGGACTCGGCTGTCAAAACTGTCAATGTCATGTCAAAAACAGATGTAAGTAATTTAGTTTTAAATCGATAGTCGTGCTTGGGATTAAGTGTTTAAGCCAAATCGGTAGTAAAATTGAACGAATGATTAAATATCAACGAAATGTTGTATATAATCTGTGGTCGTGTGGATAAAGGCTTCTCGTGGGAAGTATTTCTATCGTAAGTGGTTGCCATGTTAGGAAAAATGATAAAATAAGACATGATGACAAATTTTCTTATGTCTAACGACAATTTAACGATGTTGTACATCTTAGCCCAACTGACGTGCTGCAGACTGTATCTATCATTGCATCTGATCTATTGCAATTGAGCTAGAGGAATCTAAATATTTGACGCTTGTCTTTCAGGGATAATCGAATGATCATTTTAGATTTTAAATAGTTATTTTGCACGTTAATAAACTATTTAATACTTGTATTTTGTAGTTTTCTATAGCAAGTTAAATGTACTTCTCGCGAGAAACTCGTAAGTTCTCACAAACATATGTGCGTGAATACACGGGCATAGAGGCATAAGTAATGGCATTCCTCAGTTTTATGATCGGAGTCGCAGCGATTGTGGTACGAAAACCGCAGAGTTAATGATTAAAAATACCGATCATAAGAAAGAAAAATGTGATACTGTTAGAGCTCCTTCACACGAGGACGATTCGTGATTTTTGACGATTCGTTCATTTTTTTGACGGCGGCAATGGTTTTTGAATGCCCATGTTCACACGGATCACGAATCGTAAAAAATTACGATTCGTCTTAAATCTAGTATCGTGTTTTTAAAAATCACGAATCGTGATGTATTATTGTGACCCGCTGATGCCACCAATTTGGATATTTTGACGAATCGTGAAAAAACACGATTCCGTAAGTAATGTGAACGTCCATCCGTCATGACTTCTCGTGTATTTTGACGAATCGTCAATGACGGATCCCGTGTGAATGAGCCCTTAATCTTGATTCATCATACGGACATTGACACCGCAATCAAAATTGATGACAAATGATTGCATAATTTTAACTCAATGTTTATGCGTAAACTAACTTAATATATAAGATAAGATAACCAAACCCGCAGGCCTGTCGCGTAATTTGAAGGCTATGACGATCACGATTGCAATTCAAATGATATCACTTTAATTGCATTTATTTAGTTGTTCGTTTACTATCAAAGTCAATCAAAGTGCATGTATAGTTCAATGCTTACCTGACGTCAGATTAAGAGTTGCGGAAATCATCAATCGATTCAGCTGCTGACTTTATATTACAATTCTATTTGACGCATGCCTATGTGAAATAGAATCTGTGACTTTTCCCTTTTGCATACCTACTCGATTCGCTCCACTCTCTCAATATGTAGTGACTCACATTGCGTCTGTGAAAAAAACGGGGCTGTGATTCAAGGGGCATTCTAGCACAAATTCATCTGTAATTTACCTTTAGCAGCGAGAGAAAGAATTCCTTAGATTATGAGTAACCACTTTTTATAAACAGCTGTTATAAGCTTTTGCCTTTTAGTCATTTTGCTCCATTATTTACTTATATAATAGGGTCAAAGTTTGGGTATGATTCGTGTTCGTAAGAAATAAAGCAAAATTACAAAAAACAGAGGTACATATTATACTAAAAAATGTAGTGATGGGTCAGACTCGAGCCCGCGACCTCTCGCTATCCGGGAAAGTGATCACTCAACTGAGCTACTAATAGTTACCTACTCAACAAATTTTTGCAAGTGCTTGCTGCTCCTGTGAGTATTGAAAAATTTATACATTGAATTTAAAATTTAGAATTTAAATTTAGCTGTAAGCTCACCATAAAATGCAATATTTGCTCCCAAATCTTTATCGTATGGCTAGATCGTATTATTCCTTATTTGTCGGTTTTATTGCGTAATTACGCTGCATTTGGAACCGCAGTGGGAATAGATAATTTGCATACAGTGGAGACAAAATGTCTAAAATAGTTTTGCATACGATGGAGACAAAACATCGATAGATCGCAATTAAAGCCTTTGAGAGGAGCCAAAACCATAAACTAGACAGTAATAAGATAATACTTACGTTGGCTAGCAAACCACAGACTTTACATTTTCTATACATTTCAAAATAAATATGTTGCAAAATCGCTCCTATTACAACAACTTAAGATTCCCCGGTGTGTACAGCACGCAGCACGTCAGGTTACATTTGAACTACGAAAACAGCTTTTATTACATAGAGAATAGAGGCGGTCTCAAGGTCAAAGTGGGTAGTCAGACGTGTGGCCGTGGTACCTTGACTGATATGCTGACGTACTTGGAATTTCTAAAGTTGGAAGTTTATTGCTACTTATTAACAAATTAGTCTTGAGTTACGAATCATGCCAGTAACAACAAAATTTGGTGAAGGCCGCTAAAGGACCATTTTCATTACATTCATATGACTACCTCCAACATTTTACAAATTTATGTGTAAATTGCTTTATGTTGTGCAATAAAGAGTTATCTATCTATCAACCTTATAAAAAACTGAAGTCATTATCGGTCAATGATCGCAGGATATTAATTATATATAAAGATTCTGTATTTTTTCCTCCTCAATCTAAGGTGCACTATGTACAACTAATTACAGGTGACAGTTTTAGATTGGGACAGACTGGAGTCTGCACTAGATAAAAGCCTGTACTACAGAGCACCAGCACTTCATAATGAACTTCTGTTTACGTTTTTGCTCAGTCCGTTTAGTCCGCTAACTGGACAAAAGCAAGCGTGATGAAAGCTTTATGGCTAGCTGGAGCTTTTGTTAATGATCTAATGACATTTTTACCCGACTGCATCCGAAGAAGTAATATTCTTATTTACCATGACCTCAACGACATTATTTTGTCACAATATTTTTGTGGTATGCCATTTGCACACACGCCATGCCAGTAGGCGTGATTCCCGCTACCCGCGGTCGGCGACCTCGCCGGGGTCGCCGGTTCGGTGCCTGTCCTGTCCTTATGTCACCATTCGGTACCTGTTCACTTTTATGGCTACTTCAATGCACCGTTGACACGATTTAATCTTCGCGTCTTTACACATTGGTGCCTAGTTAAACAAGGTAACATCAAAAGCAAGCGGTTAAGTTGTAGAGTTATAGTGAACATGTTCTTGATAGTGAAAATAAAAGACACTCAAGATTTACCATTCACCTGTAGGCCCCAGACAGTCACCCATAACTAAGTATTATATTTCTTTATATTTTTCTATAATCCTGTTAAATATAATGCCTGCAATGTCTATCTCGGTATTTTTTCAATTTATTTGTAAATGATCTGTTGGTCTAAAATTATTTGATAATAATAGGTAAGTCAGTTAAAAAAGCTCACGTCACATTGGTTACTTTACAAGTAGGTACGTACAGCTCATTTTAAATAATTTATATTGATTTAGTGGATATCTCGTCATTTTTTCTTTGGCATTAAGTACTTAAATGAACAAAACAAAAATCAATCTTTACACATCTAAATGCAAAAACAAATGTTTATATTAGAATAGTTTTTCACGGGATTACTCCCATGTACCTTTTTATTTTCGAGTTTCCGATATTTCGGCGCTGTTGCAAGCGCTATGATCACAGGATAACTGAAGATCATGCGGGTTAAATAACTATTCTAATGACCATGAAAGTTTAAAACAACGGTTTTATATGAAATTAATGAACACGCTGAGACAAATTGCTGCAGTTTTTACATAGTAAGTACTGACTTTGCGCATGGTTAGTTCCGAAATTAATAGCGATGCTCGTTATTCCCAGACGTCTGTCATATTGGCATGTAATTTGTGTTTTTTATTTTCATTTTTTGCACCCTGAATTACAAATCCAAAAAAACACATTTTATTTTAATGCTGCTTAATGGCTCCCGTGCGCGCGTGATTAAGAGAAACTGAAGAATTCAGTTTGAGGGGTTTCAAACTGTAACTTCTTAATAGATTTATATCTATAACTAACTGAAATAATCTCAACATCTTAATTTTCCTCTACATAGGCTTAAAAGTAATAAAACGAAAGTAAAATTAAACAGTGTTCTTGTTATTTATCTTTATTGAAAATCATTTTCTGATCATCAAAATACCTAGTTAATGCTGCAATCGGATAATTCAGACGTGTGCTATCAATGTATATATTTTAATAACATACTAAAGATTCTGGTCTATGTTTAAAAATGGTTGTCATTTTTTTAACATGAGTAGGTTCTAAACTGTAAGAGAAATGTTTGTGTGTATCTTGGCCATTCGTCAAGGCGTGCTGCCATCCCCAGGGCAACAGGTATGCCCAAAGTACTTCCTCCGCAAAAAAGGGTAACTTTCTGCTTGACGTAATGACTTACTAAACGCGTTAATGTACGTGCTCTACTAATCTAATTTTAATACGCAAGGAAAATAATTAGATGCAAAGACACGCGAATCTGATCAAGTAGTGTAAGTAAAGTCAAGTAACGTAAGTAAAATCAGTGAACACATAATTTATTTACGTTCACTGAAGTAAATGAATAGGTAAGAAACCGTACAACGAAAAAAGATTCTTTACAGTATAATAACAACAACAACTGATATAACTACAACTGATATGTGGGTAAACCTGGTAGGTATGCGAACCACTTCACGTATCTCCTAAACATTTTTTCTCTAAAATGTTTATAAAGTTTCATTTAAGATAAAAGTATCTAATTAGCAATGTTTATAAATAAGTAAAGTCAGCCTATATAAATCCCACTGCTGGGAAAAGGCCTCATCTCAACTATGAGGAGGTACGAGCCATACTCCACCACGCGGGCTCAGTGCGGATTGGTGGAGGGGTGTATGTAAGGCAAGTGACAAACCTTACAATCAGATGTTATCAAGCCGCCCTAAGGCCTCTGAC
This sequence comes from Pyrausta nigrata, assembly GCA_949316185.1. Classification (NCBI taxonomy): domain Eukaryota; kingdom Metazoa; phylum Arthropoda; class Insecta; order Lepidoptera; family Crambidae; genus Pyrausta; species Pyrausta nigrata. The sequence continues at coordinate 15,876,212 of OX438943.1, forward strand.
TAGGCTTACCGACTAATACCAACAGATATTAGCCGGGACCAACTGATAACGTGCCTTCCGAAGCACGGAGATGCTTGTCATGGACGTCACTTAAATGGTCGGAGTGGTCACCCATCCAATCACGACCACGCCGTAGGATGCTTAACTTTTGGTATCATTACCAAAGCGCTGCCGCCACTGCGCCACAGGCACCTCAATTTTTAATCTGCATTCAATTAGCACTCTTGTTTTCGACATGAAAACAGCAACTTTTTAGCGCGTGACACTCGATTTCAAAACTGAAAAGTAAATCTAATCTTAAAATGCTTAGATCAAGTGTAATACATATAAGTTAAAAGACTTCTCTTAGGCACTGTTGATAAATATATTGATCCATTCAGACATAATTGGTTTATATTTTGTTTGACTTAATTGGCTTATATTTAGAACTAATTGACATGCATATCTTTTTAATTGATTCATCTCGTCAGGCTGTGTACATCGTATTTATACAATCGAAAGTAGGTCTTTGCAAAATAAACAAGCAATCTTAGACTTTTTGTCCATGTTTATTCATTTGATCCACTTCAAATTGATAGAACGGTATTTCGGGTAATTAAATTTGTGAATGGACACTCTATAAGAATAAACCCGGAACCGGATATGGCTCTGTTAATTCAGATGCTAAAATTGATTTATTATTTAGTTTATTTTATTATTTTACGACACCTTTATTCAAAAAAGAACCTTAGCGAAGTTTGAAAATAGGCGCACTTATGACCATTACACCAATAAAAGTCTTCTTACTGGGTATCGTGTGTGGCTTCAAAAAATCGGTCGTGGTATTTAGGGTTTAACAACCAAATTGTACAATTTGAAGCTATTTTCCTATCATTACTGTCAAATACAATTTCTCGGTCACTCGCGTTATGTTTTAGCATTTTAGCAGCATTTATTTAGCAATTTTCCTAAAACATTTTTATGCTTACAAAAGATGAAACTTATAATTTAACATTCGCGGGAACTACCTTCTTAAAACCCAATTAACGTAGCTAATGCAGTCAAATAAAAAATATTTATTTGCCTATAATTTTCTCTGTATTGTAAAGGTAATGTTCGTGTCCACTTTTATTAATATCTTTGATCGTCTATCCTAAGATGATAGAAAACCAATATCCATAAAATCATTATCCGTAGAGGTAGGTCTCAGTAAAACTAAAAATAGCAAATACAGATAATAATAAATCATCTGTAAGATAAAACTGGCTATCCACATTATAAGTATATGCGCAGTGGTGGTCAGGTCCAACTGCATGCATACACTTTTTTAAAAGCTAGTGTTAAAATGTATAGTACCTAACCACATAAAGCTCTAATTTCTAAGACATGATATGTTCGTATTTTTTTTATAAATATCATACAAAACATATGGATACACTTGTACATGGAAATTGTTAGCGAAAATGGTCTTTCAATCTCGTGGTAAGACAAAATACTTTTGCTCTTTTATAATAATGAGGAATAATAATAATAGGATTATTATTCCTCTTAAAATATAACCTTTTATAAAATATGTGAGCATTTATGCCAACAATGATTTTATTCTTTTACATTTCTTATATGCAATTATGCATCGTGTCACCAAGTTAGCTTGCTACAAAAAGCAATATAATTTGCAGTAACTTCAAGGATAATGCTGTCAACATGAGTAGTGCGACCATTATGTTGTAATTTTCAATGGACATTCCTAACATTACTTTTTTTTCTACATTTCTATCTCTAGTCTACACGACATCATTTTGCGTGATGTTTTCCTCAATCTAATTAACTATTAAATCTAGCTTAGTGTATTTTTATTATTACCCGTCATGTTAAATGGAAAAGGACTATAAGTAAACCTTTTTTTTACTACAATGAGCAAGTAATGCTTGCTCGTAAATTTATTTTTTTATATTAAATGCGATTTCTCGCCTAAGTATGATTTTATTTTAGATATTTTTATAGGTAGAGATAATGGATACCTGCTGGGTAATCCAAAATCTTACTCTCAATAACTTAATCGCTTACAATTTCATCGGCAATGAGACTTTCGATCAATTACAATGTATCGATTAGTCTGTAGAATTTCCGAGTATCGATTAAATGATGCATCGAGTCGCTGGAACGTGTCATTGCACATGGGAGATTTCACTTATCCAGCCTCACGATATGATCCGGAGTCGGAAATGCCGTACATTTTGTTAACAGTATCAATTACAAGATAATTGGTTACAACTGCAAGCTAATTCGCCGTAACATATCTTGGAAATTGTTCGTTTGTGGAGCAAGATAATAATGATTAACGGTAATGTTTGTACGTTCAACATTTCTTTTGAAACAGAAAGTTTAAAATATTTTATAGATTTTAAATCGTAATAATTAAAAGTTTTTAAATCGTTTTGAGATGAAACCTATTTGTAACTTAAGCAGCAAGTACGACTAAGTAGTAACGAGTTAATTAAACAAAGCCACAGATATTATAATACCAAAGCATTTAACTTTTTTAAAGATTGTAGACTTTTACAACGTTGAAGGCAAACAAGTGAGTGCAATGTACTATAAGTCAATACCTATTATTACAAATATTAAATCTTCAAGTCGTTGTAGCTTGTAGACAGTTTTGTAGAACCATAAAAACCGGCGTGCCGGCAGCTCATTAACTATTTTGTGAATACAGGGTATCCGTAAATCGTTTTAATTAATTTTCTGTCTAATTTAATTCCTTTTACAAAAGTTGCCATTACTCAGAAGTCACAGTGTAACCACGTTGCAAAACTACTTTTTTTAGTATATATTCATTCACTGAACAAAAATAAAACACTATAAAATTGAGAGTTTTAACGTTCGCATTAGTTTATTTTTAAGGACTTTTTACATGGATGGCATTTTTCTTATCAAAATACAAAGTTTTTCAAACTTTTTTTAAGCCGGTATAAGGAATAAATCCTCCTTCGTCCTTTATCTCCCTATTGCGTTTGATCTACGATTTACAAGGCCACCCTGTATAATTTTAGTCGAATGAAAGTTATTCAGAAAATGCCAGGCAAAATCGCGTCACTACGCGCAAATGGAATGTTTGAGTTACGAGACAAAAGTATGCGGAGGCTTTACTCCTGTGGCTTTAGTAAGCGCGAAGGTTAGTTAGAGACGAAAATATAGACACCGTCTTAGTAGACCCCGGATTTCCGTATTGGGGACATGGTAAAGCTTTTTGAACGCTTGAACGGGCATAAACTTTTAGCCCAAAGTTTTTTTAAATTTATTTTAACCAATTTCTTACAAAAAAATACAACTTTTTACTGTCTGCCTGACTGTGCAACAGTTTGTCGGTAGTTGATTAATTTATTTATTTTTCGTCGTGGCAACCCTTATCGAGCATTAAGGTACTAGCGCAGGCGCCGCCTCTACAATGCGGCGAAAGGTCAGAGCCGTACAAACAAACAGACAGCGATTAACACTGGGCTACCGGTCTGCCAGAGATGGATCCTTTATTGTTTAGTGTATTGACGTGTCATGTTAATAAATATACGAGTTGCTCATGCACATGACAGACTGCTAAGTGCTAAGCTTCCCCAACGTATAAAAAACGTCAACAATAGTGAATCGAACTTTATACCATTAAACATTTATAATTGATGGAATCAGGCGTTACTTTGCGGAAATCCATTATAAAATGGGAAATTTTAAAAAAATGCTTTAAATTTCCGTTAAGAGATGTTAGTGAAGGCACCAAAACCACCAACCGCGTTGAGTATTAGATTAGAGAGCCTACAGCTAATGCAGTTGTTAGTAACCAACGCCCACGTGCAAAAAACCTCCACACGTTTCGTATATGATGATAATGTTTATTCATAGGCTATGAAAAATGAAATACCTAACTTTTCGAATAGGTTTTCAGAATACCTATACTACCTAAGACATGTCATTTACGTTATTGATTTCATATGTATCTTAGCTATACAACCCTTTTTGCTTACGCCTTATTTTAAAATGCGATAGTCACTTTACCAGCTCATCGACATTCTACGAGTCTCCTGCCTAGATTTATAGCTTTAACGTCATTAACTTAACTTACTTATACAAAACCCAGTAAGTACTATCAGTCACTTCATCCCCGCCCACACATCCCTTCCGGGGAGCAGTGGGCAAGATAAAGTGCTAATTGCTACTGTACAAGTGGTGTTGCCAGCTAAACGAGCTTAAATGCAATTTTACACATGCACTATAACCTACTACAAAAATCCTAACTTGAATTGAACTCTACGAAGGTAAACGTAAAGTTTAAAATTAGTTGGGAAATTCGGCATCGCTTGGAGTTGGTTGACTGACAGTGACTGTAAAATGAGCTTCACATTCCCATTATAAGCTGAGTTTTGTTTGTAGAAATAAGCTTTTAATAGTAACAGATCGGGTTATAAAGGAAATGTATACGTTGACTAGGGTTTAGCGTTTATACATAGTAAACCAGGTTTAGATTAGCGATGCCATGTGTGGAGTGGATGGATAGTGGATAGTAGTCGTGCAAGTGTGTGGCTTCCAGTATTTATCTAAGCATTGCTTTAGGAATGTTTCCTAAGCCTAGTTAAACACTTTAAGCAAGAATCGTCGTTTCCATACCTATTTAGGCTTCCATTTGTACCTAACACCATAGATTATGTTTAATGGTGTTAGCTAGAATTGCGACCCAAAATACTTTTTGGTTATTTAGGTAGGTACTTTCTCTGCTGCCTAAAAATACTTCGCCTATTTCATCGCATCGCATCGGCCGCTAGTAAGAAGTCACATAGGAAATCTATGAAGGAGATTTAGTCCAGCAGTGGACGTCCTGCGGCTGTAAATGATAATGAATTTACCTCATTCAGAACAGATATTATAACATGACGTGCTGCCGACTGTATACCTACTTAGTTTAAGCCATGCAGTGGTATCCTATTGTTGTATGACGTACAGTCAGCACATCGGAATGTATACATTTTACACGTGCAGACGTATTATCGTACAAGATGATGTTATCCCTGAAATAGTGTTCTAATTATAAATATGACGGTCTTGTTTATGTTTTCTAGCTTATACACGAGAGCTAAACGCAAAAGCCGTTATTTGTAAATGTCTAGTCAGCGGGGCTTCGTTTTAATACTTCGTTAATAACATGGTAGGTCATATTATAGGCAATTTGTAGTCTAGTAACACGCCCTAAATACTTATTTTAATTTGGTTTTTAACCAATAACTATCATTAAACACGAAAGTGTAATGAAAGTATCACCATTTCATTTAATTGCTTGATAAAAACTGCATGGATGAGTTTATCGAAGCCATTTATTGGCGCCACTGCGTTTTTAAAAAGAAAGGAGGGTATTGACACATCATACTACAGACAAAAATTGACAACTGTACTTGAAACTGACAGGAATGGTGGTTTTCCAAACTTGAAATTGACAGGTATGGCGGTACAGCTTTAAAGAGTCGATAACGCTTCATGATGCTGTTTTTTTCTTTATTTCCATGCCTTTATTAAGGTCGCAACTTCAACAGACTGTATTGTATAGTTCTGGAGATAAGTCAATCGAATATCTCATTGAGTTCTTGCGGATCAAGGTGTGAAGCGCATTCGAGATGAATTTAATTTGCTCCAGTAAGAATTTTCACGAAAGCGAATAAGGGAACTTGTTCTAAAGATATGTTAGTGGGCAGATTTAGTCATTCAGTCGGGTTGGATTTACATTCTGGAGTATCCGCCTTGAGTCTTGCATTGCGGGCAATAAAATGCGTCGGCAATCGTTCGCATCCTTCAATACACGAGCTGGGAGGAGGATGTGTTCGCTCAAGATTGCCTAAATATTGCACATTTCCTCAGGATATAATGCTTAAACCAGGTTTGATGCTGCCTAAAAGCATATAGGTACCACAATTTTGTGAAACCCGCAATTTTTGTGTGTCATACCCGCCAGCGTCTACGCAACAATAAAACATCCATTGTGTCTCATTTGGAGCACTCTCACACTCTTTTATGGAGCATTTAAATGATAAAGGAAGAAATTCTATCTCATAGTCGGAAATAGGTATCTCAGCATGACTGAGGGCTGTGATCATTATGTGGAATAAAACACACGCAACGACTTTCTTGCCAATTTTGATGGAGTGTTTTGCCATTGCCTTCTCCATTTCATACACTAGCTAACAACACTGTTTGCCTTCATCGCCAGGAAGCGATATTTTCGAAAAGTCTACTTAAGTTTTGTTTGTACAAACTCAGTGGTTGTAGTTTTCTCCTTTTGGCTATCGCTGTTTCTATGCGGTACTTGCTAGCAAAAAAATGCATTGAGTTGGGCTGGTAATATCCCTAAAATAGAAACTTGTTGAACTTTGTTTTTCATTCTTTCAAGCACGTCTTTTTAACGTTATTAAAAGAGTCCTGGCACATAAATTCTCAAACACCTTGTTAGCATATCTCGCCTCAAGGAATTCACAGGACCAGCTCTACAAGAAATTGTTTTCTAAAAATTACCAGAGTGCCTGGACTATTTAGTAGCAATTAATCATGTTTTGCTTTCATTGCGTTTAATTGTTTTGAAATTGCTAGATCTTGAGGCTTGGGGAACTTAGTCGGCGAAAATTGTAGTTTTTGCATCGAAAAAGTATCCTATTTCCTTTCTCAATATCCTGCTATTTCCATAGGTATTACATTTTATTCTATATTTAGTGATGTGGGTTTAGTATCTAACAATAACCGGTGTTTTTTTGTACGAGTTTGACAGAATTTTTTCATTTGTTATTGCAAACGTAAGTAAAGTAAGATGGTGCAACCCGGTGTACCTATCTAAAGTTTACGCAAAAGCAAAGTTTAGTTTAAGAATATATACCTCTTTCGTGTATCATCATCATTTTACCATGATTTCTACTATGTATAGTTTTATGACTATGAAGTCATAAATTGGTAGGTACGTGTAGGTACTTTAACCGTAAATGATCAATCATACTTCAGCAATTTTATGATCATGCCAAAAATGAAATTATGAAGTTTAATACTTACAGCGTAAATTTGTTGCACAAGATGTTTTCTATTTTATTATGGGCTCAAAATACGCGTGGCCGGCGCAAGTTTGTTTTTGGATTTTTACTTGTTAAGATTTATTTTAGAAACAATTCTTTAAGTACCTTTTGTTTTAATTTGGTTTTGTCACTTCTGTTAGAATCAGTACATTTCAAATAATCTATACTAATATTATAAAGAGGAAAGATTTGTTTGTTTGTTTGTTTATTTGCATCGAATAGGCTCCGAAACTACTGGACCGAATCAAATGAAATTTGGCACAGAGATAGTTTGAGACACTGGGAAGGACATAGGCTACTTTTTGTCGCGATATAAAATCATCAGGGGGGTGAAATGGGGGATGAACATTTGTATGGAAAATCCGACTTTTAGCGCGGGCGAAGTCGCGGGGAACTGCTAGTTAATAATATTAATAGAGCTAACAAAAAACATATTTTGTTGTGTAGCCTGGCCTTGATAATGACGTAGGTATTTTTTTTATGATTACGGCACAGATTTTAAAATTAAAAATACCAGTTATAGTGTAAGTAACACAATATTATGCTGATACATTTTTAAACGGTAAACAGTTTACCTATTTCTTGCTCATTATTCTATCTAATTAAGCCTCTTATCAAACGCGGTCAACACTTTAGCAAGCAGTTCCTACTTTCACACCATTTTTGCTAAGTAAGAAAGCGTCGCATAAGAAATAAGGTGGCTAATTAAAGCTCATACAGAGACTTTTACAAAAACTATCCGATCAAACAAGTAGGTGTTGTTTTCAGCAGCCAGTTATGTCTCTTCAAGGCTCTATAGTATCTATATGTGAGTTTACGTCTGTATAAACAATGTTTTAAAGTATCGTATTTACTTACTCCACTGTCTGTCATTTGTAGCATCAACAAATGTAAAAATCTTAACGAGAAGTTAACGAAATAACTACAACTTTAAATACAATAACTTTCCTTTTACAAGTATTAAACGATAATCTAACATTTATGATGATTTATTACAATGTGTTACAAATTAACTGTAATTCTACTCAAGTTATAATAATGATCCATTTACTTTTATATCGTTTATAACACGAAGTTATATAAGTATAAGTCAGCTTATTAGATCCCACTGCTGGGAAAAGGCCTCACCTCAACTATGAGGAGGAACGAGCCATACTTCACCACGCGGGCTCAGTGCGGATTGGTGGAGGGGTGTATGTAAGGCAAGTGACAAACCTTACTGTCAGAAGTTATGAAGCCGCCCTAAGGCCTAACACGAAGTTACTTTACTATAATAATAGGCTGTTGGACTTAGACAAGTCGAAATAATGTCGCTTAGCAATTATCATGCTCTGAATAGTCGAATAATGCACTTATTTGGCGTTCTACTTTCTTCATCTCCTAGACCTACTATCTAAATAAGTTTACTAATTTCTAGTTTGTTGATACCAAAATGCGTGTAAGTCTCGTCCTACCTACATATTTTTGCTGGTTTTTATTGATTGCATATGTACTTTTAACATATTAGCTGTTTAATTACTAATTTTAGAACAATGTAGCATCCTTTGTTCTTGCCGCCAATTATCTTAAAACGTACCTAAAAAACCTTACCTACCGTAAAAGTGGCGGCCTGTAGAAATATGATTTACGCTGTGTGATTTTGGGGTCCTTCGAGAGGCGTTTATTTTCTGTTCTAAGCTCAACCACAGATATTATCCACAACGAAAAGATCTTCAAATACTCATTTCATACATAGCTTCATGCCATCAAATAGTATTTTGGGGTCCTTCGAGAGGCGTTTATTTTCTATTCTAACCTCAACCACAGATATTATCCACAACGAAAAGATCTTCAAATACTCATTTCATACATAGCTTCATGCTATCAAATAGTATTTTAGGGTTCTTCGAGAGGCGTTTGTTTTCTATTCTAATCTCAACCACAGATATTATCCACAACGAAAAGATCTTCAAATACTTATTTCATACATAGCTTCATGCCATCAAATAGTATTTTGGGTTTCCTTGAGAGGCGTTTATTTTCTGTCCTAAGCTCAACCACAGATATTATCCACAACGACAAGATCTTCAAATACTTATTTCATTCATAGCTTCATGCCATCAAATAGTGGAAAAGATTATTTTCAACGACCTATTCAAATGAGCTTTCTTCAAAATTATTTACAGTACAATACTTCTTAAATTACCTAGTTATAAAAAAATACCTACACCTACAAACGAAGTAATTGGGTGACCTACTATATTTTTTAACAACAATAGTCGATAAAAAGGTTCCCACATTAGCTTTTGAAGACCACTTTATTTATTGGTACAATCCAGACTGCTGTTTCGGTTATTTAGATATAATGACTGACATGGAATCATTTTTATTAGAATAGTTTTTTTGAGAAAAACTTGCTCAATATACTTATAGCCCGGTCAATTTAGACATTCGAAGGTGCATTAAATCCCAACAAGCTGAAAGTCAGTAAAATTGTTCAAAGCATAATTATAAATAATATTTAAAAGTTCCCCAGCATTCCCGTGTAAGGTTTTTTTTTTTTATTCAATAACTTTTTGAATCGTTATATCTTAGAAACGGTGCCTCTTAGGATAAAAAGTATTGATACATTGTATTGCCTAGCAGCACGTTATCGAAACCTTTTTTTTCTATAGACATTTTCGTCACACGGACGAAGGTGAACGCGTGAAAAAACTCGCACTAAACTGTCTGCCTCACGCTTTGCGTTTGATCTCGCTCCACGTCCTACCGATGTTTTTCGCCTCGTCTGCTACAGTGCACCGTCAATTGTTTTTGATTTCCAAAATATTCAGAAATCTATTCTTCTATAACTAATTTAAAAAGGGGAAAGATTTGATTGATTGTTTGTATTGAATAGGCTCCGAAAATACTGGACTGATTCAAATGAAATTTGGTGCAGAGATAATTTGAGACCCTGGGAAGGATATAGGCTACTTTTGTCGCGATATAAATCAAGAGGGGTGTAAAGGGGGATGAAAGTTTGTATGGAAAATACGAATTTGGCGCTAAATTGTTTTAAGAAGTTCCATTATACTAGACAAATGTTAGTAATTTGTCACTAACCTTTCCATAATAATTATACAAGCACCGTACTCAAACTTATAAACATGTAGGCTTGTATTACTAACACAGAAACCGAATCCTCATTAACGCGTGGTTACTTAACAAAAGCATAAATTTTACTATCAATTTAACCGTCTAGCGATTGTATGCGTTGATGTAAATACTACACTAACAATTTTATTGATACTACACGAACATTCTTAAATAAATAGGTACAACAACATTAAAACTGAAAAAAAATTCTTTCTTTGCTTTCCTCATAATACTAAACTATTTATCTCAAATTTAACTAAGCAAATATGTACCTACTACTTAAATACTAAAATAATCTCATGATGTACATTTTTGTATACTCCAGCTCTAAAAAAACTCAAAAATTCTTAGCTAATCTTAGTAAAAAGTGAGCGCCTTCAGCCTATAATGAAGATGTCGCTTTCAAAAGAAAAACAATCTAGAAAATGACGACAAATTCGCACAGTTAAGCTATTTCTACCGGCGAAGAATAGAGTGAATAAGCTCCTCGCGGTTTTCGAGCGTTGACCGGACTGCGGTTTGACAGAAGGAAAACAAACTTTTTAAAACATAATAAAGTTACACCAATCTAATCCTCCGTGACTTTCTTTGAAGCCGCAGAGGTTTTTTTGTAAGAAGTTTGCAATCTAAGACACAGTAAACAAGCTACCGACTAACTACGAGTAAGTAGGTATATTATATACTATAATAATAATAAGGCATCACCGTGCTCTGCACCGTTCTGCTGTAGCGGATTCTTATCACTTAGATCCATACTATAATATTATAAATGCGAAAGTGTGTCTGTCTGTTACCTCTTGACGCGTAAACCACTGAACCGATTACGATGAAATTTGGTATGGAGACAGTTCGAGACCCTGAAAAGGACATAGGCTACATTTTGTCGCGATATAAAACATTAAGGGTGTGAAATGGGGAATGAAAGTTTATATGGAAAATCCAACACTTGCGGGCGAAGTCGCGGGGAACCACTAGTAAATATATAAGTACCCTTTAATGTACGCCACACGTAGTATTAGATAGATATTTTCAAAATTTACGTTTGTAGTTGAACGTAGACAGATACTACACTGAAGATAGATTAATTGATTAGCGAGTTAACTTGCCTACCAGACACCTAACTACTCTTGCCTAGAGATCAGAGAACTGAAATATCTCAGAGTGAGGCGTCATACCAAAACATGAGGAGACTTTTCTGACCTTATAGGGGCATATTAAATAGTACCTATGTTGACGTTCATTAGTGGCATTTTTCATTTCAAACAGAATAAGAAATATTTCGCTCACAAAAATTAATCGACTGCGTAATCCGGTGGGTAATAAGAGCCAGTCCACACGGCGCGTTGCGTTGCGTTGCGTCGTCGCAACGCAAATATTTTGACGCATAGCCGGCCACACGGGCGCTGCAGCGTTACTATGACGCTCCGTCGGCGCAGCGGCGACGCACAGTTGCGGCAAGTATTTTGAAAAAAATTCGCAGTCAGTCTATAGCAAATCATGGATCGGAAAAGACGTCTAGCATTGCTCCTATTACTACGTCACCGCCGAAATCGACGCAAGATCACAAGACGGTACTGGATCAGTCCTTTAATTTCATTAAGAAATCGTGATGGACAGTTTTTTTTTTTAGAATATCGGGAGTTGCTATTAGACGAAAAGAAGTTTTATAATTTTTTTAGAATGAGTGTATCCAGCTTCGAATGTTTATTGAAGTCCTTAGAACCACACATACGAAAAAACTATACTAATATGAGGAATCCAGTGGAACCAGTAGAAATGCTGGGAATCACTTTAAGGTAACTATATAAATATATTTAAGTAATAAAAATATAACAGTTTTTTTGGTTTGTTTAATTAGTAATCAACTCACAAATAATCAGCAATTGTCATAATTTTAAATTTAGACATTATTTAAGAGAGATATCATCCAGTAATTACAAATTAGAAAAATCGTATTCAGTTTCTTCACTTGCTTGAGATGTTTCTGGAGATGTAATTGAATTATTATAATCAGAAATGTATGTACTTTGAAAATTTGCTGTTTGATACCCATATGGTGGTTGGTGAGACGTTGATGGGCCACTCACATATGATGATGTTTGTCCATACCGCATTTCATCTATAATTTGTATAACTTTACTTTGGAAACGGAGAGTTTCTCGGTCGGAAAATTCTTGAATAGATGGCAATATAGCTCTGAAAAAGGACATATGGCGATTTTCCGGCTCCTTGAGAAGTTTTAGTCCTTCTCTTTCAAACTCATCCATTTGCATTGCCCTTTTGCGCGCGACTGGAACATAGCGCGGAGTGTTGTCTGTGGTAATGTCATCATTTGTAGACGTAGATTCATTGTTGATTTCTCTAGGCGAGTCTAAGCTAGATTCGGTGGCATTTTGTTCCACTTTTCTCAAAAAAAGGAGTTGATTGTATAAATGATACTTCTTCAGTTTCGTAGCGCCCGAGCCCGATTTTGATACTTCTTTTAATTTTTTTGAATATCTGAAGTAATTATCTTTTACACTTCTCCATTTTTTTATTAAATCATTACCTGCAAAACCAATAGTAAACATGATTTAATAATTTATACATAGTGAATTTCTCGATAAAATTTAATGACATATTCAGATATCATTAACAAACACTATGTGACCGACTCTGGAATCGTGAAAATATAACAGCTGTTACATACAAAAAGCAATACCTACTGAATCAAAATGTATGCAACAGCTGCTATTTTTTTCGCGATTCCAGAATTAATTGGTTACATAGAGAAAGTTATTTGCTATCGATGTCTGAATATGTCAGTATTTTTTTTCGGGTATCTATCTATCTCATAAATGCATATTATAATAATTATTTTCTTTTCAGATACCTAGGAAGTCGAAATTCAATAACTGATTTACATTTCAAATTCAAACGGGGAAAATCTACTATTGCATATATAATACAAAGAGTTTGTCGTGCTATATGGACCAATCTTCTTCGAGACAACATCCCTGAACTGACAACTGAAAGTTTCCAAACAATAGCGAGGGGTTTTGATGTAAAGGCAAATTTTCCTCAATGTGTTGGTGCCATCGACGGCAAACATATCCGCGTGTGTAATCCTGCAAATAGTGGCTCACTTTTTTTTAATTATAAAGCCTTTTTTTCGATTGTGTTGCTAGCTATTGTGGATTCAAATTACAAATTCGTATTTGTCGACATCGGTGCATACGGAAAAGAATGCGATTCAACCATATTACAAAATTCTAAACTGTACGAGCTAATGATTAACAACAACTTACCACTACCTCAACCCCAGCCACTCTCTGGTAGCAATATACCAACCCCGTATGTATTTGTGGGTGACGAAGCTTTTGGACTGAGCAAACATATTATGCGTCCATATGGCGGTCAAAATCTCGACTTACAACAAAAGGTTTTCAATTACCGTCTAAGCAGAGCCAGAAGATATGTCGAATGCGCTTTTGGGATTATGGCCAACAAATGGCGCATTTTTCACAGACCGATAGACGTGTCCTATGACTTCGCTACTGACATTATAAAAGCATGTTGTGTATTACACAATTTTGTCGCTGATCGAGATGGTTTTAGACAAAGAGATAAATTTGCTATAAGTGTTGATGAATTTCTCCCAATACAACCCGTACATGAAGAACAGACAGCACCGAATGTCATAAGACAGCAATATGCGACCTATTTTATGACTAGAGGAACTCTGCCTTGGCAGCTAAATAAGGTATAATTGTATTATGAGGGTTTTCAAGATTTTCTTGCACCGCCAATTCCGCGATCAGTAAAAAAATAATATTTTATACCTACTCAGCGTAGTCTAGGTTAGTTTTGAGCTAAGTAATAAAATAGTACTCACGCTAATCTAAATTCCCTAAGTTTTAAAATTTTAGAGTGTCGAGATATTAATTTTGTACTGATCGCGGAATTGGCGGTGCAAGAAAATCTTGAAAGCCCTCTTAAATAAAAAAAACATAAATATCTGTACTGTGAACTCACCAACTTTGTTTTTTCGTTCAGCTGTGAAATTCTCATAATCAGGAAATAAAACTTTTGATATGTCTTCCCAGGCTTTTGTTTTTAAATTTTTATTTTTAAAATCTACGTTTGACTTGTCCCATATAATTTCCCTTTCCTGTATCAATGTAATCAAGTAATCTATGTCAATTTCTTCAATGGTATTCATTTTACCCTGCAAATAAAACTAATTACCCTGCAAATAAAACTAAATACAAAAACGTAAACGTAAAACGAAATGAACTTCCGTGTATCCTCCCTGTCAACGCACAAACAACTGAGCGCTGACGCTCCGACGTCGCACGAGTACACCCCCTCCCGCTTCGTCTCGGGGGCTGCTGTCCGTCATGTGTGCGTTGCGACGACGCAGCGCGCCGTGTGAACACCTTGGTTATTTGTATGTAAAACAACGCAGTGGTAGCGCTGCGTCGACGCAACGCTGACGCAACGCGCCGTGTGGACTGGCTCTAACCTGCAAACAAATTGCTTAAGTTATAAAAAAATGTATATAAAACAAGAAATACCTTTTTTCTTTCCTTGATGATAAGCGTAGCTGCATGTGCAAAGGTTGTAATAAGCTCACAGTTTTTGTTTGTTTGTTTCAGGTAAAAAGCCCTAGATGACGCCTTGAAATTCAACATATCCGGTGAATTTTATTTTTTATTTAGTTTAGGAACTCTTAAAATGTTTCCTGGCCTTTTTTGCCTCTCGTCAAGACATACACATTTAGCGCCATGGTGGTCACCGGTGACTTCCAAACAATATTATTCTATTGTGTCTAGTTCCGTGGCAGTCAAAGGCTTAATATAATGATAAATTGATGAATATGGCGTAAACCTACTGCACTCTACCCCCGTTATTAAAAAAAACTTAGTACCGGGTTTAAGTCAGGACTAAGCTATTAGCTAGCCAATTAGAAAAAACGTTATGTCACGAATATGTCATTTATTCCTCTGTTGTCGGCTAATATTTAGACCTAATTTAAACCGGGTCTAATTTTTTAACCGACGTCAAATAAGGAGGAGGTTATCAATTCGACTGTAATTTTTTGTGGCTATGTTACCTCATATCTCAGTAATTCCTGGACCGATGTGAAAAAAAATATTGTTTACCTAGAGGTTATACCTTTTAGTTGGTCCCATTGGGGCCCAGTCGAGATCTGATGATGGGATCTTGGTGTAATCGAGGGAAACCCTCAAATTTTAAAGGCACGTATAGTGTTTTTGTACTAGTATCTTGATGTTGACATGTTTTTACGTCTGATAGTCAATATTGTGTGGAGCTGAGCTCATAGTGGAACTCCTTAAAAATTTGGAGTTTAGTAATTAAAACACCAGATCTTTTGTCAGGTACTGTATAGGATGCTGAAAAACAAAGTCAAAAGGCGCAGCTCCCTCCTCTCTTCCCCGCTCCTTAACAATAAAAATATATAATTATTTCAAGAAGTATATAATTACTGCAAGAAATCAATTGATTCTTACCGCTGAAACGATGGATTTGATAGTTTGAGTACCGAGAAAGGACATAGAACAGTTTTTATCCCCAAAATCATTTTTATAGGGAATCTGAGGATACGATATACAACAAACTACATTTAAAATACTATTGGCAAATCTTTCCCTGTTCTTCTTTAAACGGTCTTCCTTCTCGTTACTACTTTCTTCCAAACGACGTTGTCGCATTTGAACAGTGCGTTTAGTAGGTCTACCCATGTTGCACCTTACAGTAACGTTCAACTAAAAACAGAAAAATAAATTTCTTTTAAAAAAAAACCGACTTCAAAACTGCCTACAGTGCTAATTAAAACTAAAAATTATAATTAAAAAAACTACTTTAAAACTGCCTACACCACAAAATTAAACTAAAAAGGCCCAAAAATTATTTAAATTACCTAACTATTCTACGAAATTATACAAGAAACCTATTTCCAATTTATTATCTGTTATTTTTTGGAGTCTTTTAGTTTAATTTTGTGGTGTAGGCAGTTTTAAAGTAGTTTTTTTTAATTATAATTTTTAGTTTTAATTAGCACTGTAGGCAGTTTTGAAGTCGTTTTTTTTTGTAATAACACCGTATGTTTCGACATACTGTAGTGATGGTAATATAAAATAAAATAAAAATCGCATTACAATTTTATATAAAAAAATGTTATAAACGTAAAAACCGGTGCATTGATAGACGATGTAATCGCTATGCTTGCTCCAATATCGATACAATACGATCTCCTACATAATAATTATTTTAAAAAGCGGGCAAACCCTCAGTGCTACTTCTAAATTTATTACATTGTTATTAATATCAGCTGCATCTACTTTAACGCTAAAGGTTCTGTATGACTATGATCTTACGTTAAAATAATGTTCATATTAAGTTTTTCAATTTAACAAAATTAGATTCTACCCATGATTCTACTAATTAAAAGATCGTGTACGTATATGAGTAAAAGCTTACACATAATGTTTTAATCAGTAGCCACAGTGCACTTCATACAGAATACAGATTCATACAAATAAGTGACACATTGAATGTACCTACTATGCTAACAAATTGAGATCGTCACTAAATTATAATTTTGAATGTTTTCACATTCCAAGTGTTCCTGTTCAGTATTAAAAAACATAAATATTTTTAAAATAACGTGTACAGAACCCTAAAAATGGCCACTATTACAGTGAAGAATGTTGTAAGCCGTCTGCTAAACGGGGCGTTGAAAAAATTGCAGACCAAATTGTGACTAATGACTATAATTCTAGGTTTTAAACTTTTAAGCGACTCTTTAGTAATAGTCGCCATTTTTATTTATGACCACTTTTATGAGTCTCCGCCTTTAACGTGTGCCTTTTTCAGAGCTTCGTCTTTTACTATAAAGAACCCATATAAAAATTATGAGACATGGCTTATTAATTGGCTGGCATACAAGTTGGTCGCTCAAAAATAGATTGAGGACAAATTTTGAATCGAGTACATACTTAATATAAAAATAACTCTGGGCATTGACTACCTGTGTCGAATGTCAAAATTTGTATTTTCCTCTCCTTTTGCCTTAGTGCATTTGACTGAGACTGAACGGCAACGAAACGTAATGATACACATTGAGTTTGAGTTAAAGAAAAAAAATAATGCGATTGAGCCCCTGATTATGAAGCACTTAACTTCTGATTTCATCTATAACTCTGGTTGATTCATGATCGATTATAATATTTATTCATAGATTTTAGCCCTTGAAGTTTATTTACTGTTAATTCTTCACGCTCGTCAGATGATAAGTTTACTATTTTGATGATGTTCACAAAGCGTTAGTTAGATCGTCCGTTTAGCCGTGCAACTAATTATTTTCTGCATTTGAATTGACGATGGGCGATTATTACTAAATTAATCGAATTATTCGAATGGTCCCTGTAATCCATGCATTCGATAAGCAACCGCAGTCATTCGATTATGCGGCGAGCAATACCGGAGCGTGCGGTGCGCAGGCCGTATTACTAACGAATGAATCGTCATTCGTCGCGTCGATTAATCATTCGTTTGCTGCCTGTCTTGTCGCGACATTTCAATCGAATGCAAAGAAGGGCCGAGTATAGACTATCATTCGATTGTCGATTATTATTCGATTTTTTTTTCCGCATTACTAAATCGACATTCGATAGTTCGACTGGTCAATTGTCGATTCATTCGATTATTTTTTTTGAACCATCGCCCATCGCTAATTTGAATTGGCAGAGAAATTGATTGGTCGCGAGGTACAGTCCACCCAGAAAATTATTGTCTATTTGAATCAAAAATATTAAACTTATCAATGAATTTATAATGGGTTGAGGAACATATTAACGTGCGAATTTGTTTTGATCAAGCACAAAATACAAATTCAGTTAACAAAACTTGACTTAATAAAACAATTGCACAAAAGTCGAAAAAAAAATAAGTCTCATATATTACGAACTACTATTACTGTAAGGTGCCTATCATTACACACATAACTTAGTATTTGAATATCAATTTCTATACTAATTAAAGAAACATTGATAGGCTATTATTAATCTTCCTAGTATATTGATGTGATGGTCGTGGCAGACACGGCTGCACGTCAGACTATGCATGTTGACTTAGATCCTTAAGTAATAAAAGTAGTATCCGTTGTTCAAATGTATAACCCGACGTGCTGCCGACTTTAGCTTTTAGAGCTAATAAACGTGTAATAAGGAAAAGCGCTATATAGGTACTCGTACTCGTCTCTATTATTATCACTGAACATTAATTAATCTACTTGAAATGCGTAAAGCTTAAAGCGTGGGATTTTAACACCGTTTGATTGAGACCCTTATCACAGAACCTTACCCGGTCGTGCTCCTAATGTTTATAGTGGAACAAAATAGTGATGTGCTTTGTGAATAGTATAAACTAAGTAACATACCTATCTAAGCCAACTGGCATTTTAAGGACGGCTGAATTATGCTATTTTACTTTGAGATATACGAAATTCGAAATTCCGTATCTACCTAATTTCAAGTAGGTTTCTACTTACATGAGAAACGTAGTTAGTTATTTCAATA
Source organism: Pyrausta nigrata (assembly GCA_949316185.1). Taxonomy (NCBI): domain Eukaryota; kingdom Metazoa; phylum Arthropoda; class Insecta; order Lepidoptera; family Crambidae; genus Pyrausta; species Pyrausta nigrata. Next base: position 15,894,981 of record OX438943.1, read on the forward strand.
ACTTTAATTATTGAAACTTACTTTCGGACGAAAATGGGTCTGTAAAAGTACCTAATGTAAATTTACGGATCACATTGTTCTCGATATCTGCTATCGCGTGCTCTAAGCTAACAGTGTAGGACTAGGTAGAGTGGGTCATTTAGATCAACCGAAATCACACCTCGTGTAAGGTAAACATAGTAACACTCTAAGATATTTCTTCGAAAATTCTCGGTTAAGGATTTTGGTATTTTAAGTTGACATATCCGGCCTCGACTTGACACCTTCCTCATTGGAGTTAAGGATGAGTCGAGGAATCAACATTCAAAGTTAAGGTACGTCGCGATCTACCTTAAGATCTTCCTTAACGCCAAAAATCGAATAAGTATTTTGTTGCCTCCGATTGCCAAACAACAAAAAATTGCCTTTATGAATTTTGAGTTACGGTACATACAATTGACCACTGTGACTACCAATCTCGAGGTGGTTTCGAGTGCTTTCCTTGAGGTTTACCTTAGTTGAGGCACATAATAAGTACTAGTACTCCGTACAGAAGTATGACTTTGCATTGTAATTCAAAGAAATGTCTACTCAATGTTGTCAACGATATGGTGTAATTTAGTTCGCCTCAGACTCAAGCACATTTTCGTGTAGACACCTGCAGAAATACATTGCAAGATAATTTCATTCTTAAAACTCTGGAATATGATTCATAATACTCTAAACCTGCCGCTAAGTGACGTACTATCACGCGACGCGATAGGGTTGACTGCTACAAGAAGCAAATAACGCCATCTAGCGCCTCTTTCTAGGACTTTATTCATGCTCGTCCAGCCAGCATCGTACCCGCGCGCCGCCGGTGAATAAAACGCGCGAAACGTGTCGCTGCCGGCTAGCGACACCCAACGTAGGTACGTTTTTGCTACCTACGCGGGGAGTTACACAGGCCTGGTTGAGGCCGGGTGGAAATCTCGAGTAATCATGTTAGAATACGGGTGTAAGTCACGTTCTGTAATATGGGCCTTGGGTGTATGGTTAGATTGTGTATAGTGATGGATTAGATCGCATGGTGGCGCCATTTTTTACAGCTCTGTGTGACAGTTAAATGATTTATGACGTTAAATTAGCGGCTGTGGATAATCATAGTGGTTTTGAGCGAATATAAATATACAATTATTTATTCAGTCTATTCTTGGAGCTTTCAGTCTCGAATCACGCACTTCAAATGTTGATAGGATCTTTAAACCAGTTTTTTTTTATTTCATAAATTATACTTTTTGAGCAAAATGCGAATTTACTAAGGAGCTTAGAACAACATTAAAATCAAAACCACCCAGAAGGTTCTGGCACTCCCACTCACCGACGGAACACAGCAAGCTGCTTAGCGCCGGGCAGGAGCAGGAGGTAACCACCAAGCGGCACCTTATGCCTACCACTGCTAATAGTTGTGATGTCGTTGCCCGGGGTGGACCACTAGAAGGTAGATTCTTTACGGTACCACCACAAAATAGTCAGAGAATCATGAGTCATGACTAAACATAGACGAAGACACGCATAAGTTGGCATATCTAAATGTGTATTGTCTCTCTTAATAAACTTTCTACATAAACCCAAATAAATACCTAAGTAGAGCATTAGAATAAGTTTATATTTTAATGATAAACATCTTGCAATCTCATTAAAACACAATTTTACGGATTACTTCGCGATTAATTTACATTTTATTTAAAACCTGACGTTTCGAACACTACAGCGTTCGTGGTCACAGGGAGACTAAGGTATTATTTGTCATTACAAAGTTTTGAAAAATTAAACTACCGTCACTTATTAATATAAATTTACGTTCCCATTTATGCAGAAAGAGCTAACCGTGACTTGAAACGTCAGGTTTTAAATAAAATGTAAATAAATCGCGAAGTAATCCGTAAAATTGTGTTTACATGAGTTCAACAATCCGCGTAAACGTAATATCTTGCAATCTATCAATTATTATATTTTCAAGTGCAATATAAATATTAGCTAAAAAATCGTACACATTGGAAAAAGCCCAGTGGGAGCTCAGAGCTAATTCGTGCATAACAAAACCTCAATCCAACATGGCAGGTTGTCAGGCGCGGTGCGTTGACCTGCGCGCGCGGGTCAAGCGGTCAGTGCTGCGCTCCGTCGCGTTATGCAATTCCTTAGGGCCAAGTCACGATAGTACAAGTTATTGTCAAGGCTGTTACTATAATCGCTTTCGAATTCCAATATATTTTTTAGGAAAGCAATAAAAGTTTTCCTAAAACTATGATCATATCAGCCTATTGCAGTCCACTGCTGGACATAGGTCTCTCCAAGACTGCGCCAATTTTCACGGTCCTCCGCTTCTCGCATCCAGCCACCACCGGCCACCTTCCTCAGGTCGAACCTTCCTACTCCAACGCCCGGCGGTTCTGCGACAGATATGACTAGCCCACTGCCACTCCAGCTTACTGCACGTCTGAACGATATCTATGACTTTCGTCCTTTGGCCGATGATCTCGTTCCGGATTCTATCCCTTAGCGAGATCCCCAGCATAGACCTTTCCATAGCTAGCTGAGCGACATGCAGAACTATGAAACTAACGATAAAAGTACAATTAATGCGTCAGTGGAATTGAAATGGCTGGATAGCTTTCAAGTTAGGCGGTTAATCTGTAGGTGTACCTAACTTTTTTTATAATATAAAAATAGTCCTACTGTTAAAAAAGTTCAACAATTTTAATAGAGTTAGAATGCTAAATAAGTAATCATACTCAGTATTCAGGGAGTAACTTAGATAATTTAATAATAATCAGTTTCAATGACGAGTCACAATATAACTAAAATGTTTTACCTTCCTATGTGAAATCCCAGTATATTACTTAGATTAGATTTAAAGGGATCAGGATTTACCTATCTAAAGTAATCTAAATGTATTTCTAAAATACCTTAGTGAAGATTAACAAACTCACCTTAAGGCCTCATGTAACTGACCATAAGGAAGACCAAAGGGTCTAAGAAGCAAGCAGTACCTACGAGATTGGAATTATAGTCGCAAATGCTTTTCGAATAATAAATCATGGAGTAAATGAAATGTTTGTATGTACTCGCACATTCTTTCCCGGTTTCAAATAAAAGACTTTCTTATCATCCATAACTGGCGAAAGGAAAATTACATATATTAATACACCATCACTATTTATTAGCATATTAAACGAATAGCATGTTTCTCATGCCCTCTGCCACACCCATCACTCTACAAATAGGTAGAACACTGCAATTAAATGTTTTACATAACACGAAGTACTTATTAATTCATTCGCTTCATTGAGTACAGTTAGTATGACTGTTTTGTTCTCCTGGTGTGATAGTACAAGTAGCTCATAGTCATAACAAAGAAAAGAGAGAGCCTATAAGATTGGTGAAATAATAGGTAAAATTGTAGAAAAATAATTCGATAGGTATTTGATTTACAAAATCAAAAGTACTCGACGTCTTTGAAAATTACGTTCTTTACGTTTGTAGTTGATTACGGTGTCTCTTTATTTGCATTGTATTGGTACCTAGGTATCAAATGCCAAAAATTGTTTTTCTCTCTTGTTTGTTTTTATGTCGTAAAAACGACATAAAAACCCTCCCCCTCAGTTTGAATATTTAGCAATGTGGCGGTTGCATCTCCTTTACTGTCCAGACCCTGCACCCTGATCCGCAAACACTCTTAAAGTTTCCGAGTCGGATCCTTTCCCAATTCGAAAGTCAAATCGTATCGGATCCCACTGACAGCGTTCGTGAATAGGGTTTTCAAATCCGTTGAAAGGTTTTGACATTTGAATACGGGAACGGTCGGACACGTAAACTTTCCGAGTTAGTGAACAAGAGTGCAGCAATCATTTTCATGCTAGAACGAACATGGCTAGAACAAACAATTCGCTTGATTGGATACAGTAAAGAAGGGCGATTTTAGTCCTGCTTACAATAGATAGGCCAAGGCTGAGGTCTATCTCTTTTAACGCGTTCCCAGCCTACCTGATTGTTAGGTTTTGGTTTCATTAGCCCCCAGGACCCCAGATTTTGATAACGTGATCGCCTGTCCAAGTAAAAAACTAACTGCTGCTAGCACACCAGACAGCTCGATCGAAAAAGACGCGTAGGATTAATAATAAGGACAACTCTTACAGAGTAAGGCTAATTTTCACCACCTTAGTTGAACCAGTAACAATAAGCTTGGAGTTCATCAACACATTTTTAATCAACAAGTTTAGAATTATTTGACATATTTTGTATGGTTAAGTTAAGTCAGCCTATTAGATCCCACTGCTGGGAAAAGGCCTCACCTCAACTATGAGGAGGAACGAGCCATACTCCACCACGCGGGCTCAGTGCGGATTGGTGGAGGGGTGTCTGTGAGGCAAGTGACAAACCTTACTGTCAGATGTTATCAAGCCGCCCTAGGGCCTATGACTAGGCTTAACGACTAATACCAAGAGATATTAGCCGGGACCAACTGCTTAACGTGCCTTCCGAAGCACGGAGATGCTTGTCATGGTCGTCACTTTAATGGTCGGAATGGTTACCCATCCAATCACGACCGCGCCGTGGTTGCTTAACTTTTGGTATCACTACCAAAGCGCTGCCGCCACTGCGCCACAAGCACCTACAGGGATTTTGTATGGGAATTCTGTCAAATTAGCCATCAGATGAGTGAGGTGCTTGTGGCGCAGTGGCGGCAGCGCTTTGGTAGTGATACCAAAAGTTAAGCAACCCACGATGCAGTCGTGATTGGAATGGTTGACCATTTAAGTGACGTCTATGACAAGCATCTCCGTGCTTCGGAAGGCACGTTAAGCAGTTGGTCCCGGCTAATATCCTTAGTCCTAGTCAGAGCCCGCGTGGTGGAGTATGGCTCCTACCTCCTTGTTGAGGTGAGGCCCTTTCCCAGCAGTGGGATATATATATAGGCTGACTTTTGAGGTTTACCGGCTGTTTAAATATTGGTGAGCTCCAGTCTAAGTGGGTGTTTTTAATGTGGGCGACAAATTCAGGGCAACACCTAACATACGACTATTCATTCAATTTAAATTGATTTTTTGCCTGCCTCGCTCTTACTTTCAATTTAAGATTATATAGTTACTCTAACGCTTTTTATCCCAAAAACCTACTATTGTGATTGGGGTCACAATATTCTGCCCCGATTTCGAAAATTTCCGATCCGGGCCTGTTACTAAGACCCAAAAAAGCAAGTAAAGGCGCCTTTAGTTGGTTTTTTCCCGCCTACACCAGATAGCCGGGGGCTACTCAGCTGAGTTACTGTGGGAATGGAGCACTAACGGGACTCTAGGCCTTCGTGATTTACAATCGAAGGGATCTCTGTTAGGCGTAGTACACATTTGCGTAGAAATATAGCCAACCTTGTTTAAACCCAACTGTTATAAAAAGTTAGTACCCATCTACATCTACACTAATATTATAAAGAGAAAAGATTTGATACTTTGTTTGTAGTGAATAGGCTCCGAAACTACTGAGCCGATTAAAATTTCATTTGGTACAGAGATAGTTTGAGACCCTGGGAAGGACAAAGGCTTTTTGTCGCGATATAAAATCATCATGGGGGTGAAATGGGAGATGAAAGTTAGTATGGAAAATTCGACTTTTGGCGCGGGCGAAGTCGCAGGAAACTGCTAGTCTATAATAAACTCAGTATTGGCATTTATCATTTAGAACACATCGCCCTGTCTTAGATTAAATTTAGGTTCAGTCTCTCTCTTTCTCTGCCAACCAAACGAAAAGAGACAGACTATATTCATTTTTAATTTAGAAACGTCAGACGAAGCAGCTGTCCGCAGCTAAGGAAATTAGAGAATTCATAGACAATTTCGTTGGGATGTCATTCGATGACGACTAAAGCACGGTATATAGATGTATCTGTCTATTGTGACTAAAGTTAGACGAAAACACGCATAAACTTGTAAAAATACTTAAGAAATCGTATCACTTAACTTGACGTTTCTAAATTATTGTAGTCTGTCTCATTTCGTATGCTTGACAGAGGAAAAGAGAGACAGAATCTACATTTAATCTTAGACAGGGCGCATTGGAATGGGGCGCATTATTTCTCACTCATCTCAAATGGAGTCTCCCAAACATTTGGGTGCTTTTTTGCATCCTCTATAGTTTGATGGTATGTCGTGGGATTTGACTTCTCAACAAATACATAAACAAGCCGTTTAGTTAACGACCTAAGTTTAAATGTGGGTTCTTAAGTTAAACGACGGAGTTTAAGTGTTAGTTTGATCTGCAGACGATTAAGCGAATGCCAAGCCGTAAAGGTTCACCACAAAAGATATAAACCTTTGTTTGATGAATGAGCTCTTGAAGAATGTTATAAAAGCATATATGTCTAGCATTAAATAGTACTACATTACAAAGTTTTTACTAACTTTTTAGTCTAAGCCAAACAGTAAATACTACTTACGTACTTTTATCAGAGGTATCAAACGCGAAATAGTACATTATGAAACAAGTGAGTAAAGTTGCTCATTATACACGAGGCTGTGGGTTGCAGCCCGAGCCGTAGGCGAGGGCGTAAATCAGCCGAGTGTCTATTGAGCAAGTTGCTCACGAGTTTTGTACGAACTTCTTTACCACACTTGCGAGGAAAAAACAAACAAGTATTGCATAAATCGTTTATTAATAAAAACACTTGGTGAATGTACAATTTTCAAAACGATATTGGGTTGTTGGTTTTTACTAAATTAGGCTTTCGTTTACATATTGTACTGCATTCAGCATTTCTGGTGGGGTTAAAAATCTATTAATTGTTCATCTTCTGTACTAAAACTTGTCATATTTACAATTATATACCACACAGCAACAAATGCTATACCAAAACAAAGTATGAAAATCATGGCAAATGGCGCCCAAGTTTTTTTTTCACGTGCTAAATGTAAGGTGGTTGATTACGTATAGCCATACAGCCTACTTAAAAATTATAATTATAGTGATAAAATGCAAATATTTTGTAACGAATTATTGCGAATTGTAAATAATTTCATAACAATAAATGTTTAATTAGCGACACAATTATTTGTTCCAAAAATGTAAATGGATTTTCGGCGGCATAAAAACTCTTTGTTGTATTATACTATAATCTGTGTTGTTGTTACAAAAAAAATTTATTACCCGGATAAATTGAAAATGCTCTGTTTACTTACATATAATTTGAAGTTAGGTACCAACTTAACTTTATAAGGATAATTCTATTATGCACTAGTGCGTAATATTATTATGCACGCGTGGGTTATAGTTCGGTTTATGGCCCTAAGAACGATGTAATAAGGCTCACTTTACGAGCAAGTGTGTTGAAAATAATATAAAAGTATACCTAAACGGAAAACGCTAAGTTTCAATTTTATCAAAGTAGGTCTCGATCTTGAGATATTTTTGCAACCTCAATTGCTTACAAAAGGTACCGCAAACTCAAAATACCAATATTTACCAACTTAGGTACTTCTTTAGCGGTTCTCAGCGCCTGCGCCGGCGTAAATGCTGGATTTCCTATATTGACTTTCATCCCCCATTTCACCCCCTTCGTGTTTTTACATCGCGACATCTATTGACACCTATGTCCTTTTCAGTTCCTATATTTTTTCTGAAATTTCTCTATACTAAAATCTAAATCTGTGCATCATTGTAACGTGGAAGTGTGAAGTGGTCACAGACACATTTTCGCATTTATTTGTATAGAATGAATACGTCGAATATGGGCCATTCTTCAAAAGTAATTTCGAAGATATTATCAGTTATCGTAAATATAATTCTAATTATATATTTTTTATCCGACCACCCGATTCTCATATTAATATCTTTAAGTTGCAAACAAGTTTTTGTAAAGGTGCTGTTAGACCGAATATCGAATCCTCTTTGTGTAGAAAGAGATCAAGCATTTTTCCTTGTTCTAGTGATGTTCACGAAGATTTTTTTTAATAATAAGCAGAAATAGACCGCAATCTCACGGAGGCTATCAGGTAAGGCGGTACCATAGCGTTCTTTTGTGCGTATTTGCCTCTTTGTTAGTATGGTCTACCCGCACCATTACTTATCGGTATTGACACTAGTTGTCACAGCGTACTGCCTATTTACGCCCAATGTGGTAACTTCGAAAGCAATAGTGGACTAACGGGTTGATAAAGGCATAGAAATATCATTGCTAAAGATAACTTATCTTTTCATTTTCTCTTGCGGCTTTGAACATGCCTTATTAATGTTTTCTCCACCAATTACAAATAACGGTTAAATTTACATAGCGTTTAGGGCCTGTTTCTTACTAAAGAGCCTTAACCAGACAAAAAGTGGTTACTTTATGAAATCATTTTGTAATTGGAGATTGGCAACCTAGGGCAGACTGTCTTAGCCCAAACAGTAAGAGATCCGACCCCAATGGAACTGGGATTAAGAACGAACGAAGAATATTGATTGGATATTTAGAATATTGACGTTACGTAAGCACGTCTTTTGTACGACTTATAAATAAGAACGACTACACACATTTCACATTCTGTTACAATAATAATTTAGATTCTAAACACGTGTGTATACTAATGATTCAGAAATATTACATAATGTTCGATGTAGTCATGTAGGAAAATACAAAAATCAACAACAAATAGAGAAGTTCTGACGCGTCGAACTGTTTAATACGACAATTCTATTAAAAAATCGTAGTCGACTACGAATTTCGTAGCAGTCATCATAATTTGACTACGAAATTACTATTGCACACTGTGCAAAAGAAAAAAAACGTATTTACTACGAAAGGCTATTATCTACTGGCATCTATGATGAGGAGTTTTTAATTATTGATGCAAGAAGATAACTTCGATACGGTTGATCACGTGAAGTTTAACAAAATAAATACTATGTAAGTATTTATTTTGTTAAACTTCACGTGATCAACCGTATCGAAGAAAAGCCACAGAAAAAACAGAATTAAATTACGTGACACTTGGACTAAATTTTATAGCTACCAGCTGGCCTACCTTCTAACTCAAGCTTTTAAAATACCATCCAAACTGACGTCTCTCTGCGTGACTGACGTCCAGTTTAAAAGCGATCGAGTTGGTGCTTATGGTTTATTTTTTATCATATTATAATATGAGAAATAAACTTTTGTCGCTTAGTTCAGCAGTAGCTCATTAACCAATCGCAATCGTACAGCTTTTAAAGCACGTCCATTATTTCTGAACAAATAATTCTAAGCATTCAAATACCAGCGTTTCACTAACAAATGAGCCATCCGATTTATTACCTTCAAATGCTGATCGTTCCTGAACGTAAATTGCTATAGACACGTTAAATACCCTAGCAGTAAACCTAGGAAGGCAGCTGAGTTGTGGTCACCATAATTACTGCTAATTGACCCTAGTACAGCCGGCAGATATACCCTTATCGGTCATTCCACAGCCAAATGTGAACCTCGTGTTGATCACATAGAATTCAATATCAATTGGGTCATTTTGTCAGATTTACAAATTGACTGTTAGTATTAACCTACTACAATTCGCTATCGAATAGAAATCTTTGGTGTTAAACGTAAGGATAAAAATTGATTGAGAAAACTGATAATTTTGTGTGTTGACTGTACATCCTTGAGGTACCTAACTAATGACGCACATAGTAAAAGCCTTGCACACTTGATTGACGCTTTTCTAACTATTTAAAGACAAGTTAAGCAACTCGGTGGTGCTTATTAGAGTTGTAGCAAGTGAGCATGCCATTTTATGAGCCAACCAATATAGGCTAGTCACTAGTGCTTGGAAATTAAGATAGTTAAGCGTATGACTCAGATAATGTTGTAGTTTAAGATTCAAACTGCTAGAGCGAAGCCATGCAGTCTAATCGGTAATGGACGAAGTATGGTAGATAGTAAAGACTCAATTCTATTGCTGTTTATCCGGGCAACCCCACAGCCACAGATTATATAATAGTTACCCACAGCGCCCAAAGTCGGGCGCTCATTTTTTATGACGTGGTGTCCGCCATTAGTGTGCTAGAGGGGAAATAGCGATATAATCATTGATTTACTAAAATAAATCAATGGATATAATAGATATATAGAGTGAACCCTGGTTTGAAGCGCTCCTCTCGAGCCAAAAATTCGGAGTTAGTCATAAGACGATTTTAAAACTGGCATTTGTATCCTTAATTTAGTTTCAGTTCAATAATTAAATATTTAACACATCTTGTCAGATCCGCGACACGTCTACCCCACCTTCCTCATCTCCTAGGTCCGAAAAAGCGATAATGATTAGTCGAAAATAAGTATTATAACTTATACTAATAACTTGCATCGGAAACTCGAAAATAAAAAGGTACATGGTAGCAATCCCGATAATAACTATTCTCATGATAGTGAACATGAAAGCTTAAAACAGTATAATATAGTTGAAAATAGTACTAAACTGACTAAGGAATAATTATTTGACAAGTCGTACTAAAGTCATTTATTAAGGCTCTCAACACACGTCTGCCCCACCTGGCACATCTTCTAGCCCGAACTGGCTCACATAGCTGCGCGGGCGCCGGTCTCGCCAAATGGACCAATAGGTCATCCGGGTACACGCTTGCAGGAAGCCAACGAGATCTTGTACTTGGGTAATTGAAAACGCACAGGCGCATTCTAAACGTGGTCCGAGCCTAAAGATTGCTTCAACTTTTTACCCGGCTGCGGAGGGAGGGTTATGTTTTTGGAGAGTATGTATGTATGTATATATAACTGTTTGGCACGCCCTACAGCCCAAACGGCTGGACAGTTTTCGACATACGAGGTGTCATATAATAAATAAATATAAAAAGTTGTCAAAATTGTAGTAGTGACATAGGCTATATATACATTTTAAAAATAGCGCCCACAAATGGAATCAAAGGGGGGGGATTGATTTTTCTTTACCATAGCAATATGGGTATCAAATAAAAGCCAGTAAAAAGTCAATTTCAAAAATATTATATTTTTTGCTTGTTTGTGATCTGATAGGTAAGTTTGACTGCTACTGATGTTAAGTGATTATTGACTAGGAATCAACGCTGGGAGATATTACGAATATACTTGCCTAGTAAGATTGTTCCTCACGGTAGGTAAACCTTAAATATAACTTTTTTATGGTATGTTATCCGATGATATTGAGCAGCTGGTATTAGTAAGTCAAACCATAATATAAAACCAAGATAGGTAAAACTTGTCCTCTATAGAACAACTACATTGCTCCCACAATAAGAGTAGTTATAGGAAGCTATTATCATGGACAAATATACAAAATTCATCCATAGTATTATACGAAAATGATAATACCTAAATACCTAATCACCCCACAAAGAGATACAGAGCACCAGCTCCTTGGCAACTGCGATTTCAAGACAACCCGAAACACAGTTCTTTGGCACTCATGACCACAGATTAACTGGGCATAATCTGTGTTGGACAAAAGAGAAGAATAAATTGCTTTTCGATTACACGACTTCAATCTATCTTGCAACGAATCCACAACAGTTTTACTAAGTAACAATAAATACTATTATTATCCAGCAAGCAAACAGTACTAAACTGCCGTCGTTTAGCGGGCCCGACTAGGTGTATGGAACCAGACGTTTCAAACGATGCCTGTTGACACATTGTGCAAGTTTGCAGGAACAGAAAACCCTTTATGTCAAAATGTAGCTTTAAACGTAACTTATCTACCTTATCTAAGAATATGTCAGAATTGCAACAAGTAACTTTAGCTACACATTTCAAACTATGCGGGCAATGAGCCGATGAGGACAACACCGAATTTTCTAGAAAATGGTGTAGCTAGTAGGATGCTATAGTAAATATTTAGAATTCAGTTATAAATAAAAAGTCATCATATTAGCACTAGCACAAAGTTGTTTATTGCAAAAAATGGAGTACGGTTAGACAATTTAATTTTAATAAAAAATTTAGGTTAGGATAACTTAATTTTAAATTTAATTTTATGTTTGTATGGCAAGTGCCCTCACGGGGTGTCACGTGTCCAATGTACCACCATAAATGTGTTTTTTACCACCTGTAACAATTACCATGTGACAAGCAAATAAATTAAAAGACAAAATTGTAAATTGTTATACAAGGGGAGAAAGCGACCCATTTCACTCGAGAAATTTTTGGCGCTCGAACGAAAGAGAAATGGGTGCTTTCACCCGAGTTAAACATATATTTATTTCCATTTTGACTGTGAGGAAAGAAATAGTGCATTTCTTTTTTTGCGGTGCAATCGAAGGTAGGGATCTTACGGAGGTGGTTTTATCGGAACCGAAGTTAAGAGTTGGAGTCAGAAGTGATGGCAGAAGGGACATTGTTATGGGCAGTCCTAATGAAATAAAATGGATGAAATATTATACAGTTCACACTTACGTGGCAGAGAGGGAAAAGATATTTTCCACCCGGCTATCTATACATCAAAGTTCAAATTTCCGAACAGGAGACATGAAAAACAGTATTACAAGTGTGAGGGTTATCTTATCATTGTGTAAGCAGCTTATTTGTTTGTTAGCTTAAATGTGTATTAGCCCGTAGGCCTTAAACAGTGACATTTCATGTCACTGCTCAAGGCCTACGGCTGCTCAATCTCCACTGCAAGTTGGCTACAACTTACGCCACCGTTATAAACGCATGCAGAGCAGATACATAACCCTGACCTAAGCAAGAGTAAGCTTACTCGTACCACCCATAACACCTGTTAAAGCCAACTGCTGAGCATTTAGCCCGCTTCTACCAGTCTTAACAAATCGGGGTAATTAACTGGTATAGGTAATTGGAGACGTTGGAACCAGCACGGCTCGGGTGGAGCGTGGTCACTGATTAGAGTTGATTCGCTCATTAGTGGAGGTGCGATTTGTGACAGGCACACATGCCAGGGCCGGCTGTGATTGCAAAATACTATATCTTCATATTATACCTAAATAATGTTAATGCGTATTGGAAATCGATGTTGTACTCTTGCCGAAAGGCACGATATCTTGGCAGATCGCTAACCCGTATTCGCCTCGTTAGTTAGTAGAAATGGGAAAACCCCTTCGCAATCCCCAAAAGAGAAAGTAGAAAAAAAAAAGATTTTAAACGTCAACTGATACAAGTTAACACATTTCTACCAGCGAAACATACCATATAAACTATGAAACTTATTCCTAGCATGGAATTTCTCCTACATTACTCTAATTACGGCCCTGTTCTGCTCTACAATGTCACAAATAGTAGATCATTAGCATGTGTATGTAGCCAATGTAGACATGCGCGATGACCGAATGGGCCCAATTTAAATAATTAGTACAAGTTGATTAGAGGAATGTTTACAGTTCTAAGCGCACCATTAATGGCGATACGCTCTTAAAGTGCTTTGATACAGTCAATCAGCAAAGTCATAGTATAACAAACTAAGTCAACATAAATCTTACTTAGATCAGCATTTCATGTTTCTCATTAGATTATCTAAAAGGTTTGCGTCGACAACAGTATCAAACTAGTGAAAATGTTACCATAAGAAAACTAGTGGGTAGTTTAGTAACTATGAAGTATATTCAATCGAATTCTTAGAACGCCCCGATTTGAAGCCACGAAAGTCTCTTACTAGAACGACTAAATCTGTATGTTCATTAAAAGTATTTAAACACCCGAGAAGCGAAGCACATTTGAGCCGCTTCTGCCTGCTAATAACCATTATTATTCATTTATCAATCATCATAAAAATCATAATTACCTATTTACAAATACCTAAAAAGACAGAAATCCCGGTTGCGTGTCTACGACTATGCGCTTGCGACTGAACTTGGCAATAAATTAAACTAAGCTTAGAAACGAATAGGCATGTGGTGGTGACCATAAATCTTGGTGAGAATATCTCGAATAGGTTAAGTCGGGTCAGTGGTATGAGCTTCAATAAGCGGTTTTGTTGTGTGTATTGCTCATTGAGATCGTACTAATATGACGCCGATGTGTATTTTCTGAGTCGAGTCTATTTATATTTGGCCAACAATTAAATTTTAATTTTAATCCGGCTTATACCAATTTAAAGAAATACGAAAGCATGCTTTGTGTGGAAGGAATACTTACTACTACAAATCCTTGAAGTTTGAAAGTACAGACTGACAACGAAAATTAACAGGCATCTATTAACTACCGCAAGGACTTCTCAACAGCGTGGTAAAAGTAAGATTGATTAGTGAAAAAATTTGACATTGGTTTCTGCGTTAGCTAGTTATAGAGCTAGGTATAAATGTAAATACCTAGAGGATTTTTAGTGATAATACGAGTAAGTGATGGTCAAATTCGTCAATGAGGCTGTTTTGCGAAAAAAACATTCCTCGATGTATGACGGATTTTTTTTATTTGTTCTGTCAGGCAAAATAGGTAACTATTTAGGAAAGGATTAAATTTCCATTTCTTTGTGGAAGCATCGCTATCACGCTGTACGGAGTGCGATGCAAACGCAATTCTCGGTCAAGGAATTGTAAACAGATTGAGACTAAGCGAATGTCGATCGTTGGAAATTGAAAATATAATGTCTACTACTGGGTGCCTGAAAAGTTTATAAATAAATAAAAATACATCGTTTCGACAAACACACCTGCCTATTACCTAGTCCCAAACTAAGCGTGAGCTTGTGCTATGGTGACTAATATAATGGAGAGACATACTTATATACATTTATAAACATCCATGACTTAGGCTACAAATGCTCGTGCTCATCACACAAACATTTGCCACTTGCGGGACTCGAACCCGCAACCGACTGGTTTAGAAGTCCGCGGTGCGAACCACCACACCAACACGGTCGTCAAGTTTGATTGCTGTTTTGTTAACTTAATGCTAATACTGAAATGGAACTTTTATAAGAGTGACGGGCTTTTTTGCTTAACACTGTCCTAACATTGCACTTGAACTTAATAATAAACCAGTGAATTTATAATGAGAATAATATTTGATTCTAATGAAAGTAAACAAAAGCCAAAATCTACTGGAACATTAAGAACAATTTTACTCGACCAGTTGCATCATCATCCTCCTAGCGTTATCCCGGTTGTGCACTCGCACGCAAGGGCCCAGAGTCCGCTGACCATGATCCAGGATGTGGCAGATCAGGTAATTACAGTGGAGCGACTGCCATCTGACCTCCGTGACCCTGTTACCAGGGGAACCTGACAGTTTTGGATCATGGTTACACATGCAGTCGCCTGAATGTGCAGGTTCCTCACAATATTTTCCCTCACTGTAAGAGCATCGGTTTTACTCGACCAGTTGTATAAACCAATTATAAAATAATAGGCGCTATTTCCAAGATAGCAGCTATTTTTAAAAACATGCATTTTTTAAAAAAAAAACTTTTCTTTAAGGACATCTCGATTTCATCGTAATAAAAATACACGGCAAGGCATTCTTCAAATGCCAGCTCTCTATCACAACAGGGTGCTATACCTAAATGGAATGTCGCTATGTACAACTTGCAAAATTCCACTTGCACAGTTTGCACATGCATTGTTATTCAAATGCAGCATCTATGACGTAAAAAATAAAGACAGATATCGCTGGCGAGTCTTCGTTGTACCAAAGAACGCAACCAATGCAGACCACCTTGTCTGTGCTTAATTACACTTTTAAAATAGTCGGCATCGTAGCGATAATATACCCATGCGTTGCTAAATCTTTAGGATTTCCCAAAATACAGTGAAATAATAAAGATGAGCTCAAAGCACCTTGCGATGTAAAAACCTACAAGCATTGTGTTTAGACCGGTGAAAAGCAAAGTGGTGTAAAGACCTTTTTGGAACGCCTGATTCATATGCATAATGGTGGTGCATAATACACAAAATAATTTACCTTTTTTATTGTATAGAAGTTCCATAAATTATAGCCTAGGTAAGTTACTTACGATTTATAGCCTTACCCTAAATAAGGTTTTTACCCGATCCGTAGGTAAAAAACCTTGATCGATCTTGGTTCTGTAAATGACTGCAGGCAGGTGTCCTCCTTTCGTATTTTCTTGAAGTAGTAGTAGTTCCAAGTATGAAAATGATTAAAACAAACAGAAAAGATAAAAGGAGACCTATTGTTATAAGGATAATAATCTTAAGAATATATTACCTACGATTAGTCTCATTAGAGCTATGTATGAGACTTATTTATCTACACTTAGCATAGTCATTAGACACATTTAGTTATTTTCATAGACGAAAAAAACGCAATATTCTTATCAAAACAAATTGACTGGTCACCCAACGCAACAGTTATAGAACCTCATTAAAACACAATTTTACGGATTACTTCGCGATTTATTTACATTTTATTTTAAACCTGACGTTTCGAACACTTTACAGCGATCGTGGTCACAGGGAGACTAAGGTATTATTTGTCATTACAAAGTATAGGCGTGCGGATAAAAGAACACATAGCTGACGTAAAACATAGACGGAACATGAAATCTGCAGTGTGTGAACATGCCTTAGACAAACCCAACCACTTCATTCGTTTTGACCAACCTAAAATACTTGCAAAAGAACGGCGTTTTATTCCTCGAATGCTACGTGAAGCCATTGAAATTAGAAAACATCCAAATTTCAATAGAGAAGATGGTTGGAAAGTTCCACCGGCATGGGATCCTATTCTAGCAAAAACCAAAGCAACACAGCACTGCAAGATCTCAAGACACGGTTAGCTCTTTCTGCGTAAATAGGAACGTAAATTAATATTATTGAGTGACGGTAGTTAAAATTTTTCAAAACTTTGTAATGACAAATAATACCTTAGTCTCCCTGTGACCACGATCGCTGTAAAGTGTTCGAAACGTCAGGTTTAAAATAAAATGTAAATAAATCGCGAAGTAATCCGTAAAATTGTGTTTTAATGAGTTCAACAATTCGCGTAAACATAAGAAACAAATAAGTTATAGAACCTCCACGGTCTACCGCAAAAAGTAGAAAATCGGTCACTTGTGGCACTTGCGGTAGCACCCAGCTTGATGAAGGTTGGCTAGAGTATGTAGCGATGGATCCAGTCTTGGCATGCCACGGGCTAAGCGATTTAGGTTAATGTGGATAAGGAATAAAATGCCTTACATTCTGTATACATCCTACATTACCAGAGTGACACTGTTATTTGAAATCTTGAATACTGAAAAACTTTAACTAATAATAATAATAAATTGTTTCAACAAACACTAATTACCTAGCCCCAAACTAAGCGTGAGCTTGTGCTAATGGTGACTAGAATAACGGAAAGACATACTTATCCTCCTAAGGCTCAATGACCTCATATGATGACATAAACTAGATTTTATTTACAGCCCAAACTTATAATCCACATGCTTTCAATTATCGCCCATCGTCCTCATCTGATCACATATAAAATTTTCTCGCTTATGTGTATTTGGTATGAATAAATATTTTTTTCATATATATTTATTTATTTTTACATATATATTTATTTATATTTAGTGTTTAGATATTTATTTATATTATATACATACATTATAATGACATTTATTTATATTAAGTTCACATAATTATATTTATTTCATGTCTTCACTCTTAATAATTGTAACTTAAGTTTTTGATCCGGGCTGTAGCTATTTAGAATAATATGTCATCATGTGAGCACATTGGGCAATAATTTATGAGATGTTATTTAATGTTGGGCCTTACGAGGTTATATACATTTTATAAACATCCATGACTTAGGTAAAAATGCTCGAGCTCATCACACAAACACTTGCCCCTTGCGGGGCTCGAACCCGCAACCACCTGGTTTAGAAGTCCGGACGAACTAACTGTTCTAACTGTTTATGGGATAAATCTATTACATGTCAGAAAGTGTATGACTCTATCGCTGTATCATTAACATGTACAGTGACAAATACCGGGCTAATACAGCCGTCAAAATGTAAATCTGATTGGAAATAAATGGGCAGGTGGACTGGACACTCGTTTATATTGATTTATCATAAATATAATTAAGATGATGATGAAGATTGGGGTTGCTTAGTAATGTTGTGTTGTATGTGCTTAATGATTCCTGTTTATCATCAACAGGAACTATCAAGCATGTAACAATATATGAATAAAAATGTCACACCAACATGTTAGCCAATGGCACACTTATTTTCTTTCCCTACATGCTCCTACACCTGTACAGGCACACGTAAAAACCTATCGTAGTGGCTGAGTACTGCACCTCAAAAATAATAAGGCAGAGTCGACGACAAGAAAAGGTATAATATAATTTTGGTAAAAGAATTTTTAAAATCGGTTTAGTAGTCCAAAGTTTGTTCTTACAAACAAACTCTCAAACTTACTAATTTTATACCTCTATATAATAAATAATATTAGGTTATTGATTAAATTAATAACACGCATTCAACAAGTTCCTTGGCACAAAACCCAAAATTATACAACATCAAAATTACACATCCCATGCAAAGTAAAAGGGAAAGCCAGTAATCTGGGCTATTAAACCATTCATGAAACTTAATGAACGGTTTTCATCCATTTAACTTGATTATGTATATCTGTGACTGTAAGTTACACTATATGTTATTAAACGGAGTGTAACATAAACCACAAACGGAGTAGATAAACAGTAGGCCTGCTTGTTTATGCTAGACTAAAAAATATGATTTTATGTCATTATTTGCACACCCCCTAAAAATGCTACCAAAACTATGCAGTTTTTATGCGTGATTTAAAATTCAAGCATAAATTATTGTAAGTTAGAATCACTGCTAAGTATTTAGATAAAAAAGGTTAAAACAAGTCTAAAATAGTTCTTCGTATATAAATAAAACAAGGTTCTGTTCCTACAAGTCAGATCCGAGTACTGAGCTATAGGTACTTAGATACTCGTAAAAAGTTACCTTTCTGCAATATTACTTCCACTATGAGACACGCAATAGCTCTAATCGTAGTAATGGTTGTAATCGGCGACGATTTCCACTTTTACATTTCATTTTCATTTAAATGAAGAAACCAATCTTAAGCTAGACCTGTAGGATTAACTGCTACACCTGTGAAAAATGAGCAAGATTATACTAGCCTTATGTTTATTATAAACTAGGAACCGCAGCGGCTTCGCTTGGGTTACTTGGTACAAATAAACTTACAAGTTGACTTATAATGCGTTGACGTATGTTTTTACATCGATTTGATGCGGTTTAGAATGCAATCACGTGTAGAAACATAATTTAACATTATTTCGTTTTTCGTAAGCGTTGAGTCTTACAATATAAAGTAATGGTCTTTCGCTATGTTTTTTAATAAGTAAGTTGGTACTCCATTAGGAATTAGGTAAGTCACCTGAAAAATACTTTTTGTGGAAATATTGCAATCATTGAGCAATCATTTTAAAGTAGCACATCATTACTATATGACCATACATCAAGTTTTAATGTGTGGCCTAGGGGTATATTTATAACTCTTCTTATAAATTTTGTGCTTAAGCACCACTTTTACTTAACCCTACTAAGCTACATCCGCGTCATACCCTTTTTTTAACCTACGAGAGCGAGCAATGATTAGTAAACGAAATGTTAAGCAATAAATCAACAGTCGATATGTTTTTATAGTAGGTCTGAAATTCCTGTTTTCTTTTTACAAATATTTTTACTTGGCAGCATGCTTTTATATGATTACATTAAATTAATCTTTGTTTAGTTTTACTAAGTAATTATGTAGTTTTGTTAAAAGTCACCCACTGCACACTGGTAATACAATGAAACAATCAAGTAACATTTATTTTTCGTAATTCTGCGACTAAGGCGTCACAAAAGCCCGCATACCGAAGCGTCCAGTCGCGCTATGTCTACTTTACAGTCACATACAGACTTATTGCTCATTGTCTTATTTTCTAAGAAACCGCGACATCCACCCACAGTTAGTACCTACGGGCAAAGCAAGTGGGACACTGCAAATGGAATTAAAAAAATGTTATAACCATTTCTTTATCTCGCCTACAGCCCAAACAGCTGGACGGTTTCTGATATTATGAAGTGTCGTTGTATTCGTCAGAAATATAGTAGTGACAAAGTAAGCTATACCTACAAATGAAAATGGCGCCCCTGCAAAAAGGTTTTTTTTCTTACAATATGGGTATCAAATGAAAGCTAGTGAACATACCACTTTAAAAATATAATATTTTTGGCAGTCCGGTTTCGGTAATAATTCGTTGTATGACGTGCTGCTACATAGTTAACCTATAAAGATCACTTCACAACTCTTTCAGTTCTGTAAACATTCTCGCTTAAACAATTAAAACACATACTCATTAAGACCTCACACGTTAGTCTAATGGAACATACTTCTTCGACCAACTCTTAGCCGTAAATCTGTTATTTACGTGAATTGAATGCTATCACTTTGTGTTGAGTACCGTAAAGTGATAAAACAACATTGTTCCAGTACCGTTGTGGGTTTAGAGTAAATTTCTAGTCAGAGTAAACTTTAAAGGCAACACTATGCTAATTGCGTCTTGAAAGAGGACACGCTATAGGTTTAATAGTACCCACGAGGTAGGTATGTACCTCTGTTTGCCTATTCGTTGTAAGCAAACAACGAGTGTCAATGCTCTTTCAAGTTACTTAAGAGAAACGCCTTTCGTAGAATAGCCCTATAACAAACATTATCCTCTATTTAAGTAATGACATGTATAATTTGAGGAAATGATAGCTCGAGAACTTAATAAAACAGCTATTTGGGTATATTGACATGTTTACCTAAACTTTCACACCTGCATTTGATAGAAAGTTGACCAACTATGCAAACTATTTATTCCTAACTAACAGTAGATGTCTTTGTTTCAGAACCGCTGCCATCCTGTTCATCACAATTGCTGCGGCGTACACCGCTCCGACATCGTCATCCAGCTATGACAACAACCTCACCGGTGACTTGAAAGACCCCTCCACACACGAGCTCCTGAGCTCACTCGGCCTCAAAAAGCTACGGATACCAGCCGCCCACCACCGCAAGCGACTAGCCGAACAGGGCAGGAGGCACGCAAGCGGCGACTCAAGGATGTACGTCATCAAACTGCCCCCGAACACCAGCTACTACACCCACGCCGACCCCGCCCCCGCCGCGGCCCGCACCCTGCCCCTCCAAATGACCAGCAACGGAAAACCGGCCAGAGTCTATCACTGGAACATCCCAGTCCTCCAGAAACTTGCCAAGAATAGGCCACAGGCCAGATTCGACGACGAAATAGTTGACGTCGAGAGCACGCCGACTTGGCCCAAAGGAACCAATAACCATCCCAACTCAATCGATGCCTTAGCTTACTACGTCCCGGCCAAAAAGACCTCCTTTAGGAAATACTTCTCAGGGAACGGCAAACCGAAATCCTTCTACGTCATCGAGAAGAATAAGAAATCCGCCGAATACCACAGACTGCTCCCATAATTTACACTTTCTCCATCACTGTAAATTGGATTGTATTTAGTAAATTTGCAAAGTACTGATCTAATGTGTAGAGATGAAAGTATCTTATCTGCTAATGACATTTAAATGATAGTTCCCGAAGTTCATATGAATAATATATTCCCTTGCCGACGGCCATCCATTTTGGTGTCTAATTGCGGTATAATAGTCACTACGTGTGTTAAATAAGGTTATTAGGAAACTTGATACATTAAAATATTTCTGAACATTACGCAAATTCTTTAGTACAGTGAACATTATCTGATATATTATATGCTATACTTATAACTCTTATTTTTACTGAGGCTTGCACTTTGAGGCTCTTTTTAAAATCAATATCAAGATTTTCACAAACGAAAAAAGTTGTCGTTTATCAGACCAAGAAACTTTTTTGAGTAGAGTAACTCTTTAAATTCAAAATAAAAATTGCAATACCTGTATTAATAATTGTTACTTTTTAAGTTATACACCCTGTGTACTTGCAAATTAATAAATAAATAAATAACGGTTAGTGCTTTCAAAATAATAATTAAATTCTGATAATGTCATTTATGTAAAATACAAATATAAATAATCAAACAATGCTTAATAGTTTCTAATTACTCGTTGTAAATAGCCGCTTTGCGTTTAGTTTTAGGCAAACGATAGGTGCTTAGACATTTAGTAAGACTGCGAATCGAATTTAAATTATTAATAGTTGTACTAGTAGAGTAGGTTCTTACGCATTTAGCATACCTAGACAACGAAAACCATCGATCTGAACTATGTTTTTTTGTTTGTAACGGTGAACGAAAATCGCATAGAAACATGTTATTATTATAGTGCCCGGCAGAAAATAATGTACATCGGCCTGTAAAGATAGGTATCTTTATATGTAGGTACATCAGCTAATTTCGGCTTCGTAGAGTTGTCGGAAAAGTTTGTGATGTCGTTTCCCAGGGTAGACCTCTAGGAGGTAGATCCTTCATCACCCCTATCCACCCTGACAAATAATTCTTTAATACATAGGTATTTATGTTTTATTAAAATACATTGAATTGCAAATTAATGTGAAAAACAATGTCATATTTACAGATTTGATTACTGACTGACTCTATACTTTTTTCTTTCTTATGGTTCCGCTATATGATTTGTTAATTAGTAACATAAATCTTAAGCGTACATTATCATATACATAAGAGTTGATGCATTTATTGTTACTATAAGTAATTATTAAAATATACCTTAATGTAAAAAAAATATCATCAATTTGTAAGTGTGTATAGTCAGATATACTTTACAATGTTAAGGCATTTGAATCCTAACAACTCCTTAATTCCTAAAAAAGGCATTATAATACCGAAACTGCTTACTTTACTACTTCATAGCGCCTTTTTATTACTTAGCACTTATGTACGGTAGCCACACATCAGACTACCCATTTATGTTGCAAAATCCCTCCTACTACAACTGCATAAGACCGCAGAGTAACGCTTGATGTGCTGGCGTCTGTACCTAATTAAACAGATATTAAAGCATTTGTATTACAACTATAACTCCCTTCGGTACTAAGTTTCGCTTGTTATATCATTGAGTATTCATCTAACATAACTGCATTAATATGTACCCTATATTATAAATAATATCATGGACGAAAATATACTTATCTATGTATCTACCGCCCACAGCAAATAAAGTCACGCTTTAACCATATTTATTTTTGTAAGTAGAGATAAGTATCTACCTATTTTGTACAACGTAATAATAAATTAATAAATGTTTAATTTAAATCTGTTTTCACTTTCAACAACCCTTCGTTGATACAATGAAACTGCATTCAGTTTCAGATAAGATGTAAGAAAATGCAACTTAGAGCGCATAAATACATATTATATACCTACATAAAGTTAGTAAACAAGATAAAATACGCAAAGAGACCTATGCCTACACAGTATCTATGAAATAAAAACACATTAAGTATACATATATATCTGAAATATTGGTGGCATAATTAGCGGCAATAAATATGTAAAAAGACATTGATTGTACGAGTAATTATTACCTATAAATAAATACCTACGCTGCACTAAAAAGATTACAAATGATCAGTGCTCTACACTTCCTTGCTCTACAAAAGTTTATTTACAAGCTTAGAGAAAATTAACTTTAGTACTAAGCTATGATAAAGTAGAAAACTTTTTAAAACTTGTACATTCTGGAAAATGTTAGCAGCGCTGTCTACATTCTTAATAGTGCATTACACGGTAAAATACGCCGACAGCCGTTCTGAAAAGCATACATACTTACATTAAACCAAATGCTGAATAATGCCGACAGATGGCGTGATCATCCCCCTAGTACTGTTTTACCGACCCTGGCTGTCAACCGATGCGCGCCAGACTGCGCGATTTATAAAAATCGTACCAAATGCTTTCCGACCCAAATCTATAATCGTCGCGCCTTGTAAAAATTTCAGCTGGACCTGAAATCAGTCCGAAAAATATGTCGGGAGACGCGCAAAATAAAGAGCGTGCGGTTAAAAATGTAAAAAAGTCTGCAAGTGAAAAGAACAATGATAACTCCAGTGCGGATACTGTTATAAAAGTGAAAAAAACCATCCCCAGAAAGAGGTAAGCCAACAAAATCAATACACATATCCCACGTTGGTATGTGAGGACGACTGACCTATTTTATTGAATTGAACACTTGAACACAAAATAAATAACTTGAATTAAAAAAAATAGGAAGTCCACTTCTGTTTTGCTTAATAATTTGCAAAAGCCGGCTTTGTAATGTAGGTCAGTTAGGTCTGCTTGCCAAGCTCGTAGGTTTTTCGTAGCATCGTAGCATAGACCTTAATTTCGTAGTATTATTATTTTTGCTATAAACTTTGGCGTCGAAAGAAACTTTCAAATATATCAATGCTGTAGGTACAGTGAAATATGGTGAAATATAATAAATTGTACGGACAATAGCCAAAGTAAAACATTTATTTTATGTAGAGGTATTTTAAACTAAGTAGATAATACGCAGTATGTACGTTTTTGTTGTTTTGTTTTATTACAAAAAGTAATTGTTTGTTTCTAGTCAATTTATTTGCTAGTTTTTACGAAAATAAATTTAGTAATGTAATTTCATAATTTTATAAAAATCTACGACCCCTTGCGATTCGGGCGTTTGTTCGCTATCCTATGCTATTAACTGCTACAGTTGGCTGAGCAATCGCCCGAATAAGGGGTCGTATGTTCAAGTCCCACCACCAGAAGATTTTGAAAATATGAAAAGAACGCACCAGGTTTGATCAAAACATAAATAAAATCATTAATTTTCCTTTTGCTTTTGCTGTACACTTCATCATCACCTACATAAATAAAATGTATATACCTTCCCCTTTTGAGATTTTCAGTGCTTATCAAATGTTTAAGTAGGTATAATTTTCAATACTTGTTTTGGACACCCATTCGTAACAAACATCAGAAAGGATGCCCTATGTTTTAGTACTCTAATCACGTAGAAATATGATCTAATCCTAAACCTAATTATTATTGTAAAACTTAATGAAATAGACTGACGAACCTTAAATTATGAGGAATGCACGTGGTTCACAAACAACGATGATACATCGCTTACGAAAATTATTACGTGACACGATTAGCCATATCAGTGATAGTGACATACACGAAAGCTTATCAAACTCACCTTATTTTATAAAACAAACCTTACAAACATAAATAAATAATGTCGCAAAATTAATACTAGTACCGTTTTCCTTTTCGATAATAATAAATTACCAATTTATCAATCGAAAACCGTTTGTGGTATTTTAGTAGCGACGTCAATAAATATACTCGTATGTAGTACGAGGTAAATAATTGTTAGTACCAGGCGGTATTCTGAAAATTCTTACAGCGATAAAAAGCCTATGGTATGTGCCAGCACATCGGACTATACATTTTCACTGCAAAAGCGACCTTATTACAATAGTTTAAGATATCACAATATCTAACATGATGTGCTGTTGTCAATAGGTACACTTTAACTTCTTTATCACAAAAATACCGGGACTACACTAACAGTGCTCATTATGATCGTAACTCTAACCTTCTCATATCTTGCCTAGAATCGAAGCAAACAGAGCACAAACCGACAAAAAACAATAATAAATATAAGATAACATGGCTCTGATTTGAAAGTAAATGGCTAAATCACTCTTATTATGGAAATCTGACATAACTGGTATTAGAACACCTGGGTCTAGACCCAAGCCAATATATTAAACATCGGGAATCAAACCCGGGACCTCAGAGATGGCGAATTGGCGACACCTTGTAAACCAGCGAGCGAACCAACACTACAACGAAGATCATCAAAGAAGTAGAGATGTTTCGATTAAAACATTACGGGTAACAGCACACGAATTTTTTTTGTTAAACATTATGATAAGACGATCATCACTTGGACAACAACGTCCAAAAGCCCAAAATTGCTCTGTAATCTCTCAAGAATCAGTTCCCTGTCCCAGCTCCCACACAGCTCTATGATCTGACCAGATACATTTACTAAGAAAGACGAAATCGATTTTTATTGTTTCTGAATCCAGATTGTTTTATTTTCTATTCTTGCAAAAAATTCAAAACAATCCTTTATCTTTTTAAAACATAGAACAAAGTCGGGTTTGTTCGAACACTTATAACTCGAGAACGGCTAGACTGATTTTGATGATCTATGATTAGCAGAATAACAATAAAAACATTGAGGGGTGAAATGGGGGATAAAAGCGTGTATAGGATATCTGGCCTTTCCCAGACGAAGCCGTGTAGGAACCTGTTAGTTTAAAAAAACCTACACATTTCCCTACTTTAAACCACATTAGCATGATAGAAAACTGCAACGATTACTTTCATAAACGTATATTGTAATTTAGGTTATTTTTGACCTTCCAATCTCGTATAGGTAGGATAAATTACCTACTTAACAAGGCTGACCCAATTCAGCCAAATACAAGTCATACTCATATGCCGCGACCTGTGGCCCACTCCCGATTCCAAAGATATAATTGCTATGGCGCTCTAAGGCGTGTCTATCTAAAAATAACAATGCGAATAACAACACTACACTACTTGTGTATTAGTTGGGAATACTTTCGAGCGCACGCATGTTTGTTTATATCTAGTATCAACAAACACATGCAGTACAGTAAGTTGCATCATTATTCATAACTAAATAGTTTGTGTGCGTCGGATTGCCATAGTGGGCTACCCCGCGATTTCATTCGCACAATCGACTTTCAGAATAAATTAGTTCGGCGCAAACATTATTGGATTACTTTTAGATTAGACATGATGCAAACTATTCCACAGCGAAAGTCACTATCGCCTAAAGAAATTTCTAAATAATATGTATACAAGTCACATGATGGTTCGATGGCTTACGTCAGCCTTATACATTTTGTTTGCGATAGCGAACGTCGCTGTAGAAAAGATTGCATCTTGCCTAAGTGCCTCAAAGGATCAAACAAAAAGGCTCACCGATTGAAGAAGAAAAGGTAAAATATACAGACAGACGCGCGACATCATTTGTGTTGCTTCCGATTTACGGATTTTGAAAGGTATGTTATCAGCCACTTATCAGTCAGCCTGACTATTGCAATTCTAAATATGAAATATCTGAATTGGAAGATTTTTTTTGAGTTCAAATAAAGTATCATTAATAATTAAAATGCTTTCAATACAAAGAGGTCCTGTTGGTTTGACTTTACCTTCCTACAATAACAAACAATGAGATGTTAATATTGATTTCTTTCAATCAATGTTTTTTTTAATACAAGACAACAAAGAAGTTGCACGGATGCTACATAAATTGTAATAATTTATCACGACTGCACTGTTGCAAGTAGTCACAGTGTAAAAGACCAAATCATTATGTTCTCCTACCGAATTTCGACCATAGCGGCCAATCATAACCAGGATTAGCCAACTATACATATATAACTAATACTTAATGCGTTTGTGCGCAATACACAGATGCACTGTCTGATCCTACACACTTTAAGTTTAGTGCGTGCGCTAGCGTCTCTAAGCGGAAAAAAGCAAAATTTTATTCGATTTTTTCCTTTAATAATGGATTTCCGCAAAGTAACGCCTGATACTATCAGTTATACTACACATTTTTGTTACAAAATCATGATGCCACAGTATACCTTGACGTGCTGTCCGTAAATAAATATACTTACTTACGTATACTACGACTTGTAAACTAATTAATAGTAATTTAACGCTACGTAATTACCTCACACAAATCCACTGTTTATTTTGGGCCCTAGTGCTAATTTATTTCGTCTGTAGGTAATTGAAGGTTTATTGAAACTACGAATATTGACATGACAGACAAATAAACCCAGTTTGCTTTAGTACCTAAGTACAACAAACTTAAAAAGCTATTTGTATTGCGATTGTAGGCCAGGCCAAGCAAGAGAATTCCGAAGTAACAATTCGGTATGTAAAGTAAAAAACAACCTATAGTAATTTCAAAACTATTTAGAGATTTTATGCCCATAAACACTATACAGTTACTTACTTATACCACCTTAAATTTAAAGAATATTATTGCGAAAATATGGAATATAATTTATCTTTCATATGCCCTCTAAACGCACCGGAAACCGACAAATGACGTTACTATTTCTATGTGTGAGAGTTTCCAATCGAGAAAAAAGTTTGCTCCCAAAGACAATCAAGGTATCGATGGGTGGGCGAGGAAGTCGTCATAGGCATGCTTATGACGTCACAAATTTACATTTACAATAATTAATTACAAAATAACAGAATAAAAAGTCTAAATGTTCTAATTACTTCAAAAAAAAATGAAATAGTTAAACTATAAGAGCAATTCTTACTCTTGTTAAAAAATAATATAAAAGAAGTTTTATTTTTAAGTTAACTTTTAGGATTCTCTACAAAATTATTCAGCGCGGCGGGGAAAATACAGCAACTTTTAACACAATACATGACGTTAAACATCAGGTCGAAATCAAACTACATATGTATGTTCCTAGGTGCACTTATTAGATTTTAAATCTTACTAATGTAAGTTTTTTTTATTTTATTATTATAACCTAAGCCTACCTTATCGATAAAACTCTGACCCACTTAAATTGCGAATTCTTTGGCGATAGTGATTTGATAAACTAGAGGCACCCTTTTTATTTGCCGAACCTTTCTTTGCATAAAAACATTATCAAGTGTCGCTAGTCGCTATAGGCACCGATTAAATAATTGCTATAGGCAAGTACACCTACCCAAATCGGTCACTGCACTTATGTATCTTATCTCTTTTTCTTATCTGGTGTTATTTTTTATCTAGCTCCATATCTTAGGCCCTTCATCAATCAAAACTTCTAAAAATACCAAAAAAAAATGCCATTTTGATCTTAGGTTTATATTAGTTTTGGGAGCGTTGCCGCGTTGTTAACATTTAAGGATAAATTTTTGGTGTCTAGCATATTTAAGCGTATGTAACAGAAGGTGGGTTCAGGGAGGCCAAATCAGACTACGTTGAACTTGATAAGTATGTGGCGAATAGCCACTTGCCCAATCGGTAAATGTTTAATGGAGTCTATGATCCGGCCGGAAATGAGAATGATTGGCCGACAGATATTTTCACAGAATCTTTATTAGCTCTGTCTCTACAACTCAGCATGGATCTTGTTTGTAACATTATAAAGTGTATTAGCTTAGTTTATTGTGAGAATACAGCCTATGAATCTACACTGCGTGCATTTCATTTAAGTCACACCCTTGCACTACCCGCAGAGAGGCTAAAAGTATTTATTCGGGCAGAGCTTTGCCATACACAACTCTCAACGTGAAAATAACAGAAGGAATTAAAGGACATCTTGCTTTTATATCAAATTCTACGCACAACTAAGACAGTCAAAATAGTAACTTCTAACCATTACAATTTGAAATAAAATAAATAAATTAAAAAGGTGGCGCTAGTGTCGAGTGGAGTTTCCGGTAGCGTTGTCAATAAACGATATTCCCGGTTGTGATGTAACGGTGCCTGAAGCTGATGTACTCTTAACACTCGGCCATTCTGCATATGCTGTGTCCCACGGCAATCTCAGTCTATTCCTCAGGAATCCATGATCTGAAATGGACAATATATCTACGAGTAATTTGCACTAAGTGTTTTATTTCATTAGAATTACCGTTACTA
Source organism: Pyrausta nigrata (assembly GCA_949316185.1). NCBI lineage: Eukaryota > Metazoa > Arthropoda > Insecta > Lepidoptera > Crambidae > Pyrausta > Pyrausta nigrata. Next base: position 15,924,624 of record OX438943.1, read on the forward strand.
AGGGGTAAAAGTAAAACGTACAATAGCTTAAGCAGATTTAATCGCCGAATCACTATGATATTTATGGTTACTAAAACTGGCATAGTTTCAGCTTATTCAGTGGCTGCTGTGTACAAGTCTGCTAGACTGAGCTGTCCCTCGCTTATAAAGGCTTTCCCTCTCCATTATAGGCACATTGGCAGCAGGGGAAAGGTGGCAAGCGGTGGCTTGGTATTGGTTGGCTGTGCTGGCTTTGGCTGGCTTTGGTGCAATAAAATATACTACGGTTCATGTTCATCACATAGTCATGTTCATCACATAGTCATGTTAATCACATAGTCATGTCCATCACATAGTCATGTTCATCACATAGTCATGTTCATCACATAGTCATGTTCATCACATAGTCATGTTCATCCCATAGTCATGTTCATCCCATAGTCATGTTCATCCCATAGTCATGTTCATCACGATGTTGAGAGTGAAGAAACAGAGCGTGCACCTGTGTATTGCGCACACACTTGTGCACTATAATATGTCCTGCGTAGTTGGCTAATCTCTGTTGAGATAGGCCGCCGTAGTCGAAATCGGCTAGGAGGACATCATCATCATCATGTTCATCACATAGTCATGTTCATCACTTAGCTGCTTACATAGCAGCATATCATACAGCTCTGTATCTCAATGCTAAGTTTCTCACAGCTAAGTTTCTCACAGCTAAGTTTCACACAGCTACGTTTTACACAGCTACGTTTTACACAGCTACTTTTCACACAGCTAGGTTCCACACAGCTACGTTTCACACAGCTACGTTTCACACAGCTACTTTTCACACAGCTACGTTTCATATAGTTCCGTATCGTATCACATTATTATATCACACAGTTGTATATAACCCAGTTTATATCACAGAGATAATATAACCCAGATATAAAACCACCCAGTTGTATTTCATACAGATATATTACCACCCAGGTGTAATTACCCAGACATAATACCACCCAGTTGTATATCACATAGATATTAACACCCAGTTGTATATCAAACAGTAATATTTTTCTCATCTAGTTTAAGTTTTAATAGATCACACAGGGAATGAACATATATAGTGATAAGTTACACCGCAAAACAAGTCGCGAATATACCTCTAGTATTTTAGGCTATAGTACGTGTATGTAATACACAAATTGTACAGGTTTCACACATGTATATAAATATTGTAGCTTATTTTTACCAACGAAATATTAAATTGGATAACTGGAATGTGTACCACATTCCAGTTTAAATGCTTTGTATGGACAACCAGTACTATACAACAAAACATCGAGCTTTTTGGTAACATTCGCCGTCCTTACTTTGGCAATTTCGCCCTCCCACAGGACTAGCTGCCCTATACTTCAAATCAAATAATATAATGCTCTTCGTTAGTCATGCGTTTCCATATATGCACATTTTTTTTATTGGTCTCACCTAATTTGTAATTCTTGTTGTTAAGACGTGGTGTCCTGCGGCGCGGATGAATAGCCTGAGAAACGCGAGTTTCAATGGCCAGTAGTCGCTTCGTGAGTGTTATTGATTTTCCCAGATGACATCAGTTAAATTACTGTCCCAGCTACACTTACTTTCAGTCATCTTATTTAGTCGATCTTATAACTGCATTTCATCTTAAAATTGTTTAGGGTAGCGTCTGGTAAAAGTATTTCCCCGATCACTAACCTTACTGGATTTTCGAATTTATTGAATATACCTTTGAGCAATCCGCACAGTTTCCAACAGACTACAATTTTTGCGAAAACAAACATAATAAAGGAATGAATGACAACCAGAATCAAAATCTTGAACTCGTATTCCACTAACAAGCTGTAATATGTGGTGTCTAATCCATTTAAACTAGTTTTACTGGATTCCCCGTCAGGTAAATCCGGGATCGTTGGAGAACTTTGACTACCACAAAGGTCTCTAATTCGTAACTATGATACCTTCTTGATATACCACAGGTTCCAAGCAACTGATGGTAGAGCTTTACGAGCTATAAATGAACTTACGAATGTAGGAAGTCAAATCATGAAATTAACGGTTAATAATTAATTAATTTCGTTAACGTAACGGGGTCGCTACTTTGCTGCCGAATAAATTTTTGTTTAAATAATAATAAATAATAAATTGTTTCAACAAACACACCAATTACCTAGCCCCAAACTAAGCTTGTGCTATGGTGACTAAAATAACGGATATACATACTTACTTATATACATTTTCATGACTTAGGTACAAATGCTCGTGCTCATCACACAAACACTTGCCCCTTGCGGGTCTCGAACCCGCAACCGCCTGGTTTAGAAGTCCGGGGTCTGAACCACTACACCAAGACGGTCGTCGTTTGTCCAGGCCCTGCGCTAACGTCGTTTGTAAACCAAGCTGTGTTTTTAAGAAACTACATTAATAAATAATAATTATACTCGCATTCAAAAATTCATTGATTTTCTCGCGAACAATCTTATTTGCTTTAAAATATTAAGTCTTTTGGTACGGCTTACAATAAACGGACACATACACATCCTAATTAAGTCAGTACACTAAGTCTGCTGTGTATTTAGCAAATACTTAAAAAATCTATTTAACAATCCACACAACTCGGAATTCTCATCCTCATCGTCCAATCTCAAGAAAGAGTTATTTGGAAATCATCGCGATCCATACATACTACATGTAATATCATTCTGCATTAAGAAGGTTAACCCTGCCCTCGCAGTTTGCCAATTTGCTGGTCATGTAATGTCCTATGAAGGTTAGGGTGTCGCAAAGGGGGTGCAGGACATAGCCGAATTTTCGATGCCATTTTGTATGGAGTTGGGACTTAGAAATTTTTTGACTGATTTTATATGGAACATCGACATTGCCTAATTTTCGAAGGAATTTAATATGGAGCAAGGACTATACAATATTAATTCGACCTTGTGACAGAAACACTAGCTAGTGTATATAAAAATTTACGCGCGAAGGCGAGCAAAGCGTGCCGCGGCAGCGGCCACCAAGCGCCAGAGGTACTAGTCGCTTAAATGCCAACCAGCTGACTATGATAGAATTCGGTTAATTCGACCTTGTGACAGAAACACTAGAAAATCTTCAGATATCTCAGTAACTGTGCGTCGTATCGAAAAAATAATGAAAATTTCGACCCTCTTAAGAAGCCCGTACGAACCTCGGGTCCATTACATCTGACCTCAAAAATCGGTCATGTGTGAGTTGGTAACATTTTTCCATACTAAATTGCCAAAAAATTTACAAGTCCCAGCTCCATACAAAATGCCTTTGAAAATTCGGCTATGTCCTGCACCCCCTTTAGGAAAAATTTTGAAAATTTGTCTATCTCTTTTTGATTGCTATGTTTCTTGGCGTTTTGTAAAAAAAAATAAGTGTTATTTTAGTGCACCCCCTTTGCGACACCCGGACCCCTATGAAACTAAATTAAAATTAACCTTCAAAAAGCAATGATCAGGGTGAATTACTGTTTGTGGAATCAAATAACGGCTGCTCCTAGCTCGAAACATATCATACCACACGCGTCAAAAATGTGTGCTCAATATTATCTAAATTATTGTAGTCTATAAAAACTTCGATGTACAATAGCTTTGCTTTAGAACAACAGTGTATTTTTTTAAAGAACGGAATATTTTAAAATAAACAGTGGTTATGCACAAAATTAACTGATGTCGTAGAAGGAACTAAGCTCATGTTAGTTTGATTTATTAAATGTTAGCCAATTCTAGCCATTCACTATTTGTAAATCTATACTTACTGCCACTAAATAATAAATTGTCAATAGTGATGTAATAAGTGCCAAGTGCATGTGAACATGGCCTCAAAATCCAAAAATAACGTCAGACGGCTAAATTTGTGATAGCAGTTATTCTGCCTCTTATATTGCTTGCTTGCTACCTGTATTTATTCACTGTGACCTCATTTTGGAACTGATTTAAATAGATAACATAGGTTCATAGGTAGGTAGATAATATGCAAAATATCTCTGACCTTATGTAGCTGCTGTCGCGATGCACCGGGTCCAAACCAGCATTATGCCGCCGTTTGACCTGCGCGATGGCAGGACTCGCAGCGCTGTCGCCTCCTGCAGTACTTGGTTGCATGCCCCGGCCAGCGACACGCGTAGCAAATCTTTGGTAAATGTTGATGTTGAAATGTAGCCACGCTAGGAATATTTCGGTTGTCTTTTCTCCGGTATAGATGATTGTGCCGTGTACGTCGCCACGCACTTGAAGTTCTCAAGGGAAGACAAGTAGCCAAAATACAGTTGTTCCGGTGTCTTGCATCTGACGTTTAGCCGACTTTTCTTCCAGGGGTACCTATTCCAAGAACTAGCTTCTTCTCCATTTAATGTTGCACTTTTGTCATAGTCTCGGAATCGAAATCTGTTCGCAATCTTCATTTTCTTCCATCCTTTTTAGGGTTTCTTCATATGATGTGGACGATTCACTGCAGTACCGTTTGCGTTTATCCAATCCTTTATGTGGGTGTGACAGTTTGGCTGATCCCACTTCTGAAGTGTAACAGAAGGTGGGTTCAGAGAGGCCAAATCAGACTACGTTGTACTTGATAAGTATTTATTGGGGCAGAGCTTTGCCATACACAACTCTCAACGTGAAAGTAACAGCAGGAATCAACGGACATCTTGCTTTTATATCAAATTCTACGCACAACTAAGACAGTCAAAATAGTAACTTCTAACCACTACAAAAGGAGGTGCTTGTGGCGCAGTGGCGGCAGCGCTTTGGTAGTGATACCAAAAGTTAAGCAACCCACGGCGCGGTCGTTATTGGATGGGTGACCACTCCGACCATTTAAGTGACATCCATGACAAGCATCTCCGTGCTTCGGAAGGCACGTTAAGCAGTTGGTCCCGGCTAATATCTGTGGTATTAGTCGTTAAGCCTAGTCAGAGGCCCTAGGGCGGCTTGATAACTTCTGACAGTAAGGTTCGTCACTTGCCTTACATACACCCCTCCACCAATCCGCACTGAGCCCGCGTGGTGAAGTATGGCTCGTTCCTCCTCATAGTTGAGGTGAGGCCTTTTCCCAGCAGTGGGATCTAATAGGCTGACTTATTAACCACTACAATGGGGATCCACACTGCCAAATTCTCCCGGTAGGTGGCGCATTGTTGATGCGGCCAAAGCTATCTGTCATTCCAGTACAGAAGTTGTGTTTTTTGAGTATTTTTTTTGTGTTTACAATATACGAAAGGATAATGCCCTTCAATGTTCATTTAATGTGTTGTGCCAGGTTGTTACAATAATGGTGTTCATTTATTTCCAAAAGAACATACTGCGCCGACCCCAAATATAATGGGAACAGGGCGAGCGAATGATGATTTATTTCCAAAAGACCCAGTTTAAAAAAAGAAGGGAATACATAATAATGAAATAACATTAGATAGTCACGAAAAACTGTAAATTAGATACGAAAAAGCCCGCCATAAACAATAGCAAAATGTTTGACATAGCCGTATCTATGCTACGCCATCTGCATCAAGCGTTGCGTGTGGTGGATCCCCATTTGAAATTTTAATTTATTTATTTTAAATAAATTAAAAAGGTGGCGCTAGTGTCGAGTGGAGTTCCGGTAGCATTGTCAATATACGATGTTCCCCGGTTGTGACGTAACGGTGCCTGAAGCGGATGTACTCGTAACAAGTAAAAAAATAAAAACATAAAAAGTAATTTGTAGATAAACAAAAATAATGCGATATGATAATGGTTGGGTTGGGCGTTATAAATTAATATTACGCGGTGGGATACCGCTAATTTTAAAGCTATAACTAAATAGGTATAACTAATAAAGTAAAAAATAAACAATCAATTGTTTTAACAAACGCATAAATTTTCTAGCCCCAAACTAAGCGTGAGCACAGAATAAGTACTAGTACTTCGTACAGAATATGACTTAGCAATTGTATTCAAAGAAATGTCTACTCAATGTCGTCAACAATAGGGCGTAATTTAGTTCGCCTCAGAGTCAAGCACATTTTCGTGTAGACACCTACAAAAATCCATTGCAAGATAATTTCATACTTATTGCTTTGGAATATGATTCATTATACACTAAACCTATTCAGTGACGTAATATCACGCGACGCGACAGGGTTGACTGCTACGAGAAGCTTCTAACGCCATCTAGCGCCTCTTTCTAGTACTTTATTCATTCTCGTCCAGCCACCAACATAGCCGCGCGGCCGCCGGTGAATAAAACGCGCGAGCGTGTCGCTGGCCGGTAGCGACACGCAACTTGTTTTAGTCCTTAAGTAAGGGTCGCCGCGCGTAGGTACGTTTTTGCTACCTACGCGGGGAGATACACAGGCCTGGCGTGAGCTTGTGTATTGCGACTAGGATAATGGATAGATATTTATATTTATACATATATATTTAAACATATACGTTTATACATCTATGACTTAAGCACAAATCAACAAATATTACTATATGTACGATAGTATTACTATTTAAATTACATATTATATGCAGAGTGCAGTAACAATATTATTTCCATCGTTTTTTTTTTTTGCTTTAAATACATTTAATAATTTTGCTTATGCCTTTGTCGCACCGCCCACTTTTCATTTCTGCTTAGCCCAAAGGTATGACTGGTAGAGAATGCCACTAGGCATTAAGTCCACCTTTTGTACACAGTTTTAGTTGTGCAATAAAGATTAAATAAATAAATAAACAAACATTTGCCCCTTGCGGGATTCGAACCCGCAACTTCTGGTTTTGTAGTCCAGAGCGAGATCTATACATATGTTGGTCCTGCGCCTGATCTCTCTACGGTCATGTCGGACTGCCGTCTCACCGGATTATGGGAGTGAAGGAACAGAGAGTGCACCTGTGTATTGCGCACACACTTGTGCACTATAATATGTCCTGCGCAGTTGGCTAATCTCTGTTGAGATAGGCCGCCGTAGTCGAAATCGGCTAGGAGGACATCATCATCATTATCATCATCATGTATACCTAGCAAGATTCGTTGTTGTTATTGTTAAGGCTTAATTAAGCGCTACCCCTCCGCGACATTAAAGCGCCCAAACCTATAGTGTAATATTTTTGACCTTTTAAATGTTCGCTTTTCATTTTTGCGTTAGGGGGTTTTTGAAATTTTATTTAGCTAATATTTTTTATTTGCATATAGGTAAATTATGTTCCTAATAGATCCTGGTCGCTAATGGATTGGGTAGTGTAATGCTTATAGCATGCGCAAGATCTGGCTACGGCCCCGTTTTACATGTAATTTTTTTTTTTCAGACAAGACCTGCTGAAATGGTACGGCTGGGGCTACAAGGACTCAATGTTTACGCTTCAAGGAGACGCCGCGTATTTTACAGGACAAAGGTGAGAAATCTTGTACAGTCTTATTTTTCACTCCTCAACCTTTTTTTTATTACCAAGGCGCTATATTTGTGTTGGCGGTGCTTGTGGCGCAGTGGCGGCAGCGCTTTGGTAGTGATACCAAAAGTTAAGCAACCCATTTCTTTTCATTTCTGACAGTAAGGTTTGTCACTTGCCTTACATACACCCCTCCACCAATCAGCACTGAGCCCGCGTGGTGAAGTATGGCTCGTTCCTCCTCATAGTTGAGGTGAGGCCTTTTCCCAGCAGTGGGATCTAATACTTATTATAATTATATTTGTGTGGAATAAGCAAAAGGGTAGTGCATATTGTTACGGATACGGACGAACTTCAGCACGTCAAGGTTGGTGACAAAATATAAATTAGACACATTCTAGGTAAGCTTTTGGTATTCTATAGCAAACATTATAATTGAGATTACATCGTGCCTTCGTAGAAAAAGAATAGCTTGTTTTGTATGTACCCAAGCACTTTGTTTAAGTAGTGCGTAAGTAATTCATCGTACCTCCTACACATTATACATATAGTAATTAGGTCACGCTCGCGGCTCCGCCCGCGTGGAGTCCGGTCAGTCCTTTTAGGAATATTATTCTCGTTTTTGAAATCTTTTTCATGATGCTCCGCGTTGTAAGTAATTTAGCTAATAACCTACCCCGATAAATGGACTGCCCAACACATTTTTTTAATTCGATCCAGTACCTAGTTCCAAAGATTAGCTTTATTAGTATAGACATTAATTTCATGGTCATTCATTAATACCATGAGGATCATAAGACCGCCGGCGGTCGGATATAAATTGATTATCTGTTGAGTCTGGAAACATGATACCCGAGTGATTAAACCATTTTAAAACATGCATAGGTATCAACAATGTAAATTAACACTTATTATTTTCCTTCAACCTTGATATAAATTTTTCTGAATTATTTTCTCACACAATGCCTAATTTGTAAAACATCGTTAATATTGATTTTCCTGTTAATATTAATGGGGAATTAATAATTCTTTTGGTTTTTTTTGTCGAAAACTAAGTTGGTCCCTTGAGTGCTCTTGTTTATTGTTTTTTATTTCTACAAGGACGCTTGCTTTAAAAGTAAACTTCCCAATGCTGGGCAAAGGTTGAATAATTATTCTCTACTCTCTAGAGGTGGGACTCTAGGGATTGAGTATGTTTAAATAATCGAACAGAGAATAGGTCAAAACTACTTCGTTATGTTAATCTAAAAAACCTGAATCCTTTCGGATCACTTTTTTGTCCGTCCGTTCGTCTGCCTGTTATTCTTTCATTCTAAGTCAACGCAATCCAAACATTTAAGCCGTATTTTCCAATATTTCGCATCGCATTCGCTATAGATACTATACTTTCCTTAGATCTATAATCATGAAGTTAGAAGGTAAGTCCTTTATCATTAATTCAGAAGACCCGAAACCTTTTGTTGCAATTACACAAGTTTGTACGACAGTCTCCTTAGTGCTAGAGTACGACTCACATTTCTTTGGCTCTAGGCAGGCATCTCTCTCGCTCATGCTATGATGAAAGCTGAAATGAGTTGGTCGGGAACAATCGAAAACACAGACATCGATACGGAGTACGCCACCATGCCCATGTGACCTAATATATGTCATTCCAACTAAACTCAACACAATAGGCCATGTAATATGCTCTATGCTGCAAAACCGGTCCACACATCAATTCAACAGAGAACATTGCACCGCACGCGCACTCCAGCACAAACCACACAATTTGCGAATGCAAATATCACTTATGGTCAATGTCACAGCTATTTCTATTAGTACTCTATGCTCATACACAGTTTTGCCTCGGGCCCTTAGATGTACCTAATTTTACCCACCGTATTCAACTGCCATAGACTGATAGCAAATTAAGCTCGAAATAATTTCCTCGTAACAAAATACCGAATTTCGGATACGGCCATCAATCTCAACATAGTTTATTATCGAATAAGGCTAATTTTGGTGTCTGCATATTTTTCGCAACGCTTCTTCTAAGTACTATTTCTCATAGTTACAACCACTGAGAACAGCAGACCTACATTCTTGACAACAAAGGATGCCCTATAGTCCTTGGAATTAAAGTTGCCGTTTTCACGATCGTTACGAAAAATCTCGTCACCTCTTATACTAAAAGAGCATTCGCCGCCAGCAAATAAGGCTATAACTTCTTTTTACAAAATCAACCCAGTCTCAATAATAAATAAACCGTCTATAATCTGCATAATAAATAAACCGTCCATCTCGAATTGGGCTTTAGCGCTTGGGCTAGAGATGAGATAGAAAGTGGAGCTATCAAGATGAGTCCAGTGCGTTCTGGTGCCCAATTCCAAATCGTGGGCGAGTGGCAAATTGGCACTTCCCGCATGCGACTGGTTGGTGATGCCAGTAGCGGAATATGTGCTCGAGGGGATAGGCTACCAATGAGGTTTTCACATGATTACCAAATAAATGTGAAAATTGTTATTCTTTATAAGGGGGTGCAAAAGGGAAAAAAAGTTTCTTATGGAGAATCCAACATTTGATTTGGCAGACAAAGTTGCAGGAACCCGACTGCTACAACTACTATTAGTACCTCTTGATTTTCATATTATAAAACACCTTATTTTTGTTTTTGTCACTTTGGGTACCTATACCTTGAAGTTGATAAAACACACACATATTACATATTGTTAGGTATAATTGTTTGTTATATTTAAGCTACTATCAGCCGCACTCAGAGACATTTATTAAATTAGGCTTAACTGGTATTTAACTAATGAGAATTAAATCTCCTAATCAACGGTTACTCCCAGTGTCATAATTTAATGGTTCATTAGTTAAATACAACTTTAAGCAAGCTTAGGACAGAACCTCGGCACAACACGCTGTCGATTGCATATCGATAAAATTTGGGAGTAGCCATATATAAAAAAGTAAAAAATAACAATCGATTACTTAATGTTGAGCATGAAAATCCTACACAACTAGTAATAGTAATGTATGATATTTCTTCAACTATGTTTTTTACAAATAAATCAAGTGAAATAGCTAGTCAAAGAATTTTCACTTCCTTGTATCATTGCAATTTTTTACGAAATTAAATCATTTGCGGCGCCTTTTTCAAAAAAATATGGTGCATATAAAATATGAATTCAAATTTGCTGGATCAACAATGTACAATGTGGTCTTTTTCATTAATATTATATTCTTTCAATCTAGGATCCACGATTCAAAAGAAAACATCACGCAAGCGTGTTGCAAATTTTACGGCCGATAAAAAGGCTATATTGGCCCACTGTCGAGACTAAACTAAGAGATGGAAAATCTGTTTCCAAGCAAGAGGTTTGAAAGGGAAAACATAACTTTAAAATTTAAAAGTAATGCCAATGTCCATAAGGTAGGTAATTATTGTTTTGTTGTATCTTTTGGTACGTAAGCCCCACTTACCTGTTCTGGTAGCAAAATACCATGACGTAATCAGTAGCATTATCTCGGGAGCAAATGGCAGTCAGCTTTTTGTTGGTTTTCTTAAATCGGATTCCACATACATCCTATTTTTCACAGCTTTAGGCGTAAACATATACCGGACATGAAATTCATAATCACAATATTTTAAGAACGGATCAGAATAATCTTGCAAATATCGTTTTGGCCATCTTTCTCTATATCTTGAAGCATAATTTACAAAATCTAAAAGATGGGACATTTCTTTTATTAACTTATTTATTAAACATCAAACTGTGTGAAATCATAACCTCAAAATTGCGTCAAAATCTATCATTAACAAGTTTAGTAAGGTTCCTGCTGTATTTAACTTTAATTGTCATTAAGCTACACTAATCAACGATTATTCGACTCTGAGAGTGAATATTTTCAAATCTTTACTTAGTAACGGATTTAATGACCATTAAACGTCTTTGAGTGCGGCTGTATTACTTGTAACTTCTAGCATGCATCTTATAAGGTAACAATTTAGCCCTTAAGCCATTGTCAAGTAAACTGTGTAATCCTAATTGTAATCTGTTTTGCATCTCGAATAAATAAAATAAAAAATAAATTGGGAGGGCGGTAGCTTCTTACTGCAGTTATTTATTAAAATGAAAAGTTAACAAGTATTGGTGGTCTTAGCCATGGTCGTTAACGAAATAAAACATTTTAAAAAATCAAATCAGAAAAAACAGATTTCCTTTTGCTGCTAAAAATCTTATTAGGTAATATTCTAATCTTCTTAGCTAATAGTCAAAGGCCCTATCTCCTGGACTTGTTGTACTGATGAATGGAATTGATATGTGTAATAACCAGGGCAGGCCTGTGTATCTTCCCGCGTAGGTAGCAAAAACGTACCTACGCGCGGCGACCCCTTGGTAAGGGACTAAACAAGTTGGGTGTCGCTAGCCGGCAGCGACGCTCCCGCGTTTTATTCACCGGCGGAGCGCGACACTAGGTTGCTGGTTGGACGAGCGTGAATAAAGACCTAAAAAGATGCGCTAGATGGCGTACGTAGCTTCTTGTGGCGGTCAACCCTATCGCGTTGCGTGATAGTACGTCACTGAATAGTTTTAGTGTATTATGAATCATATTCCAGAGTTATAAGAATGAAATTATCTTGCAATGTATTTCTGTAGGTGTCTACACGAAAAAGTGCTTGAGTCAGAGGCGAACTGAATTACACCATTTCGTTAACAACATTGAGTAGATATTTCTTTGAATTTCATTGCTAAGTCATACTTCTGTACGGAGTACTAGTACTTATTCTGTGACCAGGGGCACATTTTGTCATTGCCATCAGTTGCAGCTCTAAGCTCCTAATGCATTTAATTCACATCTGCCGAATAAGCAGAATATAATTTTATGATTGCAAAAAAATTACTTTCGTAAAACAGAACAGTTTGTTTGTTTGAAAAAGATAAATTAGGTAATTTACATTATTTTCCATTTGTCAATCAGAAACTTATTCACACCCTCGGAGTTGGTGGTGGACAAAATTCTGAATCTATAGCATTTAAATGTAAAAGTATTTACATGAATTAATTCTACGGTCCTTTTATTTTTACTACAATACATAAAAGTAACATGTGTTACCTACTTGTACTATTGTTCTGTGGTAAACACGTTTTGAGTTAGCGTTTTACCGCCAAGTCTCGTTGAAGTAGTACAAATTACCATTACAATGCAACGAATATACACTTGATTTGAATGGCACGAACCAATAAAAAGAACAGTACTATATTCTCAATTGCACTGCTCGTCTTTGAGTACAGTTTACCTAAAGAAGTACAAGAGTACAAGTAAAGCATCATTTTAAGCCCTATAATGTTGTAACCTTAACCTATATCTTCCTAAAGCACAAAATTTAAAAATAATTATTGTTTTCGTTATGCATATCAAAAAAGTATCTCCTAAAATTGACAAAAATATGCGTTTTATTTTTATGAGTTTTATTGAAGCTGAATTTCAGGACCGCACCTTAAATGGGAAAATATGCCCATGGATTATGTATAGAGAAACAATATACATGATGTTATGTTGGAGCTTTTTTATTAATTAAATAAAAACCAAATATACAGAATTAAAAGTAATTACAAAAAAACATTAAACAGACAAATGATAATAAGCTGCAAATCAGAAAAATAATATATGTTATACTACCTACGCCAAGTTTTGGAACGTCAACTCCTGATGATCCTCTCCCAAGATGAGTTCCAAAACCCTGATCCCAATACAAATCCTTACGTCGTACACTATTATAACCAGATATCAGTAAAATTCCTATACATTTTTTACTTCTTCGTTGGGTATGTTTTCTTTGGCAAAAGCTTTTTTTATATCCTAGAACATAATAGTTTCAATATTTTTTCATGAAAACATATAAAAAAAACTAAGTTTTTATCTAAAACTAACTCAGGTATAAAGGTGTTTTTTTTTCAGGTTTTGCTGTTATATAATATATTACTTCCTCTTGGTCATGGTCTTAGTTTTCTTTGCAATATGGTCAACAGCTTGAGATGCGGTTGGCTCTTCTTTCTTTTCTTCCTGATTTATTACATCAATGCCCTCCATTTACTAAAACTCCTTCAGATGATGGAACTGTCAGTCGAACAACAGCTCGACCAGCTACTAGTGACGTGCAACATCTCAATCGCCTATGCATCCTCGCTGCCACTATCTTCATCCCTCAAATAATAATTTTCAGAAGGCTTGGTAAAAAAAATCAGCAGAAATTGTAAGATTTTCTTCTTCTAGGCCAAAATAATTTCATGAAAATTCAGCCTGTAGCAAAAATAACACAAATTATAACTCTGAATATATAAATAAATAAATAAACTACGTTCAAATAAACATTATGGGTACAAACTATCATGGTGCCTCCTATTCCTAACGCACCCCAAATGGGGCGTTCAATATAATCTTGCAAAAGTCATATATAAAAACTAAATATCATCATGTTCATAATATGACCCAATAGTATCTAATAACTTATAAAAAACACTGATTCACTAAAACTATAAATAATACATTTAGAAGTTATCACTTGCCTTTTGCTGGAACTCATGTTAGTTGAAATTCAATAAACTCAAAAATTAAAAAAAAAATAACGAATAAGCACAAACACTGTTAACCGCTATTATATTAACTTCAAAGACGTCTTGTATAAGATAAAAAATTTACATCTACTCTCACTTGTTAATATTTAGGTTTATCACGTAAAATGTAAGTGCACCTTAAATGGGGCAATGGGAAGATATGGGTTAAGGGTACTTAGGTGGACTTTACGAATGGGTACCAAGAAAATGTGTCCAGTATACATATTTGTTTGTGACCTGTTGGTATTGCGTGCTAGCCATCCGTAAAGCAAATTGACATAAGTATCAATGGGATTGTCGTAAGAAAACAAAGAGCTCGACTGTTTATCCTTTATGTAACAACATTAATACGTACTTTGGTTTAACTGTGCTGTTTATGTTGATGATATACTAGTATTGGGATTTGTTATGCGACCTAATTAATTATGTACAAAGGAAGACGAGAGATTAAGTATGGTAGGAGCCCAGTTACGTACTCCATATGTGGCGGACCATAGTCCCATAAATTTCTATATCGCCGGTTGTTTGTGCAAGGTTTGGAGTTCTTTAGATACAGGGGTGGAATCTGATTTCATGGTCAAAAATGTCGTTACTGACCAATAACCATCAAAAACTACTGACCGTTTACTGACCAAATCTCTAGAAATGTACTTCGAAAAACGAATGTCAGTTGCTGTTAGTAATATATGATTTTTTTGGTAATAAATAATTTTTCCAACAATTATCTAATTCATGGATGGTACAATCAGGCCAGGCTCAGTCCGCAATTTACCAAAAAGCTACAAGTACATGCGCGGATCGACCGGTCGGTGGATTCAGCGGGGCTCGCGCTTCGCGCGCCGGCCGAGTCGCACCTCGCACGTTATCTTGACGATCGATAGTGCCGCGGTTTTTTACACTATTGCTAGTGGTAATGAAGACTAAACAAATTAAAGTATTTAAATATAGGCCAAGAGCTAACGCAATATTTTTCTTAAGCTTTACTTTACCGTAGTAGGATTAGGTACATCATAGTAATTAATAAGGTATTCGGTGTGATACGTAAGTTGAAGTGAACAATAATTAGTACGCCTACCTAACCTATCTTAACTTCTAATATTCTTCCATATTTTACTTAATGTATCCCTTTAATAACTAACGAGTATGTAAAAATTTTGATACGATAACTTTTTTTACAGTTTTCTATATTTTAAAGTATTTGCAAAGTTTTCCCTTCTTTAGATTTCGAAATACTTAAAAATGATTTTTTGTTTTGGCCGCTGGACTATTTGTCCCAATCATTTTTATGTCCGATTTGATGCGCATGTCTAAAAGAGGTGCAATAACATTATGCCTATTCTTTAACACTGTAGACTAAAATAGGTACCTAGACTTACATCAGGCATCTCTCACTCAATGTACTTGCGCGCGTTAATAGCCTACTCTCAAGCGCACCGACGGCGGTGCGTAAATCAGTAGGCTGCCAACAACAGACGGGCGCGGCACTGTTGATTTATTTGTGTTACGGTCGATTCGTTTTTATGCAAACTAATTAAGTAATATGTTTTATACATCTGGTATTGACTGTACAAATGCAACCAGAAGCATAATATGTCCTGAAAGAGTATCAGATTTAAATAAAATTCTAGACTTATCAGAGTCTCGAATGTTTGAACTTTTTAAATCTTTTAATAAGTCATCATAATTTTACGGCAGACTGAAAGTTCCCACATATGCTTTTTATAACTATGTATAAATACATTTTTGAAAATAATTTAGCACAGAACAACATCTTAGATCTTGTTTTCCACATTACTACTTATTAAAACTGTTTGTACGATTCCGATTTGTTTTTCGGGACAACCGAAAATTTAGCACATGTAAACATTTTGTAAAACACTATATCATTGTAAAACATTTTAAACCAATCTACAACTAAAATAGGCCTTGTATCGAAAGAGGCAACCCTTACTTTATTAGTTTTACTCCAGGGTCGCATAGCTGTAGAGGAATAATAACGTAATGTTCGAAACTTAAGGCACATTTTCGGGCGCAGCGGCCTTCGACAAAAAAAATTTGGCTGTTATAAGAGTAGGTATGGACGATTTTCCTTGGAGTGATTTATCTGTTACGTAGTAACTATTATATAATCTGTGCTTACGTAGTTTTGTACGAACAACAACTAAGTTACGAGTTCCTTGTCTAGGACGTCAGAAAAGTAATGGTAAGTAGATATAACTAGTAATTTGATATACTGATTAACTGACCTTAAAACGATGTCAACCCTAACGCGTTAGAAGAGCAAAGGTTACGCGATGGAAAGCGATGCAGGGACTAGGGGCGGGGCTTAGCGATGCCGCGAGCTGAATTGCGCTTTATTGCGTCGCAAATGAAATGTATATAGCCTATGTCACTCTCACAATTTTGACGAATTGCACGACACCTCATATGTCAAAATCTGTCAAGCCGTTTAGGCTGTAGGGCGTGTTAAGAAATTATACATACATACTCCCGAAAACATAACCCTCCTTCCGCAGTCCGGTAAGTAGCGGGTGCTGTTTGTCTTACATTCTTACTTACAGTTTTTTTTACTGTAATGCATATTAATGAGACGCGTCACCTTCACTCACGCAAATAAAAGGTGACATTCAAGTGATTCAAGATACTGGTAAAATTTTAAGAGGTTAGTAAAAAGAAAGGAATCGGTACAAATACAATGTCTCTACATTTTATAGCGAAAATCTTTATATTAATGAAAACACGCGTCTTTAGACTTAACAAAGCTAAAGCCAAATATACGATTTAAACACGTGTCAAAGACACATTCACAAAATTAATGATAATAATGTCCTCCTAGGCGAATTTCGACTACGGTGGCCTATCTCAACGGAGATTAGCCAACTGCGCGAGACATATTATAGTGCACAAGTGTGTGCGAAATACACAGGTGCACCCTCTGTTCCTACTCTCATAATTTGGTGAGACGGCAGTCCGACATGACCGTAGAGAGATCAGGCGCAGGACGAGGCATAAAATTAAACAGCAATTAAAGTTGTCAGACGTCATGACAACATGAATGTGTTTTCAAATCGAATCATTGTAGATCGAGTATGAAAGCAGTTCTCTAAATGCCGATCCCATGCAAGAGATCAAGCATCAAACCGCAATGGAGATAGATCAAATAAGGATTGCGTTTGATCCCCGTTAACAATACTTTATATTATATACTCCTTAAAATCAAATATACTGTTTAAAGTAGGAAAGCAAAACAAGTATTCCGTCAGACAATAAAAAATAATTGATACGACCTTTTTGTCCGCTACGTAGGAGTAACATGATTTGAAAAATCTATGAAAATTCATAAAATATCGCATCTTTTGTTTGCAATTCTCTCGTACCTCCAATATTGTGATTTATTCTAGTGTAACTTACGAGTATTTAAAAGGTAAGCATCTGCCCATCTCAAGATCATGAAAATTAGCCATAAAATTACACAATAACAACCATAAATGCATTATCGACGCACTTGACCTATATCTCGGCATTTTTGTACTAATGCGAGAAACGAAAGATCACGCTTTACAATGTTTTCAGGGGCGGAAACTGATTCAACAGTCAAAAATACTGACTTTACTGACTAATACGTTCAAAAATACTGAAATTTACAGATCATATCTCGAGAAACTAACAAAGAAAACAAATGTCAATTGCTGTTAGTTAGTAATATATGAAGGTTTTTTTGTGAATTAATAAAATTATTCCAACAATCACATTATTGCATTACTAATTTATTTACCATCACACAAACATTTGCCCTCTTGCGGGATTCGGACCCGCAACCGCTGGTTTTGTAGTCCAGCACGCGAACCACTACACCAAGACGGTAGGTCGTCAAAACAAATTTTTGATTTCACACGATATGGAAGTCTAAATAAGGACACAAAATGCGAGCGAAGCGAGCGTGAAAAATTTTAATGGTACACATCCAAGCAATGCGGCTTGCGGCTTCGGCTCGCCGCATGCGGCTTCGAGGAGCCGCGCGGCTATCATGGAACAGTGTATAAAACCCTTTCCGAACGATACGTCGTGGCCTCATACGGCCATTCCATACACTTCCATAGTTCCAAGATTGTCACGCAAGCCGCATTGCTCGGAAGTATACCTTAAGGTACACACGATGTAAGGGGGGAAAAGACGAAGTTACAAAACTCGAGCGAAGCGAGCGCGAAAATTTTTGGATAGGTAGATGCCACACGACACAAATTGGTCGAAAACAAATCCGCGATTGAAGCGAGCGTTTAATCGGTTGGGTTTCACACGATATGAGGATTGTAGTAAAATAAAATCGCTACCGACGCATATACTTTTTGGGTTACTTAGACATGGTGGGAAGCGAAAGAAGGTCACAAACCGCGAGAGGAGCGAATGTGGAAATTTTGGGTTACACACGACTCGACTTCGGGGTTAAACAAAGGTCATAAAACGTGACTGAACGCAAGCGTTGAATTCTTTCCAAGGTGTGAAGCTCGAAAGAAAGACATAAAACGCGAGCGAAGCGAGCGCGGATTTTTTTTCGGGTCGGGCGAGTGTATGTTTAGGGACCTACCGAAAAGAAAAAGATGTTAGTTAAGAGACTTTTAAGGAAATGACAATGCAAAACGGCATTTTTCTCAGCTTAATCTATAAAAACCAGACCACTTTTGTGGAAATGTAGCTCTGAATCTTCAAAATACTGACTTTACACCAAACTTTTTTTTTTCGAAATAATGACTTTTTCCTCCGCTGGGTGCTATTTATTTCGATTATGTTATATAAATCAGTGCAGTACAAATGTATGACAAAGCACAACAAGAGTCATATTCATTATAATATAGGTATATATTGAGCACATTAACAATGATTAAAAATATTAGAAATAATGATGTAATCGCTTTAAACCTTCTAATTTTATAGGAGTCCATAGTTACGGCCTAGGTATAGTTTAGGGACCCACTGACCCCACTGTGGACCTCAAGAGGTCTAAGACCAAGAGACGGACAGAAGAAGAATCTTTTCCGCTCTTCCCGATTTTGGGCAAAGTTACTCATGAGTAGACTTTAGTATCTTCTTGGCTCTGTCTAATAATCTTCTGCATAATAAACGTTACGTCTTTTCCAGATACGCGATCGGAGAGAAGCCCCTGCCACACCTCAAACGATGGGCCTACGACAACTTCAGACTGGATGGGGACACACCCCCCAAAATACCAGAGCCCCCCACCTTGTTCCCCGAGAGCAGACTCCCAGGACACGTTAGGCAGGAGCTGGAGAAGATCGCGCCAGTCAGCGTAGAGGGGATGGACCGACTGATCAGGGCTCATGGGCAGACCCTCAAAGACATATCGTGTTTGCGGGCGAACAACTTCCCGAGGATACCTGACGCTGTGATCTGGCCGGAGAGTCATGTGCAGGTAGGTTTTAAGTAAACGTAAGATCCGGAAGGCTTAACATTTTGATTTACGTGGCGGCTCCCTTTAAAAAGGGTAGCATTAAGCAGTGTACTCAAGTTAGCACATGGTCTACAGTCTACACATTTCAAATTTATGTATAGTGTTCTTCAACCATTCGACTAAAATCTACATTAAAGTGAAAATATAATGCGTAAAGTTGGAATATTTTTAATATTTTTGATGGAAATATTTTTACAAATATTTGACCACCAGTTAAGTTGAAATCAGCTTAATATTTCCATCGGATACATGCGGGTACATTCCCCAAGTATTGATGAAATCGAACGCCGGCTCACTGGCGTAGCAAGCACTTACAAAAATTCGTCGGCTGACTAACGTCCTCCGTAGCTCAGTTGGTAAGAGCATTCGCCCGGATAGCGAAGGGACGTGGGTTTGAGTCCCACCGGATGACACAGTCGATTAATTTTTGTGAGCGAAATTTAATTCAATTTCGTAAAAACTTGCAAAATAATTGCTTGAGTAAATAATAATTTATATTACGTATTTATCCTAACTTACTTGAGCTTTTTTCCTAAAAAATCTTTTACAGCAGGTCCTTTTAATTAATTAGTGATGGTATAAAGGATATTTTATTACAGTCCATGTTTTCCAATTTCCACATTATTCACGAAAAACCGTTTTCACAAACGGGGTTAATGTCAAAATAAATTTTTAGGGAGCCGGCTCTTGTCTTGTAAGCGCTGTTGGTATACCCACAAGCGATGGTACAATCATCTGCAATAGATGTTGTGGTAGACAATATGCCCGTAACTTCAGGGCAGCATAAGGGCATATTTGCGGTGACGATCTCCCAAAATTGAATAAAGAATTTTGACTTTTAGTCTTCTTTGTCGTATGATTGACCAGCAACCCGCCCCCGGCTTCACACGATTGCATTAAGGTGTTTGAAAAATAACATAAAGCCTATATATTGATATAAGCGGGTAACCACTAATAGTTATTGAACTATTAGTGGTTACCCGCGACTTCGCCCGCAAGAGTTGGATTTTCCATATAAACTTTCATCCCCCATTTCACCCCCTTAATGTTTTTATATCGCGACAAAAAGTAGCTTATGTCCTTTCCAGGGTCTCGAACTGTCTACATACCAAATTTCATCTCAGTCGGTTCAGTGGTTTAAGCGTCAAGAGGTAACAGACAGACAGACATACAGACACACTTTCGCATTTATAATATTAAGTATGGACTAGGTATGGATGTAGCACTCGGAAAGAATTTTCAAAATCGGTTCAGTAATTTCATAGATTACAAACTCACAACCCACCCACAAACAAACTTACAAACTTTACCTCTTTTTATTATTTCCTAGTACAGATTAATAGTAATAGATTGTTTGCACGAATTTATATCATGCACATTAAGCGATACATTAAGCGATTTCATATGGCAGATAACAAGAAGTGCTAGCCACCATCAGCGTTTTAGTACTAAAATGTTGGCTGACCTAGAACAAAGGTAGGCAGGCAGACCTAGACTAAACGCTGGCTCATTTCTAGTGGGTGGATAATGAAACCTGATTTGTTAACCTAAACCGATGCGCTGACACTGTCAACTCATTGTTTCGTTTAATATTAACACAATACTCTTGGGTTATTTTTAAAACCCAAAGGCAAAGCTTAGAAATGTTAGTTTTGGTGTGAACTTAGGAATCTTGCTACGGCGCGGCGCGCGGCGATACGAGTTATATTCTACGACCAACTGAATATTCATTGATTTCAAATCAATTAAAAATCAATATTAACAGACAATTTTGTCAATGAATAAGACTTTGCAGGTGCGAAAGCAAATAGGCCCTTGAAATAATCTAAAGGTGTCAATTCGTATATTTAAATTTCTACATTTGCTATAAGCTAAAATCACAAACATCATCATAAAGAAAATTCCACTCGTTTTTCCAGGTGGAACAAATAGTTCAATGCGCATCACGACTTCGCTTCGTCATCATCCCGTTTGGTGGAGGAACATCAGTCTCCGGCGCCGTCACTTGCCCCGCTAAAGAACGCAGACCCATCGTGGTGCTTGACACCAGTGAGATGAACTCAATCCTGTGGCTTGACAAGGAACAGCTCTTAGCTCGAGTGCAGGTGAGAGTTGCCTGCAACTAGTGCTATCTAGCACATTCAGTTTTCATTCTCTTTCATTGCATATGTCAATCTTTGCCCGAAAGATACATTTGTATGTACATTTGTATTCCGGGCAAAGATTTTATATCTTTCTCGCACCAAGGACATGTAATCTGTAATCTGTATTACAGACGTAAGAAACGTGTGAAAAGAAGTTAGTCAATTTCACCCTGTTTTCGTTCACCCTGTCCTACCTTAGGTCTACATTTTACTGAAGCTTTAGAAAGAAAGAGCATACTATTCCTTTTGCACTCTTTATTTACATACTAATAATAATGTCCTCCTAGCCGATTTCGACTACGGCGGCCTATCGCAACAGAGATTAGCCAACTGCGCGGGACATATTATAGTGCACAAGTGTGTGCGCAATACACAGGTGCACTCTCTGTTCCTTCACTCTCATAATTCGGTGATACGGCAGTCCGACATGACCGTAGAGAGATCAGGCGCAGGACCAACGGCTTAACGTGCTTTCCGAGGCACGGGGGTGTTAACACCACCAACTTCCTGACTCCGGAGCTGTGTCTGAGTAATTTCAAGACAGAAAAACCCAAACACTCTCGGCCTGACCCGGGATTCGAACCCGAGACCTCGTGGATAGTACCCAGCGTGCTGACCACTAGACCAACGAGGCAGTCACATACTATAAGATAGTCGAAGGAGTGAATAATTCAGTAAAGAGTGATAGGATTGTATGGGAGAGAAAAATGTACTGTGGTGGCCCACACACACAGGTAAACTAGGAACAAGGCAAGACAATGATGATGTAGGTAGGTAGGTATTCTACGTTGGTTCTACCTAATCTCTAATGCTTCCAATTTTGGTATTGCCCTCCTAATTGTGATTTTTTTGCACCTTCCAGGCGGGCATCGTCGGGCAAGATTTGGAGCGCGAGATGCGCGCGCGCGGCTTCACTGTTGGCCACGAACCGGACTCGTACGAGTTCTCTACCCTGGGCGGCTGGGTCGCCACCAGGGCCAGTGGCATGAAGAAGAACACGTATGGCAATATCGAAGATCTAGTGGTCCAAACTAGGGTGAGTAGCCTACCTCTGGGGGCAGGACTTGATAAAGCGCACCAACTCACATTAGAAAAGTGCCTGGTCGTCCAGACTAGGGTGAGTAGTCCAGCTCCTGGGTCAGGACTTGGATAAAGGCATCAACTCACATTAAAGGAGTGTCCCTCTCGCCGTTTCGACCTCCTCGAACGAACTGTCTTCGCTTAATTAAAGATGAGTAGACCTTCTAGGGCAGGACTTTGAGCGCACCCACTCGCATTGTAGAGGTGGTTTCACTGTTTGCTAGCAGGAATGGGTGTTCGACGAACTGGCTGCAGCAGCAATATACTAGCTACGCAAACAGGGCGTAGACATCTGAAGATTCAAGCAGCAGCAGCTAAACTATATTATGATGACTAGAAGTGCAAGATGCGTGTGGCTTTCTTATTAGGTAATACGAGTTCTCTACGGGCGGTGTTTCTAAGAATATAGAGTAATACTTTCTTTCTAAGAGCGTCTGTGGAGTAGTGGCTAGCTCGTTGCCTCACATGCAGGAGGTACGGGTTCAATCCCACGTGCCGCCATTTACCAATTACTTTTCCTAAGTTACGTACATTAGTTGTTTTACTAAGCTTTTACGGTGAGTGAAAACATCGTGAGGAAACCTGCATATTCAGGCGACTGGGATCTAAACTGATCAGGTTGTTAACAGGGTCACAGAGGTCAGATGGAAGTCACTTCAATTTAATTATCTGATTTGCCATATCCTGCATCATTATCCAAAGCGGACCCTGGGCCCTTGCGTACAAGTGCACAAGCGGGATAATGCTAAGAAGATGAGATAAAAGAGTAATACTTTCTCAACAGATGGTGACACCGCGCGGCGTCATCGAGAAAAGCTGTCGCGTCCCAAGGATATCCTGCGGGCCCGAGTGGGAGCACGTCATCATGGGCTCTGAGGGGTGCTTCGGAGTCGTCACAGAGGTGAGGTCTCTTGGCGTATTTATTTACATTTCAAAAGCTAGGTATACTATGGTCTATCCCACTGATGGTTTGGATGCGTGTTTGCACTTTAGGTATTAAAGCAACTGATACAACATGCATAATGAATGTGAGAATGTGATCTTGAGTGCTAGATGAAACGGAACTTATGAGCGAGTGAAAGGAAACATTGTGTTATTGCAAAAAAAGAAGAGAAGTGATTATAGCGAAGCGATTTTAACGAAGTAAGGCAAGTTGCACGTGAGACTGTTTGAAGTTCAGAAATAATCCGATGGATTTTTTTTCATTTCTGTATACAGCTGCTGGTTTACTAATTTACTAAGTCTATCTATCTATAATTTAAGAGCTACGCTCTTGTAGGTGGAGTCTTCTCCATTCCTCTCTATTCAGTGTCATTTCCTTGACTTCCTGGTACGACACGACCCCTAACTTTTCCTTGATTTGGTCTATGTAGGACCTTCTTGGTCTTCCTCTTTTCATTTACTAAGTATTTACGCCAAATTTGGCATTAAAGATTACGCCTCTTCACGAATAAACCTTTAACCCACAAGTATGTATGTATATTACTGATGGATGGATCCAATGACAACATGGATACTCACGATGATCCGACATGACAAGTGATAGGACTGTATGGAAGAGAAAAAACACTGCGCTGTCCCCAAATGTAATGATAACAGGTCAAGCTAAGTAAAGAATTTCCTAAACACTATGATCTGGATTTCTTTAAAAATAGAGTGAATAGGCTGTTACTAGTCAGACATGATATGACCTATCCTTGGCCGCATCTGCCATCTACACCTACCATCAGGTGACATTGCGGTCAAATGTCTGCCTAGCCTGTTAATAAAAAAAAGCATTGTGACTGATCAATAACACTTTTCAGGTGACGATAAAGATCCGTCCACTGCCGCCAGTCACGCGGTACGGGTCGCTGGTGTTCCCGGACTGGGAGTCAGGGTTCCATTTCGAGTGGGAGGTGGCTCGGCAGCGGCTGCAACCCTCGAGCATACGGCTTATGGACAACGAACAGGTGAATAAAAAAAAATTGGCTTGGGCTCGAGATTGTGGATTGGAACCTGGGGCCTCGTGAATGGAAGCCAACCTGCCGACTACTAGACCAACGAGGCAGTCAGTTAACAAACATGTATGCCGACGCTTTAATAACGTAGATTTGTTACGGTGATATTTTTATTGAGCTTCCACCCAAAACGAGTTAATAATACATCAGTAGACTATTTTTAATAATAACTAGCGGGTTCGTGCCCTACGACTTCGTCTGTGCAAATGCTAGATTACCCACACAAACCGTTATCCCGTTTTACCTCCTAGATGCGATGTTTTTATAGGTTTATGCTATTCAGGGATGAGACAATCTAGCAAATCAAATATCATGAAAACGGGCTAGCCGTTCTTGAGTTATAAATGGTGTAAATAACCCACTTTGTTTTAAGTATTTATGAATAAGAAAAATAATAGTCTGGAGTAACCTTTGAGTCATTTGCCTGGCTGGCAAACCACTTGTTTATCACTTATATTTTATAGACAGTAACATTGTCACGACATTCCTTCCAAGCTGTTCATTTGACAAGACAATGCGCCCAATGGTGTAACTTTCTAAATCCAACACCCATATTAAAAATCGAATTAATTTGATTCAGAACTTATAACGTTTATTATATTGCAGTTCCGTTTCGGGCAAGCGCTCAAATCCGAGTCCTCATGGGGCGGAGTCCTCCTAGACGGCCTCAAGCGCCTCTACATCACTCGCATTAAGGGGTTCGACCCCACCAAGCTGTGCGTGGTCACTCTGCTCATGGAGGGAACAGCAGAACAGGTCTCCGAGCGAGAGAAGAAGCTGAACAGTATAGCGGCGCAGTTTGGAGGCGTCCCCGCTGGCGCTGAGAACGGAGAGAGGGGATACACGCTGACCTTCGTTATTGCTTATCTTAGGGTAAGTCCTAGCAACCTCTGTTGACCCCTAGCACTAGTCCATCCGACGGATGAATAGCCTACTATGTGTTTCCGAGGCATCTTTAAGGTGTAAGGAAGATATCCACCACCACTGGGGCATACGTTGAGCGGTTGAGCCACCCTCTGCTACCTCGCCAAGAGCGAGGAAGAATTTGAAGGAATTTGCGGACGTTTCAGTAGGTACAACTGGTTCCTTGGGATCCGCATATAATCCAAAATGCCAAAGCGTTTGCTTCGCGTAAAAAAGTAATGCTGTTCAAAATATGCATAGAAAGCATAGCAAAAAATTGCTCATCTTATGGTAAGTTACCGAAAGTCCAAAGTATTCAAAGTCGTTAAGGAGATGCTAGCTGTGCGTGGTCACTCTGCTCATGGGGTGAGCATCGGAACGAAAGAAACTAAACAGTTTAGCGGCGCAGTTTGGAGGCGTCCCCGCTGGCGCTGAGAACGGAGTGAGGGATACATGCTGACCTTCGTTATTGCTTATCTTAGGGTAAGTGCTGGCAACCTTTGCTGACCCCTAGCACAAGTCCATCTGACGAAGAGATATATTCTGGGCTCCCGAGGCATCCCTAAGGTGTAAGGAAGACGTCCACTGCTGGGGCATGGGTTGAGCGGTTTAGCGACCCTGTTTTCTCGCTATAAGCGTTTTGAACGAATTTGCGGACGTTTCAGTAGGTACACCTGGTGTCATGGGAGTCCCTTATTACCCCCTGCTATCATCACCTGCAGCGGGTATGGGGATAGAGGGGATACACTCTGACCTTCGAAGTGCTTATCTCTCTCAGGGTAAGTCCTTGCAACCTCTGTTGACCCCTAGCACAAGTCCATCCGACGATGGATGCCCATCTCATAGTACGAGTAAGTTACGTAAATTCTAAAGTTTTCAAAATAAAGTCTAGGAGATTAATTAAGGAGAATAGAAAGGTGCTTAGTTAATAATGCAACTCGGCATATGGGCTCTTATTGTTAAATGTGCTCATGACTTGCTAACACCGTGGATAACACGTTCTTAGAGTCCTGATAAAATAGGAGGAATCCCATATTATTTGTACCTACTAAAGGTAATCAGCGGGTTTAGTTTTTAATGTACTCATGATAATGTTGGTCGTCCGATTGTGATGATTTCAAAAAGAGTAAGGCGCTGTTGGAGCTCCTGACGAGCTCCAAAATTCACTCATCAGAAATAATTCCTTTCTTTGAATGCCATATTACAGGATGTGGGCATGGAGTACGACGTAGTTGCGGAGTCCTTCGAGACATCAGTCCCGTGGGACCGGACCTTGGCGCTGTGCCGCAACGTGAAGCGGCGCGTGCGCGAGGAGTGCGAGAAACGGAGCATCGCGCACCACCTCATCTCGTGTCGTCTCACTCAGACGTAAGTGAACCTCGGTAGTGCGAGCGAGATAACATGAACACGACCTGACTCTTAAGGTTTCTTGGCACTGATTATACTACGAGATATTAAGACTGTCTTGCTTGCCCCATCTTTCATCCTGGGAAAGAGCGAGATGGGGCTTACAGACTTACAGGCTAACTCTTATTAAGTACACTACGCTGAGTCTTAGTTCTTACTAACAGTCACACTATGCGATACACTATGTTGGTAATACTATCATGTTTTGTTACTGGTGACTGTGGGGGAAGATGGGTAAAGCGAAGGCGAAGGTGGCCAACATTGAAAATAGGTGTTACTGTTAAGTTATTATTCTAAGGGTGTTAACTAACCTCATTGGCTAGTGACTTCAGAGCTAAGACTTTTTAAAAGCTCCAGAGTCATTAGTGTTTTTTTTACGCAATCATCTTCGTCGACGAAATGTAACGATTTTGGTAAGTGCCCTTAACGGCACGTCCGCAATAGTTTTTGGTAACACTACCTAACCTAGGTAACCTAACACCATGGTCGAAATATATATTTCGTCCATGCTAACACGTAGTGTGTTTCTGGGACTTAGGACATAGAAGAAGGCTTCTAGGTATTAGGGCTATGTATTATTTATTTACGAGCTAAATACAACAACCTACTAGTACCTAGTTCAGTTCAGCAGTCACTACACTCTCTAATCACAAGACAAGTAGGTAGGTGTTGGACTGATGACATCGTGACTAATTAATTATTCTAATTAATACCTATAAAAATAATAAGCGTATTGTACCTACCTATTTACATTTGCTTGCAGATATGACGCCGGCTGCTGCATTTATTTCTACTTCGCTCACAATACGGCACAGTGCAGTGACCCCGTGGCCACCTACGAGGAAATCGAAGAAGCTGCTAGAGACGAAATCGTCGCTTCCGGTGGTAAGTAAACAGGAACGGCCAATCAAAATACAGCATTTCCACGTTTTCTATAAGTTGGTGCTCTTGTACTTTTCAAATTTCAAAACTTGAAAGTAAACGACTGTGTAATACTTTGTATAAATAATTGTTGTAAATCAAGGCTGTTAGGGTTATGTCACACCCTTTAATGGTGAAATTCCAGGTGAAAACCACTTGGTTACTACCCTTGCTAGTTATTTATTTGTATTTTTATCAAGATTTTTTCTTTTATTCCAGGTTCAATATCGCATCATCATGGCGTTGGGAAACTTCGAAAAAAGTGGTACACGGACACAGTGAGCGAGCCTGGAAGGCTCTTGCTATTAGCAGCGAAAAAAGCTTTAGACCCTGACAACATTTTTGCAGTAGGAAATATGGTGTTCGGAGAAGATGGCAGTGAAGATACAACAGTAAAAAGTAAATTATAATGAGTCTAAAATTAATTATGTCGTCATATCTCTAGTTATCTGTCCAACGATAAAATGTTACCTACCTAGTCAAGGAATTATTTATTTTAATGAATATTATCGGTGAAAGATTAACAAAGGTCAAATGGTGCAATGGTTATTTCTATTTTTAGTTTTACTTATTTTTTTATTGTCCCCTTAAGTGAATGCACGATTTTTTTCTATAGTAGGAAGTTATAACATTTCATCTCATCAGGAGATTTATCACCATCGATGCAATGCAATGCTATTTTATAGCTATTAGAAGAACAAAACAATTTCCAATAAATAGTGTGTTATTGGTTTTTAATATTTGTGACACCTACGTTTTCAAACCAGAAGAGGTAAAGGGAGAATAAGGGGTTTGAAGGTTTATAAAAAGATGCAAGATGAGATGATATGATACATAATTGTTAAGGTTAAGGTTTGTCTAGATTTGTTTTATTTATTAATGTTCGTGCTCAGTCACGATAGGAGCTAAGTATGTAAGTTGTTAGCCTGTAAATTGCTCAATTTTAAGTAAGTCGATAAAAAAATAAGCAAACATTTAAAAGTAACATTCCTTTGTATTGTATTTATTTGTTAAAGTATTGTTTTGTAACAAAGTTGACTGTTAGTTTTTTGTAGAATAAAGCCTTACTCATTGTGAAATGTTGTCATTTCATTTTAATACCTGCGCTACGTAGCGGCTACCCTACAATTATGGTTTGCCAAAACTTAGAGCGCCTTTAAACTAGCGTTTGTCCAGCGTAGGCGTTCGATGAACACGTCGCGTTGTCGCAACGTTTCCTCTGCAGTTATTTGAACGCTGCGACTCACGCGTCGCGATGTCGCGGCGTCTCTCCTAGACCACATGAGTACTGCGGTGTCATGTACTCAATCCCGTTCGTATCCGACCTCTCCTCGCCACCATAAAAGTCATAAAAGTCATTTATTTATGTATGTAGGCCCACAGGGGGCACTTATACACGTCCCAACATATTATTTTTTAAGCCCTACCACCCGCGCCCCTGTGCACGTGTTGAATCGTTCATTCGAAGACAAGCGCCCGAAGTAACACGACAATAATACCGAAATAATAATACCAAACCGACAACGAAATTGTGCGACGTCTGCGCCGCGCTAGCGCAGCGTTCATTTAACTGCAGAGGAAACTTTGCGATAACCTGACATTTAACGCCTACGCTGAACAACGCTAGTGTGAAGGCAACCTTAGTGTCCGCGCAAATGGGCCGCCCACCGCCACCGGTGGCCAGTGCGTATCACGCCTTTTGGTCTCAAGCAAATGAAGGTGGTCGGTGGCCGCTACATTGGTGGCATACATAGTTTTAAACCCTGGGAACGCCATAGGCTTCTACGCTGAGCCGCGAGTGGACAGTGGACGCCACTCGCTTCAGGTGTGCGGCGGGCGACTTCAAACAAAACGATTTGAAAGTAATGTAAGCAGATTGTCGCTACCCGCCGGTGGTTGTGGTCGGTAGCCCATCTGCGTGGAGTCGAGGGTCACCTGCTCGGTACTGTTATTGGAACATGCGACCAGAAATTTATCGAACCTGATTCCGGATTCGGAACTTTTAGATAAAAAATATAAATAATGACTGATGTGTACGTAACGAAACTATCCGTTGACTTTATTGACCTGACGAATTTTTACACACCATTGATTAACCATAAATTCATGAAAGATTCTGTATCGAGAGGCTGACCAATAAAAAAACCTTGCCAGATTACGGAGACACCACCATTTTTCTTTAAGTCTATTCAGTATATTGTAGGTAAATTGGAGGTTTGTTCGCCCCCGGTTCCTATCAAAGTTCGAGACCATCTACTTGAAAGGTTGCTTAAGTCCTGAAAATTCCCCACACACACATACCCTAAACACTATCGCGCGCGATTGAAGCCTGGCAAAAGGACAAGAAATACAATAAATGCATGAGTCATTGATTATTTTATTGGGGACGTCTAGACTAAGACAAAATATAAGTATTTAAGTCACTTTAATGTGTGAATCATTGAAAAAAATGGCCGCGTAGGTATTCGTTTATGTAGACTAGTACCAAGCTCAGGATTCCGTAGTTGCCCGTCTCTCATAACTTGACTACTTAGCCGTGATAGTTTTTAGTAGAGCTATAGTCTTTTTAATAGAGCTATGTTCAGTGAAAAAAAATATTTTCGGTTCCCCCTTTTGCGACATCAAGGTCCGGGTGTCGCAAAGAGGGTGTTCAATGGTAATTGATCACACTTGTTTAATGTAGTCCTTTTTGTAACAAAAGTGATTTTACCTTGTATATAGTCAGAATATTTTTGTTCGACTTAAAACTAAATAAAAATAACAATGTGATTCGCTACAAACAATATTTGTTTTATTTAACTCTCGGAAGATCGATCACCATTTAGGAATCACTGGATACCTACGGAACTTTAAAAATGAATTGTTCCATAGATTCATGATTTCCTGAGATGACACTGATAGGCAAATATGAATTTAAGTGGGTAAAACCTCTGTAAATTATTACCAAATTAGTACCTACGTATTCCCCGCAAATCCAGCCACCATAAACATATATACTTACCTACATAATGAAGATCATTGAAAAGATTTAAACAATAAATCACTTTCACACCAAGATTTGAGATGAGCTTTTACCAAATCAGTACAACTCAAACGTATTTTGCACTTCCGCCAACAGTTCAATAATAAATTTTAAATATTTCACACTTCCGTCCGACTGTCATAATGAATAGTTGTTGGTTCACTTTGATTGCTTTTTGTACATGTCAAAAGTGAGCGCGATCGTGAATTCTGTTGGTAAATCTGCAGATTTGTGGGTAGTTAGAAATAATCAGTGCAGCATCAGCAAAGTTCTTTGTGAGAAGAGGAGGCGGTTTTAAGTCAAAATGATAGATCTTTTCATGCCCTTTCGGGCGTTTCTCAAGTTCGAAAATGTGTGTACGGACAACAACATATTTCGGATGCATTACAAAGCAACTGTGATTATGCTGCTCGTGTTCACGCTGATGGTGACCTCGAAGCAGTTCTTCGGTGAGCCCATTCACTGCATGAGCGACACCGAGAAGGACAGCGATAAAGACGCGATAAACAGCTACTGCTGGATCTACGGGACTTACACTCTGAAGAGCCGGCTACATGGTGTTTCTGGTATGTACCTTAACGTAACCAATTCTTTACTCGAACACAGCTAACATAGTGAAAGTCTACGAAACGAACTTAAGAAATATAGTACGAAGCTGAACAACAACTAATCTTTTATAAAGGCATCACAGCCCCCATGATTACCTATCGCAGAAGTTACACCTTCAGTCAGAAAGAAGAATCCATGGGGTCATCTTTTCTTGAATGATCAAGTGATCTCATCATCATTACAATTAATTAATCTTTAATTCTAAGATCATTTGTTTGTTTTAAGTTTGAGTCTTATCAGTAAATTGTAAATTACTTAATTATTTTTTATAAATAGAAAGCAGCTGCAACTCAAGATGTAGTAAAGTTTTCATAGTTTTCATTTAGTACCTAATCTGACAATTTCCTAACTCATTCATGAAAATGATCTTGAACAGGAAAACACATGGCTTATCCTGGGGTGGGGCCTCTAAAAACTGATGGTGATGAAGAGATCAAGCACACTTACTACCAGTGGGTCTGCTTTGTGCTGCTGGGCCAGTCAGTCATGTTCTACACTCCGCGCTACCTCTGGAAGATCTGGGAAGGAGGTCGGCTTAAAGCTTTGGCTTCAGACTTGAGTAAGTTTTCTTTGTGGATTGTTATCAGTAATGTACATTTTACATACATAGGTATTTTTTTAATGATGTTAGCGCTATGCAATTGTCCATAAAAAATTAATGACTGTGTAGTGCTGCTCATACTGCCAAATACCCTTACTTAGCAATAATTACTATAACTTATTACTCTGTACAATAAATCATCAACTCATGTAAAATATCAAAGAGAGTAAAGTACTTCACAAGTTGCCCCTTATTTATTTTCAATGGCAATATCACATTGTGTGTGGGTATTATGGTATATACTACTTGAAATCTGTGATATAAGTTGGTGTGACTGTGATTAGTTAAAATAAATTAATAAAGGGGCATGCATTAGTTTCTTTTTTACTATCCAGGTAAGTAGATATTTTTCATTTGTAGATAGCTTTGGATGAGATGTGAAGTCAAATAGCTTAAATCTGTAAAAAAAATACCCAAGCTTGAAGTACCCATACCTTTAAGTTCTGCTCTCTATCATTGATACACTTTACTTGATTTTAGGTAGCCCTCTGGTGACAAAAGATTGGTCGGAGTACCGTCGTGGTGAACTAGTGTCCTATCTAAGTTACACTAATATCTACACACACAACATGTATGCACTGCGGTATGCCTTTTGCGAGATTCTCAATCTTGTCAATGTGGTAAGTTATATATAGGTAAAATGCTTATATACTGTGAGTCTCTATCTTTTGTAATTTTAGTCTTTTACAAAACACACCCACCAGCAAGACACATAAATGACTTTCTAAAGTTCTAAGGAACTCACGCTTTTAGTAATAAAATAACCCATTACTACATGCATTAGCAATTAGTTTGGAAATATTTGTATGAAGCAGGCCTAATGTTCACTAGCGGATATCCTATGGTGGACAACTACAAAATAAAAATAAAACTAAATAAATTTTGTCTGATTGTATTGAAGTAAATAAAGTGATAGACCACTGCCTATGGCCAGCAATGCTAGCATAATAATGTTTAATTCATTTCCTACCACAGGTTGGCCAAATATTCCTCCTGGACTTGTTTCTGGGTGGAGCATTCCGCAACTACGGCGCCGCAGTCGCTGCGTTCACGCACACGCCGCGCGTGCCCGCCAACATGGTCGACTTCGCCGCCGTCAACCCGATGGACCAGTACTTCCCGAAACTCACCAAATGCTGGCTCAGAAGCTACGGGCCCACTGGCACATTGCAGCTTAAAGACCGCCTCTGTGTCCTACCTCTTAACATTGTCAATGAAAAGATCTTTGTCATACTCTGGTTCTGGCTAATCTTCCTTGCATTCATGTCCACCTCGGCTGTGCTATTCCGATTACTTGTCCTCTCATTCACTCCACTCCGCATTGCTCTCATCATGGCCCAACTCCGATACATCAACAGGAAAGTTGTCAGTAGAATTGTAAAGCATTTTGGATTTGGTGATTGGTTCATTCTGTATTTGCTAGGCAATAACATGAATCCAATCATTTATAAAGAGTTGCTAATAGAATTATCAAAGGAGTTGGAACATAAAACTGTTATGGTCTGATATTTGCTCAAGATTGTAACAATAGGAGGTTGTGACTTGTGATTAGATCTCATGTTAACAATAAGTGTAAATAATTATTATCAAAGACTGATTATTGAATATTGGTAATTGTAATGTTTGAATATTTTTTCTGTGATGATCACATCATAACTTTCCTATCAACAAAAGATTTTGAGTAGTTTGATTAAAAGTCGATAAGAGTAATATACTTTTCTTAAGTAAATTATTGTGTTAATTCTATGCTCAAATAGAAAAATTTAGGAGGATTTTAATTTTTGTTGAGCTATTATTTAATTTTCTGCTACTTTTTTATTAAGTTACTCTGAACTGGGCTAGGTACTGCTGGATTACAAGTATTAGCCCAATTCAGGAATTAAATATGTATGAACCATTGAGGTTTAATGTTGATTCCGTTTTGTTTTTAGATTTAAAAATAATAAGTCTGAATCAGAAGTGATGTTAAAAATTGTTGGTAATATGATTACCCAAGGATATTGCCTTGTGCCTTACAGAATATTTAGTTTATATTCCATTCAAATTATACTAGTTTTCCATTTATCTCTTAATTAAAAGTTAAGAATAATGTGAAGCTTACAGAGTATATTTGGTACTAATACTGAATAAAAAATATTTCTTTATAGACTGCAATTTCATTGATATATTCCTGCAAACACTAATTTGGCCACATTTAAAAGGAAAAAATAACGAAAACACTAGGAATTCTTATTAAATATATAATATTGAAATAAGAAAATTCACAAGTATTGTGGCCCAATTTCTCTTACACAAATATTTTGACAAATCGTTGCATTTTTCAGACCATAAAAATGTTTTCTAACATTTTTAAAGTACTAAAATGCTTCAGATTATAAACTCAACGTCATCTAGGATTGTTCTACAAATTATTTTACAGAAAGACAAAAATAATTTGACTAATATTTTGTAGATCCAAGTCAAAATGAGTACAAGTAATTAATTAAACATGTTAACTTTTCAGATTTTTCTACATCTATCCTACCTACATGTAAATATTAACCAGAACATCCTCTACACCCACAATGGACACACTCCACAATCCTTCCCTCCTCCAACTTGCTTTTAGGTACTCGGCAGATGCAGTTGGTTGCAAAATTTGTGTCTCTTGTTTGAATGCATCGTAGGCAACACAGATTTTCATACCCTGTCTTCTTCCACTTTGCTATGAGGTTAGCGTCGGCTATTTTCTCGTCGAGACAGTACTGGTAGAGCTCCCTGCTAATAGCTTTTCGACGGTAAAACAGATCGTAAATGTAACGTGACTTTTGATGGTGAATCTTGAAGATCGGCCATAGGGATTCCTGTTTGCGTTTTCCTTCATGGGGCTCGGTTTCAGCTGAAAACATTTAAAGATTAATAACCGACATTATAAGCTAAAACATCAATACAGAAGAGTTTCAAGCGAAGGTGGAACATTTTACGGTTACCTTCTCGCATTTTTTGTTCCAATTCCTCTAATGTTGGCTCGATTAATTCCCATCCTTCTGGTGGCGATTTTCGACTGCGGCGTACTTTAGGCATTTGGGCTGATGAAAATATAATTACGAAGTATTCTCTTGAAATAAATCACAAATTCTTGAAAAGACCACACAGCACACATTTGTTTGACAAACTGCAGACAGACAAATTGACAGACCGCTCTAAAATGTCAATCTGACAGTTTTTTTATAATGGACACGTGGCAAAGGATTATTTTATTATGCAGCCATGGTAGGGCTGTTTGTTCCTTTTTTCGTACGTTTGAATCGTCCATTGCTGTACCAGCAGTTGCCCGCGACTTTGTCTGCGTAGACTCGATACTATCTCATACTATAATAGCCGTCCAGTATAGTCATGAGCTCTTTTTAGCGTGTGGTGAACAAAGGTCACCCTGCCTGCGCCCTGTACCACAGAATATATAATAACAATGTTTTGCATTACAACAAAACATATATTATGTCGAATAAAACATGCAGCGTTGTGTGAAGAAGCGTTCTATGAAAACCTTTGTCTATATAGTCAATAATGTATAGAAACATACCAGATTGTCCATGGATTACCATCTTTTGACCAATCACCATCCAGCAAGCGCGCGCGTTGTTACTGTCAAATGTGTCAACTTCATAGCGTCTACACCGGCAAGAGTTATATTGCAACGCTGCATGTTTTATTCGACATAATATATGTTTTGTTGTAATGCAAAACATTGTTATTATGTCTTTCTAAAACATCCAGCGTTGTGTGAAGACGACGTGTTTGTTATCTGCTGGTGATCAATGCAAGCACAAACGCTATTTGAGTTTCTGAAATTTAATTTATTTAATTCTGATTATATATATTTTTTTATCCTTATTAATAAGTAACATTAGTAATATCTTCTGCACATCAATATACATAGATGAGAACTATAGAGTTAGTCTCCAAATGATATACCTAAAGCTTAATTTTGTCAATAAATACCACAGAAATATAGTTTCTGCTATAAATACGTAAGGCTCTTTAGACAACAATACATTTGCTGAATAATTCATCTTTATGCTTTTAAGTTAGTTAAACTTTCCTTGACAAATTAGGCATTGCTTAAATATTGAATAATTAATTAACAGCAAGAAAGGCATATCCATTTCAGGAAATTCTTAAGAGTTGGTAAATATTGTAAAAATTAAATATTACACTGAATTAATTTTTGGTTATATGCTAGTTAGTTAAAGTCACTTCAAGGTCAATCAACGCCAGCCTGTCCAGCTTATCCCAGACTGTTATGCTGACTAAGTGGGTTTTTTTTTTAGCTGCATGCTTATTTATTTGTATAAACTTTATTAAAAGTAAGTATAAAAAGGACATTAGAGTTGCCTTTTTATAAAGGCAGCATCTTCTGCCAGAGATTACAGAGACACTTTTGTCAGAATTTGTCTGATATGCAAATATAAATAAATTAAGGCAGATTATTAGAAAAGGTTGTAGATTTAGCAACAACTATTAACTAGATTATTAAATGCAGGTACCTGCGCTTGGTTAGATTTAGATGGCTACCATACTCAATTTAACATCCAGCCATCTAGGAAAACATAGGTTAGGAATTAAACAAAAAGCTGGTTTTCTGAATAGCTTTTCGTTAATAGCTTACAGTACGAGGGTCAAACTGAAAGTTCTTAGAACTGGCCACTTATAAACAATATAATAAAAAAAATATTCTAAAATTTGAAAATAGAACTCTTTGCCAATATTACTGAGTATATATTTCATTCATTTGTCATTTGTTTTACGACTTGGCGGCAAATTGAAAATTGTCTGTGTCACGTCAAAATGAATTTAACACGAGAAAATTTTCGTGCAATGATTTTTTATGACTTTCGATGTCATTTAAGTCAACAAGAAAGTTATGATAGACTACGATTGGCCTTTCACGATGAAGCCCCATCTCGTGCGACTGTTTACAACTGGTTTAATGAGTTTAAACGTGGTCGCACTAATCTCACTGATGATGTACGTGAGGGACGGCCTTCTACGGCGACGACTGAAAATAACATCTGTGTTGTGCGGCGTATGATAGAGACTGACAAAAGAGTGACCTATCAGCAGATTCGGACAAGCTTAGGCATCGGTATGAGTCAAGTGCACAAAATCCTCCACGAACATTTAGCGGTCAGGAAGCTTTGCGCCCGGTGGATACCTCATAATTTGACTAAGGCTCAAAAACTCCATCGTGTGGATTGGTGCCGTAAAATGATTGAAAGATTTAACGGAGGTGACTCAAATGCTGTGTTCGACATACTAACAGGTGACGAAAGCTGGATTTACTGTTATGATCCTGAAACCAAAAGACAATCTGCTCAGTGGGTGTTTCCTTTCGAGGAGTTGCCAACTAAAGTGAAGAGAGATCGAAGTGCGGGAAAAAAAATGGTGGCCTCGTTCTTTGGAAGGATAGGTCATTTCGCAACAATTGTGTTAGAGGATCAAAAAACAGTTTCTGCAGAATGGTACACTACCAATTGTTTGCCACTTGTCTTGGAAAAAGTTCGAGAGAAACGACCTCGCAGTAGGATCCTCCTTCACCACAACAACGCCTCGTCGCACACCGCCAAGCAAACGATCGACTATTTGGCGACATCAAACGTTGAATTACTGGGTCACCCGCCGTATAGCCCCGACCTCGCGCCTTGTGATTTTTATTTATTTCCAAAAATTAAAGAAAAACTTAAAGGAAAGCGGTTTATGAATGCTGAAGAAGCGGTGGCTGCGTATCGCGATGCCATTGAAGAGACCCCTAAGGACGAGTGGGCAAAGTGCTTTTCCCAGTGGTTCCATCGCATGCAGCGGTGTATTGACGTCAATGGACAATATTTTGAAAAGATATAATAAAACTAATAACTGGCTAATGTAATCAGTTTTTGATTTTCTAAGAACTTTCAGTTTGACCCTCGTATAAGCAAATTAAACTTATTTTCTTTAAAATAAGGTTAACTTATTTTCGTTGCTTTGCAATCTTTTATTTTAAATTGGTCTTTACTGCTTGTAACTTAAGGTTCTAATCATGTGAATCAAATGCAGGCAACTCAGTCAGTGGCCAGCGCTCATGCTTATCTATGCAAACCACATGATTACATCATATTTCGACTATGAAACGTTGATGGCGTTACTTGTCGTTTCGCGTGATGATTCAACCACGCGCAAATACTTAAGTATTTTGACCATGTGATGTTAGATGGCACTACTCGCTTAGACTTTGTAAAAGTGATTTTCAGTCAATCACGTAAAAGTTTATTGATTTTATTACGCAGCTTTTTAATCTACTTATCGTTTCAACAATCATCTCTATTTATACAGGTAAAAGTTGTCTTTTAACCTGTTATCTGAAATAGAACGCTACATGATTATCACCCCCCCCCCCCCCCCTTCCAGTACGAAAGGTTAGATATTTCTGTCTGTGTGGAGGTGGTACTGGCTAAAAGCTCTCAACCGTAATAATGCAATAGCGCTCATTTAACAATGCAATAGATCTGAAGTCTGCCACCTAATCTGGAAGTGGCTGCTCCAAGATGTGGGGAAATCTGCAAGTCATAATAAAAGGCTAAGCGAACGGTCCTATTTTACGCCATACGACGATTAATAACAACAAATATTATCTTAAGCCCTTGTAAAGGTGCTCTTCGAGTAGAGTCTAACCTCTCAAGACTAAAATTAATCTTTCATCCTGCTTAACCTCCCAGGTAGGTAAGAAGCCTACAAGGTTATACTTTTGAACCTTTAGGCCAGACAAATCTAGGGTTGTGTTTTAGGTTAAGGGCACATTAAACAGAAAAGCCTTTTGATTTTTATGGCAAGTAAGACTTGTCTAAGTACTCTCCCAAGACAATATCTACTGCGTCTGTCTGTGGAGAAAAGGATTGTGCTATATATTCTGACCTTACAGATAAGACTTGTTTAGGTACTCTCCCCAGACAGTATCTGCTGCGTCTGTCTGTGGTGAGAAAAGCATTGTCCTTTATGACAATAATTGTACCTTAGTAATGTGACCTGACAGATAAGACTCGTCCAGGTGCGCTCCCAAGACAGCATCCGCTGCGTCTATGGTGAGACATTGTCTGTGCTATAAGCTTTGACCTGACAGATAAGACTGGCCAAGGTGCGATCCCAAGACAACATCCGTTGCGTCTATGGTCAGACATTGATTGTGCTATAAGCTTTAACCTGACAGATAAGACTGGTGCAGGTGCGGCCCCATACAGCATCCGCTGCGTCTGTGGTGAGACATTGATTATGCTATAAGCTTTAACCTGACAGATAAGACTGGTGCAGGTGCGGTCCCAAGACAGCATCTGCTGCGTCTATGGTGAGACATTGATTGTGCTATAAGCTTTGACCTGACAGATAAGACTGGTCCAGGTGCGGTCCCAAGACAGCATCCGCTGCGTCTATGGTGAGACATTGACTGTGCTATAAGCTTTGACCTGACAGATAAGACTGGTCCAGGTGCGCTTCCAAGACAGCAGCTGCTGGGTCTGTGGTGAGTGATAAGATGATTGTCCTCTATGCTATGACCTGACAGATAAGACTGGTCTAGGTACCTACTCTTTCAAGACAGCCTCCACTGCGTCTGTGGTGAGTGAAACTATAATTGTTCTCTATGATATTACCTGTCAGATAAAACTGGTCCAGGTACGCTCCCAAGACAGCATCCGCTGCGTCTGTGGTGAGCGGGCTAATGATTGTGCTCTATGCTACGACCTGACAGTTAAGACGTATCCAGGTTAGCTCCCCATACAGCATCCAGCTTGTAAATATATAAATTCTTATGCAACTTATTTTTTTTTAAGATAAAGTTTCTGGTATTGGTGATTCTAGCTGTAGTGGAACAGTAGCCTTAAAAATACCGTAGGTCCATACTAGGGGAGAGTAGCTAGAGACAGAGAGCAAGGGATTTAGAGGAGTCCCCTTGTCTATAGGCACTATAAACTAAGGGACATATCTATTATGAGACAAGTAGCATGGCTAGTAGCACTGTTATGTAAACTATCTAAAGCGCTATTTAAGTGCTTCCGTAGACAATAATTAAGTTGTAAACTATTTCATTGTAAAGCGCCATCTATGTGAGCGTTTACTTAAACAACATTAACACTAGTTTAAAGTGGCAAGCTCATTGGCCAACATAGTATTATCTATTTTCACAATCATCGTATAGATGGCGCTCCTCGACATTGTCGTGTCGATAATACATGTAGTAGTAAAATTTCAGGGTTTCATTTATCACTAAACACCGAATAACCATAGTTCCAAATTTATTGATATTTGATCTATTGTCATAGTCATGTCTGATGTGCTCCATTGTGGACCAAAGCAAATCTGTGTCGGTACCAGTGCTAGCATTTATGTGTCACCTCTCAGTTTTTCTCCGTTTTTACAACGAAGGAAAATAACAAGATCCTACTAAACCAATAAGTAGTTTTCTTGCTAAACTAGCACAAAAATTTTAACCCCAAAAGATCTCTGCGACCTAGCTCGGTACAGCCACAAAAATATGAGGGGCAGGTGACATAAAATGGGACGGGCAAAAGCAACCCTACAAAACATTCTTGTAGGAGTTCACCGACATTGACATTACATTAAAGTTCAGATGATAGTCATATGCATCTTTACTGAACTGTTTTCAGATTGGATGATTAGAAGTAATGCATCCTTACTGATACTGATAAGTGAGTGCAGTTTTTCCACAAAACACACTCCTTTCAGAATAATATTCAATAGATATATAACTCAAAATGTGCAAGCTAATGAACAATAGCTTGTATGAATTTCCATCCTGCACAGCTAATTACTTAAGCTAAATAAAATAACATTAAATTCAAATTCGAATGTGAGTTTGAAATGAGTTAGCCCATTGCTAGATAGCCTTGTTGCTAGTACCTGCAGTAGGAGCGAGGTTAAGTTTACATGACAAAATTCCTCATTTCATTTATGCAAAATTTACTGTCATTTGCGTTATATTACTATGTTGCAATGACACTAAGCTTTACATAGTAATACTGTAGGTCTGTACCTCTTTTTTAACAAACATTTACAATATGATTGCAAAAATGCTATGTTGCATCTAACCTGAAAAAAGTTGATAAATGGGATAGGTAATTGTGGTGAAAAATATCTCTTTACAGAGGTCAACATATTCACCTGAGCATTGCAGGTATCTAACATCTACTGAGGAAATTATTGTTTTTTTTTTAAGTGATAAGCATTCACACAGGCTCTGCCAACGCCAGGGTGGCCGAGAGGTTAGGCAATCGCCCGGTATGCGAGGAACGCGGGTTCGATTCCCGCCTCTGGTGGTCGTTTTTTTTTCAAGTGCAATAATATATCTACTGAGGAAGTAAATTCAGGATCTGTTCAAGCACCTTGATCTCCTGTTTGGAGGCAGTGAAAAGATGCACAAGCGCCGATCCAATGATATTTTATATAATTAAGACCCCTCGTGCAGTTTGAGGGGACTCACGGCGGCACTTTTATTCATTTTTTACCACTTATCACATATAAAACTGAAAACTTTGAGAAAATACGACCAGTTGGAAAAGCTTTCACAAACGCTATATGAAGTTGACACATTTGATAGTGACAACGCGCGCGCTTGCTGGATGGTGATTGGTCAAAAGAGGGTAATCCATGAACAATCTGGTATGTTTCTATACATTATTGACTATATAGACAAAGGTTTTCATAGAACGCTTCTTCACACAACGCTGCATGTTTTAGAAAGACATAATAGTCACTATGCCTGTACCTCTGAATGCTTACTTGTTCTATTGAGATAATTAGACAGACAGCCTATGTTGTGCAAATATGACTATAGTCTTAAATAAATAAATAAATATAAATAATTTAATAGGTTCAATTTGACAGGTAACATATAGGGTCGGGTGTTTACGAATCGGTAGGTAGAATTAACGATTCAGACACCAACTCGATTTACAATTGATTCAGAACAATATTAATCATAACAAAATATATTTTAGTGATTATTTCTTTAAATATATTTATATATGTTTTAGTGATTTTATATTATTATATTTAGTGATTTTATATTATATATTTAAATATATTTAAAATATATTTTAGTGATTTTATACGTTTTGGTGATTATTTATTTCATGAGTATTTTAGAAATTCGTTCTATAAACTAAAACTAAAATAAAGTCTGTCATTTCATCAAGTCTGAAAATTATATTTATTCAATACCAACCGATGAATTATAAATCTGTACCTTCGTTAATGAGTAAAACGGTGACAACACTAACATTAAGAAAAAATCTGAATAAAACATGGCTGTTTTCAGACGTCTGTCAGCAGAAAAGAATTTTGATTTATTTTACTCCTTATGTAGAAAATATTAACTAAAATGTGTCCCATTACAAACTTTAAAGTCAGTGCTGTCCATCTATTTTTTTTATTTTAAAATCAATAGCATTTTATTTTCATTGTTTTATGTGTTGTCTATGTATATATATATATATATAATCCATCCGCTTACAATGCTACGTTATGTGAGCTGTCAAATTGCACCTATTAGATTATTCAGCCTATAGGCATGTTCAAACTGGAAGGTATGCGCATCAAAATTATAAAATTCAGCAGATTTCTAGTCCATAATAACGTACAGACTTAACTACGTGCTCCACTGACATAAATTATATTTTTGACAGTACACGCACTACATTAGCTTTGCAAAGCAAGCAACATACTTTACTAGCATTAGAGAGGGATAACCTAAACGGATTATCATGTAATAACAATGTCCTCCTAGACGAATTTCAACTACAGCGGCCAATCTCAACAGAGATTAGCCAACTGTGCGGGAGATATTATAGTGTAGTGTGTACGCATTACGCAATACACAGGTAAACCGATAAACTCTCTGTTCCTTCACTCTCTTTGTTTTTAATCTTATTTTTTAATTTAGGGGCTTTTGATACGACACATGCTAGCCCCATCGTACCTTAATATACATACAGAATACACACAGAAAACAATAGAAAATGTCTGCTAAATATTTCGCAGCATCAGATGAAGGGTAGTAGGTAGGAGTAAGGATCATACATGTTTATGTTGAACTTCTGAATTGAATTCCTCCCCCTCCGTCCTTCACTCTCATAATTCGGAGACATGTGTGAGTCGGCCTGTCCGACATGACCATAGAGAGAATCAGGCGCAGCAGCACAAATAATATAATAGTTACTACGTGCAGGGCCAATACTCTGGAGCGGTGTCTTAGTTATTTAAAGTCAAGACAGAAAAACCCAACACTTTCGGTCCGACCCGAGATTCGAACCCGGGTCCTCATGGATAGTATCCAGTGTGATGACAACTACTCACACCAACGAGGCAGTCTATCTATCTAATACAGTTATGGACTGTTGGACAGACTGTTTACGAAATGAAGCGTTTCTCGGAACAGCGAATAATGTACTAAGATTCCATGGTAATCGGTCATGTCATGTACAATCATTTTGAAAAGTTGTTAATGTTATCAGCTTTTT
The DNA here is from genome assembly GCA_949316185.1 of Pyrausta nigrata. NCBI lineage: Eukaryota > Metazoa > Arthropoda > Insecta > Lepidoptera > Crambidae > Pyrausta > Pyrausta nigrata. The sequence continues at coordinate 15,968,293 of OX438943.1, forward strand.
TGTTTTTTTTATGTCTCTATCTTCCCCCAATTAAGTGCACGAGATTACAACTTTAAGCGAAATTACAGCGCAATAAAGCTCAATTTTCACTAAGGGATAATATGTTTATTTCATATCGGATATCGCTCACCATAGTTTCTTATGGATCAATTTTCACTAGTTTTATACTTATGTACCGCTACACAAATCCCGAGCTTATAATACGTTTTTATAATTACAGTGAAAATTGATCTTGATGGGGACATCATTCATAATACATTCCCCTGCATGATGGATGATATAGAAACAGGCGTTTTCTGAAATCATTTAATACGTGCCTAAGTCACAGATTATATAATACTCGTAGTTACTAGTGTAAAGCGTTTTATAGTCTCAGTCGCTTTAAACTTATCGTAGTAAGTTATGCGCAATCCATTGGAACTGCTTATTTTGTCTTTTCATTGCATGCGTGTTATTTTCACGTATAATGATTACTTGCTCACACTAGATTGTATATGAGTCAATTTTGTGCCACAATACAAACTGCGCTGAAAAAATAAGAAAACGAATTTGTCAACAAAGAGCACTTTGATATCCAATTAATATTTTTTGATTAATTGCATTTCGGCTTTCACTTTTGACAGTAAGCGTACCGGCTGGCGACGTTAATTGCCTCGCAAAAAGTGTGTGTTGTTCCGCTCCACTTATCGCTGTATGATATTAGTGAATTCAGAATTGTAAGTAGGCAGCATCAACGTCTAACTCTAAAGTGATAGACGACCCATCTTTCTTTTTTAACTCGCTATGACTCGCAAATATCACATTCGATCATGTTGTAACGCAGATTAATTAATTATTAAAGCCGCGTTTACCTGTGTATGAATAACGGGCCCTACCTACCTATACGGGCAGCGCTGATCGTACGGATATCTCGGTCCTTGTCTGGCTCGGAGTAATGCCGCTGGGCGGATAGAGAAAGGCATAGTTTACGTGCCGGAGTAGATCGTGGAATGCGGGGCTGCGCTCGCGCAACGCAACCTCCAGTCGGACAACCAGTCTTTTCATTCGCCCGCGTCTCGCGGTCGCCGATTTCGACTCCGCAAACCACGGTGTAATCAAAATATGAGTGTAAACTGCCGTTATACGAGTGTTTATCTGTTATTTCTAAGTGAATAATATTGTGACAACAGTGCTCAACACTTGTGTTATGGAGTTTTGTGAAAGTTGACGGAGGTTATCGAGAACTTCGGTGTTTCGTCGCTTATTTACCTGTAAGTCCACTTCTTGAGGTATACGTGTCTGGGTGACGTTGTATAGTTTGTTGAGTATTGTTGTGTATTTTTTTGGCTCGTGAAGACGCAAAAGAGCGATAGAAAAAACCAGTTGAACGCTTTTGCAAATTTTTTACTGATCATAATTTTAAATCGGATGCCACATTTAAAAGTTTATCACAAACAGGTATTCTATGTCTAGTACCTAAGCTATACGTCTATGTAGGACATAATGATAGTAGTGTGTAAAAAAAAGAAGGTAGGACATAATATGTCATGTGTTTATTGATACATACATTAAGACATTTGTAGGTACAATATAATAGAAACCAGGACAAGTGATACTTTAATTGGGGTAATCGATGTTATTATTTTGTTTACCAGCTGGAAGTTAACAGGTTAAAAGTGTTCATACGCAGAAAAGGACGATCATATCACCCTGAACAATACGGAGAGTCTTGTCAGCTCGTATTATGAGAGGTCACCCTGCACCACAGCGTGTCTTGACCCCGGTCACTGACCTTGGGGCAAGGAACTTGCGCCTTATCTCAGAATAGTACTGAAAATGTACTAGGTAGGTGATGAGCTGAACCGATCATATCGTGATTTTGCATGAAATCTTTTGCCTGCAAATATTGGTTCTAGTTTTTGATGAAAGTTGTACTCAAATCAACGTTTCTCCAATTTTGAATGCCAGGTCCCCAACCCTTTATCCTGCTGAATGACATTTCGATTTTCCCTCAAGATTATCATTATCTCCCAATATCACCAGAATCAAACTTTTCTCTGCTAATTGCCAAAATTCCGAACTTGGAGCTATTTCATGCAGACCAGCAGAGTGCTAATTTGATTTTGGCAACTTGGTAAGAACTCTCAAAACTGATAGCCTGACTGACTACGAATGACGACTCTTACATAGATTTTGTGGCTTAAAATGAGGCGCACTTTCGACTGGCTTGAAGTGTGAACTTTCGAATCATAACATATCTTGTCCTTTAAAGTCAGGGTTAATGAGATCCTTATCAGCAAAAAGGAAACTTGGGTACAAAAAGTGTGTATAGTTCAACTATTTTTTATTTCGTAGATTGACTTCATAATCATAAATCCGCAGCATTTCTCTGCCTTTCTGTATTTCTCACGATCAAGATCTGAAATAAAAGCTTCTAATTAAAACTGCGTGGGTTAACACTATGGTGGTTATTAAACTAATTTATGTGGACAATGAAAACCATGTAGAAGACTGTCCACGATTTAACGGCACCAGTCCATAATCTGAGTTTCATTATAATGTGACATGCGATACCGTTGAGTTTAACGAAATTGAAATTAGGAACATTGACACAAAAAATACAGTGACGTGGCGACTTAAGAAACATAATCAAATCAAAAATTATTTATTCAATTTAGGATAGAAAATGCCAATTTAATCAGTTACAGAGATTACCCCTTGAGAATTGAAAGATCGCCGGCCGGATTGGCGGTCCTATAACAATTGATTCTCTATTGTGAAACATGATCTCTAAAGTATTAAGGATTAGAAAACAAAACTTTTTCATTACTCTAGAAGATGCATTTGAAGATACTCTTAATCCACCTGTGCTAAAATCACCAAGAATCCTTTAGAATTATAATATATCTGCAAAACGTTTTGCTCTCATTAACTATCGTTAGATTTTCCCATCTTCTGACACGATGCATGTTCTTCTTGAATAATGCAGTGAACGTCGTGCTTTGATCATCAAGATAATAGTGCATTAGAAGGCAGATTACCTACCTGCATAGTTCGTTTTATAAACTGGCGTTATCCGATCGCCGATAGATGATCAAACAAAGGTCACGTTTTTCCGTTCCATTGCTTTTTCTAAAACCGAGCCAACCCCTGGTGCTGTAGCCATATTGGTGTTAACATTATGGTAAGTTATACAATGTTTTGCTTTCATCTGATGAATTTCAAATTACTCGTGACAAAAAAGGGTAAACACGCTACACACAGTTCGATTTATAGCAAGGGTGGTGATATTTGAAGAAGCAAATGTCTAGGCGCAAAAATCCTTCATAATCAGAGCTATTTGTTTTGGTACTACGATTAAAATCTAAAATGCAGGTTGTATTATCAGATTTTAATGTATATTGGCTGTAAATAAAAGTTCACGGGCCTTGTCTGAGTTGTAAGCTATTTGTTGAGGTCATGATGATTGACACGCTAGGTCAACTGTTTAGAATTAAGTGACGCCATTTATGTAACGATAATGATGGTAAATTATATGCATGTTGCAGTCTATTTGATGATAATAATCTTCGAATCTGAAATGAACATATTAAAAAAACAGAGGAGATAATACGAAGCAACCTGCGAAGAGTAAGACTTTGTGTACCTACACTAGAAAAATTTAAAATCATAATTGTATCAATTGCGTCATTAATTATTAGCCAAGGTTCTAATCTACTCGTAACAACCACAAAATTCTAAATCGCGATCCAGCACTGATCGATTACTGCGGATTAGCAATTTACTCTTATTGCTGATGATAACATTGTAATGTTATCATCAGCAATAAGAGTAAATTAACGTTTCATCAATAGGTAATGCTAACCTAGCAAATACTTTTAAACTAGATGCTTTTTAATCATAGGACGACTAGCAATAAACGTGTAACGCTAAAAGTGTTTATTACTAGATGATCTCAGATCAAAACACGTGACTGCTCTACAATTTATTACAAAAACATGAAGTCACTGTAATATATGCAGTTTACTTTTGCTTAGCACCAAATTGTGAGTCAGAGCTTGACGAATAACTCAACAAATGAAAAAGCCATACTTACCGTCCATGGCCGAGTTACTATACAAATTGAAAGTCACAGAAAACATTTGGTTGAAGTACTAGTTGAATATCTTGCACAACTACCTGAGTTGTTCATAAGATGTCTTAATTAGTAATAGCTGATTCCCAATAGGCAAGGCGTTACTGTCAATGCCAAATTATCCAAATTACCGCCGACGTATGAACAATTGATTGTGTCAATGCCAGTTTCTCTCGGTGTTGTTGCCTTTGAAAGATGTGGAGGTGCCGTTTTTAAATATACGCCTACGGTGAAACCATTAGTTTGCACAATACTTAATGCCGAATTGGTCCTAAATGGTGTCTTTCGTAATGCTTATCACTAAAGAGCTTTGGCAGTCAACAATTATCCTTAAGAGAGTAGCAATATTTGCTTTCGTATATTTAATGAACAGCTTGCTCTTAATTACGTCAATCACTCGCTTCCTGTGATTAAGCATTTCCTATATCCAAAGGTTGTCTGGAAAAGATCGCTCGAGAGAGCGATAAGACCGCCTAATTTGTACATCTTTCTTTGTAAATTGTACTGTTGTTACTTTTATAGTGTGCAATAAAGAGTTATATATCTATCTACGTCTAAAACTTCTCACCAAGGGTGAAGATGTGATTTATGATGAATTCACTCTCCAAGTTCAATAAGAATACAATCCGACATGATCTGAGAGAGATCGTGCAGGACCTACTCGTACGGCTTAACGTGCTTTTAAAGGCACGGGAAAACACTACCAACTTCCCGACTCTAAGCTGTTACTGGTTAATGAGTACATTTAATAAAGAAAAACAGAATTTTGTTTTTCTCTCTTCAGTCTTGAAAAGGAATATTTCAACACTTTCGATCTCAAATAGAGTCGGCTGGTTTACCTTTTAAGACCCAAGTTCACCAATTTTTAAACAGCCAATGAACATAGGTTGACGATCTATTTGTCACAATTCCAATACAGATTATGTTAAATCATATCATTTCTGTTTAAAAATAAAACATATGTTGATGAACTAGAGTTCAAATTCACTGCACCCTAAATATCATTCTGAAAAGTTAAAACAATGGACGATTTTTTTTGTAAAATATAAGTAAATCGTTGATTCTCAAATAATTTTATAGAAAGCGGTCGTTAATCGGCCATCGAGTTTCGCGGATGTATTGCCGATTTTAAATGCTGTCGGAAATCTTAACAGCTTCTGCATTAGTTGCGCGCACGCATAAGGCTTGTTAAAGATTCTAAAAATTTCTTTCGGGATACGGATTTACGTCATTATGCCAAATTAATCTTACGATTGCAATATATGGTGCACGGAGTGATTAACTGTGAAGAGGAAATTGTGTGGTTAATTATAATTTTAGTTGTATTCTAGTCCTTTTTCAAATGTGTTTTTAATTTTGACTGTCGGAAGTTACTGGAAGGTATATTATTTTAGGTACCTACTACAGATTTAAACGACTTGTGTGCTCCACGTCATCACGTTGCATTCGTATAAGCTAGATCTTGGACGAAGTAATTCCTACCTAGGTACCTGTCCTATACGTCCGTAGTATTTGCATTCTGGACTCTTAGTTTTAGCGCCCAGTAGGGTTCACTCAGTTCTCGTTAACTCCTATCAATTGAATAAACGATGACTTTAATTCACAGAGTACCTAAATAGTGACGGGATATCCCAAATCCCATCAGATACTTAAAACTACACGTTTTTGTGCCCGCCAGTCTTGAATGATGTCATCCAGCTACAGATTAATGTTTTTGTGGTTCTAATGGTGTGAGTCTCAATTTGTGCGAAATGTGATTAAAATTATAGGCTGTGGTCATCATTTATTATCGGCCTCTATGATATACCTTTGACCTGAATATGGTAACTTAACTACATACTGACTGGTGATTATCGTTGCGTAAGCTTAATGAGTAATTTGTTAGTACGCATTAGGTTAAAACATACTTGTTATTATCTATAACTCTCTTTCAAACTAATTGAAACTCTGCCTCAGACACGACACGACGTTCCAAATAATCAGAATTACTTTCATTCCAATAAACGCTTCAACGTCAATCCTATTTGCTAAATTATAACCCTTTGTTATTATTCTGACTAGGTGTATGATTACTTATTTAAAAATAAACTCTGCATTTATTTCGCATTAGTCATTAACTTCGACGCCATGACCTTTGCGGAGTTGCGGTTCCATCGTTCATTCATTCCTCGTCCGTATTCATTAAGGCTGGTATTGTTTGCATTTTAAGTGTTAGGCGGACAGAGATATTTTTATTGTATGTTTTTTTATATTTTAATTCGCCACCATCATCTATAATAATTATCTTCTTAACATAAGTCCTACTTCCTCATGATTCTCAATGGTAACGGGTGAAATTCTGTAACTAACGTGATACTTTCTTCGTTCCTAGTCTGCTAGACAGCTGTAAACAATTAAAAGGCCAACAACGTCTATTACTCTAAACTAAAAAATAAAATTCACCGAGCCGATGAAAACAGCAAAAACATGTTCGCGCATCTCAATATTCTCCAAGATGTCTGTGGCAAAAGGCCACTGCCCAGACCGGTTGTTATTCAATTCAAAGATGCTAACGATATCTATAATGCATTTAGTGAATCGATTACAAATGAAAACACAATTTTATATACAAAAATATATATAACCAATGTCACTTTATTACATCGTCAAATCGAAAATTCCTTCGTACGAAAATTTGACGTTCTAAATACTACAAGTTCTCTTAAATCTTAATAAAATGCAGAAATGGTTGACCTTTCGTGATATTTAGGGTTGTATTAAGGAGTCCGGTATATCCGTATTCGTGACGTTATTGTTGCAATCTATGTTAATACAGACGGATGCTCTTTCAGTTGAAGACAACTCATATAGGTATTCGAGTTTGAAGCAACTTGCTTGTTATTTTGAATTTTGCTGAATGCAATATATACCTACCTCTCGTCCTGTGTTCTAAAGACATCTTTCGTAAGGGAGACACCTTACGACACGCATTCTATGTGCTCGCGTATTAGGCCCAACTGGAGAGTAAGGCATTTGGCGACATTCCTCGGATGCAATCGCTATGTCAGTTCAGTTAAAGTACGTTGATGTTGCGCCAACGACATTTCGTCAGTAAAGTTAGTACTTATTTCGAGAGCGCACGTGACCTTATCCTCATCCCGATATTAATTAATAGGCATTGTAGCAGTATCAAAAGGGTAGGTAGGTAGGTGAGTAGATGAGTAAGTATAGCCAGAACTTCAATTTCCTTGCCTTGCCAGTATCATCACCGCAATAAAAATGACTAAATTAACCATTCAGAGATCAAGTTTCCAGACACAATAGATAATCTATTGTTATGCGACCACCGGCGGTCTTATGATCAACAAGGGGATAATTAAAAAAATTTAAGATCTTATTTAATTCATGGTTATATCGTAAGATGTTTGTTAAGAGTCTAAAGAATCTTCTATTGTAGTGTAACTAGCTAATGACAATTCCACATTGTCATTTTTTTTAACCATTGTTTTAATTATCTGACTTTTTCTCTAATAATAATGATGTCTAATAATAATGACTTATTTGATATTTTTATTTATTTCATCATGTCTAGGTCACGAATCCATGCAAATACCACGCTCGACATTTTCTGAAACCAAATTAAGTTTATCAAAGCGCTTCGCGATTCTAAACAAACCATGAACTCAACGTAAATAATTATGATTAAATCCGGGTTCGGGTTCTAGTGATCACTGGGGTCAGATAAAAAAATAGATTTTCCTGAAGAAGTCTGAAGACGTGTATGTAAGACGTTATTATGTTCGACTCGCCCATCTTCACATCTCAAAAACCGCCTAGCAGAGTCAAGAATTCAGACAAATTCTTATATAGGTACAAAGTAGGTACTACTCGTAACCTCTCTCCTCAGCCGTGTATTCCATATTAAGTTATTTTGGACTCTGGAAGATACTCAAGATTTGTTGTTGAACTATCTATGATTTCTTTCATTCATAATATCATAAACAAAACAATAATTCAAACAGTGGCAGGTAAAACACCGTTATTCGAAAGAGACGTGTAAAAAGTCATGTTAGTTCAATCGTTTTTCAACGTAAGACTATGGTCTACTATAAAATCTTTCAATATTTAAACCGTAAGCAGTTGAAAAGTTATTATCGTATTACCGCTTTCCTCCACCATTGTCAACACAGCACAAAGAGAAATCATTACACTGTCAATACATCATCATTCGTGTCTGCGCTGGGGCATAGACAAAAGCTAGCAACGTGCGCTTCTCAAATTAGGCTAGTCGTTGTGACACGGTTTTCAAGAAGCCAAAAAACTGTTCTCGCTAGTTGTTAATTGTTCACAGAGGCTTTGGTAAAAACTATTTTACTCGTGATCGTCTCTCGTTTTTTTACTAGCTAGAATTGATTATGCGTAGCTTTAACTATTAAGTTCACTTGTGTGTGATTGAATCGATATGAAACCGTATGTATTATACGATATAACACTGCGTCTACCTTTGCGTTAAAAGTTAACAAAGGTCGAATGTCTTTAAAGAAAATTAAACTGCTTTTTAGAGAAAGTTATCAAGAGTATCCTGAAACTATTTCCATTAAAACTGTTTTTGCAACATCAACCCTATCTGGCAAACTAAGATTTTAAACCCAGTAAAGCGCCTACTACATCTGATGTCACTGCTTTGTTTATGTGCTTTGTTTATTTATTATATAACAGTGTGCATGCTGCCTCACAGTTTGCCCAAAGCGCTGCTAATTTACAAAGTACAGTTTTAATAATAATATTATTAATACACAAGATTTATGTCAAATTAAAAACACATGTCAATAGATTAGCTGATGTCAAAAAAAAGTTAACATAAAAAAAAAGTAAGTTGTCAAATACGTAGATAATAACAACACAATGAATAATTAAATATTAAAAATACATGTCAAATAGATGATGTCAAATGTCAAAAGATTATATCAAATAAATTAAACAATTGACAAATTACCTACCTAAGATTAAACTGTTAAATTACAATAATTCAAAAATAGAAGGGCTTTGTTGCATAGTTGTCCAAAGCTATCAAAAAATAAGTCAGTCTTGTAGTCATATGCGAGCATATCGCCCATAAGGCGTATAGCGCGGGTAGTGGGCACTGCATGCCCCAACAAGCGTT